>CM017797.1:39655354-41128912 GCA_008086715.1 Sitobion miscanthi
CTGGAGTGTATAAAAAAAACTATGTTCACTCCGATAAAAATGTATTCTAAATCCTTAAAAACCAAATAGAAAGTAACAAAACATTAAATTATAAAGATACAAATTTATAAAAAATATGATGAATTGTAAAAATATACTTTTCTGAAACATAATTTTAGCTTAGGGTTTAAAAAATTATTAATTTATTATTTTACTCTTCAGTTTGGTTGTTGGTAATCCGGTTACTGCCATTTAATGTTATATTAGATTCATATTTAATAATTATGTGGTATGGAAAATATAGCTTAAAAATATTTTTAAAATGATTCTATGTATGTCGTATGTCGTACTTTACAAAGCTCAAACGAATAACTCACGAATCATTTTTAGTTAAGTATTTTTTTTCTAGATACACTTTTGGTTGTACACTATTTCCTCAAAATTTGTACAACACAAAGTATTATTCTCATGAATATTTACACTACAGTTGGGGTATACTATTTTCACTAAAAGTTAAAACGTTAAAATGTTATTATAGGTAGTGAGTGATTTATCGTTCAATTTTAATTATATATTATAATATGTATTATTTCATTATGGACAGACGACCCCATCAACAATTTAAAGACTGTGTATTATACAATAATAAGATAACCAATTATTGGTATTACTATATTATCATATTCGTGTAACTTATTTTAAATCACTTGAATGTTTCTTTTGCGTACTTACAATATTTAGCATGCGGTTTAATAGAAATCAATTTGTCAATCACAAATTGTTAACGTATGTGAACTTATACAAATATTTTCAACAGTCAAGAAAATTTTGGTGGAACAAGAGACAAAAGGTGTGCAGATTAATGGCTGTGCACTCGACTGACGATTTAATCAGAATGGGATCGGAAGTAGGAATGTTTGTGGGAGCATTCCTCTATCTACTGGCAGCGGTCAGGGAAGCTGGTTTTTTGGGCACACAGATGTTCATTGAAAACTTGGTCAGTAATCAGAATTATTAATACTTATAATCGTCATAAATACATTAGATTGATTTTAAATACATACTATTTAATCTTGCACCTTCATTTCAAGTATCGTCCTACTTACACCGATGGTAACTTATAACTGTAGGGCTAGGATTTATATGCAATAAAAAAAGATGAAATATGCATTTATCTTATTAAAAATATGCAAAAATATGCAATAAAAATATGCTAAAATATACCACAAAAATATGAACACTTAAAAAAATTTAAAAAAAAAATTCTAAACTCTTTAAACTATTATTTGTTATCTCTAAATATATTTAAGCTATTCAAATGAACTACATGAAACAATAACATGATGCTTTAAATTTTTAAAAGTAAACGATCTTCTGTTTGACCTTAATACATTTTTATATTTGCTAAAACTTCGCTCAACCATCACGCGAGGTAATTTTTGCATATTTAAATTTTATTACTTCTCCAGAATTTATAGTTGGGAAATCTTCATCTAGATAGTTGCACATTCAAAATGTTACGCATCGTAAACATAGATTTTGGTCCAGTATTTTTTCCTATAAGTAATACTCGTAGAAGAAAAAAGCCTAAGCTTTTGGGAGGGGGCCGAGTCCCCCATCATTTTATTCTAAAAACGTGACATACAAATCCAAATTTATTTACATCAATTCTATTCAATATAATAACTGCAATAACTGCGGACAATCACACATAAATGCGGTTAAATAATATAAGGTCTGGCCATATTATTCTCTCACCACATTTAAGTGGAAAACAGAAAAACAAAAACGTTTATCATCCATGTTTATTGTTTATATAGCTTATTGGAAATACTGTACATAACAGAAAAAATTTTAAGATCGTGTTAATTCGTTTAGCGTGATAAGTACATTTCCTTGACCTGGTATTACGGGTTTTGTCACGAGAGTACCTATATAATACTGGTAACCTATAACTACTGTTAATGCTATACATATTCGCGTGATGCCGCGGTGGCGTCAAGTGAACAATAACAATATGCAAAACTGTGAAATCGATCGAAACTGATTAAAATATTATCCCGTTACGGTTGTTATACACTTCCAAAGTTATACACCGCAAGGTTAAAAGTTAGTTGATCCATATAAATTGCCTATACTGCGATATATTTTGACGAATAAGATGTATTATAATTTATTTCAAATAAATGTTCGGTATGCATATGGATTACGAAAATACAATTTATATACCTATATACTTACGAACTTGGAACATTTTTTTCTGTGTGTAGGTATTTAAAAAGAGATATCTCGTCGTTTTCTCATCAAGCAATAACCTATAAAGACTAATATTACATAAGTAACCAAGCAACAAAGTCATCGACAAATGACAATACACGAGCCTACTATTAATACACCTAAAGTAATAAAAATAATTTGCTTACTTTCAATATTAGTTTTGTTTTACTATAGGGGTTTAATAAAATTGTTGAAGTTAAAAAAACAATTACGAACTTTTAACATTTAACTTAAGTTTCTTTGAGAAAAACTTTACTTAAAAATGTTATTATCGTATAATATTATTAAGTAACTTATTTATCTCTATGGAGTTAATATTTTTAAGAAATTCAACTAAACTAGTTGAAATAAAAAAAAAATTGGCTCCTCCATATCGATTGGTAAAACACATTATATTATATTAAATACATATTACATATAATTTAATTATTTATATAATAATGCAATATACAAATCAACTTGTTTGAGTAGAAATAATTTTGTATCTATAAAAAGAAATAAACATTAAGCTAACATTGTTTTGATGAAAAATTAAATTACACCTACCGGCCATTACCTAATATAAGTTATAAAGGTTGAAAATCATTTTTCTTGTGAACATTAATGTATTAAAACAGCGTTTTAAAAATCATTGAAACACGTTTTATTTCTGACACTTGTAAAAAACTATTATTGAAAATACTTTTTATCACATTATATTGGTGCATCTACACAGGCCATAGCACCGGCAAGAGTGATGTTTCTGTTTTCGTGCCTGCTCATGATGACCATACCGCCGCTGAGACTGACATGCTATGACAAAGCCGAAGACATAATAGCCGTAATCATCATGTTGACCACTTGTCCGTACTTTTTGTTCTTCTGCAGGTACAAAGCCATATATTATGTTCTAAGAAGGGAACGGATTTATTTGCAAATGCAAATCTTTTTTTTTCTAGTACTAGAAACGTCTGGGCTAGAAAAAAACCATGTTTAAGTCCAAACCATTTATTTTTAGACGTTACCCCATCTTCAGCGTCATACTTTTGATGGTCGAGGTCGACTTGATTTTAGTGATCTTATAATATATTTAGCTGTTTTTCTCAACTCATAAGTTAACTAATTTAAAACAGTTCATCCTATTCGACAATCTAAAAAGCTAGTTTTACAAATTGATTATTATTATTATAAGTAATGCATATAAATAATTTATTATGCAATATTCTGCTACATGATTACATTTTTATAAAATATTTTACACTCGATAGACTTCTATCAACAAAATTCTATTTTAATATTCGAGTTAGATTTGAATCTTTTACTAAACTATTATTTACCTTCTAGACTATTAAAGTCACATCATTGTTGACGTACAAATCCGTTTCCGTACCATATAACATATATTTATAGATACAAACAAATTTACACAAACGATAGTGCATAATTTATAATCATTCTAATGGTGATCAATATACAATACTTGTATTTATAATAACTTAAAAGTGCAGTGGCGTAGCCAGGGGTGTTTTGGATGCTTATCCCCTCCATTGACTTTTTTCTCTAATAATAATGTATTATTTATATAATTTATATACGTTAAATGTAAAAAGCTTAGTTTCATTTATACTAAACCCCTCCTCAATTTCATGATTTTGGCTACGCCACTGAATAAAAGAGTGCAGTACATTTAACACAAGTTTCTTTTCGGCAGGGGTTTCAAAACCGTCGGGCCGTTCGTGGTGATGATCTATAGGATGGTGATGGGAGACTTGTTGAGGTTCGTTTCCATTTACATGGTGTTCGTGATGGGGTTCTCGCAAGGTGAGAATATTGTAATAACCAAAATGTATGCATAGGTACATCTCTATACTATGTGTAATTAATCATAAAATATAAATCGTATTGGAATTATTGTTTGTGTTAGCATAATTGTATAGACATTTAATTAACAATTAACAAACTTACCTACCTAACCAAGTTAACGCTAAACTAATGATCTTGATATGATTGTGACTCTGTGTGCCGCGAGGTGAGGTGAGGGAGGTGGCGCGCTATCGTAACCATTTCAATTTGATGGATTCGGGTTCGGGGGTTCTCAAAATATATCCAAAATAATAAATACATTTTTTGGGCGGAAAATGGTCGTGTTGATAACGGTCGAGGGTAACAACTTTGACGGAAAACGGTTACGCCCACATAAACACGCAACGATCCTTTTTGAAAAAAAAAATATGTGATGCGCGAACGGATCACGCTTCGGGTTTATGTGCGCAAGCGGAACGCGTCCAATCGCCGAAAATAATAAATGGCTTGGCAGATTGTAAACAAAAATGTTTGGTCCCGCAGCTTATTACGTGATTTTCCTGTCTTACGACAACCCGCTGACGCCAGAGGGCATCGATGACTCAGTACTGAACCCGATGCCCACGCCGACAGAGTCCATCATGGCGATGTTCCTTATGTCCGTCAACACGTTCACAGACTACTACACGGCGTTCGACAAGACCAGTCACACGTTGGTCGCGAAGGTAAGTTTTGTAATTTTTGATTTTTTTGATTTTTTTTTATCGATCCCTCCAACCTTGCGACTAACTGTATGTACCTACTGATAATTATTAATTAAGTATAAGCTGTATCAAGTAATTTATTTAATATTTACTCGCGAACGATTACGATGTACGCCACCGATCGATGATTGACTTAAACGTCCGGATTAATTTCTTAAGATTTTGAAGGGAAAAAATGTTCATTTTGGGATTTTGGTTTGCAATTATATAATATTCTTATGATTTATGGCACCGTACGCTTATGATTAATTCAGTTTAATCAAACCCATAACCTCTAATCCTGTGTATAATATTCAGATGAATAAACCGCAACAATAGAGATTTTCATCTAAAATTCAAAAGCTCAAAATGGTTTCACCAACAAACAATATAAAATGTTTGAAAAAGATAATTGCAATATTTTAAAATGCTACATACCTTTACGGATCTTGAATTTTTCTTAAAAAGTTAATAGTTGTATTAATGATTTTGAGATATTAAAAGAACTTCCGAGTTTCCAGATATAGATACATGATACCAAGGACTGTATACCACTGTGTAACCACGATGTCGTATCCCGTACCTTTGACATATCGCATATCTTCACATTTTGTGGGAGACGGGTAGATCAGAACTCTTAATATGCGTTATTCATAAATATCTAGTTTTGGTGTGTGTGTGTGTGTCTGGACATTTTCATTTTATCCGTCTCTTTTTTGGAAAATCGTATGCCCACACTATATTATATTTATATACTCTCCCATTATATCATAATATAATACGGACGCGATTCGAACAAAAAAAAAAAAGACAAAAGCAGAAGAAGAAAAATTACTTCTCGACGCCACCGCGGTGTGCATGTATAAGCAACGAGAATCGCAATACATATCATAATATATAAGCACGCACGCACACACGCACACAAACATCATATAATACAGTCTAGCGCATAACAATAAAAAATGAGTGTTGTTATACGGAAATATATATATATATTATGTATGCATTTTTATTTTTTGTGATTATACGAGCGCGTGACACCGCGTACACGTAAAACGACCGACTTGTGTTACACACATTATACATACAGAGTGATCCATTTAGCTCATAAGATCATTTTTCTGACTATACACCCGTTTTCTGGGTCAAAGTTTTTTTTTTTTTTTTTATTAATTTGACCATAGCGAGTCAATAGTTTGAACTTTGAAGTGCAATTTATTGATCATAATATGTATAAAAATCTATTCATATTTATTTTTATTTTTTACCCCTTTTCAATTTTCACACTGCGTGGTATGTCTTAGGTTTTTTATTTTAATAATAATAACCTATATTTTAAATTCCATAACAAGAGGCATAAAAGTTAAGTGTACTTTTTAATGTACTTACCTACTGATATTGAAAATTGAATAAATAAGTATGGATTATCAGACCACAACTTTTGCAGGGCTAATTGGTTTTAATATCCTATATTGTACTAATATACATCAAATAATTGGTAAACTATTGTGTTATCGATTGTCAAATCAAAAATATACATAACATTTTTTTTTTTTAAACACCAAAATATATGTAGCGACTAGTGATGAGTTCAATGTATCACCCTGTATTTTATTACAATACTATGGTGCAAGTGAGCAACACATATATTTTTGACGTGTGCGTGCATGTGTGCAAGGGTGCAGAGTGTGGGTGTGTGTGCGTGTGTTTTTTAACTCTTTTCTACACACTACGTTTGCCGCGTGAAACGTAGTTTTGCTTTATAGTTTTCATGGTAATCGTGGCCATATTGCTGGTGAACATGTTGATCGCCATGATGGGCAACACATATCAAAAGATCGCCGAGACCAGAAACGAATGGCAGAGACAAGTGAGTTGGATGTATATAATATTATAATATCTATGTAAATATTTATGTAGATTATTACAATTATATAGTATAAATATGTATAATAGCAGAGAGCAGATAGCAGAGTAGAGCTATGATAATCTCAAAGGCGTTTAGGAATAATTGTTCTCGGTTAAATATTATATACGTTTTTGGTAGGTAGGTAAACGTTTTGAATAGCTAATTAAAATTTTTATTTTTTTGAAGAGGAAAAGTTTAATCTTTTTTCCATACAACAATTAATAAAAGTGAACAAAGTGTAGATAAGTGAATTATATTTCAGTTGTTTTTAATTTAAACGTTGAAAATGCATGTTAAAAGAAAATAATGTCGATTTTATTGTCAATATTGTACCTAGGTATACAGTAAAACATTTATACGGTGGGCAGTCAGGGAATTAAAATTTAAAATGTCCACCGTGGTCGATGGCACTACAGGGAGTTGTTCACTATTGATAAAACCGCTATATAGTGTAAATTTGTGAGGAATTATAAAATGTCCACTATAGGGAGGTACAATAATAAGGATAAATAATATACTACGTAGTATGTACACATATGTACGAATAAAAAAAAATGATTATACGGCTTCGTACATATTAAAATCGGTATTATTTATTACAATTACATATACCTAAAACTATATTAATATTATTATAATTTATAAAAAGTTGAACATCATTTTTTCTAAAAGGATGTATGTATTAAAAATGAGTAATTATGAATAACCAATATTAAAAAAAAAACATCAGTTATTTTTTTTTTTATTGAATATTTTCTTTGTTTTGCAATGTATATTTGCAGATGATAAGCTAGCAACGCCTACCATACCATAGGTAACCAAATCGCATTTTCTTTGTTTTTTTAAAAAAAAATTGTATTGTACTAATATCTTAAATTAATGTGCACATCAATACATCCTCGTGATTTTTACGTATTTTATTAAAATTTGAACTTTAAATACTTATAAAAAGAAATTGTGATTATGTATTTTTCATGTTTTTCAACTACCATTGTAACAATAAAATATTAAGAACCTTGTATTAAATGTTCAAGCTTTTTGAATAACGAATAAAAATTGATAGACATTTATGGAAAAAAAACTAAAAGAATGGAAACTGAAAATGTCCGTAAACAGCTCAAAATAAGTCAAAATATTTTTAAACCTGCGTTTGGTGTACGGCCTTAGTAACCAGTATGCGGTTATACTTAGAACATACTTATTATATAATCATTATTCATTAGTAAAATGCCACTGGGTCTAAAACGTTTTGTTCCATTTTAGTGTTTTTTTTTTTTTTATTCTTGAGCAGGTTACAAGAGTCTAAAAAATAAGGATGGATGAGGAGTGATGTAGGTAGAGTTATTTTAAAAATCTTTACTACCGATATAAAGTATTGCCATACGCATCTCATTACACAGTGTCGTAAGGTAATGGCCGGTAACCTGTAGGTATACATAGGCAGGTTACAGGTAAATAACGTGACAAAGGGCGGCGGTTAACTTTTAAAATGTATATAATTCACTACAGAGGTGACGGTAGTCTGCCTATTAACTTTTCACCGCACTCGATTCGTACGACGTCCTATATTATAGATGGTATATTATGTTCGGTATACCCACACAAAAACTTTAATGCCTGTTGTCCGCTGTGAAAGTTTCTCGATCAAAGTCAGTTGAAAATCGAAATCTACTGTTGTTTAATTTTATATCGACCATAATATTACGACAAGTATAATAATATAATATATACCCATACGGTTATACGCGGAGAAGAATATATTATGCTAAAAATTAAAATCGAATTGCAAAAGAAAGAATATCGACCAATGTTGATATTATAGGTACCTAACTTCAATACACCTATTATATTATGTAGTAGTTAGTACCTACCTACACGTGGAAAATAATCAGTCAACACAAATATAGGTAGGTACCCTTACTTTAGACGAAGTTAGGTACTGTGACATGGGCGCCATTTGGGGTATCGCAGGGTATACATTGGCGGCCCGGTTGTCGTTTGCGCACCACTATTGTTATTTTTGACCTTTTTTGTAAGACAGTCGCGCATCGTTCGATTTTTGGGTTGTTCATCGTTTGTGCGCATCGATCGTTTAAAAGGTCGTACATCATTTGCGCATCGATATTATTTAACAACAGAGCTGAAAAAAAGGTGTAAACCCAAAAGCGCAACTTGTTTTCTAACAATCTCAAAATTTAATTTTCAAATATTGTATTGGTATTTCTGTTTTAAAATATATATGTACCGTAATAATATCATGCAGCCGATTAGTTGGCAACAATACGATATAGCACGAGATTAAAAACTAAAGTATACGTTATTTTTTACAAAATATTTGTATTTGGAATGTGCCTAATCCAACAGACTACAATTCATGTTCAATTCGTATTATGATTTATAACTATGACTGTAATATTCCTAATTGAACTCAACACAATTTAGTTCAATTCATTTTTACTCAAACTACCTATACGTTACATGTATATTTTTTACTATAACTATGACCATGTAATGTGCTTAATTAAACTGAGTGCCACAAAACGTATGGCTATGTATATTAAATTATTCATTATCTATATAATATTATATGTTTGTACAATTATTTTTATACCCTTCTATTATTCAGAATTTTTATGCGTATGTGAAGTACGATAATTTGATGCAGGTAAACAGACGATGCGCAAATGATATACGGCCTTTTTCACCGTATCATATTGGCCTTTATTTCATGCTGGCGCCGATGTATCAGTTAAATTGAATTAATATAAGATAAAAATATTTTATAAATAAAGGGATATACATTGATATACTTAGATATTAATGAGATAGAAAGAAAATTTACATTAATGAATATTAATATAAATGATATTATACTTTTATCAGCGTTATCACTTAAAATATTAATTATTTTTCATCCCTAATAGTAAGGTTAGAAATAACTCCAACATGGCTACATTTCAATTTTCATTGTTATAACTGTGGCCTGGTGAAATGGCGCCCATGTACTGTGAATCTAATTATAAAAATAATATTTAAATAATACACATTCTTTTGATGTCAATCTGATTCCCATAATTAATTTCTAAATTAAAACAATTTAAGTAATTATTTTCGGTTAGTATTTTATTATTAAGTCCATCCAGTGAACAATACGAAATTCAAATTAATTACTATTGATTGTTGTAAAATAGGTGTATTTGTATTTATAATACAACCACTGTGTTTGAAGATTTATGATAATAACTACGAATAAATTACTTACGATATTAGTGAAATTATTAAATTTAGTGGTTATCATTAATGTCTGGTAAAAGGCATATCCAGAAAGATAGCCAGATATCATGATTTCATAATTACCGCCGCAGCACAGGTACATAATGATAAATTAATATTATGTATTATACTCAATTATTATAGTCTGTACTCGATATAACGGACATGATATTATGGTATTCGGAAAAAAAAGCCGTGGAAAAAAAAGCCCCGATATCAAAACACGATAAAAAAAACCCCATCTATAGGAAAAAAAAGCCCCGTACTAACTAAACACATAACGCATTTTCATTATAGTGTACATTTTATAATTTAATATTTGTATATAGGTAACCTAACCTTTTTTGGACATAGGTATATTCTATAACCATATATATATATATATGTATAGTAACATTTGAAATATAAAATATTTAAGTAGAGTAAGGTAATAAAAGTAATTGACATTTGACTTTATTTTAAAAATTATGTAGACTCTATCTGGAAACTAGTCTTGGTATCTGAGGTATCTACAACGTTATATTATTACAAATGTGGTTTTTTCGTTTATATTTATATAGTTATTGTTGTGATCATTTTAAATTAAAAGTGTGTACAGTGTACCTACAGTTTGATATTCTCTTCAGTGCGAATTTTTCGTTTATCTAGTTATTATCTTGTCGTAACGTTTTGATTATTTTGAATTAAAAGTGCGAATATAAAATGGAAGTGATTCGTAAAAATAATAAAAAACCTCAAATTCCATACGGTGGATATATTATATTATATTAAAGAAGTGTTAGGTACATTGATAAATGTAATGATTATATTATAAATCATAATAAAAAAGAATAATGTATTTAGTTGGTACGGGGCTTTTTTTTCCAATGAATGTTGTCCGAGACTTTTTTTGCCGGGGCTTTTTTTTCCTAGGTTCGATATTATAGTCACGACCAACTCGCGGATTTGTCTTGACTTCGGTGATGCACTCCGCCGAATATCGCAACGATATTACAATACACAGGCAAATTAAATAAACAATAAATAAACTATAGTAAATGATTATAAAATAGTTGTATTAACAATGCACTACACAATTATTGTACATATTATAACAATACGATACGTTCCTATTGCCTTTACGTGGTCATATATCGGCTACAATATCGCATTATTGTGTATTCTAAGTCATTGACGAGTCGTAGGTACCTATCGGCTATTATAACAGTACAAAGTTTTCCAACCCATAAATTATTATAATCGTTTTAAAGTCGCGAACAGCATCGAGCCAACGAGCATACGTACGTGCAGATTGAATTTCCATACATTACCACCGTGGTATACGTCGGAACCATAATATACCATACATTGTACGCATTTGTGTGTGGATGTGCGTGTAAGGTTACATGTGATACGGTATACTATTATATTGAATTTACGTTAGCAGCTGTCAAGCACGTCTATTCTCGTCCGCGTAAACTTTTCGCGATCGTGTCTGTTGCAATGTCGAGCTCGGATAAAATATGTAAACAATTATTCAAACGTAGGTTGTACCCAGTACCTACCACATACCGGGAATGGTTAGTTCAAAATCTAATTCAATTTTCATTGTTATATTTACATTATTTTTATTTCTATTTTTCTTTCCCCGCCCAAGTCAGACCGCACGCACATATTACTTATGTTACTTCTGTCCCATATACTTACTACAATCATTATTATGTCAACGTATCGAGTGAAAACGTATCTTTTTGTTCGGTTCGATATGTATTACCTGTTTTTATATTATTAATTTTTTAAAGACATGCTGTTCTCAAATATTTACCGAGTTAATTTGGAGAAAAGACAATCGTCGAATTATTAATTAATTCAATTTTTTGCTGAACATTGAAACTGATTTTATCTGCAAAAGGTCGTTATATCCAGAACGTGTTTCTTCCCGATTGTTAGTTATTATTTTAATTAATTCCATTATAACAAGCACAGCCAGCTTTAATTTTTTTCTAACTTCACCTACAATAACATTTTATTAATGATGTCAAGTTAACATCATTAAATTTTACTATTCAAATCCATGTCAAATTGAAAGTTCCCCGTCAGTCTGATATTGGTTAAATTTAATTTTTTTTGTACAAATCTTTTCTCTTGTTTGAATAATTTTAGATTATGATCGGAGCAATCAATTTAATGATTTTACAATGATGTGTGATTTGTTTGTGTATGTACACACGATTTATAGAATAGAAAATATTCGTTTTGACTTTTTTTTTCTAGTAAAACAGTAATATATAACTAGTACTATTAGGATGTAAAATTAAAAATGATCTGTACTTTTCGAAATAATAAGAAAAACCAATAAGGGAATTAGGTACGTGAATTTACTAGGGGTAACTACCATAGGCGGTGATCGAAGGGGGGGGGGGGGGGCTTATCACAACCAAAAGTCCGCCAAGCCCCCTTCTTTTTTAGTTGTGTGGGATCGAAGTCTCCCCCCCCCCCATTCACATTATGTTAATGTTAGCCCCCCTGAAATTGTAATGGATTTCCGCCTGTGTTCCTGCCATGAACCTAAATGTATATCATTGAATTTAACACATTATGATTTATTACACTAAAATATTGAATACAAAATACATACAAGGCTTTTTTAGTTTTCGAAAACGACCGATTGGGTTATTTACTGAGCGTGATGGTCAAAACACCATCCACCAACACCGATTTAATGTAATATTTTTAAAATATCATAAACATATTATGCATAGGTAGATGGTAATACCCCACACGTTATAATAGAACAGATTACCTACATACAATTTATCATAACCTGTGATTATATTATAATAGTAATGGTCAATGTAGGTGTTTACCTAGACGGCTAGACAGTGTACAGTAATCAACATAATATTAACAATAATACTTTAATGTTGCGTCGTCGCGATATTTTCAGTGGGCTCGGATCGTACTGGTGGTAGAGAGAGGTGTCAGTCCGGCGCAAAGGCTCATAAAGCTCATGTACTACTCGCAACCGATGTCAGATGGCCGGAGGGCGTTGGTGTTGCGACTCAATCAGACGGTAAGCTTACAATAAATTCACCCAATAGCGACTCTACCTACACCGATATAAGTGTATATAACATATTATATTACATAGGTAGTAGGTACGCATTGGTGGCGATATTAGGTCGGAGTGGATTGCAGTGGCTTGTCCCCTGAAACAATTCTCAAGTCCCCCACCGCCAAAAATAAATAAATAGCACTAATACGTTGACGAGTTTTTGGCAATATATTATAATTTTGTCTTGTATCGAAAATGACGACAACAAAACAAATAACTGGTGTATGAATTTGCTATACGTAACTTATATGGTAATAAACTAATAACTGATAACTTTTTGTGATGACTACATTTTACCGTTAAGTAGGTAGAGGTCGTCTGAGCTAGGCCGCCGGCTAGTAACGTGATCAAAATATTAGGTTTAGGTAACTATATTTTATTTTAACGCATTAATATTTTTGTTTAACTTTAACCTAACAACATATTACAATATAAATAATTACTTAGTTATTTTTAACTAATAGACTATACTTAAAACATATTACATTACATTACTTATTGACATTTAGGAGTGATTGATATTCGAACCTTTTTCATCTAGAACATCCCCCCCCCAACCCCTTTTTTCATTTCTAGATCATCGCCTGGTTGATAATTGAATAATAAATTATCCTTAATTTGACCGATTTGCAACATTATTATAAAAATTACTGATAGAGGCGCCAAAATCAGCGCTTATTTCTTATATAGACTGATTATGTCAACAAAAATCTGGTTTACTTTATAAAATAAAAATTAACTATTGTTAATGAACGAGTTCATATTTTGGATTGTGAACTAGTTCAAATTTTAAACAAAATTACCAAGTTCTGACTAGCTTACATAGCGTAGCTGAATCAAACCTAATAAATACAATACTTTGTTGTCTAAAAACTATACAACGAATAGTATGTATAATAGTATATACATTTTTTAACACATAAGTAACTGCGATAAAATCGAAGTTGCTATAACCAGACATTAGTGTTTGTGTGTGTGCGGATTAAAATGCTATCAACAAAATCAAATTATATTGGTTCTACAACTATATTGTAATGTATACAGTATTCACCCGTTTTATGAATAATCAACTATATTATGTGTACATTTTCGTATTCAGTAATGTACTAGGTATAACACTGTACAAATTGTGTATTTTTGTTGAATATCCCCATCCGGTCCAGATTTTAGTATTTTACTGGGTAAGTGAATGTGACACAAACATTTAAAAGAGCCACAAATGCAAATAGATCAGGAAGTAGGAAGAAATAGTTATAATGGCATCAGAAATCCTTCCAATAAGAAATTTAAAAATGTCGGTCAATTGAAATTTAACGGTTTATGTATACCGTATACACATTTATAAGAGTAGGTAATAGGTATATAACATGTTCAACTTATCTTGTGCACAAATTAGTAGGATGCAAGAAGGTTACATAATATTATAGTCCCTGATGCCATTATAGTGTGCATAATGATGTACATATAGGTAGTACACCAACATTAGACACAACAGTTTAGTTGAATATCAAACATTTGTTTATAATATTAAACAAATGTATGACAAGCGATATATGTATAAAAAAATACAAAATAAATAAAAAGATGAAAATTATTAAATATTTTCAACTGTATTGTTACACAGTCACGAGATCGAAAAATAAAAACAAACAAAAAAAAAAATAATAATAATAATAATCATAATCATAATCATAATCATAATAATAATAATAATAATAATAATAAAATTACAGTACAAAACACAGTAAAGAGTATAAACACAATTACATAAACAATATAATAAATATACAGCAATTGGATTTTTCAGTTGTCCGCACAAACACATAGATTACTACATAATATGGTTCACAAGAGATTCTAAAATGGATATAGTACTAATAGTAGAGTAGTATCTTATTCGTAATAGGTCGAAATTATTGGCCGGTATAAAAGTCAGCGTACAATTCATATTTCATCTAAAATATTATTCAGTTTTTTTTTTTTTTGTTATAGGAAATATATTGTTATTTTAATTTTACTTATTAAAACATTTAATGTACGTAGGATGAAGACAAGGAGCAAATGAAAGAGATATTGGAAATGAAACGTATTCACAATCGCTATGTAGAAAGAATGCGCGCCAGAGACCTGAGCAGCAAACTATCGTCTTCGTGCGGAAAAAATGCAAACAATGGGACATTTAATCTAAAAGCAAATAAATAATATTTGTAAAATAATAATTTAAGTCGATAAGAAGTATGTACAGAATTACATATATATATCATGTATAGCTGTATAAAATACATAAATAATATTTATAATGTATATAATATAATTAAGATACATTCAGAAAAGATGTTTTATTAGCTATAATAAGAAAAAATAATGTATGGAAAAGTAAAACATAAAAACCAACAATATAAATCCTAAATGTAATGAAAAAGAAAAAATATTAATTTAATCAAACTTGTACAAACAGATTACAGTAAAAAGATGTTCTAAACATCTAAGAAAAATGACAAACAAAAAGGGAAAATTTCAATATTCTCTGGCAAATGTTTTAATTGTCTATTCTTAAATTTAAATAACTGATGAACTTTACTTTAACTAATTTGTTTAAATTTTCAAATATTTTTTAATTAAATAATTTTTAACTTAACAGAGCACACACTAAAACTTATCAAGGGTAAATTTTTTTCGAGATAGGAATTTTATTTAATTTTTGCTTAAAAAGAGTTTCTAAACTCAAAAAGAATTGATTTTATCAGTCTCCAATTCCCAAAAATCTTAATATTAATAAAATGATTATGATAATGGCGTACAACATTTACTTAATAATATTTTTTCACTCCAAATCTCTTCCTTTTATACAAAATAATACCTAATTAATTATAATAATAATAATAATATAATAATAATAATAATACAATTATGTTTAGTTAATAGTAATATGCTAAATATGAAAAACAACAATTATTTTTCCTTGTGTTTTATTTTTAAATGTATGTAATTAAATATTTGAATGTGTGTATAAATACAATAAATACACTAATTATTTTTTATTATCATTATTTTTTTTCCTTTTTTTATAACTTTTTGTTTAGACATAACAAAGCAAGAATACTGGATCTGAATATTATAACAAAAATTATTGTATCCATAATAAGAAGAAAAACAACGTTAAATTTTGCTAAATGTTCAATAACTGGCCATTGATAATTTCATTACCTACACTCAAAATATAAGAAGACCGAGGAACATATTTACACTGTGACCACCAGAACACTAGTACACCACGCAAGCAACATAATCACTCAATCCACGTAAATTGAATTAATTTGAATAATATGTCAAACAAATTACATAAACAAAAACCCAAAATTAATAGCACCGATTTTTTTTGTATACAAATAAAAAAGGGCGTTTTAAGATTTTATTAAGACAAATATAACAAGAAAACTATATTTAAAAAAAAAAATAATAATAATAAATTAATAAATTTAAAAAAAATATTTTATCCTATAATTATATTTTTAGTATTAATAATATGTAAATAACAATAGTAAATAAAAAAAAAATGTAAGAACTTCTATTGCTATTACTGCGTATACTTTTATATTGCAAATAGTCGAGGTTAAATGTTAAATATAACAATATATTGCAAAATGAAAATTCATAAAACATTTTTTAACAAAAGGTCTTAATATATACATAATATATATAAAAAAACGTATGCAAAATTATACAAATATCGAATAAAAGTAAAAGATAAATGACTTATGGAAACACAATTGGTAGTCAAAATCTTTAAACATTGAACATAATTAAACATCATAATAGCTAATAGCTATTATTTGTCATACAATTTATATTAAAACATTGTAATTTGCTATAAAACACATTTAATAAGAAGCCCAAAGTATTATTGTTTAAACGGTATTCACTTGTGGCATCATGAGAACTAATATGTTTGTAAATATTCTAATTAGTATTTACAATAGTAAAATGTTTATAAACATAAATGTAATAAGTATGTATAAACATAAGTTATTTCCAATTGAGTATAATAATATATAACATGTATCGGGAAATTGTATAGAAATCTGAAACAGTGTGAACGATCTTATACAAGATAGTGTTTCAGAATTTTTTTAAGAAGATATTGAAGAGAAAAGAGGGTTGGTGGTAACATAAACTGTACAACCTCTTTTTTTAATGAAGTCACGAAGCTTGTTTGCCAACAATAACACCAGGTCTGGACGGCCGTACGGGACTGTTTGATGTTACCACCGTTGTACCCTGAGGAGTCTGAGAACCACTGTGGAACTGGAGGAAAGGGTTCATTTCCACCTATAAAAAGAAATTTATGTTAGCTTTGTACATCAATTCACAAGTTTGAAAGCATGTTCCAAACGAAACTTACCTTTAACAATTTCTGATTGCTAGTTGCTGCGTGTTTGGTTAACGCAAGGGGTGCTTCCTGATGATCATCACTAAACAGGTGATCACCTTCTAGGTGTCTAATTGCTTCGACAATGGTCTCCAAATTTTGTCTGGAGGTACTGGTGAGGTAAACGCGCGCGGACGGCAGTACTTGCTGCTGCTGTGGGACTGGATCATCTTTGACTGGATTTAATCGATCATCTTCAGGTGTAACGGTGAGCTCAGTCTTAACCAGTACAGTATCTTCTTCTGGCTCTCGCTGTATAACCAGATTGTCAGACTCATTTACTTCGATAATCTCCATACCAGCTTCCTCGCCGACCACACACTGTAATGTAAAAAAAAATTGTTTTAAAGCAACAGACTTTATAAAAGACAACAAATAAAACTTTATGATCCTCTTACCGTGTTTGTATTATGATGGTATTGGATCGTAGTCTGGGTGTTGTCGGTGGTAGTTTTTGGGTCCACAAACACTTCGCCTAAACGGGCTGAATACACTTTCACTTGCTCTTCTAACTCGACACGTAGACTTTGCTCTCGCTCTAATTGCGCTCTTAACTCAGCTACCTCGTCGATCATCAGTCCTCCGTCTTCTAAACCTTAAAATATAAATTTTTATAAATGAAAAAATGTCAAACAAAGTAGGTAGTACATAAATTATATTTTTTGTATATTTTCTAGTTATTTATAGCAAACCCCACTGTTAATACTCCTTCGACTAGACTACGCATTTCAACTTATTACGAATACATTATTTAGAAGGACCATAAGTGCTAAAGTAAACAAACTAATCAGAAAAAAATGTTCATACAGATAAATTATAAAAATGTCAACTATTTTATTTGCTTGCATCAATGAAAGATAATGAATCACAGATTAATTGACTGTAACAAACTATTAAAGCATATAGGTCATTAAAATTGATTTTGCCAATCAAAGGGTGTATCTTCTTTGATGGTAAAATAATAAATAAAAACTAACAGAAATGTTTCAAACTAAAATGAAGAATTAAATTATCGAAATTCTTCAAAATCTACTAATTATCATTTGATTAGGTAAGTAACTGAAATGGAAGTGTTAAATATTTTAATTCAATCGAAAAATCATTGCGATATGAAAAACGACTCTGAGCGTAGACGGTGAGTCACTCGTGTCAGCATATAATTATTATAATATATTATATTACTACCAGTAATTTATTTTTCTATTAAAAATACAATAGGTTACACTAATTTATGACAAAAACATCAAATTTATTATTTTGAATCTTATATACTGCAAAACGGCGTTGGTATAGACTATGGTATAGTACTTGTGAATACCTTAAAATTAGTGTAAATATTATACTAAAAATGTTATTGTGTATAAACTATAAGATAATAAAATAGTAAATCATATGAATGTTTAACTACGAAATAATTAGTAGCAAATTGTCATGATTTTTATAACATTTGAGATTTGAACTTCAAACAGTAATAACAATTCTGTCCATGTATTCTCATATCAAAAACCACGTAGATTTTCAAGATTTTAGACCGCGTTAAAAAATCTGTCTTATTTATTTGTTTTCAAATTACAAAAAAAAAAACCAAAACTGATTTTGAAGAAAACTGGTATACGTAAATATTCTAAATTTTTTTAGTTATTGCTAATCATTTCAGATAGTATTGTGAATTTTTACTTTTCACCCCTCCATCCTTCTACGTAAAGTTCAAACAAGATCCATAAAAAACCACTTTATTGTAAAACCGTAAATGGCTCTTCTCAGAACCTAAAAATAATATTATTTTAGCATATTATCATGTTGATTTCTAAAAAGATTTACACCAAAGAAACATTTATGCTGACTTCCAAAAGAATATTACGAACAAACAATAATGTCTTGTCATGTGTCACTGAACCATGTTATGGAATATGGATTCACTGTAGGAGCTATACATTATATTAATAATAACACGCGTAATTTAGCTCGAAATATTCAACTTAAAAATGTAATTTAATCGCTTTGTAAGCAATTATTTAAATGCACCAACATCAACTTCCTAGTTCCCGTTATTATGTGTCATAAATCAAAATGTAACCACACATAATATTATTATATACAAACATTAAACAAAATCATAACCCTAACGTATAAAACAGAATAAGCACAATACACCACGATTCAAAAATAACTGTATAAATAATTAATAAACAACGCAGTGTAATAGTTATTTAAAACACCCCCCCCCCCTTTTTTTAATTTACTCGCTAGAGCCTATATTTGCAATTTTACTTAGTAATACATAGTAAGAAATGATTTTGAATAATATCACCCTAAATTTAACCCTGAAAAGTATCATGGTTTTATTTAGCTGTAAAAAAACTAAAACGTTTTAAATAATAAGCATTTATCAGAGGGCAACCTATTATTTGTATATTTTGGTAGGTAACTGTTTACATTTTAAATGATTCGTAACTTCGTAAGATAAATTAATTTTAATCTATACTTTAAAATTATTGGAACTGTACTATCTTAAACAAAATTATACGACGAAAAATGTGAATTGTGTACAAAATCTAGAAATATGATTAATATTTACTAAAGAAATCAAAACGCATATCATTAAAAATAAATTGTTACCAATGCCTATAATATTGCAGTTCTATTGTTTGCTAAAAATATTCCCACACACCACAAGATTGGCAGAGTATTATAGGTATACGGTATACCTATTAACCTCTGATAGCCTGAATCCAAAAATAATACCTTAGTAAATTGGTTCAAATTCAACTTCATCTCAAAAAACCTACATTTTTTAACTTTTTTTTTGGTCGCAACTTTGCAGATTAATGTAATATGTGTTAATATAGGTAGGTAGGTATATTATGAGTTTGAATTTTTTAATCAATTAGTAATTGTTTAAAATATTTGTAATTATATAAATGACAAGGCAAAAAAAATATTGGTTAAGGACGGGTTTAAGCTAGACACAACTCGATAGCAACAAATCTTTCAGTTTTAATTTATAATCGGCAATTTAACTATACTCAGTCACTAATAATAAAACGATTTTCATAAGTCAAAATAATTAAATATTCATATCATGTACCTATACGTATTTGTTTTATGTTAATGCAACAAGAGCTAAAACCATAGTTTTTAATTTTTTTTAATCCAAAAAATATAAATGTATATTTTTCTGTGCGAGACAACAAAAGTATAACAGCTTACACGTATCTAGCACAATAAATCGTTATCAATAGGTATTTAAAACTTTAATTCATACGCATGTTTATTGTATGATATACATACATATTATTTATAGTATATTTATTATATAAAAATGCTGAGTGTAGTACATAACCGTGTATATACGTAGGTCAAGACTTATATAATTTGAGATTAAAATATATAATATAACGAAACAGTATAGAAATAAATAAAACAAGTTAATTACAAATCGAAAACCTTTAAGAACGAATTACAACAAACTATTGTCCTATATAATATCGTATAACTTTTAAATGTATTGTTAAAAAATACGACACTAACTTTTCCAAATAAATTTAAAAAAATAACAATAATACTTGAACCATTTTTAACCATATTTTGTTGTGTAGTAATAATTTTGGGTTAACAAGTTTACAATAATTATCGTTAACAGCTGCAGCTGTAAGCGAGTTCTTTTATTTACAGACACTGCGTACACAGCAATGACGGACATCTTTACACAACGACCGTTGCTGCACAAACAAATTCGAATGTGTCCATTTTATTACAACGACGAGTTACTTTATTTAAATTTATTTCAATATTGTATATAACATCATAATTTACTCGGCGCAGGGCACGAGACAAAACGAATATTTCGAAAAAAAAATATATATATACATCACGTCGAAATGAAAAACGCCAACCGATCGGACACGCGATACAATATATTACAATATATATAGACATAATAATATTATAGTTTACCTACCCAGACAACGGAGACACGCTAAGCGCATCTGTCCCGTTCGTCGTTATAATATCAGAACGGCGGCGACATGATATAATATTATATTATTACAGGGGCGGTTCTTGACAAGTTCTAAAGGAGGGGGGAGGGCGAAAACAAATACATAAAACCCCACTATTTTCCGTCAATATAGGTGCATGAGAATTAATTTTATGTGCTACAGTGCTACACACTTTATACCTATATAATATTATGAAATTAATTTTATTTATGTTTTGACAGCTATATTATAGATATTAGAGCTACTACTACGTATTTACAAATAGAACCATCACTGTACTAAATTATGATGACGGCGGAAAAGGTGGGTAACGAGGACGTTGCAAGTGCGAAGGCGGACATCGTTGATTGGTGAGTATGTGGGTGAGGGGAAGGGCTTGGTACCTCAAAAAATCAAACTTCCTAATTCCCCATTCATCGATTTTCTGAATTATTATTACAATAAGAATGAGAAAAACCAAATATTATTTTCCATTTTGAAAGTATGTACTTATATATTTATCAATTATCTCTTGATAGCCTATTATTAAGAGGACGCAACACCCGCATGCGTTGTCTCCGTCTTACAAATGCTGAAGTGCACAACATAGCAAAAACTGTTTTGCGCGGGACAACTATGCTCCCTCTGTATTTATAGTAGAATTACCAAAATTTCACAACACATGAGGACGAACTTTATCTGTGTCGTAAGCGTTTTGGTTTTTTTGATAGCACTTACCAATAATTTTAAATAATTAAAGGGACCAGGCACCAGTTATTACAAATTTTGAAGAGGAGAGAATACATTTTTGAGATAATTATATATTATCCTATCCGTAAATATTTTCAACGGAGACGACACAATACCACTACTATTTAAAAATAATATACAACAGTATATGTCTAAGAAAACGATGTAACTTCCTAGTAACTATATTTTATAAAAAGATATTCTTTCCAATAGAAGATATTCTCCTCTTCAAATATTGGAAAGGGTGTTTAAACACTATATTTTCTTAACTTTGTTATGGGATTTTTCAATGTAAAATAATTTGGTTTTCGAGAATACGTTTTTGTTGCATTTCGTCGTATTAGCTAAGACAAAACGTTATATTAATCTAGGGCACCACAGTTTTTCTCAGTAACATGTAATAATTAGGACAATAATATTATGCTATGTTGCTCATTAGATATTATACGGAAACATTTTCTCCGAATATTCTAAAGACTTTTGTGTGCTTATTATATTGTTAAAATGTTTTCTTCAATTATTTGAGATAACCTTTATTGATTTGTACCCTGTGATAAATATTATGTGAAAAAGTGCGTAATTTATTTATAACTTTAGATAATATTAGCCACCCCTCTACCACCCTAATGATCAACCAAACGTCCGCCCTTTATAAGCGGACGACGACTTAAATTACGGAGGTGGCATGGTGATAAATGGTGATCGACGATGAATAAGGAGCCTAAGGCGATAATGGCATGAACAAAAAATACGATGCACATAATATATAATATATTATAATAATATTACCTGATGAGGTACCGATCACTTGGATGTTATCGGGAGATAACGCGCCGCTGCGATGATCACCGTCAACGTTCGTGTTCAATATCACCACACCTATACAAAACGGACAAAAAAATCATTATAATCATCGCACTCCACCGGGTCACATTCGGAATTATTGTTGTTTCGTTTCGGGGTTTTATGTATTCCATTATTGTTTTCTCGTTGGTCGGATGAATGGAATACACATTACACACGTACCGTACAGACGCACAGTACCTATACGCTGCAGCCGCCGCGGGTCTGTAGCCTATCGCCATATATATATATTAAATAATACGAAACGGCGGAAAACAAGAAAAACACAATAATACTCGGGGGAAAAAACGTAAAATAAAATATAATAACAATAAAAACACCTGGCTCACGCTGTGTCGTATAGTAGTCTCTCTCTCTCCCTCCCTCTCCATTACTCCATCTATCTATCTATCTCTCTCGATTAGGTATATAATATTATATAAAATAATAATAAGCGAGATCCAACGCATGCTACAAAAGGGATAATGCCATTTTTCCGTGTATAAACCTGCGAGTCCTGTCACACACCACACTGCAGCGTATAGTAAAACGAGTGAGTGCGTGTGTGCAGCATCCGTACGACGATAATAATATTATACGCAATTTAAACGGCGCGGCGGCGGAAAAGAGAAGAATGTAAAAACGTAATAACCGGCAGGTGCTGCCACCTTGCCTCACGGCGAAGGTGACCCTCCTCTCCGCTCTCTTCACAGCACCACAACGAGCCAAAACCGCCCGACGCAGTTGTAGCTCGTCTGCGACCTCACCCCCTCCCACGTTTCAGACGCCAAGCCGCGTACTCACCGGTGGAGTCGTCGATTTTGCGTTTCTTGTGCACGCTGGCCGTGCTCAGCAGCTCGCCCTCTTGCTTGCTCACCAACCGCTTCAGCTGACAGTTTTGCGACAGAAGTCTCGTCTTCTCCTGTTCCAGCTGGTATATGTAGTCGGCTGTGTGCTGTAGGATTGCAGCCTGCAAAAATAATAAAAATATTGGATGAAAAAAAATATCAAGATGAACTATATGAAGTTTAACCGATGTATAGCTGGTGATCCCTTACCGGGCTTTATAAAAGATATTGAAATGTCGCAGCGCTGCGTCAAAAACTTTGAAAGGTTTTAAAGCAGAGCAAATAGAAGAACGGTTGATTCGAGTAATATCTATGTTTGTTTAAATTTTAAATACTGTATAAACGCGTGGAACCGTAAAGAGCTGTGCCCGATAAATGAGTTAGGTTAATACTTGGGGTCTTGGGTCTTATAATACAAGCGGCGACGTTAGGGCGGCGGTCCAACGACCAACTCGGTCGGTTTACTATACAGCACGCACATGACACAATATGGTTTATATAAAAATAGGTACACATTATTATGTTATAGCATGAGAGCGTTTTAGGTATGGGGAGCGGATGGACTTGGAATCGGTGCATAATACTACTTACGTGTCATATTTTATTTAATAGTGAAGTTGTGTATAGTGATCTCTCACTACGATATATAACTATGCTGAGACACTGGATGGGCTGGCTTTAGATAGTAGGATAGATTTGTTTGAAGAAAGAATATGGTTCGTTTTTGAGTTAGTAATATCAATAATATAATATATTCAATATTGTATTTATTTAAGTTATACCTAGAATGTGTGGACAAAGTGAAATGTATTTGACCAAGAGTGTGGTTATAAGTTACAACTTGGATCTGGACATGCGTATTACAAGTGACAATGTCAGGGCGCGGCCAACGTCCTATAATATGTAAAAATGTCCAATACTTATTATATATAAGTCCCAACGAATTCTGGGAATGTATCTCTATAGATAGGCGGCCTAACAACCAAACGAAGTCTTGGACGCGTTAAGAATAATACTGATTCCATAGAATATCGGAAGTCGGGACTAGTATTTATAAGGAGTCTCACATTATACAATAGGGAAAAGTAGTAAGTACTGGGCATCAAAGAAGACCAACCATACGTTTTTGTACAAGATGTGGCTCATAGAGAATACGATAATATTCCAAGGATTTATGAGTGGGTTTACCGCGAATGTGTTTTTTTTGGCAGCTCTAACTTGCTTTTGTCGTTTAATTGTTAGTGTCGGATTCTATAGGAATCTCGATGAACGAGTTTGCCGTGAAAGTGTTTGGCACAGACAGGCTCGCGAAAGACGAGCGCCGGCGGCATATATTTGAATGGTGACCAAATATTGTCGGCACCCGGGGTCTCCGTATAATTTATTATTGTAGTCGGCTAAAATGTTTATTTAGACTATAGTGTATTGTATATGTATATGTTTTTACGTTTACATTTATCATTTTTTTTTTGTTATAGCATTGTTGTTGACTGTTGTCAGCTGTTGGGTAGAAACTATAATACATAATTTAAAAAAACACGCCAATTGTTTTTGTATCGGATATAACCACTAAGAAATAGAAATTTGCCACTGGTAACGCTCATTTCAGCAATCACTTATCGTGAGCTCGACTTTAGTTGTATGCTAGGTACCTACATTTCTACAGTTATAACCTTGTATAAAGAAATATAGGAAAATTCTGATCATTATATTTAAACTAAATATTGCATAGACTATCTAGTCATTATGTACATGCAATTTCATTTTGATTAGTAGGTATACACTTGTGACTTACGTATGCATACATTTAATAAATACTAGAAATAAAAGTTAGTTTACATTTTATATACAGAATATTTTGACGAGTGACGACCACCATGTTAATTTTATCTAACGACTAAAATATTTCTGTTGTAAAGCAACAATAATAATGTATAAAATTGATTTAAAACTCTAATGTAATGAATGATGATTAATGAACGAATTAATGTATACATTAACTAGTTTAAGTTTATATACTTTTATACTTCACCAATAATATACCTACTATAAAAAGTAACTTTAGGTACCTAGTTACTTCATACAATTTCGAAAAAACACTTATTTTGTAATTTTTTCAATATTTTTTAAAAATAAATTAATCGATTTATAATTATTATGTATCATACGAAGAATAAATTATATTATTATACGCATTTCCAACTCTAGAAAACAATTTACAAATTACAACTAAATCACATACGTGTGTAATTTAATAGTTGCTCGACTCTAATATTAATATGTCATACAAGAATACCTACAAGATTATAAAACATCACATTATCATAATACTATAAGTAGTCTATAGTAGCATTAATATAACTTTACACTTGCAGATCAATCAGGCGTGAATAATATTATATACCTACTATATAATTCAAAAACATTTTTGATTCGTAATTGCGGCGATACTCACGTAATAGTAATATTGATACCAATATAAAAATGGGATTATGAACCTAACCTAACCATTGCCAGACGTCGATAGTCCATTTACGTTTTGCTTTTTGCCACCAACGGGCGGAGGACAGAAGGTAGAATAATTATTTTAAATGAAACATCAACCTACGGTGCGTGAATTATTCTTTTATATAATATTGTATGGGTACACGACTATTAAAATACATTATAATTAATTATGCACAACATTACGTTTAAAAATATTCAAATATCGAAAAAAAAATCCAATATAAATTGTACGCACGTAAACACTTAAAACTTCAAAGCTGTCTGGCGTGACATATTATTTTTTTTCATCCCACGTGCGTTTAGCTATTTCAGTCATAAATGGTGGTACTTTAACGTATAGTTAAACACACGATTATTAAGTCAAGCGATTTTTAAACAAGAGCTGCATGTTAATATTACATTTTCCGGTTTATAGATTAATTTATTATAAGAGCATAATATAGTTGAAGGGTATTTTTCAAGGAGGGGTTTATCGGACATAAAAGACCGCACCCTACAAAAATATAAACACACCGTACTCAAACGAATAGAGCATTAAACATTTTTTCAAACAAAATTATTTTGACAGCCTAACAACAATATAACGTTAAGAATATATCCTGCTTAGGAAATTCGAGAAAAGTTTTTAAGTACAAAAAAAATTCGACTTCAATATTGAAAAATGGATTTCCGCCGTCAACCGTTGGAGAAGAAAAAAACGCCTCACCATTTAGAAAACTGCGATGAAAAGAAAAAAAACGCCTATCCGGTTCCTCTCCAGCTCAAAGCATTTAAAAAAACCACTCGTAATAATATATATGTAGTATAATATATCATTATTTCATAATAATATTATACTATTGCCTTATTCGATCTAAAACCGTCTGGGAAAAGAAACCTTTGCCGTTCATAGTGTACAATGTGTACATGAATTATAATATTATAATAATATTACGATTGCTGGCATCGTTTATAAAATGTAATATATAAACGTAATAATATAATTGTTGTAATAAATAACAGCTGACATTAATACTAATATTTATAATATTACTATTAAAATATATAACTGATTGGGTATTCACCTATTATAAATTATTATAATTATTACCATCGACAGCGGCATAATTACCTATGATGCAACACAATCGTTGGCCGAATGCATTGATAACACACGGTCCGCCGCTATACAATTGCACATTTG
Source organism: Sitobion miscanthi (assembly GCA_008086715.1). NCBI lineage: Eukaryota > Metazoa > Arthropoda > Insecta > Hemiptera > Aphididae > Sitobion > Sitobion miscanthi. The sequence continues at coordinate 39,682,953 of CM017797.1, forward strand.
ACCCCGTACCGCATTCGTTTAAATATCGATGATGTGATTTTTCCGAGGATTTTTCAATTATACGATTTTCAAGTGTTCTCACGATTGCACAAGAAACTATAGTTTAAAAATTAAGACGCCGGCCACTTATACACACGACTATTGGATATCGTACCTACAAGTAATACCCCCTCCCCCCCGTGAGAAAATCCCACGGATAATCGTTTCTATATTGCCGACCAGTGATTAACAATCAAATAAGTTACTTTTAATTAGAAAAGTATTCATAGTTTGAATTAATGTAATCAATAATAATTTATTTTTTAGTTCGACATGTTTTTCATTTATGGTTAGAAGGTACAACTTTGGCCAAAATCCAACGACGTTGAATTATGTTAAAAATAATAATCTAAAAATTCAGAATATTACGGTATATTATGTTTTAATTAGTTCAAGCATATATACAATGTGTTGTTCATAATAACAATGGATTTATAAATAGATTTAGTATTACGTACAATTTAATAGAAAGTCAATCAAGTCGGACTTGCTTTAGTGATAACATGATTTAGCAGTATTGTTTCGTAAGCCGGGCATTTTTTGGTTTCCAAAAATCTATACTATTCACAATTTTAATTACGTGTATAATATACACTGAACAGTATAATATATTATATTAATAAATATCATAGTGTTGTAAAATCACCCTTGTAAAATTTGTATAAGATCGGCTTAAGAGGGGAGGGGTTTGCATACGTAGCCATTAAAATATGGACATTAAATATTATTTATAAACTATGTCTCCTTTAAATCTATTATCGTACCAGTTTTACTAACTAAAATATATTGTGTGCTTCCAATAATATCATATAATTATTTAGTTTTAATTAATTATAGACATTATAATAATGAACACGACAGTAACCGACAGTAATTTACAAAAATATACGATGGTTTTTTCCATTTTATAGGATGCACGAAGCTACAGTTTGGTGTTTGGATCTATATATAGAAATATATTTTGTAATCGTTTTTATCACGACTTAACTGTATAGTATAAGAAACATTATAGGATATAATATCAATAGGTATAAAATATTTAACAATTCATATTTTTACATTTTTTAATTAATTATAATTGTATAGGAGAATTATTTCTAATTATTCGTTCTATTCATTGGATTTGTATATTATATTTTCAATTTGTTATGATTTGTGTAAAGTGTTTACATCGTCAATATTGAATATAGTCAACAAGTCCCCACACACTGCAGCGGTGGTGGTTAACGTTGGTGGTTACGGCAAAATGAGTCCGGATACAATTTTACCGCCATCGCTCCAGTGTGTAGCGTCCTTTAGTAAAGATACTCTACGGACTATGGTAAAGTTTACCAGGTTAGGTTAGATTAAGACCAGGTAAACTATGGTGCACGGATAAACAGACAGTGACAATTCTCGCCGGCCAAAGCATATTTACTGCACTTGGAGGTACACGGCAACGGGCCGGCAAAATCAGGAGCCGGCGAGAACTGACCGGCCGGCGAAAAACGTCAATGTCTGTTTACCACTATCTAACTTTAAACTCTAACCGGATGGCAAATCCGGTCGTCTGTTTGGACCCTAAACTTAAGAATTATTTGCGTGTAATGAATAATAATATAATAAAAGTAAATATGAACGTTATCTAACGTCAATTACTTGAAAATGTTAAGCCCCATCCCTTGCTATTAGAAAATCACGAAACAGTAGATAATAAAACATATGTACACAATAACATATTTTAATACGATTAACGTTATCGGTACCTAGGTATTTACTTTGTGGCTTGAATTTTAATGTGTTTAACTTATGTAATAACACTGTGCGCGATAATTTATATTATCATACAATTTTAAAAATAGCTATAAACATAGAGCAATTGTAAAATTATTACATAACTGTAAACCATTTTCTAAATTATACAGTGTAAATAATTTCAATGCATCGTAAAATTCTATTTATAAAATGTAAATGACACGTATACGTCGAGGGTATTGAAAAAAAAATGTTTTAACGAATACAATTTGTACGGTTCAACGATTCGCGTTATGAACTTTCACGAGAATTTACAGCTTGAGACTTCAAACCGTAAATAACACAAATCAATGTTAAATTTATCGTCAGACCGAAAGTCTAGGCAAGTCGTAAACATGCAAATTAAAAATCAATTATCAACTTTCCGCCCGAAAACAGTTGAAATTCCGTCATTTATACTCTCGGGGGTTTTAACCATATCCTGAAAACATCTCAAAAGACCCAGAGGGGTGTCACTGCAGAACTGGCAAACGATTATTGTTCTAATGCATAATAAAACTGTTCAGGTAACTCGCGCTGCATTAGTGGTAATAACAATGATCTATCAGTGGAAAACATATTTACCATATTTTAAAATTAATCTAGTCAGTTTATTAAACAGTGCATATTGTTTTTAATTTATTAACAATTTTTTATTACAATATTAACGAACACCGATGGCCAATTTAAACAATATCTTCAAACCGACACGTTCCTCATACATATTTATTTGTATTTACATGTACAAATGACAACATGTCGATATCTACAACTGCAGCATAGTATTCGATAGATTTATTTTTCAGAAAATATGTTCCTGTTTCGTTATTTTTTTTTTATTTAACCGTTATTGATATTAGGTATTATTTATTATGAAGACGTAGGTACTGTCCCCTCCCGTCACTTTCTATGTGTTATTAATAATAAATACGCCGTAATCGTTGTATATAAATAAAAACAAAAATCTCTTTCGTGTGCGACTCCGGAAACGGACGCACGAAATCATATGGCGCATAAAATAATATCGGTTATTACACGCCGCGACGGGCGGACAACACCGGAGAGGCCCACCCACGTCCGCCCAGCCCGCGACGTTGATCGAACCCGCGCACGCTGCACGCTATAGTGGTGGCAATATTATAATATCACGATTATTGTATAAATACCACAGATGTTTAAACATGTTTAAATAATTATACCTATATCTGTGATAAATCCAGACATTTGGATTATGAAAATAATAATCGACCATTTCCCATATTCCTGAATATCGAGTGAAATAACAATGATGTAATAATATTATCATGATCTGTAATCGGAAACAGAATAAAATTAATATACTTAATATAAAATACTATTATTTCAACTATCAATGAACAATTGTAGAACGTTCCGAGTGTTTCACAATATTATAACTTATGATTTGTATGTATATTTAAATTTTATTACATTTTAATTATAATATTAAATTAGCATGACTCATTGTGTATTTTTTACATATAAATTTAAAGTTTGTTTTTACACTAAATCAGGGTAATATATTTTAATGGTTGATAAAGGAGGGAGAAGGAGCCGGGGAGAGGTAGCATATAGTAGTAAAATACGCAATACTTTTTTACTTATTTATTTCTTTTTTGTTAGTGTTACAATTAATAAATACCTAGAAGTACCTATTAAGAAATCAAATATAAATATTAAAATATTAATAAAAACAAATTCATTGATTTTTAATGTTAAATAATAAATCAATAATAACTATCGACTTTAAATGACGAGAATAATAATATCGATAATAATGAAATAGCCGAGTTGAGTCCGTAAAACAGGAATACAGGATTCAAGTTACCCGGTCAAATTTTCTACAAAATTTATATACTTTCATTGTATTGTTTAAATTTTTCGAGATACTATATAATTAAGTATTTTACATTTTAATCAATTTTTAATTTTTGTCAATAAATAATACACCGATTGATTCCTAGATATTATATTAGGACCATCAAACTAAAAAAAAAATGCTTTGCCTTAAATTAAAGTACATTTTGTGATCTAAAAATGTTCGCACTAAAATTAATTTGTCACTCTTCGTGCCTATTTTATTACAGTGATATTTAACATTGCACGTGACGTCACGATTCTCCACAGCGGCGTCCATATACAATACACGGCAATATTTATTCGTTTGCAAAACAACTGCTAAAGAACCATTTTTTTCGAATGATCTATTCAATATTGATAATATTACCACATATAATAACAATTTATAAAATACACAATTTTTAACAAAAAAAAAATCTATAGGGAGACACAACCGTGATAACAATATGACACATGTTCAGTGTATTGTAAATTCGTATTATAATGCAAGTGTTATTTTTACTAAAATATTAATCTAAAAAGTGATATCATTAAACGAATAAAAACATTATGAGGTACTTTTCAATATATTTGATTAGGTCAATCGAACAAATTAAGTTATTTTACGCTAAACAACAAATTGATAAATATTGACGTGTATTGTATATGACCGCCACCGCGGCAACCGAATCCGTGACGTCAGGTCGACTAGAACACAACTAGAAAACTGAGTCGCAAGCGAATTAGAGTGGTATCATTCTATTTTTTAAGATAATTAAATAATCGTTGATTTTTTTTAGTGAATTATTTTGATATTATTCTTAATCAGTTGGTATTTTACGCTTTACGCAATATTGCAAGTTTTGTCAGGCGGACCTATTTATAGTCAATACCATTTTGTCTCGCAGATCACAAAAATGTGTCTCGAAATAATGCACTTGACGCACTTCTGATGTGCGCAGCAGTCGTACTAACAGAATTATTGAGTTTACCGGAAAATCGGAAAGTCGCGATAACCGATAAGTACCCGCCGATAGTTGCAGATTGCTATTGCAGTACAATTTCAGCCGAGCTGAATTTCGATTATCGAAAGCATTCGACAAAAATATTATTATACGGTGCACGAGAAGGCGATATCGATATTATATGATTATGACGTCGGCGGCTGTGGTGCAGATGGCGGTTGAAGAAGAAAAACGTACGCACGCAAACAGCTGACGATACGGCGGCGGGACGGAAAAGGTGCCAACGAAAACACAACGGCGCCAAAGTCTTTGACAGTGACGAGCGGCGGACGGGTGTGGGGCAGTCGTCTCTCTCTCTATCTCTCTCGATCACTGGCACACACAAACATTCCCGACAAATTATTAATCCTGCAGTGGGTAATAATATAGTAATAATATCAACGCACGCACTTCACGTGATTTTTTTCCAGATATTTTCTTACACCGCAAATACGACACGCCGAGTATTCAGTTTCCACACGCGACGACGACGACGACGACAACAACAACAACAAAAACAAACAATTACGAAGCATTATTATTATTATTATTGTGGTTGTTATATACACGAAGCGTCCAAAGTGGAGATAGCTAGTCTCGGCTTGGCCGTGACGACGGCGGACCAATCGGACGACCAACGGCACGCCGCTGATATCGTATGTACGCCGTCCACATCGCCGGCCAGCCGGGCAGCCATCGCCGGCCAGGAGAATCCAAGGCCAGCCGGTGTGAGCGGTGGCGGCGTTCAGGTGAAAGAACTAATGACCTTGAATGTTTGTACGTCGCAAGCGCGGCCGCCCAATGTCGTCGTCGGAACCGAATTCATAACTCAACAATAACATTATACAATGATTTGGAGAAGAAAACAGTTCCGACTGGAGTATTGGACCGATCGTTATCACGACTGTTTTTTTTTTGTCTGTTCGGGTGAACAACGATCGTTTTTGCACGTCGTCAATATATTATGGCTGTACGCAGAAGTGTGTAGAGCTATACGAGCAGTGACGGCGTAAACGACCCCCAAGCTCTCCGCCCCTTAGTACCCGAACGAGTAACGCTTACCGGCAACAATCGATAACAGTACATTGGACTGTTGTTGTTATTATTATTGCTGTTGTTATTATTATTATTATTATTATTATTTTATTATTATTATTTATTACAATACCGTAACCACCACCGTCGACCGATTTGGGGGCCGGGTCGCTTAGCTAAAACGAGACCGTAAAAAGTGGGACACGGTTCAAAAATACTATTTTGTGGATATTTATTATTTCCCCTCAAAACTAAATAATAATATATAGTTCGTAACTGTTTATTCAAACATACTACGAGAATGTAGCGGATATACTCAAAATTACGTAAATATTATGACTTCTGTCAAGTGTATTTTGCAGTTATTTATTATAACCCTGCGGTGTAACTGTTATTTATATGCGTACACGTGCACGTTTTTAGCGATATTTTTACATAGCATTGCTCTTCAATCCAACCGTTATCATTTTTCCCAAGCTCAGACAAAACCGATATAGACTTAAGACTTTTTTCAATCGGTTCCTTATTAAAATGTGGCATAATACAGACGGAGCCTGATTTCATACGAATTCATTTCCCAGAGCACATATTTCCTGTTACAATAAATGAAAATAATTCAGTAGACACGCCCACCACATCTACGTCTTTCTTACTTGTTTAAACAAGATAGACACCTGGGGATGTCCGCTCGATGGGAGTGCAATAAGTAATGTTCTCAACCACGTTGAGGGAGGAATTATTACTGTCCGACTTCCAAGGCAATCTCCGGAACGAGGCGAGGGGTATACAATATATATCTATTTGTATAATATATATTATATATGCAGAACACTCGAGTATATTATCTACATACGAAAAACATTTCACACACAAACTTCATCAATCATTACTCATTGAACAATCCGTTCGAAATGTACGCACTATACACACACAATAATAATTCATAGTATTATATTATTATAGTGTGTATAATTTATACTGTATAATATATTATACGCACTATTATATTAGGCATATCACACGACCAATATCGATTTTTGTCAACTCAACACCACCATGTGGGGCCGCCACCCAATAATAGAGTATTTTCACCGCGCACATGTACACAATGTTATTATTACTATAATAGTATTATATTAATATACTATTCACCAGACGACCTCGGAATATGCGCCCCCACCACAGCCCCTCTAATGACTACCGATGTCGTACGTTTAGGTTTTCGACAACGGGCAAAAATTTAACAAGCGTTTAATTTAATACGTCGCGCCACTATAATATTCAACAATAATAATATTGTGTAATATTGTGTTATATAATTTTTTTGTTTTTTTTTTTTTTGTATTAGTCGGTCGATCGGCGATTTTTTAATTTCTAGAGATACAATTCATACGCCACAATAACAATTAATAATTGCGCCGCTATAATAACATTTTGAGTATAATATTATTTAACGAAAACAAAACGCATTGTCGGTATTACATTATTATTATTATTATCATCATCATCGCCATCGTCGTCGTCGTCGAGCACACGAGGTAGCCATGTGTGATGCACGCGAGTGTCAACCGCCCTCGGACCGCCGATGCAATTGTCACGGTTTATTTCGACCACTAATAATAGTAATAATAAGTCGGTACTCGGTATAATATGCCATTGGTCCGATACTGTAGGTGCATGTATATATACGACGGTAATACCACGTTATCAACACACAACAACGTACTTACGCACGTGGATACTGTTTTGCAACAGACCGCCGCGGTTCACTTACTAAACGAAAATTGAAACACTGAACAGTGTGCATCATAATACAGTGAGTTCCACTTAATGTGATCACTGATTTATAGAATCAACTGTTTATTGGAATCAAAAATGAAAATTCTAAACCAAATATTATAATGAAAAAAAGATGCTTTTTGGAATCAACTAATTAATAGAATCAAAATGGCCTGAACTCGAACCAATGTGATCACATTAAGCGGTACTCACTGTATACATTATGTTATTAATATGCAGATATAATATTATGCATTTAAATGCATCAAACGCCCGTTGTAATACGTTTGAAATAAAAACTGTCGTCGTAGGACACTATTCGCAATCAAGATGTTACCGGCAAGACGGTAAAATAATGGTCAGTAAAATATGCTTTGCAGTAAATAATATTTACAGGCCGAGAGGATAGAGCACGTGCGTAGCAATAATACTATGGTGTAGTCCACGTCAACGACGAAGTCTTCAAGTGCTGTAACGAACTACACGTCGCGCACCGTATCGAAGGGTCGAATACTTGAATAGTTCAAAAAAAAACTGGTGTTTTTCTGAATAGTAGTAGTATATTATTAAAGTACTTATCATAATTTATAATTTAGTTAAACCGTTTCAAATTATAATTATTTAAAACATTCGGTATAATTTAATAATATACAATACCTATACCATAAAAGGGTTACTAGACTTCCACTGAACCGTTCCTCATTATTTCTTAAAACAGGGACTTACACGTGAAACAACACCATACTAATATTAGATGCTTTTATTTTCTTCGGAATACGATCAATACATAGTGACCTGGAATCGTTTGGTTACTGATCATCTTCCAGATATCGAAATACATTAATAAAATTCTCCCCGTCTATTTAGCGTAGTCGTATTATTCAAACTGCGATTCGAAAAACATTGTTTCCAGCACCAAACAATAACGAAAAAACAAACAACGAAATGGCGCAGTGCACAACATAATGGCAACGAATGGTTAATTAAATATAGCTATAAGCTATTCCTCCGACAAATACTCACAATAATAATGTTCTAATAATAGTCAGATAGTCTTATCACTGGCAAGTATACCGTGTTTATACTATAATATTGTGTAATACTCATAATATATTACTATATGCACCTTGGTACTATAATGTAGGAACAAGAAAAACATTAAAATAAAGCATGTATACGATTTGTAAACACATTACTACGAGTGTATAATCGGGTTAACCACACGACGGTTATAACCTTATAGGTAACTTAAAATGGAATAAAAAAAATAGTAAAGTGGATCAAAATACAGATCAGACGTGATTGCTATATAATATTTAGACGTACGTAATAATAATATTTGAGTCAATCGGTCGAATGTTTGCGGTCAGAGTTATGTTGACCTATACATAATAAAACACGTTGTGAGTTACTAGAAAACGATTCGTTGCATTAAAAAATCTGTATACAACATGAGTTCGAAATTTTAAGGAGAAGTTTAAATATAATCATAGTAGGAGAATATTCATACATTAAAATTGTTTTTAATAAATTAAATCATTTGATTCTTTTTAATGTTCTAAAGTCCGTGGAAATGTATTACTTTTTAACTGATGTGCTATTAAATTTTCTAAACAGAATACATATAGCGTTAATACGTTAAAAGTAAACATTGTTCAAAACTGTAAAAATTGGTACGAATAAAGATAGAAGACGTTTTTCATACAATAATATCATACAATATTACACACATAATCATGATCTCGGTAATTTATTTTTGAAACATGAAAATCGATTAAAATATGTACAGATGTCAGTAGTTGGAAACCCTAGCGTTTGTTACTACATCAAGGAAACACATTTTGTATTTATAATTAGATCAAATAATAGAATAATTTAAATGGGTATGTAGTAATAGTTATAATGAAGTAAAACGTAATTTCTTTTGAAGTATAAAAACGTTAAATAATGACTTTCTAAAAGAACACGAAGTATATTATGATAAAAGAATAAGTGTATTTTAAATAACAATAGACTTAATTTTAGAAACAAGACCTTAGAGTTGTATATTATACATTGAAAATCAAAAGAAATATTCTCTTCTTATCATTATAATAAGTACAACTCCAAAATATATTTCAAGCTTGTATTATTATAACTTACAAGTCCTGCTTCCATTATTTCGTCAGACAACAAATTTAAAAGAAAAAGTAACCACTACATTGACAAACTATTTAACTAGGCAAGTTTAATCATTAAAAAATTTAATTTTTAAAGTATAAACTATAACCAAAGTATTGTATTTGTATTCTAACAAATTGTAAATGATAAATTCAAAGAACCACAATAGATATACTATTGTAATTTTAAATAAAAACCAATAATTTTATATGGTGTTGATGTAAGCATTGATGAGTCGTAGCCAGAACTGCACAATGAACTCCAAGTGAATAATATTTAAATACATTTTGTTTTATTCTACAATATAAATTATAATTTATTGGCTTTACAAAATTAAAACATTTCAAGTATGATTGTTAATTATTTAATTTGTGAAAAACAATATTGGTCAGGGAATTGAGTAAAATTGAAATCATCTAGGGAACAAAAATGTAAATAGGTATTAAAAAAGGCAATATTTAGGAAAACATATTTATTAATTACTAAAACAATACGAAACAGAAATGTACCTTACACAACTACAAGTCACAAATACATATATTTTGAAATTAATATAATTAATTACAGTTTAAAATATAATATCGCACATTAGGGTAGTATAGAAGGTTAGTTTTCATAATATTAGTAATAAGTAAAACTAATAAGCAATAACCCAAGCACACATAATGAAAAATTCATGTATGGTTAATTGAAAAATAGGCAGCCTTGTCCTAAAATTAAAAAAAATGAAGTATATCTGATTTAAGAAATATTTAAACTTTGAATACACTATATTATTTTGTCTACATATAAAAATATATACTATGTTCGTTTATTTTGTGTAATAAATGCGAGAGAAAAACATAAAATCCAAAATGTAAATTTCTAAAACTATATTACAACGCGGTAAACAAAATTATACAAAAACCAACTATAGACAGTGAAGCAGGAGTTTTTTTCACATGATTTCGAAATAAATATTACAGAGTAATTTTTTATTGTGCCTAACTTCAATATCTTGAGCTTTTTTCTCTTATCATTTGAAATTTGACATAAACATAACGAAAGCTTATTGTACATACAACAATCAAATATAATAATTGAAACGGAGGGAAAAAATCATTAAACCACTTAAATAGTTTATGCATAATATTAAGTTAGCAATTCAAAAACGTTTTCCAAAAACAACAAGGACAGAGATAATTTGTTTTTTTTTTACACGAGGGGAATCAATTATACCGGAAACGTCCCAGCGTAGGATTACCATTTTCAGCAACCATATATTATAATATATACCATCTTATTGTGGAAATGTGGTTTCAAAATATGGAACGAGTGGATTTAAATGGGTGGATAATACACAGCGGGTTACGTGGGTTGGTCGATCGGTGGGCGCGGGGGCGACAGACCCTTTAATTTAATTTTTTTTTTCAATTTTCATTTATATCTGGGGATCCGGCGGAAACTCGCGTTACGAATATTAATCATCAATCAAGTAACGACGGAAAAATATGTTTGGCGCACGTGACTCGATCGATCATTCGTCGGTGGCAGCGGAGGCGTCGTCGTAATTAATGAATGCCGAAAATGACTTTTTTTATATTTATTTTCACCCCTCTCCCCCTTACTCCGGAGAGCACGGGGACCACGCCCTTATAACAGCCACCACGAGGGGAAATAGCAGTCTGGTGCGCGGGCGGCGGCGGCGCAGACGGATCAATAAAAACCCTCTAGCCCGTCTCGGCGGCGGTTTACTATATCCACACACGCGGCGGCATAACCACGCGTATAATATTGTACGCCACGCGGGTTACACACGACATCGAATCGCGCCGCCGCCCTACAGACCGGCGAATACGCGCACGCGCACACCAAAATAATAATAATACATATACATATATAAATATTATAATACATGTAACTCGGGAATATTGTACGTCAACGTCTCCTCCACCACCGCCTTCGTCCTCTCTCGTCATCCCTTATTATAACAGCGTGCGTACTCACATATACTATATATATATATCATTACGGAGGATCGGTGCCACGCCCGAGAGGGACCGGCGAAATACACTCTACTACGACTGTTCCTCCGCTGTTGTGCGTAACATCAACGTAAACACCGCTCTCTCTTGCAGATGGACGAGACTTTAACGTGTCCACATGTTGAATTCGTGCGCGATGATCGTCGACGACGACTTAAAAAGTTGCTACTGATATAATCAGCTGCGCTGTAGTCGACGAACTTGCGACAGTCAACGCCAGGGAGGAAATTATAGGAGGTTTTATCATGGTATATACCAACTATATTATATATAGTTGGTAACGAAACGCAGCCGCTAACCGAATTCCCGCGCGTTCAGCCCCGGTGCTCAAATAAATGTGGAGGGCAAAGAACTATAGGTTTTATTTTTATTCGAATAGCTCGGTATAATCTGACAGTACCGTCCAATACATTTTTCTATAAACATCACACATAATTTGAGCTTTTTCGTTTTTGGGACGCAAATTGTTTGTAGGAAGTATATATTAGATATATTACCCTCTACTTTTAGGGTACTCTTTTTCTCAATTCGAGCAATGCTCTAATAAGCTCGCGTCGTTTTTTGTACAAAGTCGTACCTATTAATGTTAATGTTTGCATATCAGGTAAAACACGTGTTACCGATATATGAGAATTCACGTAATGAAACATGATTGTTCTCAAAAAACGTTACAGCCTCCAAATCGAACATCGATCCAAGAAAACAGTTTTATAGGATATATAAAAATATAATTTAACGATGAACACGCATTTGTTGTGGCTGATACGACTTATGACATGATAAAGTGCATTTTTGTTGACGAATATGCGCCTGACCCGGATAAAATCAATACATTTTGAACACAATATTTACCTATTTGATATGTGCATAATATATAATTATATACCTATAGAATATATTATTAGTTTCCAACAAAAGTTTTTCAAACGAAATACTAAAATATATAATATAACAATTTATAAAATAGCATGATAAATTATATATTTAAGAAATTATATTATATACGACCCATAATTTACCGAATATAAAATATAACATTTGTATAATACTACAGTACATATAGTATACAATATAACGGAAATGTAACATTTAAACCTAAAAGCAATTAAAACATAGGTATATTCAAAACAAGTTCATAAAATGTTATCTATACATATTAAAATATACCTAGCCCATTATTTTATTACGCCAACTAAAGTTAGCTATTTCGAAAATATCTAAACCAATAACCAGAATTCCCCTGATTGAATTAAATCTATAAAAAAAAGTACTAAACCTTAAAATTAATAGCAGATTTTAGCTATAGGTAGGTATGGTAAAAGCAGATGTAAGGATTAAATAAATTTAAAAAAACTATAGTTTGAGTATTGAACCGAAATAAATTTAGTATAAAAATAGCTAGATAAAGTAATTATTTGAATATTTTCATTTTTCTACCAAAAACCGGTTTAAACAAAAAACAATGATTTAACCAGATCACTTGTGGTGGTTATAGCGATCACAGTTTTATATTTATATTTTGATATCATAGGTGTGAAATTGTAAACTCTATTTAAAATTGTATAACGGAAATATATTGTTGAATCAGAATTATAAGAAAATATGAAAAAGGTTATTTTTTAAGTGTAAAATGTTTTTTAGGATGGATGTCAATTCTTTAATGTGGAAATGTTGTATAGCTTACATAATAAGATGATTAATTTGATTTAACCTGACGAGGATAATACTGTTACTCGTACATGAGTATATTAAAAAATTCTAATATTACAATTTATTCAAGTGCACATAGTACTTTCTAGGGAGGCAAGTTCAACCTTTTTAAGTTAAATAGATAGTTTACCCGGTTCGCCGGCTCCGGTATACCACGTTTGGAGGACCACGGTGATCGGCCGGCCAAAATCCGATAGTCTATCTTGGGCCTAAAATTAATGTTTAATATGCCGGAGCCGGAGAACTAGGTGAACTGACCGGCGAAAAACGCCACTGTCTGTTTATCACTACCTCTATATACAATCCGGTAGTCTGTTCGGGCTAAATCTTATAATCTTCAAATCATTCAAAGCAAAATTAAATGAGAAATGATATTATTCAAATTGATCATTAAGAGGATCATGTCAGATTATTACATCATTACTAAGTCATTGATACAATTATTTGATGGGTAATAATATAGTAGTATTAAGTAATAACTTGTTTCTCCGAGTAATAATTTACACAAAAAATAAAAACAGAAATAAATATAGTTTTAAATCACAATATGTGAACTTCGATAATTATCTTATTTTAACAGATGCATAAAATAAAGATATCTACTTGGATTTCATAAATATAAAATTTACCTAAAATATTCTAAAGGAGCAATTAATAAAAGGTAACAATATGTTATTCAATAATACATTCTTGGTTATAAAATTACGTATATATCTATAAATACCTTATATACATGTTTCAAAAACGATTATGCGGGTTTGTAGCAACTAATATAAAAGTTCATTTAACGTAGTAGACCCAATAACAAATTTAACACTATCGTCGTTTCTATATAGGAATATAAGTACCCATATAAGCTTGATTTTGGTTTAGACAATTCACGGGTGTCAGCTATTAGGGGGAGAAAATAAACTTAATATTTATTTTTCAATCGCCTAAGTTATTCTGCAAAATAATAGCTTGTTTCAAATTTTTCCCTGAGGTGTTAGACTGAAAAGATTAAAGGATTTCCGAATAAATCTGTATCACCGTTTATATCCTCCCCAACAACAAACAATCACAACAGTAGTCCTATATTTCTGTAAACACTATCTTTCAATTTAGTTTATTTGAATTCCTAATCTACATATCAAAATATATGCGAACACAAGTAAACAAAATCACAAGATAAATTTAAGATTTTAAAAAATGAAATATTTTGAAAAACCAGGAACTAATAAATATATATATTATTATTCTCGATAGAAATTTCATGGCGAAAGTCTGACGAATAATTTATAAAACAAATATGGCAGTGTGTTTATACAAGTTATCTTCGTAAGATTAATATTCATTAGAATATTTTGTATTTTTTTAAAGTATATTTATGTTTAGATATATACTAAGTACTCTCTCAGTACGAATTAATACATACAGGTTTTATGTTATGTTATTTACCTACATTAGGTATAAGCTTAGACATAATATTTATTAGGATAAAAAAGGTAATAAGACACTTGAACTCCGTGAAATAATATTTTAGGGTTTCATAGAATAGAGTTACAACATAAACGAATTGTAGTAAAAAAATCCTTTTAAATTTGTGTCTATTACTCATGTGTAATACGTTTATAGTAAAATTATTTTTCGACAGTAGTTTAAATATTGTATACAGCTGGATTCACAGCTACGTCATCTGTCGTGTCCGGGTATATTTATTGTATTCTGAATCCCTCATAGATAAGTTATTGTAATCATAGTTTCCTTCTCCTACCATGATATACAGAGAAATTTTCAGTATTGTACTAAACTCAACTTGACACGACAGACGACGTAGCTGTAGCGTAATGGTTAAAATTGCATAAACATTTCATACCAAATAACTAATAAGGTTAAAAGTAATATCCATAAATAAGAGGCATCATAACAATTTATCAGGTATATATTTATTTTTATTTTCATAATAGTACCTAATTGTCGACTTTAATAATTATTTTACAAATGTAAAATAAATGTACCATATTCTAATAAGCTGGAGTCTAAGTAGGTATACCTACCTCAAAAAACAAAATACTTATATCGAAAAAAACACCAAACATCAAAAAGCAAAATAGTGCATTTATGAAAATACTAAAATAATAGTGTCAGAAATTTATTTGTAGTAAGTATAAGAACATTTGATTCTAAATCTAAACCCTTTACTAATTAACAATAATAAATTAACTAACAAACATACACTATAATATACCTTAACTATTGTTGTTAAAAAGTATTATGGTTGAGGTCTATCTCCCAAAAGAAAAGATACGATGTGTATTCAAATGTTTAATATTATTAACTACTTACAATTTGTAAAGAACGACATTCAATATCTGATCTATAGATATGCTTTACAAATTCCAACTTAAAAGTTATAATAACTTTTCTACGTTTTTCTTCCTAAAGAAAAAATATAATATTTTATATAATATTTTATATAATGTTTATATTATAAAAACTGCGTTAAAAAGCTTAACAACGATGATTTAAAAAAAAAATGAATTGTCATATTTTTAACGCTTGCGCGTATGAAGTACCAACTAATTAAGTACATAAATATTTTGGGTATCTTAAGCATGATATTAAATGAATATTTGTATGGCGTAGTCGTAAAAATACCGACTAAACTGAAGGGTTTTCAAAAATCAATTATGTACCCCATTTCGACCATATTATATACATATAATGCAGTATCTCCCTCCCCCTTCTTATATGCCACCAGACATTAAAAATTAAATTTTCAAATTAGACGAGCCCCGAAAACGAAAATAATAATGCAATTATAAAAGGACCCTATCGAGTTCAACGATCCAAGAGTCAACAGTAAAAAGCATGATATCGCAATTTTGGATTCTTCGCACCGGCCCCGTAACGTTATTATTATAATTTATTATCATACTAAAATATTTGTAGTAAGTACTACACACGCGACGGACGAGCGTAGCGTACACGTCATACACGCGGCGGCGGTCGTAAACATGTCACATGTGCGCATGCGCAATAATACGTTATACAAACATAACAATATTATAGTATGAACCGACACCGCCGCCTCCAATGGAATGCACGCGTATAATACTATATAATAATATTATAGACGGTATGTGTGTATTATAGTTGCCGGTTGACCCGAGGCCTGGTTATCCATATGCGGCAATGCGTTGAATGAAAATCTATCTCGCGCGTCTGAGTCATTTCCTGTCGGTCAATTCCCGCGCGCAACTTTCTCTCCGCCGTGTGCCCCCCGGTAAATGCGCATAGGTAACGCATGGTAAGCATTATTATCTATAGGTACACGTACGTACAACACGCAGCGAAAACATACCGAGACGCGACACGGCGTGGAAACCAGTCAGCTGAGGAATGCGTTACAAGAACGCATTCTACACACATAATATCAAAATCTCCGGGCACCATTATCAAACGGAAAAACAATATATTTAAAAACACGCTATGCACTACGGTTCTTCTAGAAATAGAAAACGGGCGAACTATTGTATTAGATAATAATAATAATAATAATTTTTATTATTAGTAGTAGCAGTAGTAGTAGAAGTAGTAGTAGTAGTAGAGTAGTAGTAGTAGTAGTAGTAAGAGTAGTAGTAGTAGTAATAGTAGTAGTAGTAGTAGTAGTAGTAGTAGTAGTAGTAGTAATAGTAGCAGTAGTAGTAGTAGTAGTAGTAGTAGTAGTAATAGTAGTAGTAGTAGTAGTAGTAGTAGTAGTAGTAGTAGTAGTAGTAGTAGTAGTGTGCGCGACGATTTTAACCGTTCATTAAAATGTGAAGAGCGCGAACATCAGTTTTTAGAGTAAAGGAAGAAATTGTAGACGCGTTACCACGGTAACCAAACGGGGAAATCTGTGGGGGGAGGGGGAGAGGCGAGACTCGCAATTTTTCGAAAAAACGATTAGGAAAACGGAGAGCACGAGGTCGATACACCCGCCGAAAAACATCATGTAGGGGTGGTGGTAGTAACCACGCTGACGTCACATACGGGCGCAAGCGTACAGTCGGCTGACGTCAGCACCCACACGACGGGATCGATAGCGTCGCGGGGCGTGGGGCATCTAGCAATGCCGCCGAAAAGGCACCCCGCGAGCTTCACGTCATCACCGATCGGCGATGTGCAACGTACCCGGGGGACGGAGACGCTGCTTCGAAATAGAAGTTGTTTCTATCCGTTTGTTTATTATTTATTTATTTTTTTTTAACCAACGAATTTGACAGTTTGACCATAAAACGGGTTACAGACTCAGACACACTATATAGAAACATTGAACACGTCACCGGATGCCGTAGGTCAGTTGGAAGTACACGAATAGCAGCTACGATTGTAATATATTATTATTTAATTAGGTATGTTCCCCCGGAATAGACAGTCGTGTATATTATTATATTTTCCTACGTGTCGTCTATTTTTAGAAACAATGCCAGCAGACGCAGGGAAACGTTAAATCGCTCTTACATTGAATATTATATTATTATAATAAATGTGTAACGAAACTTCACGCATGCACGATCGACGCAACGATGTACTGTTGTAAATACATACTTCGTAATTATTATGCATTGCATAGGGCGATACACGCCGAGTGGGGTGGGGGGCGTTGATAATAATGGATGCACCACGGCGGACGAAAAAGTAGTGGAGAACTGAAGAACAAGTCAGTTCCGAGAAACTACAAGCGTGAAGGACAACGAGTGCGTTGAACCACCAACCGACACCGCCGCAGGTACCCGAGACGACGACGGCGATCTGTGCTCGCACAGTTGTAGCAGCCGTCGTGACCCAAACGCGGGAAGAAAATGGAAATAATTTTTATTATTATTTACGTCTTAACATTCTACCCGCACGGCTCCGGCGACCATCACGATTTACAATACATGTACGGCGTTTGCCGATTCCCGACCGGCGTTTGTAGATCCGTTTGAAGTGGGTTTTTTATTCATTCTATTATTACTACTATATTTTTTTTACATAATATCATAATATTATTAGAAGTTGGCAACAGTGGTTCCCGAGCTTATGTTCACACCGGCGATGATGACGGTGGTGGAGGGAGTGGTGAGGTAGGGAGGAGTGGTATATAATTTTATAACCGCCGCATTCATCAGCAGCTGTGGTCTGAACGACGTGTGTGCGGCGGCGGTCTTTGCGTACGGACGACGACGACGACGTACGATATTATAATAGTCGTCGTTCGAAACGGCGTAACGTCGAGAAAATAAGAGTGGGAACCTCCGATTGACGGTGGTCCGTCGGACGGGGTGACGAGACACACACACAAGCACGTCCTGTAATAATCCAAAAGATAAACAGCTGACTGCCCGTTGCAGCGGCACCCATATCGTGGCCCCACGAGTCTCGCGTACCACCGACGTCAACACACACACACACACAGCCTACACAGAGTTACGTACTTGTAGCGGGAGTGTGGGTGTGTGCTGTGTAATATTATTGTACTCGAGCCGCCGCCGCCGATGATGGGCTCGATGAATGAAATCGTTGAGCGTATAATATTATTATGTGTACACACATCGACAAGGACGACGCAAACGTAAAAATATAATAATAATAATCAGAACGATAGTAAAGAGACGACGAGATGCGGCGTTTTCCGACCGCTGAAAACAAAAAACCACCGTCGCCGCCAAATAATAACGTTAATACGGACACACACTACACACACACACATAATTATGTTTTATACGTCTATATAAATATAATATATTATTGAATCTTCACTTGCGCTTGTTATAAAATCATTGTCAATATTGTAAAAGTAAAAAAAAAATATCGTACATTTTTAAGCATAATATAGAATTATTATTTTTTCACCTTGCTGAGTTTTTCGCCCTCGTGATGCGGTATGAGCGTCCGCAGATTCTGGAAACCAGCGTTTATCGACTGCATTCGTCGTCTTTCATTGGAATTGGCAATCTCCCGGCGCATCCGTTTCTCGTGCTCCATGGTGACGCTCATCTGGGGTGTCCTGTGTCCTACCACGATGGGTGTAAGTCCCGTTGGAGGCGAATCCACGCCTTCCTCAGACGCGTTTGTCAAACTAGACGAAAAATCAATTTAATATCAGTATTGTTGAAACGGTATAAGGGGGAGGGAGGGGGATTACAATGTAAGAGATTTATAGTTTAACTCCGAAAAAAATCCCATGGATATCCAATAACGATAATTTACCGGAAATAGTAGGTACACAATAGACAACAATAATTATCAAACTTCAATAAAACGACAGATGTTAAAGAAAACCTAATTACATGTAGTGAATCGCGGGTGTTGTACACGGTTCTAGGTCACTTTGTATGGTCAAACATTAAAAATCAGAAATGCGGAAACTTTGTTCAAGTCTATATATATACATATAACTATAAAAGCATACCTACATAGAACCTATAAAGTATTTATAATATAATCAGGTCTGAAATCAGGACAAATTATTTTAATAATAGCTGATACGTATACCAACTGAGCTAAATATTGACCATAGTATATAGTTTATGTTATAAGCATTTTTAATACTTTATAAAATTTTAGATAGTATTTTTCAAAACTTTATATTATTAGAAGAAAATTTCATACATTAGAAAATGTTTAATATAATTTGTCATAACTTTTTAATATTATAATATATTATATTTAAAAGATGTCCTATGTGTGTCTATATACCTATGTATAATAAAACAAAGTGTCCGTATTCTGCAAAGTTATCTGCGTTTTGCATTTTAAACAATGGACCGTACAAAGTGACCGTTTACCGCTGTAAACATCACAACACGTGGCAATCTAATTTTGACACCTCCAATATAAAAGTCAATAGGATCCAAAAATGCAAAATGCTTGGGCCCAAAAGATTATAGAGTAAAATCAGAGCGTGAAGTTTTAAGCACACCCCCACCATGTACACACAATAAAATATAATTATACTGTCAATGTTAAATGTATTCTCATAATAGTAAATTCGTATATTTAGCTGTAATAGAACAATTACAACTAAATTTAAGAATATACGTATACATAATAATATTATGTAAAACTTGAAATAGCTTAGGGAAGGCTAACCTTCTCTGCAGATTAATTATTACCGTCTATACAGTCTTATATTTCACAACACGAGATTTTTCTTAATTTAGTGGAATGACATTTTTTATAGCCGGGAGAATGAAGGGGGCCGCTTTCGATATGATAGCAATACCTTTTTTTTCTTCGAAAAACAGAGGTACTAAAACTCGTATACAACGTCATTCTAATACATTTGTATTAGGTAATTATATATTTATCTATTATTTCAAAATGAGCCCGCTTTATTTTATGAAACTATCACAAAAATTTACCTCCAGAATCGTGCGGATCAGCGGCCACTTTTCATTCTCCTGACTGTAGTGATTTTGTTTTAATTAAGAACCGGTGACAAGAGATGATCTGTTCAACCAGAACTATTCCAACATTGCTAGTGTTTGGATAGAATTAACATTGTATGTGTAGGATAAGCATTAGACTAATAAAAAAACGTAAAGAAATCAAAGAGGTGGAGTGCATTTTGACAGAAAAACCTGTAGGTACTACACAGTAAAACACGATTGATATTCCTCGAAGAATCGAAATGGTAGGTAATAAATTGGTGACTACGCAGATTAAAAAGCCCATCGATATACCTACCTATTATAAGTTTCTTAATAAATTTTTTCACTCCGTGATCTTAGTATATTTTATCTGTAAGCAATAGGTATTGACTAAACTAAACACCAAGCAAATCAAAAAATTCCAAAACAAATTGTACAGCTAACAAGGGCGACAGCAGTGATTAGTAAAATACATCAATCATTTTGTATTTTTTTTTTTTTTTGTAAGTGCTTTTATTATGTTAGGTATTTCGTTTTCATCGTAACATAATAAAATGTCAGAGTGATATAGACGAACATTAAAAAACGGAAGGGTTATATACTGAGTTATATAAACGAGTACACGACAATGATTGGTGTTAGTCTGTTACCATACAAACTCAGTAATATACAATAGTTTTGTATTTGCCACATTTTTTTTCAGCCAAGAAATGAGGTTGAACGAAAAGAAATTATCGATTCTGTTACTTATTCCATACTCTACTGTCTACCGATTCGATTATTATTCAAAATAATCATCAAAACATAAGTCCATAATATAAGAGCCACTTAGTAAAACAATAATTTAAATTTTCAAAAGACCTAGGAAGTAAATATCACGGAATTATTTAGTCGCGTAATATTTCCAATTTCGAATATCACTTGCTAAAAATAACATGTGACTACCAAACAGTAAAATTATCTCAAAAACAACAAATTTGAAAATATAATGCATCAATTTTCATTCACAAAAAAAAGACAATGAATTTGAAACTATCAGCTTTTATAAATAATTCCGGTTATTCGTTAAAAATGTACTTCTCTAGAACACCTGTTTCCCGATTTTCCATTGAAGCTTTCTCAGTTTATGCAAAATTGTGTTTTGTAAACAACAATGGAACTAAACTGGAATTTTCTTTCAATTAGTTATTTGGATTAATAGAGAAAAATAGGTAATGCATTAAAATTCATACTTATTTTAAACAGAAAACTCATAAAGTTAAATACCTATATTATTCAATTATACATTAATACATATTTTAATAGTTTTAACTTATTTTAAAGTCCAATTGTGAATATAGTAAGCACAAAATTTGATCGTAATTTGGTATTCATACTTGACGCAGGTATATTCATACTTGACACAGGTAGGTACAATTCGTAAAATTTACAAGTGAACAACGCATATAGTTTACAAATATTTTGTTAAGCATTCATCATTGCATTTTCTACAAGTAAAAATATGAAGGTACCATAACCCTGGTGGTCATTGTTAAAAGTATTATAAATATGAATTTTTTTTTTTTAGTTGCAATGTAAAACTCTAGACTCAGAACGGTGTATATTCGAGAGTACATTGACAGTATAGACGTAAGTATATCACACACAGAACAACATGCAACCTGGTGGAAACGAATGTTTAACACTACGTGTGGATGAAAAACTACACTACTAATAAATTGATATCTGAACATAGGAAACTTTTCAGCAGTCAACGTTTGACGGAATACGCGCAAGAAACTTAACCTAATCGCGCGTCAGTGACCAAGCACGCGTGATTAAGAGGATATTTTGAAGGCTAAAAGCTGGGTTACAGGAACTTAACATTATAATATACTCGAATGAACCTAACCTAAAGCGGACGCAATCGCAATAAAAGTAAGATAGGTTGGTGGACATAGAATGACGTCACGTCTATGGTCGTTTTATAATCAGTTTGATTTTTTTCGAACTCGTTTCGGCGCGATCAGCACGCACTGTCCCTCTTCCTCCTCCAAAGTCTTACCACCGCCGTGGCCCGTGGACGACTCGTTTATTATTTCTTTCTATTTTTCGCGTGTCCGTGTCCTTGTGCGGTTTATTATTATTATTTTTATTTTTCTTAGCCATAAATAATCACACCGTCTGGCCCCCTCCGCCCACCAATTGTTGAAATCACACGTTTCGTTCCGTCCTGGACTATACACATTATTATCTCCGTTCGTCAGCTGTAAACGGCGACGGCTGCGGCCGAGTACGCCGCCTCGGCGACGCCGTGACCTCCAGACGGGATGGGTAGCGACGGCGACGGCGGTGACGCTCTGCCCACGGACGGACGGGCGAAATCGAGCGCGCGCGCACTGCCGACCGCAGACGGCTGGCTGGCTGGCGGCGGGTCTTGATCGCTCCGACCGTCCGTGCCCCGCTCCTCCAGCCACCGCGCACGAAACCACGCTCGCCGGCCGGCCGGTGTGCGGCCTTCCTTCCACGAGGGCCACCTAGAATAACACCAATCGTGGCCTACATAGCCGTGTCGCCGGCCGGCCGGCCTCTGACACCAAATAAATAAATAACCAAACCAAACACCACGACGGGACACGGGACACATCGTTCAACCGTCATCTCGTCGTGGTTATTATTGTTATTATTACACGACACCGGTGTGCACGCCGCCGTTTTGACAGCTGTGCCCGCCGAAACCGGTTGCCGGCGGCGACTAGTACGCACACCGGCGCACAAGAGAGCGCGCGCGGTGAGGACGACGACAACAATAGGGGAGGACAGCTGGCCCAACAGCTGGATGCCGGCGACCGACCGACCATCTGCCGCGCGCTCGACCCAGGTTGCTTTAGTAGTCGGGGAGTTCGGGACGATCTAACCGGAGGATTGTTCACGAAAATAAAATGAGTATTCCTACTTAGGAAAAAACGATGACTGCGATGAAATAATTGCTAACTACGATTTCAGTCCACGCGAAGTCGACTGCCGATCGCCGACTATTCGGCAATAATTGCGTTTTGCAACTACTCTCGTCAATCGTCATCACAGTCGGCAGTCGATTGGAAATGATAAACAATTCTGGTTTTGTTATCGATTATTATACAAATTTTGTTTTTATTTTTTCGCATTGATAAAGATACCGCACACAACAGCTGACGGGCGTGTACAACACGGCAGATAACTATGCACACGCACACACACACATGCAAACGGAATCGAAAATCTAACCGACGTTCGTCAGCATAACGTACCGAAAATCTTTCACCCCATTCCCTCCCCCCCAAAAAAAACAACAGAAAATTCCGCTCACCTGCAATAGTTCAAGTCCTCGTGGTCGTAATGCTGCAAATCGTCGAAACGATCTTCCGATCTAATCGTTATGGCCGTGTCCATGATACGTGCGAAACGTCGGACCGACGTCGGGCGCGCGCGAGACGATGGCGAACCGGGCGGGCGGCGGTTTTCGGGCGTCTGTTTTGGCGAGGGGGTAGCGCACGGTCAGAACAAACTGATGTCCCCCTTGGTTTTTTCCTCTCCAAACGACGACACGCACACGAACTGTTGTTATTCCACGGTCGTCGATATTATAATATTATTAAAAATTATTATTATTATATCTCAGTTATTGTCGCCTGGCGGACGAAGCGAAAATCCCGTAGGGTTGCGCGCGGTTTCGTCGGCGGGGCGTTCGTACGGCGACGGCAGCGGTTTGCCCGGCAACGGGGAGCTGACGAGGAAAAAAAATGGCGCGCGCGCGTAACCGATGCACGTACGTACGCCAACACAATGAACTACGTTATGGCGGGAAACAGCTGTGCGCTGCGCCGCGCACCGATGCCGCCGCCAGAGCGACGTGCGCGTATTCGTACGCCGCGCACGCGGCCACCATGTTTTTCCCGACATTTTTCGCGCCCGGCGGCCTTTGGACGCGATTACGGCATGACGTACCGGTCACCGAGGTGGGCCATCTGATCGGTAGCAGCCAAAACGGCCTTAAAAGCTGATAAACGGCCTTTCCGGCTTGGGTACTGCTCACATGCGGGCCGGCCCGTCAGCGGTGGTGGGGATAGACCGGACGGGTGCACGGCGACGGGCCGAGGATCGCGGTGGGCCGGTGACGTCCGCCAGGGAGCGACACTGTGTGCAGACGTAAAATGTGAATCATTCCGCCGACCGTGAAAAGCACACAACACACAGATAAAAGAATACAATACGTGTACGCCACTACGCCCTCCCCTCCAATTTTTTTTAAAATTCCGCGACGTTACGAGTTTCGACTCGAAATGAGGAAATTTTTCGAATTCCTGTCGGGCACGTCCAAAAATGTTAGCATTTGACGATCGGTTTTTTGAGGTGTAGTGGGCACGCAGTCCGAAAACTATAACTGTACTCGATATATACTTACCTGTCAGCTGTCCTGCCTACCTTACTTATTTGTTACATTAAAAAACAATTATATAATATTTTCAACGTTTGTTTGGTAGGTATTTGCAATAAAATTGTAACTGACGGGAGAAAATGGTACGAACGTTTTTCAGCGATTTATAGGAAAACTTGATAATTTAACGCGCATATTCCATCATATATTATAATTTATAACCGTTTTGGGGAAGTTGTTAATTATGGCTCGAGTACTCGCCGCTATATTAACTTCGATAATAATATTATAGTTTACATTTTTTATCGCCATTGTTGGTATCCTGTGGCGTGCAGAACTTTTTCTCC
Source organism: Sitobion miscanthi (assembly GCA_008086715.1). Classification (NCBI taxonomy): domain Eukaryota; kingdom Metazoa; phylum Arthropoda; class Insecta; order Hemiptera; family Aphididae; genus Sitobion; species Sitobion miscanthi. The sequence goes on from CM017797.1 coordinate 39,708,453, forward strand.
ATGTGGAGCCTACTCAATGGTATAGGTTAGAGAGCTCTCTATTATAGGTACCTAACTGAGTATCGTTCACATTACAAGTAGTCTGGTAGTCATAATTCAGAGAATATTATATTCAACCACAAGTTTTATTTCAAGTAATACTTATCAACATTTCCAACAAACCACCGACCAACCCACCATTTTCAAGTGGGGCCACCTAGGTCCCATTAATGAAATTTCTGCATGCCACTGAATAAATAAAAAATTGTATAATGTATGGTACCAATGTAGGGTACATAAAAATTATGACGATTTTCACTTTAACAATAATTATGACTCATGTATGATTTTCTTATACATGTGCACGACATTTATTGTGGATAATTAATACATATACTAAATGTATAAAAATAATATAATAATAAGTCAAGTATCATCGTCATCTTAACGTGGGTAATTAATTTTTTGTTTTTCATGAGTAATCGGCTCTTGGCAGATTGCAATAGTGTCAAAAAATCATAAGAGCGACGTCATAAATCAATAGTACTTTACTTGAATAGACTGTGATTGTATTACAATATTACAACGACATCTAATTCTAATAATGCGTACAAATTATTGCTTAGTAAGTATAAAAAAAAAGGCCACAGTGGTGATGGGAAGGGTACATTAAACTCCCTTCCCACCATGATTGCCATTAGCTGTTTATTATCAATATAAATATTAAAATTATATGCAAGTTGAACAGAAAAAAATTAAACATAAATATTAAACACAAACTAATAATGATACAGTACTAAATGTTTGAATTTATCACATTGTAATGTTAATAAAAAAAATAAAAAAATTGTATTAAAATAGTACAAATCTTCCTAGCAATGTTTTAATTTGTAATATTTTATACAGGTGATTTTTTAAATAATTTTAGTCAACAGATTAAAAGCTCAACAATACTTTAGTCATATGTCTCTAATAAGTAAAGAATTTGTAAAATAACACTAATATTGGTGTTAATAACATGAAACCTCCATGTATACTATAATAAATAATTTAACATAATTTAGAATATTACAATCGTTCATAAAAAAATTTAAATTTTCTAAAAATAATGAATAATATTGAATATTATATCAATCAGATTTAAAAATACTAGTTGAGCAAAAATGATTTCCATTATTAGTCTGTTATTGTTTCTAATTATATTAAAATACAAATTAAAACTATTTAACCAATCTAAGTCGAATAGTGTCCACTTGTTCACTAGACTATTTAGTATTTTAACTATAAATACATAATTATTTAACATTTAGTTTAATTCGATCTAATAACCATAGGTAGTAATAATAATTATTATCATCAATTATCATTATAAATATTATAATATAAATTATGTTTGCATATAAAACCACAAACACAAGTTATAAAATCAATTCACAGGTATTTTTTTTTTTTAGTTTTGTTTTTTAATTTTTGTATAAGATCAAATATTTTCAGTGATGGGCCAACTTTATTTCCTGTCATGTGTATAATTTCTTCTTTGGTGAGATTCAACAATTGTATACCATCAATGTTCTGTGAACAAAATTTTTAATATAACAAAAAATATAAAATATAAACATTTTCAACAAACTAATTACTTGGCTTAAAAAAACATCACAGTATGTAGCACACTGATTAAAAAGTAAAAACTCAGATACATCTTTTTCACTCCATAAATTTGTATCTTTTTCCAAAAATGATCGTTTTAGTTCATCTTCTTCTTTAATACTTGTTGCATTCTTAGAACAAATACATGTTAATTAATATTAAGTTTAAACTATTATATAATAATTCCTCAAAATAAAATGTTTCTAAATATATTTTAGTCAATGTTCCAAGATGGTATAGATATATTTTATATATATATATAAATCGATTTTGTCCAAATAATTCAAATTAAAAAATATACTAACATTTACACTAGCAACTGGTAGAGATTGATCTGGACCCAAAGGTTCTGCTGCTGAAACTGGACTTCGTACACAAGTCATTTTATTGTCAGCAGTCCATTTCTGAGAGACCTAAATAAAACAATATTAGTATTGTCCCATAATAATAATGTGTATATTATTACGTCCACAGAAGTATAACAAGAAGTAGGAACCTTTGTATGAACTATTAAAGGTGGTACAGTAACTTTTTTGGCTGGTACACGTTGATGTTTCCTTGATTTTTTTCTTTTATGTTTACTAGGTCGATGCTCTAAAATAAAAATTTAATTAAATCAATTTTAGTCAAATAAATTTAAGTTTATTTTACAATTATTACCTTGAACAGTTTGTGTGATAGGTCCTTCTAATTTATAACCTACTAATTCACACCAGCCAACTGGAAAAATATCAGATGAGCAACAATCTAACCATTGGTTGAAATCATTTTCCCATCCATCAAAATGAACTTCTACTAACCGCCCCGCTGTTCTTACTACAGTTGCCACACATATTAAATGAGGATTCATTAAATCAGTACACTCAAGTTTCATACCGCATTTAAATCCATGATCAGGTATTTCCTAAAGAAGATTTTTAATTAAAATGTATAGGTATTAACACAATCATTTACTACTAATTAACATAATATGAAGCATTATTTCTTTATAATAATTAATAGGAAATTATCATGTATATAATTTAAAATTTAAAAAGTAATATATTATTATATATATTTTTTTAAGAGTTGCTATCAATTCAATAAACATATGTAAACTCGTATGATATCAACCATTCTGATATTATGCTATGAATATTTTAGTATATAGATTGCCAGAATAGCAAAATCAGGATATAAGTTATTTATTTTTACTATTTTAAATACAGTAAAAATGTTTAGTGTGTCATCAGTTAACACACACAACATCTTGAGTTCTGGCTGAATTTCCTATATATTTTTGTGTAGTGTTTTGTACAGTTTTATTGGTTAAATGTGATAAAACTATGATTGAAGTCATTTTTATGTTGTGCACTAAGCATTTTCTACTGTACTTAAAAAGTAATTCATAGTTGAATACATAATTAAAACAAGCATGTGTTATACGATATTGTATATATCTGCCTCACAAACCTGTTCATTTATGTTATTACAAGGACGCTACTCCTGCATGTGTTGTCTCCGTCTTACAAATTTAATGTATTTAAAAACTGTTTTGCGCGGGAAAGAACCGAGAAGCCTACAGTCATAACTAAGAAACAAAATTTTCACATAAAAAGGAAAACTTTAGCTGTGCAACGTTGTTTTTAATTTTTTTGATATCACTTATATGAAAAAAGTTCTTTCTGTTTCAAAAAACATCATTTTGTGTGTTTTTCAAACTTGAAAAACTTTTTTCATATAAATGATATCAAAAAATTAAAAACAACGTTACACAGTCAAAGTTTTCCTTTTACTCAAAACAGTTTTTGCTGTTGTACATTTGTAAGACGGAGACAACACATGCGGGTATTTTACATAAAATTACAATAATATATGTATAAATCATACCATATCAAAGAGATGTTCTGGAGCTGCTATACTGCTGGAATTTACTAGATAGTCTTTCCATACAAAAGGATTAATAGAATTTTGAGGGGGTTTTAAATTAATACCGTGCGCTTTACAAAAACCAGCTGGCATAATACTTGCAGATGTACAATGATAACAAAACCAATCTTTTGGTGTACTATTATAAAAGTCAATAGAGATCATTAAATAGCCGTCATTTAGCACCTAGAACATTAAAAACGTAAACATTTTTCTTAATAGATATTATATTTTAATATATTATAGATATTGTTTTCATCATTACTTTCATAATTGTTGCAACACATATTGATGCAAGGTTTAAAGGATCAATTGCTTCCAGCTTCATTCCAACTTGAAATCCTGACTTAAATGGTATTGATATTGGAAAAAGATCTTCTGTAGCATCATCTTTATCACGTAAACCTTTTGATGTTCTATCACAATATTCATCAGGAGCACACAAACTATGACCTACTCGACCAGCCCAACCAACTGGATGAATTAATGGTGAGTCTTCATGTACCCAAAATACTATAAATTAAACAATTTTAATTCATAGTTTATATTTTATTTATAAAACTGCATTAAACTATAAATATATCGGTTCTTCAAGATTAAATTAAGAGGATGTTAATGCGCAATGTTTGTTTTTTCTCTTTGGACCACTAGACATAGACAAAACACGTTCATTCAAAATCTTTTTTTTATTTATGTGTTTAAGTAATCTTAGAGTAAAATCATCCAATACAAAAACTATAGAGAATAATATTTTGAGGGTATTACTCACGACTAAATAGATAGGTATCATCAAATTTTTTTAATAAGCATCCTTCGCTCTTTACTTCAACTATATCGTACTACTCCCCTTCTTATTGGTTGTCAATCATGTAAATACATAAATAACATAGAAAGAAATCAGAAGTTGAGAACTACGACATGGACAAGAGATGAAGGAGAAATGCATACTGAAAAAAACTATTACATCTGAGATGATACCAATCTATTTTGCCATGGTATTACTTATCATTTATCAAATTGCCTAGATAAATGTCTTGAAACCATTTAAATTAAAAAAAAAATTTTTTTTTAAGTCAAATAATAATAAAACTGATATGTTAAGCGCTCAAAAATATTATCCTATAAAACTTTATTACAAGACATTACTTAAAAATCATAAAAATTATTGTACATGAATACGTTTTATCTATGTTGATTGTTGAGCATGGGTCTGAAAGAAAACAAATATTGCGCTACTGACATCCTCTTAACTACTATAACCTGTCTCATATAAGTGTAACCTCAGACAACGGAAATCAGCTCATAATGGGTGTGTATGTAACTAAAGCAAGTCGAGTGTTCTACTCTCGGGAACATCATTTTAATATTACAAAGACTGAATAGCTTGCATTTTATTAGTTTAATACATTAGAGAAAATTTATCGACTGCAGCTGATCGGAAACAAAAGCTGTAAAACCAATTTAATTGAAAGCCGTGATTTGACCGAACTAGACAAAAATTGGTTACCGAAGGTTACTCTTGTATGAGAGAGAGTAGAGTATATGTGTGTACAAAATAAGTTCTTACCCTGTTCTTCATCATCATAATACCTTAATTCTAACCGTTTACCAATTATATTAAGAATTTTGGCTACCTTAACTTTTGATATATGTTCTTTATCAATTAATTCTAAATTTAAGTCAATTCTGAAACACAACAAAATGTAATCAAGTAAACATATTTAAATAAGTTAAAATGTATAATAAGTGTTACCGAAATTTTGACTTCAGAGATTCAAATATTTTTAAACGAAAATTTGTAGGCAATGTTCTAGCTCCTGTTAAACGCTTGACTAAAAAATCTTTCCAATCACAATGTTTTGATTGAATAGCTAAAAAATGTTAAGTCAGCTAAACAATAATAAACAATTTAATTAATTAAATATAATACTTACACTTAGGAGGTATTAATGGTTTACCCCTTGTTGCACACCAACCAACTGGATGTACAACACAAGAACATAAATTTACCCAAAAATCACTACTTTCTTCTGATTCATACCCCTCATAACGTAACTTTGCTTTATATCCTAAAAACAAAATTACATTAATTTATTTCTATAAATAAACTTAACATATATAATATATACAAAAAAACACAAACCTGCAATATCAACTATAGAAGCAACCCAATAGTAGTCAGGAAATTCTTCACTAAAATTATCACAATCTGTATTTACAACTTCAACTTTAATTCCAACTGCTATATCATCCCAACAGTCGGCCATAGGAGCCTATTCATCAAATTTATTTTGTGTCAAAACTGTACGTATAAACTTTTATCTATATTAATACATACATAACGGAAACATTGAACAGGAGCAACATCATCTTTTTTGTTAGTCAAATCTTTCACCCAATCATATGTTAGAGGAATTGGTCGACATGGTTTTTTATCAGGAGGAAACAATAAATCTTCTTCAATGGGATATGTAGTAAAAGAAAGTGAATCATCAGATTCAGATTCATCTTCCATAATTTGGTGATCTTTAACTTCACTATTTGCAGCAGGAATAAGATAATTGCTGACATCAATTTTGGGCTAAAAAAAATAAGTAAGCAATAAATTAGTTTTGCATAATGCATGTTAAGAAATTGTTTTAGTTTTTATAAACAATAGTTCATAGAACAAACTGCCTAACAATATTTATTTTAACATAAATAAAAATGTTATATAGATATTGTGTTTCATGTACTTGTAAATATTAAAGGACATAAATACATTTATTTCTAACTAATATCCAATGTAAATTCTTTAGTTACTAATGCAAACATTTTTAAATTCAAAAACATACCATTTCGGTAAATAAATGTTCATCGTTTACAGAAGTAGAAGATGATTCTAGATCTTCAGCAATATTTTTATTTTGAGTTTCCCCAGACCAATAGATTGCAGACTTTTCCATTGTTGCTTTAACACAAGCTTGACTGCAGAAATTTCTTAGTTTTGTGTAAAATGAATGTTTAACGCCAATGGCACCACAATTTATACAAACAGCTGTAAAAATATAATAATTATGTATATTTACTATTAAGATTTTTAAATTTAGCAAATATAAAACAATTTATCTTAAAAGTATGTAAAAGGTGACATTTAATTTTGATTTTGATATCAATATATATAATTAATAACTATTATGTATATATTTAATTAGTTGATTTTCAAAAGATATAATATTATAATAATATAAACAAAAATTTTATTGTAAGAAAAAATTCTAAAAATTCTTGACAAATTCAAAATATATAATACATTTTTTTTATCTGATAAATACAATTTAAGAATCTAAATCGAATGTTATTAAACTATTATGATGATTACAACTTCTAGTAGATACTATTTGAAATATTACTGTTGGTAAATAAATTAATAGAACAATATTTAAACTCAAAGGATATTATTACCTCTTCCTTCTTTTTCAATAGGTAACATGTTAGGATCTGAATCTCTTTGATATGCAATAGGAGTTTTCAATTTTAATGCAGGATTTTGAATAGGTTTGATTTTTCGAGAGCTAGGTGCATTTATTTTTCTTCCTTGTTCACAAATCCCAATATTCTGAATACTACGTGCAGTTTGGAATTTCCATATTTCATTCGAGTTATCCATATCCTTTGGATGATTATATAACATGTAATTGTTCAATTCCTAAACATGTAATTTAATAGAGTTCTGTTAAAACTAATAACTAATATTATATACAGTACATTCTTAATGTCTTACACAAAGTATATTAAGTTAAAACATTTCAAAAAATATTTGTTCCCTTGCATATTGCATGTACTTGTATACAAATGTATACCCCATCTGATAATTCATTTTTAGTAAAAACTAAAATAAAATAAAATAATTTGAATGTATATTTCAGCTATTTGACATAAGTAGAAAGTATGTATGATAATTTATTAAAATCAGCTTCTTACTAACACGTTAAAAGTTTTTATTAAGTATGGGTTATTGTATTTTTACTTAAATTGTCAAGCATGTATAAATTATAATCAGTTTTCTAACTCAATACTAAAAATGTATCAAGTATTTATATATAAAAAAAATATAGCTATAGTAAATTGAATAGTTATAAATATATATACTAACCATGCTAGGTTGAATAGTTTCCGTCTGTGGCATAGAGTTATCAAAGAACGCAGGATCTATAGCTGTAGTATGTTCATTTTCAGAATGGGGAATAAACATATTATTGTCTCCATTCATCCATACAAAATTCATGTGATCTAAGATTAAATATTAAATTGACACCTTAGTTTAATTTGACAGTAATATTAATTCACAATAGATTACAACAAATATTAAATAATTTGAAATTAATATTGATATTCTAATTTTTAAATATAATAAAATTCTTTATTATGAGGTACTACTTATTTTACATACAAATTATGATAATTGATAAAATTAAGAACAACTTATTATTTTTTTAAATAATTAATTGGTAGATGAATTATGTAGGTGTACATAAATATATAATATATATCTATATACCTTTATACCTATATATTATTTTAGGATTTAACTTAAGATATTCATATGTTAATACTTTTTATAAAAACCATTCAAGGTGATCAATTAAATCCATAATATTATAGATGGATACAAAACCTTAGAAATCAACCAGTAACTAAGTTTAATGAATAATTAATAACTTCAAAATAATATTTATATAAAATACAGTATAAGTAGGTATAAAGTTTGACGAATTATTGTTTTATTATTATTTGGATATATATTTAAAATCAATAGAACGTAAATAGTATGTCTTATAGGTTCTACAATAATTGAAATATGGTTAACCTAAATTGTATCTAGTTTATGACCTTAATTCATCTTATGATCACTATTTTAGAGAAAGAATTTTTCTCATAGTTGAAAGACCAACAAATAGTCACAACATGGATGTATAAGAAATAAACTAGTTGAATTTCGTAAAAATAGTTTACCTTTATGAACCGGATAATCCATTGTTGTGTAAAGTGTAGATCAAAACCACTAATCAAAGTTCTTAAATTGAAATTGGTAATGGCGTAGGATCGACATCGAACACAACAAACGAATAAGTCAAGCGCAGAATATCACATCAATGATCGACGTGAGAATTTGTTTCATTGTAAAATTGTTTAGCCACCAAACACACGGTACATTTTTGCAAATAATAGAATAGGCATTAGACGAACGGAAAATAAAAGAAAGACAAACATACGCCAGTTGCCAGTAATTGATAACAATTTGATCACAGGGTTGGTGGCGGAAGAGGGATGTGTGCGGTATCAGAACGTATTATGATAACAATGATAACAATTTATAACTAATAATGCCAATATATTCTGTACCGTTATAATTCTTATAATAACATTAATTACCTATTTACTATCTATTATTTGTGGAATGTGGATTTTAAATTCAAATGTTATAATTTGAAAAACAACATACGTAGTATAAAAATTTTAATGTAAGGTAAAAAATATATTATTACAATTTATAAGCCACTAGAACCAAAGTTAATACAGATATATTATATATATAACTTGTAGCCTAAAAAAAATTGTGACTTCGGATTTTTAATATTTTAAATGTCATTATAACAATATATTAAGAGCCTTATATTACATTTTCAAGCTTTTTTACCAAACTAATAAACTTTATTGACAGTCATAGAAAAAAATTTAAAAAAAATGGAAACTAAAAATGTCCGTAAACAGTTCAAAACAAATCAATATTTTTTGAAATTTTTATCGTATATAGAAAATACTAATATAAACAACCACTGAAAATTTCATGGTCATTTGTTTTAGAATTACACTAAAACCGAAAATGTATTTTGTCAAAAACCGATTTTGAGTAAAAAATTCTCGTTTTCTCCTAATTTTCATGTTGTTTTTCCCGGCGGTTTTGAAAATTATGGGTATTTTAACCTCTCGAATGCACCAACTCAGTGGCGGACCCAGGGGGGGGGGAGGTCAGCTAACCCACAGTTTTTTCCTCGGTAAAATGTGGCCTCTCAAAATGACAAACTATATAAATATGCACAATACTACAATAACCAAAATAGAAATAATATTAAATAATAATATGGGTGTTGTAAGTCATTTATAAAATATACACAGGTTTAAGAACATTTCTATGAAAATATAATTATAAATCATAAATGTATAAATATATTAAGAATATTATGATGTATAGAAAGATATGATAAAGATATAATAATAAAGATATAATACTGGGTATTGAAGTATAAATAGCACATACGAAATCGTACGGCCAGCGCGTATCAACAAATATTATAATATTGAAAAACTTGCATACCGTAGTACCGTACGCACGGCTGCCTTTACAAAACATACACCGATTACCGATAGTCGATATTTTTGTTTATATAAATATACCTGCTAAGTCAGTAAAATCGCTTTTCTATTTATAGATTTTCTTATCGTATTATACTATTATAAGTTAATGGAAGAATATAAACTAGATATTTCTTTGTGCCGTGGTCAAGCCTATGATGGTGCCAATACCATGAAAATATTATTTCTATTCAAAATTTATCAAAATGTTATAATGTTGACGTAGATGAAGTAGATATAGAAGTGGAATACCGTTCATTTTGTTTGGTTTACCATCATGTATATGATGAAGTTGAACCATTAAAACTTAATGAAGTATTGAAGTTCATGACATCCCGAGACATGATTTCTTCTTATCCAAATTTATATACTTTGTATAAAATATTTTATACTCTTCCAGTCAGCAGTACAACTGCTGAAAGAAGTTTTAGCAGGCTTAAACTTCTCAAGATATACCTCCGCTCAACTATGACAGAAGACCGGCTATCAAATTTGGCAATATTAAGCATAGAAAGCAACATAGCTCAAACAATAAATTTTAATTAAGTAATAAGTACATTTGCATCAATGAAAAAACGTAGAAAATTATTGTAATATTATACTTATTTTTTATATGTAATAATAAAAACATAATTGTGTATATGAATTATTTTTGTATTGGATTTTAACTACATTGTCAGTCCACACGGTGATGCATTTGAAAAATGTTTGTTCCGCTACTAATTACTTAAAAAATAGTAAAATAACTTAAAAAATAAGTATTGATGCCGCGCGGCTTTGCCGAAAATACGTCCACACAAACGCGGCTTGGGTGAGCGGCACAAACCACACGGATTTCCTTTGATGTAGACCGCCTACTAGGCCGATCGGAAATTATGCCGCGCGGCATCAAAAAAACCGCCGAAAATGTATTTATGTATTTATACTCATGCCGCACGGCCATGTTACGCGGAAAAAGCTGCTCCGTCTGGCATCCGGAATTTGAATCACGGTTTCCCAAGGCATCGGTTTGCTTACAACATTTTTTTTTGTGGTTACTAATTGTTACATGAAATGTAACATAATACCAATCGGTTTTCAAGTCAATATTGTAATTATTTAATGATTCGGGTGCTGAGGTAACGTTACCCTGGCGCCCGGAATTTGGATCGCGGTTTACCGGGGCAGCGGTTTGCTTACAAAATTTTTTTTTGTGGTTACAAATTGTTACATAATAAATTACATAATACCAATCGGTTTTCAAGTTGAAATTTTAAATATTTAATGTTTCGGGTGCTGGGGTAACGTTACCCTAGCACCCGGAATTTGGATCTCGGTTTTCCGGGGCACCGGTATGGTTAAAAATTATTTTTTGTGGTTACAAATTGTTACATAAAATATAACATAATGCCAATCGGTTTTGTAGTTGAAATTTTGACCTTGGGGTGCCAGGGTAACACTCCTGCAAAAAAATCAATTATCCTTTATTGCTCTGATTATGGTTTACAATTTAAGCCAACAAAAGTTACTGTCGATTTAAGGACTTCGCAAGAAGGAATTAAGCATAGGTACATGTGCTGGCATTTAAATTATAGGATGTAGATTTTACGTTGCCTAATCGCATGGTGGTGAAATTTCAGGCTGAAGCATACCATGTTCTAAGGAGTAGCGTTTAGGCATTTAATATTACATGTAAATTTTGCCTGTGTCAATGTGTGAGAAATAAATGAACATTAGTGTGTGTTATCGCACTTTTCGTGACGAAATTTGAATTCCCGGATTTACGATTTATTTTGTACTGTCGTAACGTTTATCATATTATTTCATTTCCGTAGTCATAAGCTCTAATTGATTTATAATCGTTCGGAATGCAGATAATTTAATATTTTTATGTTGTAGAGCAGAAATTTGATGTAAAAAGTACCAAAAGAGGAATAAAAATTCACATTGTTTCGATCGACTTATATTAATTTTGAAAAGATGAGCGTATTCGTTACGATTTACGATTTTATGATGCATAGTAAGTTTATATTTTTATCAAAATAAACTTATACATGACTTAGTTGTAGATAGCGACGAAATTTAATGAAAAATAAAAGAATCCACTTCCGAGCAAACTTAGAAAAGAGGAATACAAATTAAATTTACTTTTCAAAATTGAAATCGAACTACTGGAAAATATGTTTAAATTTCTTTCTCTTATTGAGCTAAATGTATGAAAAAAATCGGTTGCTCCAGCCCCCTTAAGTAAAGAATATAAAGATAATACTTCTGAAATAAGTAAATTGTTAGGAAATATATTTGGAATTCCATTTTTAAATCCAGAAGAAGTAGATACCTATAACTGCGTTGTAATGGATTTTGTAAGTGTTAAGTACCACAGAACAATAAATTAACAACATTTTCCGATTTTATTTTTAACACTTATATTTGTGACGATGCTATTTGAATGCCCATTCCCTCCACGTATTTTTATGTAAGAAAAATAATAATTAATTAATTAACTTTATAATATATTTGTATATTTTTATGCTACGCATTTATGGCCCAATCTCCGAGTAAGAATTATTGACGCAAATACTCAATCAATTGTGATAACAAACATAGATAAATTTATTCTGAATACCGAGTATTAATGTTTAAGCCATAAAATAGGTCATGTTCACCGTGATAGTCAGATTAGCTTATTTGAAATTCAGTTATATGTTGGTCAAAGTCAAAAGCTTTCAAATAAAGGAAAAATCAAATATTTAAAAAAAATGACAGAACAATGGAGTTCCAAAAAAAAACAAATGACAAGGCCTCTTTCAAGTGTTATTTTATATTTTATAAAACAGAAGGAGGTATAGTGCCTCAGGTCTTGGTAAATTGTTGGCTTAAACCTTTGAGTTGATACAGATGACGTCTTACAATTTAAAAGAGTTGACTCAAAGAAAAAGAATATTGGATTTATTAATTTAAAATTTTTATTATTTTATTATATTATATTAATATGTATAATAATTTTGTAAAACGCCTTAAGATGACGTAATCACGTAATTATACCCGTATGTGTAATGTGTTGTCTCCGTCTTACAAGCGCGTAACATAGACAGTGGTACGCTAAGCAGAACACGTGTAGCTCTGTTAGATTAAAAATTAGAGTTGAATTGAAATCTTATAAAATTTAAAGGTAAGATTATTATCTAGGCAACCTCATTGTGGGCTTTAAAATTAAAATATAATAAGCAATTTTGACAGCAAACAAAATTATAGGTATGTGATTTTTATCTAATTTTTATAATATTTTCAATCTATAGAACGCCTTACGCCAATAGTGTATCCAGAAATAATTACTGTAGTAGGTCTGAATAAGATAATAATATAATATAATAAATATTAAATAGTAATCATCTGAAGACTGAAATTGGGGGAATTACTACTGTATACGCTATAGACACCTCCTTTGAACAAATCCTGGTTGCGCCACTGTGTGTAAGGCATATCATTGACAAGAATCTAGGACAAACTATCCAAACCAAAATATCCAAGGACAAAATATCCAACGGTCAAAATATCCACGGACAAAATATCCAAATTTATCCGTTTTTACGTAAATTAGTAGATTATACTTTACTTTGTAATACAATTAGCTCAAATATCAAATTATTTAATTATAAAAATATACCTATTACCTAATATATAATAATAATATAAATATAAATAAATGATATAATATAGGTATTCCATATAATATTACACTATTTTCCAAAAATTTAAAAAATCGTTTTTAAAAATTTAGGTACTAATTAGTAATTACTAATTACCAATGGTAAAATAAATTACATTAATAGTGATAATATCACAAATTATACTGCACACACATTAGTCAAATAGTCAAATAATATACTACACTATTTTCCAAAAATTCAGGAAATCGTTTATAAAAATTTAGTAATTACTAATAGTAAAATAAATTACATTAATAGTAATAATATCCAAATTATAATTACAATATATATAATATTAACTAAGTTCGCCAAGCTCAGCTCATAGATCGACGCGCAGTATACATACACCCACCTACGTCCTACGATAAAGATAAAATGTAATAATATAGTATTTCAACCTGGAAATTATTTTGTGATATAATATTATTATATATTAGGTATATTTTTATAATTAAATAATTTGATATTTGAGCTTATTTTATTACAAAGTAAAGTGTAATCTACTAATTTACGTAAAAACGGATAAATTTGGATATTTTGACGGATTACCCATAGACAATACCATTAGACAAAAATATTATCATTTAAATATGGCTTCATATCAATATAAAAATAAATATACAAGTCTATTTTATATCGTTGTACGAGTGATTTTTTAATGATCATGGATATATAAGGAATTTCAAAAAAAACGAAAAAAGACTTGTTTCTTTGTTTTAAATTTACAATTTTTATTATCACAGTTTCAACCACGAATTAAGATATACTTAACTTAAGTTTATCTTAATTCGTGGTTTCAACACTTTTAAGCACGTAGTTATACTAAAAGAAAAATTAACTTTATTTTTTTTAAATATGGTTAGATGTTTAAATGTAATTAGGTTACAGTGTAACCGTTACACAAGAAAATTGTGAACACAGAGATGGAGGCAGTGTCTATAATAAATGGTTATAATCTATGGTTATAATAGCGCCTTTAGTTCATGGTTCATGGTAAATACCATGGTGATTCTTATCATAATAATATACAGCCTTTATCAATTCATTAATTTTTAAACCTGTTGATTAGATCATGGACCAGCTGAATTAATGAATAATAAATAATATAGCCATACAAGGTTCAAATAGTTCAAACTTCAAATAATCAAATATTCAATCAACTTAATATATATAATATAATATTATACCTCTGTCCTCTACAATATGTATTTACGAATGAAGACATTTGTCTAATGTTTATAGTATAAATTGTCCAGAAACAAGCATGTAAGTCTGTAGTTATCTACTAATAAATCGATATTTCACATACTTATACATGTCGAGACGAAAATGTAAAATAATATATAATTAGTAGTAAATTGTTATTTCTAACATAAAATTAGTAAGGATTCAGGAGTCGAGAAATAATAAATATTGTATTCTCTATTGCACTAAAAATATGCACTTAAATGCAGCTATTAAGTATTATATACATCATGTATTTGCAATCAAATTAAATTGTTATAATTATAATCTATTGACAATTATTTAGGTAATAGTAACTATCCATGTCCTCATATTGTTATATTTGCCACACACCCACGACCCACCTATAATAGTTTAGTTTATAATATTATTAGTGTTGGTATTTGTATATTTGTATATTTGTATATATTTATAGTTATATTGACGCCTGAAGGTAAGTTCCGGATTTTTACTTATTATAATATTATGTACCTATTTTGTTTTTTCTTTATTTAAAATTAATTAACTGTTAATTTCACATTTTTCATGAAGTATGCTGTATGTATCACTTTTAATTCTAACATTTTATCAATAGTTGAGTATCCAGTAATTTGTATTCATAATTTGAAGTTTAATAAATTATTGGGCATGATGGAGCTAGTGAAGATTGCTAAAACAAATTTACGTAATAACTTAAAAAAAAAATTGTCACAAATGACGGCTAGTGAAATCGCCGAACAATCAAAAATCATAACTAACAAAGTAAGTCATATAAATTATAATTTTCTGAGGAACAAACATGCTTTAAAGTTTAAATTCTTTAATTATTATGTTATATTTTAGGTTATCTTGGAACATATTTAGTTTTGCTTCCTATTTTGTTCATACTTTAATACTTGATTAATTGATTACAATATTATCCTACTCAATTAATTTTTTATATAATATAAAAATGATGTTGGAATTATTTGCATTATATCTAGGATAACTTTGTATTGTTTATATTTTAAACTTATTATTTTCAAATTGAATAGTCAAAAGAACTCAATTAGTGATATATATTATTCCCTATAATACATTAATACTTAACTATTTTACAATTATAAACTGTAAATAATTATATAAATAATTTGTTTAAGTTAAATGTATTTGTAATTAAAAGGAAGAATAATGAATGTCATATTTTCAGATATTATCTCATCCAGCATACACAAGAAGCAACAGAGTGTCAATATACCTCAGTATGGATTCTGAAGTACAAACAAATGGTATTGTTGAAAACATTTTCAAGTCAGAAAAAATATGCTTTATTCCTAAGTGTGTTAATACTTTTTTTAAATGTCTTTAATGTGTTTTTAAATTAATAATTTGGTTTTTAGGTACAACAAATCTGAAATGCTTATGGTGAAGATAAAATCAATAGATGAACTTAATAGTTTGCCAAAAACCAGTTGGAATATATCACAACCAGCCGATGATGATGTGCGTGAGGATGCATTGACAACAGGTACCTTATTAATGATACCTATTATGTAATATGTTTTTTGAATAATAATATGTCTTTTTTGTTCATGTGTTCAGGTGGTTTAGATTTGATAATAGTGCCAGGCTTAGGTTTCACCAAGGATGGAAAACGATTAGGACGAGGAAAAGGTTATTATGATCGATGCATAACTGAATATAAAAAAAAATATCCATTTAATAATTTGAAAACCATTGGATTGGCATTTAGTGAACAAATATGTAATGACATACCAATGAGTCAAGAAGATAGTTTAATAGACTTTTTAGTTTTTCCTTAATTATTATGATAGTCAATTATATGTACAATATTATCTATGTATGAAAATGCTAATAAATGTTTTAGTTTTATGAAAAGTTTAGAATCTCAAGTACTTAATTATCTGTGATCAATATTTTTATAAGTTTAACCTGGATTGATTAAAATACTTTTATCTAAAATAAATAAATAAATTAAATATTACATTTTATACTTCGACACATTTATATATCCATTATATTATGTTTTTTATTATAAATTATTATTGTTACAATTAATTTACAATAAAATTATCTTATAAACTAATCAATAAGTATAATATAAACAATAAACTAATAATTACTGTAAAAATGTGTAACATATACTGTATACAAATATTACCAAATTCATAATTCATTATAATTGAATACTAGTAACATTCCTAAATTGTAATTACCTAATTCTAGTATTTAATGAGCATACCTGCATACATAAATTACAAATACCATATGGCTATAAATTATTATAATCAGTAATCACAAATTATATTAATGCTGTATTCTTATATTTGAAAGATTACAAAATTAAAAATAGGTTCTACATGCAAATATTATAAAATGTCTAGACAAATAAATATTTAAAAAAATGAACACATCAGTAATCATTAATTTTAACTGATGACCCATTATAACTTAGGTATTTATACAATAGGAGATGATATATTTTTTACACTAAAATACTATATATATTTTTTGGATTTATTTATAACAAAGGAGATGCTGTGATATGATTATATGTATAATATATAAATAATATAATATAGATTTTATTGGTTTATCACATAGACATATTATAATATAATAGACCAGGAATGATATAAAATATTTGAAGCTAACATATAATCCATATAAACCTAAGGAATTATGACTTAGCATGGACATATTATAGGCAATATAGGTAATAGCCTTAAATTGTCTGTCTCTCTCGCACGACATGTTGGATTCAATGTATTACACATAAAACAACTGTCATACATAGTCTATTGTATTATATTATGTCTATGGTATATTATAACTACAAGCATTGATTATGATAATCAATACTACAAGTTACAACTGGTGCTATTTTCACAAGACGTTTGTGGAGTGACACAAATG
Source organism: Sitobion miscanthi (assembly GCA_008086715.1). Taxonomy (NCBI): domain Eukaryota; kingdom Metazoa; phylum Arthropoda; class Insecta; order Hemiptera; family Aphididae; genus Sitobion; species Sitobion miscanthi. The sequence goes on from CM017797.1 coordinate 39,726,212, forward strand.
TTCATACAATAATAATATGATTTAATGTAGGTACGTACAATATGCGAATTTATTAACAGCAATGATAATGTATTAATAAATAACTATAATTTTAAATTTGACGATGCAATAACAATAACAATAATCATTACGTGTACCATAAGTAATATTATTATTGTTATTACGTTATTTGAGAGACGCGACGAGTTTGAACGCAATATCGTCAGAGAGAGCCGAACATTTTTTGTCCCCTGGTAAGCGCGAGGCTCACGGTGACCATTGACACGAGGAACATGATCAGACCCACGCACGCCGTGACGAAGCGACACCAACACCTGTGCTTCTTCCCCACTTTGATCTTCTGCATCAGCTTTTCGGCTTGCTGCGTGTCCAACGTGAATTGCAGTCCGCGTAACATGGCTCCGCAATCCTAAAAAAAGACAAGGCAAACGAACGGTTTAAGCATTAGTATTTAGGTAGATACATGCATTCCAATTAAGAGAAAACTTTTGCGAAAAAAAAAATCTGAGTTTTTGGGCACCTATGCTCCTACAGGGGCAAAATCGTATATTTAAGTACTTAAAAGATTTTTTAAAAATGCTTAAATATTATTGAAATTGACAATATTTGTAACATATAGATACGCTATCCAATTTCAAATTCTTAAAATGTTTTAGGTTCTACAATGCTTAAAAGTTAATAGTATATTAGTATGGTTCTACCCCGCCTTCCCATATCTGGATTTACGCCGCGTGCAATTAACATCGACTATAGGAATATCCGGATATATACATGCGAAGACATAAATAATAGTTAGACAAAAAGCGCGGACAAAATGTTTGATAATATTAATAGGTATATTCGTTACATTTGCATAAAATTATGAATTACTAATATATAAAAATTATGTATGTATTAATAAAGATTAGCCATAAACTATGTATATTGTATAGTGTATATATATAATACAAATACCACTCACTCACTCATTCATCGCTACATCTCAAAAACTACAAAACGTACGAGCTTGAAATTTGGAATAGTGGTTCCTCTAATGATCTAAATGTACAATAACTGCCAATAAGAAAGGATTTGCATTTTAAAGTAGTGGTCAAACCGAAATCTGGATATTCACGGTGGAATTGGAATTTTTTTTGTTTATAAATTGTTGCTATTGTTTACTCGGTAAAATCAGGTACAAGCATGTATGGCCTCGAATGTATCAAATGTATGTGTGTAACTTATTTACTCATAAACTACTTGATTGAATTAAACGAAAATCTCAGGGATTGTTTTTGGATATGCCAGAAAAGTTTAGAGGGTAAGTATAGTTTAAACCACGTTAAATATATACCAAGTGCTAAATCCAATCTGCAACTTGTGGTTGCCCATCTAGGTTGAATTATTTCACAAAGCTAGGTACACAGTACACTGACGCCGATTTGTCCATGAAGTGAGGTACCTACACTAAAACTGATATGCACTCAAACCGAGATATACCTATATAGTGTATATTATATATTGTATTATAGGTACTATGTAGAATTTGCCACAAAAAAAACTGCACACGGACGTAGCCAGAATATTCGGCTAGTTAATTTTATAAAATTCAAATTCAAATTAATAATAAATATTTACAATAAACTGTAAATACTAATTTTTATTTGCTTATAGGCCTGTTTTATACCATGTTTTGTAAACTGCTGTTATGGATAGGTAATAGGTATAATAAGGTATTGTTGTACAATACTTATACCTTGATAGGTACCTATACTAATTACCAAAATTGGTCTTGTGATTTGACTTTTAGTCTTTAGTGCCATACAATTATGAAATATTAAGTAAGTAGGTCGTTTCAGTTCGATAATTAACTCATAAAACATAGTTCTGTAAACTGTTGGGACTTGGGAAGCTTTAATTACATTGAAGCGATGATGGTCTCTGGGCCTTTGGCCCTTAGTTCTTACCCACCCACAAGTAATCATATGGGAATACAATATACATATATATAATTGATAGAAATATCTATAGTGCGAGTTTTAATCGTAGACATTTGTCTTTGTTGGACGAAAATAAAAATTGTTAAGTCATCAATCACTGCGCACATATCTATTATACGCGCGGTTGTCTGCAAGTTGCTATTTTATTGTTAGTGTGGTTCTACACATATGACATATGACATACGCATAAACATAACACATATATATTAGCGGGTTTCGACGTAGGTCTTAAGATCAAATATTTTGTATGGTTAAATAGTCCCTAACTCCTATGCAACTTAAATTGTATATGGTACGTTAACCTGTCATTCATATATAGGTAGTGAGGTATTAACTATTATTGTGCTGTTAAAACGGTAAAGGGGGAATAGATTATGTAAAATCATCACCCAGGCCAATTATTATATAATATATCGTTATGAAATGATTCGGGTAACATAGGTACTAGGTAGTTACATATATATTATAAAAAATCTTCCTAACGCGTTGCAATCATCATCAAATTGCTCGACAGCCGAGAGCATTCCCACCTATCGGACAGCCTTGGCCCTCGAAATAATACAATTCGATCGCCGAAATTCGAGCGTCAAGCATATACCACTGTCCACTTGTAATAACACATTTAAGTATAACTATACTATTATACGTATGATGTATGTCGATGCGCCGTTCACTCCAAGGACCAAGTGCTTAGATCAATCAAACGGCGATAAGTATAAGATACTTATGTATAAAAAAAATGTATTGTATCATAATCAAAACTACGTGGAAATCGCGATGTGTCGATTCGAAGATACATACGATTGCAGAACCCTAGGTACCGAAATAGAAGAGTTTCTATTAACGTGTTCAAATTAACCCTCCCCCTCCCCCCTCGGATTTTGGGTTTATATATATTTCGTCAGACCTGTATATACTTATGTTGTGGTAAACGACTATAATGATAAAGGTTTTTCATTGCATAGTAAAGGTAATATATTATAGGTACACATAACTTACTGTATAAGGTATATACCGGTAGGTACCTAAGTATTGCGGCTATTATGATGGTATTATGTTGCCATCAAGAACCTATAAGTTATAATATTATAATGAGTAGAAGTGATGTGATATTGATTATTGACCAACAAAAGCATCGTATGGATTATTTTGTAACACAGCCAAATAGGTAATTAGTACTATTCAGACATACAGTCTAGACTATAGATACATATTAATATAATAGCTAGGTAGATATAAAATTACGACTAAACATTGTACCAGTACAGTAGTACACTATAATTATTAGTTTAATTGGCTTGTAAATTGTAATACTCTGCACGGTAGATGATTTAATTGTTTATATAACTATTAATAATTCATATATGTATATATTTTTTTTAAGAAAAAGAGATTGCTATGTGCCGCGTACATAATATAGAAAGATTAGAGTTTTCAATGTTATTATTAAAATAGGATTTTGTTCTTAAAAGTGATCGAATAAACAAAATAAACAAAACTCGTTAATATTGACTTATAATAATTTGTCTTATACATCAATAATTTATAAACCACGATCTTTGCGACCCATAATAATATGCGAGTTGACGATAGTTGTGAATGTACAATAATCTAAAAGTTAAGTATTTTTAACCAAATTCCATTGGGAAAAATTAAGTTATAACTTATAAGTACTTATTATCTACCTCCAATACCTACCACGTTGATAATGTGACGTTATTAAATTGTATAGAAATTAAGTTAATAATCGATTTAAATTTACGATCTTTTTTTATTTTTGTACTACCATCATTTGTTTTTTTTTTCAACAATCTTTTTAGAAATATGTAGCCTTGTAGGTTTAACTAGACTTTACCTACACGTATATTATATAAAATGGTTTTAATAGTTTCCTGTGGAGTGATATCATGTGGGCTCTGAGTTCGAGCGTGTGGTCTTTTGTTGCCTCAGAATATTTAGTGGATAAAATAAATATTCTGTCGATAAAGACAGTTTACAAACAATAAACATAGAATATTCACAATAAACTAGACTTAATAAGGCATACGCTTCCACAGACAGCATTTACACGGCAGGAGGTAATCACTTGGTCTCCTACGAGTTACGAACTGTATTATGTATATTATATATATTATATAGACTATCTGACTATATAATATTAAGTACATTATAAAGTCCTAATACGAGGATAAGTAACCAGTAACCACATTATCGTAGGCGCGGTTATCCGTGTAGCTGTAAAACAATATTAACAATTCAGTTTTTTTTTGCAACAATTATTCGAATTTCGCACAGGTATACCGGCAAGGCGGTAAATATCTGTATGATATAAAATATAAATTATAACCTACAAGTCGCGACCTATTATACATCAACAATGAGGCGTGTTTCAATATCGATCAAATATCAGCTTCGGGGGTTTTGCAACAAATGCGGCAACTATAACATAATATATAAATCGTTAATTTTGAAACTGGCCTGGTTATATAAAATACAATTTTTTTTTTTGACAATTGGACACTGTTAAAAGACTTGATGGTTATATACTGCAAGCTATAATACAATAAAATATCGTTATTAAATTGAAGTTTATACATGGATAAACGTGCACGAGACGACTAAATAGCTACGTAATAGCATTGATCATAAATATTACCTATTTATAATCAATGATAGGTTAGGTATATTATATTAGGATAGAATGATATTTTTAGTTTTTACTATAATAGTGAAAAATAAATGTTTACGAAAATTGCGAAGAAACCGGTAGGTACCTAATGTATTCAATGTATAAACAATTTTAAATCAAATCTGTTTTTTTATAATTTTATACATAATTTATGGCCAGCGGGCTATGAAAGAAATACTTGCATATTGTAATAGCAGTATGCAAACACTTAAATACCTGTCATAAAATGATATCGTATAATTAATAATATAGTACCTAATGTATTATAATATATTTATATTATAAGTCAGAACTTGCGTTATTTTATTATGTCATTAGTCATTATTATTATTTGTTAATAAGTATGTTATATTTCATTTTTTTTCATTTAAACTTTTAATGTATGTTAGTATATTATTACATTTTATACACACGATGACATTTTTAAATGTTTTTGTCAAAAATGAATTCAACCGTATTACACGATAAATAATGCCTATAATAGTTAAATAAATTACTTTAATACCAATACTATCATAAAATATACTTAGTAATATACTAATGTTATAGGCGCACTCAGAATCGATTTTCGTATACAATGATTTTATATCATTGAATTCAAATTTAAGTATTTAAGACTATCCATTACAGTGACCTATTTTTAATCTATGTTTAGTAAAACAGAGCGACTTCTACTTACTCGCTTTTTTTATTTTAAGGTTTATTTATTTTGGGAAAATACTGCAGTTATTATTTCCAAGAAAAAATATTTCAATCATATATTAATTTCATTTTTTGCATATTATAGTGCATATTTAATGTCTTCTTTAAGCATATTTAGTTGTTTTGTAGTGATATAGCCTATAAGGCCCTGATTATAAATAATAGAATTAGGTAAAAAATAATTCCTAGTTTATTCTGATTAACGTTAAACAAATTTAAATTTTCCTCTGAATTTTCTTAATAATTACTAAATATACATTAAAGTATGTATACAGTCTCTACAATTGTATGCAGTAATTACTAGTTAATAATATACTAATTAACTAATACTACTAATTTTATAGGTAGTAATGTTTGTATAATTATACACTATATTATTATATACTTAGATGTTAGGGACAAATTTAATATTACATTTTACATAATTCTACGCGCCGATTTGTGTAGTTATTTTTAAAATATATAAAATATGTAAAACACATATATCCATCAAAATAAGTTATTTTATTGAAAATGTATATAATTATTAAAATGTATTATACTATTGAAGACTAGTAAAGAATAATGTCTATATAGTTGTAGGTCGTAGGTGCTCATATCAGCACATTAATAGATATTTCACATAATGTGACATTGTGACATATTATTTAACTTCTAAGAACATTGTTTAATAAAATGTGTCCTTCTGGTAATGTCATTAATATTTTATCACTTTATTTAAAATCATGTGGACGGATAATATATTATAGTCTAGTGGACTGTATATCCTATTTCCTGTGATAAACTGATAAATATTTAAGGCGTTCGGTACCGGTTCTGCATGATGACTGTGTATCCATGTTTTATGTATGTATATATATATGAATTTATGTACATAAATTTGTGACAATGTATGTATATATATGTATGTATTTATGTAGGCATGTATGTATGTATATTGTATAAACAGTTGTTCGTCTTGATCGCATAGATACTTTTCATTGTTATATAATTTTATTTACATATTTCAGAAAAATAAAATGGTTTTTAAACAAAATCTAAAAGAGCAACCAATATTGCAATAATGTAACAGATTACCCAATCATCTGAATAATGTGTGTCCACAATAATTGATACGATATTTTTATTATTTTTACCTAAATATTATAATGTATTAAGTATGATGAAAACAACGTATAAATCGTTTTTAACGACATTTTAACAAACTTATAAGATAGGTAAATGTGAATTTAACGTATGAAATAAGTTTACAATATTGAAAGACGTGATTTTATAAAAAAGTTATTGCGAAATTACTAGATTATTTTTTTTTTTAGTTATAATCCCATGCTATTGAAAAAAATTAATATAGAATATAACTATAACTGTGATTGGACATTTGTATTTCTTCGATAACTTAACATTATAGTTGAATACCTATACTTAAAATTTTCAAAAATCTCTATGCATTTCTAACAAATCTATGTTTTTAAATCTTTTTATGGAGTCGAAAACATAAAAGTGCCAAATCACAGATAATACTGTAATGTTCATAAATTCATTACCTAGTCTATTGTTTTTAAAATAAATTCGATCATCTAAATAATATAAGTTATAGTACGTTGACATATATATTGAGATGTTGTGTACAAATTACGTGTGTATGACATAATTTACTTGATGTAAGTACCAAACTATGTATTATGATTCGGTTTTCGGACAAAGTATAATAATAGTATGTACCTATGTGGCCATGTATACCTGTATAATATGCACACGCACGACACGCACAGACTCGTATACAAATTAATACGTTATTACGTGCACGTTATACACGTGGCCACCGATATTATATAGTATTACTTAATATTATATGCTTTATGCCGAAGAGACGTGCTGAAAACTACCGAACTATTCTAGATTTATATATGCATTGCACATACTAGGTCGCATATTATACCCACATTTATAATGACATAAGAGGCGATCCGAGCTGTACGCACACGCACACGGGCCGACTTCGTCCGTAGAATTTTCGGGGTTCGTAAAAAAAGAAAAAAACTAAAACAGAACTAAAATAATAGAGAAAACGCAGCTGTATACTCGACATTATTATTTTCCACATCAAATGCCCATCTACGCCAGAGGTGAGCGCTGATCACGTCTCACATCATATAATATATAGGTAGCGACCACCACGATGTAATAATATAGGTACGACTATGTACGATAGTATGTATAGTTGATACAATGGACGTGACTACCGCACGTGGTCTTCTTGTGGGTGTGCTGCAGACCGGTAGAATGTTATATTATACCTATACGATCTACTTACTTTCAAGTCTATCGGGAAAAAAATCACACATATATATATATATACAGCGCACACGCACACACGTCGCGTGTAATACATTAAATTGACTTATGAAGTTCTATAATTTTAATATCGAAGAAGACCACTTATTGTTTCAATAATTATTTAAAAGTTTTCGAGAACAGTTTTTTGCACACTGCCTGAAGTTATTACAAAACAACATTTTTGAAAAAAATCATTTGATGTCTTACAATTTCTTATTGATTTTATTTTTAAGTTTTTTAATCTTTTAAATGCAACAACGCATATACCTACTACATGGCGGGGCTACTTATGAACATTTTTACATTTTTTAATAATTTTAATTTCGTACTGTGGAGCAGAAAATATGTATAATGTCTAAAATACAATATCGTTTTGTTGGATCTTTCCGAAATTATATTAAAAAAATATTTTCAAAGACGTTAATAGTTATTCTTTAAATGAATCACCCAGTAAACCGATGGTACTCATTAATATATTAAGTCGAGTTTCGGAAGGGGTGCGTGTATACAATACGCTGAAAGAATGCGTAGACGACGAACAAAGGCGACAATAAAATATTACTATTATATATTATTTTGTTGTGCAACGCGTTTGTTGAATATTACGTAAAATCAGTTTTATATGCGTTTTATAAATGCGCGCGTGTGTAGCGGCTAGCGAGGGTCCGAGACCGTGTCATATCGTCAAGGTCATCCGGAAAAAGCGGTCGCGGTCGACACGGTGAAAGCGGACTTGAGAAAGCAAACGGAAGGATTTCCGTCAAGGGATCATCATCGTCAAGTTGACGTATCTGAATTATATTATGTACCACGATGAATTCGTTTAATAGAGGAAAAACGACCTGTATTTTCTTGGACGATTATATGCGCCTTTTGCTACGGTAGATATACTTTTAAGAAATGTAGGAATACGCAGTTTGAACTTTGAAGTAAGTATACCTACAGCAGTACTTTTTCAATACTCCTAAAAATATAGGCTAGTATTTCCTTCTCATTTTTGTATCAAGTATGAACGAGTAAATAGTAGATGATAAACATACTCGCAAAATATGAAATCGAACTTTAAACATCATGTCATAATAAACTATTGCAACTTCTATAACCGAAAATTTATAATTATGAAATTAATAGGTTCCGTTGAACAATTTGAAATCAAAGCAATAGTTGTCATATTAAAATAAAAACAAGTAAAAACCTACTAAATTATATGGATAAGAATGTGGTACACTGTTACAGCATTCGATTATTTTGCTATACTACAGAAAAATGTACGACAAAAACATATTTTCAAAAAAAATAAAATTTTCTGAGGAAACGAGAGTTCAGTTTAAAAATATCACCTTGTGTAATCTATATAATACATTATCATGTGTGTAAATTTAATTATTATGTAGATACATACACTTGTATAGGTGCAGGGGATTTTTTAAATTTTAAACATTCATTATTTCAAAATTTATTTAATTTTTCGTTTTATTCTTTTTTAATCACAACACACATTTTTCTTTTCGTATTTTATATTTCAAAGAATATTTTTCTAAGAATTTTGATATAACTTAATAGTTAATACTTATAACTAATTATCTAACTTCTTGATTTTTATACATCCTAATACTCAGAAAAAATTAATTCTGCTTCGGGATTTGAAATTTGAAATTCATACTGTCAAAAAAATAACAACAACAATAAAAAAAATAATTTTTTCAGAAATATTGTTTTCTATTGACTTTATATTATAAATAACAATATGTAAAAGAATATTTTAAGAATCACCCTGTATAATAACATATTCTTATATTATTTTTCGATAAAAACCTATAGGATTGTAAAATACAATATAATATAAACGCATCATTATATATTTCGCATGGCTTATAGACTGCTCATTGTCGGACGACACGCTTATTTCCGACTTATACAATATGCCTTGACCACCTTGACAACGATTGTTATTTTTTTTTTTACGTTAATACCGCTGGAGTGCGTGATCAACAATTGTATTCCATACGCGAGAAATGTTCATTTCGTTTTTACTTATACGGTATGCTTACCACTCGTATATATAATATTATATCATTATAATTTAAAATAATATAATACGACTACAACAGCTGCTGAAATAGGTGTAGACGTGTAGTGTGTACAGATCTTGTGTACGATCATCCACGAGCGTGGGACGCAAAAACGAATACCTAATTATGTTTTACTTATTTTTGAAAATACTGTTCCCTGACGAATGACGAATATAACGACCACGCCGAAGCCGAGCTGACATTAAATTAGGTACGTCTGTATACATAAAATAACACATGCCCCTATCTATACTCATATTTCGAAACGTCTATATAAACCTGGGGACTTTAACGATCGGTATACCACAATGCCAAATCGCGTTGGAAAAATACACATCAAATCAAGTTAAAAAAATCACTATCCTATGGCTCTATGTATATAATAGTATGTTATGTATGTACATTTTGAATGCTTTTATCTGAGTCCTTAATTGAACACCTATTACACCCCTCCCCCACCTGTATTTTTAAAATATAGAAATTAGAACATGAGTGTATCGTACATTATGTTATAGATTTTATTTTTATGCAATGAATCACAATTCACATTATATAAATAAGTACCTAATTATAATATTATATATGTAATACGGATTCGATCTATATTTGTGCATGTTCTGCCACGTTCGTTCTTCCTATATAGAATTATAGTTATATTACATATATAGATATTAGATTATCAGCTTCCGTTTTCAATCCGTTCGTTTCCCATGATATTATATATGTTATCACCATTATTATTATACGTTATATCTATATTATTATTATTATTATTATTATTATTATTATTATCTAACACGCGGCCATATAGTATTAGTTCTACGCACGTAATATGGCTAAACATATTACATTAACACGTATACGCGGTACCTATACCTAATATATCCATTGCAGCATTACAAGCATGTTACCTTCGTTTTCGTATTATGTATACATTATACATAGATACCTATATACAACCTACACACATAATTTATTCTGTGGTCATTAAAGATAATAAGAATATAACAATGCTCATACTAATATTGTTTAATTGGTTCTCGGAACACGGGGTCTCAAGTTCACTTACGTACTTGGTGATTAAAAGAGGTATTAATTAGAGTATGTACTATATTATGATAGTGTACACTAACATACATTTTATGTAGAGTTTTATTTTAATGGTAGCTTATAGTAGCAATAGTCATGTAAATATCTAACTTAATTATTGTATATAGAAGTACCTACTTGCTTAAATACTATAATATTAATTAATAACTAACAATTGATATGTATTAATTATGTCATAATTTAGATAGTAAATTAGATAGATACTGAATTTATCAAGAAAAACATAGAATGACTGAAGAAAATTAATTAAAATAATACTACTAATAATAGTATTGATTTATGCTTATGATTCAGTAAAAGTAAAAAAGTAGTTTTTTAAAATTATTTATTTTAAATCTCGACTTGATTAAGTTATAGCCCAATATTTTAAACTTGTATACATGTATAATTATTATAATTTATCAGTAGGTAATAATTTTTTAAGATTTTGAATGTCTGCCATTTTAACACGAAATCAACATACTTAATAGTAATCAAGGGAAAACTTATTTCAAAATATATTTTTGTTTTGTAATAAAACATAAGAACTAACCAATAATAACAATTATAGACAGTAGATACAATAAATTATACAAAAAATAATAAAATATTAGATAAATTCATAAATTGAATTATAATTTATACTAAATTATACATGGTAATATTGTCGTTTATGAATAGATTCGTATATCTAGAATGAAACAAAATGCAATTTAGACATAAAGCCGAACAAAACAAATTACAACTACCGATCAGTATTAAATAAGTATATTTAGGTACTATTTAAAATGGAAAAATAAAAATTCTACTAAGTAAGTATTTCACATTAATTGATACAAATGAGAACTAATTGTATAATATTTAAACAAAATAAGTATCACTCAATTTTCAGAATCACAAAATGAATTGCATTTTAATTCAACTTTAAAATACTTCATAAGACTTTCTCTTATTATAAATATAATTAACTATACCTAGGTAGTAGGTACAAGAAATTTTTGTCAGTTGTCCCATGTAAGAATATCCTTCTATTATACATCACTCGTATAATGTGCATAGGAACTATAAAGACAATTTAAAAATAATAATTCATCATCTTTAATGATTGATAAATACAATAACGATTTAAAATAAATAAAACAGTTACTAAACAAAAAACAATTATTGATTCAAAAATCAATAATAGTTGGTACTTAATTGACAAATTTGAAAAATGTACTGACTACTCACATTTTACTGGTTTACAACATAATACTTAGATACATTTTTTCAAACAAAATATTTAGGTAATCTATTAGCATTTACCATAGATATGTAAAAAATTAAAAAAATTATATAATCATATAACAAACACGTCTTACACTCCTACTTACTAGGTACTCAGTACCTACATAATATAAATATTAAAATACAGATGTAGTATAAAATGAACTAGGACATAAGTGTAATATGAATTGTTTAAAAAATTATTGTTATATTGTGTCAGTATAAGACCTATGCCCCATGGCATTGTTGGTAAAAAATTATATGGCACGTCAAGCTGTCCCTATATGTATCAAAAAATAACCTTAGGTCAAAAGTCGATTATTTAACGTGAGACATTTAACCTTTAGAGTTTAGACACTCAAGCTCCTCCACCCGCTGGTTTTAATTTCTTTTCGCTTTCATTACATTTCTCACGTAACAATTAATAATGTATTATTAATTATTATACATTTATACATGATACATGAACACCTACAAGCCATATATTTTATTTGTTATTGTACTTAATATATACTTGTATTGTGATCGATTTGACTTAATTTTTATATACCTATCAAGTGTTGATGTGTTGTTATTGTGTTATTATAGATATTAAGTTTAATTTTACACTAGTATTAAAACAAAACAGTATTTTAAAAGGAAATAACGGATGATACGCATGTGTTTAGTATGATAGCGAAAATACAATTTTTACAGTGTATTATTTTATTTTTACATTTGTAGTTAGATACGGAAATAAATTGAGGTTACAACTTATAATATTTATTCATAAAATATATATTTAAAAATATTATAATAAGTCAAATGATTAATTTATTAATCTTATAGGTATACACCGATAAATTAAGGTAAAAAAATAAACAAAAAGTAATAACCAATAAGACATTATAAATTATTGTTTTTCGTATATAGCAAAATGCATCTGATAATGATAACAAAATATTAGTTAGGTACCTAATTAATTGAAAAAGTGGAGAGATAAGTTAATTTGCTGCAGACAAATAATTATAATTTGGAAAATAGATAATTTATATAAGATCCGTTATAAGAAAACAATTACAAATTGTTGGCCCTTAACTCTTTTCTTTCCGCAATAATAATACATATTATAATATTAGTTATTACAAATAATATACATAAAGAAAGTACCTTCGACATCAGTACTTCACACTAGACTACCTATACGGCTATACATAATCCTTATAAAATATGATAGACATAATCAATCTATGTAGATATTGTTCCGCTTCCGATTTTGTATTTTTATATTACATTGGCTATGTAAGCGCATGTTCACGAATAGAGTTTTCAACTAAACTAAAAATGTCAATACATAATAATCAATAGTTACAGGCTTACAGTGGTGTAATTTGATAATTTTAGTGGGGGGGTTGAAACATTTAACCAAAAAAAAAAATTCCCCCACTGCAGGCTTACAGTTTATACTTTAAACCTATATAACCTTATATGCACTTGTAACGAAGGTTCGAATTTCATAGCACCTATTTTATAATATGGACAAATATGCGTTTACAAAATTTATTATAATTTATATAGACGAGCTTATAATTTTAATGAATTTGAAAAATTAGTATAACATTATTACTTACGACCAAAAAGTTTTATTTTTTTATTTATTTTTCATATTTTTCATTATATTAAACTATTTAGCTGAAAAAAAACATAAAAGCATATCTTTTTAAGTCTTTGAATTACCTACGTTGTTTTGATTTAAAAATTATATAATGTTAAATAAAAATGTATCTTTTATTCAAATTAAATAGAATCAATTATATTAAATATATACTTATAACTTATAAGTATACATTATATAACTTACTGCAGTATAGTAGAGACTAATATGGTACTATTATGTTAAACATAAGTAGGTATCTAAATGATCAATAAGTAGATTCAGTAAACGTACAACATATAATTAATTGAATATGATTATTATAATATTTTAAGTAAACATAAAAATAATATTTAATAATGATTATTTTATAATTAAAGAAATTATTTTATTCCATATCCTAAGTCTTTAAAGATAAATAATAATATAGTAAATGGTTAAGTTAGGTTAGGTAAAGAGATTTGAGGGAATAACAAGAAAATACATAAACATACACAACGCACTAAGTTTACAGTTCATTCAAGTTTGCAGAATCATAATATGTTGTTATTTTATGAGAGTGAGAGTAATTTTATATGTAATAGTATAATACTATAACAGTAGGTAGGTACCTATATAAATAATATTATAATATCCACGGATATAAGCATAATAAATTTAGCTTTCTAGTCTTGTTGTTTTGTTCCGTTATTAAAATATAAACATTCAAATTATAACATGTATACTGCGTAGACACTGTACACATAATACTACCCAATAATTGATACACTATTTTATGAATTAACTGATGTTATGTATACCAGATAGTTACATATTATATTTAAAAAGAAAATTTCGTTTGTTCTTAAAATTTACGAATTTCGAAGACACGTAGGTATACCTACTGTTTAAGTTTGGAAAACAAATCCATGATTTTAATTCCATGAAATACGCGATTAGAAAACATCACTAATCATGCAGATGGGTACGCGCATTAACTGACTGAAAAGTGTTTTGTTTGTTCATAATTTACGATCTCTATTTATTTTATTATTATTATTATTATTATTATTATATTATAGTCATTACTTGTTACAAAATACAGTACTACAGTGAAGTAAAACGTACTATATTTACTACTCAGGATTTTAATCGTGGTTATTGTCCGTTCTTTATGGTGTAAGCTAATAATTTTTATGTGTATGCGTATAATAATGTAAAGGTATGTATATTAAGTGTATTATTAATAGCAACCATTTGGCCATGACATACTCCAGATTTAAATTGTTTTCAATTGCATAAACACACATTAACTATCTGCGATACATATAACTATATTAATATTTTAATATTTTGTAAATTAAATGCGATTCTAAGAAAAAAACAATTATATTTTGATAATAATTAAAATATTGAACCATTAGCATTATGACTGGCAAATAATACATTTGATTAGGAACAAAAGCGTCAGCTGGTTTCAGTCACAACAATATTCATAAGTACCTGCCTAAGAAGTATCAAAACGAAAATGAAATACAAACTGCAATATTACGAAATCAATTAAAAATTTGGTATATACTGTAATTCAACAGGTTGGAAAATATATACACAAATCCTACATATCCTCGAAATTTTCTTTACATTGGAAATAATAATATGATCATGTGATTCGTTTATCATATGTGTAATTAGAAAGACGACATTAAGGGATGGAGACATGTCCCAGGAACCCTGTCCCACCCCATATAATTTTTCTGAAATTAAATCGAAATATTTTAAACTGGTATTTAAGTCATTAGGTCCTAAAGAACGCACAATTTTTGTAGGTACCTAATCACAATTATTTTGATTTTTGAGTTTCTATAGGATATGATATTTTATTATATCGTACTTATGAAATTGTTTCCAATTTGCAATAATACTACAGTACTACACGTATAAAAATAACTGCAATCGCTACGTCGTAGACCAGAACAGATAAAAATAAAAGGCAATGCTAAGTGCGAACGCCCACTGATTTAAAATCTGGTCGTATTTTCAATATCATATTAATATTAATATGTTAAAATAATAGACATATGTAGCTGTAGTATTTTTTGTTTATATGGAGCGATTTGCCACTGTAGTGGTAGGTTAGCTATTTATATAAAATTATAAACACATATTAGTTGTTATAAATTATAATTTATTGAAACGAGTGTATAATGTACGATTGGTAACGGCAATTATTGGAAACGAGTCGATATCGTGACCTGCAGTGTTTTATGGTAATACAATAAATTGTAACTACAATTCGGGTGTATTATAATAAAAGTTCACTCATCATATTAATAACATTGTTTATTTATTATATTAAACTGAATGTACTCAACACACAACGCAGCGTACTTTGAGCGAGCTTATACCTAATCGTTTGTATTTTTTATTACATGGTTTTTTTAAGCCGTTCACTCCAATGTCATCTGCACGTTATAAAGAATTACGCGTAACGTCCATACGCGTTAAAATAATATTATGGAGGTTTTATTCATGTACTGTATATTGCACGTTATGATCAATAAGTTAAAATGTCGAATACCTATAGGCTACAACTTCGTCATATTAAAGCAAAAGTCTGTATTTAATATAGGTTATAGGGTGTTACCACTGGGTATCTTCCCTAATGGTATTATTCATTTCATTCTTACTTGTCACTTATCAAACCTAATTATTATACTAAGAACATGTATAGATTGTAGATTACTTCAAATAAATAAAAAAAATATAGGTAATATTGTAATTTGTGATACAATAAGCTGTGTGCCTGTGTCTGTTATAATATACTGTTCACACATCACACTATCAAGTATCAATATTGCACTAGTTTCGTGATTTCGTCGCTGGAAATTTATTTTGAATAGTATACCTATACTCTACACAGATAGGTATGTGAGTTTCTCTGCTGGTCGATTTGTAAACGTTTGTTCTCTAACAAAGTGCCCTCGTGGCAAAATTTTAGTTGATTGTATTAATTATTCGCAAATATATTTTACACGCACTGTCAAAAGCATAGATACGCTATAAAGACACCTTTTTTTTTGTTTCTGACATTGAAATAAAGCAATACAAAACATTAAACAGTTTATGAACATTAATTGATTTATCACACAATCACAAAATATATTGTAGGTATTCTACGTCAATACGGGCTATAATCTAAGATTATATGAACAGGAACTAAAACCAATTTTTGAAATTGTACAAAAATAAAATTAGAATATTAACACTGCTAATAATATACGGGTCGAATATACCTATAGTTTGAATTTTAGATGTATACCATACCTCTATTCATATGACCCAAATTATACTTCACCGTTTATAATATATATAAAGTAATTTTCAAAATTGAATACTTAGTTTTTATTTATCGATTATCAGCATAGACGCTAAAAACGGCCTCGCGTGCATAAAATAACTAGAATGAATAAAAATAAAAACGCTAGACAGTATACTTAATTATGTCTATTGGGCCAGAACAATGACTTGTCAGTTGTCAATTATTATAATATGATAGGTATATTTGCCTAATACAAACGGAATATTATTACAATAGATTTATATTAATTCAAACACATTTCGTTCATAAGCGCGAGGTCTTGGAGTTATGTTTAAACACGTACTTCGTCAACAATACTTTTAGGAAATGCATTGAATGCAATTTTAAATTTTAATATACCTATAATATGTATATGCCACGATAATATGATATGATACGATAAAAATATATTAATATTCTATGATTATGTATAGTTGCATACATTATACCTACATATATAAGTTTGCCGAAGAAACTAATAATTAAAGATGATACTGATAAAAATATTTACTCACACATGCTGGAATAACATTAATAATATTTTATACTTTCCCTGTCAACAGCTATACATCAAACAAGTATCTTCATGCCCAGTTGATGGAATGCAAACATGCAATATATATAATATATTATATACACGTCATAATATTATGTATAATGTATCTTGAATGTACATCTATATTTTTATCTGCGAAAGATATATATATATATATAATTTATTTAACCATATAAGCTTCAAATACTCATACGTATTTTATAGTGTGATGATCAGGCGTATCGTTAATGTCTGCGGTTGCCGTTATATTTTAAAGATTAAACGCCGTGATATTTAAGTTTTTGATGATTCAATAAAATCTCTAAATGTTTCATATTAAAATGTATTTGTACTTTGGTCTTTATAATATTATATTATTATGATAGAAGGTGATCATTTCATGTGACGTTTGCTCCACAAAACAACACGAGTAATATTCTTATATGTAGGCAAAGCGAAAAAAAACGTGTCCACTACAACGCAAGGTCCCAGAATATACGAATATTTATTTAAGTACCTACGAAAGTACAATCCAGCTCCATCTGGATGGAAATTATGTGGTTTACATGTGCACGTTTAACTGGGTACCGCTATCGTGAATAGTCCTATTAAAGACGTTTGTGTGTAATATTGGTCAACAGGTTGATGTATAGGTTTTATGACTTATACTTTATATATTATATGGTATATGTGCCTACATTCATATTTGATTCTACAAATATAAAAATTAACATCTTATTAATATTATTTAAACACGAATTTATTACTCATCATTATAGAAGCTATATATAATTTTATTATTATTATTTCATATTCCCCGAGGTATAATATTGTATATTTTGAACGTATAAATGAAGGACTGAAGTATCAATAAACGTTGTATATAGTGGGTAATGTAATAGAAAGGGTTATAACGCATACAATAAATTACTAAAGTTGTCAAATAAATGATGTTTTTAGCAGAATAGGTTATAGAGATTCTTAAAAAATTATTTATGTTGTTATTTAAATTCAAATCTCAGTAAAATACATTAGTGTTTAGGCGTGTTTTGACTTATTAGAGTGTCCTTAAAACAAACAAAAATCTACCTAAGAAATGCATAATCAGTATAACCTATACGGCCTTGCTTCAGAATCAAGCCTGTTGTATTTAGTGTGCATAGCAAGAATATCAATATCTTAAAGTAATAATGAAATAAAATATAATATACAAATATACAATATACATAACAGGTACTAGCATTCCGTATAATTTAAACGTTTAAAAATAAACTTAAAATAATAAAAAAATAGATATAAAAATGATCCGTTTTGTTTAAAAATAAACCATTACGGAAGTTTGTGTAAAAATCGCTAAATTATTAGATTACGCATATAATAATAATTAATAATTTTGTATATTGAACTATACGTCTATACAGTCAATATTGTAATTTTATGAAACACGCAGACTGTACCTAATCATTATGCGTCTGTCCGTATATCAAAATACTATTGATATCCAGTGTTCGGATTAGATAAGTACTTTTTTATCTAGATAAAAAAAAAAGATACAATTATTTTTAAATGGTTTAAAATTTAGGTATATTTTAGTTGGGCACTAAGAACATATTAATAATAATGATATAAATGAAAATAATTACATTATTTATAAACCATAAAAGCATAAACTTTGTTTGAGAATCTGTAAAAATGCTTTTGTACAATTTCACGATTTTTATCAATAAAAAATGTATCTAGATGAATTTATTTAGATAAGTAAAAAAATTATATAAGATTAACGTTTAGATACCTTATAACTATTTATCTAGATAAGATAAAAGATGACCAAATAATTATATGGATAAGTCCGAACACTGTTGATATCTATATGTGCACAAAGAATTGAAACAAAATAAATGCACGAATCGATCAAGATACATTCTCTGCTGTCCATCAAATGAAAAAAACCTTTTCACGCTTGGCATTCGGATAGAGAGGTAATATTATATAAAAGAATAAGTTGGTTACTCGAAAGAAAATTTCATCATCGCAGACGATATGGGAAAATAGTTTTATTTATTTATTTGAAGCGTAATGCAGCTAAATGGTAACGAAAATCATATAATTATTGCTAAATTCCTGCAAAAAATAACGAATATATTCTATATTATGATTATGTTTCAATTAGAATACAAACGATTTGCGACGAACAAAATATAACGATAGTTATCGATATTATGAAGTATTAGATCCCGAGGAACAAAAAATCAAAACAAAGGCTTGGTGCATACATTTTCCCATCAAAACAAAAAAACTGAAAGTAATAGCTAATAATATTATATAGTAGGTAGCTACCTATAAGTAGGTAGGTTTATGTTTATATTTGCGGTCATGCGGAACACGTGTGTGCTGCGCGCACGGAATCTCACTCTCTCACTATCTTTCTATATCCCTCCTTGCCACTCTCTTTCCATGCATATTATGTTTTTGCGCGCACCGCAAGTCCAATAATAATAACAGTGACGATAGAGATAAGTCTTCGCAGTGCCGATAATAATAATGACAATAAATTATTATATTATTTGCAGCGCTCGGTACACCGCGTGGTCGACGTCATACAGGTTTCCCAGCGGCCAACAGCCCAGTATTTATATATTTACCTACCTATATGTATACTATGGTGTCTGACTCGGGTCGAGCCGGTGCACTCACAAGGCCACAACGTGCTTTGCCATTTTCACATCGCCTCTCCCGTAATTTGGGTCAATTCGAATCGCTTCCAAGGCTCGCGTGTGTTTCGAAACTCCATATTCGTTTAGTTATTTATACACACAAATATAATATACAGTTTTACCGTGTTCTCGTTGCATTCGTTTTTGACCATTTTCGACTTTCGTGGTCCTCAATCCTCGTAGACATATATTATTACAATTTTAAACGTATGGTTTATGGTACGAGCACATAGTATTATAGGATACGTTTCAAGTCGATTCATGGTTATCTATACCTACCAAATATGCACACGTAAAAACGGTTAAACAATTTAAAAAAAAAAAAAAAATGATCGCTTCTAAATCTCTCACCACTGTTACCCGTCAGGCTATAATGTGATTGTTTTTACCTACAGAAGAACATTTTTATGACCACAAACAAACGTGCTGATTACGTTAAGTTTTTATCGACATGTTCCATCAATATTATTCAATAATGACAAATTAAAAATAAAACCAATATATAGGTATAATAATATGTATTAGCTATTATGTACGAGGTAGGTTAGGTATACTTATAAAGTTACATACACGTCGTCCCACGCCATGTTTGTTTAAAAATCGATTTGTGACTTAACGATGATTGAAAAAACAATTTTTTAACTGATATAAAAAAAATCCACTTAAGCGATTAGGCATACACTACGCACTACTACAGTCTTATAATAAAACGAAGTTAAAACAATTAATGGTTGTAAATGCAAAAAAGTCTATTTTATTTTTATAATATTACCTTCGGCTACGTAAAAGTATATTATTTACGTATGTTTTGAAATATCTATAGATTATAACTATTCATTCATCTGAATAA
Source organism: Sitobion miscanthi (assembly GCA_008086715.1). NCBI lineage: Eukaryota > Metazoa > Arthropoda > Insecta > Hemiptera > Aphididae > Sitobion > Sitobion miscanthi. The sequence goes on from CM017797.1 coordinate 39,747,415, forward strand.
TACTTCAATTTATATTGAGACAAATATTCAATTATATAGGTAACTAGATAGGTATGTAATATATGCATGTATTGACGGTAATGTGCGAGGAGTGGCATAAGATCCGATATGGAAATCGAATCGTATTTTTTTCATATATTCATATATATAGACGTATATTATATACTATATATAACTTCTTTCTATAATTCTACACAATAATATTGTATAGTTAGGTAGGTACTCCGTTTCACTGTGGACGAAGTCATCTGCATTTTTTCAGTCTTCGTCGTGTAAAAATTAAACAGATTATACTGTAGGTATGCAAATAATACAGTGGAAAACCTCAAAAAAGTGTCATCGATATTTTATAATACCTACACATAACGATGTTATGTAATTCTCGAAGTTATGTCGTCGACCAAAAACACGCGAGCGGACCTGCAGAATCGACTAAAATACACCTAACGTGTGCTTGTAAGTACCTATATATGTATAATTTATTCGATAGACATATATACTATGTATCATCCACGGTGGTGTACTCGCTATACTGGTATCATACACGTTACGTGGAAGTTTTCAAACAAACAATATTATAACATATAACATTCAATATTATTTACTAAATGAACCTTTAGAAACAGAAACGTTGAGTTATAAACGGGGTCGGTGTATTATGTGCACATTATTTAAAACAAGTTTTTAACTTAAAACGTAAGGGGGGAAACATCTGTAATTCAATACACCCGAATTCGTGCGAGTGTAGGTATATATACTAAATATACTATAGTGACTAGTATACCATAGTATAAGGAATAATGAGGAGTGTGCTCAACACGATTCGTGTTTTCATTTTAGTTCGCCCGTGTGCATCGTCTTGTGTTTTTATGCACACCTACTGTATAAAATGAAATAATATATACACGCGACGTTAGCTCGAGTTTACTGTTGTTTGCTTGTATCAATAACACGGGTATTACTCCTTAAAAAAATATGCGGACTCTTATCATTGCAGGGCACACTATTCTTATTCCTCATACTATGCAGTATAGGTAACAAGTACTGCATATTCTATTATAATATCGGTATATTCGGCACACGGCGGTGCTGCGCTGCAACAATAACAGTGCAATCGTAATTTATAATATAATATTTAATAATATACTGGACTCGTTTCCGGATTCGCACGCAGGCACGATAATTAACGTAAAATCCAACGACTTCAGCAGTAGGTGCGAGGTGGTGCGTCATAATAATATTATGTTTTTTATAGATCGCCTCAACTGTTTCCGTCGTCACGTAATACCGATGATGCACCTGACTGCGGTGTACGCGAATCAACGACGGCGACGATAATCGAACACGAGACGCGGAAGGCGCCCGTGTGAACCTAAGTATTAGGTATTAGGGTATGATATTATACGACAGCGCCATAGGACTGATTTTGACCGACATTATGTTATTTGATCAATCCATTATAATAGTATTATGATGATGCGAGTGATGACACATCATATTGTGGATATCCGAAAAAATCGTCGGACAATGTTTTTGGGTTGGTTTCAGAATTCTATATATAGGTTTGTTTCTTCGTGAATCTCTGAACGTGGGCTGCAGTTCTTGCGCGAGATTCTCGGCGTGTAATTTATGTCATAACGAAATCTGTATAGTTACACGTGTGATTCGGTAAGTTCACGGTCATAATATATTATATTAGATGGACGACAAGAGACACGATAATGATTATAAGAACACAAATAGTTGCGCGATGTATATTTTGTAATTCACCATTCAATTTTACCTGGCGACTGCAGCCTAGATATAATATTAAATGACAGTTACGTTTTGATTTTTGTAAAATTCCTATATAATATATAGGACACATAAATAATACATTCATAATTGAAACTCGGATGACAGTAGAAAGGCATATAATATGATGACTTGTCTCGTGTATGTATTATTAGCTGCCAACTGATTAAATATGCGCTTTAGTCTACTATCTCGAAACTAAATTTTTTTTAGGTATTAGTTGAGATTTCTCACGACGATCATAATCGTAACAACGTTCGTATTCATGACGACTAATCGTGAAATTTTTTTCTTCTTCGTTTGTCGTAAGCTCGTTCGTCGCAGGACGCTCGACGTGCGTAACCGTGCGTTACCGCAACCGCAGTACAATATAGTATATATGTATACACAATATAAATATATAATAATATAATATTGGTTTTTGGGTATGTTGTGGCGACACAGTAACGCGTGCAACACCGTATAACCGCATTTCGCGTCGCGGTTGAGAGGGGTCGGCCAAAGCGGCGACCAGGAATTATAATATATTTCATATTGTTGTACTATTATTATTATGCACTATACCACCCGAAGACGACCTCAAAAACGAGCACATCTCACGCGCACGCTCGTAAACCGTATATATTATATAGGTAGGTACAGTACATAATATAACATTAAAGATCGTCTTGTTCATTGTGTCACCACACCACCGCGACGCCACTGTTGCGCAATAGTCACCGGCCGCAGATTACCCATAATAATATAATATTAGCTATTAAGGCATGCGGCAGTGCGGCGGGCGTTTTTGTCGACTCGTACAAACCGCGATAAACTGGGATCACGCACCTATACATATTATGTGTATAATACACTTTGTACAGGTATATTTTATTATATACTTTATAGGTGGCGTACGTTAGCGTATATTTTATATCATAACGCCGTCGCGGTCGTGCTGTAATAATAGGTATCAGCAGCCTCACGACTAATTGGGCGGCGGGCTGTATCCATCGGCCGTATTGTAGAGGTACAGGTACATATATAAATAAGCGGTCTGAAGATTTATTACCGGGTATTTGAATACGAACACGGTTCATCCAACCCCGTCGTATACATTGTGATGATAATGTAATTTCATCCCGCGGGTTAGTTACGGTCTGCCTACATGTATTATATTGGTCGACAGTGTGAACAATGTATCTGTACATATGGTACGTGCAATAATAATGAACATACGGCGTGGCAATCGTGTCTTGTATTCATATATAAGTGTATATATATTGCATATTGTATATATATATATAATTATTATACTCGGAGCGCGTTTCGTCTTCCGGCCTATACTCGTCCGCGTGCAGCTCGTGACGCGATATAACTGCATATATGTATGCACTGTGACATTGTTATATGTGTAGAGACATTATACATAGGCTTACCTAACCACCGCCATCCAATAGTCAAAGCTCCACTCTGGAGGACGAAAATGGGCGAGATAGGAGATCACATGTAATTGTATTTTACAGCTAGGTATCGGAGACCGGAGTGGCGTCAACGGTTTTGATTTATGCAAATGAATTCCGTGGAGAGTCTTGTGGCATTTATAATTAGGGATGGGCAAAATACGCATGACATCGAATAAATAAGACTATGAAGAAAAATCGGGCTTCTGAATTTCTAATATTTTCAAATTTTATTAGTAACAACTCATGTAATGGGATCTTCCATTACATTTTCTAGCTTTTTTTGAAAAAAAATCAAAAATTCAAAATACCTATGTAAAGTAGGTACCTGAAAATTAGTCTAAATATTTTTGAAATTTCACTGTGTATGGTATAGCAAAATTATAATTTAAGTAATACCTAGTGGAATATTGTGGAATATTAACTACAAAATAACAAAAATCCATAGTGGGGTTAATCGTTAAATCATTAATCAATATTATATGATTGAATACCTAATGGCGTTAAAACTTTACACTTCATCGCTCATAAAAATACATGTGGCATTACTTGAAATTTTTTAATTTCTAGTTTGAGTTATAAATAACTTATTGTATTATATTTTAAAGCTTTCTTACTCATTAACAACAATATTTTAACATAAATCGAAAAAAAATAGTTTTATGTCTATAAATACAATAAAAAGAGCCAAAATATTTTGAAAATTAAAAAGAATCTAGAAATTGCTTATATGAATATTTGGTAAAAATTCTAGTCGTTACAACTATTCATTTTTTAATTATAGCATAGGAATAAAATAGATGTGACAAAAACTGGTTTTCCGTACAATTTCCGTTATTTATAATTTTTTTTGGGTTTTTTCCGAATATTTTGAAAGGTTCTCGGAATTATAGTTTTGATCCTCTGAACTAAATCCAATTTTCTACAAGAAACGACCCTCAACGTTGAAGTACATTAACATTTTTACTGCTTTAATAGGAGATGACAGTCAAAATTTATATTCTCAAGAGTTAACTTAAATACGTTATAAAAGTAACTACAGTCTACATGGATGTTAGAATCTAGGCTTAGAAAAACGTATGCTTAACTTGTAGATGTCCCGCCTTAAAGTATTACATATTCACATAGGCTGTGTAAATAAAACAATATCTTGCCTAATGCTGGGAACAAACATTTGTTAAGCTTGAGAACAATGTTTTTATCGTCCATAATTTTTATAGTATAGGCACTAGAAAATATTATGTTGTATAGTGTATACTATGTGAAATGTATCTGAATATGAACACATCGTTTCATCATATACCTAATCATTTATAGGACGCTCCTATATAATATAGTTCTATCTATGTACGATTAAATATCGGTATACGTTGGTATAAGTACAAAGTACTAGGTATTAGAAAAAAAAAAATAAGGTACCTATGCTTTATAATGGTCATTGCCAGATGACAATAGAGTGTGATCCACGAAGTTCTTCAGCATTTATATAATTTTTACGCAACTCTTGCAGGTATCGTTTGGGTTTGGGGAAAATATAGTCAATGTTTGTTGCGATGAATGAGAATAAAGTATTTCACCATGCGACGTATACATGTTGTATACTGTATATTGTATAATAGTACTATAATATATTCTAAATTTGTACATACATTATATTAAAACATAATATGGTACTGCAGTGCATTTATATCAGTATATTAAATTATATGTATGATTGTATATTATATACATATATTATATATATGACGTATAATATGTATACTAGGTCTGTCTAGGTATACATCCATATAATAAAGTTTCTTCTACACTTCGGGAGTCGGGATGATAACCATATATTCATATAATATAATGAAAATCAAGAATCTTTTATAGGTACCTATAATACTATTCATATGTGCTACGAGCGACTAGCCCATAGGTCTTAATTGACGAAAACCTCACACACTGGTTATGTGAGCCATATCACTTGTGTCTAAAATCGTATTCATGCCAATATGTTTACTCAAATTACAACGTTATTTATGTAATAAGTAACAACTGAGGAGTCCTTAGGATTCAAATTTACTGCACAGTGAGATGGTTGGATATTTTGTTTAAAGAATCATAATATTATGAATCATTTAACTCTATATCTCGTGCTTGAATCTTATATTATACATGCCGTTTGAACCTATATGAATCGTGTTTTTTAAATAGTAATTTAATGGTCTGTGTGAATTAATAACCTAACCTATATATTTTTAATTTACTTTTTAATATTATGAATTTCATACTCTCATCATTCGCAAGAAAGAAAATGCACACCATGTTTAATGCAAAATAGACTTTCCATTTGTCGATAGTTTTAATTTGTATTAATATAGGCCAATCAGAAGCTATATTTATATAGTTATACTGATAACTGATTACCTACTGTTATATATTAAGTTGCATAAATTCATACATGTATTAGCTAATGCGTTGAATGTTGATACGACTTTATGTTATAGACTTCAGTTTTTTTAAATTAACATTGGTATGTATTTAATATATATTAGTTTATACTACGATTACATGAATCGTCATGGATTTCAGGAATTAAATTGGTTTTGACTCGTCAAAACAAAATTTGTTTGTATAAAATAATCTTGCACAATTGTTTTTACAACAGACGTCGACCTTATAGTTATTAAAATTTGAAATTTTATTTTATTATCTATCGACTTTATGATTTCACCCTGACTACACAAACCACCAACTTATTCGATCCAAAAAACCTTCAACTGTCTAACGGATATGATTTAGAGTAAAACATTGCTTGGTAAACACTAGAATTATCTCTAGCCAAATATATTTAAAAATAAAATAAACGTATTCTTATTATTTTTCATAAACGATGTTTATAAGTAATTTTTAATAAGTAATGGTTAACTATAGATTAATAATAATATACTTTTCCTGTTACACAATTACGTAACGGTATTGATATATACAATTTTTTAGCGAGCTTATACACATATAATATGAATCGATATATTTTAAGGTCATTAATTAAATCGAGAAAATTTGCAGTTATTTACTAACCAGTTATATATATATGTGTGTGTAATATGTTTATAGATTCTTATATTTGATTAGTAATACTTAGAAAACACGATTTGGATCAAAAATTATTATTGAGATATAGTTATTTGTGTTATGTTATATGGCCCATAAAAAAATAAAATTTGTTAGCATATATCATTATTTATAGAAATTTATTAAAATATCTATATATAAGTATCCATCTGTAATAATAATATCAAATATGTATATCGAATAATGTATTGACTATATTATTATAATTTATAACTATTTACAACAGTACCTATATAATATAATATATTCAATAAAATGGGATTATTCTAATGTAGGTGCGTTTAACAACGTGAAAACTAATCAAAAATATTATTCTCTAGAAAAAAAATTAACTATAACTGATACGAAATGATATAAAATATTATATAATATTATACATCGTTAGTTACGTCAAATACGACGAAAATCATAATTTGTACTTCCACAGTGCGTGATCGTAAATTATACACTTTTTAAAGAAGTAACTATTGTTATGAAATGGTTCATCTATAGAGTATGGTATTCAATGTACTAGCCAACAGCTATTTATTACACAATATAGCAACAATCATAATTCTATTGGACTATAACAAACGTACACACCATGTATTGATGTCTTGATATTTTGTCCGAATATATAATATAATATATTACACCCACTCGATCCGTATTGTTATCATTATCATACATTTATACAACACTCGGTACTCTACACATAGAACAAATTATTATAATATTAATTCAATATTTTTATAACTATAACACTGTTATGTCACTATACATATTATATTTTCTAACGTCGTCGGTTAGTTTTTTCTTCTTATAATGATTTTTTGTCTGGGGGGGGGGGGTATTAAGTCATTACTCATATATAATTTAGTAACGACTGTACACGGATTAAATTAACAGTATAATCAGAGCATTACAATAATTCCTCATCAGTCTAGGTATAATGTGAGTATGACAGAGGATCTGTTCTTTTTGACATAGTTTAAATACTGGATTAAATTAATTAAGGTAATTATCAAAATAGATAAGACTACCTTAAATTTGCATTGTGAAGGTTTTTGTTTGCAAAATGTTTTCCGTAGGTGGTAGGTCATATAGGTAAGGAGTTTTTGAATGTTTTATTTTCTTATACGGTACGATGCGTTTAGTTAAAATATAACATCTAAAACAATGAATTAAGTGTCATTGGATGAAGCTTAGGTTATAGAATATATAAATAATAAATATTTAAATTGTTCAACCATTAATAGTAACAACGCACACGTAACAGGTCTATCCTATATTTTGTATGTTATACTAAGAATGTAATAACTAAATACACCAATGTAGTATAAGTATAAGATTAAGAGATAATAATATGGTAATCACTATAATCATATATGTTGACGGTAAAATTTTAGAGTAAAAAATGGCTCGTTCCTATATTGTCGTCACAATTCACAATGTAATAGAACAAAATAATACCTATTACAATTTTTAAAAATCTCAAATTTGCATAATAATTTGCGAAAAAAAATTATGCTACTTAAACGTACGACAAATATTGTTAAAATTACATGAATAATAAATAATTTAAAGAATATACTCATGTCAGCAAATTCCCAAAAAAACTATTTTGAAAAAAGTTATTACGTTTCAAATTAATTTAATCAAAAAAATATTGATATTTAAAAAAATTCTAAAAAATAAAGTACTCGACTTAGATAAATGTTTTTACCATCAAAATTGTTCTTATAATCAGATTCACAAATTGCAGGCTATTTTGAATCTATCCAAAAAACTTAAGTCAAACTTTAAATTTTTTATTTTCAGTGTTAAATATAAAAAAATGTTTTGTATAATTTATATGTAGCGCAAGTGACTATACATTATATATGAAAAAAATGTTTTAAACATTGATAGAACAAAAGTTATTCGAAAAGTCAGTTATATCTGTTACACCCTGTATATATTGGACTACGAAAAATGTAAGTATGATTTCGGGTTTTACCCCGGATGTGCAGCAGATTCGACCGTGGAATTTACACAAGGCGCGGACATGGGTTTTTATAATATTGCATTATATTTCTACGCGTATTAAAATATATATATTTTATCGATTCATATTATAATAAATGTTGAGTTTTGTAAACACGAAAATAATAATAATATAATATAATATGTGGTCGAGACGGCGGCAGCGATAGGAGGTCGGGCAGTATTATTATTGTTGTATCCAGTCTGGACGCCCGTTTACCTTGCAAGGACGGTCACCAACACGTAAACATTAGACTGGTTAGATTCCCTATATTCAACGTACGCATACACACATATGGGAGTATAGTACGTATCGGATTGCACTTATCGTAGGTCACGAGCGTAAGGACCTTTTTGTTTTTATGTTTGGTTTTTGGGAGGGAGGTCCGAGGGTATATATATATATGTATAACTACGCGTGGTCCGATGAAAGTAATTGATATATATGTATATTATGTACAAGTGTGTTTGCTGTGTGCTTGATCTCAAGGTTCCTGGGAAGATCGTGCATGGTAAAATTCCAAGATAAACACAAGTACTATCTCAAGTCCGCGGAGGGAACTGATATCGAAAAAAGAAAAAAACAGGATCTATGTGCGCATTACGTCGTATGCCGTACTAATACGTACGTACATACATATGTATAATAATAATATATTGTAAACACTGTACACACTATATTACACCATCACTATCCTAGTCACAAAAATGCATATCCCCCAAACCGATGCCAAATCATGCGGACGACCTCGTTTATGATACAATATTGTAGACTATTGATCCCCGATTAATATTCTAAAAACATAAAATCGTTGCCCAATGGCTAATAACATCCATAAGTATTTCAAAAGTCCAAAGCGTATTGTACAATATTTTGATTCCATACGAAGATATTTATTTTATGTTACAGCACTGCAGTGTACCTAATTTATAGAAGTAAAATATAATATTATACTCATAATCATTTAAATACGAGATATCGAAAATACGAACTTTTTCATAATCAACATCAAATATTTGATCTCAAACTGTTTATTATATAATATGACTCTGGGTACCTATTTATATGTTATTCATTTTGAAAATTTTTGTTTGTCTAGAAGTTGCTGATTTAAATATTTTAAATTCTTATATATTCATTTTTGACCTCACAAATCGATTTTGTTGAAAACTGCAGGTTTTACGTAAAATGTTCAGCTTTTCCAAAATTGTTATTGTTTTTCTCGAATATTTAAAAAGTTCTTGGAATTTTTACTATTTACTCTCTTTAGTACCAAACTACTAACTAGATCCAAATTTGTACCAGAAACCACCCTCAAGGCCTAAAATTGAAGATATTAATTCTTACTGCTTCAAAAGTCGATGACAGACAAAAAAAGACACACTTCATTAAAAAAAACCTTTACATTCACCTCAGAATCTATTACAATATTTTATATCTCAGACTATAAAATAATCCATGTAAACATTGTAACATGTGCTATTACTAAAATACTGTTAATAGCTAAAGTCTGTATTGAATACCTACACGGCTACACGTAATCATTTTCGTTGAAAAGGTTAATGGAAAAATGTAATACAGTAAAGAATATTACACAGGTACTTTGAAACACTATAATTGTAATTTGTAAAGTTAATATCAAAACCTCACTTTCGCTCTCACTTTAGTCGCACAAGACTTAATTCAATAATTAAGACATAAGCCATGAGTGCAATAGCCTAGACTTAGTAGACTCTAGGTAACCTCAATACCCCACTTGATAGAGACATTAAAGTTTGTTTTTGAATATTATAGTTAGTTCTACCAGAATTTGCTGAAGAAATTGTTTTTAATTTAAATACTCTGTACTGCAGTTATATTGTGCAGCACGGACAATCACGATTTAAGATAGCACTGTCTTAAATCGTGCGTACAATACACGAAATACATATTTCGTTAGACCATAATAATTGATTTCTCAGAGATGTTCAACGAAAATATAGTAATAACTATTAACTATACTAATGATAATTATCATCATTTACTAGTTAATTTTATTGTCGATATAGAGAAATTTCATTTGATTATCCGATCAAAAATGGATTAAAAATGTATAATACATTTAAGGGAAAGGATGCATTGAAAAATAAACAAACGACAGTCTTTATTTATAGGAACAAAACGATAAAAAAAGTGTTTAAACCGCGATCGTTAGATAGCTGAAATTGTATTTTATTATTGGCAGTGATTACCTACAATAATTAATATTTTATAATAATAATGAACTGCATCGAATATTGTCGTGCTTTGTCTCTTGTCTGTTGTAGTGCGGCACGACGGTAAAAAGAAATTAAACGAAAAAAATCTCACCAGCGCTATGTTGCAGTTACTGTGTCATAGATACCAGTGAATGATCATATTGATTGCAATTTATGAGTACACTAGACACTAGTATTTATCATAATTTATAATAAACGCACGCGATATTCGGTTAAAGTGGCGTTATTTTAGGTTTTTTTTTTTTTTAAAAAACTGGACCGATGGGGTACAGTCGTTCAATGCGATAACCATCGGGTACGTATTAAATCATATTGTTCGTAATGTACAGCCGACCAGCTGGAATTTTCGCAAATTTCGCCCGATTTGGGCACGGTTTATAAGTGTGCGCGGACACCGCGGGTATCGCTTGGAAACGAACATTAATCAGAGGAGATTCATTGCCAACGGTTATAGACACAATATAATAATCGTCAGCCGCAGATATATTATAATAATATTATACACAGGTAATCGATATTTCGCCACGGCGGCGGCGGCGGTTGGTCGTGACACGCGGACCGGCGCGTTTCACATGATAATATACACACTCACACACGTCATGCACAATATAGGTACAAGTACGCGTCACGCGGCGGCAGATTAAAATCTCATCGTATACGGCGGCGATTATACTGTACGCACAACTTTGTCGTAGGTAGATATATAGCGGTAACAGTGATATTACCTATATATAGTACAGGGCAGTGGTAACCGTGGTAGTGCGACGTGTCTCGGTGTAATAATAATAATAATATTATTATATTGTGACGCGCGCGTGCGCGTATGAACGCATTACTACGTATGGCGCGCATTATCTTACAGTAATGATATATATTATAATTCATAATATTATTATTGTGCGCGTCGCGATATTTATAGTCCGCGAAGGGCAAAATCGAAGGACGGTTCGCGCCGCCCGCGGACAGTAGCACCGGGATTCTCGCGCGGTTGTTCTCGCATTTTGCGGGTGGTTCAGAATATTACGAATTAATTCGAAAATAATAATTACAAGTCACTATAACGTATCGTGTGTTTGTACTTTGCACACCGCAATACCGCGTACCACACATAGGGTGTTATAGGTATGTCGTACGTATTAATATGATGCGCCGAAGTGATCCGAAACTTATACACTTGCAGTGACGAAATACCGGAGATCCACATTTACCGATTACCATCCTGCACATCTATAACAGAACCGCGCCTTACCGAATTTCGTAAGTTTAAACTATATTTAACTACCTTTCGAATAGCGGTAACCCGTGGGTTATCAGTTATCGCTTACAGGATATGTATTTCTCGTTTGGCAGTTGCCACCCCAGAAAAAATATTGATAGGACAAACCAATCGTTTCAGTAAATCGTGGTTAATTTTTGCCCCCCATAAATAAGAGCCAAGTGCCACCTTTATTACGATGAGTGGTATACCTATTTGGCTTTTATATAATTATATAGATGATTTATAATTTATATAAAAAGGTGTAAATGGGTACTACAGTGTGTCAGTGCTTATAAACAATATCATATATTAAAATGTATGTGTTTTTAAACTACGAGTTCCTATTTCATTTATAATATTATATGTGCTCACTTTCAGCGCTAATAGGATTCGTTCACCCGGACCTATAATATACCACAATACGAAACTATAATGCGTTTATAAATCATATATTATGTATATTATTAAACTAAACCCCCTCATTTTTTTTTATCGTGAAATTATATTATACACCTTGGTGGCAACGGATAACGCCAAACTATAATAGCTTAGATTGGAAAGCTCAAATTAAAATTTAATCTCGCGGCGTAAACTTCCATTTTACAATCTACATCATAGTTCAATAGCTGTATTGTACCTACATGTATAATAATACTTAACACATGTGCAGAATTCGTTACAGCACAGTCGTGTGATTGTGTGAATATTTTATATTATTTATATATTACTAAAGTAATAGGTATACACTATACACTAAGAAAGTATTTACGGTATACACATTAGGTACACATAATATTTTATAGTACATTATATGCGTGCAGAGTGTCATTATTCGACGATCGAACAAAAATGTTACTCAAACACAATTTCCTAAAATGGTGCCGGGTAATTCTTCTGGGCGCAAAACTCTCATTGATTTATTGATCTTTGTACTTATGAGAAAAATAACTTGAACACAATTTATGGTTAAGTATCACGATGAAGGTTTTTAAAAACTTAATTTTTAAAACTATGCTCTTGAAATTTACTGTATGATAGATTAAGAGTGTCTGGCGTACATAAGGATCAACCGGTAAATTAAAATAATATATTGAAATATATGTATACTGTGCTCGGTCTATGCGTGTGTGGTATGTCATTAGTATTCACAATACATACGACTTAAATAAAAAATTAATATCTATATTTATGCAACATGTGCAACCCTCTCACGAATCTCGTTACGTCCACCTGCCGTGTTCCACGATGGGACTTACAGACTGCTGCAGTAGATATGTGTATTAAATTTAATTAATTAATAATAATAATTAATAAATTAACGCACGTATCACAATGGAGACACATTTTATATTATTGTAATAGTATTTTGCAACGAAACAAGTTTAAGTATAAAATATACTTCAATTGTTAATTGTTATTTGTTGCGTATTTTCAGAACGGGACGCATACAAAAAATGTCTGTTCACACACATAATAATATATTATACGATGATGATATTATTATACAGAGAAACAAATAAATATCAATTTGTTACAAGGACAGTGCGCTGTCGTCGTCCATACTCCATACTATCATTAAGTCTATTGCTAATGTATAAATATAATCAAATACCTATATAATGTACCCATGGGTAAATACGAGAAAATTGAGGACTCCACAAAGTAGGTAAGTAAGTACCTCCTATAATCTATTTAACAGACAACTGCTGCAATAATCAGAAAGGTAAAACGATTGGCCACGGAGGTTTAACTTGCTGTTGCGCATGTCCGCCACATCCGAACAAAAAACTCGATAACATGAATTAACGCTTCGTAGTAGCTAATTATGAGAACACACAGCAGTTAACGTTTAATGCATATAAATATAAAGTAAGTACCTATGGTTACGTCTATAAGTATAATTACAAGTTACAACTTACAACACGTTTGGGTACATATTATATGAATTATATACACAGTATGTATGTATACCTATAATATGCGATGATAAACCGATAGTATTTATCTATTTGCAGTCTCGAGTGTAGCCACCATATGATTGCGTAGCCACCAAATATTAAAATATCTGTGAAAATCGACGTTAAGAGTACCCTCGTTTAACGACCTTAGCCCTCTCCCAAAGACGCTAATAAGGAGTATGAAAAATATGACTAAAAATATTCAACCCGTAGCAAAGATTTTTATTTGCTGTAAATATAATATATTTTAATATTTTCCATTTAATTTGTATATTTTTTTATATTACGTTACTGCCTGTTGCCTACTGCCTAAACTACCTTATAATGAATTTTTCTTTCACCTCGTTGAATTTGCACACTGCTCGATTATACCATTGTCAACCTCAATAATTTAATAACCCTTTATAGGTTTATAGTGTACGAGAATACGCGATCTACATAAGTATAAATTATGAATAAATAATATATACTACCAAAATAACAATAATACATATTAGTAGGTATATGTCCAATTTAATACTGAATATCTAAATGTCACAGATATTTTATACCAAGGTTTTATTTGGATTGTCCATACCTATATGTACAATATACGGAACAAGTTTACTTACCACGTCCCTCGGGGAATTAAAAAAAAAGTTTTTGGAACCCACGTATTTCATCGAGTTAAGAACGATATTACCAGTTAAATATATGAGAACTAACTGCAAGTAGTCGCTCCCTACGCCTACCAGCTTTGGTTGCAAAACATTGAAATATCTATGGACCGAGTATACATATGTTATGACTTATAAGTTATAAATATATAATCATAATTATGATGTACTTATCAAATGACTTATCGGCAGTCTGCATATACACACAATTATGCGACACTCACCGATGGCCGATTTCCGGGAGAAATGATAAACTTCTATAATAGCTATAAGTATTAAATTTAAAACGAAGTCTGAGCGAAAATGTATATAATTGTACTTTCGTCCTTACTCGGTTCAATATATACGTTAGTTCCAAAAATTTTTTTTAATTTCCTGATGGGCGTGGTCAAGTAAACTTTATAGCAGTATCGACCAAACGGCGGTGCGTGTGTGTGTATGTGTGGGGGGGGGGGTATTAACCTTTATTTCTTGAACAGTATTCTTGTGATTCACTAAATAAACTAACATTCGAGGCAGGGGTGAAAAATTAAAATTAAAGAAATAAATAAATAACAATAATATTATTATGTACTCACGTAGTGTAGATTATCAGTCTTTTGGTTGAGCCTCAGGTCGACGGAATTCCAGTTGTCCACCAGAGCTTTGTTGACGCCAACGCCGTCGCCGAAACGCGGGTCCAACGCCAATGGTGACTGATGGGAAATGACCAAACCGTTGCCGGTTGGCGACGGGTTTACATCGTCTGAACACAATCCCGCGTCACCACCACCACTGGAGGTGGTGCTCGTGCTGCCGGTGCTGACGGTGCCACCGCCAAACGCGGACGAGTACCCGGAAAAGCTGTCACCACCGCCTCCGCCACCACCACCCACAGTCTTACCACGACTGTTGGTGCTACTGGTGCTGCTGCTGCTGGTGCTATTGCTACGGCACCGGCATCGGGCGCAGTGCCTGCAGCACTTGACCCGTGGTATGCGGTCCGAGTCTTCGGAGTATCTGAGCACGCCGCTATCGGCGTGACCCGGCCACACCGGTCGCGGTATGCAGTACTGATGCACGTCGATGACACCCTCCTTGATGGGCGACAGTAGCCACGGTGCCGACGTTCTTTGTACCGGACTGCCCGACGATCCATCTGACGACGGTGGCGTCGTACCGTTCCTCAGACACTTCGTAGCCGGTGGCGAACCCTTGTCCAAGCTTGAGTGGTCCGAGTGCGGTTGGCTGTCGTACCCGGAACTACCACTCTTGTTCTTCCACGTCTCATTTTTGTTGTGGTGTACGTGCTCGTCATCCACATAAATCGGATTTATTCTGTAACAGCGTAAACATGAAATACAATCGGATTCGTCTCGCAGCAATTCCTATAGCAGATATTCATTTGATTTTGGGGGCTATACCTGAATAATTTAGTGACAACAATTTGAAATTTAGTGTAATGATTACCCAATATTAATAATATACCTAATATTATTGGATACCGATTACCGGCTATATTATACCATACACTTCAGTCGCTCTCGACGACGATTAGGACTAATTATTATCGACTTGCGTTATATTGTACGGTTATTCGTCAATAATTACAACAATTATCATTATTAATAAGAAACCTAAATCGGAATTATTTAATATTATAGGTACACACAATTTGCAAGATTATCGTGTTTAATAACTGGGTAATAAGTAATAACTGCATAATATAATATGTTATCAGATAATCAGGTAAAATGTGAAATCTTTTATAAATCTATTTTTATCGTGGCATAAACCTATGTTGGAGCTTATCCATGGGAGATTATTGTATTACATGAAAATTATACTTATTAAATTCAAATATTCATGGTTTGTGATTATTATTATACGAGGAAAAGCGAAAGGATTTTGGTTGTAACTAAAAAAAAATTGAATCAGTATACAACTATACAATCTAAAATCTAAATATTATTATTGTATCATCCAGTACCTAAAAATCATGAACCTAATTTGCACACCTAATTCCACTCACCAAAATATTTAAAAGTAATATACCTAGTAGGTAGTGTTGTGTATGAATTAAAAGTACTGCACAAACTTTTTAATTTACTATTGCACACTTCATATTTGTAACTGCACATAGTGTGTGCTACTCTACAAAATTTTAGGTCCTGGTATCATCTTTTGTAATCATATTATATTGAACCTATGCTTATATAGTTAATAGTTAAATGCTCAATCTAATAAATCCTATAATAGTTGTAATATTCCAGAATAATTTTAAAGAAATCATCAAGACACTAATATTTAGTTATAATTAATCCATATTATACGTTATTTTTTAGAAGATAAGTACCATTATTTTGTTTAGATTATATTATAATTATAATTATGATTTAAATTGTATTAACTATACAGTATCTATAATGGAATATGAATATATAATAATTAATGGTACCTGGATTGTATTACTTATAATATTATATTTAGGTTTATGAACGCCGAACGGAGAGTAATTGTTACTAACTTTATGTCTATTATTCTGCACTAATAATTTTTACTTATATTACTTTTAACAAATGATAGTTACATGTTTTTCCTGTACTAATAATATACCTAGTTCAAAAAAATAATTTAAGTTGTTCTTTAAATGTATAATTTAGTTGAATTACTCATTGCAACAAGACACTATAGTTATATTATACAATTATTATCTAATTATATTCAAACATCAAACTTTTAAAACGCATTAGGTATCAGGTATCAGGTCAAAAGTCAAATATGTGAGCAAATAATAAAATGTTATTTTGAGCAGATGATTATTTGAAAAACCGTTATTTAGGTGAGATGTGTTGTCAAATGTAAATTGCAAGTACGAGTGAGATTTAATTATTAGTAATTAAAAAATAAAACAGGATTGACAGGTCTTGAATTAGATCAATAATAATCTGTATTCAATAATATGTATTATAATATTAATTGTGGTATACTATATTTCATTGACGATTGATTGAGAAACAAATCTAGAAAAACCGGGGAATTTGCTCCTGCTTTATAGTAGGTTTATGTAACTTTTCATTGGGAAGGTCACTCTAATAGTCTAATGGATATTGTGTTAAATTCGAATTATTAGAATTGTATAAACATGCAAAAAAATATGCCAAAAGAATAAGGAATGGGTTCAGCATCTATTTTTAAGGATAGTTTATGTTATATTATATGTATATGAATATTTCTCAAAGAGTAAAAAGTAACAAAATAAGTTATGTAAGAAATGTTAAGATTTAAGTACACATATTTTTTGAAATACAAAAAGTTCAAAATAGCTAAAAAAATTAAATTTATAGTTGAATGAGTAATATATTCTTATATTGATAGGTACCAATTTATGAACATCATAAAAAAATTGAGGAATTTTGATGCCAACCGGTATCAGTGAATAATATTCAATCAACAGTTTTAAAAAAACGTTTAACACTTAAAATAATGTTTTAAAAATATTTTGTTGTACTCGAAGCTATAAAGCAATAGGCACAATTTTGTACCGAGTCAACGAGTTGGAGAGTTCTTTAGGCTGGAGAATAACAATAAAATTAATAATCTGTTATTGTAAAATATCAAGTATACACCATCAAATGCATATTACACAAATTAGTATGATATAACCTATATAGGTAGTTCAACAGTAGTAAATAGCTGTGATAATTACGACCATTCTTAATACATTGTATTATTCTAACACAACGTGGCGCGAACAAATCATGAATGAAAATAAAATTAAGTTTTTATCGCGGAAGGTTATATTTACACGTATTATTACGTTATAATATTATGTACAAACACAATAAATAAAATCACGCAATGTTAATTTAGGTCTATAGAACTATAATCATCTTCGTATTTAATAGTTAATATAGGTACATATTGTACTTAAAATACCCTAGATAGTTGGAAATATTATGACCGTGTACATGCCACATGGGATGTTAAAACAACAACGGATTGGTTAACATTTTTCAAGGTAAAATGACTTATTTCTACATTTTGTTTAATAATATATAATTACATATGAATTTACGAAAAAATTAGAAGTAAAATGTCGAAAATAATTAAATGTTATGAATTCCACGGAGTTTCTCAAGTTTTCGAATTTTACGATCTTTGATTTATATAGACATTATATTTAGTTCAGAAAAAAAACAAATCTCATTCTCACCTAATTAAAATTTCAGAATTATTTAACCTATCACTGACTTACGAGTAATAAATTATTGTTTTTATGGTCATATTAATATTTTTTATACAGTTTTCAAAACGTTTGTCATATACAATTTGAAAACCATGTAAATACCTCCAACAGTGAGTTTTGCGTTACAACATTTATGGAGATTGCAGATAGTTAATGTAGGTTCATCTTAAATGTTGTAACGCAAATTAGATATTGGGTTATAAGTTCCATTACATTATGTACATAATCTATCATAACATCATCTTTACAAAAATTTCAGCCAGATAAAAATGTCATAGACTGTGGAACGACCTTCCCATCAGTATCCATGGTAAAATTTCTCCACACAACTTAAATTGCAGTCACTATCAACTAATTCCGTAAAAGCGGACTATCATCAAAATACAATCTAAAAGATGTAGTTGTAATTATTTAATTTTCTTCAAATCTTTTTTTTTTATTGGTTACGCAATTTTTATAACACCTAATTTGATGAGAATTTATTGTAACCTAGTCTCAATGGTCTTTTGTTGCCGGTGGATTTAATAATAATAGAAAAATACATGTACTTAATACTATACTAAAGTATGGTGAAAGAAATCATAACTAGAAAACTACGTTTGTTCACCAAAAACAAATACTGAAATACCTATCATTTTGAAAAAATGTGGAGAGTTATACCTTAGAACACTTTTATACATTATAATATGTAGGTTTTTAGAAACTGAAACAATCACACTTAACTACCTAAACGGTAAGTAATATTATTATTAATAAATATAGGTATAATTATTAATATTTGTGATGTGTATACGTAATACGTATGTTATATTATATAATACCTTAGATTAAATACACTATATAGTATATTTAATCTATGTTACTTGTTATATTAGATATTACGAAGACCCATGTCTCTTAAAATTTGAATATCCTAATGAATTATGTAATTACAAAAAAAAAAATGTTACGAATGATTGGTTTTAGATCCTGCTCATGGTTATAAGTACCTACGTTCTGCACGGTGGATGGTGGTGTAGAAATGTACAGACAGAGTGAATAGCCATGATTCATAAACGATAAATGGAAATAAAAGAATAAAATATAATATAATATTATTACTAAATATTTATATATATATAATATACATATATATATATATATATTTTAAATTATATTTTATATTTATATGCATTTCTCTTTCTCGTCAGACCGTATAAGGTCAGCTGGAGGAATTGCAACATGATTTCGGTCTTCTTGTGCTACGGGGAGAATAACGCACGAACAATGGGGGCCGATCACGGTGCATATCAATCGTCCGACAAATTGTCACAAAAGAGAACCGAAGGATAAGTAAGTCATGTTCGCGCGAGCTGATTTTTGTTCGTGAAAATTTTTCGTAGCCGGCCGTAAATCTTGTATCGGCCCCGTGTCTTCGTGCCGAGGATATGAAGGTAAAACGATATTGTTACTTATATATAATATGTATATAAGGCTGTATTATAAGCACTGCTTGCACACTATACATAAATAAATACATCGCTAGTCGACTGCAGTACACCACCGCGGTATGTTTAGTATATATAGTGACCTTGAGATGTGTGTGTGCGTATTTTATTTTTTTATCTCAAATATCCAAGTACGTCCTTATTAGGTTTCTCTCGAGTCTGCTGGACCATAACCGGCGAAATACCGCATATACCGCCGTATATATTAATACTCGGATGCCGTGCAGATGCAGTTGCGCCTCTCGATTTTTGGGCTCATAATTTCGGTACAATAATGGGTAACAATTATGCTCGCGTGTTCACGGAGTACACCGACCCGGATTCACGGGCCGGTTCAGAGTTCACGGCTACAGTGTTCGAATCACGGTGCCGTGGTCTATGATTTTTCGTGTAATTTACCAAAATACCAAATGGTAAATGAAACATTTTTTTAAGATTGTTGTACGATTATTATTATGTTTATAACAATGCGTTACGACATCGGTACATTTAAACGATTAATTCATATTTGATTAATATATTTAATTCATATCTGTTATAGACCGTCGTCTGCCATGATACTGTATATGTGGCGTGTGTTTACATAGTAAATATACTACCGTTCAGTTGAAGTTACACTTAAGAAAATCTGTTCATCCGAAAAAAAATACTGTTGCTTAAAATGAAAATCAACGAATTGGTTTGATTTCTTCAATTCTGAATGAAGAGTAAGCAAACCCGACAAATACAAACGGAAATCTCACTTTTCAACTATTACTGCATCTAACAGACGCTGACTGAATATCGTCATCACTAATTTAAATGATGTGTAGAAACCAGTTATTTTTTGCCCACTTAATTATTCACGTGGGATTCACCTTCGCTCTCTAATTCTCCGATAAACCACTGTGACCAATCGGAAGCAGGAAGCCAAAATTAAGATGAAATTACTTTGAATACTATATGTAGAAATAAAAAAAATATGTAACTTGGTAAATACACATTTTTTGAAATAAATATAAAATTAACAATATCATTAATAGTTATTGATGAGGATAAAAAACGCAGCAAAGCACGTGTATCATATACATTTAATTTATGGTTAAGTGTTTCTCTCGTTAGTTATGTTTCTTAATGCGTAGTTGGATTTATATCAAAAGAATATATTTTTATTTAAAATTAAAATACACATATATTCACGTATTATATTCCGATGTTTAAATCACACGATTCTGACATGATGGGTTCTTATTGGCATTAGGTATAGGGTACTTTATTTATAATATAATATGTATTTGATATTTTGTCTGTTTGAAAAATTTGCCGTCATCTAGTTGAATCACTCGAAAATATGGCTATGACTATCAACTTTACTTAATGCTATGTATATTATGCTCTGTTACAATATGCTACTAAAAAATATACCTAGTAACGGCGTAGACATGAGACTTCTTGTAGTGGTTGATTGGATAAACAGTGGCCAGCGGATCGTCTGTCGGATTGGCCGGCAATTGCAGCCATTTGTGCATCTCTGAAGACACACGCACCCATTACACTTCAAATACTGCCTGTAATATTAGAAAAAGGTCGTCATGAGCTTATAACTATTGTCCATTATATTATATTGTATATTTATATATATGAGATAGTAAATTTGATTTATTTGTAGTAATTTTGTTATGCATGCATCTATATATTATAGTATGTTAAAAACTCAAAACTGATTCAAATTCTAAGGGAGCTGTTGCCAGAAGTTAAACTAATATATACATAGATAACGATATTTAAATATTATATTAGGTTACATCATATACCATATTTAATCAATGGTTAAACAGCTGTCACTTTCGATGCACTTTATACTATATATCGTCTTACAAGTTTCACTTTATTATTATTCAAACTGTTAATACAAATTCCTTTTTTTTTAGTTTATGATTTGTTATTCTTATAATAGTAATGGCTAATGAGTGATTCGTGTTTCCATATTAAGACAAAATTAAAATTATTAATATTATATAACTTTTTAGTTATATCAATCTAATACTGTATTATTTTTAGGCTTCGTTTATATTTTAATAGTTAAGCAAATACTATTTTAATATAATATTATTATTTATCATTATAATACCTACAGTACTTTATTGACTGAACTCATAAACTTATACTCATATACTCATAATTGTTTTTTATTGAGTATAGTTTATATTGTTATAGCGTAAATACTTAATACATTATAAAGTATCTATTATAACATATTTTGTTATTATTAAAATTGGGCTAATTAGTTGTAATAGTTGTATTTTAATTAACACAGATGTGCTAGAAATAATTGCATACTTGCATCGTTAATTTTGAATTAAAAAAAGGCGAGAAGAAACAAGTTTGGTTAATTTAAAAATATAAAACCAGATAATATTATGTTTCATAATATATTTCTACAGACATAGTTCCAGTTTGATTTTGCATATTATTTTTTTTAGCTTAATATATTTTATTTTTTACAGTGGGTAATCCTTTATTTTGTAAATCATTAAAAAAAACTTACAATTTTTTAATTTAGAAAGTTTGATAACGAAATCTTTAAGGTAATAACATATCAATTTTAACTGCTGTAGTTCTAATGATGGATTTTACCAATAAACTTTATATTTAATTTGTTAATAAGAAGAAGTACTTCTTTATTAAGTTTTTCTTTATGTTATGTGTAAAAAAAAATGATTAGGTATACCAATCTATTTAAAGAAAATGAAAATTCAAGCAAAATAAAGACATCAATTCGAATCATTAATTAAAAACTTAAGTGTAAATTTCTTGTTTATGTAAGCATATAATTATTTGGTACTTTTTTAGATCCATTAGGTATGTATAGAGAATAATCTGCCCTAGTTATATGACATTTATACTTTAAAGAGCTTCTATTTTACTGATTGTTTACAAAAATTTCTGACTTACAAAATATCATACATAATATTGTATATAAATAAATTGTAAGATTGATATTATATCATTAAGTAGGTGTTAATGTTTAAATATAGTATAATAAAGTTTATACTTTATTATATATAATATACAGGGTGTAATAGGAAGACTTGACAAAAAAAATTATGCTACTTGAACGTATAACAAAAATTGTGAAAATTATATATGATTAATAAATAATTTAAGAAATATGTTTATTATTTAATGTCAGGAATAATATTTTGAGAAAAGTTATTACGTTCTAAATTAATTTACTCAAACAAAATATTAATATTTAAAAAAATTCCAAAAACTAAACTACTTGACTTGGATAAATGTTTTTAATATAGAAATTGTTGTTATAATCAGATTTACAAATTGGCTATTTTGAATTTATCTAAAAAAATTTAAGTCAAATTTAAAATTTTTAATAATATAAAAAAAAAATTTAAATATTGATAAGAACAAAAGTTATTTCATTTGTCATGTCTTCCTGCTCACTCTGTATGGTATGGTTTATACTGAATTTTAAATTAATATGTATTAATTAATAATTATTAAAACAAGTGAGTAATAATTATTTCAAGTGTATGTCATTATAATCGCTTAAACGACTGACCAGAAAAACGAGCTTCGATAAAATAAAATAATTCTTAAAATGTTGAATGTTACTTTTAACTTTCCAAGATCCACAATAATTTTAATTTTATCACAATTTTGATGAGTATTGACAAAAAAAAGTACGGGGCCCATCGATCTTATGGGATTAACTTAGAAGCAGTGCAGGTAATAAACGTAATATTCATCGGAAACCTCGCCACATATACCAAAGTTCAATCAACCCAACGTCGTCCGGTAGACTCTATAGTATTGTGTCAATGGACAATGATGCAAAATGAAAGAAAAAAAAATGTAATCAATTCTATTATGACAAAAATTATTTTTATAATATATATACGTCCCGAGGCATCTTCCACGTGTATAGCAGCCATTAGCGGGTACAATGCACACAATACGTGTTGGGCAATTATTGTGAGATTGGATGTATCGCATAATATAACAATATAACTGTTTTGGGACGAACATTATATTATGAATCGCGAGCAATTATAACTGTTGCATTTCCATTTCAACAACCCCGCGGCATCGCACGACGAAATACGACTGAGTCAGTCCCTATAATAGAGACATGTCTTGTGCAGACGATTGATGTATAGGGTTATCGAATTGTTACCGCCGTCGTTGTAGTTTCTATAGTTTGTTTGTTTAGATATGTTTTTTCTCGTTGCGTAAATAGCATACATAATATTACGTCTTGTTATAATAATTATGTCTAATTATTTAGATAGGTAGTTATCGGCTGGTCAGTATTCACGTGGGATTATATCCGACGAGGCGTGATAAAAAGTGTACGAACTGTATGCGAAAATATTATATCCTCGGCGATCGTATCGCCAACACACTTCGCTATACTACAATATACTAGCTCTAAAGACTAAAACGATTTCGGACTGTAAGTTTACGATGGATAAATCACTGAACCAGTCCATTATTAATGTATAATGACACGAAAAACGAAAAGCGATTTCACGCAATGTTAAAAATAAATTAAAATGCATATGATACAAAAAGTATTTCACAATTATTTAGATATCATACTATTTTTATATCAATAGGTATACAAAAATATTAAATACTTCATCAATACATTGTCGAAAATTTAAAAATTTAACTTTTACAATAAAAAAATGACGTGTATTTTTGAGTTATTTCACCAATATATGGGTCCTATGAATTTATTTTTTCGGATAGCCACATAATTTCAGTATACTAACCACTTGCGATTACTTATTTCCAATACTATTTTTTTTCCACGATATATTCATACCTACTGGCTCATAGGCGTACTTACGGGGAGGGGGGTCATGGGGTCAACCCCTCACCATTGAAAATTCCTGAGAACACCACTGTACTGGCTAGTGGCTGTAACGTTTCAATGTTGTAACTCATTCTTATCATAAAATCCTCAATTCACCGGTTAATTTTTAAATTGCCGCACCTTACATTTTCCAACATCAGCAAACTATTGAATTTAAAAAAAAACTTGGCTCTTCGCACTAGTTAACAGACCTTTCCCTGCAGACCTTCTCATCTGTTACATCTGTTCTCATCTATCTCTGATTCTATTCTTCTCTCAACATCAAACTTTTCAAATTCACCGTTCAATGCTTCATAGTTCATATAGCTTATTTTTATATCTTTTTTAAATTTATATTAATAATATATGTATATTAACCTATATGTTGTATTGAATATTGTTTATTCTGAAAAAAATTATTTATTGAATGGGAATATGAACTAAATGAACCAATAGGGTAATATAAAAATAAAACAGTTATATATATATATCATATATTATACTTATATTTTGCAGTTATGTAGTATAAATACCAAGAGAACAATAAAATAAAAGACGTACGAAAAATTAAAGCAATTAATGTCATAATATAGGTGCTTTATATTATAAAGACACCTCACATTATGTTTAAATAATTTGCAAAAAAACGAGTTTAGAAAGCGGTGAGAAGTGAACGCATGCTCAATGTAAAATAGCAATAGGATTATTTTATGTATTGGCAAATAAAAACAAAATCAAAAATCAATCATGTAAACCAATTATTTTGTTAAAGCGCTTATTATTGGAATAATTACAACGTTTTATTTGAGTAATTTGTACAACATTAATTAATGAGAAGGGAAGTGATGTTGAAATATAATGAATGTGCTATTAGACTCTATAGGACGCAGGTGTGAATAAACAATATTAAGGTAAACGATATTGTAGAGTATAGACATAAATGGCATAATAATAGTATAAACGAAATGGAGGTTTGAATATACAGTAAACTCAAACGAATTCAGATATTTATAATGAGAGTATCTACGTTTAGAGATTAGTCTGACAAACGCAAAAGTGTTTTCCCATCACAACGTCTTAACATACCATAACAGTCGGACAGTCGGTAATCATAAAAATAAACGATATACATGGCAATATAAAAATATAATCTCAAACTGATCTCGGACGTACAGAAACAATTTCGAGAAATCGCAAAAACTATCATAATACGTCTATTATATTATACCGGTGTTGTTTGTATACATGATAATGTGTTTTGCATATTTTGTTTTCTTCGCGCGCCATGTGTGAGATATTATTACAATATATGAACCTGTCAAAAAATTACATCACATATTATATTGTTACGCCGATATATGTTTTTCATTTTTTCCGACCATCGGACCATCGGACCATTCGTTATAATTGTACATTTGGGCGGGAGTATAATGAACTGTACGGAATTTGTCACCTTCGCCATTGGCGCTCTCATATAACATTCGACAAGCTGTTATATATTTTCTTTTTTTTTCGTTCACGTGCCTAGAGGGGAACACAATGGCGTGGTTTTTTTTCTCTATTCTGTTCGTACCGTATACTGCAAGCTATAATTTAGATTTTCATTCAACGCGAACTATATCATAATGTGCAGACTTTAAAAACAGATTATCCCTGCTGCATTAGATCGTCGTCGTACATACCTGCCCGTGGATGTATTATACCCAGATAACTATAATAACATCTCTTAATACCTACACATTGTGTAGGCTATAGGATTTTGTTTATCGTATAATATACAAACGTATACCGCAGTTTTCTCTTGTTGTATTACCGCGTTTATATTGTATATCGTACACCTATACCACATGCATATTATACCTAATAATATGGAGGTACATTGAACTTGAGACCTGCGGTGGTGGCGTCATTATAACGAGGGGGGGGGAACTCGTGGGTTATAATATATTTATCTATTCTGTGGTTATACCTTTATATCGTTATATACGCGTGTCGCGTACATACATATTTGTCATGGTATATAATATATATACTGTTGTACATTATATATGTATCCACAACCGTATCACTTCTACAGCAAGTCGGTATTTCGATCATCTATATTATATATTATATTTATTGTTTGCATCTGTAAAATGATTATTCAATTCCCGGGGCACCAGAGAGTCGGCTAACGAAGAAAAATTAATGAATTATCTGCGTAGACCCGCGGAGGCGAGTGGATAAATTTGTCCGGCAATTAATACCGAAATGACATCGCTATAGGTGCCGCCGATACGTCACCTCGCTATGTATCTGCCTATAAGCCGTGTTTTAAAAAAAAAAATTAACGTCCGCGAAGACGATATTGCCTACAAGTGTATGGCAACAACAATAACGCGAATACAAGAGACGTCCGTAAAAAAGTCGTTATAGATATACGTTATATGCGTTTAATGCCGGAACGCGTATAATATTAGCACTGAGATTAGGTAGGTACATACATAACATGTATAATTATTATTATGCGGACAAAAGTCTTACTACTCCCACGGTGGTAAACGCGTTGCCCGGAGGGAGCGTTGGAAGTCTGTGCGCGCGGAGACGTGTTTGCCGTTTGTGTATTATTTATATTATTATATTACGTTATTATATGTACGTGTCGTAGGTATACATACCTACCTATATTGTATAATACATGTGATGATTATATTTGCGGGACAACAGACGCAATTAAACGAAAGCACACGTGTAGCGGTAGTACCGTAGCGCTCAATTATAATTATTGTTTTGCCACGCGAATATTATAGCGGATACGTACAATACGGCAGTCGTACACGGAACGATTTTCGATTTTGATCGTCATTTGTCGGCGTAGAGCGGTGCGTTTAGTATAAATGGAAGCCGATCGTAACTGGAAAACTAATTTCATTACAATGCGTCGACACAATATTATAATAATAATAGTATGGTGTATAATAATATATACAAGATGGCAGTATATACTTAGGCATAATATTGGCCAGGTGTAAGGCTGTTCTCCACATTACGCATTAATAATTAGATAGGTACTATATGTTTTCGTACGCACAGATGCAGCTTATACACAGTCGATAAACAAAGTAGGTAGGTACAACCTATACTACGGCTAGACCATATAATCGCGTAGAAAAAATAACCGAATCAAATGGTTGGCAGATATTATATGTATTTTATTATATTAAATAGGTACCTGTCTATGCTCTTGAAAACAGTTATCGTGATTGTCTCAGAAACGAATACATTAAAATGTTTAACAGCCCATCGATAAGTCATTTTTTTATGTTTCCATTCGTCATAACGATTTGACCATATATTATTATACGAAACCAATAATATGATGTATTAATATAGGTATGTAATATAATAACAAAGACAATGTATGACTTCAGAAATCATATTATCTATAGGTGCATACTATAATATACATTAGGTAGCCTAAATCACTGCGAAGTATTCAAGAAGTTTAATCGTTTTCTAGTCGTGAAAAAAAAAACATTATACTGTTGGGTGTGGAGGTGTTGGATATGAGATGCATCAAAATGGGCGACACTATATTATATATTATGTAAATTTGTATAGGTGTGAAATATTATAACTAACTAAATGTTTATACAGGGTGGTTATTTTATCGTAAACGAGGTAATATAATATTTGAATTTCCCATATTTTTTTTTTAAACACAAGTTGCGTGCTTTTTACATTTTTCTATAATGTCAATAATTGTAAACTCAATTTTGTTCTTAAATAATTTGTTTTAATTTCTTGAATTTTCTATATTATTATCTGATTGCGTTAAATGGATCACCCTGTGTGTACACTACAATGTATATTATAATGTGACGTGCACTTATTGCCTATTATTATAACAAATGTAAAAATTCCAGTGACATAACTCCAGTCTCCAGATAATGCATTGTTGTCTGTTGGTAACTGTAAAATTGTTAAAATAGTAACGTGCCTTTTTTTCTCTCTCTTTTACTGATTGGATGAGTAAGTCAAACGCGTATATACTGTGCATGCGTAGCTATACCAAATCCACATAGGTAAGCCCCGCTGTCACACCTATTCTTATTTCTTAGCGAGGGATTTTATTTCGTTTATTATTTTATTTTATATTCATGCGGAACCTTTCTCTCATGGGCCAGACTGTTTATCGTGTAGTCATCATAAAACGCATACTCGCGCCTGCGCATTCGTAATATCTGTGTGGTTTTGCTGACGGTACCTGCATCATACCATAATAATACGTGTTGGAGTCGGTCTTGTGTATTTCTCCGTTCGTATTTGCATTTCGTTCGTGTGCAATATTAGTTTAAAACAATATATCTATTCGGCTGTTCGTAATAATTTAAGTAAAAATATTATAACGCTACGGGATACACAGTTTGTATAAAGATAACAAGTCAATTTAACAATACATTTATTCATTGTGCATTTATTGTGACATAATTTACATTTTAGTTCCACGTGAGATCTGGCAGTTCCAATATGTTTTTATATAAAAGACTATTTTAATTAAATGTATTATTATTAAGTACAGGCGTTTGTATGGAGAAGTCGATACTCGATACTAACAATAAAAATAATAATATTATGAAACTTGTATTCTGCTAGAAAGAGGAGAATTCATGTTTCAATATTTTTTTTAATCATAGATTGTATTATATTGTTTTTTAATAATTTACAATTATTATTAATGTATCTTCAAAATCAAAACGATATTAATTGTTCGTAATATTGAACCTATTTTCTTTATTCAAATCTTAGTACATAACAATATTTTTCTTAATTTGATTATATAACTTTCTACGATCTGTAACACTTGGGATAAAAAAATATTTATTCAAAACTAATTATTAAAATATGTAAATTAAATATTTATGTTATTTAAACAATTATTGTTACGTAAATAATATATTTTATATTTATAATTTATATAATATAATAATATTTTTGTCATTATTAATTAAATAAGTTCAGTTAAGGTATCAACACTTTTTAATAGTTAATGAAATGTAATAATATTTTCAATGAACTAAATATTATTAATGTGAATACAATAATTACTATGAATAATACATTTTCCACGAAATCGTCCTTGTCCTTCGTCTCCTTATGGATGACTTTTACACAACTATACGTATAGGATATAAAAGCAAGTATTTAAACTTCAACTTCTGTTACTTTTATATTTTCCAATGAATAATAATTAATCATTAAAATTGTATTAAGGTGTCGAGCTTCTCGAAAATAAATTGTTATTTTAATGTTATAATCTTGCCATCATGAATCTCGTGCATCATGCCTTTGTATATATGAATCATTCGAATTTCATATTATATTATTATAATATGATACCTATGCGATAATTATAGATATAGGCTTATTCCATTTAGTGGCATTAAGTGTAAAAAACTTTATATAACAGCGCTGATTTATTAGTCAGTTTGGTATATTTTGATGTAATATTGAACTGTGTATGTTTAGGATATTTCTATGAAAATAATAAGCACAAAACAAACAATAATATATTAGATAACTTAGCTAACAGGACCAATGTGTTTAATGACAACGCATCAGTAGTCATATGACAATGTGCATAACTTCAAATAAAAGGATTCATGACTTAGCATTTTTGAAATATATTTTAAATAAACACTTCTGGTATAGTGTTCAATTTTCGTTGTTATGATATAATGTTTAAATTTATGAATACCTTATACTATAATAAAAATTGACATTCACAATGTATTATAAAGGTATACAAAAAACATTTTAAATATATTTAAACTTCTAAAATATTCGTGGATATATTTCTTAATAGTATTATCATTAATCATTAAAATCAAATAATGAGTATTTTCGTTTGTATAAAAATATATATTTTAAAATTAAAAATATATGCATGGTAAAATAAAAATCTCTATTTGAGAATAAATAAATAGAAGGATAGATGTTTATTAATATTTCAAAAAATGTACAATCTAAATTAACAATATAAATGGTTTGTCTCCAAAGGCTTCCAAATGATAAATTCTTAATTGTTTAGGATAGCGATCGGCAACCTTATTTATGTTAAGGGCCAAAAAATAAATAGAAAATTGTTCACGGGCCACAATTTGAATATACCTTATTTTATTTTAAACAAAAAAGTATAATCATATCAAATTTAGTTTATTTAAGTGCATGACTGTTAGATTTATTAATTTAACAAGATATTTAGATATCAAATAAATAAGTACAAATAAACAACGTTTTAATTTACAGATCCCAGTCAATACTTTCTTAGTTCATGATTTCCAGTACTGGATCTACAAATTATGTAACCCGGGGCACAACTTAATATTAGCGCCCCTATGCTATTTGCTTTATGAGTTTAACATTTAAAAATTGCGCCCCTTTAGGTTCCAATGATTTAGGAGAACGTTTTTAATTAGCATGCAGATTTATACATTTGAAATTTTGATTATATATACATAACTAGAGTTAGGAAGTTGAAATCATAAAAAAAAGATGCAAATATAACTTAATTTTTATTAAAAATGTCCTAAAAAAGATTTTAAAGCCATCAAAGTACCAAACATAAACGAAAAAAGTCAGGACATTTTTTAAATGACTGGAAATTGGTTAAATTACAGAAACTGACCTTAAAATTTCGATAAATGCAAAACAAAAGTGAGTTATTTAAAATATGTACCTATGTACTTTAAACACATTTTTTTTAGCTAGAAAGAGCATCGTCCAAGTCTCCAAGATGTTAAAAAAGTCATAAACTTCTGAGCCCTATATAAAACACTATGTTACTATAATTACACATATATTATCTTGCGTTCCAATTGTTGACTAGATTTGTATGATTTGTAAATACTATTCAATTAGAAACAACAAGAAAATTATATTATTCAAATGACATCCAAAACAAGTTAAATAAACCACTGAATTGGAACTTTGGGTTTAAAATTTATTAAGAAAGTTATTATATTAAAGTCAAATATATATATTTTAATCCAACTAGTATTTTTTTAAATTTTTATAAAAATATGCCATCTAATGTTAAAAAAATACAGAGTAGGTAAAGAGTTCAAAAGTGCAAAATAAAACTATAAATAATTTGATAAAATAACAGAGCTTTATATGATTAGCAATAGTAGATTAATTTTGGACTGAATCTAAAAAAAAAATATTTCAAATAAATAGTGAATAAATATACAATGGTAAAATAAACAAATGAAAATACAAAGGTATTCAAATAAATTGACTTTGTTTTATATAGAACAAATTCTGTTTTATGAATTACAGGTTTGGTTAATTAGGTTGGGTACCCACAAATTATAATACACATTTATAAAACTTCAAATTGCATAATATATTTTAAAACAGTTGAAACAATTTACTAAAAAGTAACTTCAACTTTAATGATAGACGTTTAGTTTTTTAGTATTTTTCAATTTCTTTTCAACTTACAAATATTGTTTTTACATCAATAAATTCAATCTGTATCAAATCTTAAAACAATAAAAATTATTTTACTATTTTTTTAAAAATATTAGCAGTATAAACTTTAACTTTCGAAGAAAAATGTGTTTTGCATTCAATATTCATGAAATATTATGTATTGTATAAACAAATTAAAAATGCATACGGACAATACAAACATTTAAGACGGCGTATGACTTATGCATTATTCATGCATTACTCAGTAGTACCTTTGATTTGTTTCAGCAAACAGTTTTTGTTTATGTTATATCAATTGGTTTTTTCATTAAAAATATTGACTGGAAATTATATACCTATACCTTCCCAAAGAATCAAAAAGCCACAAACTACCACAAGTTTTTGTTTCGACAATATATTACTATACTTCAAAAAATATATCCGAGTTGTTGGTAATATATTATACTGTAATCGGTTAATACTGGATAGTCGTCCACTCATGTAGTTTTAACATTTGTATCCAAGCAAAGTCGTGTTACTATATAATAATACGATGGGCTCGAATAACGATAAACGTCTCGAGTGCCAATATGATTAGTCATTAAAATTTGGGCAAAACAAAATAGGAAAAATTAAATTATAAACATTTGACAATAAACTCACTGTAAGTAATTCGTAGCACATGTGGTAATCTGCGACGAAGCCGATGACCGGTGCTATACAATAGATGGTGAAAAAAAATAAAAAACCAAAAAAACAAATAACTATATGGTATAATAACAACAATAGTAAACCGGCAGCGATCAATCACTATAATACAGGTGTCCACGTGCGAAAAGTCCGTTACGGCAGTAGATCTACGCGGTTGATCACTATACACATCGAGCACGCAACGGTGACTGAACGGTCTGTGCAGACGACGGCAGATCGACGGAAAGTGAAACTTTACCGCACCCCTCCACCGGCCGTGTACAGCTGTTTATTACACTATTATGTCTTATTCATTTTTATACGCCAATACGTTGTAATATGTTGTTACGTTATTGTCACTATAGAGCATATTATAGGCAGTCGTATTATAGGTAATATATAATATACAGAAATCCGTACTTGACACGTAAAAACACAGAATTCAAATATCATAATACAACGCTGCGGTGTCAATGCGTGTCATATTATATTATATAGGTACCGATACAGTATGTTATATATCTGCGATCTGTCCAAAACACTCGTTTATGAGCAAATATTAATATATTAAATGACAAGTTAGCCGCGGGCTAAACGTTTCGGGGACAAATAGTGTTACGTGACACCACACTCACACAATATAACTACTATACACGCCAGGCATCTATGGGCTATTTCACATCCTTTTTCGGGGTGCAGTGCGATGTCGAATTTGGATTTTCGGTGAGGTCCATTTTCAAATTTCTCAGTGGTTTACACAATACGAGCGTGAAGAATAACCAAGTACACCGGACATTTGCAAAAAATGTCACGTAAACTTTACAAGCAACACGAATGCTTTCTTGTCCAAGACGAGCATATTATGTGCGATGCGAGTGCCGAACATTGCGACCGGTCTTTTCGTATAAATTATTCTTTGAAATAATTCCTAGATTATTGAATTATCTATATAATATTATTTATATTTTGTATATAGTTTCTTAAGTACCTATACGTAATCGCGCGTTTTTAAATATTTAAATATAATATAGGCGATGAGTAAATTAATAACCACAGCTGTTGATCTTTTTTCTAATAAATAAAAAAATAATGGTTAAAAAAAATAAAATAAATCTCCGAACAAAACATTTATATTAGTATATAATACCCATTGTCCCATTAACATTTAACAGTCTTTGAAGTAAAAACAAATGATATATGTGAAATAATTTTAACCATTACGATTTAGTCTGTGTATGATGTACTAATTACTAATTGTTATTGTTATTACTTTATATATAGTTATAAAAACTAAATATAATATATAAAACAAGTACAATTTCACCTAATAGCGTAATATCCACAAAAGGTAAATTTCTAGAGTTATCTTACCTACCTAATAAGACGAACGACAATACAGCTAAGAATCGAGTTAAGTAACATTATATCTAATTAACATAGTATACCTAAACTATTACACGTGTATCATGCCTGTTTGTATCAAAATAATACAACTATGATGCTATATTTTAAAGGTTAGGTTAATATCAATGTTAAATTAATATTAGTATAAGTATTATGTATAATATAAATCGATATAAATGAGCTGAATTGTAAATGAAATGTGAAATACACATATATTGAAATGTGTGTGTATATTAAAATTCTTAGAAACAGTAAAATTCCTTAAATTTTCAATTTCGATATCTTTTTAGGTAAGAACGTAAGTTTAATAAGCACTTTGAGGGGTAAAAATTAAAAAAAAAAAACAGTTTTTTCCTTAATAAATAGGGGGCAAAAATTTTTGGGAAAAACTATTTACTTAGTAATGTAGGCGCTGATAAACCGTCTTCACTCAGAATTGTTTTTCGTATGCAATGATTTATCATCGAATTCAAATTCAACATATACAATTTATACATAAATTACATATATTTAAATATTTTAGTGACTTACTCAATGACGAGGTACACTCGACACCTACTATGCAGTACAACAGAGTGGTTATACTTACTAACTACCTTTTTTTTCTATGTAACTCCTATATAATATAGTATATTATATGGAATATGTTATTTAAGTAATATGGGGATTTGGACGTTTTGATGAAACCCTTTCAGTCATAAAATAAAAAATACATTTATATTTTAACTATGGCTTAAATCAATAGTGTCTGTTTTTAGTTATATGTATACATAGGATATCCAAATCACTTTAAAATTATCGTGTGTTAATATTATTTTAAAGAGTACATTTTTGGCGTGCTTGTAACATCCCACCTAACTGATCGATAGTTTGAGCCCTTTCCGTTATTAGATTTTTTTCGCTGTTTATCTCGTTTTGAAAATCACGCAACAGATCATCGGTTTGTAATTGTTCCATATCAATTTTTTCCATCATCTCGTGTAATGTTTTGTTCAGCTCGCAAATATCATCTTGTAACTTCTCGTTTTTCCCGTTTAATTTCTCCAGCCGTCTCCTAGTGTCGTTGATTTCCTTGCGAATCGCATCGTCTAGATAATCGCCTTTGATGTTCGAGTTGCATCCGTTGTCTTTTTCGGTAAGACTAGATTTTATTTTGTTGTAATGTATTATCACCCGCATGACGTCCATCCATTCTCTCCTGGCCACCTGTAAAACGATTGTGTGAATAACAATATTTCCCGTACAAATCGGTCTCGTCACAACAACCTTATAATACTGTATTCCACATTTGATTTCGGTTTGTAGATCTCTTCTCATGGCCACTATGAGGTTCTCTTGTTTTTCCATAAGTCGGAGGACAATTCTTGGCGTTCGCTCACCAATATAGATAAGAACCTACATGATGAATTAATATTGTATTATTATGGTAAGTTAACACCGCGCGACGGCACGGGCATAGATGGTGCTTACACTTGAACCAAACAAGCGGGATATGTCTTGTACAGTCCGTTGGTAACCTCAACTGTAGGTTTCTCCGCTAAAGCTCTCTCCCACATCATTTCGGACACGGAGTTCGTACAGGTAGATGCCGGGCTAGTTAGAGTAAGTAATGCAGATGTCGAAGCAACTTCTATTTCGTCAAGTTCCTTGTTACGTTTTTCGATCTAGAAATGATTTTAAACGAATTTTAATAACTGCGATTATTGTTCACGAATGGCACCAGATCATGCTCAATAATATAAACATCAACTAATCAATTTTTACAAGATTATTTAATTAAGTATAATAAATTATAAAAGCCAAAAGTATAAGCTAGGTACACTATATGATACAAAAAGACCTCGGCAAATGAAAAATGAATATTGATAAAAGTTATAAACGTATGAAAAAAGTTATGAAAATTAGACTTAAGATTCCAAAAAAAATATTTTACAAAATTTATTAAGATACAATTTAAAAAAAAACTACTTGACTTAAATACATTTTTTTAACATTAAAATTGAATTTTTTCAAATGGGCATATTGAATTTTTCCAAAAAAATATTTAATACAATTTATAATTTTTATTTTCTGTATAGAATAAAAATATTTATACCGTACTTGTGGCGTGAGCCTCTGTGAACTATATATGGTAAATAAATTAAATATTGATTAAAACAAAAATTATTTTATTTTCGGGTCTTTCTGTTACACCTGTGCTGTAGTAGTGTTAACAATTTTTAGATAATTATAGCATATAGATGCATCGAACATATTTTAATTATGTATTGATTTTATTTATAATGGGTAGTATAATACTATATTTACATCTCGTAGTATATTTTTCACTCTTTTTTTCAACGTTGATAGCATTTTAATTCTTTTGAATTCATGTGGGTCGAAGTTTTCACATCCTTTGCTCTCGATCTAAAATATAAAAGTGATTGCATAATAATACTATTCACTGTTTCTCGTTGTTGGCTCACTATTAGTTTTTCAAGCAGCTTCCCGACGTATGGATCACGACAAGCAGTACTGTTAAGATCTCCTTCGCTCAACATCTCTTGTTCGATACTGCTGTATATTTTTTTGAAAAACTCATAAGTTAAAATCCGAATTTCCGGTGCCTTTCGTTTTAACAAAATCGATTTAATTTCGGCCGTTAATTGATACATTCTGTTTTCTTTTTTATTATCATTATTCTGTACGTTAGACATGTCCACTTTTAAGTCTAATGGCTTTACTTGAGGTGCGGGTCTACATTTAAAATATTATAAAAAAATTAGTACTACCTACATAAACTAAGATCGATTGGTACTAATATATTTATATATCTTCTACAATTCTACACACAAACACGATGTTATGAATTATTTGCTTCGACATTCATTATATTGTTGTGCCTACTAGTGTTTTAAATACATAATTAATTTTAGTTATTTTTTATAACTATCGTGTAGGTATAGGACTTCTTAATAAACATATTTTTTTAAACATTATTTGCTCGTATTACTTATAACTACATAATAAATAATTATTTTATACGTATTCAATGTATAAGCTGCAGTATATTCCCACAAACGGTTAACTTAAATGTATTACTTATTCGACTTATTAAAAAGACCATTCAAATATAAAATTATATTTCTGATGACAGTTGGGTCCGAGCCCACTCACATTTTAATAATATTTGTGCCTAAACGATAATAATGTGATTATAAGTAAACGACCTTACATTGGTTGGCCACACGTGTTAACCCATCCGCATGTTGTATCACCTATGGTTACAGCTACGTATGCGAATAAACCAGCATTTTCAGGTAAAGTTTTGCACGCTATGTAAGTCCGTCCATCGTTCGATAGATGATTTAAGTCGATAATTTCTATTTCTCGATTTCGAACAAATTGCGACCATTTCCTTTTATTATCGTCAATCTAAATATATGACGATTTTTGAACTCTGAAGTGTAAACGAATTTGACACTTACTTCTTTTTCTTTTTGCGCTTCTAAGCT
Organism: Sitobion miscanthi; assembly: GCA_008086715.1. Lineage (NCBI taxonomy): Eukaryota > Metazoa > Arthropoda > Insecta > Hemiptera > Aphididae > Sitobion > Sitobion miscanthi. The sequence goes on from CM017797.1 coordinate 39,785,519, forward strand.
AGGTTTGGCAGTAATTTCCTCAAAAACGCCGTCCAGAGACAACTTGTCTGGTTTAGGGGGATCGTTGAACGGAGCGCTGAGCTTACGGCTGTTCATATTTAAAATTAGTTGCGATAAATATATATTACGTATTTGTTTTTCATTTGTAGTCTTATACGTTTCAATCGCGAGTTTATCTATCCATTTCTAAAATTGTAAACATATACACATAGTATATAGTTAATGTTCAGAAAATCAAAATATTCAATAGTGATATATAGGTATATAGAGAGTACGTACACTGCATATTTCTTTGTCACTTTGGGATCTTAACGAATTAAAAGCTCCATTATAATGTTCTAAAAAGAACAAAAAATCCTCATCGACTTTATCGTCAATGGATTGCATTATTCCGGCTGCCATTATGCTTGTTCAATATGTGTAATAATATGTTCTTTTGTAAATCAAATTTTATTTTATATACTTTAAAACTAATTTTATTTTGTTCGTATAAATTTTATAACATAACACATTGCAGTAGCTATGAGAAACGCGTATTTTTAATGTAAATAGCTACTGTAATGTTGTTATTATACATTAATTGATATTGAATATCAAGATACAGAATTATGTAAAGTACAATTTTTACGCATATTTAAAAAACAAGATTTGTAAACATAACAAAAAATGCATTATAAGAATTTAAAATTGTAATTAGTTATTTGTGTTTGTAGGAAGTTTCGTTATTATAATATATAACATATTTTATTCATAAATCACTTCACTAGGAATATGTTGAGAATAACAATATAATAAATAATAATATAATAATATATTAAAATATTATGTTTGTATTTGTAAATTATATTGAGTGATTATTTTAACAATAATTACTCATTAATTTGGAAAATATTAAAGTTTTTGGATATATTATTTTTGCGTAATCTTAAGTTTTATAGAAAACCATTTTTAAAACAAAAATTTATTATACTATTTACTTTTTCAAATTATAGCATGGATTTTATATTTAATACTCAAAAGTAGAATGTATTTCTAAGAATTTTGATTTCTAAACCAATTTAATGTTTTTATAAACGATACACTGAACCAACATTGAGCTGTGTACTCCTGTGCTGTTCTACACCACACTACATATTTTGATGAGTGTAATAGATAACTTATTTGATAATACAACACAATATCTGAAATAACTTTGTATTTCCAAATATTAAAATACATAAAAATAGGTATTCCATTCGAAACCAACCCCAACAAAAAATAAATATACGACTGATTAGGAATAATAAAAAGTAATTTCTTTCAAAAATTTCTATACGGAATACATGCACTGTGGATATTTTTAAATACGTGTTTTCATGAAATGTAAATAAAAATACTAAAGTAGGTAAGTACAAATGTACAATAGTATACATATTATTACATTTTTTAGTAAAATATCTAAAGATGGTTTTTTTTTTTATTGATCCTTAAGCCCGGCATCTATGGCCATTATCTGTTTGTAGGGTTGTATTGTGGTGGTTATAGGGTTTGGGAACGGTGAGTTTTTACACGTGAGTGTTTGTGTTTGGCAGAAACCAGAATTTCTAAGTGGGCACCCATAGGTATTTACCATGTCCGGGTGGTGTATGGCGCGCCGAACCGTGACTGCCCGAAGAAAAATGCCACCTATAGCCGTGATCGGACCGGCGTGGGTGCGCGTCGCAACCGACGCCTTAGTCCACTTGGCCACTCCATCCCTCCAAAAAAAGGTTTTATTGTTTTAGTTTAAAACTGTTTTCTATAATTGCAAATATTATAATATTAAGGATTATATAATATATTAAAATACCTATAATTTAATTGATATAATGATTATGTAATAAATATTAATATGGTAGGTAAGTTAATTTAAATAAAGTATATTATTGAAAAAACAAAAAAAATTATACATAAACCTATACCTAGTGCGTAGGTAAAAAAAAAACTAATAAGAACGCAATTATAAATGACAGAGATACGAGTAAATATGTTTTGTTCTTATGTCACGCTCTGTAAAACACTTGTAGGTAAATAACTAATTTTAATATAATTGCATACACTACACGGAAATAATTTTGATCAGAATTAAAAAAATATCAGCTTGTCCTTAAACTCAACGAAATTAAAAAAAAGGAGAACTTTTGCCAACTTTTATCTGACTTATCTAATGACACACCTATATAATAAAATAAAGTATCATTATTTTTGAAAAAATTATCAACAAACCCAGATTTTTTGAAGGACTATCTTAACCATTGTTCCCGCTGTCCCTCTGATATCAAAAACAATTTAACATTACTCTATCGTTGGGAAAACGCCAGATGCACGAAATGTGGGTGCAAAGGTTTCACTGGCATATATTTTTAATACTATAGTTTTGTAAAACGGAGAAATTTTACGAAGGCCATAGAACACTAATGGTCAATACTTGCACGATCTCTTTGTTTCAGTAGTTTTTTTTTTTTTGTACAATATTATTATTACTATTAACTTTGCGTGGTAGAAAATCGTAACATATTATGTGTGGGCGAAACAGTTGTATTTACGATAACAACGACCTCAAAATTAGTCAGATAAAAATACGCATGTAAACTGTACGGTGCACTTGATGGATATAGAATTAAGGTAAATAAAGGTTGCACAGGGTTCAGGGTGACAGGACACCAGTGTTTCCATAAATAATGATAAATATAAATTTTAAAAAACCATCTTCGTCCGTAATGTATGCATAATTATTATTAAAATAATGGCCGAATAGTAATCTTGTTTGTTACGACACATTATGTACATTTTTCGATATGAAATCAAAAATGTCCTCGACAAGGCACACTAACCTTACTGGTTTTATAATTTTTATATTTTATTTGTAATGACCAACACCGTTGAACGTATACCAGTCAGACGGGATGCTGATGATATTGTTAGGAAATTTGCAGAAACCGGATGAATAATAATGCGTATTGACGTAGTAATTTTTTTCGTTTATCGATGCCGATTTATGTTCACACATAATATGACAAATCTAATATATAAAATATTCAAATTTAATGACATCAAACTTTTATTTGTAAGACACTATTGGAATTTTTACGAATTCAGGTTTATTTTTGTTTAACAGTCGTCATCTGCGTTTGAGGATTCGTAATTTTTATCGATAACAGGAAGTATATAGAAATGTTAAATCTATTACACAGAAAGGAAGTGTGAACTTGGAGTATTTCGTTGTCATGGGCGGCCAGTTATTATAATATACTAATAATTGGTATGTAGAATTAGTAGAATAGGTACCTACCTCAGGTCTCAGAATTATTCATATACAATATGGTTATAACTAGTATTTTAAAATTGTTTTGTTTATAACCAATAAATTTTCAATTTAATATAACGTATATTAAAATATTAATAAGAATTTAAAAAGGTTGCTTGCATTAGTTTAAATAAAATATGGTAGCACAATATTATACTGTATTTATATTTTTTTGCAGTACGATTAAAACATAATAATTTACTAATTTGATGTGTCTATTGATAATAGCCATACAATATCTAATGATCTCTGTGGTCTGGAGATAATAAAGTTGACAATTATCAATATATTGTATTTATTAATTTCTGCCTATGATTTAAATCTACGATGAGTCAATTTCAGTTATTCTGAAAATATTTAAAATATTAGTAGTTGAAGATTTATTAGAATTTTTAAGTTTTACCCCAAGGTAGTATACTAGTATGGTCGTATAGAGTACTACGTACTCCGAACACAAATTATTTTGGACATTGGTGATTCACAATCGAAACATTTAATCTATAAAATAACTTCGTTTATCCTTGACAAAAGTATTATTTATTTACATGTTAAATAAATAATATAGTTAGGTATTTCCAAAATAAATCAATTGTATTCGTTTTTGTATGGATGTCTGCATTTTATTTATGCGTGCACATTTTATTAACTCCATTTAAATAAGGTTATGAGAGGTAAACTTGAAACATTACATGGCATTACATGGTTGGCATTAGAAGATTTAATCAAATCGTATAGTTTAAAATAATTAAACATGTGAAGTAGGTTTAACGATGTACTCAGGTACGTGCTCAGGAATTATAAATAGGAGAGGATTTTTAATATCTAAACCAAGGCATCGGGAGCAAAACTTTATTGTTGTTAATTGATAAATAATAGTTGTACCTATGAAAAAAAAAACAATAGGAGTGCGGTAGCAGTTTTAACTCAATGAACCACACTCATTACTCCTGTGTGTATACAACAAATTAAAATTAAACCACAATTTATAAACATTTTTAGGTATGTATATATATTATATAATTAATAAGTATAATTATAATATAATATTAATGTCAATATATTTTTTCACGAAATTACTTGGAAAGGTTTCTGTCTTAACTACTGTACATCTATTCCACACCAAAATATTTTAAAATAATGAACATCGACCTAGCAGTGCACATGCCACATATGACTTCATTGCATAATTGTTTTTGATATTTATTATTAATTAGTTATGATAAATACAATCAAAGACAATCTTCTATAAAAGTCGTTGATGCCTATATATGGCTATATGAATATGACTTAACATTTTCAAATTAAAAACGAAATAGCTTGAGTTAATACACTAATTACTTAATATATTATAAGCAACCCAGAATATGGAGTAGTCGGTATTATTTTTATAGTGTTAAGAATTTTAAACGAATACAATATACTAATTAGTAATTTCCAATAATCAATTATGAATATTAATCAAATAAAAATTTATAAAAGCCGAAAATAAGTAATGCAGACTTTTAATTTTGCTACGGCACACAATTTTAGGTCCAGTGTCTTAGTTTGTTTTTTGAAACATGACAAAGTAACTTCAATATGTTTAAAATGTAGATATTAACATAAACTCAAATAGTATCACTACAACTGAAATACATACTTTATGGTAAAATCTTAAATCATGCGAGTGCTAAGACGTAATACCTACATAAGATAAATATATACATTTCTATTGTAGCAAGTTCTTTTAGTTCAATTCATTAGAATACAAAATTGATATTATTGTATTAACTACGATATAGAATTGAGTATTTATACATTTTTTTATAATATTTTTCAAAGATTTTATGATGAAATTGATTTATAACTTACGGTCTTCTTATATGTACCTACATGGCAAATATTAAAATAATTGTACAATAATTTGATATGTACCCCCTAGCTATTAAACTATTATAGAGGACGCGCCTATAGTAAAATAAGGAATATTTTTCACTTTTTACGACAAAACGGAAAAATGTATAATAATTTATAATTCAAGACGAAGACGTATATTATGTGTACATAAAAGTTTTCAGGTTAAGGCTGAACATTCAAGATATTATTGGACGGATAGATCATATAGACGTCCGTTGTAAATTAAAAATACTCGGCAATTTTTCTCAGAAAACGGAATCCATATACCATTTATTTTTTTAACGCATCATTATACGACCAAGATACAGGTCGTGATACAGATTCTAAACGGATAGGAAGGCACTTAGATACGTTTTCGGAAACATGTTGGTCATGTTGGCGTATCAAAAACGAACATTATAATAATAATTATATGTTACACGAACCGTTGACGTGACATAATAATATATATAAGTATGTATAGTAGGCGGTGCTCAATATTATAATAATAATAATAGTTGTGTGATAACGACATAATCGGCATCGGCCTCCGCCGCCACTCGGACACATCAAAAATGTATTGGCGCCAATCGTCGTCTTTGCTGCCGGACAATGTTGGTCAAGGCGCCGCGCGGACACGGACGCGCCGGGCCAAGGACCTTGCAGCGCGTTTTAAATGTTTTCCCAACGCGCGCCGCCGCATGCCAATTTTAATGTAAAAACACACACCCGAATCGTTTTATTATGTGTCACCGATCAATATTATAGTGTTATATATAGCACGACATAAGTGAATAATATTCGATCTATTTAAATACACTGCAATCGTACAATGTCGAGTGTCATGATGGTAATATAATTTAGATTGTGAACAGTAAGTATATATCGTATATGTAGGTACATGGACACCAGTGTACTGCAGCAGCAGTCGTACGACGAATAATCAGTCCTATAGTGTCCTACCTATAATATACGAGTAGGTTTACGATAATTCCGAATCGATGACGGTTATAAATCGAACACGAAAATGAATTAATGACTGTTCAATATATAGTATTGTGTAGTTATACGAAAGCAAACATTGTCATTGTTGTGCAGTTATTGTCCATCAAACTAAAACGCCAAAAAACCAAATACTTCACAAAAATATGTAGGTACCTATTTCATAAATATAATTATTTTATGCCTTTATGATTATGAAATATGAATATTATTTCAATATTAACAATTCAAGTGTCTCATTACTTATTTTTTTAAAGCTATTCCATAAAAAAAAAGATCTCCCGATCGTTCATCAAATACTTTTGTCTATAAATAGGTTTAGTATTGATTTCATTAAACTAACATTTACAAATTGGTACATATTATAATATTTTTCTATAGAACTATTAGATAGAACTATTGAACTGCAATGATCATTCAAATATTCAAATCACCATAAACATTAAACACTCAGTAAATAATTGAATGTATACTATTTGAAAAAGCTATTGTCATACCCTCCCTATTTAATCACGATACTGAGTGGGTGGTCGTCAGTGAATATTTTAATTTTTTTTTCAGCGTGGAATGCGACTTGGGAATTTCAATACTGAAGGCTTCTTTTCAAAACTAGCTAGCTGATGCCAATGAAGGTGAAAACCAGAAAATGTTTATGATTGGTTTGTATTTTTTTATTACGATAGAAATGCGAATACCTACTGAATACAATTAGTAAGAACTGCCTATGAGTTTGAAAATACCTAAGTTCTAAATCATTTATTTTATTGATTGAGTGGTTAGGTTGTACGACTACGATGTTTAAACTCGGTAAACTTAATTTATTCATTTTTATTTTTATTTTAAGTAAATCTCGTTTTTTAAAAACTATATATCAAAGGTGTAAATATATTTTCATTATTATATTTTGACGTTTTTATCTAGTCAATATACGGCCGTGACATTTTATAAACATGACTGTATAGTGTTATAAAAATACATTATAATATTATCTACGAATAATATTTCCTTTGATTCGGAAATTATTTCTGTGCCTTCATTAATTCGGGAGCGAACGCAGGAAAAAATACTGAGGGTTTTTTACGAACTATTAGTATTAATGATATTTCGAGAATGATATTGAACCATATACCTTCTTTCTCTGTACGTATCAGGTTTCATTTATATTTTATGGTCTTCAAAAATGTAATGAATAAATACATTTATTAAAAAAAAAACACTATTACTTTTATATGGTTGCAAAGTTTTAAGTTTTACGTTTGTTTCAACAAACCGCCGAAAAAACCATAACTGTATCAGTACAGTAAATTATTAAATTGTTTTTAAATAATTATTTGTATGATGTAAGCTATTGATAAGAAAAAATTAAAATACATTTTTAAAAAGGGTGCGCAAGTGGGTAGCTTTGCTGTACAGTAGCTGATGTCGAGTGGAACACTGTAATGGATGTGTTACATTTGAGTTCAATGATACAGTTAATGAGAAAGATTCAGAGTGGAAACACAGATATTTAGATATAGATATATATAATATATTTATAATATAGATTATTCTGAGTCAGACAATATATTACTAAGTATATTTTATTATATTAGTCAGCCTACTCATACTTTATAGTTTATATTATATTTATATTACCATAAGTAATTTATTTTACTATTTGGATTATGGTAGGTTGATTTAATTTTTGCCGAAAAAATTTCGGTTAAGTATATTGTTTTATTAATATTTAATTTTTGGTTCCAGTATGAACTACTGATGAAGAACATTTTATTAAATTGTCATGCCTTCACAAAGAAAATTGAAATTTTTTTTCTTTTAAAACAATCAATCTATACATAAAATGCACAATAAGCTAAGAGTGGGAGTTGATTAAGTTGTCATTTGCGACACTTATCTTGATTTTATAAATTTTTAATAGCAAACTTCTGTGATATTGTAAAAAATGAAATTATAATATTGAGTTTATGAAGAAAATCGTGCCCATAAGTCTTTAATATTTCTAAATAATTACAATAAAACATTTAAGGAAACTTGTATTAAATTTTCAATCTTTTTGACCAAGAACATTTTTTATCGATATTTATATTTCTAAACTGAATTATAGGAAATCTAACTTAATAGATTTGAAATAATAACTATTTTAGCTGATTCATATTTTTTTTAAAACTATAATATATAGGTAGATTGGTTAGTACTTAACCTAACTTAACTACGTAATTAGTTATTACTAGGGTGTTAAAATTTTGATGCAATACTATTTTTTCTTCGGTTTAAATTTTAAAAATTCACATTTATTATTATAAAAATAAACCATGTATATAATAAATTAGTATAAAAGATAGTAGTACAATAATTTATCATCGTTAAGTATTAAGTACCTATTACTAGTGCTGCCGTACTAGCAATGTCTAAATATCAGCTCAAAGGAGCTCGGTACATCTAGGTACCCACCTATATTATCCAGGTACAAGTTTGGCTGCGTATGAGTTATCACGAATACCTTTTTACCTGTACCGTAAAGCTGGTTACACACGGAGCGATTCGAACGCGCGCGTACGTGATTTTCAAATCGCGACAAATATAAAAAAGACCGAGAAAAATAAGTCTTATGGGAGAAGTGATGAACAAATATACTCAAGTAATCTAATTACGAGGTATCAGTTTTTAAAAACAATGTGTTTCAAATGTTCACCTAATGGTAATTAAAATACAATTCCTTACATTTTTTGTATATATATATTATATATGTTTTATTATTTGTATTATTTTTTTTTATATTGTCATACACATTTGTCGTATTACGGATATACAAAAATTATAGGGGAATCAATTCGTACATAAAGTAAGTTTCGTGAATCAACTCAACAACAGCGATAAGTTTTGTTTAAATAATACTATACAAACCATTCTACAAATTGAATTAATGCCATGCCCTAATATAAATAAATATTAACTTAGACTTGATATATGAATTCATATAAATGTTGAAGTCCATAGCCGTCACTCGCCATACACGAATTGAATCTCAAATCGAATCGAGGCTACCTTTTAGTTAGGTCTCCTCTGTTGATATGGTAGACTAGTAGACTACAAAAATGTATGGGCCCTCGATCAATTTTGTATTTTGGGTTTAAAATCCTTGTGACGTAAATCTATGAAGTAGTTTCCATGTTCATAATATTAATAAGGATATAATATGGTTATATTATTCATTTTTAGATATCATACCACGGAGCACCTTGATATTAAATATTAATAAAGATTAAAGGACAATGCATAAACATAATAATATGGAAATCAATATTCATAGTATTTTTTGTAAGATTGCAATAAATAATAAAATGTATTGCTTGGCTACCGCTTAACTGTACATTAGGTGTCGTATGGATCACTGTAGTAGAATGTTAAACTCGAATTCAATAATATAAAATCATTGTATACGAAAAACAGTTGTTGGACGGTCGACAGCCTATATAATGATATTTTTAAATTACAAAAACATAGCTAAAATCGTTATTCTCCGTTTAAATATCTAATTTTGTCCAACTTTAAACTTAAAATATCTATTAAAAATACTGTTTATATAGTATTTAAATTTTTAGATCATCAAATACTTATGAGAAACCTACTTGTTTTAAATTTTTAATCCTTAGCTATTAAAATTTAGAATTTTTACATTTTTAACTACAAAATAATTTTCAAATGTTCGTTAATTTGATACATTTTTTTAAAGTTTGAACTTTAAATGCTGATAAGAAAAAACGTGCCTATGTATTTTTAATATTTTTAAACTGCTATGTTAAAACAACTTATGAGTAGAGCACGGAAGTTGTTGCATTTGCATGGTTTTTTTGGGCCATTCAATTTATTTGTAAGTAAGCTTGAAATTAATTTCATGACTGCACTATGAAAAAAATAGTAAAATATGCATATTTTTGCATGTTAAAGATTTGTAATCTTAAGACTATATTTCTCAATTTTACCATTTTTAGAGTGTATTTGATAAATAATGATATATTTATAATATAATTTGAAAATTTTACAATAAAAAAAAAAATACTTTTTAGGCAATGCATGTTTATTATTATTATTTATATTGAAAATATGTGTAATTTATGAGTAAAAAAAAGTGCATATTTTAAAACATATTTGTATTATTTTAAGCGCATATGTGCATGCATATTAACTTTTTCAGGTGCATTAAGTTCTGAGCACTATATATGAAGAACCTTGAATTAAATTTTCAAACATTCTGACCCGTTTAAAAAAATTTATTGACATTTATAGAAAAAAAGATTTAAAAAAATTGAAAATTGAAAATGTCTATGTTTGGTCATGCTTGGCCATGTCGTGAAGTAAACTATGGTATTGAAAAAAGGCAGTTCGTCGACTAAAAATTTAGCTATTTAGTTTGCACTATAAATTGCACGTAGCACGTGTAACCTATAACATTCATAGGAGATATAGGTATTAAACAAATATCTATACATATCAGACGCACGTCGCACATTGTTATTATGATTCATAATTAGTATTATTATACGGGTGTACTACTATATTATGGTGTCTGTTATTCGGATTGGATAACACTGGTACATCTTGAGCGCGCAAATGACCGTGGGATTCGTTTTTCTTTAATCTCCGAGCACGATTAGCCACCGGGCATGTTGTTTGCTTTTGCGTAACATCGTCAGTGATGCGCACGTGGACGACCGACAGCGATTTGACGAATATTCGGCCCAAAGGTCATCAATGATTCTACACGGGTCGGTGACGGTGGTACCCAAGACGGTACCTGCGTATAATATAAAACTAAGTAGGCATTACTTATTAAAACATAATATTATTGTTATATTCTTACATCACATATTTCAATATTTGGGTACGCGACGACACTGCAGCAACGTGCTTATTTTGTTAAAACGTATTACCGTAAAACCGGGTTACTAGTAACATTGTTCTTTTTTATGGTTCGGTTGAGCTAAAAATATTGGCCTGATGAAAAAATTACTATAAAGATAAAATATGTGTATTGCCTCATTTATTATTGTCTAATACTTAAAATTGAAATTTTTCTTGCCTAATTATGTACCTTTTTTTAAAAAAATTTCTGTGTCCCAAGTTACACTTGAATGGGTTACTTGAGACAGCCATATTAAATGTACACACACTTTATGTTAGACTCATAAGATATCTTGGGACGGTTTTTAAAAACTTTAAATAATTTGATGTTATTAAATTTGTTTTTTTATTGATTTTATTGAATTTTAAGTGAGCTTATTTGTTTTTACTATTTGATAGGCGTGTCCCAATTATGCTAAAATTGGTTAAATATATTTACTTACAGACCTTAATATGGTGTACAAATTACATTAAGATGATAACAACGTTTTAATTGAATTTATAATATATTTTCCTTTCAATTAACATACAAATCTAGTTCATAATTCAACTAGAATACGATCAGGACTTAAACCTAATTCGTTTAAATTTTAGACCTTTAAAGATACGTACCTATGTTACTTAATTAATTGATTAAACATTATACTTAACTTGATTTATACAGCAGTAAGTAGTCAAGTTGTTTGTATTATAGTGTGATCACTGCGTAAATAAATTGAGACTAACAAAAAGATAAATAATTGATGTCAGACGATATACAATACAACGATTCTTAAATATGGCCCCAAGTTAACCATAAGTCCCAATAATAACCCTGTTTTACGGTATATTTTCTAATCGTCTATTAGATTCTGAGCGGAATTATGAATGTATTGATTTTACCTGATTTGGGTTTTTTTTTATTTTTTTTTTTTTTTGTGTCTGTTTACACGAAATAGTCGAAATAATGCTTTAATTTTCAACTTCAATATCTTGTTCGATGGAAAAGTGAAGTTGGTGCATTGAGAGTGCATTTATTTGTTGGGCCAAAAAGCGTGAAAATGTAATACAGGGCTCCTGATATATTGAAACAATAGCAGTTGAAAAATATTAAAAATACATAGGCACAATTTTTATTTTGTGGTTAAAAGTTTATAAAAAGTTCACTTTTATTACTAAGGATTGAAAATTTAAAACGAGGTTCCACATTAATTGATTATATACTTATATTATATAAATTACTTTATTCACAATAATATCATCATGTATATTTAGTAATATCTCAGAATCGTTTTTCTTATACAATTATAATATAATATCATTAGATTTAAATTTAACACAATCCATTACAGTAACCCACTTGTAACCTACTGTACAGGCGTACAGCAGAGCGACACCCACTTGCCCGCCTTTTTTTATTTGATAATAATAATATTATTAATATATAATACCAAAGTACCAATGTTATATATATTATATACGACATATTCGTTGATATTCAACCTATCGAGACATTATGTCTGTATCCCATCATATTTTATTTTTATATTGTCCTACGGTGTCGTCAGACTACGTCGCCGTCACCACTAGCTGAGAGATGAGCAAACACACGTAATAATAATAATATTATTATTATTATTATTATGTTCGATAATTGCTCTCATCGACAGTTGGATGCATAGTATTTAATCGATGCCTGCATGTGCCAATATATTAGATTTTTGCGAAAATTTTCTATGTGACCTAGTGTGCCGAATTAAAACAATTGATTGAGGTAATTGGGGTGATAAAAATATTTCAAACGATAAACGAAACGATAAAAATGTCAAGGCTTCATCGGAAAAAAAAAACTTTATCATCTCATATCAAAATATTTTGTAATATATTATATTATTAATTATTATAGCAATTACCAGAAAACATTTACTGGTATACGCATATTATCATTATTTCGTTTGTTTCAATCGAAAAAAAACATTTGAAGTATTTTAAGAAAATATCCCGTTTTCCCGTTTGTCCCGACAGCTCTCTTACTCTTAATATCCCGATTATATCCAGTTTTTTTCAGATAATAACTGCACTTGATAAAATAACTGTTTACCTACTACCTAAAAAATTTCAACATTATCAGATGTATGGGCATTTATTTTTAAACCTGTGAAGAACATGATGATGATGATTTCCTAAATTTGAAAATAATAACCGAATTTAAGTTATGTACCTTAACATGGTTCAAATTCAAGAATTTTCTCACATATGAATAACTTATGAACTGAAGAATTTTAAAATTGGAATTGAAACAGTTAAATTAAAAACATTTTTCACCTTAACAAGTGAAGAGTTCCTTGAAATTTTTTAGGAAATCCATTGTTATTAAAAGAGATCCATTCTTCCAATAAATATTACAATACGAGACACTAGTATTATTTAGGAGTGCACCGCCAACATCAACATCATTTCAGTTTTATTAGCTTATTTAAAATTTATTCTAAATCATACGAAATTAGCAAATTCATCAACTATTATTTTTTTTTTTTTATAATATGGAGTTTAATGTATTTTATTCATTAAATATTTACTCCAATTTATCATCAAACTATCAATTAGTTGTCTAAAATAAAATAAATTACATATATGTATATGTATATTTATACAATTTACTGTGATGTTTATTTAATAACTTAATAATTTCTTATAGCTATTACCACACGGGGTGTCGCCATTGGGTGACTTCCCCTCCCATCAATCAAATCGCAACACATTTATTTATTGTATAACATGTAAATACAGATTAAAAATAGGTATATTAATTTTTGTTCAATAAAAAAAAAACTATTACTACAAAAAACTAAAATTAACTTTTTATTATTAAGTTTAAAAATGTTTATAGAACATTTTTAAATTGTAAAAATAATTTTTTTATTTGCAAAACGATGTTTTGTAAAATTAACCAGTTTTTGTTTCTTAACCCTGAATTTTCATCTAGAGATAAAAATTATAGATTGTATAATTATTTAAATCAACTCTAATTTTTTAAATTGTACAATATTAAGTTCCGATAGTCTGACAACCTAATTCAGTATTTTTAATTTTGACGGTAGATGAGTATAATAAGTTATTTTATGTAACCATAATTATTAATTTGTAATTTAAATTCTTATATAATAATATGGATTTTAAAAATTTTCTATTGTTACTGATATTTATTTTTAGTATGTTTCCAAGCCTTCTTTATTGAATTAATAAAATATCAGATAAATTCGCTTTAAATTATTTCATATTTTCAGTGTCTACACAATTCTCATGACATATTATAAATTAATAAATTTGAGAATATATTAATTAAATTATTACAAATTATAATATACTTTACAGTATTACAGATAGGCAAAATGCTACTTTATCTGATATTGGTGTGGTATCATATGTTATTTGAGGCTAATTGTTAGAACAAGTAATAATTTACAGTACTATAATGCTAGTTAATAATATGGTAAACTAAGAAGGTATTATTGAATTTATTACTTAACAGACAAAAAAATTTACCAATTTGTTTTATATCTACTTAAAATACAGAGTTTAAATTGCTTATTATGTTGTTTGGGTGGGGCATGAAGCTCTGAGAGACAATTTTTCCTCTTTTACCCTTTAGACAACATCACTCACCCATCTGTTGGTCATTCGTTGCTAATCAGATTAGTGCTGTATAATAATATTATAATGTAGATGCATCGTGCTCCGGTAGTTCACAGGCGACCCCACGATTGCAGTTAGTAGATGGAAACGTGATGGCAGATTTTATCTATAATCGTGAATGGTACCGCCAGTCCATAAATATAACCAACCCTCCAGCATATTCTGTCGAGTGTACACAATAGTCCCCCCCCCCCCCAGTATATATTCGGACCATGATGGTATGGTTCAGTATAAACTTTAAACACTGAAGACTAAACAGACAAACGGTACAGAATCTGTAAAAGTCGGTAAGTATAGGTACTATAAAAATTCTCAGTACATAGGTAATAGAAATTAAAAATACATGACTACCAACTAACAAAAAGTAAATTTTTTACTTAACCTAACCATCGTATTGCACAATCTAATTCTATGAAAAAATTTGAACTACACAAAATTCGCACAACGATATTGGTTTTATAAAGAATAACATAAGAATAGGACACCCTAATGTCCATTATTTGTGTTAAATTTAAAAATTGATATTAATATAGGTACTGATTTAAAAATTGTTGTTATTACTCAGTTCTGATATTATTAAAATAATATATTGTGTACATGTGCGATTTTAATAGAATCGGGTATGTAATAATATGTCTTATTATTTAATATGGAATCTTGGCGAATAAAAGAAATCATACGCTTTCTAATCTAATTATGTATTTACGTATCCATGCAGGTATTTTATATTATGTTCTTAAGTTCTGTATTATATGAATACATAAATATGATACAAATTTTATTTCAATTTTTTGTTGGGTTGGCTGATATAACATCTAACATAAGAATAATATCAAGTATCAACTACGCTTTACTATGGTTTGTAGTAAAAAAACTAAATATTACACCATGACCTCAATTTTGTAATAATGTAATTTCTATCAACACCTGGTCTAGAACTATACCATAAGAGTATAAGATTATTAAACTGTTTAAGAGATTGTCTGCACGATTTTTCATGCCTAGATGTTTATATTATTTATTATTTGATTTACACAACCTGTACAAATTAGGTATGATAAGTGTATCACACTAAGATATATACCTAGTGTTGGAAAATAGTAAAATTCTCTAATATTTTAGTAAAACTGTTTTGTCAATTATTTATTAACCTTTGGTGACGCGCGTGGGGTAATAATTTACTCCAGCCTATATTTAATATTTTATAAATTATTTTTGTGACTTTTCGATACTCTGTTGAGTAATGCTATCTTTGATAAAAAAAAATCTTTGATATAAATAAAATCTTATAAGGTAATTATCAATCAGTCACAAAAATGCCAGTACCTATATATATTGTATTGATTTTACAATGATGTGTTTTTTTTTGTGTATGTATACGATAAGTAGTCGAAATAATGCTTCTATTTTCAACTTCAGTATCTTGTTCGATGGGAAAGTGAATCTAGTTGGTGCATTGAGTAGGTAAAAATATCATATTCCCGGTAGTTTTCAAAAGCGCCGAGAAAAACTTATGAACAAATTATAAGCTTTTTACTATAGAATATCAGATAATTCTGTGATTTTACCACACTTTTAAATTGGATTTTTGGTTGTTTGAAATTAGCTCCATCACAGATGGCAGACTTGTCTTTCAAAATAAGACCAGTTTTCCCACATTATGATGATATTGCAGTTTAGGTGGGGACTGTGATAACATTATTTCTATCTTAGCAGTATTGATTTTTGTATAAATCATACGCAGGGACGGATCTGAAGCTTGTTTAAGGGGGTGGCGGGTAGGAATATTTTTGAGTGATATATAAATAGTACAATGAAACGTATATTTCTATATTAATTAATAATTAACTTATATGAATTCATATTATGAGAATCCAAGTTCAGTTTAAATACTCTTAACAAACATTGTTTAACAATAATTGTTATTGTAATTAATATGATTAAATTAATAACTCTGAATTTTCTGAGAAGATACATAAAAACATCACGTTTTAAATCATAGAGTATAAAACTTTAAGTTTGGCACAAATGCAGTTCAGCTCCCAAGCGTTTTTTTGGATCTTTTTCTTCAAAATGCGTGTTTTGCATGCTTAATTTGATAGTACTTGCAAGTATAAAAACGCTTGAACTTAATTTGTAAGTTATGGTAAAAAATAACGTACAATATAGCATTAATTATAGTTGTCCTGATGAGTGATTCATCATCGCCTAACCTAACCGGAACCACTGGACGGATCTGGCTGAAATTTGGCATAAGGATAGCTATTGTGATGTATTAGGCGTTTGCTAAGAAAGGATTTTTGGAAATTCTATTTTTTTTTCAGGGGAAAATAAGAGGTTGTAAGAATATAATAGTGGCGCTATCTATCAAGCAATATCTTAATTAAATATACAATATTGGTTTTAAAATACAAAACGTAGGAACTTGATATTTGGAATACTTAGTGCAATAGTGCCTGGTGGTTCCTCTAATGATCTATATATGCAATAAGAAAGGATTTTCTGATATTTGCTTTTTAAAGAGGTGGTAAAACATGGATCTTAAGTTTCACGGTGGAAATCGAAACTTTGTTTATTAATGGTTGCTTTGGTTCCAGGTTATATATGTGAGTTATTTCACAAAGCTATGTACAATTACGCCGGTTTGTCCGTACAAATAAAATAAAATAACCCCCCAGAATATATTAATAAATAAATATTCGATACTCCTAGAATTCCGGGATGATCAGCTATGCCTTCAATACTATTTTAGGTGTACTGTAAAGTGTAAACACATTTTTTTTCAACTGCAAAGCTGTACTAATATAGACTATATTCTATCTTTCATCTCGCCGTGTCCGCAATCTACCACAGATAGATTTCCTACCCGATAATATACTGTTCGCATAACCATAAGTGAAACTCACGGGCAATAATATGATTTTGTCTTCCATACCTAAGCACAGCGAATTATACCCAAAAGGAGTTAATTAATCACAATTTTTTCCAGGGCAACGCCAGGTTATTCAGCTAGTCCTATAGGTACTTTATATTATATTATTATTAATTATTATAATTTTTAATAATTTCCTACCTATTAAATTATTGAACTATTTTTGTGTACTCTTTGAAATGTTACTACAGCGTCTTTGGTTATAGGTTATCAATTACGGTGTTTTCATCGTCAATCATTTTGGCTTTTGGAATGGAATGATTTTAACAGAATAACAGATGACCACCAATGACAACAATAAAAATCTTTTATCATTATCTTTCGAAATTTCTTTAGTTCTTCGCTTTTGCCTTCTACGCAAATTTAGTGCGACTTATCGTTATTCATTTGTGTTTTTGTGACTGTTGATTATTGACTATTGACTAGTTGTAATTTGTAAACGGTATCTTTGAATGATTATGTTCATTGCATAAATAGGTTGATAAAGTAAATATAAATAATATACTGTACACTATGAGTTTCCTGGGTAAGCTTTTCGGTAGCAAAAAGGAAGAGAAAGGACCATCAACCGAAGATGCGATACAAAAGCTTAGATCCACAGAAGAGATGCTGATAAAAAAACAAGAATTTTTAGAAAAAAAAATTGAACAAGAAGTAGCGATAGCAAAAAAAAATGGTACAACTAATAAACGAGGTAAGTTGACGTTATGACTTAAGACATTATTTTTACTTTTTTAGTTGTATTGTACATTTTTGTTGTTGGTTTTCAGCTGCATTACAAGCATTGAAGCGTAAAAAACGGTACGAACAACAACTAGCGCAAATTGATGGTACCATGTTAACTATTGAACAACAGCGAGAGGCATTAGAAGGTGCTAACACAAATACAGCAGTATTAACTACGATGAAAACAGCAGCGGATGCACTTAAATCGGCTCATCAAAATATGTAAGTTTAATTGTTATTGATCTATGTCGATCAGGTTAAACTTAGGTATTTAATTGTTTATGTAAATTGTATATAATTCTGAAATTATCATATTCCTATTAGGTACCCATTTAGACGATACTTATATTATATATAAATGTGTATAGTTTCTATCACTATTCATAAATCTTTTAAGGTTGTTTCTTAAATTCAATATTAGGTAGCATATTTTGAATATAAAAGTCAATAACAATGTAATTTTTAAATTTAATCTATTTCTCCACGTGCTAGTTTTAGAAATTATGTTTCCAATATTGTATGTTGTAAACATATTCCTTTATATATTATTTTGATACTAATGCTGTACTGAATGTGTTCAGTGGTGTGGTAACCGGTGTTTATTTGATTCAATTGTGCCACCTTTAGAAATGTGTTATCTATATGATATTATATATTATATTTTATGCTAATTTTTAACTATTTGTGGATAGGGTTTGAAATTTTGTCACCACACCACTGAATGTGTTATAAGTGTATAACACATTTAAGGTTCTTAAATAATAAAAAGTGGTTTTTTTATTATCAGTTTATCTATGTACCTTAGAGTAAAGAAGTTATTGAGCAAATTAAATGAACTTAACAAAACTAAATTTCAATATTATTTTTATAAGAATCTAATGTAAAACAGACAATCATAAATTATAACAATGTATCAATTAATGTTGACATTAGTTTTTATTATTCTATTCTTCTATTACTGAATTAGGTATATTTTATTTTACATCTTGATAACAATTATGGGTTTGAATGAGTCATAATATTTTCATTTATAAAGATTTGCTGAGTCACTGGTAACTACTAACTACTAACTAGTAATTTAATTTTCAAGTCATTATTTAAAATACATTAGGGTTTTTTGAACGTCTTGCCATTTTATTTATTTTGTCTTAAACTCTAAACTATATTTTTCATTACATAACTATAAATATATTACAAAAACAAAAGACAAAATTTAAAACAATCACAGGTAATACCTAAGCATTACATTTTGTTATATTATATTCTTTGTTGAGTAGGTTCAACCTACTATTATTATTATTTTTTATACATAAAGTATTTAAAATCTTATTACACAATTAACATAGGTTTATACTTACAAATCAGTCCTCATATTAATGATATCATTTATTGTAGAATATTTTTGGTTATTAAACTAATTGGTTGGAATCTGATTTATATCCTTAAAAACTCCAAAATATGCAATTTAAAAGTCTGGTAAACTAAAAATTAAAACTACACATTATGGACACAAAAGTGCTCTTATTATTAAATTTGTAGAAATAAAATGTAATATTTATTTTATTAATTGAATAATCATAAAATATAAATAATATATCACCTAGTTGATACTAATTCGAAGATAGTTTGTCATTAAACTTTAAATAAAAAACAAATACTGAAATTAACTTTACAAGTAAGGATTATTTATTGTTTGCAATAATCATTAATTAATACACAATTTTATTATATGCAACAAAATGTAATACGCAATATATTATAATTGAAATATTACCGGTTTATTTTGGACTGTTGAAAAAATATTTAGCATTAAGAAATGATGAAATACCTATGTAGGAAATGTTTTCTAATATAGCTTCAATACAGTTTAAAAATTGTTTATTAAAATTACTGATCTTGTTATAGGAATGTTGATGATGTTCACAATATGATGGATGATATAGCAGAGTCACAAGATTTATCCAAAGAAATATCAGAAGCTATTTCAAATCCAGTTGCATTTGGAACTGATGTAGACGAAGTAAGAATAAAAATTTATTGTCAATATTGAATCATTTTTAACACTATAAATTTATAATATTAATAATTAGAGCTTGACAAAGTACCCTACTAAATCATAAATTAATTTTAAATATTATCATTGGTTAAGCATTTAGTATTTATTAATTTCTATTGCTTATACTCAGAATTTGTATTGAATTATTATGTGACCAGAATTTTACATTACAGTAAAACTTTCGTTTACGGTCAACTCTATAGGTCGGTCACCTCTATATAACGGTCAATTATTTTGGTCCAATAGAGTATTATTCTAGTGTTATCCTACCTCTGTAAAACTGGCACCTTTAAATAGCGGTTATTATCTACAGTCCCTTCAGTGACTAATAATATTGTTTATTACGGAAAAAAAATTCCAATTACATTTTAAATATAAGATAGTTACTTGAAAGTTATATGGAAGTTCTACTGTATTTACAAACGAGTTATTAGAGAGCAGATTTTAGGTTTTCACTTATTAGGTTTATGCAGCTCAACAGGATTACAAAATTTTAACAATTTATTGATAACAGAATTTGTGAAAAAAATGTTATTAGAGCAAATTTTGGCTTAGAGAATATATATCCTATTTTTCATATTTTAAAACATATTTTATTATTTTCTGTATATAAATCGTTATTGTTCATTTTCCAACTGCAATTTTTTGTCGTGCAAAAAAGACTGTTAGAAATCATTCAATGACTTGTTTTAGACATCTAGATTTATTGTTTATTTTTTTTTTTAATGGTATGTAAATTATTTGGTTATCTTGGTCACTCTGGGATCCTCTAGAAATGTGATATGGCACAGTTTGACAAAATTCTATTTTGAGCACATTTTACCCGTTATTAATGGATTATTATGAATTGTTTTTAAAGTTTTTTTCAAAAGCAATCATATGTTAAATTTTAAGAATCTAAAAATCCGCCCTATAGGCTTATAACTGCCATAATGGTACAGGTAAAATTTTGTTAATACATGAAACCAGGGCTTGAAACTTAAAATATATTTTTCCGTGTCAGTTATCGGTATTTATTTTTTTCGATTTTAATTTCGGTTTTCGATATTGGTATTTTTTTTTCTGATTGCAATTTTGGTTTTGATTATTACCAGTATTGATTTTTTCTATTATTTTTCAGTTTCAATATCCATTTTGGTTTTTAACTGTTTTAACCGGTATTCAAAATCGGTTTCAAGCCCTGCATGAAACATATGGCAATGATTATTTAATCCCTAAAATGGCTAATTCTGGCTAGTATTATAGTTACATGAACAAATTATCAATAGTGTTATAATTTTTTAACAGGATGAATTACAAAAGGAATTGGAAGAGCTAGAACAAGAAGAATTGGACAAAGAGTTGTTGAATACAGGCAAGACACCTGTCAACGATTTGCCAACGCCTGCAGTGCCAACATTTGAGCCCAGTGGCCGAGGCAAAGGTATATTTTGTGAAAAAAGTTATACATATATGCTATAGATATTAACGAGTTGTTTTAAATTTTTAGCAAAAACTAAAGCTGAAGAAGATGATGATGAAATGAAAGAATTAGCTAATTGGGCTTCATAAAAAAAATGTTTAAGTGACGTCAAAATATTTGATGGTAAACATGATAAGAAAAATATTTTTAAATTTATAAATGATCAGTTAATTTGCTATTACGTTATTACATAGATACTATTTAACACGAATTTACTGTCAACATACTTATTTTTGTTTATACCATTATTTTTTTCCAAGCAAATATAGAACAAAATAATTTGCTGTTAATAATGATACCCAATCTTTATAATTGATCCAATAATTATTTAATATAATTTACCAAGCAGCGTTTTATGAAAAAAAGAAAATAGTAAACTATATTCACATTAATCCAGCTTCTTGTATATACATACTTCCTTATTGTTAATTGTGAACATATTTTTAATAAAATTCATAATTAAAATAAAACATTTTATATAGAATAGTATGGTGTTAAATTTATTTATTTTTACTTTTAAACCTTTTTTTGTAATTATAATCTAAATTAAAAATTTATTAATTTTAAAACTTAAATATTTATTTTAATTGATTTTATTAAAGCGAAAAAATTAAAAATTAATTATTTTTTATCTTAAATGTTGTTTTTTTTGACACACTGCACTATGCATCAATAAGTTCCCTTTTTTTTCTAAAGGAAACTGGCATAATTTCCTATTTTGTTTTAGTATTTGAGTTGAAACTTAAATTATGAATTTAGTAGGGTTGGAATTTGTTAGAATCACTGAATCTATTAATTTGGTGTATATTTTAAGTACTTATATAGTTTAAATATGTTTATATTTATATAGTATTTAGTGTATATACTAGTATGAACGTGTGTTGTCTACTAATTTTGTTTTTTTTTTTTTTCTTGATTATAATTTTTAAAACATAATTATTACAAACTTCTGGTAGAAAATATTTAACAGATTATACTGACAACTGACGTTATTTATGCCAAATAAGCAATATCATCTGTGTAGCCTACTAAAACAACAACCACAATAAAATACAATTATGACGCATTATATGTATTATTAATGAATTTAAGCCAATAAATAAATAGAGAAAAGTTGGCAAACATTAAAGTTATTAGTATTCATTAATGTATTAGTATTCTACAAAGTACAAATAGTTTTTTTTTTGGAAGAATCTTAGTACTCTCACAGCTACCGTGTCAATTATGGACCTACGTTGTGATAGTGAACATTGTATTTTTAAAGGTATTTTCAGATTTATTTTGTCATTTTGTTATTTTACTTATTTGATTAACACCTGTTAGTGTATACCGAAATTCATGCATTCTTTTTTCTGAAGTCTACCTAACATTTATGGAATCAGAAAACTTGTTTTGTAGATTCCGTGAAGTTGTTAACAAAAATTGGCAATTTTCCTATTGATTACAATGAATCATAAATTGAGCATAACATATATTATATAACTATTCATTTTACTATTTTCAATGGAATTTCTGCTTACTAAAGTATTAGTATTTAATGATAAAATATATTTTAAATTCTTTTTTTCCTGAACATCTGCAACATGACCATTGGGTGTGTGGAGGTTATGGTTAGAATGTGTGCTTTTATGTAGGGCTTGTAAGGCTTATGTAAGGATTTGTCCCCTAGAATCTGGGAGCCAGCAGCACCTGACGATGTTTGACCGTACAGCACCGCACCTCAGAATGCCCATAAAAATAATTCATGTGGATATTGAATAGTTATGTAGAAGTAACTGGTTTTCATGACAACCAATTACAATGGTCTTATATTAGTCACTGATAGAAATCAATCTGTTCTAAATATATAAATATATCAATTTATCTATATATCTAACTAAAGTGACATGGTGTAACAGGAAGAACTGACAAAGAAAAAAATGATGCTACAAAATCGTATGACAATAATTGTGAAAACGATATGGTTAATAAATATAATGATGTCGAAAAATTCTCAAAAATATTATTTTGAAAAAAGTTATTTCATTTTAAATTAATTTACACAAAAAAAAATGATATTTTAAAAAATAAACTTAATTAAATAAATTTAATTTTAGATTCTGAGTGAAATGATGAATGTATTGATTTTGCAATAATGTGTATTTTATTGTTTTTTTATTAATGTACACAATTAGTAGTCGAAATAATGCTTTGATTTTCAACTTCAGTATCTTATTTGATGGGAAAGTGAATATAGTTGGCACTTTTGGGAGGTCAAAATTTAAAATTACCAATAGTTTTCAAAAGCGCCTGAAAAAAACAAAATAAAAATCAAGAAAAAACGGGAATTTTTACGCAAAATCGGTTTTTGACAAAAAAAATTGATCGTAAATACATGAAATTTTCACTGAATGTTCATATTAGCCTTTTTTCTACATGAAAAAAATTTCAAAATATTTTGACTTGTTTTGAACTGTTTACGGATATACTCAGTTTCCAACTTTTTTAGGTTTTTTTTTTCTATAAATATCAATAAAACTTTATTTGTAAAGTAAAAAAGCTTAAAATTTAATACAAAGCTTCTATTATGTTGTTACAATGGCGTTTGAAAAATATTGAAAATCCTTAGTCACAGTTTTTTTTTATAAGCATTTAAAGTTCAAATTTTGACAAAATGTATCAAATTTAAAATTTAATAATTATTTTGTAGTTAAAAATTTTTAAAATATTCAACTTTTATAGCTAAGAATTGAAAATTTTAAACAAGATTCCACGTAAATAGGTTATATATAAATTACTTTATTCACAATAATGTCATCAAATATACTTGGTAATATCATAGGTTGACTGACCGTTTTGGCTCAGAATCGTTTTTCTTATACAATGATATTAAATCATTGCATTCAAATTTAACACCATCTATTACAGTGACCCACTTGTAACCTACTGTACAACAGAGTGACATCCACTTACCCATCTTTCTTTTTTTAAATTTTAATGTTGAGTTCTATATGATCTTATTATTTTAGTTTAAAATAATGTGAGGTATAGTTTCCTAAAGTTGTACAGTTACCAGCATACAATATTAGTGATATTACGATATTATAAAATACAGGAACGTAATAGAACATCTGGAGCAGTGAATGGTATAAATGTTTTGGATGTGATAGTACATCTGTAGTAGTGAAAGGGTTAAATACACAATTAAGGATTTAGATTTTTTTTTTTGGTAAATTGAGGCAAATAAAATATTATCAATATATAATAGAATCAAATTATTGACGTTATAAATATTAAAATATATTAAATGTTAGATTTTACTAGTTTATTTTTATGTATAAAACATGCTGATTATTATTATTTTGATTTAAATAATTTCATGATATTAATTTAAAATTGAATGCATCAATAATTAAAAATAATTGAACACAGATATTGTTGATATTATTCTCTTAACTGTAGATCTTTAGCCACAGTATGGCGGCAAACATACATCATACGCATTTTATTATTTTCAAAATTGTTTATTGTTTTTGTTCGTGCTTCTTCCCAAGAGTAAAGGTCCCTGAAAACAAAAAAACAATAATAGAAAAGTAGAAAACAAAAAAAAATTAACATTTTCTTAAACTGGTAATATCAAAGTATAATTTGAAAATAGATACCTATATAAAGGACGAACATATTTCATTCTTCCAGTGGTGTTGATAAATTTAAAAACGAGTTCTATTTGTTCGATCCACTTGACTTTCACACATGTTCTAAGCCACCTTATAACAACATACAGAGGTATTATGCATACATTTTTTATAAAATTGACAATAATTGTAATAAATATTTTATTTTAGTTCTTACCTAAATACAATTTCACGATTTCCATTACTGTTAAAATCATAAACCTCTTGCATAGCTTTTATTTTTACCAAAGTAAAATTATTTGATTTTAAGACCAATGCTAAGAATTGTATAACTTGTGCTGTTTGAAATGTATCCAAGTCAGACTTCTTAAAATTGTCACCAGAACCATTCCACTGTTCCCAACGGTTTAACAAAGAGGTGCATGCATCTTGATTACTTGTATCATACCTTTAAAAATAATATAAATATTAAACTTTTAATTAGTAAAATATTACCATATATTATTTACACTTTCCAAAGGCATTTAACTAGATAATTACTTACGAAGGTATTATTGGAGGCATGCCACAAGTATACAGCCATAAGTCCCAATCAATTTTCAAGATGGCACTGTCTTCTTGGAAATAGGATAGAAGATATGATTTAAAATCTTCAGTACCAACAGACTTATACTTGAATTTATCAATATAGGATTTGAAAAATATTTGAAATTTATCTGTAAAATAAATTTTTTAATAATGAGAAGCCTGATCAGTTAGTTCTTAATCAAACGGCCTTACCAGCTCCTAACAGTTTTTCTAAATAGAACAAAAATGTGTGACCTTTTTCATAAGGACAAGTAGAAAATGCGTCATCTGGATCAATACCACTTAAATCGACTACTAACTTGGTTAAAGGATTTTCCGCACCTAAATTATCAACCTGCAATACTTATTGTCATTGTAATTATGATTTTTTAGTAAATGTAATCATAGAAATATAAGTAAATATTTACACATTGTTTGAGATCTTCAAGACCACTTAGTGCAGCAAATTCTCTAGAACTCTCGCCATTTAATAATCCATCTATTCTCCGTTCCACATAAACTGTAAATCCTTCATTCATCCAAAAATGTTCAAAATTGCGATTTGTCACCAAATTGCCAGTCCAACTATGTGCTATTTCATGAGCCACTACATTTACGAGACTTCTATCTCCAGCCTATATCAGTAAACGAAATATGCATTAAATGGTTATAGTTATATTTGATATTACCTAACTCACCAATAATGTAGGAGTGACGAAAGTCAAACAAGGATTTTCCATACCACCAAAAGGAAATGAAGGTGGCATAACAAGTAAGTCATAAATTTTCCAAACATATGGACCGCACACAATTTCAGCAGTTTTTAATAGTTCAGGTGTCTAAAAATATTAACGAGATTTTATTAGAAAAAATTGTACAGTAATCAAATATTCAAATGTTAATATTATACTATACTTGTTCAAATTCATATGCAGCTTTGTCAATTTCTTCAGGTTCAGACCAAACTTTTGATATAGGACTTAATGTTTTACTGACTAGATTGCCAATAGCTAGGGCAATTAAATATGATTGCACAGGAACAGTTTGTTGGAATGAGAATGTTCGTGTTTCTCCATGGTCAATTACATCTAACGGGACTGCGCTCATTAATACTGTTAATGGTTTAGGAGCTGTAATCTGTAAGTTATCCATTATTTAACCATCAATACACTTAAGGGGATTCGATACCACAATTTTCTGCTTTTGTGTAACACCACGCTTACATAGGATTTTAGGCGGGTTCTTTGCCAAACATACCAATTGATCTAATAAAGCTAAAAACCAATTTAAATTTGTCGTCAAGTCTACTTGAAATCGACTTTCCAACATTTTTGATATTAACTTCTCCAAAAATTGAAATATGACAATTTATAAATACTCTTTTTAAATATGAAATTTTTAGAAATTTGAGGAATAATATCAAAAATGTGGGAAAGTCAATTTCAAGTAGACTTGACGACCAATCCAAAAATGTTTTCAGAATTCTTATCGCTTCATTAGATCAATTGGTATGTTTGGCAAAAAACGTGTCTAAATTACTATGTCGCGAGTGTGTTAGACAAAAACAGAAAATCACGGTATCAAATCCCTTAACTAAATAAATATTTTTATAAATTGTACAATTTTTGATGATAAGACATACTTTTGCCGAG
Organism: Sitobion miscanthi; assembly: GCA_008086715.1. Classification (NCBI taxonomy): domain Eukaryota; kingdom Metazoa; phylum Arthropoda; class Insecta; order Hemiptera; family Aphididae; genus Sitobion; species Sitobion miscanthi. The sequence continues at coordinate 39,813,307 of CM017797.1, forward strand.
TATGTAAATTTTGTTGATGGAGTATCTTGACAGGGTAGCATGGAACGAGCATGGGCAGGCTAAATAATACACACCATTTAATTGAGATGAGTTTATATTAGTATAAGGAAATTAACATACTTGACATTGGCTAAACAAATATGGATGGACTTTGCCCAGAGTTTGCTCAGGTGTAAGCCACTGTAAAGCTGAGGCAGTTTTAGATGTTTCATAAGTAATTCGTATGATACTCCTTAAAGTCAAGAATTCAAAAACCAAAAACAAACAATGTTATTTAAAAAATTAAGTGTAAAGTAACTGATTTCTTACTTTTTTTTAGATGGTATTTTTATTTCTAGTTTGGAACCAAATACTTCTAAGCGATCACCTATACTGTAATCTAACAATGTTTTATCATCTTTATTTTCAATACTTGACACATTCAAATCAATATTGTCCAAAATCTAGAATTTAAACATTTTGGTGAATTATTTTTAAATCATAAATGAATTTTCTTTATCATACAATATGATCACAGCTTTCATCAATTTTAGTTATACTCAAATCAACAAATCCTTTAAGTTTTTCATTTTTAAAATCAGCAACAAGTTCTATATCGATATGAGTAACAGCAACTTTTTCTAGAAAATAATTTTAATAATTTTATTTTATCTTTAAACATAATACATTAATATACATTTTATAATTAGGTAATTATCTAATTTGAAATACTGGTTATAAGAACTATGAATATTTTGATGGTTCTATTTCAGATTGCTTTACATTTAAGATATCTAATTAAAGATACAAAACAATTATTAAATCTAAACTACTGTTGCAGTTGTAGGAGTATAAAACAATTAAGATAAGATATAAATTATATTACTATCCCCCAGATGCTATGTAAATATATAAAAATTAAATAATATAATATAGGGTATTTTTTGGATAGATAATAATAAATAATATTCTATTTTCTTCTTACCAACAACCGCTGCTAAACTATACCATGCATTTTAAGTGTTTTTAGTTGAAATATGCAATATTATGCATTTTATTAAAATATGCAGAAGTTCAAAATAAAATAACCAGTTTACTTCAACATGATATGGTTTGTAGATATTATAAACAATAGAAGAAATCAGAAATTGCTAAAAGAAAATGTCTATGCATATAAGCCCATAAAAATCCTAGACCTAATTATTAATTTGTCATAAATCACAGTAAAAGAAATATATTTGTGGAACAGATTACAATTACCTAAATTAATAAAATACCTAATAGTTAAATATAACAAAAAATCATGTGTATTTAGTAATAATATGGGTATGTAAGTATAGATATCTTTTAAATTACTTACCAGGTAAAGAATAAGATCCTGGGTCATTAGGACTAAGTCGTTTTCCTGCTGACATTTTTAAACCCTAAATGACTATACCTCTTATATTACTGCTGGAAAATTTATTAGATATAATATAACCAACTAATTTGGACTTTAGAATTTAAATTTATATTATGTAATTATTGTTGGATTTAAACTGAATTTGAACTGTCACAGAGTCTGTCAGATTTTGAAACTTCTGAGTTTCTGACTTCACTATTTCAGCAGTTCAGCATTGAGTTGAGTTGAGTTCATTACACTGACACTTGACACTTGGACAGAAATACAGAATATTATCTGTTTATCAGAGAATTTGAGTATCAGTCATCAGACCACTACCCATAGATAATACATATATATATCTATGCCGCAACCACACCACCAAATACCACAACAACCTGTTGCGATAACTCGTTATCATTTGTTGGTACTTTGTACTTTTTATGAAAAATTGAAATCCACAAAAACACGGTGTATATGACGTAGGTACCTAATTTATCTGGATTCAAAACCGTTTAAACATCGCCATAGTATATAATACGTCTTTGATTTAAACTTGTGTTATAATGTTTAGCCATATACTCATATTAATATACTATATTGGTCCGTGACGAAAATCACTATGAAATTTAAACAATTCTATTCGAAAACTGTACACAAAAATGCAGTGGAAGGCTTGTAAATAATAACTAATCCATTCCCACGGGCCACGACACGCTTGTAAGTTGTAGTTGAAAAATATTCAAATGCTCATAGGCCGACTTGCCGCAATATTGAAATATTGAAAAATTCCCTAGGATAGCTTAGTATTAACTATTAATATTATTTAATTTACTTAACAATACAAATTACTTAAATTGATCATTCTGAACGTAAAATGTGTTATGACATGTTCGATATTGTGCACTTGTGCGTATGCAACTTTGGAAGAGGCAACGCTGTGACTTGCGGTTATGCGTCATAGCCCATTGGTACATCTAATGTGACGTCCTCTAAACTTCTAAAGCATGCTAATGCTATAACAAAATAAATATTTTGTATTTTTGTAATGGCTAAAATATTCGAGTTTGAAAAAATCTGAAAAGTGAAAAGTGAAAAGTAAATAGTAAATATTTCTGAAATGTTTATTAGCGCCATCTATAAACAAATTACTGTACTAAATGTACAGGTTCCAATTACGGTCGTCGACTATCTACCTAACTATCATCTATGAATGCTCAATGGTCAAATCTAAATCAAATAGTAGTGACAATGGGTTAAAAATTAGGCTTAGAATTTAAATTGTTTTATCTAAATTTCTTAAATATTTTCAAATCAATTATTTCCGAATCTTCCAAAATGTAAATGTAAAGGTAAGTGATGGTTATTGGTTTAAATATTGTGTTGCACTATTGAATGTAAGATAATTTTTAATAATTCACCTGACAACGTCGGCACGACATTTGTTGTAACACCAGACTGTTTAATACTATTGTTTAATGCATGGTAATTAACCACTAATTTGTATAATTTGTGTTTCATAGTGTTCAGTGTTTTAGCCATCCAGAGGACCAGATTAAATTTGGTATGTAGTGTTAAATTGTATTCATTCTTCAATATATTTAAATTATATAATAATTAACTATTGGTCATACAATGTCACGAGTTTACTATAATAATTTAAATGATGACATTTTATTTTAACTTCTTACTTTTCAGATTCATTGGCCGACAATGGTAGAAACGTTAAATTCTGCATGTTATAATCTTAACAAACAAAGAGCAACTAAGTGTCAGTATGATTTCAAAAATAAACAAATCCAAGAAAGTATGTATATTGTTTGTTATTTAATATTTCATATTTATATTATATATTGTATAGAAATTATCAAATTATTTTAATAGTACTATTGTAAAAAAAATATTCACACATTTTTGTATTTTAGCTAGCATATAACACATTTTGCATAATATATTATATCACATTTATTTGCATTTACAACTTATCTTATCTCTTAACTCAAGTATTTTATTATTAGTCTTATATTAAATAAAAAATATTATATATTTTAGTTACATAATTGTAATTAACAAATATTTAATTTTCTAAGAAATAATCAACTAATTACCTATATTTTGATTTAATTTAAATTAAATATATTTAAAATTAGTCATATAATAATTGATATCTAATTATTTACCTATTAAAAAATATTTATCTACAGAAAAACTTAAAACATACAATTATTTGAACTATTTATTTTTTAAATTGTTGCATTTAATTGTCCAAAAATAGTTTTATTTTGTTTTGTAAAATGATTTAACAATACATCATATTTATTAGGTAACTAATTTTATATTTTATAAATAAATAAGTTCTTGAGTTACATTTGTACCTACCTTATTACAATTTTTATTTTTTAGAGGCAAGCTCGGAGTTGGGTTGAAGCATTATTTCAAAAAAGAGATTGTGTAACTTTTATTCCATCCAGTACTGATAAGACTAGGTAATTTTTTTATCAATGATTTAGATAATATTTATTTTTATTGGTTCTAATAATTTTAAGTTAAAATATTCATTATAGATGTAGTTGTGGGTTATCATTAACATTTCACTGTGGTGGAGGAAGTGGCTCTGTACAGTTAGACCCTGATAATCCTAACGAAGTATGGTCTTCGTTAAAACATACTGTAGTTTCAGCAACAGATGCCTATGGAACAATTGAGTTTCAAGGTGGCCCACATCCTACCAAAGCACAGGTAAACTTTAACAGTAAAATAAAACATGGATGGTGTACTAATGAGGGTTAAGAAATTTTTTTATAGTACGTTAGATTGTCACATGACACTAGACCAGAAACAATACTTCACTTATTTAATCGAGAATGGGGTCTAGAACTACCAAAATTATTAATAACTATTCAAGGAGGAAAAGCCAATTTCGAAATACAACCCAAATTGAAGAAGGTATTACGTAAAGGATTATTGAAAGCAGCTAAAACAACTGGTGCTTGGGTATTTACTGGAGGAACAAACACTGGTAATTTTAAAAATTTAATTTTTAATAAATTACATCTGTGCTATATTATATAAATATATTTTTATATTTAGGTGTTACTCGTCAAGTGGGAGATGCACTTTTGCTTGATTCACAACGCCCGGGTAGAGTTGTGTCTATAGGCATAGCGCCATGGGGTATTATCGAAAACAACCATGAACTTATTGGTCATAATAAAGATGTTCCCTACCATTCTATATCATCACCTAGATCTAAATTAGCTGTGTTGAATAATAGGCATACATATTTCCTTTTGGTGGACGATGGCACATCGGGACGTTATGGTGCAGAAATTGAATTACGTAAAAAATTGGAAAAATATATTTCAATTCAAAAACTTCATCCAAGTACTTCTATCATTTATAAATAACTTTTGAGTTGAACAATATTTTTAGGATTTATATTTTAATTTTTACAGGTGCACATTATAGTACTCCTGTTGTTTGTCTAGTGATTGAAGGAGGTACTCATACAATTAGAGCAGTGTTAGAATATGTTACAGATACTCCTCCAGTACCAGTGGTTATATGTGATGGTTCAGGCAGAGCAGCTGATCTATTAGCTTTCACACACAGGTAATAACTTATCATAGCTTGAAATCTATCTATTTGCTTTTTAAGTATTAGTAATTAGATAAAAATGAAAAAGGTGGCCTATACCTTTTGAATCAGATATGCAGTGGACAGTGGCGGACAAACTGTTTTAGAAAATATGAAAGAATATCTATTAAATACCATACAAATTACATTTGAAGTCGGTCAAGAGAAAGCTGAACGTTTATATGAAGAACTCATCGAATGTACAAGGCATAAAAATATGGTACTTATAAAAATTGTATTTTATTCAAAGTTATGAAACTTACTTTGGTTCTTGGAAATATAGATCACTATTTTCCGAATAAGTGATGGACAAGAAAAGTCACAGGAATTAGATCAAACTATATTAACTGCATTATTTAAAAGTCAACATTTGTCTCCATCAGAACAGTTAAGTTTAGCATTGACTTGGAATCGTGTAGACATAGCTAGATCTGAAATATTTGTTTATGGACAAGAATGGCCAGAAGGTAAGTCTTAAAATGTTTAATATCTAATTTAATTTGGAATTAAACAGTAAATATGCATGTGATTTCTGTGTAGGTGCTTTAGAAGAATCTATGATGCAAGCTTTAGAACATGACCGGATTGATTTTGTAAAATTGTTGTTAGAAAATGGTGTTAGTATGAAGAAATTTTTATCAATTTCTAGGCTTGAAGAGTTATACAACACTGTGAGTTAAATTTTATATATTGCATGCATTTACTTAAAATATTTTTTTTTCATTAGATAAATGTATAATTATTAGTTTAATAGTTTATATATTTGTAGTTGGAATTTGAAATAGTTATTAAAATAACAATATTCTCAATAAAAAATGTGTTGCGTACTTGCATATTTGTTTCAAGTTATTAATTAATTTAAATATACATATAAAAATAACTACTTAGAATGTTTTCTTAATAAAGTAAAATAATTTTAAAGGTGATTTTAAATTTTATCATACGGATTGGCCCACTGTGCTTTTGGTTGTCCTATGCTAGTTAAATGAAAAAAATGGAAAATAGTTGACCACCTGTACAGAAAAAAAGCTGTATTTATATTAACTCAGTGGCTATAGTGTATACATAATCAAAAGTAATTTGTTATACACCAGTAGCTTACTAATTTAAAGTAATTTGTATGCATAACATAATTTATCAATGTCAAATTAAGTACATTACCTCCATAATAGTTATTTTAATTTTATTTTATAACAGTTGTATCATGTCTATTAAATATTTAAATACTAAATAATGTGTTAGTTTAATGTTACCTACTTTAAACCATCTATTTTATGTAAAAGTATTTAATTTATTTTATCCTAAAATAATAAAGCATGGTGGTAAACTTGATAATATTGTAATAAAATATGCATATATAAACTATACATTTATAAATTAGGCAAATATTTACTTACAAATTATCAATAAATGTCAATACACATTTATATTTTTACATACTCTTATTTATTTATTTTTCTTTTTTTTAGAAACAAGGACCAACAAATACATTAGGATATATATTACGGGATGTTCGACCTCATATCCCTCAAGGTTATATGTATACATTGCATGACATTGGATTAGTAATTAATAAATTAATGGGTGGTGCATACAGGTAAAATTGAAATGCTATTTTCATTGTTATATTTAGTTTTTGATTTACATTCTTCAAATAGAGCTCAATACACCAGACGTAAATTTCGTACAATGTATGCCCAAACACGCCGTTTGAACAATACGCACAGAAACAGTGCTTCATTTACACGTTACTATGGAAACAATTTAACATTGGGTGTTTTAGCCGACTCTGAACATTCTGAAGAGGAATCTCTTTTTGAATATCCATTTAATGAGTTATTAGTACGTAATTTATTGTTCACTTGTTATTTATTATAGATATCCTTACATTATTATTTCTTAACCTATCTATAAGACATTTTGTTGTATAATTTTCTGGTTCTTGTAAAAAAACATATTAATTTGTTCTGGTTAGCTATTAGCATTGAGTTTTTGATGGTTTTGGGTAATAATTTATTTAAAGGTTAAGATTTATAAAAATTCTTTTGAAAACACATATACAGAATAACATTTAATTTGGATTTTTTTAATTTTAGTAAAAGATGCATTCCATATTGGACTAGCATAGATGATAAGGGGTGGATTATTGAAATATACTTGAGTAATATTACTGACTACTGAATATATTATGTACTATTAGGGGACCTTATTACTCAATCATTGATGTATTGATTACTAATTTAACTAAAGGATAAAGAGTTCTAATTCTGGTGTAACCTACATTATATAGTTTGTTCATATGAACATAGAATACTTCTTGTCAGAGTTTCATCTGGAAAAATTCCTTCAATAATATACATATTAAACATTTTGGAATAGTTCTACTTGTTTATTATTCAGAAGATATTCTTAATACTTCTCAATTGAATATTATTGTCATACATTTGTTTGCTTTAAGATAAATAGCTTTTAGAAATATGGCTGAATTTTATCCAGTGTTATCCAGATTACAATTTAATTGTTTCTGATAATTACATCACAAATTTTTAATCAGCAGATTTCTACTGCTCTGAAATATTTATCTAATTAGATGATAATTGTTGTTTAAATTTTCAAATGACTTATCCTAAGATCTAAATTAATAGTCTTTTTTCAGTATAATTGCGTAAAATTTGTCTGATTTTAAATTTTTTAAGATTTGGACTGTTTTAACTAAGCGTCAAGAGATGGCATTATTAATGTGGCAGCATGGAGAAGAAGCCTTAGTTAAATCACTTGCTGCCTGTAAGCTTTATAAAGCCATGGCACACGAAGCAGCAGAAGATGATTTAGAGACAGAAATATATGATGAATTACGAAATTATGCCAAAGTGTTTGAAGATATCTGTGTGTACCAACATGACGTATAAATTAAATTAAAATATTAATAATAATAAAATATAATTTTAGCTCTTGAGTTATTGGATTATTGCTATCGTCAAGATGATGACCAAGCCCAACAAATGCTAACAGTTGAACTGCAAAATTGGAGTGGTCAAACTTGTCTTAGCTTAGCGGTGGCTGCAAATCATAGGGCTTTGCTTGCTCACCCTTGTAGCCAAATTATACTCGCTGATCTATGGATGGGAGGTCTTAGGACAAGAAAAAATACCAACATCAGGGTATTAACAATATTAATGCTAAATTATAGATACATGGTTTTAAAAAAAATGTTTGATTATAGATTTTATTAGGATTGCTATTTCCACCATATATATCCAGGCTGGAATTTAAATCTCGAAAAGAATTGCAGTCAATGCCACAAACTGAAGAAGAACATTTATACGGATTGGAATTAGAAGAAGAAAATGAAAGTGTGGAAGGAGGTGTACATCGGTCACACTTAAATCTTGTGGAGACAAATTTAGATGTATGAATTAAAATGTTATTTTACTGTTATGTTTATTAATATATAATACAATTTAAGGGTGCATCATCTGTCAAAGATAATGAAACAGCTGAAAATGGTACTATGTTGCCAAGTGCTTCAATGGGAGGTACAATTAAACATTCTGATTATGAACATAAATGTGTAACTCCATCATACGAATATAGTGCTTATGATTTAAAGAGACAGCGGCCATTGCCTTTAAGACACAAGATCATTGAATTTTACACTGCACCAATAACAAAGTTTTTAGCAAATTCCGTTAGTATTACAAATATATTCATTTTAATAATTTTGGTATATTGTTAATTAATTTTGTATGATAATCAAATGTTACTTGATTTTACAGGCTGCATATTTTGTCTTTTTGGTTCTTTTCACATATGTGGTTCTTGTTCGTATGGAACAAAATCCATCTTGGCAAGAATTGTATGTAATTGCTTATATATGCACATTTGGTTGTGAAAAAATTAGAGAAATTGTTTCTTCTGAACCTACCAGCATCAGGTAAAATTATAAATTGATTTTATAAAATTTGTACTTGAATTTAATTTAATTTTTTAGTGATAAATTCTCTGTTTGGGCATGGAATATGTGGAATCCATGTGATGCTGCAGCAATTATTTTTTTCTTAACTGGACTTTGTTTAAGGTTACAACCATCATCACAGGCCATTGGAAGAGTTATGTTTTGCACAGATATTATTTATTGGTATTTGCGAATCCTGAATATACTTGGTGTTAACAAATATCTTGGTTAGTAATTATCAAATAGTTTTGAAATTCCAATACTATTTGTACATGAATATTTCTTTATCAATTAGGTCCTCTAGTTACAATGATGGGTAAAATGATAAAAAATATGCTGTACTTCGTAGTACTTTTACTTGTAGTACTTATGAGCTTTGGAGTAAGCAGACGGTCAATTTTGTACCCTGACTCTGATCCTGAATGGATTTTAATCCGAGAAATATTCTTACAACCATATTTTATGTTATATGGAGAAGTATTTATAAACAACTTACTTAAAATTGATATGAATACTTTTATAATTTATATTATAATATTATTTAGGTGTATGCTGATCAAATATATCCAGGGTGTGATGAATCAGCTGGCATGCCAAACTGCCAAACTGGTAGATGGGTTACACCATTAGTAATGGCTATGTACTTATTAGTTGCCAATATTTTACTTATTAATCTCTTGATTGCGGTTTTCAACAACATTTTTAATGATATCAATGCTATATCTCATCAGGTAATTATTAAATATTAATTGCTGTAAAAATCGGTTTCAACAAATTCTAAGGGGCTGTTTTCTCTTTGCAGTAGTGGATCCAAAAATTACCCAAGGGGTGGGGGTGAATTTTTAAAAATTAAATTCTCTTTGTTTAGCCAAATATTATAATAAAAAATAACATTTAAAAGACAGCCCAAAGGGAGGGGAGGGCAACGTCCCTTTACCCCCCTCGTATCCACCACTGTCTCTTTGTTACCAATAGCTCGTTGTATGTAGTTAGAAAAATTGCTTACTGTAAATAAGAAGCTGGAAATTACAAAAAAAAAATTGACATTACTGAAAAACCTTAATTAAACTACCAGCACAATAACTTTGGAAGTTTTTATTTTTACTGATGATACCCTAATCACTATAAACTTGATAATACCAGAACTCGTAGAAACATGTCTATATATATTATATGGATATTAGGTACATAATATACAATATTATATGTATGTATTATCTATTAGGATCTAGAAAATAATAAAGTCAACTTCTACGATAGTAATTTATACTTTTATTCGACAATTTACACTTATAATTTACTTACACAAGTTAAAACGGCGCAGGTATCCTGAGCGTGCTAAAACACCAACTGGTTACCCTCACTAGGCAACGACAGTTGTAGCATAAGAGACAACAACAGTACCACTCCCAGTGAGAGTTTACATATGTGTGTATGATGTATATTATATATATTGTTATACTCATCCATATCCCCACTTAATAGAAAACAATTTGCTCGTAGTAACTTGGTGTATGATCAGTGTTTGCTCGTTGCAGCTAATATCTTATTCTTATCTCATCCTAACTGATGCTTTAGTGATTTCTACTGTATTTACAAAAATACTATAATATACTAGGGGTGATCTACCGGAGGCTGGCAACTTTACCTATATCCTGTAAGATGCAAGTACTTATGAGTGGGTTTTTATGTATGAATGAATGCTCTTAAAATATTACTCTGAACATTAGGATTTTGAATGTTGTTTGGTGTATAATACTAGATACAATATTTTTTTAGGTATGGATGTTCCAGAGATTTACAGTTGTCATGGAGTATGAACAAAAGCCATCTCTCCCGCCGCCTTTAATTTTTTTTTGTCATGTTTTCCTATTAGCAAAGTATCTTTGTCGCAAAATTCAAGGCATTCAAGAGACTTATGACAATGGCTTGAAGTTATTTTTGGGTAATGAGGAATTAGAACAGCTTTACGATTTTGAAGAGGAGTGTGTTGAAGGATATTTTCGTGAAAAAGATTACAAAGTTCAAATGTCTATGGAAGAAAGAATTAAGATGTCTTTAGAAAAAACTGAAAACATACAACAAAAAGTAGATGATATAAACCAGAAGGAAAACTTACAAAACTCATCAGTACAAGTATGATCAATTTTTTAATTATAATATATCAATTTATTTACAATTGAAAAAATTTTAGGCATTAGAATTTCGACTTCACAAAATAGAAGACTTAATGGACCAAACATTGTCCACTTTAGGTGTAATACATCGATTCATGGCCACACAAAATGGTGACCAAGATAGTGGTAGTAGCAGCGACAATGCTCAGAAAAGAAGTAATTCTTATGAACCAGACTTTGATTCTGATCCAAAAATTCTTCCTATATCTGGTAGAACAAGATGTATTAGTGAACGATCAGATTTATTATCAGATATTTCGGATGCATTACCATCTGCTTATCGCAGAAAAAAAAAGTATTCATTTCATGAGAAACGTCCACCAAATTTCTCCGATAGCAACTTTTTACTGTCACAATTTGATGGTGTACCATCTTTTAATGATAAACCGGGAATAGAATTGTACAATTATGAAAGCCGCCGAATGTCAGTCAATTCAGTAAGAACAGTTGATAGAAAATTTGATACTGAAAGTACTTTATCACCAGATTTGAACAGCAAAGAAGTGGATGATATAGACAGCGGCGATATTGATTGCAAATTTGATAGTGGTGATCCAGCTATCGCTAGATCAAGTATAGATAGAACAATCTGGGTAGAGCCACTCATCAAAGTGTTTCCTCCAACACCTAACAGACAAGTTTACTCTAGGTATATTTTATGTATAATTTTAAGTATTTATTTATATTTAATTCCATTACTTAGATGATATAAAATTTCAAAATAACGAATAAAAATTGTTATGTTTTGCAACTTTGCAATATATACTTTTGCAATTTAAACCCTGGTCAATTTTTACTATTTTACATTTAGCATTTAAATAATAATTTTATTTTTAATTCTTATTAATATGTACCATAAATAATTTTATTTTCTTCATTAATAAATACTTTTGCGGCTTTTGTACATAATATATAGGTTAAGTTAGACAAGATGTCTGGTTTTATACTATATTATCTTTTTATTTATGTTATTATAGTAACATTATACTAATATCATAATCAAAAATAATATTAGTATTACATGACATAAATATTATTTTTTTTTAAATTGCTAGTGTTTAAAAAACAGTTCCTTTATTAGTTGTTTTTGTTTGTATAGCTTATTATCTCCACACTGTGACCATTCACCGAATCGAGGGAATACACCGGTACCCCGTACCAGGCATGCATCAGAGATGTCGAACCCAGAAATTGCTAGATACCTGGAAAAAGAACATCTAAGAGATGCAGAGGAAAATGATTACCATCTGATGGAAGGCTTGATAAAACAACATAAACAGAAGACTTCAAATACAATTGACATACCTATCAATGCCCATAACGATCATGTAAGTAATATTTTGTATGGTGTTAGTATGTTAACAGCAATAACATTTAACATGAATTCAGATGATTCGTCTACGAACACGTACAGATATAGATCCAAATGAACCACTTTCCAACACTACAAATACAACGGAAAGCTCAACATCCTATAATCCGCTCAATAGCATGTCTTCCAAAAATTATGATTAAACCAAATATTATGTTTAGTGAGTAGAGAATGTTTTTTCATTAATTATTCTATTATCAATTTTATTTATTTGAGCTCTGATTCAAATTTTTTAGTGTACTTAATTCAATTGGGCAATACTATTGTATTATTCTTCTTATTGTTTTTTTTTTTATAAATTTTTTCTTCATAAAAATTTTAATATGTATACAAATAGTTATAGTTACCTACCTACCAATTCCGCATATGTTTTTTTTTTTTTATTAAAAAAAATTCTAGACTATTTTATTTTAGTTGTATACATTTTTCTATGCACAGTCTATGTTAGAACATTAAAATATATTTTATATTTAAATGTAGGCTATTTTACCTAAATAATTTTTAGTTTATTAAAATATAGTTTCATTGTCACGATTAAGAACATGATTTAAAAGCATATAATATCATTTGTTATTAATTTTTATTAGATTAGTTTGACTTCAAATTGCTCCTATATTTGGTTCCTACTGAGCTTAATTGTTAATAAAAAAAAAAAAAAAAATGATTTAATGGTATTTATAAACATGTAGAAAGGTCACAATAATACATTAATGCTTTTTAATATTCCATTACATTTATATATTGAACTTATAATTATACATTACTATATTAGTTTTAAATTCTGAGCAGAGTGATAAATGTTTTGATTTTACAATGATGTATTCTTTTTGTGCTTTGATTTTAAACTTCAATATCTTTCTGGTAATAAAGTAATTTATTATAGTTGGTACTTTTGAGAGGTCAAAATTAAAACTCCCAAGTACTTTTCTTAATAATTTTAAAAAACAAAAAAGGAAGAAATAGGTAACCACTTTACTACATATACTGTATAGTAGGTGTCACTGTAATATGTATATATGTATTAAATTTGAATTCAATGATAAATCATTGCATATATTTATATTACAATTAAAGTAATTTATTTTACTATTAGTTCCTATTACGGTAGGTTGATTTAATTTTTACCAAAAGTATTGCATTATTTGCATTCATTATATCATTAATATTTAATAATTATAGTTTATATTTATATTATGTATTATTGATATTAACTTTTGAGTTAATACCGACTTACCGTTGAACGATGTGATTAGGTTTGTAGTGAGCAATACCTTAAATACCTTCTAAATATTTTAAAAATGTCATTGTGCTTATAAAACATAATAATACATATAAAAGTCCCTGTCAACAATATTTTTGGGTAAATGGAAAATTAGCAAGGTCTATTGTGTTTTGAATAAAATAAATGAAATAGGTACATACAAATATTTTATTTTCAATGGTTCGAAAAATGGGTCAAAAATTAAATTAAATATAAATTCACAACATATAGGCAAGTGGGTGTCACTCTGCTGTACAGTAGGTTACAAGTGGGTCACTGTAATGGATGGTGTTAATTTTGAATTCAATGATATAATATCATTGTATAAGAAAAACGATTCTGCACGAAAACGGTCAGTCAGCCTATGATATTACCAGGTATATTTGATGATATTATTGTGAATAAAGTAATTTATATATAACCTATTTACGTGGAGCTTTATTTTAAATTTTTAATCCTTAGTTGTAAAAGTTGAACATTTTATACATTTTTAACTACAAAATAATTATTAAATTTTGTCAAAATGTGAACTTTAAATGCTTATAAAAAAAAATTGTGTCTATGTATTTTTAATAATTTTCAACTGCTATTGTAATAATAAATCAGGAGCCTTGCATTAAATTTTCACGCTGTTTTACCCAATAAATAAAATGTGGTTGATAATTATAGAAAAATAACAAAAAAAATTGAAAACTGGCAATGGCCGTAAATAGCTCAAATGAGTCAAATTATTTTCAAAATTTTATCGTGTATAGAAAATGCTTATATAAATATTCAGTGAAATTTTCAAGTATCTACAGTCATACGTTTTTTAATTACAACAAAATAAGAAAATCGTTACATGAGAAATCGAGTGAATATCAAATGTTTAAAAAATATGAATTTCAAACGCTTATAAAAATTTAATTTGACTTTCCCGTAGACATTTTTTGTTTGATAAAGGTAGACAAACTTATGGATAAAAATACAAATACAGAAGAAACAAATAATTATAAAATAGGAAACTGAAAATGTTCCCAAACAGTTCAAAACAAATCAAAATATTTTTAAAATTTTATCGTGTATAGTAAATGCAAATACAAACAACCAGTGAAAATTTCATGCATATACGCGCTTTTGAAAACTACTGGAAAAACTTTTGACCCCCCAAAGTACCAACTAGATTCACTTTCCTATCTGAAAAGATACTGTTGAAGAAAATCTGAGCACTTTTACTGTCCTAAAAGGTGATAACTGATAAGTGATGACAGACACAAAAAAAAATTAAAATTAAAAAAAAAACACACTGCATTGTAAAATCAATATCGTTTCACTCAGAATCTAAAAATCGCATGTATTGTAAAATGTATTTGATCCCAAATGACACTAGAGTATCAGAAATATTTTTTGGAATTACAACTATAGGATCATATAGTTAGAACTGTTTGAAGACTCGAATTTTGGTTTGTATAATAATTATAAATGTAAACTATCTTACTAACTTTCTATATGTTGCATAAATCCTAAAATCTTGACCACTAATGGGACTTATTCCATGACTGAGTTGATCTTATATTATTAAGAGTTGAATTTAAGTTACCGGATAATACCTAAGACTAACTGGAAGAAAATCGAGCTGGAATCAGTGAATGAGTTGGAAATGGATGCATACATTCTTATAATCTTATATCTCTATATATATATATATATATGAGAAAAGACTCCAAAATTCTGGAATGTAAATCATAACCATCAGTCAGTTGATCGTAATAAAATACATAACAGTATAACTACCTCATCTGAAATTATATCATCAGTAAAATAAATAAATCACTAAATCACACTGATTAAGTTAAATCATACTTTTCAGTCGCCAGATCTAAAGTACGTTAGGTAGGTATTATTGAATTATGTTATAATATTTAAATTTGTTTGCGTTTATAAACTTGGATTGGCTTTGGTAATTTTCATTTCTCAGCCGCTTTAAAAGTTTAAAAATCAGGTGGCATATCGTCGTGCATAAAGTAAGAAACGTTATGGTGCGGAACGTCGGTACAACCGAATACGACGGAAGATTAACCCTTCCACTGAATTCTTATCATTTAAATAGGCATCAGTCACGTGACGCACGCAGACTATATGTTTATATACAGCGATAATATTTGTTTACACTATACCTGCAGACTGCAGTTGTAGGCATCGTGCTCCGAACTGCCAGTACTAAAAAGCTTAGAGCACGGATGAGCCAAGCGAAACTGCATTTTGTGGTATAAAAAAAATAACGTCCATCATATGTAAGTATATAATATATTACGATTATTTTCATAAATATAAATAAATAAACCAAATGTCATTAATACGACATATTATGGTTTTACAATATACCGGTAACATAATATTATACTTCGATAATAATAACTTAATAAATTAAATGCCTTCATCGACAATTTAGTAATGATAATGATATCACCATATAAATAGATTAATATTATTTTTAATTTCTTGCGAATAATATTGATAAATAATAAATACAAATAAATAATTAAATAAATATAGGTATACAAATAAACATATTATAAATATGGTATTAGTACCTATGCCATCATAATAAATATTCAATAAATTAACGCGGAATCGAAGCTCCTGCAAACCACCGAGGCAGGTAAATTATACTATAAATATAAAGTTTACCTAAACCTCGACTTCTACAAAGTATAAACGATAAAACAAGAAAATACTCGCACGCCAATGTATGATGCCTGCATTCGACAAATAAAATCGTACAGCCGATAAAATTTGTCGATTTACACACATATTATTACCTATGACATGTTTTTGACATAAAAATAAATTATATATTATATGGACCATACTGCCGATTAAACGGCAGGGAAGTCGCCTCTGTTCCTTAAATTCATTTTTATTTTACAAGTACCTAAGTATCCAAACCGCTTAAATTAAAAACTAATCATATATTATACCTATATCAGATATTAAAAATACCTATTATATTATATTATTATATAGATTGATATAATTTTTTTTTTGTAAATTTTTTTTTTTTTTGCTTCGGGTCCCTCAAATCCGCGTAGTTGCCGTATACATTAATAATAATAAATATCGTTAATCATAATAATATAATATTATTCTTAATTATCATTGTGTCGTTGTCGTTCAGCCGTTCATTCGTAAAGCGTGGAGTCCAACATCGGCTCCCTCTGGAAACCGCGGCTGCCACAACCGTCTGGGCCCTTGGGCATCCTGACCACGTTATCCGGCGTCACGAGGCCCAAACTGGGGCGACGGCCTCTGCCACCCGATGAATCGGAGTCGACAGATAGGCGCCGACTCATGCCTCCCTCACCCATCGACGACGAGCTGCTCTTGCGCGACCAGTTGTGGAATCCATCCCGCTGCTGGCTGCCGCAACAGAAATCCGATGTCGAGTCCTTGCGCATTATCATATCGCCGCCGCCGCTGCTGCTGCTGCTACTGCTGCACCGCCTCATATCGTAATGGTGCCCGTTGTCCTGTGTCGAGTGTCTGCGCATGGCCATAGGCTGTTGCTGCGGCTGTGGCTGTGGCGGCTGGTTGTGGCCGCAACAACAGCACGGTTGCTGCTGCTGTTGCTGCTGTTCGGGGCCGCGGTTGGCCAACGAAAAGCGGCGCATTCCAAACGTTTCCGGTATGGACACGCCGCTGCTGGAACGCGATCTGCCCGAGTAATAGCTTTCAGAGCTCGAGTCCCAGCCAGACGACATGCGCCTATTGTGACCGTAATCGCCGGGCTGCTGCATGTGATGCTGCGGCGGCGGTACGTACGAGTCGCGTCGAGAGTACCCGGACGCGGAGCTATCAGTGCCCGAGTCCCTGGACCACCTGCGCTGGTTCCACGACGAGTCGGACCGCATGAGGGTGTTGGCCGACACCTTACGCTGCATGCGCATCTTTTGCCTGTCCTCCGCCTCGGAACCACTCTGGCACGACGACGAGTACTCAGAGTCGAATAGCCGGTTCATCGGCGACTTCTTGGCGGCCGCGGTGGCCTTCTTCTTGGACGCGGGAGCGTTGAGCTCCAGCACGCACATGGACTGCCCGTCCTTGGCCTTTTCCGCGGTCCAGTCTTTGCTCATCGCGTTGTGCGCTGACTCGGTACGCACGAACTCGATCAGAGCGCTCACATTGCTGCCCATCTCTGGGTGCTTGTTGACGAAATGACGGACGTCCGACGGTATGGGGTTGCCGGGACGGAGCACGCGGATCAGCGCGATCTCACCACATCCGCGGAATAACTCGGCCACCGACTCGATGGTAACCGGTTTCTCCTCGGCCAGGTTGATGGCCACGACGGTCCGGGATGGTGTCGTCTGATCGTACGCGGGCAGCGGCTCCTTGCGCCTAAGCTTTGTTCCGGATTCATTCACCTCAAGCTTCTCCGACCTGGTTATGGCGTACGCGACAGCCCGCCAGTCCTTGGCCAGGTGCTTGACCCGCTTGAACGATGAGATGAGCTTCAGCGACACGTATCCTTCCTTGTTGCGGCGGACATGTTTCAGCAAAAACGCGTCTTTGACGATGTTCACGTCCGAGAAGTAAAACTCCACCTGGTCAAGTATGCGCTTAGTAGTCTCCTCATCTGGCGTTACGAACGGTGCGGACTCGTCACCGGACTTGAGCTGACCGCCCTCGTACGCCGAATCGGACGAGTCCGTGTTATTTATGGCGGCGACCGCGGAAGCGGCCGAATGGTGCCGGACACCGTCATCAGTGCCGGACCCGCTGGAGTTGTTGGCCGATGACATGCCACCGGTTTGGCTCAGCGAACGCGGGTAAAACGGTGCCGCGTCGTAAGAAAGCGATATGTCGCTGTCCACGGACGATACGCTGGCGCGCTTCAAGTCAAATACCTTGCCGACGATCGGCAACGGGGCGGAAACTGCGGACGTCTTGGACGCGGGCAGTGGCGCCACAGTCTCTTCGGTAAAGTCTCGGTCGACGGCGACGGGGAAGTCACTACAGGACTCTGCTGCTGTTGTTCTTCTTCGACGACGGATGCGATCTCCTGCTTGATCTGTTCCGTTTCGGCTGATGCGATCGTTGCTGCCATCGTTTGCGCGCGAACATTCACCACATCACACGAAACACGCGACGGCGGAGGTCGAAACGCGAATACTTGGTATTAGGTAAGTAGGTGGGTATGTTCTTGTGTTTCAAATTGCACTATGCGCACAGACACACGCGCACTTGTCGTTAATACACGAACACACACACACGCACGTGAAACGGGTTTTTCCAAAACGCGCGCGTCTTATGTGTCGTTGTCGACGCGTGTAGAAATCGAAAGTAACACACACGAGATCACACTGAAACGCGCGTGCGGCAACCCCCCCGAACACTATATAATACTATGATAATAATTGTATGCAGTTATGTATTATTATCGAGTTATTCTGTTGCGGCGGCGGTCACACTCGCGCACTCCGCAGTCCGTACGAAAAATCGCTGTCGTACACGACGAAGATCGGAAGACCACGACGGGACGACTGTGTGTATTATTCGAACGAGACGCACCCCCTGGCTGCAGGCGGCGGCTGTGCGGGCTATAGTATATGGTGGCGGCGACGTCGACGATCGGTGTCCGCGGTCGTCTGTGCGGCGGCAGCGCGGGATTTATGGTGTCGGTGGCGACGGGTCGCGTATTTAATCTACGGCTGTACGTATTAAAAAATCAACTAAAACGCTGCCGCGGCGTTCACCTGCTTATATAACATATGCGCCGATCCGTCCAGGGTTATTGGACCGCCGGCGGTTCAATGTCGCCGGGCCCCCACCGCGGCCGCCGGCGTAACGCCGTGCGTCGGCCCGTCCGCCGTCGTGTCGTGTTGTCCCGTGCGCGCGGCGAGCGAGAGAGCGAGAGCGAGCCGGCTTTATCCCGCGCACACGCATATCATGTGTGGGGTGTGTGTGCGGTACACCGATTTGCGCCTTTTACTCTCGACGACGGCGGCGGTGGCGGTTACGCGTTGTTGTATACTTCACTTCCGATTCGCACTATCCCGCACGCTCGTCGTTATAATATGCGCGCGCGTTCTCTTCCTTGTTCCGGACAACGCGGCATTGAGACTTTAATGTACATGTTATGTCGAAGTGTTTGCGAATGTGTGTGTGTGTATGAGTGTGAGTGTGCGCCCAGGACCTTGGGCGTGAAGGTGGCCGCCTGGATCGAGTCTGTATATTATCTCCTTTATTATACATAATAAAGGTATATATAATATATTATTATTATTCGAACAAACGTCGTGGTCGCCACAAACCATATTATGCATATATTATATATATATACAACCGTACAGGTATAATATAATATCGTGAAGATACGCGTGCCCTTAATATTAATAGGAAAAAAACTGTATGTATTTTATGCCTATATAATATGATATTATATTTTATAAGGTTAGGTTAAGTTACACCTGGTTCTTGTTTTTTTTCTTTTAATTTTATATAGGTATATCGTACAATTCGTTTTGTATAGGTTTATTGTACGCTGTGCGTACATCAAAGGTCCTTCGGACGAATTTGGTAAATTTTTACGCTTAACCCCCCACCCACCCCTGCAATGGTATTGGGCAGGTAGATATATTCAATATTGCAATATATAATATTATACATTTGTGCTCTGCGCGGAAACGCAAAACAATAGAAATTATAATCTAGTAAAGTATTGTAACGCACAGTCGATAGTGTATATCTTAATGTTCTACATAATTAATATTCTCTCCGAATTCGTCCTTATATATTTTTTTTCAAATCCTTTGTCGGCGACGACGTCGATGATTTTCGGGGGCTGTCCATGACGACTAGACTTTACGACACACAGTGTACCAGCCGTATAACTGTCAGACAATGCCATTTTATGATCATTTTTATTTCATGATCGGACCCTAGAACGGTTACCTATCTTCAAATATTTTGATAGATCTCATACATTCCACTCCATATGGACATTTTTTATTCAAACGCCCTTTTCATACCAAGGCGCATTAATATTTTAGATTCTCAACGGTGCGATTAATATCATGTATTTATTCTTTTGCTAGGTGTCTATAGCATACAGTTTTATGTGATTATTTATTGATTCATGTTTAACACATACACGCAAATAGCTATTAAATAGGCACCCACGGTTTAAATTACATCACATACATTTCGGTAATTATACCGTTATTTGGAGAATAGATATAGAAATACCGAATACACGGTGATAAATTAAATTACTCATACCTGAACTGGCTTAATCAAATCAATTCTAGATCTAATGTTTGCATTATATTATATAATAGGTACCTAGCTAATAAGTAATCACTATATCAACCAGTTTTTAAAAATGTACCTTACATTTTACAATATCTCCGATATCGAAAGTATTTTAGCATTCTGTTTCTATAATTATTCTCAACTCTGTACTCATTTACATATTACACATATTTAGTTTTTCTCGGCGATTTAACTACTGCCTTGAAGACTTAATGGAATCAACCTTTTTCTTTAAATAGGTAATATAATTTAAATATAAAATAAATTATTAATGTACTGTTTTTAATATCTTAGGCGTATATTTAATTACAGAACAGTTTGACAATAAATTTAACATTTATTTTTTATTTTTATTAATTAACAATCGTGTCATATTAACTTAATTATAGTAGGTCTGTAATAAACAAATTAGATCCAAATGTTATGCGTAACACGCATTATTTTAATGTTTATATGGTTTGTCAATTATCCTTGAATGAGTGTTTAAATTTTAAAGTTTATCAAAATGTTTTCCATATTATTTGGGGTACCTACGTGCTCAAACATTTTACACGTATACCTATTACCAATGTAGGTAAATATAAATATATTTAGGTATCTAGCCATCTAAGAGGCAATAATAAGAAAATACATATTCGGTGTGTGTGCGTGTGTGTCTGCACGTGTGTTTTATACTTTTTAACTCTTTCGAAATAAACATTTATGTTCTGATACCATGCCCTTTAAATTAAAAGCCTTGACTTTTAAGGTTTTTCGTATAATATGTTATCAGCGAGAAGCGTTAACATGTTTTCGTTCCTCTGTTCTACATTTATCACCGGACTCGTAGGCCATTTTGCATTGAACCGGCTCGCCAACCTGCATAACAGCTATAAAAGCACAAAAAACAAATTTTGATAACGCGAGAAAATTACCCTTGAAATTAAATTTGTATGGGTATTGGGTACACACAACATCAATAGATATTACGATTCAGTATATTATACTGTTATTTTACACATTAGACACATGTAAGTTTATAATTGTATTTAATATGCACAAGTATAGGTCGTGTATCATAATATTTACAGATCAATATTACGTATTAAAAAAAAAATCAAATGTAGGTAGGTGGTAGGTAATTTTTTTTTAAATTTAAATGGGTTATATAGATTATAGATGTCTAGGTCATATTTATAAATTCAAGAATATCCATTTTGTAAATCAATTTCAGAGTAAGTATTTTATTCCGCTGATAGAGACTATTTTCTCGACCTTTGAGAACACAACAAAATGTGTTCGGCAATTAGCGTTTTACAATGAATACGCGCGCGATATCGCAATCAAAAAACATATTTACACCAAAGAAGACCAAAGGCTACCGGGTCATTGCCACGCGTATTCCGAACACGTTAATTAAACGGTATGTGTGCTGATCTAATCCGAATATTGTTGATTTACACGGAGAAAAATCGTACCCAAACCGGTACGCTATACCTATACCTCTATGGGTGGTATATATTGCGTGCATAATATTATATGAATTACACGATGATATAGTAATTTATAATATGATGCTCACGCCGACCTCACTAAAAGCCATTCTTAATATTCCTACAAGTATTTCGTTGCAATTTAGATATGCACCAATATCAAAAATAGGTACCTAATATACCTTATGCGACTTACGGAATTATGCGGACAGTCCTATAAAAAAAACGTATCTGCGTGAAATCCCGAATAGTATCTACCTACAAAAAACCGAAACACGTTACAATTTATTCACAATAACGTACGAAACACGCCGATGACAAAGACACAGCATGCGCACGGCGTTTAAATTGCTGTGGGTAAATAGGTAGGCGTACCCCTCGCAGGTCTTCCTTCATTCGCGCGCGTTAAACCGTTCAAGGCGAACGCAAACCGAGAATGCATTGTCACAACGTTTAAGTGTATAAGGTACGATCCAGAATAAAGAATTGAACGCGGCAATGTTTTAAACTAAATATATTTTATTTTTCTGACAAAATGTAGGTATATTAGCTATACAGCATGTCGACGTCGCTTTCGGTTTGGTCATATGCGTTTTCGTGTGTTTAAATAAATTACATATTATATTGTGTGGCACTGTGCTACAGGTAAAGTGTTATGCCGAGCGATACACGTCCGACATTTTGACTGTAATATTATTATAATAAATTACATTATTACAGCTACATGTCGTATAGTCGTATAGTCGTAGGTTCGTATACGAATAGGTATATACCTAATCTATATACAAACGTTCTGATTATTGTCATTCGATAATAAATACTATTATAATATTATTATTATACCGTTTTAACTTTTAAAAATATCTGTCATCGTTTACCGAGGCAATAAATCAACAATATGAAATATGAAACATTAATTTTTTTTAAATATTTTTATTATTTTTTTGGGGTGATTTCATAGTTTATAAAATATAGTAATAACTATTAAAATAACAATAATTTGTAAATATGTCATAAAAATATTTGAATCGTGAAAACGTCCATATTATAGAGTGAAGTGGATACCTACTATGGTATTATATACAACAATGTTTATTATTATCATAAAAAACAGTATGTTATTAAATCCAGGAAGCGAAATTTATTTCGGTTGTAGCCAACGAGATTTGGGCGATAGTGCGTGATCTAGGAGAATTCAGGGTCACCGAGTTCGGAAACGATTTGTATGACCAACGGTAATCATTATTTAAATTCCCACCGACCTACAATTTCTTTACATATCAAGACTGTACAGTAAAAAGAAAAAAAGTACAACATTTCGACATACTAAACCCAACGTAAATTGATTACCTATTACTCATTGTAACTTACCTATACTGATATACAGTTATAACTAATTAGATTTAGATATATATGTACTGTATTGGTTTTATGCTTTTATTGCATGAAATATAACATTGGTACTTTGAAATAGGTCTTTATTAGCTTTTTTAACGTAATCAATATAAAATTTAATTTTTACCACATTTAACTAACTACCTCTCGTCTAATGTCTACCGCTATATAATATTATAGTAGTAAGTTGTCACGCATCGTATACAGAATGTATAGTCTATATACATTGTGAAATTGTATTTTATTAGTTACGGCGTTAGGCTATTCCTCATAGTGGCTAATGGTCAGGGAATCATATCGGCATATCGAAATATTTATATAATTATTGGTTTAAAACAAGACAAGTTACAAAAAGTTTTCACCTTAGAAAAATTTTGAAACCTATATCGGTTAAACTATATACTACTGCATAATATTTGGTTTTTCTAAATATATTTGGGTAGTCTATACATCTAACCTGCAGTAAATTTCTATTATAATTAAAGGTACCTACCTATATTATTCTGTTATATTTAGGAATATAATACGTTAGAATTAGGAAAAAATCAGCATATTCCATATTTGTGCAAAACGAATTAGATTCCGGCAAATAATTTAAAAATATATATAATATTTATAAGTACCTAATACCTGTAAACTGTATAATAAAGTATTCAAAAAATTCAACATTTTTATGATATTATATTAGTTTCAACGATATAATATAATACACATTATATATACATTATACCGGTATCAGTTTTTATTTTCGCCTCATTAATCGACCTCGTACAAGGATAGGTACCTACCTATACACCAACACGACGGCTCGAACAGAACCACACGAAGTATTATATAGGTACCTATATAGTTGCTAGTAAACTCAATAATATATTATACCCCTGTTCGAACGACGAGTGTAGAATGAAAATAAAATTTTTCAATACCATTGGTCAAGGCAATTGAAATACCAGCTGACAATGAAATCCAAATAGATTATTCCGTGTAGCGATATTCGTCCTACACTGAACGATAAATGATTGTAGCTGATGGTAATATTAAAAACATAATAATTTGCTGTAATAATAACACATTACAAATTATTAATTAATATCGCGTTTCGTCGACCAATTAGATAATACTATACCTATAGTTAAATTATGAAAAAATACGTTTGTTTAAACCATATCAAATAAGTACTTATATTATTACCTAAGTACATTATATACATTTTACAAAAAACGAAAAATCATTGTAATAATATAATATAAACAAATTATAACTTTTTTAATGAGCAATGTTTAAATATCCGCGATTTGCTATAGATCGCTATCTCTATATAATTGCTGCAGATATAGCTAGGTATATGTAGGAAATTAAGTTCCGGTTAAGTAGAATATTCATAGATGCCGGTTCGATAATTCCGACAGTCATAAGAATTTTCATGGTTTTTAACAATGAATTGTTTATATTATAATGGTAATTTCCGTTCTTATTCATACCTACTATAATTTAATGTGATTAAAAAACCGTATTCAATAATTCATATTACTGATTAAAATTGCATTTGAAGCGTAAGGATATAATTATATGTAATATGTATGGTGTACTTTCGATTTTCGTTGTATAGGAACACTATAAAAATAAGCTATTTTTTTATTTGAATTTTGATTAAATAACACATATAATATTATATAAGGTCATATTACATGGTCTAAATATATAATCTTTATTAGGCACTTTATTAGTTTTTATTAGGCAGTTCATTAGTCTTTATTACCTACAGTTAGGTATAGTTACCAAGATTTATAATACGCGTGCAGGTCTAGCCATTAATATTAAACTAATAGATTCAAAAAAACTGTAACAATTAGGTACCTATTATAAAAATTGTATGATCTGAAATATACATTATAATATAATAATATCAATAATAATATGCGACTAAATAAACACTGGTAAAATTATGTATAAATAATAAGATAAACTGAGGAATTCAATTTATAAATATAAATTGACCCAAAGTAAAAATATATTAACAACAATTTGGCTAAATGTAATTTTATTTTGCATCAAAGTAAAGGTACAGAATTCGCACCAAGCGTTGATGGGAAAAATAGTAAAATGAAATAACACCACACAGAGTCTTTTAGGCCTGAATACACTAATCAGCTATATAGGTAAATGTGAGCATTAGCTATAGGTATTATCATTATTATCATTATTAATATTGTTTATTTCTTCGAAAAGATAATGGCTCTACTGAACAGGTATAGCTAGAAAGTATAAAGTAAGTTAAAAGGTAATTGTTTTAAACTAGTTCGTTCATTTTCCAATCAACTTATGAACTTATCTAGTTTAATTGACAGTTGAAATAACTTAGCTTTTCTCAGTTGATTCAAAAATATTCCATCAAGTTAAATATTTTTAAGGTAATATTTTTTTTCTATTTTAACTTTTAGCTATTATTTATATTTAACTATATGATTTGTTAACTGTTAACTTTTAACTTATCAATCTTATGTTTTCTTAACTTAGGTTCTCTTAACCTAACTCAAGTTAAATATTATCATTGACCTTGTATATACCTTTGTATATAGATAATAGGTATCTAACAAGAAGGTGTGTAATATTTTTCAGATGATCGAGTGCAGTCTGAAAAACACGGAGGAACTCATGTCTCATATCATATATCAAACTATACCTATCAAAGTAAATATCTATAGTAAGTACCTAGTAGATAATTGAGTATATATTTAACACTTTTTAATTTTGGATGGTTGGATAGGTACTTTCGATAATTAACTTTGGATTCAGGAAGTTTGATACTCGCGTTTATGTATTAAAAATAACGCAGCGCTTTCTTACTTAGATACATATATTGTAGACACACCCGCGACGTGTATCTGTATCCACACATAGATTGTGGAACAACAAACTTAAGTGTCGCTCTAGTGAATGGTGCACAATAACTAGCGACAAATAAAGTAATTACGCATCCAAATTCTTTACGAGTTACATATTATCTTTATTTTGTTTCAAATTGAAAATCACATTTTCAATCATCTGTGATGGCGCAAATTATATATCTTTAGATTGCTGAAAATTACATAATACAGTCCATATATTACCTACACTTTTTAATCGTATCTATGAAAATAATCGATTATAGGTACAATATCACAGAATTGACATTATTTTGTTAATTTTCTGTAACATAGATATACTATAAATATAGGAAGAAAGCCAGTCATGTCGTTCATATATTATATCAAAATGTAATTGCAATTTCGAACTCTAATTTATCTCATCCTCTTGACTCTTATAAACTGATTTATATATATTTAATATACGTTTATGATGGATGATGGTGACTAAATAGTATCCATTGATCACACTGATTGGACTTATATAGAAAAATAAAGTTTGTATTTATATATAATAATAGGATAAACTTTAAAGTATTACATAATATATTTGTATGGTAAATCGCTATGTAATTTTTAGATCTGCCCATCATAATAATTATTAGACAACCATAATACCGGAAAAGCATTTGGAAGATAAAAAATATTACAAGCTTGTGTACAATTGTTAAATTATATCGAAGACCTATACTTAATACACATCACTAGTATATTATTATATGCTATATTCAGTATGCAATATTATTTACGGTTATTAAACTACCATAAAATAATTAGTAGAATATACTGTTTGATACCTCCACAGAGAAGTTTGTTTAATGCATTAGTAACGTTGTGTAACATTGCAATAAAAATGACTCCAGAAAAATAATGTGCCTACTACGTATACCATAATAATGCTGCATGTTGATATTATACTGATGCAGTAGCACGCACAGGATATTTTTGAGAGGGGACTCATAATAGTTGGTAGGATAGTTACCTATAGTAGTTATACCTACACATAAAAACTGTGACATTTAGTAAGATCATTTTCATGAAGTAAAGAACTTTTCGGAAGGGGTGGAGCTATGACCAGTGATATAGGTGTGCACAATAGTGGTGCAAATAACCTTAACATTTTCAGGGGTCTGTGGCCGCTCCATAATTTTTTTCAAAAAGAGCCACCCTCCTTGTTGCCGTTAGATAATGTACCTAGTTACCTATTGAAATAACTTTTCACATGAATACATTCCGTCTATAAGCGTAAACATTATACGATTACAGTAATATATTATATCATTATGAATTCGTAAATAGTATACCTATATGTTATATTGTGTGTACACATATAAATGTTAACAATGTATGTGTGTGTCACGTATCCATGAGAATGGTTGTAGGGGTTGAGCTCTTTTAAAATCCTTTCAGTTATTATATGTATAGGTACTATAGTGTAGAACGCAGGTACATATATATGTGCAGAATATTTAAATTAACGTTTGATGCGTATTTATAATACAACATGAGCTCGTAGATATGGGGTGGTTTATTTTAACCCTTCAAATTAGAAAACATAGTGTGTATTTACTTGGTATTTGGGGGCAAAGTGCAGAAAGTAACAACGTGTAACGCGTTTATATACTTAATAAAATCAATAAAAACCTATTAATATTTTTAAATGATCACTGTAAGTGTTCATAAATATATATCTATTATCTAATGAAATTCAGAAACAAAAATCAGAATTCAGGTTGTTCTCAGTTAGAGATTTATGTTTATTGTATAGGTATATTATAATATATTATACTAACCGTATAAGTAGTATAACCTGACTTTGCCCGGGAAAAAAATGAATAAATTTAAAATACGGTGTTATTGTGTTATATCGCTGTATTGGTTTCCATGTTTAGTGTATTTCAGTTCACAGGCAAATCTGCATAGGTGTACTAGTTCTTCGTGAACTAATTCGACTGGGAAGGAATAAATTCACTTGTGGCGGATTGAATATAACTATCAGTATTTGAGTATAATATAAGTTACAACAATACGGGTATTACATTTGCTGTACACTCGAATAACAAACAATTATACCTAATTCAATATTATTCTATTTTATTTAAAAATAATCCCACAGCAACGCATAAACGGGTAGGCAGTCTGAATTTTTTTCAGGAACCAATGGCAACTTTAAAATAAACAAAACAATTATTTGATTTTCGTGAGGCAAAGCGAAATTCGTACGGTTACCACTGTATCATTCTATAGCAACCTATAGGGGTTGAAAAATGAAGCATATAACACTCTCAGAGCCTCAATGAATATATGTATGCTAAACTTGGTACTAATTAGTTTTGTACTTTTCAAGTCTTTAAGCCCCTTATACAGACGTACATTAATTTTATAATATATATTATATAGGTGGATAGGTAATTGCCGAAATAGACGTGTATTACCGTAACCGTTCCAGATTATGCGTGGGACGCACGTGCATACTTACGAATACTGTAGAACAAACCGTGAATTTGTTTAGCTTACGTGTAGATTTCATATTATACTATTTATGCTCCCGAGGCGATGTTACGAAAATAGTAATAATAATAAAAATGATAATTTGAATTTGACCTACAAGCGGCCATTATATTACAAATGTAGGTACGACAATAAAATATGATATATTATAATATATAATTTTTAAACAATAATAAACGAGCAATGTCAAACGAAGGTACTACTAGAAACCGCAATATATCCATAGACAAAGGATACCCGCGCTTGTACGTAGTAGAGTATTAAGTTGAGCGGGTACGGCCGTACGGGCAATGAATTAAGAATAATAATTTATAATACTCCAGTAGGTATAGGTAATACATATTAAACAATAAATAGAGAATCCATCATTTTAAAATCGTAGAGAAACATATTTTCAAATTCATAATCGAAAATATTCTAATATCTAGAACATCTAATATATTTGCTATGCGACCTGCAATACGTATAATATAATATTGTAGGTACACTACAATATTTTAACCAATCAGGTAACACTGCAGTATAGCCTGTCCATAGGTAATGTGTAGGATTTGAGACTTCTCGCATTTGCATGTTTTTTGTAGTGGTTATTCTAGATAAGATATAAAAAATGTATGTGAAATTGTGAAATTAAATACAAAGTTTAAATGTCATCATATTCTTTTTGGGAAAAGTGCATATTTGGTGCATTTTTTGCATTTTATTATTGTTAATAATGTAATACACTAATATTTTTGGCTTGTATAATGTTTGGAAAACGTTTTGAAAATACAATTCTTGGAATAAATAATCTTTACTTAAGAAGTCTGCTTATATTTAAAAAAAAATGTTAGTATAATAAGTCCCGAATACCCAAACTTGAGACTAATGGGTATAGATGTGTTATAAAAACGTACAAGCTTAATTGCTAAAGTGAGTGTATTAATAAGGCCAATAAGAGTGTCGAAGTTTTTTAATATTACAATGATCATAATACATACCTAACAATATATAATATATCGTATACTAATAATTTATAATACAAAAACTTTAGTTCTGAAAACACTACGAGTTATGGTCAGTACCTAGTACCTAGTCATATGAATAAAATTCCACATGAAATAACAAGTAACTCGGACAAATTGAAAAAAATACATGTTGGTTTTATTTGCGCAAAGTGGTTAATGATTCTCAATTGTTCAATGATAATAAACTACAGGTTAGTGACTACTACTATCGAACATTGAGATCCGATTCTAAAATTCAAATGCGAAAAGAAATTCGATTCAAAAAATTACTGAGATGCAGTGCCATCTAAAATATATTGAGTGTGGGGCACCTATGACGTGTTACACTGTATCGTACAAAAATACTCATCCAGCGGTCATTCACACAAGGGCAAATAATATTGTACTAGGGTCGTTCCTCGAAAGCATAAATGTTTATTAAAATAAACATTTTATAGAAATTAAATGTATCTCCTAATATTGTGAGTGTGGTTTTAAAATACTTACATTAACTTTTGAATCTACCTCTTTTTATTATTATTATTATTATTATTGAGTAGGGGAAATTATGGACAAGGTTAGAAGTTCACGGTTGTCGAGAATCGATTGAAAATAAATTGTTTAGCGAAATCTGCACGATTGGGAAGGTTAGATTACATACTTTAGTAACCCTAGGGGCCTAGGCCCTAAGTCCGCTTATATGGATACAGGGTAATAGGGTATATACGATGCTCGAGGATGTCGAGTCGAATGTACCAACGGCCAAATAGTGGACATAATATTATAATAATATTACAACAATAATAATAATTATATTCGTCGTAGAAAATATATATTAACTATGTTTTCGTATCGTAACACCGCGGATTCGCTTTTACTCGAGTGAAACCCGGAAACGCAGAAAAACAGTTCTAGTGGTGTGTGTGTTTTCAAAACCATGTGGATTTCCTTGGGCCGACGGCGCACACATTTAATAATACATACCTATATAGTACACATTTTGCACACGGGGAAATGCAGGCCCGAACACACCTAAAAAGATATTACATGTTATTATGATTGTTGTATTATGGATATATATATATATAGGTACCACCTATTTATTATTATGTGAGTTTGAACGCACGCGCAGATATTAAATGCGAAGGCAACGTCGTCGGCGGGGAAGGAAACGCGCGGAGAATGTACGACATTGGGACGGAACGATATTATAATATATTAATTATTATATTGTGTGATTCGAGTCGCATTTTTAATTGTGCCTTTGGTCGTTATTGTCATAACTCGTTATAATTATTGTCGTTACGTGAAAAAGTAAAACGAAATAATTCTCGTTCTGTTTTCATTTTTTTCTTTCTGAACCGTAAACGATTTGATACAATATTATGCGTCGCTAACTGTTATAATTTATTGTTAATATAATATTAAATGTATGTATGTTAAGTCTTGGACGTCAATAATATATATAATATTATTCGATTCAAAGATTTACATATATCAGGGGCGTCAAATACTCAAATGATTTTCTTATTGTGGTGTTGGTGGGGGGAGCGAGGGGAGGATTCGTAATTCGTATACATCTTGGATTATATACAATAGATATATGAATTAAGGTATAAATCATGACGAAATGACCCGTAGGGGGCTTTGTCGCCTACACCCTCAAAGAGATTTCAAAATATAATATTAATTTCTTCTACCATATAATTGTCATAGTTGATGAAATACAAATTTTTGTGATTGCCGTTGTATTTATGTTATCTTAAAAATGAGTTGAATTAAACGATTTTAGGGTTAAAATTTTGTAATTTTAGAAGTGTTAACACTTAATTTACTGTTTATTTAGATTATAGGTAATCATCGGCAACTATAGCATGAATACAATTAGGCGGGTATTTAATAAATTGTGTAATAAATGATTTTATCCAGTAGCCCTGCCATTTAAGTTAGAGTCCTTAATTTAGGACTCCGAAAAATTTTGCATATTATATACAGCCTATTAGGGGAGATTGATCCCCCCGTAAATACGCCACTGGACTAAGACTGTGATTGCTGGATGATATCAATATCTACTATGTATAGAAACTTTTAAAAAAAAATTGTGTTTATTCGTCACAGATAATAATAATAGTATGGGGGCCAAGCAATGCGTGAACAGTTCAGCCCCCATATGGTGGTGCCATTTAAAAGAAAAAAGAAAATATAGAAACAATAGAAGGATAATTATTGGATATTATATCAATGACATATTATATTTTAATTTTTAAAATAAATTCCCTTAATTGTCTTGGTCCCCGACATGTTAAAGTGGTTCAAGTAATAGCTTCATAATATTAATATACATATATATAGCAGGCACCGGAATTTTAAGCGATTTCCCTATAACTGATTACTTAGAAAAAAAAATTGGTGGTAGCTCTACGGCGGGTGGCTGAAACGCGAGACTCGTCTGACGTGTTGATGGAAATTTTTTTGTTTCTTTATTTTCTAATATTTATACAAAATATAATATATAGTATAATACAATATAAACCTATTACCTATAATACCTATATGTACACAGCGGGCAGCGGCGATATTTTGTCCGTCGGCAGCGGATTTCAGTTATGATTTCACACCGATGCACGTGTACAACAAACACGAAAACAGCCGACTATACAACTATAATATTATACACGATGCACATCTCGAATTCCATAAGCAGCTAGCGATAAGACCTTAGCGACCTCGGAGCCGAATCGGGAAAACGGCAGATATACAATGTACCTACATAAATAATCTATGTAATTATATACGTATATGAAACGCGTACGTAGCCTATGGTTCTCTTCTTTTTACATATATAATATGTATAACAAAATATTTATTATATATCGGTCCAATTATGGTAAAAACTACTATGGTATTATATATACGTATATAGGTGTCTCTGCCGTCTGTTACCCGGTGCACTTGACCTAGTTTCAAAGTACCAGCCGTCGCGTGAATACCTACACCAATATAATATAATATATATTGTGTACCAGCCACGGTTCGGTTTAGCTATCCGATAGGTATATACAACAACATTATGCCGTGGTATATTTATAATATATAATAATTAATAATATATCATTTTTTTTTGATATCATACATTGGAATTAGAAGGGATAAAGGCCTATGGTTAGGTTGGTCCTCGAAGAATTAAGCGCATCAGAAGGTTTAGTTCGTCATCTACAACATTTATAAATTATAATATATTTTATTGATTTATAGGTATAGTTTAACATTACAATAAATTTATAAATTATCATATTATCGCTTATTTATCTATTTACTTTATTTACATTTATATGTGTAGGGTACTTGCAATTTGGGGGAAAAATAATTTAGTTAGTTGATTGAAGGTTGAAGCCTGCTTAATTTTGATAATGGGTAAAAATGTCAACTCCCCGAACAGACTAGACCTGCAAATATTGGTTTACTAATATAATACCTAAGTATAATATCATATAGTTAATAATTTACAAAATACTTAGGTACGCTATACATAGGTATTAGGTCTGCCTTACTTTATATAATATATAGAGTGCAACTGCATGACTTATATACATTACAATACGGTCCCTTCAATTGTTTTGGAATCTTGGGTCCACCGACGCCCCTTCCCCCATCAATACACTTTTGACATACCTATAATATAATAGGTGTTAACGTACGTTTTTTTATCGTGAGGGGTGTAATGTTTTAATGAGTATTAATAAGTACCTATATAATATATTAAACTTAAATTATAATATATGTATTTTTGTAACATAACCTATAATTATTGTGCGTTTAAGTATAATATATTGTATAATTGTATGAAAGTACTTTAAGTAAACTTTATCAAAGTTGTATAAAATGTACAAGTATAATAACAATATATTTCTATGATTTGTCATCTACTTCTCGGCAAGATAAAACCTGATCATTAATGTCATTCATTAATAATATATTATGAACTTCACGGGTACTTGATCGCGGGCAACATTGTTTATTACAAGAATACTATGTCGTGTTAATGGGTTATACATAGGTAGTTAATAGAAAAACATAGAAAAAATAATAAACACCGCAGTCTCAATAATAATATCTGATACTAAATGATAGCTGCAAATAATCAATAATGTACCTACCCTAACTCTAGTTACACGGGCAATTATATAATTACTAAAATGTATAATATAATACCTATTAATGCAATAATAATATTATTTTAGGGTTTTTTTCAGTAGTAGGGACTAGATATCTATAGAAACCTTTAACTGGCTTTTATATAAGCTGGATGCCTGGATTAAATAAAAATTATATTGAACCCCAACAATAAGACCTTTTTAAAATTATTTTCCATAATATTTATAATAAAGGGTAATTTATTCGACGATAAAAAGTGTAAACTATATTCGATAAATATCTTAACTTGAAATAATTTGGATTAAATTTCTTATTTGTTGATAAAATAAATATAAATAAAAATAGATTTGGAAAATGTGATTAACAAAAATATTAGGTATAATTTATTGGTAAAAGATTTTAATATTTATAAATTTTAAATTATATTCAAGATAATATATAATATATTAATATATTTAAATGGAAGTGTGATCAATATTTTTTTTCAAGGACTAATATTTTTAAGGTCTTTTGCTATATGATAATGAATATTCCAGAAACACGAATAATGTTTAGTAAATTTAACCAATATTGTAATATGTATGCCAAACACGATTGGTTTTTACTTCTTAGAAATGAAAATCAATATTATTAAATATATTTTTATATAACAAAGTATTTTCAAATTACCTAAAAGTACATAATATACTACATAATATATATCTGTACAGTGTAAGGCTCATTATCTTTTTGAAAGAATAAATAAAAAAAAAAGGTGGGTAAGTGGATGTCGCTGTACAGTAGGTTACAAGTGGGTCACTGTAATGAATGGTGTTAAATTTGAATTCAATGATATAATATCATTGTATAAGAAAAATGATTCTGAGCGAAAACGGTCAGTCAGCCTATGATATTACCAAGTATATTTGATGATATTATTGTGAATAAAATAATTTATATATAACCTATTTACGTGGTGCCTTGTTTTAAATTTTCAATCCTTAGCTACAAAAGTTGAACATTTTATAAATTTTTAACTACAAAATAATTATTAAACTTTAAATTTGATAAATTTTGTCAAAATTTGAACTTTAAATGCTTATAAAAAAAATGTGTGCTTGTGTATTTTTAATATTTTTCAACTGCTATTTTAACAATATATCAGGAGCCATGCATTAAATGTCCATGCTTTTTTACCCAACAAATAAACAGCTCAAAAAGAGTCAAAATATTTTAAAAATTGTATGGTGTATAGAAAATGAAAATATAAACATTCAGTAAAATTGTCATGTATCTACAGTTATTCGTTTTTGAATAACAACAAAATAGCAAAATCGTTACATAAGAAATCGAGTGAATATCAAATGTTGTAATAATATGAATTTCAAACGCTCCTAAAAATTTAATTTGATTTTCTTGTAGGCATTTTTTTTTTGATAAAGGTAGACAAATTTATGGATAATCTTGTATTACATTTTCAAATCTTAGATTTAAAAAGAAACACTTTATGAATTTTCAACTCAAAATAATTTGCTAATTTTCGTGATTTTTCAGTATTTTGTCAAGATTTGAACTTTAAATGCCTGTGACTGTGACTAAGGATTTTTAATTTATTCGCCTGCCTTTGAAACAATAACCTAGGTGCCTTCTATTAAATTTTCAAGCTTTTTAGCCAACAAATAAAATTTTATTGATATTTATAGAAAAAAAAACTAAAAAAAATGGAAACTGAAAATGTTCGTAAATTTAGATTATGAGCGGAGCGCAATAAATGCATTTATTTTTCAATATTGTATGTTTTCTTTTGTTTCTGTATACACGATAAGAAGTAGAAAAAAATTCTTCAATCTCTAACTATAAAGGTGATTTCTGATAGAAAATCGGATCTAGGTGGTATTTTTAAGAGGTCACTTTTTATAATTCCTAGTATTTTTTAAAGAAATCTGGGGGAAAAAATGGGCAAGTGGTTGTCAGCTGTACAGTAGTGTCGAGTGGGTCATTGTAATGGATATGTATAATGTGGTAAATGTGAATTATTTGCAAAGTTTAGTATTTTTGATAATGAAAACTCTACCTTCACACCTATGCTAATAAAAAATTATTTTGAATTTACACTAACTTTTTTTTTTTAATTACACTAATTACACAAAATCTTATCAGGAACCTTGTATTAAATTTTAAAGTTTTTTTTCGGGGCATAATTGTTTTGTCAACTAAAAAATAACAAAAAAATCGAAAATTTCTCATACCTGGTACCTTAATGAAATCAAAGGATTAAAAAAATTAAAACATACAAAATTGAAAAATCAATACATTTATAGCTCCACATTTTTTTCACAAATCCAGTTTTAGATAAGTTTGATTTTGTTTTTTTGGTGCAACTCAAAAATGCATAACTGTAGAATCTAAAATGTGGACAAAGGTACTTTAAATTTTCACTAAATGTTGATACAATTATTATGTATAGAATTTTAAAAATATATTGACGATTTTTGAGCTATTCATAGATATTTGACATTTTAGTTTTTTTTTTATAAATACATACCAATAAAAAAATGTTCGCTCAATCAAAAAATTAATATAAATAAATAACTTAATATAAAGTTCCTTGTACGTTTTTTTATAGCTATTTAAAAATAGGCACTAATGATACATAGGCACGATTCGGTTTTCTAAGCATCTGAAGTTTAAATTTTGACAATATCAATAAAATTCATAAATTAATTTTTAGTTAAAAATGTAGGTACCTAATACCTACCTATAGTGTTCAATTTTAATTTTAATAGAATAAGTTTCTTATAGGTTATAAGTAATTCATAATTGAACTAAAAAAATCCATAAAATATTTAATTTTGATATTTCCTTATAAACATTTTAAGTTTAATTTTGCTGGATATTTTATACTTAAATCTATATGAAGAATAACAGTTTTCGTTATTTTGATACTTTTATTTATAATTTTTTTATTTAATATACAAAATTATATTTTCAAAACATTTTGATTAATTGTGTGCTATTGTTTATTGGATATTTATAGATTATACTGTAGTATTTAACAGTAAAATAAATTATACTATAATAATTAATAGCAATAATATATTTATTTAATAATCGGCCGACACGCCGTCTCCGCTCTAAATCGTTTTTCGTATGGAATGATTGATAATTGAATTTAAATTTATCACACCCATTACAGTGACCTGCTCAATGACCAGTTACACTCGGCTACTGCTGTACAACAGAGTGCTTACCTAAATTCCCCCTTTTTTCTATTATTTTTGATAACATTTATGTTTTTACAAGCAAACACTTCTGCTGTTTTTTTTCGAGCAATAATCATCATCATATTCAAACTCACCTTTTTTCATTTTCAGAGCGACTAAAGTTACAATCCTCACCCTGTAAGTCCACCGCAATAGTATCAGTTATATTTAAATTCAAATTCAAAATTTTTATTAGGTAGGTACATAAACTCATCTAGGTACTATGTAAGTATTACTACAGAAGTAAACTGTCAAGTGTCAACCTCGTATAAGTTGGTATCGAAAAAATGTGATATTATAAATGATCTTAAGTTAAGTGGGTGACTGGGCCGGGTAAGTCTTCAAATTTAAAAATAATATTTAAAGTAGATATATAATTACTAGTTTGTACACATTATATACTATCCAATACAAAATACAACTATCTGTTGGACGAGGAATAGTAAAATATTTCAAATAAAATTCCACCAACTAAAACCATATTATTATCTAATTTTCTAACAATAATTTTTTTTCCATAAAAATATTCTTCTTCTAAAAATATATCGACGCATAGCACATAAACACATAATGTAGATTGTGTTCCGGCTATGCAACTTTTTTTCTTACAAAATGAAAATAATCGTTTTAAGAAAGTAATGTAACACATGTGTGGCTTAAACAAAACAAAAGTTTGAAATCCAACTGTGTTGCATGACAAACTCATTTTTAGCATCTTGACAAGTTAAACAATAGTATGATAGACTATTGTAGGTACTAGATGTCTAGGTACCTACTGGATCTATAGCATTGTTAAGGTTAAGGTCGGTAATTAGTTGAAGAACCTATAGTAAATAATATATAAATCAATAATGGAAACAAAGGAACAAGGAAGAGAAAGAATTCCATAAAAAAATTATATTTTTACGCTGCAGGAAAACTATTAACTATTAAGTAATTCTATATAATATTATTCAATTCATCAAGAAGCTGCTATATAATAATACTTTACTAAATTTTATCATCGAACCTCTCAGCTTCTGAAACATAAATCCCGTTATAATTTTAATTTCAATGATACCTAGAACATGAAATTGAAATAAAATAATAACATTTTAACAAGTAAATAGAAATATGTTTTTCTTAAAATACCTATACTTGAATATAATTAGTAAATTTTATTAAATACTACTAATAAGTGATTACAAGAAATACGAAATGGGTTTATGTATTGTGTAATAGTATACTTTTAATAAAAAAAATTTGAATCTAGGTTGAGGTTCATAATACTATAGTACTTTACTAATAATTTAACACTCGTAGGTACATGGATGACAGAATGGAATTAAATAATGAATGCTATTTTATGATGAAAAAATAATATCATAAATTAAATAGTGATGATAAACTTAAAGGGAGACGAAGTGGCCGAGTAGATTAAGGCGTCGGTTGCGACGCACACTGGAGCCGGTTCGATGCCGGCCGCGGGTGGCATTTTTCTTCGGGCAAGTCACGGTGTCCGGAGAGAAGTACCGCCATCCCCCACCCTGGCATGGCAGATGAGTGAGCATATGCAAAACCGTAACACACGTGTTTAAACTTACAGTATCCTACCCCACAGTAAAAACCATACCCAATGGCCTAAGTTGCCACGGGTTAATTAATAAAAATAAAAAAATAAACTCAAAAATTATTTTGATTGAATTACCAAATGTACCAAATTACCTAATTTACGTTTCGAAACCCAAAAGAAACGAATACCGGCAAGAAAAATACATAATATAATTTTAAAAATGTTAATAAAGTGAAGATAGCAATTCACAGTTGTATATATTACAGCTGCTATCCTTATCGCAGCCCATTTTATGTAGGTAACTGAAATAAAACGGTGTCTGAAAAATAGAAAACATAATTCTTGTATTATATTATACTCGTATAGTAGATATAATATATAGATATACTCGGCACATGCACAGCTGATGCTTTTACAATATTGAGGCATATTCAAGGTTACTCATTAAGGATGCTCGTTCACCTTTTACATTTATTTATATTAGTATTTTAATTTTAATTTAAATATCAGATGTTATGTCAACAGTCTAATATAATATGTATATTGTGTATAGTGTACACTCATCATATATTTTGTATTGCATCTAAATCTCATTCGAAGGATTTTTATATTTTTCGACATATCATTATTTTTTACAAATATAATTTTCAAAAAATTCATACTGCACGATGCAGAGATTGGATGCTGGATACTATTTCTCTTCATTCAACTCGGAGCAGGCGGTAATATTTCGTGATATATTAATAAGTGTACTGTATACCTATTCGGGAAACTTATTCCGAGTGGAGTTCAAAATTACACTTGTCGATATATCTTAAACATTTTCAACGGTTGTCGGTGTCTTCTATATGCTTAGAAAATTGGAAAATGGATCTCTACTGTCAGGCGTCTGTATACTACCAGGTATAAAGGTACTACATAAAACTTTTGGAGCACCTTAGAATGAAAACACTCATAAAAGTGTTTATAAAGTAATAGTGAATATATGTTTTTTAAACTATTGTACAACTATTAATTAATAATTATAATATAATACAACCTATCTCGTTTCACTCAAGATGTATAGAATAGTGTGAAAACCTCATATATATATATAATAGGTGTTTATAGTAATTAGTTATGATCTATATATTTTATATTTGTAAAGTAAGTGAAACAAGAACTTAAGTTGAAGGTAATAGGTATAAGGTACTTTGACGTGTATATAATAATGAACAATAACTGTACGAAAACGAGTTGATTATAAATTATAACATATTCCATAAAATTAAGTAGCTATTACAGAATAACCTGTAATATCCGAGAAGCGTCGCATAAAAAAGGTGAACTTTTGTTTCCATTTAAAGCGTAATAACTACTAATAACTAATGTCAAATAGTATTATATATTAGGTACATACAACATCGATTTATGTATTAATGTCATGGATGAGCACCAGTATACATAAGCCTAGTGTATCATTAATCAGTAATCACTGATCAGTAGGTATATTATTATATATTATATTGATCTTTGCCTGCAGTATATATTGTCGAAGAAATTGCATCGACAGCACACAACTTACCGAAAGTACCTATGTATAAATATAATGTAATAATAATATAATCAATTGTCACATAATGTCTTGACCCTCGAGTATTTTAAAACAAACACTCCTCACTCGTCGACCCAACAATCGCACGGTGGTTTGATTTTAAATTAAATTTAGACGAAACGAATATGGTTTGGAGCTGAGTGATTTTGAGATTTTACATAATAAAAACTTGGCCAACGAGTTCCGCCAAGGTTCTCGCGTCTTATTCGAGTACCTACCTAACGCAATTATTCTCCATAACGAGAATGACATTTTATTTTTTTCTATCATTATATGATCCTATACTATAATATTATATATTTTATTCGAATGTAATTAAACAATTATGTCATTCTGCATCCAATAGTTTCCCAAAATTGTAGTAATTATTATTGTTCACGTGGAAATCACCATTCCGCCGTCCGCAGTATAAAATTCTAATTACTTTATAAAGTCATTCATTACGACTAACGAGTGTGTCTAAATCAAAATCAAACATTTTATATAATATGCACTACCTACGGAATATCGTTTTTTTTCTGTAACCAAATTCAAAAGAAAATGTACCCTCAACTAACCATATAAATACACAAGTTGTCGAATGTGATTCGAGTTTTCTTAAAACATAATATATCTATACCTAATATGACAGGATTTCGGAATCATCGCGAGATAAAAATATATTATAACGCATATTATTCCTATTGAACGAACGAACAATATATACCTATAATATTTTGAACATGACCGAAATAACGATTTTCAACGACAGCTACATAAGTGTATTCGCGTCCGTCTAATTTGTTATAATTATTGGTACTTTAATTATATATTTCGTATGTATATGGTTTAAACGTAGGTACATGTATAATAATAATAATAATATGTACGTAGGTATACATAGCGTCTCATCGATAGTGTGACCTTTTCGATCGAAAACGATTCTAGGCAATCTGGTTTCCATATAAATTACGTGTGTACGCGCACACGACATAAACATAAACTTGTGCACAACTTTGATATACCTACCTTGGTTACTCATGATAAAATATAATTTTTATTTTTTATACTCTTAAGAAACCATGAAATTTGCAATCGTTTGGCTGTCTCTGTTTAATTGTATTTAGACATCTCTGTTCAATAACCTAGAGTTGTGTGTATACACATGATGTACTATACGCGCACAGTGGTTATAGAAGGCAAACACTGTTGTAAATGACACATTTTTCAGGAAAGCTGAAAATCAATAATACATTATAATATATTGATATGTTTCAAAAATCGGTTTTCAGATAAACAATTTTAAGTTATTTAACCTGCCTCGTGTATTTAGCGGGCGATTCTTATAATAATTATATCTAAATAATAATTATCTATTTTAAAAGTAGTTTACAATTTACGCTTTTGAAAAATCATAGAAAGTAAGGTATATTGAGAATACACTGGAAAAAAATCGACTGAATCTTGAAATCGATATCCGTAACGTAATGAAAAACACTAGATTCAATGAAATTATAGACCATATATAAATACGACTGGACAGTGGACATTATGATGTAGGTATACAGATAATAGTTGATTACTGGAGTGTAGAGTGTATATTAATTTAATTTTAATAACGAGTAATTTTATGTATTTGTTTGTGAGTTTATGACTGTGAAAAAAGCATGCTAGCCGATAAAATAAGTCGCTTACTACATCATAATAATATGGTATATGTATATATATAATGATAATTAAAAATATAACTGTATGTTATACACCCTGTAACGTCACATGTCATGTTACAATTAAATAATCTTTACACTCGTTGTTGGCAAATGGTAAAATCAAATTGTAAGTCGTATACAACAAAATATTATAGTATATTATTGCAGACATTTCTAAAATATAGCAATGACTATGATGATGACAAATATTTTAAATATTGCATCAATGATCCTTTCATGTGTAGATACTTATATTTATAGCAATCAATATAGATATGGTCATGTCTTTTACAAAAGGAAAAATGAAAAAAATGAACCGCTTATAAGAGTTTATGTGTACCTACACATACATCTACCTATATATAAAGTATGCGCATACTGCATGCACACTGCACCGACTGCAGTTAAAAAAAAGTTGTCAATTTATCAACTTGACGTGCGACTTGTTGTTTTCTCGACTCATATAATTCGTTTGTATATTCACTCGTATAAAATGTATAGGGGGATTTTTGCCCCTTCTCGTCAGTGAATGTTTGACACGGCCGGAAGACCTCGTCCTAGTTCCGGCTTAATAGACAAAAAAAAAATGACAAGTGTGTTCGAACGTAATTAATAATAATCAGCCAACAACAATAATATGAGAATAAAACCAACTCGTGTTTATATGCGTACGTCTCACCAACCATCGTGACGTACTGAGTACTACTAACGTACCAAATGTATATAATATATATACATGTCATACTCATATATTATAATATATTAATATGTGTATAATAATATGTACTTTACCGCTGTGGTTCACCTGTCGCTCATTTTCGATTATATAATAATATAATACGTATTATGTTTAGGTACTATAGTCGCATGACGTACGCGCATGACTCGATTCAAATCGTCTCCAGACATTCGAAAATCCGTTCACTTTTATTCGGTCGTCGGAGTTCAACAGACACGGGCAGCTGATGAATAAAAAAATGCACTAAATTACGGCGGGTCTATTTTTTCAATACCTATTCGAAACTGTTAAGGCCACAATATATGTACGGTAATCCTCGCGATCCAGTGACGTCGGTTCAGCGATTCTCTCTCAGAATATTTTTGCGAATAGTTTTTTTCTTCTTTATATCAAACAGAGATAAAACGAGTTCGCGTTTACGAACACCCAGGCATCCAGCTATTAATCATAATCCTAATGCTTTCTGTCCGGTAAAGGACACTGTCGTGATATGCAATAATAATAAGGCTTGCGAATTTCGCTTGTAATGACAACAGATAAATCTTTCAAATGTTTGGCTTATCGACGAGGATGCCTGATTCCTAATGACTAATAATGAACATTGTTGCCAAAAAAACACTTTTACTACCGAAACTGTATTAGGTACGTGTTTGATGAGGCACAATGAATGACCTCAAATTAATTTCAAACCTATATAATATTGCAGTTATGATAATACATATTTTATCGTGTGTGTTTGTTAGCTACCGGCAATAACAGTTATTTATTGCCAACTCATAGGAAATGTAAAGGACCTCCAACCGTTCAC
Organism: Sitobion miscanthi; assembly: GCA_008086715.1. Classification (NCBI taxonomy): domain Eukaryota; kingdom Metazoa; phylum Arthropoda; class Insecta; order Hemiptera; family Aphididae; genus Sitobion; species Sitobion miscanthi. The sequence continues at coordinate 39,857,409 of CM017797.1, forward strand.
CGATCAGCGTTTATAAGTTAAACTGTGTAGTGTGTACATACACGGGTTAATACAAATAAGAACTAATATTATTAGTGATGATGACAGACCTCCTCGGTGCATATTGTTTAACAGGAATATTATAATATTGTTCTATTCGCACATAAATAATATCACATGGGGACTCGTATAATTCGAAATGATTATCTATTCACCTATATAGGTACCAGTATGCTGACGGCACCTATATACATGTCTATGACGTATATGATTATATATTTCAATCGAAATCCCGATGCACAAGGACGAGTGGATCAGTGTCCTGAGAACAATAAATAATATATTTGTATAGCAAAATAAAATATCGTCAAAACGTGTTTTTACTTTTTGTTTTAATTAAATCTAACGAAATATCGTTTCGGTCTTGTTACGCACAAGTTCACCGTCGATGTATTATTATTTATTACCACTAATCAAACAATTAAACTCGTAATATTCATACGCGCGGCCCTTAAATTATTCGCGATTCCCTTAAAATATCCGTTTCCCCCCGATCATTGCGCCGCAACCGGCTATTATAACGCGGTTTCTGATTTGAATTTTGAAACGCCCTATACCGTTTACCTTGGCACACACATGGCCATTCACCGAGTGTGTTATTATTATTAATTTTCACATTTCTAATGTACGAGCTATATTAGCTATAATATACTAATAAGGTTTATATAATATATATATATACCTACTAATATTATATAATACCTATCCATATTCGTTTTTATTAAATTAAATCGAATCTAATATGTATCGTCGCGCGTTTTATTCGAAGAATCTACAACATAATGTTACACAGGGTTGTTCACAGTGTACATGGCCTTGTGCGCACAGTCATACCACTCATACCCACTACCCGAAGGCCTAACATTTATATACGCAGAATAAATATATATATATATATGTCCACGTACTATTCTATACCCGCCTGTAAATGCATTCTACATTACTACTATATAATAGGTTACTTTGAACGTTTGAAAAATTATTTGACAGTTGTAGTTTTACATAGGTGCCTTGTACCTATTTTAGTATCAGCTTATAGTTAAAATTTTAAATATTTTAACCTACCTATCTCGAATTTTAAAGTTTCACGAAAACAAAATTTTAATATTTTAATTTATTTTAATTTTAGTCAAGGTAATTTAAAAAAAAAAAAACTTAAAATTGTTATAATACACGTTTAATACGACACTGAAAAAATTCTAAAGTATGTATTTGATAAAAAGTTATAAATTACCTATATAATAGGCATCGATTCGTTATAAACATTATAAATATTCGAATATAATAATTATTACCTAGGTATACGTATAGGTAACGTAGAGGTATATGTAATAACTAATAGGTGCACATATGTAAGTGACACACATATTAATATATTATTGTTTTCGAAAACAGATCAGTACAAAAATGAAAATGTGTGTAAGATAGGTATCAGCATAGTATTTATGATAACGATATGAATTATTTTTATATCAATCTTGTTGCTATGAAATAGCTAATAATTTACTTAAGTGTTATTATAACTAACTTAACCCTTTCCCTCACGAGTTTGACCATATTGTACAAAAATAAAGCGATATACATCTATACAAATATATAGGTACCAAACATTATAGGCACAGCACACAATTAATTCATATTTTTATTATGATACACAGTATACGCACGCAGACATCGAATGAGTATAGGTACTTTAGTAATAATAAAGTACATATTTTATTGCACCATAAGTACACCGGACTTCACTTCACTGATCGTGATCTTTGTCCATTCAACTTATTGTCAAGCCTGAAGCCACTCAGCCAAACGTATATTCTATATTCAATTATTACTATAAATTATAATTATTATTGGTATCACTGTCATACATAATATTTCGCCGCGGTTTTTAATAGAGTTAATAATGTGAGCCGAGTGGGACGAATGGGTTGTACCCAGTATTGGGAAAAGATAACCAAAAAATCATCTGGATAAGATAACAGATAATTCATTTAAAATTCATCTAGATAAGATAAAATATAACATCATTTTTTTTTATCTAGATAAAAAAAATGGACAATTTTTTTTAAAATTATACTAAAAATAATGTAATTCATTAGTAATTACTAATTAGATAATATTTATTAATCAATAAATCCTGTATATCATTTCTCAACTAAAATAATATGCAATTTAAATTTTTATACAATTGAATAAAAATAAAATAACAAAATAAAACTGACAATATTTCAGTAAACATTTCTTTTTTTAACTATAATAATATTGGAATTTAGAATCACTACTCGGTTCTCGTAAATTATTGGCTATTTCAATATTTAAAAATATTCTTATTATTATATTATTTATCTGGATAAATTACCACAGATAACCATTACATTTACCTAGATGAGATAATTAGTTGATTTAATTATTTTTATCTAGATAAGATACTTAAAGAAATAATTTTATCTAGATGATTCCCAACACTGGTTATACCAAACTTCTAACGAAGAACTTGTGTAGTTTTAAAATATATTACAAGTACCACAATTGCACCTTTATATATATATTATATAAATGATCTGTGTGCGTCGTATTTTTGTGAATAATAAAATGCAATATAAACAACAGGCACAATATGTATCTAATTTAATGTATAAATATTAAAATATAGTACCTGATGCTATAGCAGAAGCCGGTATTTAATTTTCATCACTCCACTTTTTTACAACGTATAAATATTAAATATTCTATTTTGTAATACAAAATGAAAAAATCACGAAAATCTTTAACATCAATTTCAAAATCAAAACTTACACCTAAGGGCATAATATATTTAATATAATGTATAATATTATAAATATTAAATAATGCCTGGTAGGTTCTATAGCAGAAGACGATATATAATTTTGATCTCTCCGATGTTTACAACATAAATATTAATTATTCATAATTTATATGTAATATAAAATGAAAAAATCATGAAAATCTCTAACGTCAATTCAAAATCAAAACTTTTACTTACTGTACCTTCATAGTTCATACACATATAGCCATAAAGGTGCGTATATTAAATAAGTATATGCATTATTATATTATAATATCAGTTTGTTCATAACGCTTCAAATTATAATATATAAAGTGCGCGTAAAGTATTATAGAATATTATAATATAAATTATATTATTATATGCAAATATTGATATATTATAAAATATTATGTCTCTGTGGTCAGTATATATACTGTATAGTGCATAATTATAATTATATTATAACTATATAAGATGCATATTATTATATTATATTATCGTTATTCGTTATTTGTTATGGTTTACCTATTTGGTTTAGTATATACAGGACCGTTTAAAATTTAATTTAAATTTATCCTCGCACTCATAAGCAAAATGTTGACCGCTAACATTTAATAGAAATGGTTGGGGCACTTGGGGGCAATGATATCGTTTTTCCTCCTGTTTTCAGTTCTAATTTATTGTATATTACAACACGTTTATTTATTTTTGAAAATAATTTTGTTTTCTTTGTACGTTTTATGTAATTATGAATTGATTATTCAAATATTAATATTGTAATTTGTAAAGGTACACATATTATATAATTTAAGTTATACTCATTACACATTTTAATTTAGATAGTATTAACTTGATATAATATTATTGTGTTAATTTTACAATACTACAAAACTTCAAGCCCTCAAGGACATATTTACATTGTTTACATGTATAGATCAACTATTGGTAAAATTTAGGGTGGTCCCTCACTTTATAATCACATTAAGTGAAAAATATCTTAAATATTAATTACATATTTTCCCCAAAAATGTACTCCAAGTTACAAGACTGAAGTAGCCAGTAGCACACATTAGGTACATACATGTTATATAATCCTTCCCACTAAAAACTCGTCCTCAAGTGTTCAAGGAAGAATAAATTGGTTGCAAATAGATTTCGTGTTGATATTGTTAAACGATCACCAATAAAAAGAAAAATATCTATCTTTTATTATTGTTACCTATATACATATATATATATCAAAGAAATCGGTATTTAAGAAGAATACGACCTCGCAGGTGCCAAGGCGAAAACCATCATAGTAATAATATTTAATTTAATATAATACATTATATATATTTATATCTGTGTGTGAAAAAAGCCAATAAAGTACATTGACATTCCGATCACAGAATTGAGGCGTTCTGCATACTAATATATAAAGTGTAGGTACTATAGTCTGTAGGTAACCCGTGATAAAGACAAAATTACAATATTTTTTATGTAGGTACATGTAATTTTATGGCGTTTCGATGAGGCCGCGTTACCCCGTGACGAGCTTCATTTGGACACGGAAAGTTCAACAATATGTTATGCACGAATGGTTATTTTAATATTATATACAAGATTTTATTCATTCCGATTTTCGATTATTCTATAAGAATCTGTTGTTTGTAAATTGTAATATTGTAATATTATTACAAATAATAAACAGGTTTGAAACCCTTAAAAAATTTTTACAAATTGCATAATTACAACAAAACAATAACACTCACAACAGAATATTCAATTAAATTAACCTATTATAAACCTATCATCGTAATATTGTACCTACATGATGTGTTTTCCCGGACGTCGAGATGAAACCAACGAAATTATAATAAGTACCGAGTAATGGACGAGTATATTATATTATGGATATCTTATACGTATGCTATCATAAGTATTAGTGATAAATGATAATACCTAATTTGTTGTTGTATACTATTTAAGTATAGGTAATTACTAATTATAATTAATTCGTTGACCGAGAAAGTCATTCTTTTACGCTCAAACCACGCGATTTGTGACGTAACGCGTCGAAAAAAACCCGTTTTTTCATCACTCTTCATCGTCGTATGGACGGCCGCCGCGCCGATACAGATTTGGTGGTTTTCGCGTTATAAAATATTCGCAATTCGTCCATAGTAAACTCTACACAACATTCAAAACCATACGCTTGGTAAGTAATGTGCCCGTCGATCTAACGTGAGTAATCTACTGGCTATTGCCTAGTACCTACCTGTGCGCATTTGACGATGATAACAATAATAATGATTAATAACAATAATAGTAACGATATTGCACTCTTATGTTATTATAATAATATTATATTATATTGTTGGGTAGTGATTATATTAGTATGGCGCGCGTTGTGCATATTACGGAGACGTGAAATAAAAATCACATTGTCGAGCTCTGAACAAACAAAATAATATTTCCTTTCGACCGGTAAGGTCACCCGGGTTGACCAGCGAGTTGGGTGGGTGGATGAATCATTTGGTACAGAGAACCTCGACCTACTTAATCCAGTCAACATTAAACCAGCCAGGAAAACCCGTTTGCGTGTATATATTGTTTTTTTTTCGCCAACTCTACCGACTTCCTTCGAATTACGCGATAGCCATTTTAATAAACGGTCGTATACATATTATATTATATATTTTTTTTTAAACGTTATATAAATATAATATATATATATATGTATTCATTAAGTAATAAAAAATCTTTTAAAAATGAACGTTAAGGCCATGCACAATTACTGTTTTCGATTTGCATGTCTGAAAAGAACTTATCGTTTGTCGCGCGCGTACATGTGCGATTTAAATTCCGTACGACTATATATATATATTATGGACAGTGTCGCGATACTACACTATTGGTACCTACGTGTGTAATAAGACTTATAGAAATATCTATGGGAACTTGGACCGAAGTCGGCTTGAATCGTACGTGAACATATTCCGTATGGAACACGTCTAATGTCGATTGTTCAGGTACATCGAACCAGTTCAGAAACGACGGGTCCGTGATGCAAGATGCGATACCCTTATTTATATATATTGTTATTTATTTTACCCGTATAGGCACGTAGTAAACTGTGCATGTATATTGTATATACATACATTGACTGTGTTCCTAATGAGTGGCTTCTACTGTCCCAGGTATTATGGATATGATATAATATTATAGAGTTTACGATGGCGTGGCGTCCGTTAAAAATTTTGCAACGGTTGAGACACAAAATAAGTTTTATATGTATAAAATATCGTGTACCTATAAAACGGCTGTACAATACGTCAGTTTATGTACACACTATATATCATACAGGGTGTATCAGTTTTACATTAAAATCGCATGACATACCTGTGTCATATTATATTCCGATATTCGTGATACATAATTAGGTTAGGCAGGTATATATTACCCGCTTATTATATTATTATGTTACAAGCATTAATAATTATGCTAATACTATAAATTAGTGAACGTGAACCACTATAGATTTGGCTATGATATTGTGCTGTACCACTCTTATCATATATTATTATAGGACTCAGACTTTTGGGTAGTATTCCGAATAAAGTATAATTTTAAAATACAGCTGTAGGCTGTTTCCCAATAGTATTTACTATTTAATGCTGTATTATGAACACACTCTTGAAAGTATTTTTTGAATACTTTGAAGTTTGAATAGGTACTTTATTCAGAAATATTTTATAATGCTGTAAATGATAAAATATCACAGTTATATAATATTATATTCAAGTACAAAATATTTTAACATTGGCCATAATTTCAAATATTCCCGAAAACAAATACCTATCACCTTTTTAATACCTACCTATCTACAACAAAAGATATTAACAAAAAGTATTTGGAATACATTTATACTATATTTTATAAGTATTCCAGAATTAAATACTATATAGTACCAATAGTACCTATAGTATTTAGAACAAAATTTATTCCAAATAATTTTTAGAAGTATTTTACCCAAATATTATTGGTACTGATAGGCGATTTTAGTTATATCTAATACAATCATTATGAACTCAAATAAAAGGGAACATATTTCATAAAAACAATATTACGGTAATTTACTTGGCAGGGTTAATTGTGGGGAGGGGCCAGTGGGGTATTTGCGAGGGGCCTCTCAAAGTCACAAAGCATATTATTATTTATTATATTATAATATATCTCCGCGTTCCGTTAGGTACTGCACATAGGTACACTAGAATCATATTGAATTAAATATACAGTCATTGAAACTAAAAGTTGCATGATCTAATACTTAAAGTAAAATTATAAACGCTAATACACCATTAGTTGCAACTTGCAAGTATATTAAATCACAGTATATCTACGTTGTAAATTAACTTTATCCTGAATAAATCATTATAATGGTATACCTACATTTTTTACACATACTAACAATAGTCATTTATTGAATTATAGTTATATATATTTACTAAACCACGAATTATATATTAAATTTCACTAATCAAGGTCAATATTTAATGAGACTTCTGAGTTGTTTTACACTTTGTTCAATTTTATTATGTTGTAATAAAATAAATATTAAGTAGATGATACTTTCAATGAAATTCTAAAAATTATTCAATCAGTAAACTTCAAATTGATTTATATAAAGGATAATTGACAGTTGCAGACACTCATCATTACTCAAAAACAAAATAATCGTTTTTATAAAAAATAAAAACATATACCTACGGGGTAATCCATTTAACGTAAGGACACTATTTATTTCAGAAAACACTGACTTTCTGTAGATATTTCTTTTACATAATTTAAAGTACCTAGTTACAAGACAACAATTTTGACTATTTTTATTGTTATTATTTTTTAAGTTTTTTACTCATTTGAATAAAAACATTCATTTTTAACTTCATATTCGTATTTCGATCTATACAAATTTAAATTTCGAACAAGTAGTTTAATCGCTATAACTTTATATGTATTCAAATTTTAAAAGAGTACAATAGTGGACCACCATTTTGTATAGTATACGAGATACTCCGCAGTCCGCAATCTGCTCATTTAAACTTGAAATCCCTACTTATAAGTTATAATGCATTAACTTCTTGTCTAAAGTTCAATTTTTATACACTGAAGTGCTCCAAAGAATATTGTGCTTTATAATAAGGAATACAAAATGCATGTTGTCATTACAAAAATAAACAATTAAAACAATTATAACGATATAAAATTGTAAGAATATATTTTTTTTATGACTTAAAATGATGTAAAAAATATTTTCAAAAACGTTAATAGTTTTTAAATTAATATACACTTTATTCTAAACAAAATCGATTAGGTGTCAATAATCAATTTTAGTTAATTATGTTAGGCAGTCAATGTATCATTGATTGTAATATATTAAATATAAATTTTATCGTAGTAAATGTATTATTATGCGCAACTCAGAATTCAATAATACTCATATACAATTATTTAAATTCTCAATTTACATAATACTCATATAAATCTCAATGTATATTATATACTTATACAAATCAGAAAAATTGTATTATCAACTGTTTAATGAACAAAATAATTAAATACCTAGGTATAACAATCATAAATTTTATTAACGGTATAGTAGCTACTATACAACTATCTAATTTAAATCTAACACATGTATAATAATTTTAAATGATTCTTTCTATTTTAGATTCTGAGTGTAACGATAAATGTATTGATTTTACAATGATTTGTGTTTTTTCATTTTTTTTTTTTTTTTTAGTTTTTTTTAGATTCTGAGCGAAGCGATGAATGTATTGATTTTATAATGATGTGAGTTTTTTTTTATTTTTATTTTTTTTTTGTGTCTGTCATCACCTTTTAGGACAGTAACAATACTTGGATTTTCTTCAACAGTAACTTTCCTGAAAGGAAAGTGAATCTAGCTAGTACTTTGGGGGGTCAAAAGTAAAAATTTCCCAGTAGTTTTAAAAGCGCCGTGAAAAACAAAAGAAAAATTAAGGAAAAACGGGAATTTTTCGCAAAATCTGTTTTCGAGAACATCGATTATGGTTTTTGGTGTAACTCTAAAACAAATGACCGTAGATACTTGAAAATTTCACTGAATGTTTATATTAGCATTTTCTATACACCATAAAATGTTGTTAATAATTTGACTCTTTTTGAGCTGTTTACGGCCATTGTCAGTTTCCATTTTTTTTAGTTTTCTTTTCTATAAATATCAATACAATTTTATTTGTTGAGAAAAAAAGCTTGGAAATTTAATAGAAGGCTCCTAGGTTATTGTTTCAAAGGCGAAATGAAAATAATTAAAAATCCTTAGTCACAGTTTTTATTTATAAGCATTTAAAGTTCAAATCTTGACAAAATACGAAAAAATCACGAAAATTAGCAAATTATTTTGAGTTGAGAATTCATAAAAATTTTTTTTTTAAATCTTAGATTTTAGAATGTAATACAAGATTATCCATAAGTTTGTCTACCTTTATCAAAAAAAAAATGCCTACAAGCAATTAAATTTTTTTGAGCATTTGAAATTCATATTTTTACAATATTGGATATTCACTCGATTTCTCATGTAGCGGTTTTGTTATTTTATTGTTATTCAAAAACGAATAGCTGTAGATACATGAACATTTTACTGTATGTTTATATTAGCATTTTCTATACACCATACAGTTTTGAAAATATTTTGACTCTTTTTGAGCTGTTTACGGCCATTGCCAGTTTTCAATTTTTTTTTTTTGTTTTTTTCTATAATTATCAACCACATTTTATTTGTCAGGTAAAAAAGCGTGAAACTTTAACGCAAGGCTCCTTATATATTGTTATAATAGCAGTTGAAAATTATTAAAAATACATAGGCACAATTTTTTTTGACAAAATTTAATAATTATTTTGTAGTTAAAAATTTATAAAATATTCAACTTTTATAGCTAAGGATTGAAAATTTAAAACAAGGATATATAAATTACTTTATTCACAATAATATCATCAAATATATCTGGTAATATCATAGGCTGACTGACAGTTTTCGCTCAGAATCGTTTTTCTTATACAATGATATTATATCATTGAATTCAAATTTAACACCATCCATTATAGTGACCCACTTTTTTTTAAAAAATTGTAATTTAATCAAAAATGAAATTATTATAAATACTTGTTTCAAAATCATAAATAAATTATCTAGTTTAATGGTTGGTATATAGTATTTACTTGTATACATTTTTTGTTGAGGACAATTTTTTTCAAGGGTATATCGTATATAGATCTGACAGAAGTAATTTTGATTTGAAACGTTTATAAAATTACGATACCTATGTGTATCTTATTAAGGTCATTTCATATATTGGTGTGTACCTGTTTGGCTGTTTATATAGTGTAGGTACAGTCTCGTACAAATACTAATCACCTATTGCTCATCTGAAATTCATGACACTTTTGATTCCGAACAGAGTGCTGCTAGGTGCCTAGGTATTATATTAGTCTTACAGTAAATTATTTCATTATAATAACTATATATTCTATGTTGGTAATTTTCTTTCTGAAAAACTATTTTTGGGTCCAGTATTCTTATAGTTTCGTACAGATCGTGTAGCTCTATCGAACGATTTAAAATTAAACACTATTCATCGTTGTAACAGTAGTACCTAGGTATACCACTTCTATTACTTTAGGAGTTATTTACAAATATTTCTATATAATTTAAAATTCAGTAATATGTATACGACATTTTATTTATAAAAATATCTAACCAAAGAATTCCTGCACATATTTGAAGGCAATAATTTATTGTTGCCCTCAGGTGTGTGAAACTGTATAGTTGTATACTGCACTATTATGTACTAGTGTCCTCTAATATCCTAACACTAAATCCTGTTCATACTTACTACCGCTTTGTAATTTCCATTGTGTTTTTTCAGTCTAAATAATAACAATAAAATCTGTATTCAGCCCATAACCATTGAGCTGGTGGAGGAGTGTGCAGAGTCTGCCGACCCGCCATGGCACCAAAATTAATAAATACACGACAAAAATTGTATTATTTTATATGATACATTAGTGGCCAATCGACAATTATAATCGCATACAAAACGATTCCATAGACAATGGTTCCATGACCTATGCTATTGTAAAAGTATTACAATTAAAATTATAGTTATTTAAAAATAAACCGTTGAATGAGCTACCGAGAAAATCTCGATGGGCCGCGTATCAATTGGGCCGGTAGTCAAAAATGCCCGGGGAGGTCCATTATTATTTTCGGACAAAAATAATATGTAGTCATAGAAGACAGTGGTATATAATATAGAAGGATATAATAATTTATAATAATCCAAATCGATGATTAATATATTAATTATCATGTTTTAACAATGAATGCATCAAGTGTACATAGTATATTACTGTATTGGGAATTTTATTTCAGAAAAATATAAACTAGAATTTTCTAATAATAGTGAATAGGTATAAAAATATGAGCAAGTGGGTACCACTCCGCGTCTCCGCTATAATATCTACATTAGGTGTCGTGTGGGTCTCTGTAATGTGTTAAATTTGAATTCAATGGTATAAATGTCACTACTACACGGTAGACCAGGGGTCGGCAACCTTTTTAACCATGCGGGCCATATTTTTTTTCAATTTTTCATCAAGGGCCGCATTGATAAAAAAAAATGTACATATATGATATAATAGTAATAATTTAGTAATCGACGATATATACATTAAATACGATTATATTACGACCTAGATAACGTTCTCCCTCGTACCTTATGTCACTCTAATAATCATGATTCGATTTTATTTATTACAATTTAAGATATAAAATTAAAATTTTAAACACCATGAAATATATTTAGTGGGTCGCGGGGTTGCCGGTGCCTGCGCTAGACAGTAGACACTAGACACTAGACATGAATTATAATGTAATAAATGATTGTTATGTGAATTAATAATGTGTTGTAAATTTGTAATTGTTAATGTTATTTAAATAAATAAATAAATCTACAGTAATTGTACCTATACCTACGAAAAACGATTCAGAGAGAAGACGATCTGTCACCGTATATTTCTAAGGATATTTTATTAATTTATTAAACCTATGTTAGAATTACTAACTCATTTGGTAACTCATTTTTCTACTAAAATATGGTAGGCTGCACTAATTATTTTCGAAAACAAATTGCATATTATGTTATATAATTATTATTGTTTCCATGAAAATGTTCGTAAAGTCGTAACTAAACGATATTTGTATTATAAAAACATGATGTACTAAAAATGTATCATGTAGATTATAGGTAGCGGTACATTTCTACTCGTATTAAATTAGTAAATACTAAATTCACTTAAATACATTTTAATTAGTTAATTTTAACTTTTATTAGCTATAGGGTTCTAAAATAGAGAACCTTCTATGTACCTATATTTGTGGTTTTTTCGAATCACATAATTTATGCCTATTATTTACGCACAACAGTTTTATATTATGAATATTAATATGATGAACCGAGTCGAACGTATAGATAAATTAAATTATATATAAGGTCATACGGGTTTTGGAGGTTATATACCGTCCATAAGTGTATTATTATTTATTAAAGTAGCAAACATAATAAAATTGTTTTAATACAAAAATAAAAAAAAAAACATGAATAATACAATATTACCTAAACAATAAATGTTTATAAAATAAATACTACCTATATGTATGCGATTTTGATGAATATATATTGACATATTGTATAGGTATATAAGTATATTGTACAGTATGTGCATGAACCGCTGTTTCGTAACTATATATGATATATTGACACCACAAATCTTCCGCCATCGTCTGTACATTTATTACCGATACTGGTAATACGATCATATTATTTAACATGATTCACAAGTCAATGTCAAAATCGTTATAAAATATATTACATTCGATATATTTAAGTTACATATACTAATATACGTAACACATCGCGTGTATTAAAATTTATTAATCATAATAAAATGACAATAAAAATATAGCAATATTACTATATATAAAAACGCATAATATTCTTCCTATATACGAATATGAATTTCATTAATATAATATTTTCTTGGCTGACAGTTGTATAGGTAGCTGTACTAGTTGTACCTATATGTATATATTAGAGTTTAAGACACTAAGTTATAAGTTATAACTATCTATAAGTATCGTTGTCGAATCAATAGGTATATTCAGTATGTCTTTAACTACCTTAAAATACCCTCTTTTAACTCTTAAGTTCTCAATAACGTGATATTCATTTATCTGCAGCCAGGCAGCGGCAGCCTATAACGTTATAGCTAGGTAATCGTATTTCTCTTTCCCTGCATCAACAATTTGCATCTTCTCTGGTTTAATAAGTTTTAGTTCTTATAAAAGTTCTGTGTATTATATATAAGTTAGGCCAAGAAAAAAAATGACTTAATTAAAGAATCAGCAGGCAATAATTATTCTCATGGCCGATTATCTAAAGGGTGATCGAACAGGTTGCAGGGTCTCCTTTTTTTTACGCAACCAAGACAATATATAATAATATTAATGTTGTGATATAGATTATGATATGTAATAATAAGGTGTATTATATAAAGGGCACGCCATAGCCCGTAAGTGACAGTCGCCCAGGGCGCCGTTTTTTTTTCCAGAGACTACAACCTTGGACACTTCCACTCTGAAAACAAAAATAATTATAATTCGCATACAATACGAGCTATGGGGACGTAGATTATTTTAGTGAAACTACTTTGGCCATGCGAAATTTATACCAGTAAGGCATTAACGCAACTCAACTGTAGACTATAAATTATAATATAATAAACTAATAAAGAGTCTATGTAGCTTATAAGTTGTAATATTGTAATGACGTCCTCATCAGTCATCAGTGGTCAAAGTCTTATGCTGCAGTCTGTAAGAGTCTTAGACTCTACGCGTACACAAGAAAAATGTTGTATTATCTCCAGCTGCGGATAAATATATGCCTGGTAAACTCGGTCCCAATTCTCAATACTGTAAAAAAATTTTAAAAAAGTAAAAAGCATATTTATATATTTGCTAAATTTAAATTAAATTAGTTTTACTGAACTTTAATCAATACGGGAAAATGCATTTTTATGGGCATTACCGACCATTCACCATTAAATTCAATCAATTAGTTCCTTTGTTATAGTTTATACTTTATTATGTTTATATCGTATGGAACAACTAATTAAATAACGGCATACGCATACGCTATATTGTCAGTAGTCAGTGCTGTGATGCTATCGCATTCAAATAGATATCTCAAACTCAATACCTCATATTATACAGTCCTGAATTCATACCTAGGTCATTAATATTTATAAATATATTCAAATAATTTATAAGAATGAAGCAAATAATTATTAAAGTTTAAACTCATACTAAAAAGCAAATGTTTTCAAACAAAAAAGGTGGGTAAGTGTATGTCGCTCTGCTGTACAGTAGGTTATACAAGTGGGTCATTGTACTGGATGGTGTTAAATTTGAATTCAATGATATAATATCATTGTATAAGAAAAACGATTCTGAGCGAAAACGGTCAGTCAGCCTATGATATTACCAAGTATATTTGATGATATTATTGTGAATAAAGTAATTTATATATAACCTATTTACGTGGTGCCTTGTTTTAAATTTTCAATCCTTAGCTACAAAAGTTGAACATTTTATAAATTTTTAACTACAAAATAATTATTAAATTTTAAATTTGATAAATTTTGTCAAAATGTTAACTTTAAACGTTTATAAAAAAAAATTGTGCTTATGTATTTTTAATATTTTTCAACTGCTATTGTAAAAATATATCAGAAGCCTTGTATTAAATTTTCACGCTTTATTTCCCAACAAATAAAATTTTATTGATATTTATAGAAAAAAAAACTAAAAAAATTGAAAACTGACAATGTCTGTAAACAGCTCAAAAATTGTCAAATTATTTTCAAAATGTTATCATTTATAGAAAATGCTTATATAAATATTCAGTGAAATTTTCAAGTATCTACAGTCATACGTTTTTTAATTACAACAAAATAAGAAAATCGTTACATGAGATATCGAGTGAATATCAAATGTTGTAAAAATATGAATTTCAAACGTTCATAAAAATTTAATTTGACTTTCTTGTAGACATTTTTTTTTTGATAAAGGTAGATAAACTTATGGATAATCTTGTATTACATTTTCAAATCTTAGATTTAAAAAGAAAAATTTTTATGAATTCTCAACTAAAAATAATTAGCTAATTTTCGTGATTTTTCCGTATTTTGTCAAGATTTGAACTTTAAATGTTTATAAATGAAAACTGTGACCAAGGATTTTTAATTATTTTCATCTGCCTTTGAAACAATAACCCAGGATCCTTCTATTAAATTTCCAAGCTTTTTTTCTCAACAAATAAAATTTTATTGATATTTATAGAAAAGAAAACTAAAAATAATGGAAACTGACAATGTCCGTAAACAGCTCAAAAAGAGTCAAATTATTAACACAATTTTATGGTGTATAGAAAATGCTAATATAAACATTCAGTGGAATTTTCAAGTATCTACGGTCATTTGTTTTTGAGTTGCACCAAAAACCAAAATCGATTTTCTCGAAAACAGATTTTGCGTAAAAATTCCCGTTTTTCCTTAATTTTTCTTTTTTTTTTCACGGTGCTTTTGAAAACTACTGGGAAGTTTTTGCTTTTGACCCCCAAAGTACCAACTAGATTCACTTTCTTATCAGAAAAGTTACTATTGAAGAAAATCCAAGCACTTTTACTGTCCTAAAAGGTGATGACAGACTCAAATAAAATTTAAAAAAATTAAAAAAAAAAACGCATCATTGTAAAATCAAAACATTCATCGCTCCGCTCAGAATCTAAAATTGATGATCCTGTATAAAAAAATATCACGATTCATATTCATCAAAAATTCGTTTCCTTTAGGTACCTTACTATTTAGGTATACATTTTTATCCACAGTACAATATAAAAATGTTTAAAATAATGACAAAATATGGGTAGAAATATCATGTTAAATATGCTTGAAAAATTATTACTCTAACAATTTTGTATGCAAACTACAATGCTGACAACTTGTTTAGATGTTCCTTGGATAACGTTACCACCAACGGTGCGCACGGTAGGGTGTGTGTTCTGGGTCCTAACCTTGGAAAAATCCTGCAGGTACTACATGGTTATCACTTAGTATTCTTACCTGTAGCTGGTAAACTATTAAATAATATTATTGTGACTAGGTTAGGCACCTAATTGAACAACCCACTGACTCGATGCGTGCCAAAACGCCAGATAAATCTATTTCCGCTACCTCTAGCGCTCGTTAATGGTCTTTTTACTCTTAGCCGTGAAATTATTACATAATAATAAAAATATAAAATAATTTTACGGTGTATCGTCTTTGCAGTGGACCGCGTAAAAAGTTATTACCGCCCCTCCTACGCCACGCCACCCGATTCCGGGTATAAGGTCAAGAACTTCACGACTTGTTTTCACATGCGCCAACTATCCGATTAATGACTGCAGTTCAAACACGACTCAATGTCGTGGACAACCAACCCCGTCGTCCACAAACAATTGTTTGAAAAAAGAACTAATTTTTATATTATTATTTTATATTAATTAACTATTTTCAAAAAAATTAATATATTTTTTTTAAAATTGTGATTATAATATTGTAACTATTATAACAAAAACAATAAACTTTAGAGATATTAAAAATACAAATTATTTTTCCGATCGTCACTGTCTACTTATATTCATTAATAAATAGGTTTTATATCAAAAATGTGTTATCTACTATCATATTACATGGCCAAATCAGACCATATCATATCGACCAACACCACGGACTAAGATATTATACTCCTAGTCCGTGACCAGCACACAATCAACGTAATCTACAATCTGTGCCAAATCGTTCACCAAACCAACCAGCTACTTACTACTTATGCGATATACTGATATGCCGACGAAATCTAGATCACTCGCACAAAATCCAAACACATAAATTCACACAACTGTCTCCTCCCCAATTCCAACAAACAATTACAAAAATAAAACATATTTGTTTAAAAAAATTAATTTGATTATTCTCAAATTCAGTAAGGTGACTGTAAAAGTGGACCAAAAACCAATATCCAACAAACAAACTTCTAAACAAATCAAAGCTCCATGACCCATCTGCATTAGTGCACAAAATAATAACTTTATTAATCTCTCTATGATCATAATATTATCGAAAGGAGAATTATTGTAGTTATGCAAAAAATCCACAAATGGCATGAAATTATGAAACTATGTGCTAGCTCTCAAGAATCATACCGTTAGGTTGTCTAAGTTGGTCAGTGATTCCCAACCATGGTGTCATCTTACGTACCAAATAGGAGAGAACGTTGCCTGCGGGTTATTACTTATTAACTACCCATCAATAATAATTTTATCAATTCATACCTATATACCTACCTATATATAGCTACCTACATAAATAACATTAATATAGGTATTTCCCAAGCGCACTATCGAAATTAATCAAATTATCGTTTGCGCTTATCGTTGTAGCCTGTAATGCATTTTATAAGACGACGATCGACGACTAATCGGTCGACTACGTACCACAACTCACAGTCCATAGATGTGTCGCGTCGTCACAATAATAGCAACACAAATTTCAACCAAATTGTGACCAAAACTTGTCAAAAATAATTGACAACATGCGACTAAATTTGAATGACATACTTTGGAAATATTCAATGAGTAGTAACTATACCTACGTGTAAAGGGAAAATATCTACAAATCATATTATAGCACCGGTAAGTATAATATTATATAAATATTTTCGAAATCTTATCTAACCAGCTTATAATTAAACAAACATAAATAACGAATTACGATTTTTTAAATTCAATTTATTATATCTACGTGGCTACGTAGGTAAATATTAATACATTATGTAGTTTTTAAATTAATGTCGTATTATAAACGATTTGACACTGTACATTTTAAAAAATGTTGATCATTTTGATATGATCTCATCATACCCATTTTCATTTAATATTTATAACATTTTAAATTGACTTTTTAGTATAACTTTTTATAATATTATATAACAATTATTAAAATAATATTTAAATTTCGTCGAACTTATAACATTTACATACTTTTATTTACATAGGTACCTATGTGTAGATATTATATACTTTATGTATATAATAGTACAAAGTGTTCGCGTAATGTATGTTATTAAAATAATGGACCGCACACTCACTATTAACTAGGGATTGGCCGATACCACTTTTTACCGATATCCGATACTCCGATATATGCTGCCGATATAAAACCGATATCCAATAATATATGAAAATATAAAAACAACATTTTTGACAAAAAAACATGAGCCGATACCACCATAAAACCGATACCATCAACTGATATATAATAAAACCGATACCCGATATCACAAATATTACCAAGAAAAGTGAAAACATTGACTATTATTTAATATTTATTATTGGTAATTTTTTTTGGTATCGGTTGAAGTATCGGTTCTAGTATCGGCCCATCCCTACTATTAACTCTCCTCCAAGATCCCGAAGTGATTTCCTCACACATAGCCGCATTTTCACCCACAGAGGGTTTTGGGTCAGTAGAACCTCGAATTTGGCGACCGGCGCCAGTAGGCGTATATTTTCTGTCTTATTCTCGTTTCAATAGGAACGCCTATTGGTACTTGTTAGTTGTTATATTTTAACTGACAACGTTACAAATTTTAAATTTACAATACTTCACGCGAACGTACCATCGGAATGTATTCAAAAATCAAAACACTGTATAACTTCTTAACTATGGCCGAGCGAAAAAATCCGATTACACCATCGTTCTTACTTGTTGAAACACGCAAGTATACTAATTTCAATAAAAAAAAAAATCATAATTCGTGAAAGGCGTGGTAAACTAAAAAGGGAATTCATGGGAATTTCCTATCAGAAAACGTGGTGTTGAAGAAAATTAAAACATTTTACAGTCCCAAATGTGATGACAGACACACAAAAAAAAACACACATCATTGTTAAATCAATATAGTGGAGCGATAAACTCAGAATCTAAAATGTATATTCGTCTGGTTAAGTCATTTTGTTCCAAAAGTTCAATCTTAAGTAATAAAACGTCAATATTTGCAAGAAAAAAAATGATTTACATATAATACACGGATAGTTAAAATAGATAATAATCGTTTTAAAGTAAAATCATATTTAAATAATAAATACCTAATAATATGAATGTCCCAGTATATTATAACTCGATATATAGGGACCAACTCGATGAAACGTTATCTGTGTCGCAGTGTTTTTATTACTTGGATAACATTATACAATACATTAAGTACAATTAAAGTTAGTTTGAGAACATAGGTTTTATATGTTTTTTTCGTTTAACTATTACAAATTATTGGCAAGTGCTATAAAAAAAAAAAAAAAAAGCTACGTCACAGATAAAGTTCTTTCCTATGAGTTGTGTAATTTTGGTAATTCTATCTACTATAAGCACATAGGGAGGATAGCAAAACAGTTTTTGCCATGTTGTGCATTGTAAGACGGAGACAACGTATGCGGGTGTAACGTACATTATTTCTTTGACGAATAAATTATATCTACGTACTTTACACTCATTTCACTATTTATAATATTTAATATTTCATACAACTATTTACGGCGGATAACATGTGTCACAAAGCCCGATTTCACGGAACTGAACTCGCGTAAACATGGGGAATTTATCAGTACCTATACAAAAGTGATGATTGGATATTTGGATATACCTATTTAGCTTTGCAGTTAAAATTTAATTTCGATATGAATTTAATATAATTTACACATATATTGTGGCAACATCTTTATAGGTTTTTCCCTTACTTTTGAACTATATAAGTCGATTATATTGTATGTATTACCACTGTACCGACTATAATATATTGCATGCGCACTTCGTGTTTATTGATAAATGCTAAGCTTTTGGTGTTTTTGATAGGAATTTCAATTGTGCTGACCGCGGAGATGCAGTCGAAGAAATGTACATTCATGCGGACTTGCGGTGCGTTTGAGAAATTCAATCCCTGGGCGTGGGGATGACCATGTTAAAGACTTGGAGCAAGATTGGAGAAAATAATACAAATTCGATTATTTCGGATATTTGGATTTTGTTTGAAGGATGTGATTGCGATTTGTAGGTCATTTATGCGTGCGGACGAGATAATACCTAACGATGGTCCACTGATTCCATGGAGAAACAAACAATATTTATGTAAGTACCTAAGAACCAAAACGGTTTGGTTTTTTTTTACATAAAAGGGGCTCGGCGTTTTGCGTGAGTTTTATTTACTATTAGTCATTGGTAGTAAGTTTAAGGTTAGGTATAAGGTCGTACGATTTATTCATTAATCATTACCAATAAACAAAACTTTTAGTTTTATTCCTTTTTGCATATAAAACCCTAATTATTTTATCTGCTTTTTATTTTTTAAAAGTCCACGCGGTTAATACATGTAATATATTAATATGTATAGGTAATAGGTACTAAGCAATAACTAATAGTTAATAATAAGGAACAATTCTAGTTTAGCTCCCTAGCGATTTTTTGAAATTTTTTTTTGTAAAATGTGTGTTTTTGTATGCTTTTTGTAATGGTACTTTAAAAAAAGTCGCTCAAACTTCTAATGAAAGTTATGTTCAAAAAACTACAAAATACTCGATTTTCAAGTTTCGAAGTTATGACACTTCAAATAAAGCAGTGATTACTTACACAGTTTGTGGCACTCGTTGCTGCGCTCTTCTTAACCTAACCTGTCAAGGACACCACCGAGTTCAGGCGGTTGCCGTTAATCGAATTCAAAATTGTGGAAGTTAATTAAAGTGGCAGAAGTAGCCAAGTAGGCTTAAAGTTACTTATTTCATATAATATCGCCAGTGGTTGACGTGCCGGGAGGTCTTCCCGTTTTAAATTTGAATGTAGGTATATTCAGGCGATACGGTCACTTCTCTTCTGTGTCCGAACCTTAAATCACATTAGGTACAATACTATAATACAATATTATGATCTAAGGTCGGACCTATGATGGCGCGCTATCTACCACTAACATTTCGACATTACGCACGGAACTACTAGCCGTCACTGCCTTACTAGATAGCCCTGACGTTCACTGTTTTGTAAGTATTTTGTTTTATTTTCAGACTTCCCGAGTTCCAACCGACGTCGTCGCGGCTTACCACGAGTTACGACTACGTTTAATTTCTCTTTATGACCTTTATCTAATTTTTAATAACTTCATTACTTCTAATAATTTTCAAAAATTAATGTTATTCAAACATCTTTCGTTTTGATTTAAACAGTAAGAGCGTCAAACTATACTATACTCTGTCCAGTGAGAGAACGCAACGCGCACCGACCAAAACTGGTTCCCCTACGCAACACCCTGCTATGCGGAACCGATTTCGATAGCATGGTGACGCGGGGGATGCGTAGAATCTGTGCGTTCTCTCATTGAATAGAGTATAGCTGGTATAAGAGAACTTAGGTGGCTAGGTTAGGTATACAGTATGTCCCAAAAGTCCCGTATCACCCTTAATATCTCCATGTAAAATCACTATATTTAAACGCGGTTTTTTTTTACAGTACTAAGTATGAAAATTCTGATTGAATGGCATAAAATTCATTTTTTTTTTTTTAAATTCAAAAATTTTCAAAAATATTTTTTACGCATTTAAGAATTTAAAATTTTTAAGATAGCCATTTTGTTGAACATATTTTTTAAAACAGTTCAAAAAAAAAAAATGGAATTATCATGAAGTGAACCTAAAGTTACGATATTGGTCATAATCTTACAGTAATAATTAATGCGATTTATAATAATAATACCTACGCATATCGCAATTTGGTAAATTTAATTAAAATTATTATCTTGTGTTCTTTCTTTATTTTTATGAATTTTTGGATTTTTTTTATGGCGTTATTTGAAAAATCTTGTGTATCCGTCTTGTTCATTGCCTAATCTTCGTCATAAAATTGAACAAAATATTCAAAATATCTTAAGGGAGACATTAGGAAATGTTAAGAACGCTTGGGTCGAAAAACTTCAACTCTGTGTTGCAAATAATGGAGGTCATTTCGAACATTTATAAAAATAAAAATGTAATGAATTATTTTCGTTTTTATGTAATAAAATCTTTTTTTCTATTAGCAATCAAGTTTAAAAATATTATCTGAATTTTAATTTTAATCTTTCCTAAAAGCTCCACTAATAGTTAGGTGTTTACAGATTACCATTAGAAACAGTATACCTACCTAACTAATATTACAATTATTGATAAACATACTCTTTTCAACTAGCTCTATCTTTATTATAAATCGCATTAATTATAACTGTAAGATTATGTCCAATATCGTAACTTTAGGTTTAAACTAAGTTAAATTAAAGTTAAGTTCTATATGAGTTTTTTTTATTAAAGTTAAGTTCCAGTCAAGTAAAAGTTAAGTTCCATATAGGTTTCTCATTAAAGTTAAGTTCCACTCGAATTAAAGTTAAGTTCATGATGAGTTATTTATTAAAGTTAAGTTCCATATAGGTTTCTCATTAAAGTAATATGGAACTTAACTTTAATTCGAGTGGAACTTAACTTTAATGAGAAACCTATATGGAACTTAACTTTTACTTGACTGGAACTTAACTTTAATAAAAAAAACTCATATAGAACTTAACTTTAATTTAACTTAGTTTAAACCTGAAGTTACGATATTGGACATAATCTTACAGTTATAATTAATGCGATTTATAATAAAGATAGAGCTAGTTGAATAGAGTATGTTTATAAATAATTGTAATATTAGTTAGGTAGGTATGCTGTTTCTAATGGTAATCTGTAAACACCTAACTATTAGTAGAGCTTTTAGGAAAGATTAAAATTAAAATTATATATTGTTATACTTGCTATTTAAAAAATTGGTTTTACTTTTTTTTTTCTTGATTGTCTTACGTTTTCACATATACCTCCCTATAATTTTCTTTTAGTTGTAAAAATGTGGATTACACATTGGGGATACATTGTTTTGGCCTATAATGCATATAACAACTATTATAATATCTTAAAAACCATAGTAAAACCTTCAACGTTCTAAAATCCATAAATTTAACAAACGCATTATTTATTGGGTTTAGCTGATCCAATTTTGTCTAAAATTTTTGTTAGAGTGAATTAACTTATAATCAAACTTCAAGGTTCAAACATTATCTGTGTTTGTATGTCAATTTTTACGATAGGATTTTGTAAGCTAGTTTGGAAAGGGTAGCTGATAGCTATGTATAATATTGTACTCAATTTAAATATGTTCATAGATACTTGATGAAACGTTATCAGTGTCGTAGCGTTTTTATTTTTTTTTATAACATTTACAAATAATTATTAATAATTAAATGCAAAAAACAAATAAAATCTTTATGTTCTCAAACTGATAACTTTAATTTTATTTATGTTATCCAAATAACAAAAACGCTATGACACAAATAAAGTTGTTTTCTATGCGTTGTGGAATTTTGGTAATTCTACTATAAATACCGAGGGAGTGGTTCTATCCCACGCAAAACAGTTTTTTGCTATGTTGTAAATTTTTAAGACGGAAAAACGCATGCGGGTATCATGTCTTCTTAAAAATAAATATTATAATCATAATAACCTAATGTACAAAAACAAATGTCTAGACTTTCTTAGCTTTAAAGTTGATGATAGCATTAGGTCAATACACACAGTACAGGATTTAGAGGAAGGTGGGGGGATCGATCCGGGGCACAAATTTCAAACCCATAAAGCATTTTATAGAAAAAGTGGCACTGATATTATGTTGTGATTCGGGTTACATAATTTGTAGATCCGGTACTGAATATACATTTCAATCTAATATTAATGCTAACACAAATTTTATTTGACTGCACATAAGGGTTTCATTGCACCCATCCTCCCTCCCCCCCAAATAGTATTATTTAAGCGAGATAAAAGATACTTTAGTTTATTTAATATTTAATAAAAAAAGTTTTCATTATTTTTCAAATAATATGATTTATTTTAGAATATTAAGTTACTTTTTAAAACATTATTCATGGCCTGGATCTTGCAGGTTTGACCTCCTGACGTCTGCATATAAAATTTTAACACAAAATATCTATATGATAGTACTACTTTAAGTAAAGTAAGTTACCTGAACAAGTTTTACACTACTAATTTAATAATTTGATATTCTGTTAAATTTAAAAGAAAAATGTATAATGGAACCATTAAGGGTTTATTAAAATTTAATAATTTACAGACAATAAATAAAAATTATAGTCTAAAATCACTATTTTATATATTTTTTTCAAAACAAATTTAATTTACATCTGGTACAAAATCAAACCATTTTTAATACAAATGAATGATATATATATCATACATAAAATTAATCATAATGTTAATGGTAGTGCTGATAAGCAAAAAAATAAAGAAATCAATGTCAAATTTCAAATGTGCACAACATAAAACTAGGTATATACAAAAAAAAAATTACAGTATAATCAAATACTAATTAAGTTATTTGTAAAATAAAAATTTTAAATAATATACATTGGTACACAATTACATAAAACATTTAAATGAAAAGTTACTAATAAATTGCATTTGGTCACTAAATAATTGTAATATTAAATTACAAAATGGAAAAACTAAGAAAAAAAATAAGAATCAATAAGAATAATAACAACACGAAAAACCAACAGAAATGAGACAACACAAAATAGTTATAAAAAAAAAACTCACTAAAATAATTTAAAATGATACAATTATAACAGAGCTGGTACACAAACTTGCTGTACTATTAAAAATACAATAGTGAAAAATAAATATTAAGTATTTAAAATGATAATTGCCGTGGTTTAAATCCAGGCGCTTTAGTGCTAAGGTTTTTATGTGGTGTTTTCATTTGCAAACATTGATAAGCTAAAGCCGTCATTTCTTGTTGATCGACAGTCTTTCCACATGTAATCTTCCACATTACATCATTCTTCAAGTAATACATTATTTTCAACAAAAAATTTATTAGAATATTGTTAATAATTTTCCAAAGCAAATTTCCAAATACCTTGGATACGAGGCCGGACCATTTTTGTCTGAGTGGACTTCCAATGTGTAGACGCTTGAGGACACTGCTGCCGTCGGACGACTGTGGTAACTGTCTGCGGATAACTGTTGTCTCCGAAACGTCTGGTGAGGCAGTAGAGCCATTCTGGTCATCACAAAACAATACATACAGCCACCATTTACTACACCATCACCGTAATAATAACGAATAGCCACTACTACTTATTATTATTACTTTTTCATAATAAATAATACAAATAAAGATATTTTAATAACTCTAAAGCATTTTCAAAGAATAATTAAATTGCACATTGATTGATGGTTTAAATAGAATTAAAATTTGATTTGCTTAACTACATTGCTACTGTAGCTCCAACAGTTTTTTTAATATCAGAGTATATTATAATACATGCCATGTCATGTCAATTAATATGAATATTAAATATACATTTATGTGTGAAATAAGGACCAATCTTCATAAACACTGAATAATTTTAAATGCTGACAGCAATATTTGGTGATAAAATGTCTATTCTCTATATTTTAATAAAACAAAAGCAAACTTCCTTGAAAACGCTATAGGCTAAAATAAAAGACCTAGAAGGTAATTATATTAGTGATGGCCAGTGGGTATTCATTATCGCTTTATAGTAATAATAGGTATTTCATGAAAAATCTACATTCTTCAATAATCTTATTTTCAATCAATATGAAATTTGGTACGGATTTAAGTTGTAAGTATAAAGAATACTTATTAAATAGTATACAAATATATTATTTGTATATATTTTTTAATTAAAATTGATTAATATTTTTAAGTTCAATCTTTTTTGGCTTGGCTCATCACTATTTAGTATAAGTTAGTATTTCTCAAATTATAAAATGTTTCTCGTATTTTTAACTACTTTAAATAAACTAATACAATTTTTATTTCAGATTTTGAGCAGAAGGAAACGAGTTATGGTAAAAATATCAAACAATATTCATGCGGAACCTTTTTTTTTTTTTATTAAAAATATAATAATCCAATTAAAAGGTAATTATGTTTTTTGTAAGATGTAAGAAAAGCTCGTATTTAGAACATATTTGTGCAAATGCTCAAAACCTGCTTTTTTTTTGTTATATTGTGTATATTCAAAATCAACATCATAACAAGTTTAATTTGAGAAATGCTTAATCAAAACATGCACAGTTAATAATGGGAAGCATAAAGGTAAATATAATCATTAATAATTTTTATTTACGATATAATGTAGTTTTGTATTTTAAAAAAAAAATAACACTCATTCATCAGTTGTACGTATTTCTAAAATATGTATTCAATGAATTTGTCTCTAAATTAATATAAATTACTGTTAATATTTACCTTTATTACTTAAAAGGACGCCAACACAACCAATATTTAAGAAGTTTTATGTTGGCAGGACATAATGAGAAGAATTAAAATTTTAAATCTTAAATGCAATAAATTACTGATTCAAAATATTTAAAAATTGTCCCGTATTAGCACCAACAATAGTTATTGTTTAACAGGGTTGTATTGAAAAACAGTTTTATGTGATACAAACTTACAAGTACAATATTTAAAGCAGATTTACCAAATTTTCTTATTACATAGCAGATAACTTTATCTCATAACGTTTTTGTCTGAAAACTTACTTGTATATATATAAAAAAAAATGAACCTTTATGAATGAATGATTATGGTTGTCTTAAAAGCTTAAGTTAGGTATATATTTATAATATAGACATAGCTAAAGTGTTTTTCTATATATTATAAAACTTATGTAAAGCTTCTAAGAATATTGCTCTTGTATGTTTGTCCTACGCAAATCTATTTTCATATAAATGATGGGTGGTAAGACGTCCTCTTAAATCCCAGTTAAAAATAATACAATAATAACAATACATTTAACAATCAAACAAAATTGCTCTAATTGCACTACTGTGCTCTATGAATAGGTACTATGTGTAATAAAATATAATAAAGTGAACTAACTATACTCAGTAGATCACCTCTCATTACCACAAAAACATATAATTATATGACAATATACAAACATAAATTACACAAATATTTATACTAGTCTATTAAGTCTTACAAGATTAACGAAATCTTTTTCCTACTTGAAGTTTTAACAAAATTTGAGAGACCACATTGTATTCATTGCATACAGGTTATAATTCTTGATCCAATTTTTATAATGTAATAATAACATAACTAGGGTTGGAATAATATTAATTGATGTTATAAAATTATAAAAAATAAACCATAAGTTCTTTTAATAGTCTCATAAAACAAAATATATTGGTGCCTAATACGTGGTTGCTTTAATATTTGAGCACCTTAAAATCATTTTTCATCTGAATAATTTATAAGCATTTTATAATAATAGTTAATCTGGGCACCTGATGATTTCTTGAAAACCTGGCACTTATGTACAAGTTTTACAAATTATAATAATTATGACGGTCTTATGAAAATGAAACACTATTGGTGTTATCTTTAATAAGTTACTTGAAAATTTGAAATTTTTAAAATTCATATAGTTGTAAGGTATAGGAGGAGTTTGGCATATTTATCGTATTTTTTGTCAAATTTGATGAAAAATGCAATAATTTATTTATTTTCACTTGTACTAAATATATTATGGAAATTGTTTTAAAATAAAATGTTTGTTTTTGTTTTAAAATTAAAGACTGATTGGATATTTAATTAGTCAGATTATTATTTATTAATAGATATTTTTAAAATTATTTTTTGGAATTACATTTAAACAAAACAAATAAAACATAATTTTTTTAAAATATGAATGGATATTATATTTTCTTGTTATTCCAAACATTTTTTATGATTTTTTTTTTTTATATTTAGTTCATATAAATGCATTTTTTTGAACCTTTTAAGGCATACTTTGCCAGTTTTTAATGCATAGTTGCATGTTTATTAAAGCATTTTTTATGAGCCCTGGCCATTAGTATGTTATTCATTATCATATATTTGTTAGTTATGTAAAAAAAAATTAGATATTTCAAAATATTTCAAAACTAAATCCTTTCCTCTAAAAACATGAATTTTTTTGTACCAAAAATTTTCTTTATGAATTGTAAAGATTACATTCCCATTTATTTGCAAACTCGCATAGAATTGTAAAATGTTGACCTCTAAATATAACTTAACTCATCTCTGTACACACATTGATATTCAGTTAAAAATACTCAATATGATATATTACATACACACAAGTCACTTTCAATAACAGTTTTACAATGTACATCATAGAAGTGGTTTTTTCAATAGAATTGTAAGAGTGATTTAAACTAAGTATTCATTAGTGAGGTGCAAAACTATTGCTTTAAATTTATCCTACTTGATCTAAGGGTGCAATAATTTAAAAAGTAAAAAAGAACTAGGTTTTTTTCATGACCTACTCACCCAAATACCTGAAAAATATTAACAAAACAAAACAAAAAATCTAAATTACGAGAAATAAAAATTAATAAAAAATAATGTCAAATCTAAACACTGGCACACTCAATAAAAGATGGCAGGTTTGGTGTATGATATAATATTCACTCTTCAAACCAAATTAGTGTGGATGATCAAATAAAAAAAACTATATTTTACCTTTGAAGCTGAATATTCTTCAGATGTAAAGATGTTCCTAGTATCATCTACATTTGTTGAATAAACATCTTCCGTATTCGTTTCTCTAATTGTTTTAGACTAAAAAATAGAGATTTTACAATTTAAGATTATTATTTTTAAAAGTGAAAATAGTTCAGTTTGAGAACAATTGTGGTTTGAATAAGAACTCGAGCATCTCATATAGTTTGTATAGTTTGAGTATAATAAGTTTGAATTTTTTTAACTAAGCTTATTTTAAAAGTATTATGTATAAACATTTGTTGTATTTAAACGTTAAAAAGTTTGAATAAGCCTCAACATTGATTTTGGACAGTTTAAAAAACAAATTAAATATGTTTAAACCGCAATATTTATTATATAAAATCCCTGATCAATAACATTCCACATTTTATCTAAATTTTTTTCTTCAAATGTAATTTTATTATAATTCTAAACTATAGAAATAAAAAACAGTGTATCTAATCGACAATTTTTATCTACATATTTTGAATACATTTTGAAGTATGTAATAAATATAAAAAGTACATAGTACTAACTTGTACATTTCTTTAAAAAATCTATTGAAACAGCAATTTTATTGATTAAACTGCTGTTTTCATATTTCATGAAAATTGATTCTGTTTGTTACTGTTAAGAGGATGTCACATTCACCCGGCATGTGTTGTCTCCATCTTACTAATGTACAACATAGCAAAAACTGTTTTGCTCGGGACAACTTTTATCTTTCTGTGTTTATAGTAGTGACTACAAAATTTCTGACAAATAGGGTAGAAAATTATCTATGCAACAGCGTGCCCATATTTTAGATAACATAAATACAATAAAAGTCATTTGCTTCTAAACATTTTGTTTTTTCATTTGCCTATAAAAAATGATTGGATATTGCTATTAAAAAAAGACCACACCGTTGCACAGATAAAGTTCTTCTTTATGTGTTGTGAAAATTTGGTAATTCTACAACAAATAAGGTGTGAGAAAAGTTGTCCCGTGCAAAACAGTTTTATGTTGTACATTTGTAAGACGGAGACAACAAATGCGGGTGTGACATCTTCTTAATACTGAATCTCATAAAATGTTGAATATATAATAATAGTATGAAACTTGTAGGTATATGCATTGTTTTTATAAGTAGAAAACAATTAACCTGACATAATTTGTTCATACCAGTGGCACAACTTGAGAGTGCTACAATTACTAAACATTACACGTTATAACACATTACCAATATTTAATTTTAACTACTATAATATTCTCGCACTATTATTAAAAACATATTCAAACTTATATGATTTTAATATTGTACTTTTATAACATAACTTGTTGTCAATATCAGTAAATGTGTTTAATATTTATAGTATGTCAATATCATAAGCCAAATCTCTTGATATTTAAGAATTATGATACTGATGTCAGTGAAACATTGGTGTACCATACCATACTATTTCATATCTATTTTTTGATCTTCGCATTAAGGAAAAACAACGTTCACATGTTGCTGAACTCACAGGGATAGTTAATGCAACTCAATGCAATATTAATATCATTGTTTATAAAAACTATAGATCGCTTACAGGCCCGTATTTACGCGACACAAAATATTGACGTGTAGGAAACTAATGAGCAACGACAGCACTTCATAAGAGCCACATCCATTTTTCGTCAATAGTTAACGTCGAGTAAATACGGGCCAGTGAGCGATCTATTGTATTTATAATCAATGCTAATATGATAGAATTGGATTGTAATAAAAATAAGAAATGTGAATTCATAATAAATTCTTAAAAAATAAAATTAATTTGTTTAAATTAGGAAAGCGTATGAAATTATTAAGACAATGAACTTGAGGGTGCTTTAGCACCTCTGTAGTTGCGCTACTGGTTTATTCACATAAATTTTTGTTATAACTTATCATATTAACACAAAAAAAAAAACTTACAGATGGGTCTATAGGTTGATTCCAAGAAGCTGTTGGAGAAGCCCACACGGGTGCAAGAGATTTTCTTGCTTTTTTCTGAGGTGTAGGTGAAAGAGGTTCGGCATTTTCTTTTCCACATGCAACTGTGTCATTAGTATCCTATACAATTTGATAATGGTTTTAAAATAAATAAAATACAGTAACATATAAAATTAATATTTAAAATTATTACACAAAACATGTTAGAGCTATCAGTTTCATACTGTGAATCAGAAAATTCAGATTCTTTTTTAACTCGATCTTCTTGCTTTATGTAATCAGTTATATCTTCAATTAAAGCAGACGGAGATTGAGCCTAATAATACAAAATATAATACATTAATATATTAAATAAAAATTGGTAATTTTAAACTGTAACTTACTAAATGTTTCACACCCATTTTACGGCCAGCCTCAGCAAGAGCAATTTTGAATGGCGTAGGTGTGTGAGGAGTATTAATTCTATGCATTGTTTCTGGAGTCTTAACATCATCACGACTTCTTCCAGCAAATTTATAAGTTAAATTTGGTGTAACTAAGGTTTCAGATTTTAAAGTCTGATCACTAATATCTTCATTAGGTTTACTACTACAACTAGGTAATAGACGCCTGACGGGTGTTGAAGATGAGTTAACATCAAATGACAAAGACGGACTATTTAAAAACTAAAAAATAAAATATAAAAAATTGACTGAAGTGTTTAAAATTGTAGTTTAGATTAATAAAACAAATTAAAGGCATTAGAAACATACAACAAATTGGCAAAAAAATGGCAATCATATAATAATTATACCTCTTATGAAGGTGCAAACACTATAGTAACAATAATTTTAAATATCAAGTGATAAACAATAAATATTATGACTGTACTGCCATTAGGAAAACAGTATTGTTATATTAATTTAATTTAAATTATATTATCATTTTTGTTACTATAATATTTAAATACATTATTTACACAAATAAAATAAGTAAAAATGCAAAACCACCAAAAACTATGTGCAGAATAAGAATAAAACAAAACAAAATAAAATACACCTTGTAACCCTAAACATATAATTTTTATTATTTATAAAAGATTGAATAGTTATTTAATTAAAACTTAAAAGCAAAGCTAAATGATAACAAACCTATGATTTTTAATTTGTAGTTAATCAACCAATACAAATATAATTATTTAAAATCCTTAGAGAAATAAATGAATTTCTAATTATTCAAAATCATAAATATTTCATAACACCATGAAATGACTTCAATAATTGAAATTCACCAAAAATATTATATAAAAAAAAATGATTACCATTATAACCATTATAACCATGTCTAACTACAAAGACTGCTACTGTAAATGCAAAAGAACTAATTGCTTACATGCATATACATTAACAGTAGTATTTAATGAAGTATAAAACTATATACGTTGGAGATTAAATCATAACATATTTACATACTTGTGAGGGACTGAACGGTAGTTGTTTTATTGGTGTTCGTTTCTCAGGCGTTCCAGGTATGCTCAAGCCTGACAAAATAGTCTAGACCACAAAGACACACACATCTCAATCTTTTTTTAAGCAAACAATCAAACCCAATTTAAAAAAGTGCCAATTTTGTCTACTTAATATTTACGTAAAACCATATTATTATTTTTTTTTTAAATAGAATTTTATACAACATTTAAACCAATTTATTTAATTTTAAAACACTATTAACAGCCAAATTTGGTTAGCTGATACATGGGCAACTTAATCACCGAGCATTAAGCAAATTGCAAGTCTTCACTACTTTAACAAAAAATATATTTGGTTAAATGTATAGCTTTATAACAAATTAAATGCATATAGAAAATTTTCTGTTGTAATTAAATGAACTGAAATGCAATTATAGAATTTACTTTTTAATTATATAGGAAAACTAATTTTAAACCATGTTTGATTATACAAAACTATTAAATCTCATTACTAGCATTGATATTAGGTATGGTTATCTACTCGGGTTTAACAGTCAAATGTGAACAAATAAACCTGGTATACTCTATTTAAAATAAGTTTGGAAAAACTACGCAGCTTCTGAACGGTGGAACCGCTATGATTGGCTGCAGAAGTCGGCCATGCCAACTGCAGCCAATGAGACGGTAAATGCACAAACCATGACGTTTCCGTCAGAATTTTTTCCACTTATTTAGAATAAAGTATAATAATTGGCCAGAATTCAACACATAAAACATTTTAAGTTCAAGTGTTAACTCGCAACCAGAGTAGATAACCATATAATAATAAGTAATCACTTTATTTACAAAATTTTTTTACTGTGATTACATTTACTTTAAATATTTACCTGGATTAAAGTGAAAAGTGTCCCATAACCTTTAAATTAAAATAATGCACCCTTAAAATGATTTGCTATGATGTTGGTACACAGTATTTGACAGAATTGGTAGATACATATAAATTCAGAATAATTTTATATCATAGTCATATAGAGTATTTAATTAAAATATAAATGCAGTTACTTAATAATAAAAAATCAAAAAAATAAGTATAAAAAATTCACAAAATTGATATTTCATTCTCTTAACAAATATTGTAGAATGACGTCATGACGCACCAATTACAAAGTTACACAAGATACTTATTTCATTCAATAAGCCATTTGAAATAAATTTTGTGCACAATATAAACAAAAAAAAAGTTACGAAATAAAAACAGAACAAAAACATCATATCAATATCATGCACTGTGAAATGTGTTTAAAAAAAACAATTTATGAACATATTGTATTTTATGTAGCACCTGTGTCAAATACAGTATATTAATGAAAACCCATACATAAGCACCCATATATTAAATAATCAAACCAATTATTATCTTACCTTTGAAAAAAACAACACTTTTTGTGCTAGTTATTAATTCTCAAATTCAAAAAAAGCTTTTCAAAAATGTAAAACAAAACTAAGTGAAGTACCTACACTGATTTTAATACTCTAACCATACGTAATGTAAACAAAATTAGCTTATTTTTTTTTTTTTACTTACACTGCATTGTAAATTTAATCCAACTTCAGGATATTCTGAAAAACTCCTACGCCTCCGAGTAACTTTATTATTTAGTGAAAATATATTTGATTTATTTGGTGTAACAGCATCATACTGATAATCTGCAAGAAATTATTTTAAAATTTGATAAAATTTAATCATTTATATGTTACTTACAAAGTTCTGGGCAATTATCTTTTTTTGGTGTTTTTGTAGGTGTAACAAGATGAAGTTCCGCATATCCTTCATCAGGAGAACTACCAACAACACTATTACTAGTTTGTTGAGTTTCAACAAAAC
This sequence comes from Sitobion miscanthi, assembly GCA_008086715.1. Taxonomy (NCBI): domain Eukaryota; kingdom Metazoa; phylum Arthropoda; class Insecta; order Hemiptera; family Aphididae; genus Sitobion; species Sitobion miscanthi. The sequence goes on from CM017797.1 coordinate 39,891,391, forward strand.
CTCCAGTCTCAAATAACCTAAAGAACAGTACATAATTACTATTGAATTCATTTTGATTTTTGATTTATTTTTATACCTGTATGGTGAATAACATGGCGGTGAATTAGATTGCAAAGGTACTGAAGCTGGTCTAGGTGGAGATTCTAATTTATAATTAATTTTGAACACATCTTTTACTTTATTTTCATTTTTCTTTTGAGGCGTTGACATTAAAGAATTCAAAACTTCAGCAGCTGCAACAACTTCAGCTTTATCCCGGACATCTTGTTCAGGATCTAATTTAGACTGAGGATCATCTGGAATATATTTTGGAGGCATCCAACTGTAGTACTAAAAAAAAATACAAGGGAAGTTAATCATTTATTTAAGATTAATAATTTATAGACTTCAAATTACTTGTGATGGAACATCAATAGTAATGTACTCTGATTGATTAACCTGTGATGTATTGGGGTGACTTTTGTTAGAATCTTCTCTGGTTTCCATTGGTGCTCTGATACTTTTTGATTTAGGCTTTAACATGCTTCTACCATATACTTCTCCTTTATCATCTATTTCATATTTCCTTCGCATAGTTGAATTCCAATGATTCTTTATAGCGTTATCAGTCCTAAATATTTTTAAAATAAAATAATTAATAATTATCTGAATCATATACTATTTAAATATGTGTACTGTGTATATTTTATAAATTACTTTATACATATTATGTAAAATATGGTAATCAGAATTTAATATTACAACAATGGTAGTTTAATGTTATAGCCTTTGAGTCAATACCAATATTAAAATTATTTAGTACAAAAATCAATAATACAATTTCATTTTGAATCATAATAATAACATTAGCAACACCCGTGAGATTATATTCACATACATCCATATTATTTAAGTGTTGTATTAATAATCTTAAGTTAAATAAATAATTAGCTCATTAACCTACCTTCCCGGTAACAACTTTGCAATTTTAGCCCATTGATTCCCCCATTGACTATGTGCCCTGAATATAATTCTGTCTTCTTCATCTGTCCATGCACTTTTTTTTATATTTGGATTCAAATGATTATGCCATCGTTCACGACACTGTTTACCTATTCGGCCTTTTAAATGTCGTGCTATTAGAGTCCATTTTTTGGGTCCATATTTTTCAACAAGTTCTAATACAGTTTCGTCTTCCTATGAATATAACAATTAAAAAATTAAATCAATTTTTTTTGTTACTTTACTTAATTAAACAAACTTCTTTTGTCCATGGTCCTTTTACTAAATCGGGATTCACAACTTTGTGCCATCGTTGTTGGCATTGAATATCTGAGCGATCGTTGAAATGTTGGGCGATGAGATCCCATCGTTCTTGATATTCTTCTACTAGTTGCTTTAACCTCATATCCTGCAGAGGAACAAATATTACACATATCAACAATTGTATACTATAATTATAAATTTATTACATAAAACATGTTTAATATATAAAATATATGATTCTGTTTTTGTTATTATGAATTACTAGCCTCTTCTTTGGTCCAGCGACCCTTATTGATAGAGTGGTTTGATGGTTTATATTCAACCAACCGTCGACCATCTTCACTAGATACGATTGGGATGCCGAGTGGCATCGCATAATCATCTGAATCTTCTCCATCATCCGTTTCACTATCGTAACCTGATCTGGACCTGCACAATTTAAATAAATATTAAAAATACATATTCATTAAAATAACATGTGTAATGTATAAATTAAAACTGTAACAATTAATCTGTTGTCATATAATTTAGAGCCATAGTAAAATCACTTAAAGTTTAAAAAGGTTGTATTAAAAAAATGTAATTAAAAAAAACCTGGTAGGATACATAGCCACTTCTTCTTTGCTCAACTCAGATCATGATAACAGTATGATATATTACTAAATTTTAATACAATCAGTGGTAGATTTAAGGGGCCTGACCCTCTATGGCTTATTAACTGTGCTATATATGCTAAATATAGTTGTGACATAAAACTCATGAGTAACATACAAATAGTTTTAAACTAAAATTATAAGTATATACACTTATTGTACATTATAATTAATAATATAAAAATTCTTTATACTAATAAGTAATAACAAATAAAAGGGTTTTTTTTTTATAACTATGTATTTAATATTGTTTTGAACAATTTTGCCCTTCCCCTCCAAAAAATCCTAGATCCAAAATGTGCTATTGAAAGCAATAATAAATAATTGCTTTCAAAATAGATATAAGTAAAGCAGTTGAAAAAATGGTTAAAATAACAAGTATAAATATATTGTATATTCAAGACCCCTCCCCCGCTTGGACCAAAAACAATTAATATAATAAAATAAATAATTTTCTGTTAAAAAAGTTTTGTTTAAGAAATATACATTTGTACGTATCCAAAATGTAAAGTAACACTTTTATATTCATATAAATTAATGTGACCAAATCATTTTTATAAAGAATATAGAGGGTTACAGACCGTGAATCCTGTTTCCTGGACCCTTCTTAAAGAGTATACAATTCTAAACTAATTATAGTGCCATTCAAATAGAAAAAAAGCTACAAAAAAATAATAAATATAATATATATCAAAGACATTAACACATATTCATACTACAATAATTAAAAATAAAAACTCATTTTAAACACAACAAAAAACTATTTTAACTATTGTAATCAGTTTTTTAATTTTTTTTTAGTGTACATTTATTTTTAAAATTTTTATATTTAATAACATATAAACACATAATATTTAGAACTTCTCATATATTCTATAAAAAAATTGATTAATCGATTACTTGTTATATCTATAAATATGTATACAAATCACTATTTTGAATATTTAACACTGTAATTTATTTTGTACATCATAATAAAAGTTTGATTTTTTGAATAAGCTAAAATTGTTTTTAGTAAAATGACAACTAATTAAAATAGTGAATAACTCTCTATATTAATCTAATTGTTAGAAAAATAAAAATAATAAAAAACCGATTATATTAACTCAATTTTGTATTGGATTACTCATTATCAAATCTACAAATATAATTTAAAACTGATATAATGTATGATGGTATGATAAAATTATAAAAGGTCTATACTTATTTTTACCTGTTTAAATCTATTCAAAAATATTCATCAAAATACACGTTTTGTTAAAAAATAAATAAATAATAGCCTAATATCCTAACTTAACCCATAGAAGCAAAAAACGAAAAAAAATAGATTATTTAATGATAAACGATTAACAAAAATTAAAATACAAAAAAATCCGATTCTATTATTCTAAAAACTTCGATCGGACATAATACCTATAATATTGTATGTCTATAAATTAACTGGCCAAACAAAAATAATAATATTCAAGATAATATTTTACTATTTGCCTTATTTTGGCATTTTCATTTTAATTTTAATCAAGAGCTATCAAATAATAATATTTAATAGGTAATTTGTAAAATAAATTATTTAACTAAATAGTCAAGTACTATTTATAATCAATGGTAATACCATGGAAACAATTGAATAGAAATCTTTAATAAAACAAAATACAAAATAAAAACTAACAATAAATTACTATAGCGTTTATTGGTTCGACTATTAATAATCTACCTATTCCAACTAAATATTATTAAAAATAGTCTTAACAAAAATGTATATCGTGCATTTAAAAACTTACTCATCGTTATGCTGTACTAAATGCATTCGTTTATCATAAGCGTTTTGATATTCTAGAAGACCACTCACGCAGCTATAAGGCCGTTTAGACATGGAGACATTCAACGAGACTATCTACTCTTTAAAATAAACTTTGAAAACTATAAAAGTTCAAAATTATGAACAAAGCAGCAAATATATACGTCGTATTACAAAATAGAAATTTTACGTGCGTAAAGAACTACGCCACACTATAATACCACACTACTATAGTTATATGGCGGGAGAACAGAGGCCAGGTGGTACAAGACAGCTGGGGCATTGGTTAGGGGATCAACTAAGCAGTAATACAACCCCTCCCATTGGCATAGCGGACATGAATACTTGATATACATGTAGAAAAAAAGAGGAAGCTGATTTCCTAACAAGAGAAGAAAGGGGCTCAGCCAAAAAATATATTAAGTGATGCAACATTGAATAATAAATTAAAGAACTAGTCACTAGAAACACTTGCATTTTAGTCAGGTCTCAAACACCTTTAATAATGTTGCAATATTGTTTTTTTCAAAGTAAACACAAGGAAACACATTGCCGCGTATCTGTGTAACAAAATATTCCCGAAACTATTTATTATTTATGCACATTATTTCAGACGCAATTTAGTCCGTCCTAATAAAACAAAATTAAAATATTATGTTCCGTAAACATTTGAACTTCGATTTATTATTTAATACAAATTACTACCAAATTCTAAAATCCACGATACCTAATATAGCTCTGTAAAATATACTATAGTGATCAATTTTAAATAAAACCATAATTTTTTACATTTTATAATATTTGCTTATAAAATAGTTTAAATACTTATGTAGAATTGAAGTTTTATGAGCTTGCAAACCTGCTATAATTTTTTGTTAAAAACTATTGTTTTGTTTGCTAAATAAATATCATTATTATTACTATTATTCATGTGCAGATTTTATAAAAAAATATTATTGTGTTTCCACAAAAGTGTGTTTTTCAGTAAAACGCATTTCTTATAATTGTTAAATTTTGAACTTACTGGTACTACTTTCTAGATTCTTCAAAGATATAATATTATAAGTACAACAATTACGTAAAAACGTGAAACAATATAGTGGCAAACATTAAGGTTAATATCCGTAGTACAATTTTTATTCGAAATGCTTAAGCTTTTTTTTATAATATAAAATATGCGTTAATAAATAATTTATAAAATAAATATTAATTAGAAAGTGGTAGTATAACAACTCATTGTTCTTTTTTTAGAATTACGGCTCCGAAATGCAGAAAAAGTATATTTTCCACCCATCTACTATTCTTAAAATGCCAATTTCCCAATCAATAAGGATTTATAAAAAAAAAAAAAATACTAGTATTAATAAATCCTACAAGTAATTGTTCCATAACACTCCTTCTTCCTACGCACAAACTATTTATTGCTATAACTGTACTGTTATGTTATCCGCTGTCGGGTGCTATGACATGGTTTAAAATTATTTAAATACCATAAATTAAATTCAGGAGTTTCAAGTCCGTGATACCTATATCTAGCATTCTAGCATAATGGCATTGTCTTAATAAAACTTAATGTGTAAGTATTAATCTTAAAAGTTTAAAACTGCTAACACAAAATTAAAATAGCTTTTACTACAAATTTAATTATATTTTTCGTAAGTTGTCGAATACTACAGAGACAATCAAAAACTTATAGTTTTGAAGTAACTAGGCATGATTTCTATCAATAGATACAAGACAATGATTATAACTCGCAAGAAACTTTTGACAAGAAACTATTATAGGTACATAAAACAATAATACAACATATATTTTCCGTCAAAACATAGATTTACAATTTACAAATATATTTATGGCAGGTATCTACCATAAAAAAATTATATTATAACACGATTCTCAGCTTTTACACTAAAACGGATTTGTGATCGCAGAAGGCAGTTAACGCTAGACTAATTTTTGAAGGGGAATTAACCTTTTTATTATAGAACTATTAACTTATATATTATGTAACCATCGGTGTCAGCAATCCTCAGTCATGACTTGTCATTAATGAGAATGGCTAAATCGGTTAATCAATATAGACACTGCTTAGACAATATTTAATAGGTAGATATTTATTTATTAGATTTATCAGAATATTACTTAAATGAGTAATGACCAAAGAATACTTAACTTTACAAAAGCATGTAGCTATTATGTTATTATAATTTATACCTATTAGAATTATAACTAAAATTTTATTTATAAGCCAAACAAAAAGTTATTTTGAATACGGAAGGCTCTGGATTGAAATCAAAAAAAAATCATCTGAAAATAGGTATTTAGCATGTATTAATTATTACACAACTGTTCTTGACACTATCGTTGTCCGTTTGTTCACAAAAACAATTTTTGTAATAATTCCTATATGACAACTCCCCCCCCCCCACTTCACACGACAAAAAAGTGGTATTAAAATCAAAAAGTAATATTCAATTTCATAATCGATAAATCTATTAACATTTATCACCTTAGGAAAATACAAATTGATGACATTGACTAAACTTATCAGTCTGTAATTACGGAAATATATAGACCGATTCCCAACTACGCCAGTATCCTCTCCGGCATTACTGGCATCGCTCCGTCATTACTCATTACCTACACATTGCCGGAATTTCCGATATTTATGGTAACACACCTACGATTTTCGAACATGGATCTAAAATGTGTTATTCGGAAACTGTTCTTATTCAATTATTCTTACGTACATTTGTGTTCAGCAAAACCAACCATGCTAGCTTTAATATTAAGTATACTTAAAGAGGGAGGCCAAGTAGCCATTGAACTGCCCGATCCTACCATTAACATTTGTACAAGTTCACTCAGCGCTCTTCACAATCTTAAGTATATCTTGCACTCACACATCCTAGCAATTAAAAAAAATAACAAAATTGAAAAAGCCAACAAGAACATACAGTTTATATGGACATCAGGCCATTATGGAATAAATGACAATGAAAAAGATGACAAAGTATAGCTCGTGAAACAGTCAATAATCCTATGACGGAAATACACACCTACTCCTCACTCATTGGCATCCATAGGAAATAGGAATGTTAGCACCTATTGTACCAATTTATGGACATCTGAATGGCAGCGTACACCAAACAATAAACTCAGATAAATCAAAAATACTACCATATACTGTCCTAAACCCCGTTCATTTAATCACAAAGATGAAGTAGTTATTAACAGTCTACGTATAGGTCACTCAAAGATGTCCCAGAGAATAATCTGTAATGGGCCAAACCTGCTGAGAACCTCGAGCAGGGACACCGTAGCTTTACACTCAACCCCCGCCTTGTCTACTGTCGAAATGTTACAGAAACCAGAAAAAGCCTATAAATGTCTGACAACCTCTTCCCTTAGCTCTTAGTCTTGAAGCCTTTAGCCCAATCCAAGACAACACCAACAAAATCATCATATTTCTAAAACGTATTGATATGTACAACTTAATCCAAGGAAACCATTGTATTATTTATATGTAACTAATATTTATTTTGTTATTAGCTAATAAATTAGTAGTTAATGCTGTACCAAGAATAAAAAAAAAACATTGTCTGTATTTTGTACGTTGGATTTTTTAGGATAATTAAATTGTTATGCGAGTTGTAAGTAGACGGTGAATATGTTTAATAACACAATTAAAAATGCAATGACGTCCTCTTAAGGTAGTTATGCTCATAATCAGCTTACAGCAATGCTCCAATACTCGAAAACATTTTTTAGCCCCCTCACCTTTATGTAACGATGTTGATTTTAAAAAAAAAATTGATATTTAATATCAAATAATTCTTGTAGATGCTACACCCGAATGGTGTCGTCTGTGTTACATAGCAAATATGCGTTCAGCAGTTTCAATTTTGTGTCTTTAGTGTTAATATTACAGGGAATTGACTTCTTATCATGCCTACAATTTAAAACACTATTTATTTATTTCGATATTTTAATTTTGAACAATGTAAAGACGTTTTTAAATTGTGATATCTCACATACCAACTCATATTTCGCTTTAAAATTAAAATGTCGCTAAAAATAACTGACGTAAAAAGCAGATAATAGGACATTAAAGTATGATAATAGCCAATAGGACATAATATTAATACGAAAAACACAAAATTGGAACGGCTGAACACAAATTTGATGAATTCGTAAGACAGAAACAAAACAGCAGGTGTGTCGTCCATGTTAGTTATTACTATACCCCAAGGACTAAATGGTCTTGAACGAAAATATCTCAGGATAATTATAGGATCTCGCATTATTTTAAAATTCCACAGAAATACCAAATACCTAATTACTATATTATATTAATAGAAATACTTATAATGTAGGTGACAAATTAATATCAATCGAGTTAAAAATTGTAAAAATGATTGGTACCTACAATTTAAAAATAAAAGACAAACATAGACAGCTTTAGATTACGTAATTACAGCTTGTGGTAAAAAATGTATAGACTATTTTAGGCTTAATTATATATTTAATTTATTGGGTATAATTCTAAAAAAATAAGGTGTCATCAGACTTGTGTCCATTCGGACTTAGTTTCGAAGTTATAGCGAATTGAATTATTGAAATATCGTGGCATAATGGGTAACACGGGGACTACAGACATGGAAATCTTGGCCGGCTGTATAATATGTGTTTCGAGTTGTGCTTTTGACAATTTTGTTTTAACTCCGAGACCTACCTAATTAGTTTTAAATAACAATTTGAGCCCGGTCGAGGGATGTTTCAGATTTTAATTGTCCAAGCGAGTGACCACGCCCGGTGTATATATGCTTCAAATAATTTAAAAAAAAAATTCACATGTGAGCTAAACTAGCATTGTTCCTTGAGTTTAAATTTAAAATTGTTATTAATATATAGTTATGTCATAAAATTGAAGTGACTTATATCATACTAATATTATACTATATAATAGTACTACACTTTTTTCATCGATAATAAATGCCAACAATCAACACATAACAAAAAGCAATCATATCAATTTTTAGAGTTTTATATTGAACAAAGTTTATTCTATCTTCTTACTTAAATAGTATAGTATGAGTTTTTAAAAAATTAAATGCTAATTGCAATAGAAAATAAATAACTCAAAAACTAATTGTATGACAAGCAATATCATGATAAATTAATAAAAAAAACCTTGTAAATATTACCTTAAAGGTTACACACCTACCGTTTTTTGACATATGTAGCAACATTAAGTGCAAATAAAATTATAAATAGCAATGATTGTTTTAATTAAATTATAAAATAATAGATAATAGGAAGCATATTTATATTTTACAAGGACTATTAAATTAAGAGGACGCTACATATTAAGCAGAGTTGTCTCAGTCCTACAAACGCATAACATAGCAAATTGTACATTCTGAATAATCTAATTAGGTAACTTTGTTATGTTTAATATTGTAATGAATTGACCTATTATTAAATTTAGAATAATATTATCTAATAAATCTCATATGATTTTTATATTTTAATTTTAAAATTGTAAATTTACGAAGACAACACATGGGGGTGTAGCATCCTTTTAAAGGTAATGATCGATACCCAGTGGCCAGTAGAATGAAATTATTCAAACTCAGAAAGTATAGATGTAATTTTCATATAATACTGCCTACATAACATGTACATATTATATTTTTTTTTTATCACATAGATCAGAATATTTTAATATTTAATTGTTTATATTTATTAATAAAACTTAAAAGCATATTTCAGAATTGTACACAAAATCTAGATTTTAGATCCTAGAATGACTAAAAAGTTTAGAACTCTTTTCAGACACCAAAGCAACAATAAGTTTGCTTGAGTAAAACATTTTTTTTTTATTGTTGCACTCAATATAAATATAATTTTGAGTATATCATACAATAACCACACTTCACAGCCATCAATTGAACCTATTTTAACAACTCATTACATTCTGTTCATGTTATGAAAAAAATATTCTTATGTAATTTAAACAATAATGAACATTTCACATTTGTCATTCATTGACATGATACATTTATTATAGTTACAAAATAAATTGTAAATAGACCAGCTATACCCTTAACTTCCTAAATTATATTAAAACAAAAAATAGGAATTGTTGAAATGAAGCAATAAATCTAGTCTTGACAGAATATATCCAAATACCAGGATAATGAAATAGTTTACACAAAGGTAGATATAATTTTATATTCATTAGTTTGCATAATATCAATGTAATAATTACATGTTTGTCATAAGTCATAACCAAAGTATGGTACATTATACATTGAGAAAAATAACATAACAATAAGTAGGTAATTACCAAGTGTGTGAGCATTTATATTTAAGAGCTTACACAAGTCACAAAATAATTGAATTGATTTCATAACACTATTTTCCATTCAATAAATACTGGATGTTATTATCGGGCTGCCAAGCGATAATTGATCAAATCTCATATCGAGTATTTATCATAGCACAGTTTGAATACCCCAATTTAATGTAAAATGCACATTATCGACTCAAAAATTCCATCAGTATAGGTAGATAAGAAAAATTTTTAATTGATTCACCAGATATTGACCCATAAAAAAATCCCCATCTGATAACACAATAAGCGATTGGCATAGAATACATTACATAGGATCAAAAAATATTACAATTGTTTTGGTATTTTTTCTCTTGGGCAAATGACTTGGGCTCAGGTCCCCGTCATTTCCCCTACCCCCACCACTCAACTAAACCTACAAAAACCCCATCATTCATGCATCAAAACAATCCCAAAAACAATTGTTCCAAATACCAAACTGGGTGTACCCGTATGGGCTGCTGACCACCATTTGCAATGGGTCAGATCGTCAAATTCGACAGGGGAATGATCGCGAAAAGTACACGTTTTCCTAGAACTGCGCTAAGCACATTCGAAATGCGCAACCGACAACGGACCAAGGTCACGGGAAATTCAAAATTAAGCATGCTGGGTGACACGTCTCCCGGAATTAATGTAACGACTACCTACCGAGTGTCCGACACCGAGGCAACGGCGGGGGCGGACAACGTGTAAAAATCCGTCAACGTCATTTTTGAGCGGAAGACAATGAGAAAAAGCGATACGGCGAATAGTGCATGTTGTGTAAATAAACGTGTAAATAGATAAAAAAAAAAAAACCAAAAAAAAATGATACGCAGGTAAGTATGTAACTGGCGTGCGGTCTCACCTATTCATTTATCGACCAATAGTGGAGACAATGACCGTTATGACGACGTAACGGCCGACGACCGTCGTTCCGTTTGATTTTGAATGGCCAACTGCTGAACGCTTCCGGCCGTCCTCCCGATGTCTAGGCAAACGGACATAGCATAGTATCCTAACGGACGTTTCGTACTTTCGTAGCGATGGTCACCGCCACCGTCCTCTGATTGCGTCGCGTACTGCGGGCGGAAATATTGTGAATCGTCGTCGTTGTCGTCGTCGTATGACTTTAGGTGACTGGGACGCAGCCGGGCGAACGGCGCATTTAAAAAAATGCAAAAAACGTACAGAGTAACGAAATTATTGTTATTTTGTTATTATTTTTCCTTGTTTTCGTTATTCTGTTTTTGTCCTACTGTTGTCTGTACGTACTGCCGTCCGTATACGCTAGATGCTGCTGTCCGACGACGGTTGGTATCGGTCGGTACGAGCACCAACGCTCGTCGATTGGTCGGCGTCGGCGGCCGTCGCTGGAGATTGTGTTCGGGTCGTTTTCGTATTTTAGTAACCACGATGTTCTGGTTCCGGTTGCGCAGTGTAGCCACACGTCGGCCACGCCAAATTCCCCGAATGGATGAACTCCGTGGGGTCACCACATACTAGTTGTTATTATTGTTATTGTTGTTGTTGTTGTTGTTGTTATTAATTGTCGACTTGTCCGATTCATCCGATTGGCCGTTGGCGTTGACCGATGTGGCGACTGGTGGGGTCCAAAACTGGCGAAACTCCGAAATCGTGACTTACTACGTAGCGTTTTAGTATTTTCAAAATACTATTTTGTAGATCGTACGTGCCCGGAGGATGATCTGATGATTTGGGTGCACAAATTGTAAAGAATTCCCAGACCGTTGAATAATAAGTTAATACTATACAATAATTTAAAATGTAGTCTTACTGACTTACCCCTATGATATATCTCTTTATGTGTAACCATATGAATTATTCAAAAAAATTGTAAAAATAGAATCGATCACAATATTACATGGCCACGGTGGGGCTCTGCTCTCATACCGGCAACATTACATATTACCACTATTTAGATAACACCATTATAGGTACTATTCATTTTGTTTAATGTATTTTGTTATATTAAAATGTAATGTGTTAAACATTATTTCCTATCAATAGTTGAAAATGTGTTCAATATTTCGTCTGGAATAATGACACGATGTCATTTGCCAGGGTTTGGTAGTTCCGTAGTGGTCTGCATTCTCCAAATAGAAAATTAATTGAATTTTTTGGTTGAGTTTTTTTTTGTTTTGACTCTTTAAAAAGTTGTATTTTTAAATAATTTGCTTTAAATATCATAGTCGGCTAACTAACCTGGATGGGGAAACGTTCAATAATATATAATTCTTCACAAAATTGTACGATTTTTAACCATAACATTTTGAAAATGCCTTTTCTATTCTCATATTTTGAATAGACTCATTCAACTCAATGACACCATTAATAATAATTTTGACCTTCTCTAATGTAGCCGTTTTGGATTGTAATATTGTACTGAGTATATGTCTATAGCGCTCCTAACAAATTTCTTTAAACAATTACCTATTAATACCTACTAATCATTGGCGCAACTAGACATTTGAACTAGGGGGTGCTTAAGCTCCAGATTTTTTTTGTTGCTCAATGGGACCTAACACCTAATTATTTTTTAGAGGGTGCTAAGGACCCAAAGCACCCCCCCCCCCTAGTTGCGCCAATGCAGTACTAATATTGTAAATTTACATTTTGTAATTTAAGATTGTATTAGAATGCAAGATAAACGTAATAATAATAATGAATTTTTAAAAATAAAATTACATTATTAAAACTATGAGTATTATTTTGAATTTACAATGATATGGAACATGCGGATAGAGGTGCTTAAATAGACTCTGGTAGTTATACTCCAGTTAATGATGCAGCATACTTTAGCCACTTTAGCCCTGCACCCAATTGCTGTGGTTACGCAAAAATAAAAAAAATGATAGGTACCTATATTTTATGGCTTCTAGAATCTGAGTATAGCATAGCGTGATGAATTTATATGTGGAGCTATAGCAGTATAGCTTATAATATGTCGGTACACACTACACAACATATTATATTCTAAAAGTGTAATTAAAACAAAATTTACGGGCTGGGACCAAATAAAATTCCAATGGGCTATAGTCCCCCTCCCACCATTCTACTCCAATGAATCTGGGTACTTCATTATGAACACTAAATAGAAAAAGGGCAAAAAAAGTGGGCTGAAAATGGGTACCGCTTTGGTGTACATTAGGTGTTTAGTGGGTAATTTCAATGGGTGTGTTGAATTCAAATTCAATGATAAAAATATACCATTGTAACTATAGGCATACTATTAACGTTTCTGAGCGGAGGCTGTTGGTCACTAAATAGTAAGTACCTATATTTTTGTCTTTTTGATATTATTAGGTATTACCTACTGTATTAGTATAAATTACGGAGAGGTTAATTTAATTCTTGTCAAAAAATATCACATATTTGCATTTTTTTAATTAACAACATAATATTACATTTATTATTGCTACTATTTGCTAACTTTGAATCAATAGATACCACCTTGCCATAGACCAGACAGAACCGTATAATTATGCTCATAGTGTAAATAGTTAATAGCTCAAAAGTTAAAAATATCATAACAATAATTTTGGAAATTTCATTGCTTATAGTTAACTACGTAAAAGTTTTTAGTCGCTAAAAATAATGTAAAATTCTAATTTTAAACGCTCATTACAGTAGTTTTGATTTTTTTTAATTGGTATATGAACTTGTGATACATTTTTAAGTTTTTTGAATGACCAAGAACCTATTTACTGTAAACACCTAATTGAAAATGGTTTAAAACAGTTAAGTGTCAGAATATTTTGAAAAATATATCCGTATAGATATATATAAACGTTTATACACCTAGAATTATTGATTTTCATAGAAAAAACATGACATAATTTAACAAATATAATAATTTTATATTTAGTTTATGTTTTTACAATTTTAAGCATACGTATTTTTTTTTTATACTTTATATTTACATACTATGATATAAAGTACTTATAGCAACTATAAATATTATAATTATTAATTAATAATTGATGGTCAACATTAAGCAGAGGTAATCAAATATGTCTGTAATTAGTTTTACAGTTATGTAATGTTTTAATGAAGTATTATATAATAAACAAATTATGGAAATAAATGAGAGACAAAAAATATCATGACTAACATATAAATAAACATCTCTATCAAAAAATATTATAGCTTAAAATATTAAAATATAAATCACATGTTAATAATGAATAAAACATTTCTTTTAAATAATTGTAAATATAACATTTAATGTAATTAATATGCTTATCATATTCCACAAATTCAAGGCTGTACCATTGTTATTTCTGGTATTGGTGATCAATAATTTGTTTTTTACTAAATATAATTATAATTTATCAAATTTTAATATATCTTGAATAGCGGACAGACAACACATCCCAAAGTTACAGCCTTGTTTGTAATTATTTATAAATTCCACAAAAAATATATTCTTATGATTTATAATTTTATATTTATTCATAGACTTATCTTCAATAACAAATATTATCATCCTTCAACAAAAAATATTTAAATGTTAAGACAGTTAAATACATATTATTGAATAAAAAATAAAAATACATATTTTAACTAACTTTCTATTAAAAATATAATAATTAAAAATTTTTGATTTATTTCTATATTATGTTTTTCTAATAGTATGTATTCATTATTTTTAAAATCTGGGTCCACAGTTTTTTTGTTTTTTAACTTGTAATAAATAAGCTGCTATCTTGAATTAAAAATTTGTTGAAATTATTAAACTAAACTTTACATTAATATTTTTCAACAAAATTAAAATGTTAATTAAGTATACGTAAAGAAATTTTTTTTATTATAAATTTAAAAATAGGAATATAATAATAATCACAGTAACAGAACATAAAAATTATTTAAAAACTTGAATTTTTTTACATAGCATCAAAGTGAAATTTATGTGCTTCCTGGCGTTTTTCAATGCGATCTTCTTGTCGTTCTTTAAAGTATAGCACTCCAATTATAACTAAAATAAGTAGGCATGTTCTGCAAGTGCAGCTGCACTTTGAAATATTAAGCGGCTTGGTGTCACAAAAAGTTTAGCATTCCATCTACTTGGATCATTTATTGGATTTGGAATTACAACCATTTGAGAATTTGGATAATTTGTGTCCAAGAACGGGTTTCATTTAAAACCGAAACAGTAAGTTCATCTACAAAGTTAGGAGTACGTCCAAGTCCAAATATTGTGTAAGGCAAATAAAGAGAATAATAAGCAGACTGGGGTAACTGTGTAGCTATGCCTTGACGTGGATACCCATCCTGTGTAGTAGTCACGTAGCTAACTTTTGGTCCAGGTAAGTTAGTACCAAATGTACGAGATTTTTTTCCCAATCGACTTGGTAACATTTCATATTTACTATTTGTCAAACCAGTAACAACCATTACCTACAAATAACAAAATATGATAAGTCAACTAAAAAAATATTTTTTAAAAATGTACTTACTTTCAAAAAATTTGCATCATAGTCCAAACTGTTCTTAAAAGCTGACATATTGTACTCTCCATTACCTCCACTAACTAACAACACATCTAATATACCATTTTGAAAAAAATCATAAAATGCTCCCATAATGTTGTTTTTGTCACCATTCATTGCCTGAAGTAAGTCCCATCGAACAACAAATGTTCTGTCAAACCCATCACAGCCTGTCGTACATGCAACATTTTCCATTAAAATTACTTTTGTTTTTTTAATACTGCCTCCAAGACACAATGTGCCCAATAAATCAGGGTAGCCATCCATATTGAAATCACCAGGGCGTACCGTGATTGTTTCTAGATACGGTACATTAGGCATTGGTGGTACAAATCCCCAAACACTGTTACCATTATGGAAATTTATGCCCAAATTATACCAACGAGTTGAATCATAAAAATAAATAGTGCTGTTGGTACATTGTGTATCAAAACAAACAGGGACAATATGATCCATGCGCCCTTTAAGTTGTAAATCCATGAAAGCAGTTTGACCAACATTTGTAACCTTTAAATTGTCAGGAAATGAGATAGTTTGGTTAAAAATAAATGCATCAACTTCAGAATTAGAAAGCCACACTTCATATCCCTTTGTAGTTGTTAAATATAAATCAGGCGCAACGTCTAAAAATAAATATATAAATAAGTATAAATTAGAAAACAATGTTCAAGTTAAGCAAGTACATAACTACATAAGAAAATACATTTTCCTACTAAAATATTTTTAGTACACCTTAGCGGCTTTTATTTATGTTGAAAAAAGAAAAGAATATTACTTTTATTCAAACAAATACATTCAAAACATCATATTATTTTGTTAGTTGTTAGATTAATTTTGTTATGCTTCAACTTAGTGGGTGATTAATATTTTATTTTATATTTTAAGAATAATATTATATTTAATAAAATAAAAGATAAAAAGATAAAATATATTATTCTGGTAATAAAATATCAACATTTTAGGTTAGGTTGGAAAATAAGAATAAGACTTTATAAGTATTTTGAATGTATGGAAGTTTGAGAATTTAATTGCTTTTATACTAGCAATTTGATAACTGAAAAGTTACCAAAAGTGAAAAATAATTAAGGATAAAATTAACAACACATAACGACGACAATCTTACACATTAATATGTAGTTTGATAAGTAAAAATATAATTATTTTCAAAACTAACCTCCACCTAAGTCTACAAATCCGTGTGATTGGGGAATTCTTATATCTTCAGATTTATAGTTTTCCATTGCCATTTCTGTAAAGTTTCCAGTTGAATTGAACAGCCAAAACATTCTTTGTGTTGTACCATTTGCCATTTTTTTGACACCAAATAAATCTACTATCATATTGCTGTCATAGTTAATAACCAAAGGTTGGTCAACTATAGTGAAAAGAGGTTTATCTTCATTTGGACATGCCAAAACATTTAATCCTCCCCACAGTATATGTACATCTAAATCATTATTCTGTTTATTTGCTGAAAACCAATTGGAAAACCCTCCTGAACCAACTGTTATGTTTTTTACAGTAACCAGTAGATCCATAAGAGCATCACCATTGAAGTCTCCAGGCACCACCGATGTAATTTGGTGTTTATTAAACTTGCATTTAGTTTGTGTACCAGGCTTTAAAAAAGGTTCAACATTAGAACCAAACATAATTTCAATAGATCGACCTTGATCTTTTAGTACAAACATATCTGTAAGTTCATCAGAATCAAAATCTCCAAATGCAGCAGGTTGTCCTTGAACATAATATCCAAACACAGGATATGTGATGTCAATAGAGACACATGTATGACTTAAAGCCACCAATAAAAATATCTGAAATCAAATGTAATGAATTAAAAAATGGACTTGTAATAGTAATTAAAACATAAGGGTAAAATCGATATGTTTTGTGTATAATTTATAATACTTCAGATGTATCGGTTGGTTATCATATTTAAAATGTAAAGCTAACAAGTTATAATATAACAAAAAAAAAGACAATAAATAACTAGGGACTATCAAAATACATACATTTAAATTACTTTCAGAAGTTTGTGTATAGCTTTGTTAGTTTTAATATTAGAATAAATTGACATTATCAAACTTAAAAGTAACTATATTAGCAGTATTTTCTGATATATTAAGTTTAAAGCAAGTTAAAAGTGTGTTTATAGTAAATTTCAAAATGCTCATAACTCACTTCTAAATAAATATATTAAAAACATAATTATCTGTACATTACAAATATAATTAATAAATACCTATAGTAGGTATGTACTATCTACAACTAAACTAAACTAATGGCTGAATCACAGTCAAAACACATCTACAATACTCAATGTAATATGAAACTAACATGAATATTAAAAAATATTATAATTTAAAAAACATATTTTAAATTAAAAGTATATAATAGAAGTTTTAAATTGATTTGTGTTATAGTTAAGAAATTATAAATTAAATTTAGTATTTACCTACCTAGAGTATATTTACATCAGGCATATTAATATATTATGTAGGTACTGAGCATTTACAAATATATTAGTTATTCATCAATATGTAATTGTATTAAGCTATTTGGGCATAATTAATACAGGCACTATTGTGATACTTACACCAGTTGATATCATGATGGCGTTGGCGAATTGTGAATGTATGACTGTATAAGTGACAATGTTTTTTTAATTTTCACCCAATCTTCTGAAATAACATCATAACAACGATTGTCTAATTAACCGGTTACATGCTGTAGTAATACATACAATTATTGATTATTATTTTAAAAAGATATTTCGTTCAAATTATTTAATAGATACTATTGAAAACACAATGTAAAAATACTATATCTTCAATAAAATTTTTTAAGTTCTATTCATTACAGATAATCAGTATTAGTAACTTATGTATTACAGTTGGTCTGTATTACAAATGTACAATGTTTAGCTACCTATTAAAATATTACATATCAATATTTAACACATCAAAATACGTCAGATAAAAAAAAGTATGTGGTTAATCAATAATCACTCATCACTATCACTATCTGTTGTTTTATTGTGTTCAACAGTGTTAACAATCATCGTCATCAATGTTCATATTATCACAGAATAGGTAACATAATAATTTATTATGTTAGAGCACGGTCTTAGAAGATATTATCTTCTAATACCGTGTATTAGAGTATGGTTAGAGTGTAGTTAGGAAAACACGAGGAAAAACATAATAATATTATGAAGAAATCCATATTGTGTCAATGACAAATGTACATATTGGCTATTTGTATGCTTATGAATTTCAAATAATCTTATTTAATGTTTGTTTTTAATTTTTTTAACTATTTCAATCAAGTAATATTTTCTTTATTAGTATTTATTACTTAAAATCAGTAACATAAGTTTGGTGGAGCCTTTTTTCAAAAATAACTATTAAATTCTCTTGATTTAAAAATAAAAAAAAATTGTAATTACTTATTATTATTATGGTTGACGGTAAATTGAACAAATATTATAAAATAACAAAAAAATAACTTAAATCGTTTTTCTTGGTCATTTAATATGTAATTTCATCCATATTTGAATATAAAATAACTATTGAAAAAACTTTTTAGATTCTTTGGTTACTGCAGAATAAGCTACTTACGTGGAATCTTATTTTAAATTTTCAATCCTTGGCTATAAAATTTGAACATGGTAAAAAAAAATTATGCCTATGTATTTTTTATATTTTTCTACTCCCATTTTAGCAATATATCAGGAGCCTTGCATTAAATTTTCACGCTTTTTTACCCAACAAATAAATAATTTAATTGATATTTATAGAAAATAAACTAAAAAAATTGAAATAAACAGTCCAAAAAGAGTCAACATTTTATGGTATATAGAAAATGAAAATACAAACTTTCAGTCAAATTTTCATGTATATACAAATATTCGTTTTTTAATAACAATAAAATAAAAAAACCGCTACATGAGAAATCGAGTGAATATCCAATATTGTAAAAATATGAATTTCAAATGCTCATAAAATTTAATTGCTTGTAGACATTTTTGTTTTTGATAAAGGTAGACATATTTATGAGGAATATTGTATTAAATTTTCAAATCTTAGATTTAAAAAGAAAAAGGTGGGTAAGTGGATGTCGCTCTGCTGTACAGTAGGTTACAAGTGGGTCACTGTAATCGATGGTGTTAAATTTGAATTCGATGATATGATATCATTGTATAAGAAAAACGATTCTGAGCGAAAACGGTGAGTCAGCCTATGATATTAGTATATTACCAAGTATATTTGATGATATTACTGTGAATAAAGTAATTTATATATTTACTTATTTACGTGGAACCTTGTTTTAAATTTTCAATCCTTAGCTATAAAAGTTGAACGTTTTATGAATTTTTAACTACAAAATAATTATTACATTTTAAATTTGATAAATGTTGTCAAAATTTTAACTTTAAATGTTCATAAAAAAAATTGTGCCTATGTATTTTTAATATTTTTCAACTGCTATTGTAATAATATATCTGGAGCTTTGCATTGAATTTTCACGCTTTTTTACCCAACAAATAAAAATGTTATTGATAATTATAGGAAAAAAAACTAAAAATTTTGAAAACTGACAATGTCCATAAACAGCTCAAAAAGACTCAAATTATTTTCAAAATTTATCGTGTGTAGAAAATAAAAATATAAACATTCAGTTAAATTTTCAAGTATCTACAGTCATTCGTTTTTAATTACAACAAAATAAGAAAATCGTTACATGAGAAATCAAGTGAATATCAAATGTTGTAAAAATATGAATTTCAAACGCTCATAAAAATTAAATTTGACTTTCTTGTAGACATTTTTTTTTTTTGATAAAGGTAGACAAACTTATGGATAATCTTGTATTACATTTTCAAATCTTAGATTGAAAAAGAAAAATTTTTAAGAATTCTCAACTCAAAATAATTAGCTAATTTTCGTAATTTTTTCGTATTTTATCAATATTTGAACTTTAAATGCTTATAAATAAAAACTGTGACCAAGGATTTTTAATATTTTTCAAATATCATTGTAACAACATAGTAGAAGCCTTGTATACAATTTTCAAGCTTTTTTACCCAACAAATAAAATTTTATTGACATCGACCGAAAAAAATACTAACAAATTTGGAAACTGAAAATGTTCCTAAACAGTTCAAAATAAATCAAAATATTTTTTAAATTTTCTCGTGTATAGTAATTGCAAATATAAGCAACCAGTGAAAATTCCATGTATATATGTTCATTGGTTTTAGAGTTACACCAAAAACCAAAATCGATTGTCTCGAAAACAAATTTTGCGTAAAAGTTCCGTTTTGCCTTAACTTTTCTTCTGTTTTTCATGGCGCTTTTGAAAACTACTGGGAAATTTTTACTTTTGACCATCCAAAGTACCAACGAAATTCACTTTACTATCAGAAAAGTTACTGTTGAAGAAAATCCAAGCACTTTTGCCGTCCTTAAAGGTGTTGACGGACACAAAAAAAAAACAAAAAAATAAAAAAAAACACACACATCATTGTAAAACCAATACATTCATCGCTTCGCTCAGAACCTAAAATTTTTATGAATTCTCTACTCAAAAAAAATTACTAAATTTCGTGATTTTTTCCGTCTTTTATATGGATTTGAACTTAAATTCTTATAAATAAAAACTAAAGATTTTTAATATTTTTTAAATTTCATTGTAACATTATAGTAGGAGCCTTGTATCAAATTTTCAAGCTTTTTTACCAAACAAATGATGTTTTATTGACATTCATAGAAAAAGACTAATAAAATTAAAGACAGATAATGTTCCTAAACAGTTCAAAACAAATCAAAATATTTTGAAAATTTTATCGTGTATAGAAAATGCAAATATAAACGACCAGTGAAATTTTAATGTATATACGTTTATTTGTTTTAGAGTTACATCAAAAACCAAAAACGATTTTGTGGAAAACCAATTTTGTGTAAAATTCCCGTTTTTCCTTAATTTTAATGTTGTTTATCTCGGTGCTTTTTGAAACTACAAGAAATTTTAAATTCTGACCTCCCCAAATGTACCAACAATATATTCACTTTCCCATCGAACAAGACTCTGAAGTTGAAAATTGAAGCATTATTTCGACTACATATCGTGTACAGACACAAAAAAAAAATTTAAAAAAAACACACACATAGTAAAATCAATACATTCATCGTTCCACTCAGAATCTAAAAAACAAACATCGTAAAAATTAATGAAAATTCAAGAGATAAACTGATTCACCTGTTGATATGTAAACAATGAATGGCTTCAGAGATGATTGAATATTAAAAAATAATAGGTACTAGCCATTTGATAAAGCCATCTAAAATAATTTTTAGTTTCCCTCGGCTTCAATAATTTCTATTTAAAAAATGTTAAATGAAAAAATCTCGCACAAGAAACTGGAAATACTCGAGTGGGTAAACCAACAACTGATATTTCGTGTTAAATTTTGTCAAGAATTTAAATCTGTTAGGTAATAATTTTTCACAGTTTAACACAACATTATCTTATGCTGTGTATGGTGTACCTACTCGTGTATTATTGTGATTATTGTGCAACTGTTACCTTATAAGTATCAGGCATGTTACTCATCGAGTTACAGTGAAAAAAAATAGTGAGTAGTAGCCACATTAAAAACAAAAAAATGATATTTGCTTCTATATAAAATAAATTGTAAGATATTATACATATTATAGTGTTTGGAAAAACTATATTTACATTTTACACATTAAGGTTATATGCAATAATACGCATAAAATCATAATTTATTATCTTATTATTATTGAATTATACAATTATGAATAAAACATGTAATATATTGTATACATAATATTACAAAGTTAAATTATGTATTTATACATTATTGGTACATTTTAATATTTTATTTTCCAAACACTTTGTAATAGGCAGTGGCGTGATCAGGAATTCTCAATTGGGTGGGTGGGGGGAATCTTTATTTTACTACAGAATAAGAATTAGGAAGTCGTCATTGGACCACAAATGTCCACAAAGAATGCGTATGGGTCAGAAAAAATTAAAAGATTAATTGGAAGCAGAATCACAGTAATTTATCATAGCAGAAGTTGTTTACAAAGGTCATATATGAGAGCAATCAGAAATTGAATTACTATTGAAATGGCCAAAGTTGAAGGGATAGGACATTTGATGAATGTAAAATATGATGTATTGATGCTAGTATCATTATAATTAATTATTAACAATGTAGGTTATCTTTTTAGCCCCAAAGTAATATAATAAACCTCAGAACTGCTATTGAATTTGTTAGGTTGTATTTAAAAAAAAATAAAAATGTTTGGTTAAGTTACCTTATATGATATATGTCTTATGACAGATTTCTTTAATAGATTATAATATATTATACAATTTAATAGTGATATTCATACACTAACAATATTTATTATTTATAGTAATAATTTAACAATTTTAACTTTCTTTAGGAGCTTTATATAAGTATATCGTAATACATTTTGTATAAAATTTACATATTATTAATACAATCTTAATTTTAAATATACTTTAAAATAGTTATCTTATATAATTCAAAGTTTGTACAGCTACACAGTTAATTATAATTAGGTTAGAGTATAAATTATAAATAATGGAGAGAAAATTAAAATAATAATAAAGTAATAAATAAATTACAACCAAAATTAATTTCACCAAATAAACATGGTTTTTTAAATTTATACAGGTGTAGTTTTTTCATATGCAGCTAATAACAAACGAGAAGAACCAACTGAAGTATAACTTTCACCACTTGAACGTTGACTTACAGTACTCATTGGAGTGCCAGGTAATGACACTCTTTCCTGTATAAAATCAATGTTTTTTTTTAATGGGTTATAAAAGCATAAATATTTACATAAGCTATGTAGTAAATGTAGGAAATATCAAAACCAAACAAAAATATAATATTATTTACTTGAGATATTGATAGTTGAGGCTTTTCATTTTGATGTGTAACCAGCATTCTTGCAGCGCATTCACCATAACACTCAGCATCTTCTGCACCATGATTAAGTATAACATTAATTTCTTTTTCTAGAAAATAAAGAAACATAAACATTTATACATTTTTATTTAATAAGAAAACAATTTATTCAGTTCTTACTTTCAACTATAACAGGTTGGGGATGTTCAACTTTCTTTTCAATACTTTTCTCTGAGTCCAACAATGGAGACATTTTTTCTGCTTCACTATCTTCATCTTGAGTCTAAACAATTTTGAAAGTTTGAAGTATACTCAACTGTATAATATGGTCATCAGTTATATTTGTATTATTAATATTTATCACTAGACATTACTTATAACATTGTATTATAATTTAAGTAATATTAAACGTTTACCTCTTCCTCAGGATTTGCTTTTTCATTAATTACTCTCACTTTATCTTTACACTTAATTGGAATTTTAAGTTTTATTTCATCCTTATTAGAAACTTTAGATGATTTATCACTGTTAGATGCAGCTGCCTAAAAACATTTGAGTAATTAAACAAATATTTAATGATAAGATAAATTAATAATTCTATAATACATACATTAGAACTTAAAGAATTATCACTAAGGCTTAGTGATTCGCCATGTGAATCTAGGCTGCACGATTTTTTTCTGGAAAGTCTGTCTAAACTCATTCTATAAAACAGTATTTTAAAATATTTTATAAGAAAATCAAACAGTAATTTTGTCTACAGACATAAATCATTAATTTATATTCTAATTAATTCAATACTTAAATAAATGATATAGTCTACTTTTAAATTGAGCAAATTATACAATGATAAACTTTGAAATAAAATTAATAAAAAGTAAAATACTAAAAATTAATTAAATCAAATTTTTTTTTGATTTTAACATACTTAGACATAGTGAGTCCAGCACATTGGCTATCGGGTGAAGATTCTAGTAAAGGATCACTTGGAACTTTAGTGGCATTACTATATCGTCGAAAATTTGGACCATTGAGAGCTTCAATTAAAGGAACAGTTTCATAGCCATAAGGAGTACGTAAATCAATCTATAAAGTTAAACAATTTAAAAAATATATATACTTCAAATTTTATACTTGAATATTATTACTCTATGATTATTATCCAATGTTTTTTGTAAGGCTTTTATTTGTAAAAGAGCACGAAATGGAACTCGACATATTGGACAATTATTAGCTTGATATCGTAAAGAGTCTGCACATGATTGACATAAACACAAGTGACGACATGGTAAGATTAATGTGTCACGCATATCACTCATACAAATTACGCATTCTGAACTACCATCTTCTAAATCTTCATCTCCAGAATCCTTTAAGTATAAATAAATAAATATAAAATAAAAATAAATAAGAAGGTATACCAACCAACTTTTAGGTCAGGTGTTTTATTTTCAATGCCATATATTTCTTGCAGCAAGTAACATAATCCATCGACAAATAATTTTTGTTTTAAAGCTTTTAAAATGTAGGAACCATCTGAATATTGTTCAACCACTGCAATTGTGGTATGTGACTGTCGCGTTTCTAAAATGTGTAAACTTAATAAAAAATGAAATTGACATTATACATTGAAGACTCATTTACCTTCAGAAGTATCATGAGCAACACAATGTATAGCAATTGGAATAACTTCTTTGTTAAATGCATAGGTTAAGTCCTCAGTACTGTATATACTAGGATCAAACATATGCAATGGTTGAATAAATTGTTGATTTGAACCTCGTTTATAGTGATAAACTTCAGACGTCATCGATGGATCACGACAGTTAAAACTAAACAAAAACCAAATTATATAATAAAATATATCATACATCAATGGCATTTAATATTCACACTTACGAAACCCCGCTTGGTGTAAAATCTTCAGTGCAGAAATAATATATTGTTATTGAACATGGAGAATCGCAATCAAAAGTAAATTCTATATTGAATATAGTTTTACCTTCTTCAGTACGTATAAAACGTAATGATTCTTTTCTAATATTCACCAAACTTTTTAACGGTTTAGTAGGTTCCCCTACCTCAGGAGGCGGATATGGAAACTACATTTTTGAAAAAATGATATACAAATTATTTTTTTATACACAATGCTTTGCATGTTATAATTCTTAAATTCTATAAAATAAAAAATATGGCTAATTGGCCAATTAAGATGGCAGGTTTTTTTATTTTTTTTATATAGTTTAAGTAGGATATTTTCAACTTAAAAGGTTCAGAACTCAGATCAACCAGAATAAAAATATATGTAATTTTATCTACTTACTGTAGTAGGGCATTTACTGAAAAAATTTAAATCCATATTTTCTCCAAATAAATATGCTTCTGGTTGTGGTGTATCAAATTTTTCACCGCCCATGATAAAGTGAGTGCTAAAATAATTTCCTGGAAATATATTTGAATAAAAACAATTATATAATACAGAAATATTATTGTTATAAAATAGGTAACACCAAAATGAATAAAAAAATGGAAGCTAATGAAAACTATTGATAAATGGAAAAAATTATTCATATCAGTAATTCATTTGTTTCTATTTTTTTAAATACATATGCGTATACCACTGCCCAACCCAGGGGCTGAAACTAGCCCGTGGAAGTTTCCCACCGGCCCATGACCTTTTTATAAAATTTTTAATTTGTATAGGTATGAATAAAAATAAAAATAATAATTTAAAATAAAATATTATTTTAATAAGCTTTTGAGAATTACAAAATATCTTACAATTTTTAAGTATATTAATAGTATATAATATTCAAAATGAACAGGTATTACAACCCACAGTATAAATATAAATGTTGAATGTGGCCCGTAAGTTGAAAAATGTTGGGCATGCCAGGTGTATGCGAAAGTGAAGTGACATACATATCAATTTTTTAAATGACTAATAATTTTATAATTTTTGAATACTTTCTAATTTCAATAAATAACATTTACAATACTAAATATATATTCAGTACGGATAACATAAAATATTAATAAACTATTTAAATGTCTTCAACAAACCAGATTTGGGTGGATATTTATAAGCATTATTTGAGTTGTTGTCCACTTCTTCAACTCTAGTGCTTTGTCGACTAGTAAATGCACCCATTTTATCCTAAAACGACTGAACTAAATTTCAAATAAATGAAATAGGTAAAAGGAAATTAATATTGTTAACTATAAACGTCTAAACCATTACATTATAGACAATCATCACATATAAACCAGCAATGAACTAAATGCTAAAATAGGTAGTTAATGGCAGTAAAACAGAATCAGTACCAAAAATCACAACACTGTTATCAGCACGTTATCAATATAGGTCGACGACGTCTATGTTTTTTCAACGTTAACAACGTCATCTATGGATTTTACATAATAATTTATTTGACAGACATGAACTAAAAAAACAACGAGGATACTTTATTCGGAGCTAGCGCGATCTATGAGAATATATTTTCAACTATAATAATTAATATACAAAATACATTTTCAACCATGTAAAAAAGCAAAATAGCATTATTTTGTTGAATGTATTTAAAGTATCTATATACTTTAAACACATTCAACAAAATACTGTAATATATTCATATTTTTTTCCTTAGTTCATATTATTTAAATTTGTTAACCGCAAGCGTACTACAGTGAAGTTTTTGTGTGAACTAAATCAATTTCATTACAATTTAATAATATAATGAATTAAGACAAATTCTATAAAATATTAATCCAATTGTGGGGTTCAATTCCAACTATAATGAATGTAAATATATTTTATACTAATCAATATGTGATTTAAAAATATTAAATTCATATGATCATAAATACTTACACTTTCTATAGGCTAGTTAATTCTATAACTATAATTCTAGTAATAAAAAAAGGATTGAGTTTTGGAGTTTTCTGAAGAAATGCTTTGTTTTTTTTCTTGGCTACTTTTTATTGTTTTTGGTTGATTCGATTGTCTGACAAGGTATTTATTTATATTTAATAATTATATTAAATCGTAAATAAAAATAAAAATACAAGAAACACGACACGGTTGAAATTATGTTAAAACATTTTATAATATTATGTTTCACAAATCTCAATGCTAATATTAATTATATATTTATATGTGATTGTTACACTGTTTTTTTTTTATCGTAATAATAATAATAAGTATAAAGAGTCAATTAATTAAAAATAATAATAATTACATATGTAATATGATGTGCAAAGTTCAATGTCGCCATCAGCTTATAGGTAGTTATGTTACTTAGTTTTACTTAGTTAATGGTTATGACATTTTATCTATATGGACTCAATTCAAAGACATTAGGATAATAAGCTGCACTAACAGGTTAGTTATTTCATGATGATAAACAATAAATAACGCATATTATATAAACTAAAAGGTAAACATCGTCCACTATCGTCGCGTTATTGTACAATACAATGACTCCCAAAATAGTCTGAAATCGATGGTGATTTATCCTATTATCATAGTAAACACCTAATTAATATTTTGATAATCCATGGCTTGAAATGATACCCTCTACACAAATGGTAAGATTTCTGCCAGAAATTTTTCGGTCATTGGGTGTGGGTGGTCTATCGTCCACCGGCAGAGGGTCAGTACTCAGTCTTGTACACGTACCTTGCCTTCGCTATCTTCGTGTATTTAAGTATCATTTATTTTTCCGTTAAATATTATGTTACAATTATAACTGTGTTTTCCCCAGTGTTTAATTTAAACATATTTTTCCTTCGTTTTTACTTTAAACATTTACAACATGTTTAAATACGAATAGTATACGTCGGTTTTCACCGCAAAATATAATTTGGCAGTCCACCGGAAGAAGTATGCGGGTACGCGTTTTCCGTGCACTGTATGCGTTAAAACTTAAATTAGTCGAACCTTAGCAAACTTATGAAGAACAATCATAGTAGGTATGTATTAAAAATATAAAGTATACATTTTATACAATCTTATTTATTTTCTCTTTATTCAATATTAATTTATAGGTAGCTAATATTTTATTTTTTACTAGGTGTCGTTAACGTTCCGGCTCATCTCAGGCCTATATCCGCTGCACAGATTGTTCAACCGGCTGTACTGTTTCTCATTTAACCGACACGACAGAGCGTCATCCAGTTTGTGCCTCGTATTGTCCAACCTACTCGACAGGGATATATCCAGATTGCCCCTCTTATTTTCGTCCCCGATGTCCGGTGGATCTAATGTGGTATCCGATGATCATTTGTGCATGACCGCAATGCACGAATATGAGAATTTTGAAGACTTGGCTGATACTACTACAGGTTAGGACCCGAATTAATTAGATTTTTAAAAGATTCGCTGATAGATTTATACTTTTATCCATGATGAATTATTAAGATTACATATCGTTGTGAAGTACGTTTTATTTATCCGTCGCATGTTAAATGGATTTTAAAAATATATATTATTAGCTTTTATTTATCAGTTACGAGGTTGATTACATTTTTAATAGATTCGATACCACATTTATTTATCAGATATTAATTAGGTTTTTTTTTTATTTTTAAAGATTTTTACACCACACAACCACAGTCATAATTCATTAATGACAAGCGTGTTTTCACCACCAAGTCGGCTGCTAGGGTGAAAAGGCTCGAATGAATTTAGTTAAGAGGACGTCGCACCCGCATATGTTGTCTCCGTCTTACGTTCGTACAACGTAACAAATTTTACACTCGGCAGATCACATTTAGCCCCGTTAATTTTACAATTAGAGTGAATTAAAATTAAAATATAACAAAAAGCCGATGAGATGCTCTAGATAATATTCTTACCTCTACATTTTATAAGAGATCAATTCACTCTAATTTTAAAATTAATGGGGCTAACATGATCTGCCGAGTGTAAAATTAGCTATGTCGTACGCATGTAAGACGGAGACAACATAATATGCAGGTGCGATGTCCTCTTAAGTCCCCCGGATTCGCCGAGATTTCATTGTATACGAGCTGAAAAATCGCGTGGGTCTACGCTGAAAATACAAACAACGGTCAAATTTATTCCGAGTTTCTAGTAGTTTCTACACTCGCTTAAACCAGAACTAATTCAATTATTGAAAATACGTGTTCAACAAGGGCTAATAAAATTCAATTTAAATCTTGAGCAACCTATAAACGTCCAAACGTTGTAAACTCATTAGAGAACCGTGCGTTTAAGACATCGGTGGTCGACATTTTATTTCCTATCATTCATATTAGACATTCCACAATCTTATAAACAAACCATATTCCTCGAGACCGATTCGGATAAATTATCGAGTATGGCGTATGGGGGTATAAATGTTTTAGTTATTGAATCTAAAATTGACGACGGGTGTAAATTGTATTAACTGTAAAGTACTATTAAACCGTGCAGATCTGATATAGCTCCAAAAATTAGAATGGTGTATTTCTACAAGTATAAAAGAAAAAGATACATTAAACACAAAATTATCAATCAATTAATGAATCAATATTGTTATTGTTTGGCTGAAAAAATTTAACAAGTGGATTCACCGCCAAAAAATGTGCATGACATGCAGATGATATTCATTAATAACGTTGAAGTGAGGCAGACCAGTTAAAATCAGTACCTCAGTCAAATCAAATTGTTTGTATCCACACAATTAGTTGACTTTATATGACTCAGTTGAAGACACAAAACTCCCCAGTGATAATTCTAAAATATATATTATTACATATATAAAATGTTTAATACTTTTAGATTCTGAGCGGAGCGAAAAAATTTAAATTTTGGAAAGATATAACTTCCAAAATAACAATTTGCGAGAATTTTTTAATTAGACTTTTGTATTCAGTGCTTTAAAACACACATTTTGGGCGGGAAAAAATCGAAAAAAACTCGTGGAAACTAAACTGCATTTATACCACATTTGTAACTATATTTGTATGTATATATCAAATATATATTTAACAGGTATAACAGCGGACCTTCATAGCAATAATATGTTATAAATAAAATGTTGAAGGACCGTGATTATTTGTCTCTATATTATTATGATCAGAGAAGATGCAGAAAGTCCAGCCAATCGTTGAGCTCGAACCCCCAGAGATCCAGTAAACTCTTTGCTCTTGGATGCCAAATGATTGACAAAATACATTAAACCTGCAGGCTGATAACCCACACCGAGCCAGCTATGACAGGAGAGTGGTACAGTACACAATTCTAACCCCCAGGATGTCTGGTTCTGGAAACCGGACCGTGAACGTGGAATTTCTACATGTCTACATACTAATTAGTCACAATAAATATGGGTAAAAGGCCACCTATAGCCCTTGCCCCTTGCAATAATCGTGAGCTTCCTCCGGCCTCTTCACAAAAGTCAAGAAGACAATAAAGTTGAACACATTTTTCAGTTAAAATAAACGCCAGTGACGTAGAAATAATGGTCTTTACATATTCACATATAGTAATCATAGATTTAAAACTTAAAAAATAAAAAAACAATAATTCACATTATAAAAAATAAGGGTATAAGTAGTAGGTTAGGTTACTTATTATTATTGATATAATGATATGAATATATAGGTACACATATTCAAAAATTATTGATATTAGGCATTATAGCGTCACAAAAGTTATTTGTCGTGAACACCAAAATCTTTTTTGTTTCACAAATTCCTTCTTTTAATTTTTTTTAACGTTTGTGATTTGTATTTAATATACGTCATAGTGTCGTATATAACAAAAAAAAATATTGAATTCGCCAATTTCTATATATATTACATTTCCATCAATATTATCATTGGATAGCATTAGCCCATAATGGCAATTTGGGGCTTATTGTTTACCCGATTAAAAAATTGAAAAACTAGGTACTAGGAATCTTTAAGAGGACGTCGCACCCGTATGTGTTGTTAGTACTTGTTACAAATGTTACAATGTAATCTTACACACGGACGACATAGCAAATTTGAGTTTTACGATATTTTAATTTTCAAGTGAATTATGAGCATTTTCAAATATTAATGTTTTACATAATCATTACTCACTTAAACATTTAAACATCGTAAAAAACCAATGAGAGAACACAGATAATATTGTTACTTAAAAGTTTGATAATATGCCAATTTACTCTAATATCAAAACTGACAGCACCCTATTGAAATCAACGAAAATTTGCTATGCCATACGTGTGTAAGATAGAAACAACACATGCGAGTGCGACGTCCTCTTAAGGGTTTGTATTATGTTTACACTTGTAAACACTGTTTAGGTGTCATGTTATCATGTTGTATTATTGTAACATTTTAAAAGTAATGAATGTAAATCAAAATCAAGTATCAAAATTAAGTATATTCAAAATGTATAAGGTAAGTATATAAATCTAGGTATATCAAAAAAAAAAAAATGAAATGTTCATTATAATAATATTATGTAAGTAAAATATTGAACAATGAATATGGTAATTTGATTTGACCGTACATATGACTGAAAGTCTAGGAGTTAACAGCAATTTTTGTTATAGAAGTAAATTACAAATTCCATACAGCATTAAAAAAAATGTGGCAGCTAAAATAGATAATAATGTGTAGTAAGCAATACATAATCTGAAAATAAAATAACAATAATAAATTCTTAGTCAATAGGTAATTTACGGTAAATATGCGTTATACTGACTTTTGATTCCATTTTTTTCCTTCTGATAATGTTTCCATTGGATCTTTTACAATATACATTCGAATACCTATTACGTGTTTTTTGAAATATTCATTCCAGCTCAATTTGGTTAAATCGAATCTGAAAAGAATCTGATCTAATTTGGATAACTTTTGTATCAAAGACTTCGTATTATTATCGTTGAATGTCCACGATTTTAAACTGAAGTAAGATATAACTTCGGAGAATTTATGCATTTTTCTATATCCTTCCATTAATCTAAAACGTAAAAAATATATATTATATTATATTATTATTAGGTAGGTACGGATTTTCTATAAAAAAAAAAAAAATTTTGTTTTCTGAGTGTCACTTACAGAGGCTTCTTTCCGGTGAGTTTAGCTAAAGAATCAATTATAAATGCTGGTATTATGTGGAGAATAAAACATAAAATTTGGTATTCGTATTTGTTTTTGGATAATCTCAATAGAATTGGTGAAATCTAAAAATTTATGAAATGTTTGTCTAGTTAAATTTAACAGTTTTCAATATACATAACTCTTATTAAGTTTAAACCTCTTCACAACACATACCGCTTTTACAGAAGGCACTTCGCAACCGTATTTTT
This sequence comes from Sitobion miscanthi, assembly GCA_008086715.1. Taxonomy (NCBI): domain Eukaryota; kingdom Metazoa; phylum Arthropoda; class Insecta; order Hemiptera; family Aphididae; genus Sitobion; species Sitobion miscanthi. The sequence goes on from CM017797.1 coordinate 39,924,265, forward strand.
TGTTCAACGCCGAAAATTCTCCCCATGTCAATGGATTGGCCCTTGATGATACGAAATTGTAAATAGGTGGATCAATTAATGTTTCTTTTTCTAAGTTATCAGCTTTCATTTCGTTAGAGACGTTGTGTTCTTTCCTAAAATAATTCAAACGTTTTTATTTTTATTTAGTCTTGGTACATTTCAATATTGTTGAATACAAATGGTATCAAATATCGTAGGTTATATTTAATAGACCCGCGATGCACAATCCATAATTTAACATAAATTCATGAATCGTATGATCTACCTAGGTATGGCTATACCTAGGCAGTTAGCCACAAAGCATTGATTATAAATAATGATTTTAATCAATGGTAGGTATTATGAGTAATCCACGGATCACCAAATATAAAAATATACTTGAACTACGAGAATGTATATTTAAAAAGCGTTCGGGTAGGTAAAAGCTCTGATATAGAATAGGTGTCGAGTGTAGGTATCTTGTCATTAAGTAGATCACTGTAATAGAGTAATGACTAATATATGTTAAATTTGAATTCAATGATAAATATTGTATTCGAAAAACGATTCAGAACAGAGATGATCTGTCAGCCACAATATTATACCTACTAAGTATATTTTATTATATAGGTATATTTATATTGCTATAGTAGTAATTAATTTTACAATTAGTAATACGAAGGGGTAGGTTAAACTAATATTTGTTAATTTTTATAATTTCACTTGTGTAATATTTTATTTTATTCCAAATCTTATTGGTATTATTTTATTAGTCAAATGTCAATATCATTGTTCGATGTACAGTAAAACGGTGTGAATATGTTCGTCGAATAATAGAAGATAAAATTATGCAATTTTCAAATTGCTTGCATGTAGGTCTTGTAAATGGGTGCGCAGTGTCATGTAATTAGTGTGTTTAACTGTGTGTAAAAGAAATATCGAAGCGTTCCCACACGCGCATGTACATTGTACAAGTCATCCCCTCTGCGTTGCGCAAGTGAATAGTAAATAATTTATGCTAATTTGTATGTACTTTTTGTCCATCCTACATTCCTACCGAAAGACCTAATAATGCGATAATTGTTCAGAAAACTGATCTGAATTTGTTATAATGTCTACTTGAGATCAGTTAGTTTAAATTTTAAGATTTCTGTTTTAAATTCCTGATAATCAACGTTTGGAAATTTTGAAATTTCAAAACATCAAAACTAAATTTATAGTATTTTTTGAACGGGGGACAAGAGGGTGAAATTGGAGAAAGTAGACTAACCGATTTTAAGTAGCCATAATAACGAATTCAAATCAGTTTTATTAAGTATTATCGCATTATACTAGGTCGATCAGTATGATGGACAAACGATTGGTATGTTTTGGCTAAAATAACTGTCCGCTTAAAAATAAATAAATAAAATAAATAACCCCTTATAAAACATCCAAATATAATGAAATTGTGCGTTATAGTCAGTGAAAATATGCAAATATACGCAAAATAAAAAATTGATTCTTATGTAATATGAGGCCATCCATTTAGTATTCCTTACATTACTACCCAAATTTGAAAAAGGCCGCTGCAAAAATAATCATATCAATGCATATTGATTCTAACTCTATAATGGCAACAGACTCACAAAATAATAAAAATATACACATGTCATTGTGAAACTACATCCGCCAGTCCGTTCGATCAGAATCCAACCGGTTTTGTATTTTATTGTTGTTTTTAGTACCTTCTTAATTATCAATTGAATATTGAAGGTTGTTTGGTTTTTGTTTAAATGTTTTATTCCTTCCCGTATTAATGTATGGGGACTAGCGTCAAGCAGTTAGCCTAGAGACTAGAACACGAAAACTTTTTTTTTCATATCGTAATCAAAGTTTTCAAAGTTATTCACACAATTGTACAGTAAGGCTGCAGTATATTATTGATTTATAAGATAATAACCATAATATGGGATATTATACTAAAATATATTATGCTTAGAATAGTTTTTCATGCGTATCATGATTAATCATTGAATTCAAATTTTACACTTCCAACATAGTGGCCTATATTATATTATATTCAATGGCGTGTACGCTATACAAAGCAGAGTGAGTTACCTTGTTTTTTATTTATATATATTCAATTGTTTTTAGTTACACTTTATCGTCCACACTGGACATTTAGACAATTATTGTCGCTGTGGAACTAGCCACTCACTCCACTTTATAGTTTATAGAATTGTATGGTTTATAATTATTAATTACCATTGGTTGTGAATATCCCAAGCACAAGCCAACACGGCATTACTGACGTAATCTCCAGGCACGATATCGGCAGTTTTAGTTGAATCGGCATTCATACACCTCATGAGACCAATGCCGGTGGCTGCTACAACTCCTGTCGGCCCATAGAAATTGTTGATCCATCCAGGAACAGGTTCGTTATCAGTGGCGATAACTGATATTTTAAATACGAAATGTATATTAATATTATATATACAAATTTGAAATTATTGCTAATTATCTAATGTTATTAGTTATTAGAACGTGCAGTTAAAATTATTTTTAAAATAAAATATAAAATCCAATAACATAGTATGCATATTGCAATATTGTACTTACTCATTGACGGTCTAATAACTCCAATTGGCAACCCTTTGCCATAAGTCACTATTTCACCCTCGGCAATCGCTTTAGTCATCGCGTATGTATTTGGCCATTCTCCTAGTAACCTGCACGGATAATGGATTCACACGCTCAATCATTATTATTTTAATTATTAAAAATGATTTAATATTTATACCTTACAGTATATAGTATACTTTTTTAAATTTTAAATTAGTACTTAACATACAATCTGTATCAGTTGACACAATTGAAAATATTTGTGCTAAGAGTAAAAAAAAAAACACGGGTGACATGAAAAACATTAACTTATTATTTTATGTATTTATTAGAAAATATTTTTACTTTTTTTAATATTTAATTTTTAAGTTGTTATCATCACAATACAATATTGAATATATATATACTATATATATATATATATTATACGAAATGCGTCATGAAAAGACGAAACGGACTTGTTTATATTATATAATATTATAATTATATTCATATATTAGTGTTTATTATTTCCTAGTTCCAATACATCCAATTATATAAAAATATCGTGATACATAAATACATAATACCTACTACAATATCTGACATCATTTTATTTCTTTACGATATGTTCTCAATGTGAACTACTTACGAAGGTGTAATTCTAGTGATGTAGTCGTCGTCCAGATTGTTAACAACCTGCAATAACTTGTCTCCAGTTATAGGTGGTTTGTAGAATATCTCATCCACAATTTCCCTTCCAGCACAGTTAGAATAAGCAGTTGAAATGTGAACGAAAGCCTAAATCAAAAAGCCATAATTATAATAAGGGTACATAAAATTAAAAATAATAGATGATGATCTGTTCCATTTACTTTCAAGTTTTTAATGTTTTGGCTAATTTTCAATATATCTTGTAAGGCAATTATATTAATATTGACAGCTATTCTTAAATGTTCGTCAAATCGTACAGTAGCAGCGGAGTGTATTACTATGTTTACCTTAGTTAAAAATTATTTTATTAAATCCAACTATTTACAATAGCTATATCATATTATTGTAACAAATTACTTCGTCTTTTATAATATTTATGTATTTTTCTTCGATTCCCATGTTTGGCAAAGCACAATCACCGATAACTGCAGTGAACTTTTCCAAAAAGTTCGGTTGTTCTTTTTTCATTAATTCAAATACCTGAAATGATTTCTCACATTTTTTAAAACGAAAATTGTATACAAATAATTAGTGTTGAATTTTAAATTAATCGCACTATAAACTTATAAGTTATAGCAAAATTAATAATAATTTCTAATGCGTACAATTATTTTTTTCAAAAAACTGATGGAAAAATAATAAAAACATTAAGGTTCTTACAGGGCCATCGAAGAGTTCTTTAAATCTTTCTTCTGTAGTTTTTCCTTTTTTCTCTCTGATTAAAATATAAATTCTTTTCACTCCCGAACAAGTCCTTTAATAAAAAAAAAATTAAAATATTTAAAAATTAAAAATAATAATTTTTGAATTTGAATCTACTGTGAATCTTTTTCGTTCGTTTAACAATTCATTTTTGAAAACTTATTATTACAACATTACAAGCAATTTATTTTAAATGTTATAAATCATATTACGTTTACTATTTTTAAACATCAGAATATATCAAATACATATAGTAATATTATTAAACAGGAACTTTTTATATTTTCTTTCGTTTTTTTTTTTTAAAGAAATTTTTGCAAAGTTATAAAGTTAGAAATGAAAATATTTTGTATTTATAGAAACAATCTTAATTTAATTTACGTAATGATATAAAAAAATCTTGTTCAATAATTATTAAGCAAATAGCTTAAATAATAAATTATGAATGTTATTCTATTATCCTAATATTTACCCAAATACAAATACTGGATATATATATATATTGAATGAATGCTGTCATTTGTTAAAAATAAAGGCGTAGTATTCTCACCTTATCAATTTATCCAGTATTAAATTTCCCATGAATCCAGTACCACCAGTTAAAAATATTGTCGTATCATTGTAAAATGATTGAATTTCTGATAATTGAGTTGGACTTTCGCAGGTTGAATTATAGATATCCATGACTGGAATATCGAGGCAAAAAACCTGAATAAAACATAAAATAGGTAAAACATCATCGAAAAATATATATTCAAGTAAGTAATTACATAGTAGAAGTATTAGGCCGAAGTTATTATATTTTGTGTACAATATTTCAGTCACCGAACAAGTATGTTTTTATTTTTTATAAATAATTGATGGCAGTGATTAATTTTAAGCAGGTTTTAATATAATATAATTGCGTTTAAATTTTAACATATTCAGTAAGCTATTGATAATAATAGCTTATAAAACAACAAAGTGTTTACTTTAAATCAAAGTAATCTGTTATCAAGATCATAATATAGTTTCATATAATCATATAATATACTTACCTACTTAAACATATATTAACATTAACCTAAATATGGTTGAATAACTTGAGTAACTAAGAACTAACAAGTAACAACTATATAGGTATTATAAATTATAACTAGTTGAATAAATTAATACCACAGAATATAACAATACCTACAGCAATAGAATAGAAATACATACAAAATAATTTTAGAAATAAAAGTGTCGAAGGTGTTAAACAATAATTAAATTAAATACAATTTCAATATTCGATAGATAAATTGAACAAATCAGAAGTTCAAACAATTAATACAATTTATTTTTGATACATTTTACATTTTACTACCCATACAATAAACCTATACCTATACAGAAAACAATTTACATGTTTAAATTAATCATTTCTAATTACATGTTATATCTTCTCAATTATATTTTTTTCATAAATATCGAAATGGTCTGTTTAAAAAAACCAAAATAAAATATTAATTATAATGTATAAACGTAATATAAGAGTTATTGTCATTAAAATAGAGCTAAAATTTGAAACTATTTTGTGTTAAACTTATAAAGTTGTATTACCTGTTGCGTGCAATTTTTTTTTATTTTTTTTGAATCTTAATGGTTTAGTGGAAACTTCACTATTCGAACTTGTGTAATTAACAGGACAAAATATCGTGTTTATTCAAGATACAGATATTAATGTATTAAGTATTGAAGTATGCTCTTGTAAATCAAATATAAACAGATACAATATTCCCAATAATAAAGTTCGAAAATTGACTAATCCGTTTAGAAAATTAGGCTAATCCGTTCGCTCTACAGATCAACGCGGACTGCGACGATTCTCCATTACATAATATTATTTATAGTATTGTTGGTAGAGAATAGGGATAATTCCCCAGAATTCAGTATACGAACGTATACTATATGCGTATTGACCATGAAATCTCAACCAGTTTGTTTGTTTTTTTTTCTCATTAAATATTAATACTTATATAATACTTGCTATAATATACAGTGAGCTACAGCGGTGGATCCAGTGTTAGAGGAACCGTGAGTTAACCGATTTTAAGAGTTAATTTGAAATCTTAAAAAGGTGGGCAAGTGGGTTCGGTATTAGCGTTGTCCGCTCTGCTGTATATTAGCATTGATTATGAATACTATGATATTAGGTATCGTACGGGAGTATATGGGACACTGTAATGGATGTTTTAAATTTAAAATCAACGATATAAAATAATTATACGAAAAATGATCCTGAGCAGAGACTCATGGACTACAGACTCGGTCTGTAAGATAGCCTATATTACAAAGTATATTATTATTAACTATTAAGTAATGATATTATTGCTATAATTTTCTTGATTTTTACGTATTTTATCAAGATTTGAACTTTAAATGCGTATAAAAAAAAAGGTAGGCAAGTGCGTGTCACTCTGCTGTACAGTAGGTTACAATTGAGTCACTGTAATGGATAGTGTTACATTTGGATTCAATGATATAATATCATTGTATTAGAAAAACGATTCTGAGCGAAAACGGTCAGTCAACCTATGATATTAACAAGTATATTTGATTGTATTATTGTGAATAAAGTAATTTATATATAACCTATTTACGTGGAGCTTTGTTTTAAATTTTCAATCCTTAGCTATAAAAGTTGAACGTTTTATAAATTTTTAACTACAAAATAATTATTACATTTTAAATTTGATAAATTTTGTCAAAATTTGAACTTTAAATGCTTATAAAAAAAAATTGTCTCTATGTATTTTCAACTGCTATTGTTACAATATATAAGGAGCCTTGCATAAAATTTTCACGCTCTTTCTACCCAACAAATAAAATTTAATTGATATTTATAGAAAAAAAAACTAAAAAAATTGAAAACTGACAATGTCCGTAATTTTATCGTGTATAGAAAATGCTAATATTCAGTGAAAATTTCAAGTATTTACAGTCATACGTTTTTTAATTACAACAAAATAAGAAAATCGTTACATGAAATATATCGAGTGAATATCAAATGTTTTAAAAATATGAATTTCAAACGCTCATAAAAATTTAATTTGACCTTCTTGTAGACATTTTTTTTGTTGATAAAAGTAGATAAGCTTATGGATAATCTTGTATTACATTTTCAAATTTTAGATTTAAAAAGGAAAATTTTTATGAATTCTCAACTCAAAATAATTTGCTAATTTTCATGATTTGTCAAGATTTGAACTTTAAATGCTTATAAATAAAAACTGTGACCAAGGATTTTTAATTTTTTTTATCTGCCTTTGAAACAATAACCTAGGAGCCTTCTATTAAATTTCTAAGCTTTTTTTCTCAACAAATAAAATTTTATTGATATTTATAGAAAAGAAAACTAAAAAAAATGGAAACTGACAATGTCCGTAAACAGCTCAAAAATAGTCAAATTATTAACAACATTTTATGGTGTATAGAAAATGCTAATATAAACATTCATTGAAATTTTCAAGTATCTACAGTCATTTCTTTTTGAGTTGCACCAAAAACCAAAATCGATTTTCTCGAAAACAGATTTTGCGTAAAAATTCCCGTTTTTCCTTAATCTTTTTTTGTTTTTCACGGCGCTTTTGAAAACTACTGGGAAATTTTTACTTTTGACCCCTCAAAGTACCAACTAGATTTACTTTCCTATCAGAAAAGTTACTATTGAAGAAAATCCAAGCACTTTTACTGTTCTAAAAGGTGTTGACAGACACAAAAAAAAAATTTAAAAAAAACACACATCATTGTAAAATCAATACATTCATCGCTTCGCTCAGAATCTAAAATGGCAATTATATTTAATTCTGTAAAGTAATAACCCGCGTCAGTTGTCAGTATTGTATTTGAGTTATTGTATGTACCTAATTATTGTATTTAATATTGTTTTGGTGTATGTACTACATGTATATTGTACATGGAATTGATAGCCGATGAATCAACTTTTACAAATTTACAACGGAATTTATAATACCCCTGATGATCGTAACAGCTCACCGGAAACTGGTTTAAGCCGTAGAAGACACACTCGTCTGCACAAATTCAAAAACAAAAAAAAAACGAAACCGATAAAAAAAACTTGGCAAAGTATTACACAGCTCGACGCGTTTTACAATGCCTTGTGAACGCCATTATTATCCGTTTGAAAATATATTTTATTATAATATTAGTGTACCATATTTATACAATATATACAAATATCATGGTTAATGAGCTCTAAACTGAAGTATACTTTATACTTTAATATCAAGGGCCAAAAAAAATATATTTTTTTCACGGGCCACAACTTTATTTTAAACAAAAATTTATAGTCATAGGTATCAAATTTAGTTTATTTAAGTTAATATAACTATTATAGCCGTTAAGTTTATTAATTTAACAAGGTATCTACAAACAAGTAACGTTTTTCCACAATTTCCAGTCCATACTATCTTAGTTTGGGATTTTTATATAAATTATAAAATTTACTCGCAAGCCACATAAATTTATAATGTGAGCCGCGGGTTACCGACCCCTGCTCTCAGCAATAATAATCGAGTAAGTTTGGGAATTTTATCAATTTTTATAAACAATTATGGTACTATACTTAACTATGTACTTTTTACTATTTTTTTTTTTTTTATTCAGCTTGAGCCCAGCAACTTAGGCCATTAGCTATTTTGTTTGTTTGTAGGTTGTTAGTAGGGGAAGGAACGGTTGAAAACACGTTTTGTATGTGTGGCAAGGATTTGTTGCGCCATACCGAGCCACTTTTTATTATTATTTACGTATGTATTTACTGTTTATTGATGAATAAAATATAATTTAAGGTAGGAAGACAATATTATCATTTTTTAATTAAAAAAATATTTTGTTTTGGATAACATTATTTTTAATGATGTTTACCGTACTGTTGGCATATATGAATGGAGAGGCACAATTATACCTATGGCTATCTGTAAAATGTAAAGTGGGCAAGATTTTATGGTTATGTATATACATATAACCTATTATATTCTAATATTGTACATTTTTAAATAGTTTTGATTTAGTTTTCTTACGGCCAGCCAGGCTGCCAGACGTTCAGAAACGTCAATTATGCGGGAGCCAACACCATAATAATATGTCATAATTGAGGGTCGTCCTTAGGATTTTCGAAGCCCAGGGCAAAAACCAATTTTACCACTTTTTTCAAACGCGAGGCCACCAAATGTAAGTAAAGTGCTTGAAGCCCAGAGCCTGAGCCCTATTCACCCCTACCCTAAGGACGGCCCTGTCAGCCCCTGTGTCATATCCAAATATTAGTGCTCCTCTGATTTGTATCAAATTTACCGACAATCGGCCGGTACGAGTCAATGACCAACAATTGTGAATATGAAGCTTCTCAGTTCCCATTCGGCTGCTCACTAGTCAGTGTTGCCAGAATTCAATATTGGCTTGCGAGTACACCAGTCGTGTGGGAGTGATCGTTTAAATCTAAAGTAGTAGGTAATGTGTATTCATATTTCGTGTATATTACAAAGAACAGTTTATATTATATTATATTAATACATTTATAATAATATTATGCTATCTACGTATTGGTACACAAATATACTGTATTTAAATATATTGATTTTCTACGGAGATACTAAGGGTGGACCCGGACCTTCTTTAACATATTGTATATATGCGCAGAGACAACTCTAATTAAAAATATTTTGATATGAATGACCCTGATTAAAATGAAACCCGTCTAAAATAGAAAAAAAAATTCCGATAGTTTCCATATTCCAAATTTAGTAGTATACAGGTTTAACTAGTTATATTATATTATTATACAGAAATCAGATAAAAAAAATGATAATGTTGTGTATATGTGAAGCAGGTATACCAAGATCATTGAAATATTTAAATGTACCTATTACTTTGGTATGTAATTATGTATTAAGTTATGGTTCGCATTCGAATCTCACAAGTTTAAGATTAAGACTAACTCGTCTACCTACATGAAAATATTAATTTCAATTATGAAAGGTAGCTACAGAATTTGATCGTTGAATACTATAGTAGGTACTCTGCGGTGTATATATTACATATAGATATCGCTCGCTGGTGTATAAATTCATGAATCACTGGTATACAACTTTTAGAGCAATATTACTCTATGGTACATCCAAGGTGTATAATAGAATGACATGACAAATGAAATCATGTTTGTTCTAATCAGTATTTAATATTTTTTTTATATATGTATATAATTTAAATACTCGTGCGCTACAAGTACAGTGTAATTTCAATTGCATATAATTTTTTTGTGGGAAATTTCAAAATAGCCAACTTGTTAATCAAATGTTTGATGGTAAAAAAGTTTATTCAAGTCAAATAGTTTATTTTTTTTAAATATCAATATTTTTTTGGAGTAAATTAATTTTGAAATTACAGTAGTAAAATATATATTTTATTGGAATTTTGATTGAAATAATATTTTGCTTCGAAATATTAAATTTAAAATGTATCCCGTTATTCAGAAAGTTAAAACTAACGAAAACAATAACAATAATTATGTAAATTTTTTTTAAAGAACATTGTTTTTATAATGATTTGGAATTGTGTATACTGTATATTGTATTATCCGGTCGCGAATTATGTGTATGTAGGTGTCGAACGTTTTCGGGTAATAATTGTATATTGTATTTAGAATTTATACTGTGTGCTTTTAAAATGTATTATGTATCTTGTATAATTATAAATACTATTAATTATATATTTTATACTATATTATTATTATTAATTATTAGTTTTGAAGTTATAATAATGCCTGCTTCGATTTCTAAGACCATTAGCATTACATTTGTATATGTTAGCGGCAATGTGTATAATATATTTAATATATAAAATGCCTAGGAATTCTATATAATACCTGATGGTTTTTAAAAAGTGTATAGTACATTTTTTTTTACACACATTTCCTAAATATTTTGTATAATAACTAGACATTTCATAAAATGACAAACAACAAATTGGCAATCTCTAGAATAGTGATATAACCCAAATAAATAGATTTCCTTCTATCATAATTAAGACAATTATTAATTTTATTAGCGCACAAAAAAATATTTATTACAAAGTAGGTATCATTAATATTACAGAATATAATGCATAAAAATGAAAAAAATAAATAATTTCTAAATTGTATGGGTGGTACTAACATGCAGTTATTAATTATTATTACTATTATATTGTTCTATAAAATACAAAAATCTATGTAGAACGTAGGTACTTATTAGGAATAAATACAATGTACTTTTTAAAATTTATTTTAAATTTCGTTAAGACAAAATAAATGTTACTAAAAGTATTCTATTAATACAAAAAAAAACATTATATTTCATATGTTTAAGTTTATAAAAGTTGTTAAATTTATTTATTACAACACTGTAAATTAGGATGACATTTTGAATTGCAATGAATTTTATTTTTTAAACACTTACATCTGTTATTTTGACATCTTGTTGAACATGAACATTTAATAAAGTCTTGTCCAGATCCAGTTGCTTCTTGAGTGGCAATAGATCGTAAACCCAATTCTTTTTCGTGGTTTACTTCCTCTAAAGCCACAACATTTTGTTGACAGACTGTAAATTGGGATCTGGCATAAAGTTGTTTCAGAACACCTAATGAAAACAAATACAAAAAATACAAATTAATGTTTAAAAATTTACGAAATTATCAATCAAACAATAGGTACCTGTTTTATTTCCTAAACGATAAAATCCATCTTCTGTAACTTCCAAAACACACGCCAAAACATTATGAGCTTCTTCTCGTCCTCGATCAACATCTGAAATTGGTACTCTTACTGTGTTTCCAACAAGTGCCGGAGGGAATTTTTTATTTGATCTAGTTTTCATGTTTATAGCCTGTAATTCCAAATAAAAATGTGCTTCTCTTCGCTGGTTTTTGGTTTTTTTAGTTCTGATACAAAGCTTACATAACAAATTTTTTGTCCACAGATATTGTGCCACTCGCATAGATTTTGCTATCACATGTTAGATTTTGAACCATATTTTTATCGTTTTCTTCTGAGCACACCAAATAATTCCCCTTATTTATACTATTATCAACTGTACAAATATTTTCATTAATCGTAGTGATAATATCTTCATCATTGGTAATATTATTTTCGTCATCTTGATTAGTTGGGCCAATGGAATTGGGATCTACCAACTTAAGAAGGCTCTTTTCATCATTTAAATCTTTTAAAATATATGGTGGTAGAAATGATGTATCTAAACCAACTTTTATTTTACAACCAAAAAGTACTTCGTAAGGTGACCTATTTATACCTTTATGATAAGTTCGATTTTTCATCAGTTGAATAAATCTTAGACCTTCACTCCACTTTGAAGTGTTATTGTCCCTCATTCATGTCATTAACATATTTTGAATGTCCTGGTTTGCCCGTTCGACACTTCCCTGACTTTGGGAATGTCGAGGTTTTCTATGAACAACTTTTAAATTGGGCCAATAATTTTTCAAGTTAGAAACAATTTGATTGGAAAATTCACGACCGTTGTCGGATTGTAATATAGAAGGTGCTCTAAGTAAAGTGAAAATATCAATTAAATTATAAGCCACTTCTTCTGCAGTTTTTGTCTTTAATGGTTTTATGACGAAAAATTTAGTTGAATGGTCTTGATATACCATTATAAATTTAAAAAGTTTATCAGCATTTGATTGAAAATCGATCAAATCAACTTGACAGCGACTATTAAATTCACTAGAAATAATGGGTTTCAGTACTAATCCTTTTCTAATTTGTTTGTGTTTTAATTGACACAGTTCGCATAATGACAAATAAAGATCTACTTCGAAGCGCGTAATATTTTTAAACTTACTATTAAGCTGATACAACATTCTGTCTCGTCCTCCATGTCGTAACGATTGGTGAGCATCATGTAACGCATCAAAAACGTCATTTTCTTTTATATAATATAAAATATTGTTATCATTATTTTTAACAAGATAAATTAATTTACTATTATTATTAACGACCAAAATATCATATTTTTTAAGTAACCAATAGTCACGCGGCTCTTTTTTTTTGTTTTCAATTTAGCACTATCAACATCTTTAATTAATTGATACTATCGCTCATCAGTTAAAAACACACTATTTTTCAAGTCACATTGACGCTTCAATAACTCGGCGTTAAAACGAACTTTCATTCCGCGCACTCGACTCTCTATGTACGACATTTTGTCAAAGACTGAAATGTAAATGATAAAATAGTATAAGAGTATATTATGACTACGGTGACAAAATTATCGCGTTATCTGTCGGCAGTCGGAATTTTACTTTATAGATTACAGATTACAGATTACTAATGGATTTATATTAGGTGAAGGTACATTGTCAAATATCAATAGGTACTGATTATATGGATTTAATATTTTACCTATACATTGTTTGGCATTTCATATAATGCTTAGGTAATTTAAACAATTTTATAGATAGGCTGTATTTGGTGTTATAGAATTCCTAGACATTATAATAAAATACCAATATTATACACATTGCCGCTAACATATACACATTGCTGTATAAAGAGCTGTATAAATGTATTAAGAGGGTAAAAAATAAATTTGGAAAAAAATAAAAGTTTTAAATTAAATATTTAGATATTTATGTAGGTACTGTTTATTATCATGTACCTACCTACTGGTAGTATTAATTATTTTTAAAATAATCTAAGTAAATATACAAAATAGGTACTTTTTGGTTTTTCGCATTCACTTATTACCACTGAATAAGACACATTTAATTAGTTTCAATACAATGACGTATGACCAGTTAAATAAATGTTTTATAATTCTGCAGACTAGGTCAACGTTTTCGGGAAAAATAAAACAATTAGGCTTTTGTAAAACAACCATAAATTTAAACGATTTACAATTTATATTTTTTAATTATGTAGGTTTTTTTCAAGTGACTATATAATATTCTGTATTTGGCAATTACTCATTAAAATCAAATGTATTTTGTATTTTAAGACAATTTTTGAAAGTAAATCCCTGATTTAGTATTATACTCTTGTTATTGGTTATGTTGTAAGTAGTATATAAAAGGGGATTCTAGAGCCTCATCCTCATCCTCATCCTCAGTTAATGAGGTGATGAGGATGAGGATGAGGATGAGGCTCTAGAATCCCCTTTTATATACTACTGTTGTACAATGCATGAGCATCTATAAAGATACCTATCGGCCAGGCACGGATTGGTGTACATAGCCAATATTGTTATATTGGCACATATTAGTTATTATGAGTTATGAAAAAAAAAATTAATAAAATATTATTAATATTAATCCATACATTCTAAAACATAATTAACATAATAAGTAATAACTAGAGCCCGGATTTTTATACAAAAAATATTGTTAAATATGCACATATTTATGCACTCAAAAAATTAAAAATATGCAAAAAAATATGCAAAAAATTTGCAAAAAAATTCTTTATTATGTGTTAAAAAAAATGAACATCTCAAAACAATTAAAAAATATATTATGTGAAAAAAATAGAATTTAAATATCAATTATTATGCTTATAAATATGTACGAACCACACACTTAAATCTATATTGCTCAATTAAATAAATGCAAAATTAATAAAATAATAACAAAAAATGTAATATTAATTTTGGAACGAGTACCAACAGGAGGTTACGAAATGTCTTTTTATATTTTCAAATTCGAAATTTCTACGGTTGTCACATAACATAGATTTGTATTTTGAAAAACTTCTTTCTACGTCGCAAGACACGATAGTTGCATACAAAACAAGAAATGCTTATTTCTCCGCTTAATATTTCACAATTTTTTATAATTTGAGAATACCCTGAATTATTTGATAATACTTGCATTAGTTTAAGTTTAGCGAATTCTATGCCTATTCTTCCTTCACTTAACCTAATTTCAACATTTTTAACCAACGAGATAGTTTCTCGTAGGTTAGCGCCCGATTTTTCTATTTGTTAGATGGTTTCTGTGATGCATTGAAAATTGGCTAATATAACTGCGATAATATAATCGTCCTTGTGTGGCTGTAGATTTACAGGAATTACCCGGATCTCATAAAATGCGGAAAACAAGAAATATGTGTGTAATTTAGTGCAGGTGTGTTCCATGTAGGGCGCACCACTATCGATACGTACATAAAAACTATTTAATATTGCACACACTATGCATGGATATTTACGCCATCTCCGAGATCTAGGTATCAAACCTTTAGAAAATATTTTTATATAAGTTAGAAGTTATAACATAACTATATTAGATTCTGAGCGGAGCCATGAAGATAGTGGTTTTACAATGGTGTTTATTTTTTTTTTTAACCTGTATACAAAATTTCTACCAGAAGGAGTACTTCGATTTCAATACAAGTACCTTATCTTTTAGCAAATTGGATCAAGATGGTACTTTAGGGAGGTCATTTTTTGATTTTCTCAATAGTTATTTAATGCCACAGGAAAAACCACCTAAAAATGGGGTTTTAATTTCTAACGCTTTGTTTATCACCATAGAAAGGAATAATAAAAATAATATTTCAATTTACAAGCTGTAATAAATAATAACAATATAAAATATCCAGACTGACAAACCGTTTCCGCTCAGAATCGTTTTTCTTATACAATGATATTATATCATTGAATTCAAGTTTAATACAATCCATTATACATTGACCCACTTTTAACCTACTGTACAGCAGAGCAACATCCACTTACCGGCTTTTTTTAAATTTGTTTTGTACATATGATTATTTAATAATTAAAAACTCAAACATTTTATATCGTCTTATAAATATGGTATATTTATTTAATAAAAAGTAATTGGTTGGTATATGGGGGGCTTTGCCCCCACGGCTCCATTTTCTAAAAATTATCTGGACCCTCCCCATGATAAATTCATAAATACGCCATCGATTTTATTTACATACTTCAAAAGTTTCAAGTACACAGGATTAATATTTTTAAATTAAATAAAAAATAACTATAGTTATTATTCTCCGTTTAAATGTCTAATTTCGTCAAAACTTGAAATTAAAATATCTACTAAAAATACTGTGTTTATGAATTTGTTTAATTTTGTGATTGCAGTATAAAAAACTTATGATAAACCTTGCTTACATTTTCAATCTTTAGATATCAAAATATTTAATTTAATTTTAGATTCTAAGAGTAGAGATGGAATCTATTGATTTTTCAATAATGAGTTTTTTTTTCTGTCTGTGCAACTAGAGTTCTAATTCTGGGTGGGCTAAATGTTAATGTTATCAGCAACCCGTGGGGCTTTGCCCCTACACCCCTTGTATTGATTACCAATACTAACATTTATATTTATATTTCTTTGAAGTCGTTAATAGTTTCTTTCAAAGTAAAATGTTGTCACTTACAAGTTACAGACTATAGCTACCTAAAATAAACTTGAATAAGAAGGATATACATATTAAATAATCAATAAAATATATAGTTATAGCTATTAAATGTTTATTACAAAGCCTAGAAAAGTTAACATAACTTTTTTGTCCTTTTCTGAAAATGTATTTACAATATCATCAGCATTTAATTTGTTGGTTATATCTCTTTCTATATTTAATATAGATTAAAATGTAAACCGAACTTGGAGGATCTAAGTCAATTTTTAAAGCCAGCTTTTTTTTACAACATTTTATACAACTTATACTTTGAATAATTTTTAAAATTATAATTGCCATAACTTTACAAAAATTATAATATACTTATCAGTTTATTATTTTATATATTTTACACATTACTATTGTACTTAATGATTATTGTCAAAAATTTTAGATTATTATAATATTATAAATATTGGTTTACCTATATATTTTACACATTTTATACAACTTATACTTTTAATAATTTTCTGTAAGTATTACCTAAACTCTAAAGTATATAATAGTAATTATTATTAATAATATTTGCCATTATATAACAACAACTATATACCTATTAGTTTATGTCTTAATATTATAATATACACATTACTATTATACTTAATAATTATTGACAAAAATTGTATATTATTATGTTATATTTTTTATAAAATATTTTACACATTATGACATATTAACATAACATAAAAATAATGTTAATATATAGCCATATAGGTATTCTTATGTTTTAAATATTAAATCTTATACTTTTAACAATTTTCAAAATTATAATTGCCATAATTTTACAAAAAATATATACCAATTGGCAATTATTTTATTTATTTTATATATTATATTACATAACTTTTTAAATTTGGTCGAAAAGTGAATCGGCCGAAAAGGGAGGGTACGTTTTTGGTCGAAAAAATTGTTTTGCTCTTGTAAATTAAACCTATATCAATTATTTCAATTAAAAGTATTAATGCATATCTATTACTAAACTTTAGAGGACCATAAAGTTAATAAACTAGCAAACCAAAATTGATGATTTGACTGTCAAAATTTTCAGAAAAAAAAGCTCTACCAGAATCCATTCAAAAATATAGTAGTTATCATTTGAAAAAATAAAGTTGATTTTCCTATTGATACACCTTTGTGTTATATATTCGCATATAAGTATTAATTTAATTTCATAAATACTTAAGAGACACGAATACGAATTTCAGCAGCGCTGGACCTACTGATACTCAATTTTAGTGTCCGGTAGTGCGGAACTTCGGTGCCCGCCGGATGCAGACGCTACTGACGTGGTGCTGGTGTGATAACCATAAAGCATGTTATCATTAAGTATCGCGGTGCTGTCCGCTGACTCTCTTTTCGTTCAGCGGGCAGCGGCAATCCCTCTAAATTACCCTGCCGAATCATTAGCACCACTTCTTCGCTCTGTGTTTCGGCTCGTATGTCAAATTGTATTTAAATAAAAAAGACAAAGCTACCACATGTGTGTTTTTATGCAGTACTAAACATATGTAATACGAAAAATGACTAAACTTGGACCCTGCTAAGCAAATATAGGTTTTAATATAGGTAGGCACCTAATAGTATTGATAGTATCAATATTACATTATATCAGTGGCGTACGCAGGATTTTTCAATGGGGGGGGGGGGGGGGGTTGAAAATTAGTTACAATTTTATTTTTATTTTGTCCAGTCTAATAATTTCAGGCGTTTATTTGAGGTATTTTAAAAATGTTAGTAACTTCTCAACTTTTGTGGTAAAAAAAATGCTCTGATCATAAACTTTGATGCCCGATGTATGTTTTTGGAAGCAAATTGGATCTAGTTGGTACTTTTAGGAGGTCGAAATTGAAAATGCTCAGTTCTTTTCTAAAATAATTGGAGAAAAAAAATTAAAATTGATTAAAATTGTTTGCTAACCAGCTTTTGTATTTGATTAATTGAAATTTTTTTTTTCTATAAATGTCAATAAAAAATTATTTATCCGGTCAAAAAGCTTAAAAATATAATACGTAAATTTTTACTATAACTAAAATATTAACGATACATAGGCATCATGGTTATTTTTTATAAGCATTTAAAATTCAAATTTCATCAAAACCACAATTAATTTGTAGTTAAAAACTTATAAAATATTAAATGTGTAAAGCTAAGGATATAATTTAATACAAGGTTTTTCATACAAGTAGTTCGTACTTTTACCGAAAAATTACAGTTAATTTATGAAAATAGGTATGCAAATACAATGTTTTTTTCAAAAATGAATTTATTCTGGTAAGACATATATGAAATTTACGTCTTGCTCTTACTGTAGTTGGCGGACGACAGACGACAGTTGAAACTTGGAAAATATTTTTTTAAAAAGTAATAATTATACAGACATGGTTATGTTTTGTAAGCATTTAAAGTTCAAATTTTGTCAAAACCACAGTTAATTTGTAGTTCAAAAAATCAAAACTTATAAAATATTAAATTTGTATATAAGCTAAGACTAGAAAATGTAATACAAGCAGGTCTTTCATACAAATAGTTCATACTTTTACCGAAAAATTACGGATAATTTTAGGGAAATTGGTATGCAAATACAATGTTTTTTCAAAAATGAATTTATTCTGGTAAGACGTACCTATATGAAATATATATAGATGGCTTATATTATAATCTTGCTTTTACGGACTCATATACATCGGATGCTTTGGTCCTGTTCCTGTACAGATACAAATAGTGCTATAACTTATATGTAGAAAGCTGCTTTTGAGTATCTATATATTCTATGCTAAAAACTTGTAATATCAGTCGTGTTAGACTAGTTAAAGTAAAAAAACTCGGTTCGAGTGTACTTTTCTTAACGACTGACCTTCGGATCAAGCCACTTAACTTAAGTATGCATACTTGCATTGCAGTTGATTATAAACAGCTTGTGGTGGATTTTATATGGCCTCGAGTGTCAGTTCTGTTGTTATTGTGTTTATCAAACAATTTAATATTAAATGCTTAACTTTAAAAGTAGTTTAACCAATAATGTTTTAAATTGACAATTTTTGTTACTTATTAGTCATTACGTATAATATACATAATTACAGACAATATAAACATATTTATTATTTATTTTGCAATCTTTAAGTAAAAAATAAAACATGAGTTTATTTCTAGTGGGATCTAATATAGACTAGGTCAACTAGGTCGTAAAATTGAAATTATTTATCAGATAATTTGACTGGACTAGGCATTCCGTGAGATTGTATAGTCGATCCAGTAGGAATAACTGTTAGTTCTGCTATCTGTGAAAAAATTACAAACATAGGTACCTATATAATACAGATTTGTTGATTCGTCGAGTTTTGTTTATTGAATATTCATATTATCTAATTATAACTTATAAAACAAACCTCCACACTAGGAGGCGTCTCCAACGTAGTAATCACCATAGCTGCTACATCTTCCGGTTTCAAAGCTGGTCTTGAACTGACAACCTGAGAAGATGGTCTGAATTTAGCGGTGTTGAAAATGTCCGTGTCTACGCTACCCGGACTGATACTCTGAAATACGATTTTTCAATATTATATATAAACATACCTTACGTACATAAGATATTATGTTATTTATGTTACGGGCAAAGTATACAATTTAAGCAATACAGTCATACAGATAACGGATGATATGATTTAGTTAATAATTATTAGAAAATACGATAAATTTTTTCAATTTTATTATCACTTATTGTCGCATGTACTGCTTCCGGACATTTTAATGTACATAGTCGCTCCGCTGCTTTGCACTTGCACTTCCGTGTTTTACATTTTTGTACCTACACACGTAGATTAACGTACTTCAAATAACTCTCCATTATGTACATAGTATTTAATTTTGTTATTTTCAGATACTGGTACACTTAACTTGTTAACATCAGAAACTTTTAACACGTCATATTTTTTTAAAAGCTTATAATCAAGTCCTTTTTTTAATTATTCTTTAATTGATTTATATGTGGAATTAATTTATTATATTTTAACTTGGTAAAAAATGAAGTATTTGAAACTTTTATTTTTAACAAACTATTTAAATTTTAAATTTTCATTAAACTTTTCCATATTAAAATCAGTAGGAACGCAACTGAATCAATTAACCTGCATTATACAAACGATTCGCGGTTACTAAAAAGTACATTTTTCGAGAATAGGTAAAAGGTCGATTGTAGCATTGCACGATAATATAACTTATAATATTATATGTCACATATAATATGTGAATTGCCCCATAATCGTAGGAATGCCGATAAGAACAAACAAACTAGCTACAGATAATAATTTGACTTTATTTTAACTATGCTTTACGATTAAATATCTTATTCATTAAATCATATCATCCGTTATCTAAATTGCCCAATATACAAAGGGCATTTTATACATTGCCCGGACTTTATATAAAATGCCCAAATTGTATACTTTGCCCGTAACATTTATATACTGTATAATGTATAATATATATTAAAAAATGCATAAATATATAAAATAGTTATCGTACACTGCCAATTACCAGAGACCTAAAGTGTCCGCCCGTGAGCATAATATCACAACTCACTATCCGCTACCCACGGCAGTAGATTTTTCTATTTAATCGAAATAATATCATATAAATACTAAATATATATGATATTGTATACCAATTATTGAGCAATTAATTCTGGTATAGACATGAAAATATTCACAAGTATTATCGAGTCAGTCACTCAGTCGAATGTCGAATATCAAAAGGGATTACAGGTAATATAGTTAACGAAAACAGTCCATATGTGCTATTTAATACTTATGTTTGGTGGATTGGTACTTTTCACATCGACTGAGTTCAATTTTTGTAGATGCAGACATGTAGCAAGTAGTTACACAAAATCAAGAGAGCCATTGCCGTATATAAGGATGGGTTATTTTTAAATAATTAATTTAATTTATGTAACTTAATTATAATAATTTACCATGTGGGTACCTAATAATATGGTAACTATATAATATTATGTTTGATATTGATTATATTGTTAAACATTGTATTTTAATCGAGCTAATAAAAATTCTGATGTTGTTTTCAGGTTTTCTATATTATATAATACATAGATAAGTGACGCACTATTAAAGACGTTTTGTAAATGATTAATAATAATTGCATCGTACACATTAAATAAGTAGGTACACAAGTACAAGTATTGTTAAAATATTCTAAAATAACTATATTAATATATTATGTCAGTTTTTTTTGTTTAAAATAAGTGTTAGTTGTTTTTTTTAACTACCTACAGTGAAAATATTATTTGATTTACAACCCCTCCCAAAAAATGCGTTCCAGCTACGGCCTTGAAGAGACCTGTTTGGTAATGCGTAGTAGGTTGAATTAATTTTAATGTGATGGTCGACTTAATCGAGGGATGTATGGAGGGGAAAGCCCCTACGTCACTGTTTTAGTTGCTACACTGGTTTGGTACTTTTTGAATTCTATTACTCCCCCCTCCAGAAAAAAAAATATAAAATTTAGTTCGGCGCCACTGCGAACAGGGACCGAAGAACGAGTACGGCAGTAATAGGAATATCAAATAATTTGGTACGATTAAGTATTTCAGGTCAGTAAATTATCCATCTCACAAATCGGAAGTGAGCAAGTTTTTGTCAAATTAAAAAAAAAAACATTTTCACTGCTTTATTAAGGATCACGAATTAAGACATACACATACTAAATACCAATTAATATAATACTATATTAGAATACCTACCTATCAAATTATTTGGTGTCAAATTGACAATAATCGACACACAAGCATAATTATATTGTCTATTATAGCCATGAAATTATCATATATAGGTAATATTATATAATAATGTATTGCACAATGGCGGAGGTTCGTATGTACTATGTATAGTCATAATATGTGGGTACAAGTATGTATAACAACAATAATATTATTATAAATTATAATCCCAAATTATATTTGTATTTGTAAGACTACAGTTTTTATTTTTTTTTTTTTATTCCAACACAGTATATCAACAGAAAAAATAAAAATTTTAAAAACAATGTCGTGTTTAATAGGCGATTGGGTTTTCAATTATGTATTATACAGCGTGGCGTGTTCGCGAAAAATGGGTACACTCCACAACTCGGTTACTTACATTACTCAGTACTCAGACCTTGCGGGAGTTTGATGATCCAATAGTATAGTTTCATATCCCGCTAATAGAATTCAAAAATATGTACATAATATAGGATACTGTATAGAATAATATTAATTTAATTATACGGTGTACCCTGTTTTCGCCGACACGTGGTATATTGTAGTTAAATACTTAAATAGATGCAACCTGCTGTTAGTACATCACACAACTCACCGATACTCTGATCATTGAATTTCCAAGACTAAGTTCGTGCCGAAGACCTTCACACAACACCGTGATGGCCGTTTTAGAAGCGTTGTACATTTTGTGCGCGTAATACGGAGTGATGGAATGTCCGCCAATACTATGGGTATAACGACATATTATTACTATAGGCATATGATTAAACATAATAATTAATAATACGCATCATCGTTATATTACACGCGAGACGCGTTCATCAATATAAAACCGCGTCCACACTTGTGACATTTGCGCGTAACATCCTTTGATGCGGCCAAATTTAACGACAACTGGTGGAACGGTGTTACGGCGTTACGGCGTAACAGAAAATGTTACAAGTGTGTACGCGGCTTAATGCGAACAACATGTCAAAACTGCGTGCATTATTTTCTCGATAATTGATATTGATATTGATATTGATATTGATATTGATATATTGATATATGATATTGATCGGCACGGGCTTGACTGCTGCCAGGTATAGCCGATATGGTTATTTTATATTTGTGTACCTAAATAATAAACTGTATTATCTGAATTCTGAATTGCATATTACTTATATAAGATCATCAAGGGTGTCCACGGAGGGGGGGAGTAGGGGCAATTTCCTTTGAATTTTTCTGGGTTGATTATCATAATTATTATTGATGATTTTAATATTCTAAAAAACTTAAAAATGCCCTAATAATTCTAAATAGTGCACTAAATTATTTTTATTTTTAATATTAAAGATATAAATTCTAAAATAAATTCGGTATAAATTATAATATACATTTTAAACTTTTAAATGATTGTATAAAAGTTTTACAGACAGAACTTATCATTTGCAAGACTGCTTATTTAATCTGAAATTTAACTATTTTTTTCTCTACCTTATATAGGTTTAGACTTAAGATCATATATTTATTATAAAAATCATGTACAAACTATTGCAAAATTCAAAATTTAAATTTAAAAAAACCTTTAAAATGCTCTAAAAATCTTTAAATGCAAAAAATGACCTTAAAATTTAAAATCGTCAAAAAATTCAACGTCGGTATATTATAAAACGAGTATCCGTAGCTAGATTTGGAAAAATATACAAGGTGCGTCGTAATCTCAACCTCAATCATTACTGTTGTATTATAAAATATTGCAAAATAAACTTTTTTTAGATTAAAAATAAAAACATTTTTTTTTTTTTTGTTACAAAGTTATTTTTATTACACTCGATTATAAACGTTAGAACTAAGTAGTTGTTTTTATAAATTATGAGATGCAGTGGTGGGACCAACTGACCAAGTGCAATACTGTAGTGTCCACCAAGTTTTTACTTTTTTGATAAAAAAAATGAGTTCATAGATGGCATACCTACTACAGTAGTTTCAACTTTTAAAGTTTGTGGTACTAAATAAGCTAGAAATATTCAATTTTATAAATTGCCAAAAATTATAGGGCTGAGGATTTCTAGTGCTTATAACCTGAAAATATGTATCCACTTATGCACTAAAAAAACAACAAATATGCACTTAAAATATGCTCTAAAAAAGTTCATAATATAACTTTTGGTACTGAAATTATACAATTAATACGAAAACAAAAATATAAAAAGATAGTTTGATTATTTAATTCATGAAAACTTGAAAAATTACTAATTACCAATAACCTAACATTCAACACTACCTGATACACGCGTTGCAGTGTTATCGGTCAGATAATGGACCGATATGTTGCTAATTTGCTATTAGTGTAGTACTATTATATTTTTAAATATTCAATCTTCCAAATGCATACATAATAATATCAATATGCTCTTAATTTGTCAAAGATCAACATTTTACACTTAACATTTTTCAAAATTTTTTTATTTGTCCAAACTAACTTTATTGGATCAAAAATTGGCAAAATATATGTTCTTATTTTTTCTAATTTGCTCAAATATGCATTTTAATGTAATAACGACAAAATATGCAAAAATATACGAAACAAAATGTTCAGTGTAACTTTTTATACTCGTATTATGAAACATATTCAGGGGCGTAGGTATAGATTTTTAATGGGGGGGGTTTCAACTTAAATTATTAGTAATAGGCTAACGTGAAAAAACCAAATACAAATAAATGCGTATATTAGTAAAATACATTTTATTTTTTTAAACATTATACAAGTAAATTTAATCGTTTCCTACGTTGTGTTAATTTGTTCACAATGAGTAAAGGATCACAATATATATCTATAAATATTTAGAAGAGTTAGTCCAGTAAGTCGCTCTTGACCATGGTGTTTCGTAAATACGTCTTTAAGCGCTTTAATGTAGAAAAGGAACGTTCCGCACTTGCAGTAGACACAGGAAAAGTGGCTCTAAAAATTTGAGAAGATTATAAATGAGAGGAAAAAAACTGTTTATCACACTTTTCCAATGTTTTGATTGCATTTAACTCATTCAAGTCATCACTTATTTCTTCCCACTTCTTGGTCCATAATTGATACTCACACAACAGATTATCAACTTTTTCATTTATCAGGTACATTTTATGGATTTCGGTCAATTTTTTTTAGCATCATTTTCATTCTTTTTCATAAATTTTGGAAGTAAAATCTGGAGGTTCCCGATCTTTTCGTGATGGTTAGAAAATCTGGCTGTTAGTTCGTTTAGCACATGGTCAAGAAATGGATAGTAAACGTTTATTTTATAAATATTTGGGCTGTCTCTGCAGGATTATTGCTTCGTCCTTTTTGTTTGTTTGTGATTCTAGGTGCTGTAAGTGACTCAATACCTAAAAATTCTTTAGAATCTGTCACAATTCTCAAAAATTCATCATCATTTCGTATGTCTTCTAATGTTTTTTTTACGATATCTACATATTTGCAAGCTTCGGTCAAATCAATATTTTAATATTTTAAATAATTTTACATCAATATCATAGGAATACAAAAAACCAAAATAACAATGAATACGTAAACATGGATAGCGTTAAAAACGTGCTGTGTTGACGTCGGTCACCGTGACAAGATTGCGAACGTCAACTATGTGTTGACATTGGCGATCGGCAGTGAACGTTTAAAATATAAATGACAAAACGAAAAACAATTTGAAATAAATAATTCTGATTGTATATTATATAACATAAATTAAAAAATTAATAAATTACCTGCTTTGGCTGGAAAGTTTACACGCAAACTGAGATCTGAGACAACCGCAATGCACATCGCACAACAGCTCTAGGATAAATGACCAGGGTAAATCGGTGATTAAATAATTTCAAACACAGTGATAAATTCTTATACTATTAACAAACTATTATTAGCAGTATTGCTGGTACGGCCGTATGCGTCGTGGTCAAAATAAGATGCGGGCGTCGGCCGCCGTCGGGCACGCAATTTTATAGTTAATAATTTATATATTTAGCAATTACAACATTGAATATTATAAATAACATTAGATATCTATCTAGATAATCATTATTTTTCGTAACAAACGCTGAAACAACGCGCACTTCCAAAATTGTATTACAAAAATATTCATCTTCGCTCTGATTACAATTATAATTAAGCAATATATTAATTGTTTTCTTATGTTTAACTAAAAAGTAATTTTTGTTTTTTTTTAGAATCTACATGCAATTTTTTCCTGATTATAATTATTATATATTATTAACCGATTGGGATTTTTTAATGGGGGGGGTTTGAACCCCCAAAACCCCCCCCTTACCTACGCCCCTGAACATATTTATACACCACTCGCATTATTCTGCGACCTTTCTAGAAAAATATGAAAAAACTAGAAGCCTCAACCCTAATTATAACGATTATTGGATTATTGGATATCACGTGACAAAACGATTTTGTTCTCACCACATGTTTGCTATTTAAATGTTTGATTTACCTGTTTATTTGAACAATGTGTCCCATAAGAACATTATCGTTCGTAGACATCGATCGGTACGCTTCTCTCGAACACACGCATTGCGCCAATACATTGATATTCATTAAAAATTTCCAGTCTTTTAACGTACCGTCTGCTTGGTCCAGTGTAGATTATAGCGGTTTAAAAAAACAACGTTTTGTTAGTACAATTTTTAAAAAAACTATACGTGATTACAG
Source organism: Sitobion miscanthi (assembly GCA_008086715.1). Lineage (NCBI taxonomy): Eukaryota > Metazoa > Arthropoda > Insecta > Hemiptera > Aphididae > Sitobion > Sitobion miscanthi. The sequence goes on from CM017797.1 coordinate 39,951,181, forward strand.
CTGTGTATATTTATAATAGGTTGTAATTGTATATACTAATTGTATACTAATTGTATACTCTGCTGTACAGAAGGTTACAAGTGGTCACTGTAATAGATTGTACTAAATATATATATATTGTACTAATATTATTGTATAAGAAAAACGATTCTGAGCGAAGATGGTCAGTAAGCTTATATTATGATATTAATATATTATTGTGAATAAAGTAATTCATATATTATAACTAGAGACCGGATTTTTATGTTTTTACATATCTTTACTGAGAGTATGGAGCTCCAATTGGATAAGCTTTCTCGACTTCAGTATCTTTTTCGATTGGAAAGTAAATATCGTTGGTGCATTGGGGAGGTCAAAAGTTAAAATTCTCAGTAATTTTCAAAAGCGCCGTGAAAAACAAAAGAAAAATTAAGGAAAAACGGGAATTTTTACGCAAAATCTATTTTTCACAAAATTGAATTTGGTTTTTGTTGTAACTTTAAAACAAATGACCGTAGATACATGAAATTTTCACTGGTTGTTTATATTTTCATTTTCTATACATCATAACATTTTCCAAATATTTTGACTTATTTTGAGCTGTTTACGGACATTGTCAGTTTCCATTTTTTTTAGTTTTTTTTTCTATAAATATCAATAAAATTTTATCTGTTGGGTAGAAAAGCGTGAAAATTTTATGTAAGGCTCCTGATATATTTTAACAATAGCAGTTGAAAATACATACAGACAATTTTTTTTATAAGCATTTAAAGTTCAAATTTTGATAAAATTTATCAAATTGTAAATTTAATGATTATTTTGTAGTTAAAAATCTATAAAATGTTCAACTTTTATAGCTAAGAATTGAAAATTGAAAACAAGGCTCCACTTAATAGGTTATATATAAATTACTTTATTCACAATAATATCATTAAATATACTAGGTAATATCATAGGCTGACTGACCGTTTTCGCTCAGAATCGTTTTTCTTTAACAATGATATTATATCATTGAATTCAAATTTAACACCATCCATTACAGTGACCCACTTGTAACCTACTGTACAGCAGAGCGACATTCACTTACCCACCTTTTTTATTTTTAATATTATTATTTTTTGAATTCATAAGGCTGAATTATTTAAGTTTGAGTTTGAATACATAATATTATTCTGTTAATGAACAATATCCAATTATTTTTTATTTTTTAGTTTAGTATTATTATTTTTTGAATTCATAAGTTTGTGTTACAACAGTTAAATATAGGTACACCAGTATGGCAGTATATCACCATATTATAGATTAAAATATATAACTGTTTATTTTTATAAACTGTTACTTTTATTTGTTTTTTCACTGTTTAATACATTTTTATGAAAAAGAATATTTTTGCATGTAAAAGATTATTTTGATGAAATTATAGAGCATAGAAGCATCTTATTTTCAAGATTTTAAGCGCATATAAATCCGATCTCTAATTATAAACTATTTACGTCGATCCTCTTTTTAAATTTTCAATGCTTAGCTATAAAGTTGAACATTTTATATATTTTTTACTACTTACTGAATAATTTGTAAATTTTTAATTTGATAAATTTTATCGTAATTCGAACTTTAAACGATTATAAAAAAAACGTGCCTATGTATTTTTAATATTTTTTATCTGCTATTGTACTCGTAATATCAGGAGCCTTGTATTAAATTTTGCCGCTATTTGGCCCAACAAATACAATTTTATTGATACTCAGAATCTAAAACTAAAGTAAATTAGTACTGAATAAATAATAATCGTGTAATGAATGTAAATGAACTTGGCATGTAATTGACACAAAAAACATGAAATCCTAGGTGTAATTCAAGGTGGATCACAACCAACAAAATGAGCATTAGTACTAGGAACGCATGTGGTACTCCGCGCCGTCGCCGCCAAGACACGCAAACGAGGCCCGTGACGACCGCGACGCAGAGAACAGCTCCATCTGCATGAAACCCTGGTACCATAAACGCGGTTTTCGCTCCGTCAACCGTCGATCCGCGGTCACTTGACTTCGCGGTCCCTTTGCTGCTTTACCGCCCGACGCGATCGCCTAACGCCGTTCGCTGCCACTGTTCAACCGCGCGCCCGCGCCGACTTCGACCTACTGGACATTTTACTCTTTTGACCCCACCAAAGTACCTACTAGATTTACTTTCAGAAAAGATACCTACTATTGAAGAAAATCTAAATACTTTTTCAAAAAGATATAAATTCAACAGCAAATAATGCAACTATTGACTGTGAAAACAGTGATGTTTGTTTTTCAATTGGAGATACAATTCAAATATTTGAAGATTCAATTAAGATTTTTTGTTACACTGATTAAAATTATGTTAATCAAAAGCTGTTTTAAATTTATAAAAGAGTTGAAAAATCAATTTTTTTTTACACAGAATTGATGTTAAAATGTATTGAAACGTTGTTAGTCTTTGTTTCGAAATTTCAATACAGTCAATACAGTTATTATTTGTTTTTATTTTTGTTTCACATGACGTGCTATCCCAATAACAATAGAATAGATACCAATAAGGTGAATTAAATTCGGTGGTTTGGCCATTGGCCGGCCACGTGAACACGCCTGTTATATGTATCATTGATTATAAATACTAGTTATGTATAGTATTTATAATCAATGTATGTATATTATAATATGGTACTCGCCCAACAGACTACTTCGCATTATGATGCCAGCGTTGTTGACCAACACACTGACGCCACCGAGCTCAGCATCCACCCAGCCAAACACATCCTGTACTGCTCGTTCGTCCGTGATGTCGCAGGTCTTAGGATAGAAAATTCCTCGCCGGATCGAAGTAGGAGTTTTTGTGACGTCTTCTAACGAATTTGCAAGTTTCTAAGTGGGCAACCAATATTACGTGTATACTAATATTATTAATTGCAATTTGTAATGTCGTATGACATATGTTAATACGTAGGTCATATCTCATAATATGTATTATGTATATTATATTGGTAGATACTAGTAAGCTAGTAATCTATTAATATTTAATATCTAGTTATTACTCTTGAAGTGGTTAGTGGTTACACGCAGCGTTTTGAAATTAAACATATGACCTGCCCCTATCCACATCAGGGAAAGACCACGCGTCTGAACGTATCGAAACGGGTTGGTTTAATTTTGAGAGTTTTGAACGCTCCGCTGAAAAACGATAGGTGTGTAACCGCCTCAATACTTTTAACGTTTGAATTTATTTTTATTTAAATTTGGATACTTTTATACTTGATTATAAATAAAATAAAAATATTTCTAATTTACTGCACTTCTATATTATGTACTAGCTGTCGCGCCGGTGTTGCTCGTGCCAAATATTTGTTGCCCGTTAAAAATGCTAACTCTATATGACTTAAACTTTATTAAATTCATTATTTAATATTCCGTGTAGGTAAAGGTGTCAGTGATTCAGTGAGTCAGTCAGACATGTTCGATTATATTGTATAATAACCATAACAATTAGCATAAAGAAAACCATTTTTACTAAGTTATATGGTTTTGACCAAATATAAATTATTATAAAATACAGGTCTAAAATTATATCCAATATTTTATTTTTTGTAACCATTAGTAATAACTAATAACCTTATAATAAACAAAAACATATTATTATTTAGTTAATATTTTGCTGAACAGATGGCGCTATCCAGATTTCCTACTTTTTCGGGTATTTTCCTGAAATGTTCTTTCACCTTGCCCTGAAAATTGGGAACAGAACAAAAAACAACCAGCAAAATCGGTCAAGTGGTTTCGGAGTTTATCCTGAACAACAAAAAACGACTTAATTTTATAATATGTATTGATGATGATGATATATTATATACCTTGTGGTTTTTATTTATTTATTTATTATAATTAAATATTTTACATAATATGATTACATTTAATAGAAATTCTCCCAAATCCCAATATACCGCGATTCCGCAGGTTTTATTCTTCGATATTCTCCGATTGGTGATTTGTTGGAGTGACTAACCTATACTACTATTTTCCTATACCTAATTATCTAGACAGTGTTTAGATTATAATATATAGGGTCATCAAAGTATCTAATAATTTTCAGAAAATATATTCTTGATAACTAATAACTTTTGGTATTTGGTGCTATACCTACATACGATAATGTACTATGGTTTATGATGAGGAATTTATTATACTATTCTTATAATATTATAATATTGACTATAATAGTCATATAAACTATAGAGATATCCTAAAAAATGTTCTACAGAGTGCAGACTAAATTTTATAAAAGAAAATGTTATGAGATATTTTAATAAGTATTATACAATATAGTAATATGACAATATATGCTATTTTAGTTTCATTAAAGTCGTATATCAGAATTTATAAACCTGTAGACTAGGGAAACAGGAGGAGCTACCTATATGGCTATATACATTAGAGACGAGAATGGAGGTTGATAAATGTTGCATAATATCTATATAATCTATTCACTAATTCCTACAAGTTTGCCGATTGCCTTTAGCTGACTATCTAGCCACTGGATGTAATTATATAAATACCTAATATACCCATAATATGATGGTTTTTATTAGAACTATAAATTCTGTATAGTAATTTCCTTACGTCAACAATAAATTTGTGTAAAATTCTCCAACTTGAAAACACGTATGTTATATAAACGTCGAATAAATGACTAAAAAGCAAAATGTTGTCAAAGAATGCAAAAAATAAATTCAAAAAAAAATCACATTAAAATAACAAATTTCACTTAAAATACATTTTTGACTAAATGTTTTATTATAACATTTAGAACACCATAAAAAGAAATGACGTCGCATCAAAACGCCCAAAATGAACTCTCGTGATAACCGTAATAGTTGAACTTTTTTGTTGCCAATAAATAATAAATCATTTAAATTTTAGATTCTATGTAAAATGCTTTCCTGGGACTTTTATCCGCAATACTTTATTTCAGGATACTATTTTCATACCATCCTATTATATTAGGTACATCGTACATGGCATACCTACATGACACACCTATGTTTTATCTCCTATCATTACGTATATAATTAATAACAAGGGTGGATTTAAATCCACCTTGTTAATAACCATTCTCACTCATTCTCTCTCTCTCTCTCTCTCAGTGACTATAATATTGTGTACAGTACTACAGTGTACACGATTACTTATTAGGGGGAAGAATTAAAAAAACTACCTCAAGCTTTGCCGACTGGACGTCCAACCCGACTACGTTTACGCCGTGTCGCAGCAGCTCTAATGTCGTGGCCTCTCCTATGCCCGATCCGGCACCTGTGACGACCGCGTTTGCACCTCTCCACTTTTCCATTTTGATGCAGAGTCAGTGACTGCAATATTATAATTATATTATACAATGAGTTGATTAATATTTTCTGCCACCTGACTTTTGATGAGACAAAAAATGAGTTTTTAATATTTTTTTTCGATTAACGTATCGACCGAACGTACGTTTAACACGAGACGCGACAATATGTATAATGTAGCCGATGGGTAAATATTAACGGTGTCTCAATAACAAACAGGTAGGTAATATTATTGATATATATAATACTACCTAGTATTTATAATCAAAGGTAATATGACAAAAAACAAAAACGTAAATTTAAAATACTACTATTACTACTAATAATAATAATAGCTTAAACTTTAAAACTATTTTTTTTTGTATAAAAAATCGCTTGTCTGATATAGAAACTCACAATGGTAACAATATTGTGTTCCAACATTATTTTATATTTCAATGTGTAAGTCGTTTAAGCTAAACAACGATAAACCTTTAATTATTCAAACAGTAGAAGTAGGTACCTATTACCTGCCAGCTGTCATAACTCATAAGCATATACACTGTGATTTGCAAAAATCATATAGGTAAGTACTGCATGATTTAGCGGGTTGACCTATAGGTACAGTAATGCAAAACATAATTTTTATTTTAAGATTCGATATTAATCATTGACATTCATTGTTCATTCCAATAGGTATTACATAACATCATAAGGAAAGCCACGACTTACTTTATTATGATCGTCTATTTCCCAATTGCAGTGCGAACAGTGCACTTTTATAATTCAATGATTGACTCTTTGCATCGGTAAAATACAATGCCTATTCAAAATTTGGTTACTTTTTTTACTAGGTATTAAGGTTTGTGAGCATAATATGTTTACCCGTTTCTAGTTATTGGTTTTATGTATATCAATGTATTATGAAATTCAAGCTCTATTATCTAATTTACCTACTAATAATTATAGGAAGGTATATATGTAGGTCATGACTGATGAGTAATGACTAGCAAGCGCGGACTGGTAAAATAGGGCACGGGATGCTACACAATTTAAAGGGCAAATAACAACAATTGTTGGCGCAAATTTTATGCATGTAACTTATTTATAAAATATTAATACATTTTTTTTTGTTTTAAAAAAATATTGAATATACGTTAAAACCGTAAATAAGTTCCAAGTTACCACCAACTTTCAATCAAAGTTGTGCAATATTATAGATTACTAGTAATCGTAAGTTGGCAATAATCTGCTGTTCATTAGGTGTCTTGAGTCTTTAAGTATATAATAAATAATAATAGGCAAATATATTTTAGGGCAAGGGATGATGTAGCACTAGCATCCCAACATCCCAGCCAATCCGCGCCTGATGAGTGATGACTAGGTAATGAATTATGAATATTCATAATGTAATTAATAACAAATGAATCACTCTGTAATATGTATGACTTTTATCTAGAAACTTCAAGTGTTCAAAGTGAAACCATGAAAAGTGAGGACTAGAGAGATAAGCCGCACGGCCATTCACGCCTCCGGGCGGTGGTTTGCGTAGCAACTAAACTTATATAGGTACTGTGTGTATCACAATAATAGCCAATTAATATTTAATTAAAATATTAGGTAGGTATCTTAGGTTTTTGAAATAAATATTCAGTGTTTTAGATAATAGTCTGTTATATCTTATCTAATATTAACTCATATTAAATTTTGTTAGTGATAAAATTACGACTTATGCACGATGTGTATATATCTTATAATTTATTGTGTAATATATTCGATATTTCGATCCAATATTAACCAAAACAAAGTTAATAGATTATTCAGAACGTAAAATTTAGTATGTTAAGCGTTTGTAAGTCGGAGACATAATGATTATTCTCTAATATTTATGGTGATCCTCTTAATGTTGTATAAATGTACAATTTATACATTATTATGAATAATTCATAATAATTGGAATTTTTTAGATATTGTATCATGATTTAACCACCTCACCAACGCCAGAAAATGGTAATGATTCTTAAATGTATTTGCTTATACCTTAACAGCTTAGTTAATTCTATTTTTTGCAATTTAAAAAAAAAATCTTTTTTTTATAATTTAGGTGGTAGATACCTAAGCTCTATTATTGAACTTATAGAAAAATGTAATACAAAAGAAGTTTACACACTACACATAGTTTCAAGTTTGAATTAAATTTAAATATATATAGAATTTCAGAATACATGTTATTTTAAAGCACAAATAAACTATTTAATTTATTACTTTTGTATAGGTAGCAATATCTGTGTTATGACAAATTACTTATGTTGGAAGATATTTATAGCATAGCATAATTGACAGTAAATCATAATAAAGATGCAAAATCTCAATTAATACATTACAACCTGAACATAATAATATGATACACATATTGACATATAATATTAAGTATAAATTCTTAATTTTAAATTTTAACCATTCAAAAAATGTGTGTCATGATTAAAAAGCTAAAATAATATAATGAATTCCTATATTATGCAAAGTTTACTTGCTACTCAAATAACCTAGACTCTACTATACTCTATTCAAGTTAGGATTTAGGAAATACAGTCGGCAGCTGACTTGTGTGCAGCGGTATGGCAATACTATTCGGCAGTTGACCTGTGGGAGGGGGGTGATAAACAGCCAACAGGCGTTGCCTGACTGCCACTGCAATAACTGGTTGTCGCCGACTGTGTTTCTTAATTTGAATAGAGTATAGTAGCAGTTTAACCATAAGGTTTAACTCAGGAAAGATGTGTTTTGAGAAGTGTCAACCATAAAAATTTAAATAATTTAATTTAATTATCTGTAAATTTACATGCATTCATTTTATTTAAAATACAAAAATATAGGAAGAAACTCTGCCTATAAAAGTAATAAAAAAAAAATACAACTGTATCTATAATTATTATTGTTCGGAAAATGTATATAAGACAATCAAATATTTTAATATGTTATGCTTAAAGTAAAAAAATTATTCAATTTTATTAAACAAAAATACCGGCATTGATAATACATAATATTGAAAGCATATAAAGTTACTTCTTGGTGTAATATAAAATAGTAGACTAACACTTACATAAATATTAAATTAAAGAATATATTAAGTATGACAAATAAGTAGAGAAACTCAATATATATATTTATAAATAATAATAAAGATTTAAAAAAATTTCAGGCCTTCAGTAATGATATACAATTACAGAAATTTTTTTAAAATAATGTGCATTTATGTAAAAATTAATATTGAAAAAATTATATGTTACTAATTTTTTTTCAATAATCTACTCTTTGTATTAACTATATCATTGTTTTTAATCATGTTTAGGAACTAATACAATCAATGTCAAACAATTTTGATGACACAATGGAGATCTTCAGCGGTAGGTCTGTGTTTTGCTGTGATTTTTAAAAATTTTCTAATCTTCCGGTAATAACCAGGACAGTTCCATGTTGTATTATGCGAACCTCTTCTAAACCTTACAATCTGTTTTAAAGGGCCACAATAAGCATCAAATAAATTTGTCATCATTGATGGAGGAACTAATGTATCTTCTTCGCCCGAAACAAACAATATTGGTACTTGTAGTTTGCCCATTTTCCAATTGGACATATACTTAGATAAAGAAAAAAAAAGAGAGATTAAAAATTAGATGATTGTTTTTTAATATTTTATTAAAATTACCTTATTTTTGTACAAAAATAGAGGGATGTATTTCAAAAGTTCAGAAGACATAAGTTCTGTTGCCATATCTGGTATACATGTAAATGTATTCTCAACAATAACACACCAAATTTTTTGGGTGTATTCTAACCGAGCAGCTAAATCAATGGCGACTGCACCACCTATAAAACAATATCCATGATTAAATATTTGTAAATCATTGAAAAAATACTCAAAAAAAAATGGTTTACCTAATGAACGTCCAAATACTATAATTCGACCGAGATTTAGATCATTACGAGTTAAAATAAAGTCTATTGCAGCACTTGCATCCATGTAGAAACCTCTTTCTGAAGGTGATCCTTGTGACAATCCATACCCACGATATTCCAACATTACTATGTTACATCTCAGTTCATTATAGAAGCCCACTACATTGGTTAATCTACAAAGACATTTTATAATATTTTTTAAAACCAAAATACATAAGTAAAATATTTCTCATACCTATGGCCCATGTTTCCTGCATTTCCATGTAAGAATAAAATAGTTGGCACCATCTTAGAAAAATCTCCTGGTTGTTTTATCAAGAATAAGTGTAAACGTGTACCATCTAAACTTTTGATGAATATGTTTTCATATGGCAGACCATACATCGATGGCTGTGGTACAAAAATACGAGAGTGATCAGGCAGATCTGGATAATATAATAAGTAGTCTTCTGAATGGTAAACAAACCCTGATGATAAAATAAAATATTAAAATAAGGATCAATTATACTGTTTCACAATACTGGTGTGTACAGTCAACAATTAATAGAATGCATTTACTTACCAACGATACTCATGAGCAGAAACGATAGTGCCAGTAATCCACCACAGAACCAGTATATCAAAAAAAATGTGATGACCGTGGCTCCAGCACTGAGGGCACTGAACGCCATGTAACATTTTGTCGACATGGTCCGCCACAATGGTAGGCTTAGTTTGTCCTTGCGGACAAACCATGTTTGTAATCTATCCATTGCAAGACAAGGCCAACTAGTGGAGCGCTACGATCAAACAAACCATAAATTATTCAAGCAGATAAGGTAGAGACCTAGAGTAATGTAGGCAAGTATTCTTTGAAAGTTTGAAACCATAGGTAGAAGGGGTTACAATTACAAATCCGAGTACATTTTACCAGTGTACGGATGGAAGAAAATTGGACTTTTGCACTCAAACGGTTCCTCCCCGTTATTTCTCATTGTCGTCGAAGTCTTACCTCCGAATCAAACGTAGTTTTTTTTCCTCTTCGTTTTCTGTCCACGTTCCATTATATATTAACCAACAGACACCTCAGAGAGTGGGATTTATGAAAATCGATTCTCTGTAACTCACAAGTAAAATCAGAAAGAAAATCAAATCTTAAATGTGCCCGTCTATGAGTATGATAACAAAAAAGTGCGTAAGCCCGATTGAGCAGTAAAATACTAAAAAGTAAATAAATAGTGAGAAAAAAAACAACCTCCGGCCCCAATAACCGCTATCATAATATTTTATTTATATCACAAAATTATAAAATATGTACTGTTATCAGGACAAGTCAATGGGTTCAGTACATGTCAGTACTAAACATAATAATAAAATAAATTAATAAATTAATTTTACTATGGTACTAGATAGCGTCATAGCGAACTCCCGCCATGAATTGAAGCTTCAAGGTCGGTTGGCAATCGTATGGTATTTTATATGGCAAATAAGATTAATTATGATTTATTTTGTATTGTATTTTATTATTTTTAAACCTTGTTTAAATAAATATTTTACATTTATCATTTTATTTTACCATTAAAAACGACGTTATTCCTAATACCTACATTTTGTATAAATAATGAAATGTTTTGCCAACCGACAAAATGACATCCGTCCACAGATGAGTATCACGTCTTCACGATTGTATAGGAGTTCCTTATCTAGTGTAGCATAGACTACAGAAGTCATGTGATACACAAATTATAATATATTTAATGTGCATATAATATTATACATTATGATCAAGCACAAATTTCTACATAATATATACGTAGTTCTTAAAATTTAAATAGCGAACTCCTACCACAGAATAGATTAAAATTTAAATTCGATAATATTGACCGGTATTCCATCTATATGGCCGTGGGTATCTTCTTTAATAAACCTAATAATCGCTGATTATGACCGAGTCACACTCATTTTTGTAAGGATTTGGGGAGTTTTACAGAATAAAGTGTCGTAGTTACAAACCTGTACAAATTATTCAACAATTTATTATTGTTGACGCAGATTTCTAGTCAAATATTTAATATGCGGGTGCCAGCGTAACGGAGCTCTTCAAAAGGTGATGAAGACACAAAACAAAGCACAAATCATTGTAGAATCAATACACAAATCACTGTTTGTTTAGACATTAGTAAATAGTAATAATTACTAATTAGGTACCACAGATTTGTTTTTTTAATTCGAAATTGGAAAATACCAATTTTGCCAAAAAAAATTAGAATAAGTCGAATTTGCAAGATCCTATAACACGTGCATCGCTAGAATATTAGGAAAACTATGAAAATTAAATGAAAAAGGGGGGATGTAGGTAACCGCTCTGCTGTACTGCAGTGGGTTTCGATTGACCTCGTCATTGATTAAATCACCGTAAAATATAAATTATAATGTCTATGTGTTAATACTTAATTTTGAATTCAATGATAATATATTATTATCATTGCATGCGAAAAACGATTCTGGCGATCAAGCCTATATATTACTAAATAGGTTTATTTTACGATATATTTATATTTGTACTGCAGTTTTTCGTTAAGTGTGATGTAAATGTATAATGTAAATTATATAATAATAATAATATAAGTAATAACAGCTAATACGATATTTTTACAATTCACGAGTAATAACGAGTCAACCTTCTACCACTGTCAATTTATTTATATGTGGCTCACTGGCTTATATAATTTATAATATAGTTCATCAGTTGTCGATTGTCATTTTTATCGAAATATGTTCAATGTTTTGCTTAGTCTTAGCGAGTTATACATTTTGTGAGAACTTAAATTATTATCATAAAACAATAAATTATTACAGCATGCACATGTCTTTATGTCGTTAGTCATTACGGAGCCAGAGTGCCTGAACTACGAAGGCGGTTGAGGTCGACGCGGGCGCGCGGTTGAACAGTGGTAGCGAACCGCGTTAGGCGATCGCGTCGGGCGGTAAAGCAGCAAAGGGACCGCGAAGTCAAGTGACCGCGGATCGACGGAGCGAAAACCGCGTTTATGGTACCAGGGTCTCATGCAGAAGGAGCCGTTCTCTGCGTAGCGGTCTTCACTGGCCAGTCTCGTTCGCGTGTCTTGGCGGCGGCGCGGGTATCACATGCGTTCCTGGTACTAATGGTCTAATAGTTTGCTGTTGTTGCTGTTGTTGCTATTTTCTTTTTGCCGTTCATCTTTTTGTTAAGTATTGAATATAAATACTACCTAATATACTATATGATACTAGTCGATTAACAATTTTGCAATAAAATAATTTTGAAAATTCTAGTTTTAACTAAATAGGAAACGGATTGAAAATAGTTTTTAAAAATACGTTTCAGTTACATAGAATTTTTAGTATAGAAAGAGCTTTTTTTTGATGCCTGAAACTGAACTTTACAGTTTATTTAGGTAGTAATTGGCAATATACATTGAAAAAAAAATAGGAAAATTGCACTTTTTTACATATAAGGTGCTGACAATATGTTGGCCACAGATTTTTTATACATATTTTACTTTTTTGAATTTTTTGGTGGAGGGATTGCCGAGCAAACTTCAAAAATTATTATTCAAAAAAATTGTCGAAATTAAAGATTTTTAATTTTTTTCTTAGCCAAAAGTAAAACATTCATAGTAGTTTTGAAATGAGTCCGGAAAAACAAACAACTAAATGAAATGTTCACTGATTGTTTATATTAGCATTTTCTATGTACCATAAAATGTTCAAAATATTTATAGGCATGTGAAATTTTCGATGGTTTAATTTAATTTAACCTTGGGTCAATTATAAGATATTGTCCCGACTCGTTAATACTTTATTACAAATCTTAATTAATAATTTTCTGTTTTTACAGTACTTTTAAATATGGTCCTAATTTGTAGGATTCTGTGTAATATAATTTAGTTAATTCTGTTATATACCTACTAATCCTTTAATAAACGGTTTTCGAGGAAGTAATTTTCTGATAAAAATGTTTAATGGTATTGTTCTAAAAAAATAACATTCTATAAAAAAGAATTCCATTAAATATAGGTCTTATTGAATAATGTTTATGAAAAATATTGGTCTTGGTCATAGACTTATAATAGGACCTATATGCCATTATGGTCTTGGTAAATATCGTTCTCATGACTCAAATTAATTTTCCAGAAAAATTATTTTGAATCGTTTGTCGTAAATCGTTATCACACCGTTATCTTTGTGGGTTATCTATTATTATTCCGACTGCCGACAGCGGCCGACCGTAAATAAAAATATTGGTAATATTTTTTTTTTAATATTTCAGTCTTCACTTCTTCAGTGCCGAACAATGAACATTACTGATTAGTGGATTTCACTTCACTATATTTTAGTTTACTACTAGTTTAGTACTTGACAGTGCTATTGCATATTAGCACTTGCCAATTGGCTTTTACCTCATACCTGTCGGCACTCGGCAGTCCACACTCCACAGTAAGTTCCAGTTCCTCATTCCAAATATTTAATACCCATATGATATTATATTATTATTTCACTATTTCAGTACGATTTCTGAAACGTGTGCTTAAGAAACTCATTGGCCATTGCTATCACTGTCGTTTGATCAATTATTCGTTTTGTTGTACAATTTGTTCGAAAAATGTGCCGCTGTCTGTTGTCCAAGCGTCGGTTAGTGGCCACCGTCGGCCGCACTTACGACGTTTTACACAGTCATCATCGCCTACAACGGTTCTACTCGAACAGGAATGTGTTGAAATTATACGAACGACAAATCATTCAAAACATGTTTCCCGATAATTCTAGGTAGATACTAAGTAAAGTATTAAATGTGTGTTAATGATTTTGTGAGCAGAAGATGTCCGAAATTATAATAACTTTGAATTTAATTGTTATTACACTTAGTGATATTTTAACAAAATTATTGTACCATTATTATTATTTTTCAGCAATGAAATAATTGATTTATTGACAAAGAGAAACCAATGTGTTTATGCCGGATTCGACCCGACAGCGGACAGTTTACATATAGGAAACTTACTAGTCATTATAAACCTATTACATTGGCAGCGTGCCAACCATAAAGTTATTGCATTAGTCAGTCACTGATTATTTTTTTTTATGAGTGGTTTTACAAATTGTTCACAATTATGTTTAAATTTTAAGATTGGTGGCGCTACAGCCCAAATAGGTGATCCAAGTGGAAAATCAAAGGATCGAGATAAACAGTCTTCACAGATGTTATCTCATAACATTAAAGGCATTACCCACAGCTTACAATCCATATTTGACAATCATGCAAAATACTTCTGGAAACAAAAAGATCCTCTGCCAGAGCCAATGTGAGCATTTTGAGGTACTCTTGTTGACCCGCCTTGATGTTTTCACTAAATTGATTTGAAATTAATAGCTTAAGTTTTCTTTGTAGCAATATTGTTGTGATATCCTTGCTTTATAAATTTAAAAAACTTATTATATAATATTATATTTTAAAGGGCAATTATTAAAAAATAAACATTTATACATTTAAAATGATTATGATGATTTTGTGTTTCTAGAATAATTAATAACATGGAATGGTATGAAGGTATTGGTGTCATTGACTTCATGAACAATATTGGTCGACATTTCAGGATGGGTACCATGTTGTCTAGGGACAGTGTTAAGTCTCGTCTATCTGGTAGTGGGATGAGTTTTACAGAGTTTACTTACCAGACTTTTCAAGCATATGATTGGCTACATTTGTTTAAAAAATACAAATGTTTATTTCAAGTAAGTATGATTTTAATATAAACATTTTGAAATTTTATAAAAAATATATTTTTATTTCATTTTAGATAGGAGGAAATGATCAAATGGGTAACATTATGTCTGGTCAAGAACTAATTAGTCGACAAGAAAATGCTAAAGTTTATGGTAAAGTAATTGTTTTTCATTAGACATGAATTATATACATTGTTATGTAGTTTAGAATTATTATTTCATAATTATAAACTATTAAAACATATATTTTTTTGTAGAGATTGCTCTGCTCTATCTTTTATTCTATGTGACAAAAATCTTGTAACTTCATTGAGTCTAGAACTGACATAAAACCTTTAATATTTTATTATTCTTGCTGGACATTTTTATCACTTTAGCATATTATAATATGATATTGAATACCTGTTATTAATTTTTCGGATTTGTATAAAAAACAAATATAAATTTATTAAGAGGACTCTAGGCATGTATTTATTGTCTCTGTCTTACACATGTACAATAGAACAAATTTTCATTCATTAGTTTCAATAGTGTTGTTTGTTTTGATATTAAAGTGAATTGACATATTATTAAACTTTTTGGCTAAGTGCTTAAGCGTTGGAGATTTTTCAATATTTTAATTTCTAAGCGAGATATGAGCATTTTTAATTTGTAATATTTCACATACCCATCATATATAGCTTGAAAATTAGAATATATGGAAAAATCACCAACACTTAAGCACACATAATGTTTTTACCAAAAAGTTAAATAATAGGTCAATTCACTCTAATATAAAAATTACAGGGACTATTGAAACTAGTGAATGAAAATTTTGTTAAGTTGTATGTCTTTAGTTTTAAAAATTGTTTTATTATAATTAATATTATTACAATTGATTATTTTAATAAATTGACATAATAGGTGTATAATGCTCAGTTATGAGTTGTGTCACTATTCTTTCAGCGGGTGATATACTCAAAAATTATTATTTTAGTCACGAATAGTGATGTGGGTCTAAATGTTTTCAAATATTTGCTAATAGCATAAATACTAATACTTACATTTACAATATCTACCAAGCATATTTAAAAAAAATGAAATTTATTATATTTCTATCAAAACAACATAAATGTTTAATAACAATTTGAATTGAAGTGTTTTTTTTTTAAACCTTATATAGCTGATTACCAAAAGTTGTCATTATTCTTTCATTCTTTTAGTAGTGCAAAATATTGATATAATTTACAAAAAAATTAGTACTATTTTATTTTATAAAAAATATCAATAATGAAATATGTTTAAATAGGTACCTACTTATCTTCTAACAGTTTAATTATTTATTTTGTGGTGAACATGTATGTATAAGTTATCGATTTTCTAGCTCCTAACACACATAAACCTTACGTAATTAATAAATGTATATTTTTTTACAGGACTCACAGTACCCCTAATAACCACAGACTCTGGGGATAAGTATGGTAAATCGGCTCAAAATGCTATATGGCTGAACTCAGATCGAACATCACCTTTTGAACTATACCAGTTTATGATACGCACAATAGATGCTGACGTAGAAAAATTATTAAAAATGTTTACATTCCTTTCTCTGCCTGAAATAGCTGAACTGATGAGAAGACACAAAGTAAATAATAATATAACATCAAAAGAATGATCACTTAAAATTTTTTTGTTTAGGCTACTCCCGATAAACGAATTCCTCATGAATCATTGGCACGTCAAGTTACCACTTTGGTGCACGGAGGTATAGATTATATACTCCATGCCATGAGAGAAGTAATCCGCTACGCGCATGCAGACTGACGGCAGCGACCGTTCCGAGGCCCTGTTTCCCCCACTTTACAACATGATATTTACTAATAGTATTAATATATAACGTTGCCGGTTGTGATCATGCAACGTCGACATGTAAAATAGGTGGGTGATGCGTGGATTCGACCACAATTTGGTTGGGAAATGGGTTACTTCTCTCATGGCACGGAGTATAGTGTATATATTTTTAACTATTGTGTATTGATTAGTGATTATTATGTCTCTACGGTTTTAGAAAAGGGTCTTCAAGAAGCATTAGTAGCAACATCGGCATTATATGACAACAGCATTGAAACCCTTAGTACATTAAGTGTTAATGATATTTTAAAAATATTTAATGGTGCAACTGTTGTTGAACTAATGCTTGAACCTGGCTTAACTGTACTGAAAATGGCAATGAATGCAAAATGTTTTTTGACCGAAAGTAATATTCTTAATTTATAGTTTAATATCAATAGAAAATTAATAATTATAATATAATATGTTTTTATTTTCAGGGGATGCATATCGAATAATTCCAGCTGGTGGATTTTATATTAACCATCAAAGAATTACCAATATAGATGAAATTGTGACTTTGTCCGTACACATTTTACCTAATAATATTTCTTTAGTGAGAGTTGGTTAGTAAAAATATTTTTTAAAAAGTTACCTTAAGTTTATTCTTTTAAGTCCAAAAATTTATGAGGTGAAACATAATTTACAATATAAAATACTAAAAATGTCTTCTAGTATAAATATTATTGTACATTGTAGTATTCAGTCTACCATTTTCTCCAAAAAAATTAAATTTTAAAATTTTATTAATAAAACATATATGTTAAACCACATTCATTTCTTAGACTACCGTAAAGGTTACATCAGTATTAATGTTTAAACTATTTTACCAATTTTAGGTAAACGGAACTATTGGATTGTCAAGTGGATAATGTAAAATGAGAAGTATAGATCAAAATTACTGAGAAAAAAAGAATTGATGTTACTAGATAATAAAAAAGCATTTTTGAAAAACATAAATAAATTGTTTATTTCAAAGTCCTTTCTCATAATAGATCTTTTAAGTCTTGCGGTATAAATAAATATATTAATAAATAAAAAAATTATAATCAAGTTGTAAAAACATTTTAGTTACTTGGAAAATAACTTAAACCGCATATTAGACATAATCTGCATCCATAAAATTGGAACACAGTAGATACAGTCTTGTTCCAAGCAATTATAGTAAGTAAATAACAATATTTCACAATAATTACAATTTTAAACAATTTGTTTGGAAATAAATATAATTACAAACATTTTCGTATCCCACAGTAAAATGATAAAAATCAGCTTTTAGTTGATTTTTTTTAACTTTGTATTTGCTTTACTTAATAAGACATTAACATTGCAATTGGAAACACAAGGTATTCTAGTATGTTATGCTTGTATGTCAAAAGAGTAAAAGATTTATTAATTTAAAACTCGTCACGTGAAAGTGTTTGAATGGAAAAAATTAAATCTTATGGCATATTTAATTCATAATGAGAAAAATATTTCATATTAGGGTACACAATTGATAAGTAATATTATCATGTTTTACCAAATATATGATTCTTTATAAATTAAAGGTTGAAAATGAAATCAACTGCTATTGATTTGAAAATATTCATTGATTAGATTTTAGAATGATAAATATTTGTTGACTGGTAATATTTTGGTCATTCATTAAGTGATTTATATAAACGAAAATTAAATTTTCAATAATATAAATAAATTGGCTTTGGATGAAATATATGCTGCATTTGATTTAAAACATTAGATGGCTGTTATTTCTTGTTGGTGTAAATCTTGAGGTGAGCCAACTTTGTCAACACACTTCCATAGGCCATATGTCTTTCCAATGGTTGTCTGCCACAAACGCAAAGTTCCATCTTCAGAGCCAGAAGCATATAGCTCACCGTCGGGTGAGAAGCGGACACAGTGTACAGGTCCAAAATGACCTTTGAAAGATTCTGAAAGTAAAATTAATCATACATATAATAAAACACTTAGTTGGCATTCAAAATCATCACACTTACCAATTTCTTTTCCGGTGCTATAATCAAATTTATACATCTTAAGATCTTCCCCCCCACACACAAACATAGTTTTGTCTCTGTGCAACGATGCAGTATTAACGAGTGTTGGCACAGTGACTTCATTGACTTTTGACAAACTGTAAATTACCATAAATATTAAAATTATTGCTATAAAAATATAAGTACCGGAATAATTGTTACCTCTCAGCGTTCCAAAAACTAACACAATTTCCATGTGCAATTGTCACAATAGATTCGTCTCTGGACACTTCTAAACTGGTTGGTATAGCACTGAACTCCATCTTGTGAATTTCCTAAATAAAATAATAAATATAGATATTTTAATAAAGTGGTACAACATTTAAAGAGCCTTTAACGAACTTTTCCAGACAGGGGATCCCAAATTCTAACTGTCTTGTCATCAGCACACGAAATTAACCTCCTATCATTTTGAAAGAACATGACATGTTTTATACCAGATGTATGTCCATTGAATGTAGTAACAGCTTCTATAAATTATTATAAATCATATATTAAATAGTATGTTAATTAAAAAGTTTCAAATTATTTTTATGATTTACAATATATTATAATTTATAACTATACAATTCATATTACATAGTTTCTTAAAATATACTTACCATATGAAAATATTTAAATATTATACAAAATATATTTTACCTGTGGGATGTTAATACTTATTCAAATAGTATTGTTATTAGAAAACCTTTTTTTATATACTAATAATTAGGTCTAAAATCAAAATATTTATAAAATCCCAAAATATGTATTTTTATTATTTAAAATGTATAATTTCTTTCTTAAAAGTTAAAACAAATATTTTTTTACGTTATAAAATTTAAAAAAATTATTGTTAGTAAACAATAAATAAAAATTATAATAGTAATTAAATAAATGTTAGAGTGTTGGAGTTAAAATAAGGGATAAAAACTCAGGCAATTTACAACATGTATACAGAAAATAACAATCACATATCGAGTCAGATTTTTATAATTTATTGTATTTTGGCAGAGTGATTAATGTATTGATTTTACAACAATGTTTGAGAGTGATTTTTGATTGCAAATCAGATCTAGTTAGTACTTTAGGGTAGTTAAAAATAAAAAAATGTTAAATACATTACATAAAATAATAGAGGAAAACTAAAAAAAATGTGTTTTTTATCAAATACTTATATTGACTTTTCTAGGTATGATTTAGGTATGTTTTCAAAATATTCAGCTCTTTTTGTGCCATCTATAGACATTGGAAATTGTTAACTTTTTAGTTTTAACACCTAAGGGTTGAAATGTAATTTAAGATTCCTCATAAGTATTTATATTAAAAATTAATAAAAAAAAATCAGTATTAACAACAAAAAATTTTTATTTTTATGTTTGAAATTCAAGTTTAGATTACATTAAATATTAATATTTACACGTAAAATAATGATTTTTTAACAAATGATTTTTGTTATTCAAAAAATATTAATCATAGAAACTTAAAACATTTCACTATACATAATATATTATAGTTTTATATTTTACAGGCATTTATTGGACCTTTTTGGAATTTTTTTTAAGTGT
Source organism: Sitobion miscanthi (assembly GCA_008086715.1). Classification (NCBI taxonomy): domain Eukaryota; kingdom Metazoa; phylum Arthropoda; class Insecta; order Hemiptera; family Aphididae; genus Sitobion; species Sitobion miscanthi. Next base: position 39,971,661 of record CM017797.1, read on the forward strand.
TGATAAGAAATAGAAGGCATGCATAAGTTTTTTTTATAACAATTTAAAAATACATAGACGTTACATTTCACGTATAGATACTAAAAAAATATAATCTAATGTTCATATTAGCTATTATGGTAGTTTTAAAAATATTTTGACTTTTTTTTGAGTTATTATACTGAAATTTTATAAATGCCAATACAAATATTTTTGGTCGGTTAAAAAACTTGAAAATTTAAAACTAGGTTCTTAATTAGTTATTATTATAGCTTTTTAAAAATATTAACGATGTGTAGGCACAATTTTTTGTAATTTTACACTATTTTATTAGTTATGAGCAATTTTATTGTTGGATACTAAAAACACTTGTCCTAAAAACATCTATACTCCGACACCCTTAACTGAAAATCATTATAATGTTGTTGACTGAATTCAAAAGAAATATTAATTTTTAAGTCCAAAAAATTACCTCAACAATAATGTGCTCTTAAGAGGACACAACAAGTGTTGTCTCCGTCTTACATACAACATATACAAAACGCGTTAACACAGTTTGAGTAGAACTCGCTCAATTTTTGGTTCTAGAGTAATAATACTTATTTTAAAATAAAAATATGAGAATATTCCGAGGAATGGTCTTTTTCATTATTCCGAATATAACACTCAATATATTGTTTAGAAATAACGACCATTTCAATATTTTTAAACGACCTGTAACTTTTACATATTCTATATTTGAAAAACTCACAATAAAATATTCTTATATTACAATTTTATAATAGGTGTTTTTATTCTAAAACCAAAATCAAGCGACTTTTACACAGACAGCGTAAACGCGTTTTGTCTATGTCGTACATGTGTAAGACGGAGACAACACACGCGGTTGCAATATCCGCTTAAGCCAATTATTTTACAATTACTATTTTTGTGTCTGTTTGAATATATCGGTATTGTAAGAATTTAATGTAACATTACATCTCATAACTCAACAAGTTATTTAAAGGAAATTGTATTTTATTACCAAAAATTTAAAGTTTCAAAATTTAAAAAAATTATCCAAAGATACAGATTAACCAGTTCTTAAGTAAAGTAAGATTTTAATTTGTACTGAGTATTTATTTAAGTCTTATAAATATCTAATTATATAACTTAATTTTTGAAAAACCTAATTAACCACAAATTGTAGAAAACTTGTTTCATACATGTAGTATAAAATTAAATAACAGCTTAAAACTTTACCATACCCATATTTTAAATTTGAGTACAAGGTTACTATACTCCAATAATATTTAAAAGTGTGAGTCAATAGATAAAAACCACAAAATAATAGTAAATATTATACTGTGCAGAATTGGGGTTTGATAAGTGTTAACAATTACTTTCAAATGTAATATAATATTACAAACTAATCTATGTAAAATATAAATTTTTATTAAAAAAAAAAAATTTGTATTGGAATTCAAAACAATTTTATTTTTAATGAGTAAAAAAAAAAATGCTTTAGGGAAGAGAAATATAACAATCGCCCCCCTCAAACCCTGTATATAATTGCTTCTATTTTCATAATACTATTATATTAGGTTGGGGTGGGATATAAAAACAGTTTGCTGTTATAAAATAATCCAAGGCCAATAGGCCAGTGACAGATCGACCATGTAAAGTTTATTGGCTTGAGCTACTGTTACGAACATTAGAAGTGGAGGGCCTTGAATAAAAATCATATACACAGATAATAGTGTTGTTTAAATGCATGAAAAAACAGTTCCTGATAAGACTGGATAGAACTATGTTAGAAAAAAATTAACAAAGGTATAATATTGCCACTAAAACTCATATGCCCATATACAATTTGTTCAGCTCTAATAAATAATGTACATTAAAACATAACTTTTCCTGTATAGAATACTAACCAGCTGATTTGTTGAGATCAAATATTCTGAGCAATTTTTCATTGGAGCCAGTTGTAAGGAAAACGCTGTCTCTTGAGAAATTTACACTTTTTACAATGTGTTTATGTTGAAAAGATTGTACTTCACCACCAGTTTTTGCATCCCAAATCTGAAAATTAAAAATATATTGATTGCAAAATATACAAAAAATATTATGTAGTTTTAAAATATTAGACAGTAAAATTTAATTATTTTTGGAACACAACCAATTCAATATAAGTATACTTTATTTTTATAAAATGCATTTAATAGTTATTTGTTATTATTTACAAAATTACATAATTAGTTTTTACATTTACAAATAATTTAAATATTTGTCCTTTATTAAGAACATTGAACATTTTTGGTTATATTTTAATTAGGTATAATATTTATTAATTTTTTTTTAATTAACCCACGGCAACTTAGGCCATTGGGTGGTTTTTAACTGTGGGGGAGGGTACTGTAGGTTTAAACACGTGTGTTTGTTAGTTAAGCAGATTTTTTAGTGGGCACCCGTAGGTATCTGCCATGCCCGGGTGGGGGATGGCGGCACTTCTCTCCAGACACCGTGACTTCCTCAAAGGAAAATGCCGCCCGCGGCCAAGATTTTGAACCGGCGTCGGTACGTGTCACAACCGACATTTTAGTCCGCTTGGCCACTCCATCCCCCCAATTATTTATTGTTACCCATTTAAATTAATATTAAATTATTTTAGTATATAATTTTGAGATTGTAGTTCTGACTAAAATAATTAATGATTACGAAATTGTGTTTAAAAGATAACAGATAAGGATATAAGGATAAAAAATCCGGTTGATAATTATTATTTTTCAAACAATTTAAGTCAATGTAGTTCTGTCAATAGTTAATTAAGTTTAAAGAAGAAGAATTTTTTTTAATTGCTTTTTATTATATTTGGTTACTGGAGTATCACTGATTTCAACTAAAAATATTTAAATAAACTAGTAATTTAAAATCAAATTATTTTATATGCATGATTTTGAAAAGATTTTATTTGTGGTTAATTTAGATTTTAATTACAATATTTTTTAAATATTAGGAAAATGGTACTTAATTGACAATTATTATATAAAACAATATAGTTATTAAACAATAACATAATATACATAACCCTAGCTACTAAAATATAAAACATAAACTGATATTATTTTTAATTTATTTAAGTTATTTTCATTTTATTGTGATTTGGGAAATCACATGTAAATAGTATACCAGAATATGATTATCAAATAAAAATTTACAATTTTTATACATTAAATTGAATAAATAAAATTAAAATAATAAAAAAATAATAAATTTAATAAATACAAATATCTACGCTTTTTATCCACATTTAAATAGGACTAAAGAACTTGGCAATCTAAATGAAGATAATATTATAATACATAGGGTCATAGCACTGTATAATTAGATGATTTATTTTCAGTTATTCTTTTACCAACAAATCAGACTTTTAGATTCAAATCAAAGAGAGGAATGTACTGGCTTTAAAATAGTTTAAAAAAAAAAAATTGTGGACACTTCGTTTTATGATTTAAATAATCAAATTTAGTTGGTATACCTAACAAATTCTTTTTATATATTCAAAACTTTAAAAATATACAATAATCAAAGAAATGCATTCCAATTTTTAATATTAAATTCTCCAAAAATTTAAATATTACATTTCCTTTAATAGTATGAATTTTTTAGGATTTAGGGGGATAAAATAAAAACATGTGAAATGTGGATCTCAAGTAGACATGACTACAAATTAAAATCAGTTTTTAGAATTCTTATCCCTTCACTAGATCAATCGGTACATTAGAATTAAAGAAAGTCTAAATTCCTATGTTCCATGTGTTTTAAACAAAGACAGAAAATCACCGCTTCCGATCTCCTAATAATAATATTAAAAAAATTGTTTGGTATAGGTCAGTAAATCCCAACGTGGGTGGTATCGCCCCTTTTGGGCTTTTTTAATTTTATTAGATTTAAGAATTTAGTACCTATATAAAAATCCGGGGGGGGGGGGATTGAGAAAATGTTGAAAATCTAAAAGGGGCGTTCAGTAAAAAAGGTTGGGCATCACTGGTATAAGCATAATATTTAAGTTATTTCACAACTTAAAATTTTCTATATAATATGTTAATATCGTATATTTAAAAATATCTTTAAGTCCATGCATACATTTGATGAAAGTATAAAAATTAACTTTAAGTAAATTTAATCTATCTTAAAAGTACATAATAGTTTATTTTTTCATTGTAAATTAAAGTAATTTGATAATAAAAAATATTATAAAGTTGAATCAAGGTTTAGTTTCTGTTTATTAAAAACCTGAATTTATTATTAGCTGTTTACTGTTATATAAATTATTTAACTCATAAAATAATAAAAGAATTGTATGTTATTAAAATAAATAAAATTATATCCTGTTCTACAAACATTTATCCTTGATGAATATGAAATATCATGCACAAAGACTACTAATATAAAATTATAATGATCTAAAACAACACTGGTTTTGTATATACATTAATTTTTTCTTATATAATATAGTAAAACTTTTTAAATTTCTAAAAAAAAATTCATATCAATATAATAGTTTATAAATGCCACACAAATTATTGTAATTTAATTTAGTAACTATTAAGAGGACGTCGCACACGCATGTGTTGTCTCCATCTTACACACGTACGACATACCAAATTTTCGTTCACTAGTTTCAATAGGGTGCTGTCATTTTTGATTTTAGAGTGAATTGACATATTATCAAACTTTTAGGTAACAACATTATCTGTGCCCTCTCTTTGGTTTTTACGATATTTTAATTTTTAAGTGAGTTATCAGTATGTAAAATATTAATGTGTGAAAATACTCATAACTCACTTAAAAATTAAAATATCGTAAAAAACCAAAAAGAGGGCACAGATAATGTTGTTACCTAAAACTTTGATAATAGGTCAATTCACTCTAAAATCAAAAATGACAGCACCCTATTGAAACTAGCGAACAAAAATTTGCCATGTCGTGTAAAACGGAGACAACACATGCGGGAGCGACGTCCTCTTAAAGAATTATTTAAATCTAATTTTTTCTAATTAACCAATATGGATACATAAATTATAAAATCTTATTAATGTTATTTGAAATATATTAAAAACATATTTTTGTGATGTAACATGGATAATGTTTGTGTTATTTTCAAAAAATTCTAAAACAACATATTCGGTAAGATGGTTTATAAAATGTTTGGCTAAAACAACTATCATAAAAATTAAAAATATAATAAAATAAATTGATTAATTAGGATATTTAAGATAGAAGATTAAAACGTAGAAAATGTTTGTAATGGGTAAACTTTATCCATAACACTTGTTTAGGTAGGAATTTAATAACAACATATTTGCTTTCAAATTATAGATCATCATTTTATTATGCTACCTATTTTAAATTATTTTAACTTGAATCCTTTTATTTTTAAATGTAAATAATATAAAGAAATCCAACGATAAAACGATCAGTAAAAACTTAAATTTTAATGTAGGTACTAAATAAAATATTATCATGAAAGTGTTTTAATCAGTTATACATTCTACTAGATTTATGACACATCAAATCAAAAAATCAATATTTGTTCAAAATCATTAAAATACAAAACAAAACGAAACAGAATAAATATGATACTTAACTTCAAATTCAAAATTATTCATGTTTAATATTATTATGCTTTATACTCAACTTTATATTATTATATAATAAAATAACTACCTCCCCCCCAGAAAAGAATGAATTAAAAAACCATAAACCTGGATACGTATCAAAAAGACTGCTTTAAAGTATAGTAATTTCTGCTGTTTAATAACAAAATCCTAACTTTCGCCAACAATTTCCGAAGAACAACCCTTATTATTATTAGCTACAATTTATATGCAATGTAAAATAGTAAAATATGCAATAAGAATATAATAAATTATACAAGAAAAAGAGATGCACCTTATTTTTTGATACACATTTTATACTATGTACCTATTGTTATGTATTTTATACATCATATTATTTACATATTTATACGTATTTTTATTTTCACGTTAACTCTAATCACATGTAACTAAATCATTTTTGTTAGTCTTACTTTTAGATAATGTTTTTAATTTTCAAATTTCATTCGTCAAACTCAAAAACATTGATTTTATGAAATTTAAATTAAGAGCATAATATAATTTGGCATTGTGGCATGTACTCTAATTTTACTCTGCTTTTGTTTAAATATAATATAAAACATACAATTTTTATGTCTGTAGTTAACATATGGCATATGCAAAGTAAAAATTAGATTATGTGTAACAATATGAAGGAATTTGTCAAGGAATTTGTGGACATAACTAACCAAATTTTTAAAAGGATACGGCAAAAAGGACATACCTTCCAAATAAATCCTAAACCAAATTATTTCATATCACAAAAATTGTTTTTAATAGGTATTTTATTTCAAAAAAAATACAAAATGCAAAAAAATTTTATTTAAATTAATATATTACAAAACTGAAAGATGTATACAGTGAAACCTCTAAATAGTGGAGTCTATCAGTCAATAAAATGTTGTCCACAATTCAGACGAGTTCAATTTGTAGAAGAGGTAATTGTATGAAATGAAGTGAATTTCATATTTGAATTATCTATATATGTTTAATTTAATAATGATAAATTTCTGTTTTTACAATGCCAATAAATGTGGAAGTTGTTGTACACATTTATGCAATCCACAATATTATTTTAAATTTTTAAGAAAAGTTATCAGAATAAAAAAGAAAAAGGTGGGTAAATGGATGTCGCTCTGCTGTACAGTAGGTTACAAGTGGGTCACTGTAATGGATGGTTTTAAATATGAATTCAATGATATAATATCATTGTATAAGAAAAACGATTCTGAGCGAAAACGTTCAGTCAGCCTATGATATTACCAAGTATATTTGATGATATTATTGTGAATAAAGTAATTTATATATAACCTATTTACGTAGAGCCTTGTTTTAAATTTTCAATCCTTAGCTATAGAAGTTGAACATTTTATAAATTTTTAACTACAAAATAATTTAAAATTAATAAATTTTGTCAAAATTTGAACTTTAAATGCTTATTAAAAAAAATTATGCCTATGTATTTTAAATATTGTTCAACTGCTATTGTAACAATATATCAGGAGCCTTGCATTACATTTTTACGCTGTTTAACCCAACAAATAAAATTTTATTGATATTTATAGAAAAAAAACTAAAAAAATTGAAAACTGTCAATGTCCGCAAACAGCTCAAAACAAATCAAAATATTTTAAAATTTTATCGTGTATAGAAAATGCTAATATAAACATTCAGTGAAATTTTCAAGTATCTACAGTCGTATGTTTTTTATATTACAACAAAATAAGAAAATCGTTACATGAGAAATCGAGGGAATATCAATTTTCGTGATTTTTCCGTATTTTGTCAAGATTTGAACTTTAAATGCTTATAAATAAAAACTGTGACTAAGGATTTTTAATATTTTTCAAATATCATTGTAACAATATAGTAGGAGTCTTGTATTAAATTGTCAAGCTTTTTTACCCAACAAATAAAGTTTTATTGACATCCATAGAAAAAAATACTAATATAATTGGAAACTGTAAATGTTCCTAAACAGTTCAAAACAAATGAAAATATTTTGAAAATTTTATCGTGTATAGAAAATGCAAATATAAGCAACCAGTGAAAATTTCATGTATATACGTTCATTTGTTTTAGAGTTACACCAAAAACCAAAATCGATTTTCTCGAAAATAGATTTTGTGTAAAAATTCCCGTTTTTCCTTAATTTTTCACGTCGCTTTTGAAAACTACTGGGAATTTTTGACTTTTGATCCCTGAAAGTACCAACTAGATTCACTTTCCTATCAGAAAAGTTACTATTGAAGAAAATAAAAACACTTTTACTGTCCTAAAATGATGGTAGACACAAAAAAAAAAAAACACATCATTGTAAAATCAATACATTCATCGCTTCGCTCAGAATCTAAAATGTCTTTTATTTTGCATTTTACTTATAGAAAAACAGTTAAAATCTCTGTTCAAAAAAAAAAAAAACTGTTCTGTTATAGAAAATTTCACTGTATACAATTAAAGCAAAATGTTCTAACCTATTGTTTGAAAAAAATTGTGCAATGGTCCTTATTCTGTATAGAGTATTCAAAAATTGTTGTTTTTTATTTCTACTAATTTTTATTAACATGTCTTTCAGGAATTTGGACTTGTGTCATGTTACTACAAAATCAAATATGATATTTGTAAGTGCTTTTAAATCATTTTTATATATATTTACTGTTCCGAGACGACACAAATGCAGGTGATCTACAGACAAAAGTCTACTTTTTGATGTAAATGTGCACGATAGAATTAAAACTACCTAGCTTACACCTTAATAGTAATGCTCAATTAGTCTTTGTCTGTTTTTGTCATCTACTTGTCGTGTAAGTTGTAGTTGGCCATGGAGTGATAGAAATATACCAACACTCTATTATGGAAAAACCAACTTAAATTAGTTTCCTATTTCCTGGTATACTGCTGGTTTCAATAAGCAGTGAAAAATATTTTTCTAAGAAAAAAGATCAGTTGGTATCAATGTTTTGATTTTTAGATTTAGAAAAATGTACTCAGTACAGGCACATAAACCTAGCATTTTATAATATAACAGGAAAAACAAGAAAGTCTGTATTTTGATGATTTTAGATGCTTTAAAACTTGGACTCTGGTATTTAGGAACCTATTAGGTAAATGTTATAATATAAATTTAACTATTTTTATTTTTATATATAGATGAAATAATAAAGTAGTTGGTTAAATTATATTCACTTGTTCTAATATCATAAAAATTGGTAGTAAAGGTGTCTAACCGTAAATACAGTAATGACTAGAGAAAAGTTACAGTAAAGCGCAATTTAACTATTATTATAATATTAACATATTAACTCATAATTTTATATTTAAAAAAAATATTTGTTTAGTCTTAGAATCAAATAGGACTTAACAATTAAACAGGGAAAGTTAAATTGACATGTGCCAGTGTGCTCACTTTGAAAATAAATATATATTTTTTTACATAATAAGCTTTATATAAATAATAGACAATATAAGTAATAGGTTTTTCTTTGTTTATTCAATAATATTTTAAGAAAAACTATCCAAGTATCTCAATATTTTAAAAAATAAAATTCAATATCGAGGGCTTATATTAGTATTCACATTAAAAACATCACAATTTAAAAAAAAAAATACAATAAATCTGAAAATATATGATTTAGTCAAAAAATTTAGAGTCTATAGAGATCTTGATTATAGAGTTTTGAAAACAAAATTTTTTTCTGTACCTTCTTTTTGTCAAACTATTATAAATATTCAAAAGATTTAATTTTGATATTACATTTTTAATAGCATTAAACACGTTATATTATGTATTTTATCTTTATTAACCTCATTTTGTAACATTTACACTATTTTGTTTTCATCCATTTATAATAGGTACTTTTTATTATTTACTCACCACTTTAGAGAGATACTGAATAATTTATAAAGTTTTAAATCAAAAATTATGATAGCTCTTGACGAGCAGACATTTTCATACGTTTTGCCAAGGGGAGCGTTAACAGATATACCTACATATTTTTACTGACAATGTTTTTTGTTTTTTATTTTAAACCATTATATTTATAATATACCAACTCATTTAGGATATATATTTTATAAGTCATCATTAAAAATCTCATTGGAAATTCATAATTTTTTTTTTTTTTAATTTCTAATTTGCTTTACGAGTAGCATCTGTTTGTTTTTAATTTACTCATTTAACGGTTATAAATGGCACTAAAAATCAAAGTATTATTTTTATTCTATTATTGTAATTTTTAAAACATTTTGAGATTTTACTTTTTAGGTATATTTTTTTATATACTTAACTGTTTTTGTCCAATCTATTATCATTATCTAGTAGTGAATTTTGTATTTTATAAGAGCTACAATGTGAAAAATCTGTTTTGCCTGCTGAGCATTTACCATGTGGAGGAAACCAACCATGGATTATATGGAAGACATTAAATAGTTTAAGAGCAGGTGTAGCTAAAACAAAAGCGAGTATGATGAAATGGGGATACTAGAAAGACTTGGACATACTATGCGAATGTGGCGAAGACCAATCAGATGACCACTTATTACAGTGAGCCATAGCCCTGCTAGGATGCACGACTGACGACTTGGCTTTTGCCAACAAAAATGCAATATCAATTGCCACTCGCTGGCTAAAACAAAATATCTAAACATTTATTTTATATTCTATTTATTATATATTATATTTTAACCTACTTTACTTTTAGATTAATTTATGTATTTATTAATTTAATAGCATATAGCCCCAGCACCGGACATGATAAGAAGAATAAGAAGTGAATTTTGTGCACTTATGTAAGATAATTATTAACTACTACTAAATTAATTAAGGTTAATTATAAGGACACTATGTATCCAGATATGTGTCTATGTTTAAGAGGTCTAAACAAGTCAGTTTTCAAGACAGGATTCTCAGAGTTTAATATGAAATAAGGACAAGGAGATACCGTAATTTTTATTGATAAGTAAGTGCATTCAATATTTTTTTTTAAGTATTTATTAAATTATATACCTATTTAAGACATATAATCATTATCTATTGAAAATTGCAATCTATATAATTAATATGTACCCATTTATATTTATGTGATGGGATAACCTTTAGAAATATTTTTATAAGTAAACTTACATCTGTTTTGTTTAGAATTAATGAAAGTAGTACCTACATTATTTTTTAATTATCAACTGAGAAGCTACAATGAAATAATCAATATAAACTACCTATATATTAAAAAAGATACCAATTCTAAAAAATGTTTTGTTCTATATCTACCACATTTTAGTCCAAGTAAACTATAATATTATATACATTATTCAGTACGGTTGCACTAATGTTTGTTATTATTTATTTGTCAGATATTTTCAAATGTTTGATTATACGAATGTATATATTTTATATGAATATGATTTAAGTACAAATATAATAATTCTTAAAATCTGAATAATTAAATATATTTTAATTTAAAAATAAATAAATAAATTTTTGTTTAGAACTATCATTATTTCAAATAAATAATGAAACAATGTCCATATACAAACATGTACAATGATCTAGGAAGCAAATAAACAATAACACAAGGAAGTTAAACTCAAGGCTGTAACTAGTTATTTATTTCATTAAAAAATAGTATTCATACCTTAGCTTCAAAATCTGCAGCACCACTTGCAGCTACTGTCGCTTCTTTGTTCAAGGCTACCCCCCAAACGGCACCTTTGTGGCCTTCAAACGTACCAATCCAATCACCAGTATCTCCTTGTCTCAACATGGGTTTTCCATCTGAACCAACGATAAAAACAAATTAATAAACAAATCATGCACACGGCACCAAAGGAATTTATATATTACCTTTGCACGCAGATATTAAGAAATATCCATAGTCGGTGTTGTCGCTGAAATCCAAATGTACGACGGGCCTGGTGTGTCCGCTGCAGGTTAATGGCGTTTGCTTAAAACTCGACATTTTTCACTTAAAATATAGACAGTTAAATACAATAATAATTTCCGATGTGTATGTGTGTATAGGACTTTCAATTAAATCGAAAGAACTTTGTAAATTAAATAAAAAACTTTACTGGAGGATACATGAATGGCAACACGTTACACGAACGCTACGCTAAGTCGCAAACGAGTTACTGAAGTTGTAAATAAATGTAAAAAACAGGTTGATAAAAGATTGTGTCTTACAGTGTAGCCGGATTAGTAAAACGGAATTGCCCTATCATCACCTTCAAATACAGTGTGTACAAGATTAAAAAATTGAGTGGTGTCATGGAACACCCGGTAGAAACCCGGTAGTTTCTTTTCCAATAAATATTATAGATCTATTGTATACACTATACAAATTAATTGTACTGGAACCATTCAATTTTTAAATCAGGGGCGTCATTTGGGGTATTGCAGAGTATGTTTATATGCATATTTTGGCCTTACTAATTCTTCTTTTTTTATATGTAATTGGTCTTAAGTAGAGAGCCTTTATATATAATTTAGACTCTCTAGTCTTAAGCATCGGTATCCATCATCTATGGTGTAGATTGTTAGTTATGAACTTATGTTACGTTGGGGTTTTGGAACATGGGTAGTCTGTAACCAATATATAGCAACGCCGAATAAATAAGTGGACTGCGGCTAATCACCAAGGAGCAATACAATATGTTCAAAATTAAACTGTTAAATAAAATTAAATAGTTAAATTAAAAATAAAATAATTTAGATATTAATTTGGAATTATTAGGTATACAATATTGATATTATATTGAATCATTGATAAAGAACGCTAAAATGTTCGAGCTTAACAAAAAAAATAGCTGCAGTGTAGTTGTCTCTCGGTTTGAGTGATGTTCCCACTTTTAGCTGCAGTGAGGACCATGAAACACCATCCGAAAGTGAAAACGCTTCGCGCGCTGACATAAAATCTTTGTTTTATTTTCCGAATAATACACGTCCGTCGAAAATCTTCGTAAAACGATTTCAGCTTCGAGGCATGCCCTACACCTAATAACTATTGCCTTTCGGTATTTCTTGAAAACAATTTTACATACACCTAATGCTCGTTTCACGTTTGTTGCCTGTCGGGTTTAGTATTTCGTACAAATCATAATATTATATCAACTGTGTGTCGTTGTATAACATCCTAATTAGTTATTTTAGTTATATAATATTATTATTTCGAGTTATGAACAAAAAAAATTAAAAATATAATCAATATCAATCCGTACATTTTTCTTTATTTATTTAAATCATTGACAAATTTTTTTTAGCTTTAAAGCGTTTTTCTGAAATCGCAGCTTTTGGCCTACATCCACCGCAGGGACCGGTCGATTTGAAAGAACCGTTGAGTGGAAACGCTGATGTGAAATCTGGGAATGTCCATATTACCGGCTTATAGACATAATGCACACCAAAGACGACAAGTGGATATTTTGTGGTGACGGGCTGTCGGACCAGGAGGGGGGGGGGGGGGTTCTTGTTGGGCCGCTACGACGGCGCAGTGCACTACAACAACTTACGACCGACTCCGGTTCAGACGGAAATGCTCTGGACGGAGCAAGAGGATGTGCGGGAGCTCGATGGCGACGACTACGGCATGCAGCGGCGGCAGCAGCCGCAGGATTAGAAAGCAGCAATTGGACGAGTTTGGAAATAATCAGCCTTTTCCGAAGGACCACGATCGTGGAAACGCTGCCCGCGTCCGTGTGACCGGCCCGTATTCGTTCTGCAGCGGGCAGGCGCTCGGCCGGGTGGTTCGGACTGTAGAAAGCTATTGCAGGCTGCTGATCGAGGTGCTCTTCGGACCAGGAGATGGTGACAGGAGGAACCTTTGGGAGTGACGGTGAAATTGCTGATCGGAGGGTAAGGGGCGTGATGGCGATGGCTGTTCCGGGAAGTGTGACATGGCTTCAAGAGTTTCCGGCGAGCGTATTAGTTAACTCGCCGGTTAGTCGTGGGGTATGCTGAAATTATAATTTTACTGAAAATTAACAAATTTTTCACGATTTTTCGACATTGTCATAATATGGTCCATAATAAGTTGTAACACTCTTAGTTCAGAAATACTGTATACTTATATAACTTACGTATGTTATTATATGGGTTAGGTTGATCTGTCGTGGCCGGCTTTTGGCCGGCCTGGTTGTAATGTATGTAATATACTATCATGTGGTCGAATCGGTTCATATTTTCTTGTCGCGCTTCTCATGGAACTGCCACGCCGCTCCTTACCCGCCTCAATTTCACCGTTACTTCCCGTCTGTTCCTCCACGGCCATCTCCTGTTCCGACACCAACATATATGCACCTCGATCTGCACAACCTGCAGGCTTTGCCTCGTTCTGTTCGCCCGGCCGCTTTCCAATAACGCCACTGCAGAACGAATCCCGTCGTCGGGCTTGCCGGTTTTCCCGAACGTGGGCAGCATTTCCGTTACATATATTATGCTTTCTGCGGTCCTTAGGCGGCAGCTGTTCTCCAAACTCGTCCTGCTATTCCCGATCCTTTTTCCGCGTCTGCCGCTGCATGTCGTATCTTATATTTATCTCCGCCGCCGAGCCATCCTCCTGCTCCTCCGTCTGATTCACTTTCGGCCGCATATGTTGTAGTGCACCGCCCCAAGCCGTCGTCGCGCGCAACGAGAACTTGGCCGGTCACCGCAAAGGCCGGCCACGTCCCCCGGCATGCCGGTCCGACAGCCCGCCGGTAGTCTTCTCGTCGCCCTCGGTGCTGCAGTATGTCTCGTTATAGGCTCCACTTCAGTTAGATGCCTCTCCAGTTCTGCGGAATAGACATTTCCTACGACCCTATATATAACCAGCGTTTCTCCTTATAAGTTTGTCCGGTCTTTCTTTGATCGTGTGCCTAGTCAGTGCAAATAATTAATTTTAAATGTTTGAGTTTAAATAAACAAATTTTGTTTCTACGGTCCAAGATATAACATTATTATTTATAATACTATGATATTATTTAACATATTATTTCGTTTTTATCACATTTAAAACGGAAAAGTTATTAATTCAATAATAGCCAGATGCATAATATATTAGCTGTGTATTTATACCATATTAACGTTACACCTACCTTATAATAGTTATAAGTTATAACTAAAATCTGCAGGTAATTAATACAATAACGAACAATGAATATAGGAAATTTAAATATCAATAAGTAAATGTGAAAAATAAATAAAAAAGGTGGGTAAGTGGATGTCGCTCTGCTGTACAGTAGGTTACAAGTGGGTCACTGTAATGGATGGTGTTAAATTTGAATTCAATGATATAATATCATTGTTAAAGAAAAACGATTCTGAGCGAAAACGGTCAGTCAGACTATGATGTTACTAAGTATATTTGATGATATTATTGTGCATAAAGTAATTTATGTATAACCTATTTACGTGGAGACTTGTTTTCAATTTTCAATCCTTAGCTATAAAAGTTGAACATTTTATAAATTTTTAAGTACAAAATAAATATTAAATTATAAAATTTATAAATTTTGTCGACATTTGAACTTTTTAAATGCTTATAAAAAAAAATTGTGCCTATGTATTTTTAATATTTTTCAACTGCTATTGTGAAAATATATCAGGAGCCTTGTATTAAATTTTCACGCTTTATTTCCCAACAAATAAAATTTTATTGATATTTATAGAAAAAAAAACTAAAAAAATTGAAAACTGACTCTGTCCGTAAACAGCTCAAAAGAGTCAAATTATTTTCAAAATTTTATCGTCTATAGAAAATGCTAATATAAACATTCAGTGAAATTTTCAAGAATCTACAGTCATTCGTTTTTTAATTACAATAAAATAAGAAAATCGTTACATGAGAAATCGAGTGAATATCAAATGTTGTAAAAATATGAATTTCAAACGCTCATAAAAATTTAATTTGATTTGCTTGTAGACATTTTTTTTTCTTTGATAAAGGTAGACAAACTTATGGAAAATCTTGTATTACATTTTCAAATCTCAGATTTAAAAAAAAAAATTTTTATGAATTCTCAACTCAAAATAATTTGCTAATTTTCGTGATTTTTCCGTATTTTGTCAAGATTTGAACTTTAAATGATTATAAATAAAAACTGTGACTAAGGTTTTTAAATATTTTTGAAATATCATTATAACAATATAGTAGCAGCTTTGTATTAAATTTTCAAGCTTATTTACTCGACAGATAACATTTTATTGATATTTATAGAAAAAAAAACTAAAAAAATGGAAACTGACAATGTCCGTAAACAGCTCAAAATAAGTCAAAATATTTGGAAAATGTTATGGTGTATAGAAAATGGAAATATAAACAACCAGTGAAAATTTCATGTATCTACGGTCATTTGTTTTAAAGTTACAACAAAAACCAAATTCAATTTTGCGTAAAAATTCCCGTTTTTCCTTAATTTTTCTTTTGTTTTATCTTGGCGCTTTTGAAAATTACTGGGAATTTTGACCCCCCAAAGCACCAACGATATTCATTTTCCAATCGAAAAAGATACTGAAGTTGAAAATCGAAGCACATTATTTTGACTACTTATCGTGTACACAGATACACAAAAAAAAAAAATAAAAAAATAAAAAAATATAAAAACACACATCATTGTAAAATCAATACATTCATCGTTCCACTCAGAATCTAAAACAAGAAATATACAATATTCCACTAAAACGGGCAAAATATGCATTTTTAATCATCGATTTTTAAACTCACCATTGTATAGCTCTGATAGCTATAGCTTGGTCTGCTATAAATCGAGAGCATAATATAGAACAATATGCAACTCCTACAACTTTCGAACCCTATATATAACTTATGTCCAAGCCCGGATTAAGGTAATTTCGGGCCTGTGGCCAAATAATATTAATAAACACATTATCCATGTATTATAGGAAACGTACTACCCGCCAGCGGCCTATACTAAATTGCTCGATACCTATCCGCTGGGGCTCCGGCTCCCTTTCTCCCTACCTAATCCGGGTTTGGTAAAAAATCGAAATTATTATTCATACAAAGGTCAAAGACAATATACATAATATTTTATAACGATTTCTCAGATTAATTAAGTGTTAACTATACCTAGGTCAGGTATGTATAGCCAGAAAATTTCTATTAGAGGCCCAACAATTTCGGGTAAAAAATTGTAGAGCCTGTAGATTTGCACAGATTGAAAATTCTCTCGAGGGTTTCCATCTTCATATACTCCCCAGACCCTTAGGCAGTATCCCATAGGTACCAAGAATCTTAATAATTTAAAATGTACCTTTGGTTGGTTAAAAAAATAATTTTCATATAATATAAATACCAATCAAAAAAAAAAATGTTTAAGCAATGTTAAATTTATTTTAACCATACGGGGTGGAGCTTATATATGCCTGCAGTGTCAGTAGCATCAAATTGAATTGTACAATTTTTTTTTAGCATTTACATTTCATCGTAATGTGTTAACAGTCATCGTTTAAGTGTCATGAAAATAAGCAAATTTACAACTTATTGCAACTTGCAAGTAAGAAGTAACAAAACATTTGAATATTTTTACATTGAGAACACATCAGTACCTGATCGCTAAACAATACCTAACTAATACTGCTAAATGCTGATGCATGAGGCTGAGTCCACAGCCGTCTATTTATATCCACGATACCTACCTATTTTCTACTATATATTCTTAATATTTAACTTTAAGATAACCTTTTCTACAAATATAAAATGTAGTTTAATATATCTATAATTCTATATATAACTATAAAAGTTATATAATAATCGAAATCATAATAAATTATATTGTCAAATAGTTATCACAATAGATTTATTTAATGTGCATAAACTAAGCTAATAAGCTATAAAATAAGCTGTAACCATACCATATTTTTGATTCACAGAAAAAATAATTTGATTATGAATTTTGGGAGGGGCAGGCCGCCGGCCTTGAGCAAGTAAATTTAAGGGAGGCCCGGACCACCTAGGGCCTAGCCCCCCCTGGGTACATGCCTGAACTAGATATTTAACTAATAACTATCATTAAGACTATTTATAAATTTCGTCAGGTAAATCATTTAATTACAATTTATATTTATACTATATAATTGGAACGTTTGATTGTGCATCACATCGTATTTTTCCTTTTACCTAATAATATGTGGCAGGTACCGTACTTTTTTTCTTTTTATGCCTAGGACTTTTTAACCACCGACTATTAGGTAGTCTACCGCTTACGTTTTACACTATCAAATAGAGAGCTCTTTATATCGGTACTAAACTATTCACAGATCACAGAATACAGAGAAATAGAGACTATTACAAAGTATATATAATTGTACTTAATTCTGAAACTTGAAAGCAGTCACATATCACTAGGTATACCTATAGGCAGTATTATCAGTACATCACGATTGACGATTCACAACTTAATGCTTCATACTGAGTCGTGCATAAATCTATTAAGTAAGTATATGGAGTATTGACATTTAGCTGTGAAATCAGTTCATTGCAGTATTTATTTATTTTTTTTTTTTTTCTTCAAGTAGATAATAGTCCCTATTCAGTGCACTGAACATGTTACAATATGTATAAATATGAACTCTGCTTAAAATTAATATTTCAATTGTAAATACAATTCTGCAATACACGTCATTAAGTAATGTTTGTAGTGTCTTAGTGTTTGTACATGGATTTATATTTATCTCACAACTACAATGGTCAATGAGTATAATTTTAATCAGATTTATGAAATTTGAATTCCAATAGACTGACTTTAGCACAGATTCAATCAAATTGTACATACCTATATTTTGTGACTCAAGTACTTGACAAATAAATTCCATATTTTATATAAATAAATGTACCTATTAGGTGTTGTTATTTATGAAAAAATATTAAAGCTGTACATTTTCAAGTTTACTGTTTTCAGATACAATTTATTTTGTCATAATTATAAGCACAGGCTATACATTTCAACTGGAAAACTTTTAACATTAAAATCAAAAACCCTCACTTCTTTATACTATACTACATTTATATTTTATACTATATGACAATTATTTATATAATTTATCATATATAATATACATAAAACTTTCATTAATGGTCATCTCTACGTAATGGTAAATTGTTTTGGTCCCGTCAAGTGTTATCCTAGTGTTATCCTACCTCTGTAGGACGGGCACCTCTAAATAGTAGTCATTATTTACAGTCCCTTCAGTGACCGTTATATGGAAGTTCTACTGTGTTATAAATTATTAAATTATAATAGGTTAGGGATGAGGCAAATATTTCAGTTTTCGTATTTTAAATATTAAATAGGTTCCAGAGATTAGACAATAACCTGCTATAAACTGAGGAAACATTTTCTTTTCAATTATTTAAGGTTTTTTAGATCGAAATATATTTGTAATTCAGTAAAAAAACTTTGTAATTTTTTCAAACTTTATTTCATAAATAATTTAATTGTATGCATTTAAACATAATAAATAATGATTTAATATATATATTTGACTAGAGCAAAGGATTAATCTTATTTTGCATTTAATTACAAACAAAACATATTATGTATACAGCAAATGTTACAAAACAAAATATCACAATAATGGTTGAAGAAATAATAAAAATAGTATTATTTGATCATTTATGCTTTTACTTTTAAGTATAATAGTTTGTATCGGTATAAAAAATAAGAGATAAGAAAGACCGATAATTATACAATACTGAATCGACTATTTCACAACCTTTGTTTTAAAATTTAAAATGTATTAAACCTTTTTTTAAAGCAATCATACGTGTTTTGGCAGCATAATAAAATAAAGCGCAACATTTCAATGGCACATTACTAATTGGTATATCGCAAAACAATAGTGCTGATATTTAAATGTGATTAAATTTAACATTTTAGGACATACACAAACAAATATACACATAGGTGTAGCATGAATTTTTGATATTTATTGATGCGTGTCAATTGGATTGGACACAAATGCAGGCTTTTGATTTTGTCCATTTGGCATTATTTGCCGTGATGTTTTTGACCTAAAAAATATTTGAGTGAAGATTATAATATTGTGCATAAAACTATTAACAATACCTACTAATAACATACCGAATTTGACCGGCTAAAAGAGGGTTTATGGCATACAGCCATTCATATACTTCTTTGTCTAATAATGTTTGCATCAAGTAGCCCCTATGTTTGGTAACAACACTAAGTATAAAATAAAATAGTCTTGTTAATATTTTTTTAAACATTAAAAAAAATTACAATGTACCTACTTGAATGTTTACCTTTTTTGTCTTATAAATTAAACTTAAATAATTAAATACCCTGAATATAATATATGTATGTGCTTAACTAATAACTATTAGAAATTTTCTTTTTTCTTTTAATGATTTATATTCTGTACTGTAATCATAGACCTTATACGTTCACCACAGGCACTACGCTCCGTCTATTAGTTTAAGGTCTATGACTGTAATATTGTTATTACTCATAAGACTTCAGACAGTTGAAAACTTATAAAATAAATAGGAACTTATATATTTTTGTATTCTTGCATTATTTTTAATTAATAATATACTTTTTTAGTTTTAGATAAAAATATTTTATGTTTAATGAACTGAAATGTAAATAAATTACCTGAATGAATTTGGTACTTTGACCATGGCTAATTGATCTTCAGAATATTCAACTTGAGCTGTAGTTAAGTTGATCAGTGCCCTTTCTACGGGATCTTTTTCATCTCTGAATATAAATACATATGGACGTCTTACTGTCTGAAAATTAATAAACGTGAAAAATATCTAATAACAAAATGTCAACATCAATCAATTATTCTTTACTTTAAAATATGTTCTTTTATAGTCAAAAAAATGTATACAATAATTAGAAAAAATATTTACCACCCATCGTTTCTTCCATCCATTAGTTTTATGTTCTAGTATGTTCAGATAACCTTTTCTCGAAATTACAGGACTAATTCTTATCTCTTCAACTTCTGGCACATATAACACGAGTTGTGGTTCAGATGTTGATGAATGTGAAGAGACCATAACATCTTGATTAAGGTATATGGAGTCACTTATATTTGAACCACGTTGAAAACTACGGTCCGGCGAGAATAATCTAAAATCAAACATTTAAAAAAAATGTTTGCAATAATAAATAAATTTTAATTTAATAATAATTTTGTTATCATACTCATGATTTGAAATGGTAACACAACTTGATGAATGACTGATGTTTGAGTCGGTTTTATCATCAGTCGGAGTTAGTACATTAGTGTAAGATTGTAACAAATTTTCCTGAAAAAGGATAATTTATTTTTCTTTATATTATTTATCAATTTAAAATATAATAGTATGACAGTATACTTTAGATGGTATTCTTCCTTGTATAAGCTTGATACATTTTGTAGCCAAGAATCGTTCTCTCTCATTCATCTGCCAAGGTTCATAAACACTAGGATCAATATTGCGCAATACCACAGGACTAGGTGGCCTCATTATATCTTTAGTGGAACTTGATGCTTTGGCTATTATGTTACACACCTCCTATGATACATATGATTTATAATAAATATTAAATATAAGCGAACATGGACAAGCATAGATTAAAAACCTTTTCAGATTTGGTGATTGGTACTTTGTCAAGACCCAGGCGTTCTCTAAGAAGAATCATGTGTCTGGTACGGCCTACTTCTTCAAGTCTGGTAAGTTTCTCCAGTTCCCATTGGTGGTCAAATATTAAACTGTCGCCACGTGGTTTCCAGCCTTCAAGATTTTCTTCACCTCGGACGTATGTAGAACTTGTATCCAAAACACGTCTTTGTCGTCTTTGGACACCTGCACAAAATATTACAGTGAACATTTAACATAATATATTTCCAAAATAGAAAAAAGCTTTAACTACAATATCTACAAGCCAACAACTCTTGTGGTTTCTACTGCATTTCTCTTTTGTCACGAAAACTACCTGGACTACCTGCTTCTGAAGCTCTTTTCAGCACAAGTTCGTAAATGCCAGATAACCGATTTGCTTCACTGTTTTTGTAATTGCCACTGAATAAATGTTTCAAGGATCTAGGTCCCGTACGTGCATCTCTACCATAGATAACCATGCTTAAGTCCTTTGTAATTATTGCTGGACATCCACAGTTTTCCAACTATAATTTATTAAATAAACTTATTTAAAAATTCTTAATTTATAAAATTATCCAATAATTGCCTCTAAATAAGCTGATATAGTCATGAATATATGTTCCCCGCCAGTAGATATTCTATTAAGAAGTATAGAATTATGTAATGAACTATCCCATGCTGCTTCAAAACGGAACATGCAACGATCTTCACCAGGTATTTCAAGGTATTCTCCAGGAAATAGGCCAAGTGAGAGAACTGAATTGTCTGTATCATCATCTTCTGATTGTGGTATGTTACGAATACGACCCACAACAAGTTCCCGTATTTCTTTCCAACGTAGTTCTGGAGCAGTTTCATGTACAACTGTAATACGTATGCGGCGCTGTAAACCTTGATGTAGCATAAACAGTCCACGACATGGTAGCTCTTCACTATGATCAACCACACAAGGTACATAATCCCCATCAGGACCTAATACATATATTATATTTTATTTAAACAATATATTAATTAATTAAGTAGCTTACCAAGTTCACATATTTCAAACCAAACTAATAAATCATATTTGGCATGTATATGTGATGTGCACAATGAAGGCAATACTCCAAACTTTGGAGAACGTACTGGTAAACTAATTGGTATTGAAGGAGGTAACATTCTTCTTGGAGGTTGCCGAACACTAGAATATTGATAAAATAATAAGATATTATATTTTATATTAATATTCTTGCTTTTAACTAAATATTTAATTAAACATACAAAGTACTATCTTGTTTAGCATCGTTGTGAAGTGGATGTTTTTGATAATGTCCAAAAACTTCAAATACAATTGGCTGTGTCTTTATATATTCTATAAATGATTTTGTAACAGGAACAGTAATCTATAATAAAAATAACTTTTTATTTCATGAAATATTTTATAATTTAGATTTTATATGGTACTTACATTTTGAACATGATAAAATCCAACTGGTGTGCCTTTACCACAATTTTTTACAGGTTCAGTAGAAAATGCATCATCATGTCTATGCAAGAAACTAAAAATAAAAACGTTTAATTTACAATTAATAAAATCTTTAAAATAAAAAAAATTTAAACTTTAAAATACTTGAATTGACAAAAAATATCAGCATATTCGTCAGGAACACCAACAGCTTGTAATAAAGTAACTCTAAATGTAAAATCTTTACTAATTAACAGATGACTTGGAAGTTCTTCATCTTTGATATCAGAGGACATAGAACTATCTCCATGACCACTATCGCCATCGGCTTCAATTTCTAAATTTATTTCTTAACAATTAAATTTCAAGTAGACAATATAAAAACTATATTTAGTACCATCTCCTTTGTTGCTACTTTTTCCTGTGACAATTCTTTCAATGATATCAGTATTTTTTTTCACGGACAAACGACCTAACAGATCTTTGTCATTAAAAGAAATTTTGGCAAATTGTCTAACTCCACAAGAGTTATCAGAAGTCTCGTCTTCTATAAATATATATATAAATTTACTATATTATTTGAATATAGTTAAAAATTATTATATAATAATCAATATTATATACCTGAAACTGCTTGTATAGCAACACGTAAGTAACCCTTGACATCACCTTTTTCATTAACGATGGATACTTTGTGTATTAAAGGTACAGGATACATGAGATTACTTAAATAGATAAACGCTCTGCCAATAAGTCTAAACCATGGAAATCTATCATAAAATGGATCTCCACCTGTAATTGCTTCTATATTAAAGTCTGGTGATGTAGGTGATATTTCAGCTTCATTTTGATACATTTCTCTCATAAGCTCTAATCTTTGTCTGTAAATGTATACATAAAAAAAAAACAATAAATATATAAATCAATAAAAACAAAAATTGTAAATTGTCTCAACAATTTAAATGTTTTGAAATATTTATGGAAAAATTGACAAAATATAATGGGATAATTGGCCTAATATATTTTCGAAATAAGCATGTCTGACAAACCACTTAAACATTATGAATAGGACTTATATAGGGAACACTAACCTTGAGGGTATCAAATAGGAGAAAGACTTGTTAGGGGTGCAGGCAGTCAGACATTGGAAAAAATCATCCTTTAGCTCGCAAGGTGAATTCTGGGGACTTTCAATATCCCCATTATATATTTGGCGCATTAGATCCAACCTTGTTCTAACACAAAGACAAGCGTTAGAATCACCCTACCTGATAACCTGATAAATATGAGTAACTTATAAATACTCACTTCAATTTATCTAATGTCCAATAATGAGTAGCGCCATTCTTTGTGTCAAGTACTTCGATTGCAACATATGTACGAGGAAATGGCCTATCTACATCATCATCTTCGGTCAAGAAGTCCAGAAGTAATGGAGAATACAAAGTATCTGTTAACAACGTAAATTGAAATTGAACCTGAAAAATTAAATTAATAAAATAAAATAAAACATATTAAGCAGAGCCCTAATTAGGGGAGAGGGCAAGGGAGACTTCAGCCCCGGGCACGACATAATTAGGGGCCTCCATATATTACTGTAATACAGTCATATATGTTTTATTTATATTAATTAACATTAAGAGGATGTCACACCCGGTGTGTTCTCTCGGTCTTACACACATACGACATTATGCAGTCTGAGTATCACTCGCTCAATTTTGGTGTTAGAATAAAAACACCTATTACAAAATTAAAATATGACAATATTTTATAAGGTAAAGACAGTGAGTTTTTTAAAAAATTAAAATTTTGAAAAGTTAAAGGTATTTTAAAATTTTTGAAATTTTTGCTATTTTTATAATGAATGTTATATTGGGTATAATGGAAAAAGGGCTTGCCCTCAGAAATATTGTAAGAATTCAATTTTATAATAGGTAGTTTTTTACTCTAGAACCAAAATAATTGAGCGATTTATAATCAGACCGCGTAAACACGTTTTGTCTATATTGTACATGTTTAAGACAGAGACAACACAAACGGGTGTTAAGTCCTCTTAAATAATTACTTATAGACTTATGGTATGATTAATTTATAATCTTAAAAATAAATTGAATATATAAAACAGATTTAGTAAAAAAAACTGAATTTATAATTTATGTTAAGGGCCCAACCAAAAAATTAGCCCCAGGCCTCAAAAATTAAAAGTAGTGTTCTTAAGTTGGTCAAAATGTTATACCTTTTTCTTTAATTCGACTGATATAGCATTGGCTTCTTTTAAAAAGACAGCATTTCCCCATAAATCATCCCGCAATGATGTAAATTGATGATATTTCCATTTACGACAGGTCGTTAAAACTAACTGATATTCCTTGTCAGTCCAATTGCATTCAGCATCAAATAATGGATTAACTGAAATTCCAATTTAAAACAATATATAATGCTAAAACATAAATATCAAACTATATTATATACCAAAAATATCTTCTTCTTGAATAAAATCATCTGGAGTATAAGAACTGTACATTGACATAGTCATACTTTGTTCTTCAACTTGTTTCTGAAGTGCATCTATTCTAGCCTCATAATTCTGTAAGTAAGAATGAAAATGTTAGAATTGTAATTAATTATTTTTACATTTTTTTTTATTTACTTTGCGTTGTTCTTCAAATATTTGATCTGCCGTTTCTTTATCTTTTTTGAACTGTTCCTCAAGAGCATTTAGCTTTAGTTTCATATCTTGTTTCAGGTCGATTCCTTGTTTTTCTAATAATTCAATTTGTGCAAAGTTCCAATCAACATACTCATTACTAATTGGAGTTTCGGCAGGAGAACTCTTTTCTGGTTTAGATGTGACTAAAACATAATTTTATTCAATATTAACCAAAAATCTTAAATTATAAATGAATATTTCTATTACTTTCTTTAATATTTTCCGCCGTTACTTCTGTCTTATTTTTATGTTCTCTGCGTTCTCTTACTAAACATAATTAATTAAAATTATTTTGTCATATGAATGATATATTTATCAGTTTACCTTGTTCTGGATGATTAAATCGGAAAACATGATTTTTTCCAAGAATTACTCTTGAACCGGTTTTCAATACAATAGGATCTGTAAGCTCTCGTCCATTTACATAACATAATGCACCTTTTATCGGTATTAAAGTAACAACACCATTAGAATTCTCGAACCGACAATGTTCACGTTGTATATATGAGCCACATAGTCGAATATCTTGAGTGATTTTAGATTCAGCAGATCCAACACGTGTTACACCCTCTTTGATGTAATATATAAGGCATTCAGACATAAATGGATCTTCATTTAGGTTGACTAAATGTGGAGTCTTAACAAATGATAAGCAAAATTAATTGGTTGCCAAGCAAAAATGTTGTAAAATTTACCTTTTGTGGAGAAAATACTCCAACTGTATCACCATCTTCTTTAACCGCTACTCCCATTTCAGCAAATACAGCTTCCCTTTGAATTCGTATTTCTTCTGTGCGTTTTAATTTTTCTTCCCATGTTTCATTCAGTTCTTTTATAACAAATAAATTATAACAGTTAAAATAAATACATTATTAAGCAAGCATAGAGATATTTTTATACCAGCAATCAATTTTTCACTAGCTTGAAGTTGGTCAACAGCCTCTTCAGCAATCATAGATGAAGGAATATTAGGTTTTTCATCACCATCCTTAAGCATTTTGACTCCGTCATCTCCTAAAAATAAATTAAAAATTATTATAAATGTACGATAGAGTATATATTTTGAATGATGCAGATAATGGTAGCTAAGCGCAAATATTATTATTTTAGTTGTTTTTAGAGAATTTAAATATAATTAATATAATGTATTATATATGTCAAAGCCAAGCTAGCTTTATGGAAACAGGACACTGAAAGCATGAGAGGTGACCCCTACTTACGGTTTTCTTTTAGTTTCCCATAAACCATTTTACCACCTGATGTTCATAAAAATAAAAACCACTGTCACCAAACTAATTGAGATAAACACTTAATTTAGTAGGTAAATAAATAATAAATAATATACCTTCTTGTACTACAATTCCTTCAGCTTTTAATAAGTCTCGAAGTCTTTGTATTTCTTCTTTGAGTTCTCGGATAAGTTTAGCATTAGCATCTTCATTAACAATAGCTTTGCATACTATTTGTTTTGCACGGTCAGCATACCTATAATAAAATAGAATAACATTGATCAATAATAATTATTACAAGTTCATATCATTCATATCTTGCCGTAAAGTAGATAATGTTTCATCATAATTAATATCTGCAGGACTAATAGCAGCAATCATTGCAGTCTTAGAGTTTCCCCCAAGATTCTCTCTCAAAAGCCAAGTTAAAACGGAGTCACGGTATGGAATAAAATCTCCTTTTTTCTTTTTTTTAGAAGCCTAATTTAATGAAATAGAAAAATATAATAAATGTCAAATAAACATCAACAAATATACTTACTGACTATTAGTCATTTGAAAATTGAAAAGCATGAAAAAAAAATATAATAATATATTATATTT
Organism: Sitobion miscanthi; assembly: GCA_008086715.1. Classification (NCBI taxonomy): domain Eukaryota; kingdom Metazoa; phylum Arthropoda; class Insecta; order Hemiptera; family Aphididae; genus Sitobion; species Sitobion miscanthi. The sequence continues at coordinate 39,998,873 of CM017797.1, forward strand.
ATATAACATTTATAATTTTAGTTATATTCAAAATAAAGTATACCAAAAGTACTTTAAAACACTTTTTTATACCATTTTTAGAAAATTAAAAAAATACAATCTCAATATTTTAAAATATTTTTTTGTTATTGTATACTACAAATAGTTTTGATTTTTTTTTAAATTAACTAGGTACTTCCTTATACTGGGAAAGTTATTGTAAAATTTAAACAATTAGGATAATCAATATTAATATAATATACTATTGTGTAATCACTAAATTAAAAAGATATTTACAATTATATATACATCATTGGCATACATACCATTTCAGCTAATCCAGATATAACTTTTCCCAGGGTGGTCAAACTTTTGTTAATATTTGCACCTTCTTTAAGTCTAGTTCCTTTCGCACCAGTTGAGTCTGCTCTTTCTGAACCAGCTAAATCGACTAGTGATATTTTACTAACTTTTTCAGTAGTTAGTTGAGTCATTTCATCTAGCCGTTTTTGAGTAAAGAATATTGTAAAAACAGCATGGGAACGACTAGATGTTTCATTCATATTTGTAGCTGCAACTGTTCTGATAGAAATAAATAAAAAAGAAACACATAAAAAAATTATTTTTAAAAAATAATAAAAATAATAGTTGCCAAAAACAAAATTAATTAGAGCTTTGAAAAAATAAATGTATACCTTTTAAAGATTTTAAACATGTCAAAATGTTTACCTGGCTTTGTTGCCTTCGTCAATAAGATCATGGATATTTTGGTAAGTGGTAACAGCAAGTTTTGATAAATCTTCTACATAAGGTCCTAATAAAGGATGTTCACGAACTCGAAGATTACCTTTATTTTTGGGATTTAATAGATCGCGAACGCGTTCACAGTATATTTCCATATAACTAACCTAAAATTAAAATATAGATACATAATCATAAATATTATTTTTAAATTTAGTATTTTTAACCTCAACAGAATATTGTAATTCATCGCTGGTAGTTGATCTAATTCTGTGAAATAAATCTTTACAAATTAATGGTATTATGCCTTCTTGACCTTCTTCTTCTTGCCGCCCCATCATAGTGTATGATTTTCCTGCTCCTGTTTGACCATATGCAAATATGCATACATTGTAGCCTAAATTAATTCAAACAACTATTTGTTAGTAAAAGAGATAATAATAGTAGCATTAATAGTTAAAAGTAAAATGGTAATAAATATTACTGCCGTCATAAGACACTAATCAGTAACCCCAACAATTGTGGTTTTCAAGAAACAATAAAACAGTATTTGGACATAGGTACTGCTAATTTGCATCTTATCTTATTTTCTTATCAATTTATATTGAATAATAATCAATTAAGAATTAAAATATCTATTGTTAGACACCAAAAACTCGATTTCGACAAAAATGGAGTTACTGTTTAATGGCTTATGACAGTGGCAGTGTAGGTACCTTCAAAAGCATGCTGCAACATTTCTTCACCAATATCTCTATATACCATAGTCTGGGATGCAAAATTTGGATCTGAAGGCTAAAATAAAGGAACATGGAAATTTATTTAGCAAAAAATAGAGATAAATTTGCTACTTACATTTTGAGACCAGTAAGAATAGTCAAAATTAAAGCTTTTTGTAGCATCCTTAACATTAGATGGGAGTTTTGGATTCGTTATAGCTGCAAAATTAAAAATTTACAAAAAACATAAATTGTATAATTGCGTTCACAATGTAGGTACCATTTAGATTATTTTTGAAGACATAAATTATAAATGTAATGGTTTTAGAATGTTTCATTTTTTTGTTTCAAACGCTTATATTGAATAGTATTAAATGAAAGCTTTTTACCAAAAATATTAAGACGCCTTTAGTTTACAAAATAATATACATATTGCAATTTAAAACACTTCAGCCACGAACAGTTACATAAAAATAAACAATGTATTTAAAAAAAAAACTTTTTATGATATTTTATAGATAACAAAAATACTACACAACATACAAGATAATTTTAAAATTCATAGTCTACTATTATATTATTAATTTATACAAAAGAATGTTTCAACCCTTCTCCCCCTCCCCCCTTCACAAAATATTTTATGAAAACATTTTTACTTATATATTAGAATTTACTTTTAATTGTAAAAATTTAATAAATTTAATTTATATAAAATATGATTTTGCCACCCTCCCCCTCCCGCAATTTTTTTGTGTATACCTGTCTGTTAATTAGTATTATTATAACATTTTTATTAATTAGATATTTGATGAATAAAAGTTCATATTTTTTAATATTTTTTATTATTAGAATAAAAACAATTTGTGATCAATATACATTATTTATATATATATATATTATATACCGTGTGTCCGTGAAAACAGGGTACACTGTATAATTAAATTACCTATATTACTCAGTAGTCAGTACCCTACATATATTTGAATTCTGTTTGCAGAACATGAAACTAGACTATTGGATCATTCATCTTCCGTTAACGGTTAGACGGGTAGAACGGGTAGACGGAATTCTAAAATATAATATGTTTAGGAAACTGAGTACCTAATGTAGGTAACTGAGTTATAGAGTGTACCCAATTTTCGAGGGAACACGATATATAAAATCAATCGTTTCTATAATATAGATCATTGCAGGACATCTAGGGAGGGGCCAATTTTTTTATATCTTTATATTTTGAAAGTTTTGAAGAACGAAACTTACATGTAGTGTAACCAGCCATTTCTATGATGCATTTACAATCTCTAGATATTTCTCGATTGTTATAAGGCCGTACTCGAACGGCTACTTTCACAGAAGACATGATTGACGTCTTTTATGATTGTACCTATATGATGTGACGTTATTTAAATAATCTTGCTCCTACTCTATAAGACTATAAAATACATAAGTAAACATTAAATATAAAATATAAAAAGGTTTCTATTTTATTCAAAACAAGTTAGAGTATATGAATAATAAATTACCTGTAATTTAAATATCACAACATAGGTGGTGAAAATGTTCGACCTACAGACACGAACTCATCAGCCTCCATCAGTAGACTACTTGTGTATACCCCTTAAGTTGCGCCTGTGCATGGCCAAAGAAAGCAAGGGTGAAAATCAATAACAGGGATGTCGGGCGGGGGTTGAAGGGTGACGTCATTTCTAGGCTTCCGCCCACTCAGTATGTAGCTGCAGGACTAGGGCAATGGATTAATGTTGAAACTCTATAGAGTTATACAAAATATAGACGTTAAAATATATTAAAACATTTTGAGTATTATAAGTGCAATAAAAAGTAATTTTGTTGCACAAATTATTTTAGTTTCGATAGCTTTAGGTATTGGAGAATATTTATTTCATAAAACCTTTTGGCTAAATATCAAGGACAGAGGTTGTAAAAATACAGTCGGGTAGGCAATCATATTAAAGAGGAGGTCGATATCAGTCTATGTGGCGCCCAGGAAATTGCTTGCGGCTTGTCCACAAGACCTGCCCACCACATAAAATGTTATGATGAGATAGGTAGATATTATGCACATGCATCGGATACTGTTAAATTTGATACATTTTAAAATATAAGCGGTTTTGTAGATTAGTTATGTACCTACGTATGAATGAAAAAAAATCTAAATATAATATTATACTACAAATTCACAGCAACATGCCCAGCACACATCCTATATATACCCGATATAATATGTAATATTCATAGTGCCTATTAATTTACAAATTATAATAATTCATTCATATATAATAATATAATCGGTAATTAATACCTATAAACAAGTTATGATTTTTTTAACGTGATGAACCACTTATTATTTCGGTAATTTCTGATTGCCAGACAAAAATTATTTTAATGTGGATTCAACTTTTTAAATAGTTATTAATTATATAATAAATAGAAGTTTGAAAATAAATTGTAAAAAACGGGTAAGTCGGTGTTGCCGTGATGTACAAGTAGGTTATAAAAGTGTGTCACTAGGTAATAGATGGTGTTAAATTTGAATTCAATGATATAAAATCATTGTATACTAAAAACAATTCTGAACAAAGACTGTCTGTCAACCTATATTAAAAATACTTAATACATTTGATGATATTATTGTGATTGAGAGGACGCTAAATTGTCATTTGTTTTCTCCGTCTTACAAGTGCGTAACATAGCAAATTTACGCTCAGCAGATCACGTTTAACTAATTAACTCCGTTACTCGTTAGTTTAAAAATTAGAGTGAATCGACCTATTATGAAACTTATGTTGTCGACCTATGGATCTTTATCAGCTGCTATTTTTACTACTTATGAGGAACCTTGTATAAAAATTTCAAACTTTTTGACCCAACGAATTCAGTTTTATAGACAATAAAAAACTAAAAAATTTCAAATGTCTACAAATAACTCAAAACAAATCGAAATGTGTTGAAAATGTTATCATGTATAGAAAATGATAAAATAAACATTTTATGAAAGTTTCAAGTAACTACTGTTATTAATTTTTGAATAACGACAAAATAAAAAGCGGGTAAGTGGATGTCGCTTTGCTGTACAGTAGGTTACCAGTGGCCAGTGGGTCAATGTATAATGGATTGTTTATTAAACTTGAATTCAATGATATTATATTATATTATAATATATTAATATCATTGTATAAAAAAACGATTCTGAGCGGAGACGGTTTGTCAGTCTGGATATTTTCTATTGTTATTATTTATTATGGCCTGTAAGTTGAATTAATATTATAATTTTTTATTCGTTTCTATAGTGATACACAAAGTGATTAAAGAAACTAAATACAGTTTTTCCTGTGGCATTAAATAACTATTGAGAAAATCGAAAAATTACCTTTTTAAAGTACTATCTTGATCCAATTTGCTAAGAGATAAGATACTATATGTTGAAACTGAAGCAATCCTTCTGGTAGAGATTTTGTATACAGAAAAAATAATAAAAAAAAAACCCTTGTAAAACCACTAGCTCCTCGCTCCGCTTAGAATATCATGGGGAATATCTATCAAAACGCTCGCAAAAGCTAAATTGACTTTCCAGTAAACATTTTTGTGTTAATGTAGAAAAACTTAAGGGGAATCTTGTATTCAATTTTCAAAGCTTAGTTATCAATAGACATTTTTTATGAATTTCTATCGAAATAATATGCCAATTTTGTGATTTTGATGAATTTTGTCAACATTTCAACTTTTTCTACAACAACTTATGAAAAACGTTGAATTACATTTTCAAGGTTTTTGACCGAGGGAAAAATGTTGTATCGACGTTAATTAAATATGTGGACAAGTAGTACTCTGCTGCATATCGTTGCAATGGATGTGTATTAGATTTGAATTTAATGATAAATCATTATATACGAAAAACGAGTATAAGCGGAGACGTTGTGTCAGCACTTAGCCTAGAATATTCGTATAAATAATCAAATTTAATAGTTAAGAAAAAATTAATAAAAATCGAAAATATCTCATAGGGGCTATAACCTAACTTAACCTATATGATATAGATATAATAGCGTAACTTTCGGTGAACTTTTTCTTTTTGATACAGGTAGAAAAACTTGTTGGGAACCTTCTATTAAAATTTCTAATGTTTGCTATGAAAAAAAAAACTTAAATGAATTTCTAACTAAAAAAATGATTTACCAAATTTAAAAAAATTTTCATGGTAATATAAATAGCTCAAAAAAGTAAAAATTTTACCTGGTATTATTGTCAAGTTTTTAGGGTTATTCGTTTTTTAATTACAACAAAATATCAAAAATGTATAGACGAAAATTCGTTGAATTACTGATGAAAATCTGATATCGTAAAAATGTTATATTCAATCGCTCATAAAAATTATGTTACTTTATTGTAAACTTTTTTTTTTTGTTTAAGGTAGGAAAATGTATGGGCAATTTTCTATCAACATTTCTAATGTAAGGTATGAGAAGAAAAATGTATAAATATCTTAATGAAAAATAGTTTGAACATTTTCGAAATTTTGTCAAAATTTGAACTCAAAATGCATATAGAAAATATTGCTTGTGTATTTTTAATATTTTAGAACTACAATAAGTGAAACTTTTTAGGTACTTTGCATTACATTTTCTAGCTTTTTTACGAAGTGAAAATTTAACACCCTACTTTTTTTCTATGGTTGTCAATAAAACTTTATTTGTTGGGTAAAAAAGTTTGAACATTTAATACAAGGCTCCTACTATATTTTGACAATGACATTTTAAAAATATTAAAAATCCTTAGTCACAGTTTTTTTTTATAAGCATTTAAAGTTCAAAAATTGACAAAATATGGAAAAATCACGAAAATTACCAAATTATTTTGAGTTCTTAATTCATAAAAATTTTTCTTTTTAAATCTAAGATTTTAAAATATATTACAAGATTCCTTATAAGATTATCTAACTTTATTGAGAAAAAAATGTCAGTAAGAAAGTCAAATTAAATTTTTACGAGCGTTTGAAGGTCGTATTTCACAATATTGGATATTCACTCGATTTCTCATGTAGCGGTTTTGTTATTTTATTGTTATTCAAAAACGAATAACTGTAGATAAATGAAAATTTTACTGAACGTTTATATTTTTATTTTCTATACACGATAAATTTTGAAAATAATTTGACTCTTTTTGAGCTGTTTACGGACATTGTCAGTTTTCAATATTTTTTGTTTTTTTTTCCTATAATTATTAATAACATTTTTATTTGTTGGGTAAAAAAGCGTGAAAATTCAATGCAAAGCTCCAGATATATTATTACAATAGCAGTTGAAAAATAATAAAAATATATCTGCACAATTTTTTTTTATAAGGATTTAAAGTTCGAATTTTGACAGAAGGCGTAGAAATCACGAAAATGTGCAAATTTATTTGAGTTATAAATTCCTTAAAATTTTTTGAAATCTAAAATTTTAAAATTTAATGTAAGATTCTTCATAAGTTATTTCATCTTTATCAAACAAAAAATGTCTACCGGAAAGTCATGTTACATTTATAGGAGCGTTTGAAGTTAAAATTTTTATAACATTGGACATTCACTAATTTCTCATGTAGCGATTTTCTTATTTTCTTATAGTTCAAAAACGAATAACCATATACACTTTAGATTTATATCATATTATGTTTATTTTATCAATTCCTAGACTTGATAAAATTTTCAAAATATTTTGACTTGTTTTGAGCTGTTTATGGACAATTTAAAATTTCAATTATTTTAGTTTATTTTTTCATAAAATATCAATTAAATGTTATTTGTTGAGCCAAAAAACGTCAAAATGTAGTACAAAGCTCCTGATTTATTTGCTTATATAGCAGTTGAAAAATATTAAAAATGCATATGCATAATTTTTTTTTATAAGCATTTAAAGTTCGATTTTTGACAAAAGTCAACATTTATCGAATTTAAATTTAAAATTTAAAAATGATTTTGTTGTTGAAAATGTATAAAATGTTCAACTTTTATAGCTATGGATTGAAAACTCACAAGGTTCCAAGTAAGTACCTAGGTTATTCTGTAACCAAAAAATCTCAAAAATATAAAAACACATTTTTTTTATAGTTATTTTATGTTCAAATGTTGAGGGAATTACATATTAAATAACTAAAAATAACGATTTCAGCTATTTCGTTGTAATTTTTTATAATATTAATTTAACTTACCGGCTACCGTATTAATAACAAGTAATAACAATATAAATATAATATAAAATATCCACACTGACAAACCGTCACCACTCAGAATTGTTTTTCGAATACAATGTCAATGATATTATATCATTGAATTCAAATTTAATATCATCTATTATACAGTTACTATTAGTATTACCCACTTGTAACCCACTGTACAGCAGAGCGACATCCACTTACCCACCTTTTTACTATTGTTAATTTATTTATCTGGTACATCACAAATTAAAAGTATTCAAATTGTATATTTTTGCTGTAATTTTTAAATGTAGGTACACAATTAAATGTTATATTGCATGAAACACGCACAGATACATTAGGCTGTCTGTCTGTCGGGGAAAGGCTTCAAACACGGGTGAACTGATTTTGACAGGTATTGTTTTACCTGGTAAATATTTACTTGTATTTTATGTTTGATCATATCATATCCTGCTTATATCGAACACTAATAAAAAATATTTGGTGATAAATAAAAGTTATGACAGTTATGCATTTTTAAATTGTAATTCATTTTTTTTTTTTAGTTTTTCATGATTATTTTGAAAAGTATTGAGCATTTTTTACGTTATAAATTGCATTTATACAATTTTCTACCAGAAAACATACTCAAAGTTAAAGATTGAAACAAAAAATACAAATAAAAACATAAATTAACGTTAAACCAATATTGGTTGGGTAGGTTAAATATTTTATTGATCGATGTATTTGCCTAGCATTTTCATTATTTATTTTTACTTATTGGTAGAAACAAATACCTAACATAAATGGATTTCGATTAAGAGCTAGATAAAATTTTTTTTCCTTATTTCCCTTTGTACAGAGAATCATTGTTTATATTTAAAAAAGACAAATATACAGTATTATTAGTTGTATACAGTGTCAGACTTCAAAAAGGATTACCGATCATTTTAGTTTAAAATCCTTTCAAAAAATTGTACTTGCCAGAGATTACCAGTGCATGGTATGACATTGTTCATTAATGACGGTGCTCCCACAAACGTAAATGTTGTATGATTTTATAAATCTATTTCCAACTAAAATAATAAATAATATGTATATACTATACAATAGCTTAAGCGCAGAATGTCATTCTTATTTATAGGTACCATGGTCCACGGAAATCATATTGAAATGATCTGCACAAAACTAGCTGCTTGAAACCACATTTATCCAGCCAACTAGGTAATAGCACAGATTTTATAATTTCACATGATATAATATAATGTTTATTATATCATTTGATTTCATATAAAATATTATAAACTAATAAAATTAATAATTATAAAAATATAATACAAGTAGGTACACAACTTTTGTATTATAATCACTGATTAGAAAGAATCGGAACAGATGGTAATTTATATTATCTACAACAGTACAACTTACTGAGATCTACGAAACTGTAAACATCATCAAAAATATTTTGTGATAACACTGTTACTATTGCTTATGTGTAACTACGTACGAGTCACGACCACCGACCATGATTTAATATATACCTACCTACATGGCTGCACATTTTTTTACCACTCGCGAGTAAAATTAATTCTTATTAAAATATGATTTAAGACATAAGACAATATGTCAGTACACCATATTTAATGTAGTTGTAGAGTTTTCGCGTCACATCTGAAATGAATGTTTTATTTTAAATACACGAAAAAATGATTACAACCATCCATACGAAAATACAATAGCCGAGCACAACAAATACAATCGAAGAACAAATCATTTTTAACAAATAACGAATTTAAAGGTAAAATTTCTTTTGAATATCATGTTATTCATTGCACATCATTCAACTGTTTAAGAGCTTATGACTTGGTTGATCGTCCGTTGACACTTGACACCCCTTTATGCTTTAAAGGATCATGAATTTTTAATCTTGAGAGATGGTTGGTCATCTCCATGCTATTTAACTCCTGTGTAATTAAAGTTTATCAAAATTTTAAATTCATTTTTCTTATACAAATTGTATGTATTTTAATTAAATTGAGTATACTAACCCATAATTTATAGTATGTAGTTACCTATCGTACAATACTATTACATAATATAGGTTAGGTTTTAACTATTATTTTGTTATTTTCTTGATCTACTTTAAAATTCAGGTATAATATTTTTAAAAATACTGAATAACAGATGCTGCATCATATTTTAATTTACCTCTTGTACCATGTTTATTATATATCAATTAAAATTCTATTTAATTGTAAAAATATTCCTCCCTGTGCCCCCCACTTTTTTTTTTTATTATACCAAATTTAAAAGTTCATGTGAAAAATCTTAGGCCTGAACTCTATGATCAATAATAACTGAAAATGGACTCAATGAACTATCCTCATAAATAAAAAAATCTGAATACTTAACAGAAACTCTTCAAGTTTTTGCTAAAAAAATTCCTATAGCTAATGGATTATGCAAAATAATTATTAAAAATCTGGGAATTCGCTCTGCTATATTAAAGATTTCAACAGGAGCAGAATGGCTCTAGAATCCTTACCGGGAAAGCAGATATTTCAGTCACTTACATCACTTAAAATTTATCCTACTAGCAATAATGTGAAATATAGGTACAGGGCAGTTAAAATAATAAGTTTTAAATTTGTACATTTGATCAGCACACATTTTATCTATGGTATCAACCATCATAATATTGAAACCAAAAAACTCTCTGTAAGCATTATCAGAGGAGCACCCAGGATTTATTTTTATTTTTTAGGAAGGGGGGAGCTAAATAAAATAATTTTTAAACAAGTGCGAAAATCTGATAGCACGCCATAACACAGTCTTATACTCTGCGCCACGAGAGAAAGAACCCATGTCCCGACCATAACACATTCGATTCCGCGCATTGCCACGTATTTGACATACACTAAATGGCACTAAGTGGGGGAATGCCTACAGTCTGGATGTGCGAAACAAGTTCCTTTTCTTGTGGCGCAGAGTATAGTAAGGTAGTTGGTAATTTTTTATATTATAATTTAAAGTTGATACCTAATAAAGTTACCAAAATGTTAGTGGCCAATAATTTTTTTGGAGTGGGTTTTACCCTGTTAGCCCCCCTCCCCTTCCCCAGGGGTATGCCCTTGAGCACTATTCACACAATTAAATGACTCCATTAATCTATACTTAATTCTATAAATTAAATTTTAACCATCTACTTTTGGAAATTCTGAAAAATTATAATTCAAATACCTAATTTATAAATATCATCACCAAGACCCAGAATAAATATGTTTAACATTTTAAAGTTATAACTTAAGTATACGCTTAATAAAGAAAAAAAATTGTGCTCATATATTTCTGATAATTTCAAATTGATCATAAACTAATCTTATAAGGATCCACGTGACCTCATGTTAAAAAATTCTCCATTACAAACCCAGAATCCTGGCCATGCCACTGATTACAGACATACCAATTACAGTTTAAGATTTATAGTTATATAGATTATATCCGTATAAAAATACAAATGTCATAAACTTACCTTGTAAGCTTAACATAATTCTTATTTTGGTTATTACAGAATTCAATTAGAAAATCTCACGGTTCCATTTATCAATAAATATGGATGTTAAATTGAGTTTAATCCTTATGCTATCATTGCCATTAGTAACACCAATACGTTGGCTTATGCATCCAAACACTCAAAAATGTTTACGTGAAGAACTCAGACAAAATGTATTAGTCAAAGGTGATTATGAAATTGCACCAATTGATGGTCAATTTATGGATTATATTGTGAGAGATTCTAAAGGACACATCTTAGCTAATAAACAAGACATTACCAAAGGAAAGTTTACGTTTAGTACTGAAAATTATGATATGTTTGAAATTTGCTTTACCTCCCGTGTACCTGGGTATCAACGAGGAATTTTGCAGGAGGTTGCATTAAATATTAAAACTGGTGTTGAGGCAAAAACATATGAAGGAATTGGAGAGGTGGCTAAATTGAAACCTTTGGAATTGGATCTGAAAATGTTGGAAGATTTATCATCGTCTATTGTTCAAGATTTTTCTGACATGAAGCACCGTGCCGAAGAAATGCGTAATACAAATGAATCAACAAGCAGAAGAGTACATTGGTTTAGTATGTTTAGTATTATTTGTTTATTTGGATTGAGTGTATGGCAGATCTTGTACTTAAGGAGATATTTTAAAGCTAAGAAGCTCATTGAGTAATATTAATTCGTTTCTATTGAAAATGTGTTTTTTTTTCTCTTACAGAGTCTTAAATTAAAATATATATAAATTGTAATTACAACTTAAATTGTGGTTTAATACATTTTATATGCATAAAGTAATATATTTACATTTAATAAAAAATATTCAATTTATTATGTTTTATCATTCAAATAGGAGTTATATAAAAAAAATTATCATTACATTTTCTGACGTTGGATACTAAATAAATAGTATAACAGTAGCAAAAGCCGACCCCGAAGTATGGGGATGTTCATATATAAACATTATCATACAGTCATACATGGTATAGACAAATATTATTTATTAATTGGGGAAACACAATTTAATGAGCATTGAAGATGCCTGGGTGGTTAGTACAAATAGTACAACGACACGCGGTAACAATTCAATTCACTCTAGTAACAGGGTAAAATAGATTATACTAAACGTAAAATTGTAAATTTATATTAAGTGTTTGTAAGATGGATAATTGATAATATAATTGAAACTGTACCAATGATGTTTAATAATCATTTGAGTAAGTAAGTACTTAATAATTTAACAAAAAATTATTTTAATACTACTAAAATACTACATACCTACTAAATAAATTGTTATTTATTATATATTCATGGACACAGACTATTAGGGTGCTGTGATGTTCAAGCACCCCAAGACCCATTCTATGGGCTGCAAAAATGAATGAAGCAATATGTAATATAATATGCAAGCACTAAGCCCCTCATAAATATATTTATTAGATATGAAGTAAACTTTTTTAACCCTTTCATTGCTAGACTATTTATGCACTGCAACCTGTGTATGATAAGCAAAATAAAATATTTTTTTTAAATTTAAATTTAAATTTTGAGATCTAAATGATCTAATGATGCGAGTCCAGGTTTCCTAAAATTGTATGGTTACCGGCAAATAATAATATTATTGTTAAAATTTGAACTTTGAATACTTATAAAAAAAAAATATGAGTATCCAATAGTAGCTGTCTAATAAGAACACGGATAATTTATAGTCGTGTTATTGATACAAAATGTAGTGGGACAGCCCAGTAGCAAATATACAGCCAATCTTAGAAGATGTGTATGGAGACTGGATTGATGTGAGCTCACACTTCGAAACAGAAGTTGAGAGGTTTCACAGGAGACAGAAATATACTCTATTATACTCTATCCAACAAAGAAATTGTGAAAGCTTATATTAGTATCCTCAGGAGAAAATCTTTTGATTCAGATATTTGAAGGCTTTGAGAAGCATTACTCTTATAAAAGTATTGTCATTAATTGTCGAGAACACAAAAAATCAAACATTGATAAATAGAATTTATACACAACATTAAAAAAAATATATAAAATGTGATAAATATCTACACAATAGTCCATAATATATGTAATAATGCCTCGGTAATTTTTTTTTTTAATTGTAGTATAAATTAAGTTTAAAAATTAAAATTAATTCAGTAACCAGTCGCCTCTTAGAGACAAGCCATTTAATTGACACATTTCCCTTTGGTCTGAAAATGTTCCTAAATAAGCGGCTTCTACTGTATATCTTTAATGTTTTTAAACTGTTATTATAACAACTTATGAAGAACCTTGTATCATATCTTCACACTTTTTGACCAGGTAAAATTTTTTTTATCGATATTTTTTCAAAAAATACTGATAAGTAGCTCAAAAATATTTTGAAAATTTTAACTTGTATGGTAAATGGTCATATAAACATTTGGTGAAAATTTAAGGTATCTCAACGGTTATTTGCATTTGAGTTATTACGAAAAAAAAACAAAATCAATTTTGTCAAAAACTGATTCTACGTAATAGTTCCAGTTTTTTGTTAATTTTTAGACTGAGCGAAGCAATGAATATATTGATTTTACAATGATGGGTGTTTTTTTTTAAATTTTTTTTTGTGTCTGTCATCACCTTTTAGGACAGTAAAAGTGCTTGATTTTCTTCAATAGTAACATTTCTGATAGGAAAGTGAATCTAGTTGGTACTTTGGGAGGTCAAAAGTAAAAATTTCTCAGTAGTTTTCAAAAGCGCCGTGAAAAACAAAAGAAAAATTACGGAAAAACAAGAATTTTTACGCTAAATCTGTTTTCGAAAAAATCGATTTTGGTTTTTGATACAACTCAAAAACAAATGACCGCAGGTACTTGAAAATTTCACTAAATGTTTATATTAGCATTTTCTATACACGATAAAATTTTGAAAATAATTTGACTCTTTTGAGCTGTTTACGGACAGAGTCAGTTTTCAATTTTTTTAGTTTTTTTTTTCTATAAATATCAATAAAATTTTATTTGTTGGGAAATAAAGCGTAAAAATTTAATAGCAGGCTCCTAGGTTATTGTTTCAAAGGCAGATGAAAAAAATTAAAAATCCTTAGTCACAGTTTTTATTTATAAGCCTTTAAAGTTCAAATTTTGACAAAATTTATTAATTTTAAATTATTGAAATTTAAAATTTATAAAATGTTCAACTTTTATAGCTAAGGATTGAAAATTTAAAACAAGGCTCCACGTAAATAGGTTATATATAAATTACTTTATTCACAATAATATCATCAAATATACTTGGTAATATCATAGGCTGACTAACCGTTTTCGCTCAGAATCGTTTTTCTTATACAATGATATTATATCATTGAATTCAAATTTAACACCATCCATAACAGTGACCCACTTGTAACCTACTGTACAGCACGACAGTGATATCCATTTACCCACCTTTTTTGTTGTTGTTCCTTACGCTTTTGAAAATTTTGATTTTTCCCTTTCAAAGAATCAACTAGATTCAATTTTCTACCAGAAATCACCTACAAAGTTCAATGTTGAAGCAACTAATTCTCATGTACATACCAAAAACAAAACACACATTATTGTAAAATCAATTCATATTTGAATGAATAGTAATTTTTCTACTGAGGATCTAAAATTATTTAATAAGTAAATATTATATTATCCTATATAATATATCTTTTATTTTAAGTATTGATAATTTTATAAGCGAATATGAGAAGTAGAAAGCATCAGAACATTCCTCTTTGTTGTTTGTTTCTTGCAGCATTTCTCCTGTTATGGTTCCCGCTGAATGCTTTGTTTTCATTTTTCCTCTGCCGGTCCAACTCAACATTTGATCCGGATGAGGTAGCTGACGAAGAAGCTGCTTGTGGTTTACCTTACATAAATACACATTTTCAAATGTTTTTCTTTTTTTGGTTTTACTTGCTAATACTTACTTCGGTTAGATCTATTAGATTGCTTTGCAGCATATCTCCTAGCTTGTCGTTCTCGAACTTCTTCAGGATTTTCACAGAATGGTTGAAAATTTAAAACTGGTTGTGGTTCATCATCTGAAAACTCTTCTTCTACAAATTCAGTTACAGCTTTTTTCTCCATTAAAATCCTTGGTATAACATCTGGTCTTCTTTTTTCATTTTCGTCTGTTGGTTCTGGTATAACATATTCAACTTCATCATATGTGTCATCATATTCATCATTATAATACGACTCTAATTCAGCACATGTAATTTCAGTGAAATTATATTTTTCATAAAATGGCCGCATTTCATTTCGGAAAGATTTATCGTCTAAGACTGCTTTCAGTTTTTTAAGTTTCTTATTTCTAAAAAAAATAAAATTTAATATAAATACACATAAATTATCGTATATTGATACATATTGTTATATTTTATTTCTTGAAGTAATGAAGCCTACCCTTTAATTGAAGGATCATAGCCAGAAGCAGTATCCTCATACTCTGTCATCAAAGGAAGATTAAATTCATACTGAGTAAGTTCTGGCGGAAGACAATCTTCCAAGACCATATTTATAACTTTTTCGGAATCCATATCATAATATTCTAAACATTTCTAAAAAATAAAGAAACGTCAAATATAATTAAATGTTAGAATTAAATATTATAAATTAACTAACCTGGATGAATCCATCCCCCAAATGGGGTAATAAATCTTTTACATTATTTATAAGGGACCGCAATTTTGCATTCTCTATATTTGTACTACTGGTTTGCACCTAAAAATACAAATTCACAATTATCGTTTTATATTTATATAAAATAACTAGCTGATCTTGTTGCCCATTAGAAATGCCAACTCCGTATAAATAATATGTTTTATTTTATTTTATAATATAACAGTTACCATAAGAACAATTTTCAAAAAATGGCAACCAATAATTATTATTATAATAGCTTGGATGTTGCCATGGTAATACGAACACACAGACATACATGCATACATTCATTTATAATTTATATATATATATAGATTAAATAACTTGACAAAATAATTTACCTCCAACTGTTGTTCTTGTAATTCTTTTTGTTCGAGTTCAGTATATGGTTTATTAATTAATTCCAATGATTTTAATAAATAATCATATCTTGTTAAGTCTCTAAATGGTGTTATTTCTATTAAAATATTTTCAAATAAGCTATGATCACTAAAAAATCTTACATTTCTTTATTAGATTTTTGATATTTTTTTATATCTTTAGTTAAGTTATATACAACATTATAGTCATTGACAAATTCATTATATGCTAATAGCTCACTGACAGCTCCTAAATATTCTTCTACTGCACTCTCTGATCTTTATAAACAAAATTAATATTAAACTTTTTTTAGAAATATAAACTTAAGATAGGTATATATTTACTTATTTGTAGTTTTAGTGGTATATGAATTAAACACTGTTTAACACTTTTCACAAGTAATAATCTTGATGCGTGTAGCTTTTCTTGGAATTTTTCTAACTTATTCATAGCAATTACTTTCTTATAAATTAGTGGTTTTATATTATGATAGAAGGAAGCTATTCTAAAAAAATATAATAGAAAAATAAAAAAATAAAATATAGAAATTAATTAAAATTAATTGGGTTTTTTGTTTGTCATACATACTTAAGATGTAATTTCTCTTGGTAGAAAAAAATAGAAGCCAATGGATAAATTTCCAAAAAATTTGAAATACTATATGATGTGTCTAATAAAAAATTAATAATATCTTCTATCATACAAAGATTTGTTTCTTCAATTTCAGTAGAAGTTTTATTACTTTGAGACATGTGATTACCATAATCAATTTCTAATTCAATTTTATCTTGAAATTGACTTAAACACTAACAATTTTGTTATTTAAAATATTTAATACAAAAATGACATTTAATTAATTATTTTATACGACTCACTTTAATTGTAAATTGAATAGAGTGAATTAAATTTTCTTTGTATAATTTTTGACAATTAAACAGTTCATTGAAAATTATTTCCAACTCCTTTTTGTATGATTGGCCATAAATGGAACATATATCATATAACATAGGAATACTTATAATATTGTTATTGTATAACAAGCTCCACATATAATGAGGTGACATAAAATTCTCCTAATAAAATAAAATAAACAATAAAACAATAATACATTTTTTAAGAACACTGTAAATATTAATACTTCATTTTCAGAGGACGTAGTTAGCCGCTTAAATAATTTATATGCAAAATGATCAATTTCATTGTAAATAGTCAACACATCACCATCCTGAGGAAGTTGATCCATCAAGTGAGGAGGAGCAGATTCTTGAAGAAATGTACATAATCCCATAGTAGCTTGTTTGTTAAAAACAACTGTAGACCAAAATCTAAAATATTAAAATAATATTAATAATAAATTAATTACAATTTATAATTATAATTATAATTATATTTACTCTTTAAATGATAAATTGAGAAGCGTTTTAAAGTCTTGAACCAAATACTTCATCTGTTCTATCCAACAGTTTTTTTGATCCACAGCATTGGTGATAGATTTTAATGGATGAATATATCTCAAAAATTGTCTTTTAATAGCCAATTTTTTATCCTAAATATTTTAATTCAATACTTTTAAAATTATGATGATATTTAATATTTCATTATTGTAGCAAATTTTTTTATATTCCTAATTAATATTATAATAATTGTTAATATGCTTCTATTTTTCTAAATTGCTATAATCATTTAATAAAAAATGCCTGTATTTTAACTATAATTAATGTTTATATTTTATTTGTCTAAAAGTATTAAGAGGACATTACACCTGAACATGTTCTACACATAGCACATATGGACTGATTAATTTATTATTATTTTGATATTTAACAGGCGATGGCACAATACATAATCCCACCAATTATAAATACTAGTGTATGTCAAATCACTAAAATATTAAAAACGAAAACACATAATAGTTTCTTCTGAATGCACATTTGCTAAGTACATCTACATATTGAGAATTAGTATACTTTAAATTAAGTATCAAAAGTGTAAACTACACAATTTATTAAATATAATATTAAATACAATAACAATGACTAAATATGCAAGACCTGAAGCCTAAAATCAAAAATAATAATTATGGCAATATTAATTCCATAAATCTCAGAATATTTAAGTTAGATTATGGTAACATATGTAACAAAAGGGTATGATTATTATAATAAAATTATTTCTGTTTTAAATTTTAAAAGCGATTTTTATGATTTACAGATATAATATATTTAGTATTAAAATAGTTATACTATATGTTCATTACAGTACCATTTAAATAATAATGCTTAATAATAGAGATAACTTTTAAAGTAGACTGAAATTGGCGATATATTAGTCTACAACAACGAGGTCTACAATATGTATGTATAAGCTTTTGTAAGCACATGAATATAACAATTCAATATCAAAGACACTATTGTAAGATAAGAATTTACATTATGCAGTCAAATCACGATAACTCGAAAACCCTTAAAACTCAAACTTTTGCATACCCCTAAAATTCAAATTAATTTTTATCCCCCTTGAGATCCTAGTTTTCGAGACTCAACTGTGTAATTTAGAATTATATTATTTTAAAATTTTACTTCGACTGCCATTTAGGTGTTAGTTTTGATTACTTCAATTACTGCAACAAAACAAAATTTTCAATGCTAAATACCAAAACTTTTCAATTTTAAAAATATATTATAATACAGAAATACACTATCACATACTATTCACATCACACTTCTTCCAAAATGTAATATTCCTGATAATGTCTTGGAAGAACATTGTTGCCAACATAATTTGTTAATGACCATAGGTTGTTGCCAACATGTTCTAAAAATGTTTTGTAATATATTATATATATTTTAATATCTTAATTAATTAATACCGTAATATTACATTATTATAATTTATTAAAATAACATAACTTTTAATGAAGATGCTAGCTGTAAGACGTAAGTATAACATTTTTCAGGCTTACTTTTGTTCTAAGTAGGTACTGAATATTTTAATAATATTTTTCCTTTATTTCACGAATTCATCAATCTAAAAAAGAGAAGTTAACAATTCATAAATAAATAATAAAATAAATTCATAAACAATTTCTAACTTAGGTATAAGTTAGTTTGGTGAAAATAGTAACTTAAGTTAAAGAAAATGTATCAAATAGATAGTTAATAAGTTATTACTAATAGGTAATAACCATAATTTCTTGGAATATCAGTCATTAGAATACAACAAAATAAGAAAATGAAATATTCAATAAATGAAAAAAAAACTAGTTAAGTTAAGTAGTTTAGTTTAACTTTCTAACTAGTTAGTGCCCAGCTTTGATTTCAAATGTCAATTAATCTAGTTAAATTAAAAAATGAACTTTTTAACTAGTTAATATTATTAACCTTTGTTTAGGTTTGTTAATAAAATAAAAAATAACTAAAACATAATAATTGTTCGTCAAATAAATTGTAAATAAATGTTAATAATGGTGTAAAAATAGTGTAAAAATTGAATAATTATTTATAGGATGGAGACTATGGTGATGGAGGTGGACCGATGTGGCGTCTTAGGTAATCAGCATTGGCTTGACCCATGCTTCTGAGACATCTTAATATATTATTATCTTCGTTAAGCTGCTCAATTGATCATCTTATTAGCGCTGTGTTTACAGCACGTTCCTCTCTAGAAGTTTGATCCCGGATCTAAACAGAAATATAACCAATAAGATTGATTATAATAACGTAATTTAGTTTTAATCTCAATGATTGTCTTTAAGGCTTACCGTAAGATTTCTTCTGGCTTGAAACATCTCCACATAATATTGGTTTTCCAAAATTCTCAGTTTCTCTATACAGTAAACACATAAAAATTTTTTATAAAATAAAATAAACTATGAATTATAACAAAACAATTTTATTTGCTCAAGAAATTATGCCTAAAAAGTAATTATTATAATATAATTTAATGCGGAAAAAAAAAGGTTCATGAATGAATAAAAACTAAATTATTTTTTTTATAGATTATTACGTATAAAGTCCCTGATGTTAGGATGCATCTCAAAAACCTAAGCAATTGATTATTAAATGATTCCAAATAATTATTTGTTCTTATTCCTCTGGCAAATATAGTAATTAATTCAGGTCCAACTTGAACCAACCAAAAGTTTTGTACGTATCTGTTAATTAAAACATGTCAATTATTATATTTTAATTTTTTTTATTTCATATAGGTATGATAAGCTGCATGTTAAACTTAAGTGTTCAATAAATATATAGGTATTAATATTTACCCGATTAAAAATGTTTCCATGCGTTGGTAGATTTCAATGTTTTGATGTGCATAGTCTAAAATTGCCCTAAAATCATCATCTATACAAAAATTTGGGCAACTTTCATTTCCTCTGTTAGCTAGTAAATGAGGCAATACTAAAATCTAAATTACAAACATATATTTCATATTTATAGGTATAAATATTTTATTACCATGCGCAATACATGGGCAGCTATAGGATTGGTTTTGATGAGGTCTAATACCCGATTGTACTTACGCTGACAATACCTCACAATTGACTAAAAGAAAAGTGTAATGATATGCTCACACACCATTATTATAAATTAACTAAAATCTTATTGAGTAATAAATAACGGCCAGACTGTCGCTTGTAGAAATCGGACATCCCTAATAAAACCATTGTCACCGACAAAAAGGTCTTTGCCGCCGAAGAGAAATCTAGTTCGAGGAAATACAAAAACCTTTGATAAAAACCGCCTAATTCTCTCTGTTCGGCATATCCGTGTCGTTCCCTTAAAATCAGTGCATGAGCACCTATCACCAGAGTAACAACCTCTCAAGTACCAAAAACCGATTTCGACGAGCGACAACTGGACTCCTTATGCGAGCAATAATCAGTGCGTCCTTTAATTCAATTTTGTGTATTTGAAGTTTTACCTCATTTCATTTAAAAACCTAAAACTCCTACAATATCATACAGAAACAACTGCGAATTAGGTAAGGCATTTAATATAATATTTTATATTGATTGCAGTTATAAAATTATACATGCTTTTTACATAAAATTAGATTGTACGGTGTATTTGATATAATTCTCGAATACACGATCTCGAGAGCCCTCCGAACACCTGGAGGAAGGTAATAGCTTATATTTAATATCCTAACATCAGATTTTAATATAAGTATCGACAGGAGTCGTACTTATATATTTTTTTTCTAATTTTTAAGTTATTACAAAGTGGCGCCCAACAAAAGTTCAGTTTATTCAGATAAATAAACTGAGAATTAATTAAATACATTTTACAAAATTATATTAGCTATATAAAGTTATAATATTTTACTATTAATTTTAAGAATTAATAAAATAATTATTAATACTAAAAAATAAAACTTAGAAAAACAATAATAACAAAAAGTGACTTATTGAATAATAAAACATACTTACTAAATTAACGATTTAAGACTTATAACATATACGTATTATTATTTACTATAAAAAGAAAACCAACTGATTTTATACTTATTAAAATAAATATTTACTTTTTTAGTAAAAAATATATTAATTAAATCTATTAAATTAGTTTAACAAAAATATTACAATTAAATAATGGTACATTATTTATTATAAAATTTTTTTTTAAAAAGTAATACAAATAATTTAATATGGGAGACAATAAAAAACCTTACTTTGAACCCGGAAAATTCACGGGAAATAATTCGAAAACGTCGATTCTTTCTTAAAAAATTATCAAAGAGCTGCACCTATTAACGGATGGTCTGAATCTGAAAAAAGTCTATATATTCGCGTATTTTTAGAAGGCATTGCTCTCATATTTTATGACAATATTATGGATACCGTTGAAAACATTAATTGGTCCGATTTAGAAAAAAAATTTAGACTAGAATTTGAACCCATTGCCCAAACTCATATGCTTCGAATAATGCTTGAAAAACGTAAACAGAAACCTAATGAACAAAGTGTGTCTTACATTAATGAAGTAGAGTCATTGTGTAGGCGAATTGACAATGATATGCATACTTAATATGTATTTTTAAATATCTATAAAACAAATTTATTTATAGCCTATTATAGGTAAGTGTATAAGGTTATATTATTAGGTATTAATCATGGTTTAAATATACAAGGTTATTGCACATAGCCCATTTTGTTACTAAACAAAAATAAAATGGCAGCGTAAGGTATAACTTAGATCAGCGTTTCTCAAACTGTGGGTCGCCAGTCAATTTTTTTGAATTATACAGATTCTAAGAAATTTATGTTGAATTAATATTAAATATATTATTATGCTACTAAATGTACTTATATTATTATAATAATATATGTAATACCAAAAATGATGTGGGTAACAAATAATAATTTGTCGTATATTTATTTATTACAACTGGTATTAATACGCCTCATTATTAAAAGTACATTATTTTGTAAAAATGTATTGATTATAAACCTATAAAATAATAAATACCTAATAAAAGTAATAAACAAATTTTGTTTTTATAACTACTTTTTGAAAAGTTAAACCACGTGGGTCGTGAAAGATTTTTCGAGGGAAATTTGGGTCGAGGTACAAAAAAGATTGAGAACCACTGCCTTAAATCATTTACTATTGATGGAGCTACAGCATGTGATTTTGTTGTCGATATAGCGACGAGTCACCGAATCAGGTGATCAATGTGCACAAGCGCATTGCAACTCCTCGCATAATTATCTATATAGGTACAATAGGTATCTGTGGATAAATATGCGAGAAGTCGCGTTGCGCATGCGCATATCGACCACCAAATTCGGTCACTCGTCGCTATAATATCGGTTCGGTTTTTTGTATTGATTTAATACGCTGTGGCTCCATCCATAGTATATGATCTAAGGGGTAAACGGTCCATATCATAGTATAGCCAGTAAAGGCAGTCTGGTAGTCACTCGTCCCCTTACGCTATTATTTTAATTCCTTAACGTGATAAAATGATATAGTTGGGCTACTATTGCAATAACCTTGTATATTTAAACTATTTTATTAATTAAACCACGGCAACAATGGCCATTGGGTGAGGATGTGCAAATTATATAATAAAAAGAAACTTAAATACTAGTTGGAAATACCTTAAGTGAGTAAAGTTATATCATGTTGAGAAAATTGATGGCGATTATAAAGTTAATTGTGGCTAAAATTGAGTTGGAGTCCTGTTGAGTGATTACGAGTGAATCCGGAAGCATGGTATTTTCTTTAAACTGCAAGGCGTATATACGGCATTTGGTAAAAATATGTTTGATGTCGATGCGGACCCCACATATTGTGGAATACTGGAATGTGGATATTGGGGCGCCCTCTTTCGTATGCGTAAAAAACGGAAAATCGCGAATTTCAGGAGGCTATAACTTAAAAATAAAAATTCCATGGATTCTTTTTGCTCCATTGTTCTTAACTCATTTATAATATTACGTAAGTTCAACAAAAAAAAATAAAAATATAAATTCATGCTCAGTAAATTAGTTAGTTAGTTTAATTAGTTAATGATCCGTAAAAACCTAAAAATTTGGACCCTTTATTATATAAGTATATATAAGTAATATTCTTATATCGTGTTAAACAGTAGGTAACTAAAGAGTAAGTCGATAAGTAGTTACTACAAGTAGTAATCAAGTAACATAGTTAGCTAAAGACATAAAACATTTACATTTATTAGGTAATCAATACCATCATTATTCTAAATTTTCATCACGAATGCAATATAAAGCTATAGATAATATACGAGTACTTATAGTAGGTACATCCTAAACCAGTGACACTCAAATTGCCTCCCAAAGTCCCAAATGTAAGTAAGTGAACTTTTTTCACTCTGAGTGTTATCGGAGGAAATTTGAGTATACCCAAATGACGGTTTATTCGAATTACCTCCCATACCATACGTAGATTATTTAGTTGTACGTGCACTATATCAACCAACAACCACAAAACATAAAATTAATTTTAGTAATAACGTAATTAATAAATTAAACACAATTGAAGTTTCAAAATCGTAATACTTAAAGCATTGGAAAATAAATTTAAAACTTGGAAACTAACCTAAAATATAACACAACAAATTTTCATTTTTATTTTTATAATTTTTTTTAAATTTTATTTGTTAATTATTTATTATTTTTTATTATTGTTAAATATTACTGTTTTTATTAATTTTTTTAATTTTTAGCTATGCATTTTTGAAAAGGTCTATTTACTAAAATATTTATAATTATGTATTAACCTCAATTGAGATTAAATCAATTGACATTGACTTAATTGACTCGATTTATTAAGGGGTACCAATCAATAATATGGAAAAATGATATGAAAATTAATTTTTGTACTTCCAATAATGTGGTTTATTCAGTGGTTTGATCTGGGTCAATGTTGATACCTAACGACGTAACCGGGCACTGGGCAGTTTATTGTCGCCGGATATTGAAACTTGCTTATTTTAAATGCGAGTTTCAACTTTCAATGCAGATCACCCCACCATTTTCGTTTCGATAGAAATTTTAGTTGGGATTCAGTCAGAGGCGAATTTATCTTTTTTACGGCTATAGGCACCAACAATTTGCCGCTCCTATAATAGATGAAAAAGTTACAATACCCCTCCAAAATACCTACTCTAAATATTTAATATATAGACAATAGTAGTGGACATCCATTTTAATTTTTAGACTATTTTATATAATTTTAATAATCGTATGTCGAATTAGTAATATAGTGTGGCAGTGTGAGTATTTATTTTTATCGAAATTACGACGACGCGCGACGTCGATCCCCGATAAGAATAATAAAACCATTGTTGCTTTATATATTATTATGACCCATGCGGGCTCTGGGCGGACTATACCAACGTGTTAAAATATATAGTATTATCAAAAACTGTTTTCTATATAATTGTTTACTATAATATTTATAGGTAATGACTATAAATTATAATGAACCAAAATAGATTGGTATATTGAATATCATATACGATGTACTATATGTTTGATGTTTTTTAATAAAACACTACAAAATTTGCCGCCCCCCAAATTTTGCCGCCCTAGGCAGCTGCCTACAATGCCTAATGGGAAATCCGCCTCTGGATTCAGTGTGAAAATTACATATCATTCCGAAGTACAGCAAAATAGCAGAAAAAGAAACATTTTTTAGAGGAAAGATGCTTTGTTTTACCAATGGAGAACTACAACAAACCCGATTATGTTATGTGAAAGACATGCCTTTTAAATTTCTTCCCTAATTTAAACTAAATTATAATGAAAATATTAACGATAAAATTAAAAACAGAAAATATTTCAAGATAATATTAAGCTAAGCTAATTTAGTAATTATTTAAAATTTTATAATTTTATAGGTACACTAGAATAAAGGTAACAAAATACATTTTTGAGAGACTTTCTAGTTAACATCCATGTGGTGTCTGCCGTCTGTTGATAGGATGGACCCAATTCATATACTCGATAAAATATACCGGGGCTCAACTCATGTACTCGACAAAATACGTCCGGGCCCAATTTATTCCGTCTTCGAAATTTAGAACCCACTTAACCCAACACTCGAGGTTATCCCATTGAGTATGTAATATTTATAGTAATTAAAATATACTCTAATACTCTATAATAGTCTAAAGGTTATCCTATAGACACGTAAATATAACAGTTATCCGGGTCGTCACTACTCAAGATTTATAGAATATAATCTATAAACCTTGGTAACTACTTGCCAATTACTCATCAGTCACTTATCAGATTGTCAGATAAGTGATAGCCAACTGATAAGTGTTAACTACTGACAATCACCACGGTAGTGTGCTCTACTCTGCCATCGACCATTTTACCACAGAACAACATTTTACTCACACTGCGGTCCGGTGCTGCCAAATGCTAAGAATAATTTCATGCTGATTATCGAATGGTAAGTGGAAACCTGCCGCTGCTGATTACAATTTTAAGAATTCAAGCACATCGTATATTGAATTATATATTTTTTTCTGTTATATACTTTTTAACTTTTAATTTTTATAGTTTGTACCACAGTAGTTATACATAAATACGTAATACATTTATACATGTATTATAAATACCTTGTACAAATGTTGTACGTAATTACTACGTAACGATATGGCGATATGTTGTATGTCGTCCGTACTGAGGCTTATATTAGGTGTATGCGCCTGTAGATTAGACAGCCATTATTTATTGAAATAATTATTATGTATTTATTGTTTATGACGTGTGTATGTGAACGCGTCAGATTTGACCTTTGAGTGTTCGGTGTAAATTCCATTAAAATCGTACGACTTCGGACTTCGTCGAAGCCCCGCCGCGGTTCGCTGGTATCGGATTTCGCCAAGTCGGAAAAAAGCCGCAAAACGCCGCGTCGTATTAGATTTCTGGTACCATCGGTCGATAGGTGGGAAGTGGGGAAAACGGCCGGTTTCCATCGACGACTACCCGGCGTGGTCGGTTGGCAACATTGGTACTATGAGCGGAAAGAGAGAGTAGTGCAAAATACAGTACAGTGATCGGTTGTTTTTGCTCCGTTTGTCACCGCTAACGCGTTTTGATGATAAATTTTCCGCGTCCGCCGACCGAACACCGTGAAGTAACGCACGCTCGTCGACAGCAACGACAGCGCCGCCCGTCTGTCCGTCCGTTCGTTCGACGACCGAGTCTACTCGCTACGTTGACCGTCATACACGTACGGTATTAATTAATTCGTATCGCACACACCGCCGTCTCGTTCGACCATGTCTTCGGCGTGAATTAATCATTATCAGGCGGTAAAAATAAAATATATTGAAAACACGTTATTCTGTCGGTTTAATACATACATATATATATATGTATATATGATATAGTTTAAGTATATATTATCATATTTAAGTGTGTGGATGCTTATGTATAAATAGAAAAAATTATAATAATACATAATATTATATATTTTATGTATATCTAAAAAACTTAAAATTCGATATACACATATCTAATTAAAATCTCACGGGACGACCAAAAAGAGTAAGTTCCATGGTTGGTTTAATGGCTAAGCAATAATATGTACGTGCCATATTTTTTATATTTATATTATTCCTTTGAAAGTTGTTTGACTCGCTCCCCTCTACTGATCTCTTAAACTCCCAGACAGCGTGTGCCTTTGATCAAACAAAACGTTTTTGCTCGTTCATCCTCCCTGCCTAGAACCATTAATCTGTTAGACTTGATTTTGTTTGCTTTGTTTTTTCATACCCTATTTTGCATGTTACATGATTCATAATTTGACCGTGATCATATTATATGCTATTTCTTACAACTAACTTGTGTTCCATATGATTAATATTTCATTTTAATCCTTGCTATCAAATTGTTAAAATTGAGTCATAATTTTGCATCTACACATTTACTAGTAAATATACTAGTACCATAGATCTACCTATATTTTCATAATTAGTGTCCAGTTATTTTATTATTCTATTTTGCCATTTAACTTAATTTATCCTAGTAGTTTGTTTGTTATAAACTTGCTGTGAACAGTTAAGGTATCCACTTTCATGATCTCTATTATATTTTAATCATATAATATGTTATATTTTATAAAAAATGTATTTACTATTAGATATTATTATTTTTTTAATTAGAAGTTAAAAATCTATTATCTACTTAAGATTCAATGTAAAACATAGAATTTATGATTGT
Organism: Sitobion miscanthi; assembly: GCA_008086715.1. Classification (NCBI taxonomy): domain Eukaryota; kingdom Metazoa; phylum Arthropoda; class Insecta; order Hemiptera; family Aphididae; genus Sitobion; species Sitobion miscanthi. Next base: position 40,026,801 of record CM017797.1, read on the forward strand.
TTTTCAACTTATTAAATTTACAGTTGTATTTAAGTAGGAACCTATTACTCGTCAATTAGTTTGTATACTGTATAAAAAAATTTGTGCTTTTTAAAAATTCAGCATACAAAATAGTAAAGGTTATCTATCTATAATCATATATACAAATTTAAAGATTAGGAAATTGGCTAAAAAAATTTCTAATTGATGAGGTGTTATTTATGAACTCTAAAAGTAGGTACTCACCATTTCTCAGCAAGATGATAGAAATATTATCTAATTTGAGTATTCATTCAATGTAGGTGGGTAAAATACGAGGTAGAATATATTTCATCAATAATTTATCAAAATTAACTACCTACAAATATTATTATTTTTTAATATTATTTATTTATAGTACCTATGCTATTTTAAATTTCAATAAACTTTTTTTATGTCATCATGCATATTGATTTTTTATCCAATACATCAAATATAAATATTACAGCCTCTCAAATATTCTGGATTAAGTTTTTATCTATTATTAGACATGAAATTTATTTTATGAACCAAATATTACATTGGATATTACATACTAAAATAATGATTAGTTACTTATTTAAAACTAGCCTTTAAATATTATCACTTGATATGTTGTCGTTGAGTATGTTTTATTCCCGGTTTTATTTTTAATAATTAAAAAATAATAATAGTTAAAAGTTGGTTTGATTAAAATAATTAAAATAATTAACAATTTAATATTCTTCAAATCAATATAGTACTTTTGTTGATTTAAGATGCATTACCTAGCATTATAGTTATTTTAATTAAACTACAAGATATAAAATACACAAGTCACTTTTAATTTGTTGTTTCTAGGTTAAAATTGTACCTATATTTTGTCTGATTCCTTAATAATTTGTAAAAATATATTTTTAAATAGTTTGTAGTAAATATAATATATACCTATATCACATTATTAACTAATACATTAATATATTTAAACTGATAGATGATATGCAAATTTAGTAGTCTTATCAATCAGAAATTTATCCTGAAATTAATTAAAACATTTGACCTTTTTTATTTAAACAATTTTATGAAAATTTAAATATAGGAATATGGGTATTGCATTGGTTATGAGATTGAAATAAAGCAATTATGTAATTTAATATTTAAATTTAGTTATGCATGTCAAATAAAATTATAGTCTATTATTTAATTTAATCAGTTAGTTATTCTTTACATTTGATATATTCTTGAGCTTGATATTATACCATCCTCCTGCAGATTGAATAAAAATAAAAGTTTGTCGCTCTTACCTTGACCGGTCGTTCAGTTAATGTTATTGAAATAAACGCATGAATCCGCAATCTGGTACATGGCCACAAAAATCGATGAGAACCCGATTAAACGGTACAAACCTTCCAGTCCGACACCTCAGTTAAGATAGTAAGTTGTAAATAACCTAAATTCATTATTACAATTTTACAAAATCATTAGGTACAGTAGGTATACTTTTGGTTTTGGGCTTGTATGCTTTTTAAGAACACTTCATGTATGTTATAACTTGCCTGTATCTAGTAATATTTGTTTGTACTGTATTCTAAAACTTACATTTCATTTGCTTGTTGTGTTCTTTTCTTAAAATGTATAATTATTCTTAATATTTAATCATTAAAGATTTTCAATATACAAAGTAATTTTTGATGTTAATTGTTTAATATCTTAAGAAACAGAAACATAACTGTTATAACTTTTTGCATTACAATGATAATCAATCTACGTACCTATTTAAAACCAACAAGTGCAACAAATTTTGATTTTCAATTAGTAAATCATAACTACCTTATGACTTGTGCTGTACATTTTTAAACAATTAAAAATATTGTACCTATTCTATTTTTATATATATAGGTATATTTAGAAACCCTTGATAATTGCTTAAAAATAATCGCTCTGTATATTACAGGTACTTACATACTACAGGTTTATTCTAAAATATTCTATTCAATTATTTTTTGTATTCATCTTTTATTTATACATTTATAATTACCTATTCCTATTTATTTAAAAATGTGATTTTTAATTAATTAATTGTTTTATATATTTTTGGTAGTCAAGAAAACGGAAACAGTATAATGGATCCAATGGATGTATCAGTTGAAAACAATGTAGCAACTGAAAAAATTGCCATTTTGGATGCAGGTGCTCAATATGGCAAGGTAATTGATCGCAAAGTCAGAGAATTAAATGTTGAAAGTGATATGTTGCCATTACATACTTCAGCAATAACTCTAAAAGAAAAAGGATATAGGTAAGTTTTCTATTTTAAGTTCATAGTTCTCAAAAATGTTAAATATTTTAATTTTAATTTTAGAGCGATTATAATTTCTGGAGGTCCTAATTCAGTTAATGCTATAGACGCACCAATATATGATGCAGACATATTTAGAATAGGATTACCAATTTTAGGTAACACGGTATTTAATCAAAAACAACTTTGAAATTAATTTTTATTTTTTATTTTAGGGATTTGTTATGGAATGCAAATGCTAAATAAAGAATTTGGTGGCCAAGTCGCTGCAACTATTGGTCGTGAAGATGGTATTTACAATATTGATGTAGATTGTCAATGTTTATTATTTAAGTAAGTTCATAATGAGAACAACTTAGTTCATATTTTGATTTATTTTAATCTTGTAGATCGTTGAGCAAGACACAAAGTGTTCTACTTACGCATGGCGATCATGTTGTCAAAGTTGCAGATACCTTTAAAGTGATAGCTACTTCCAACAATATGGTTGCTGCTATTGGCAATGATACAAAAAAAATGTATGGTCTTCAATTTCATCCCGAGGTTAGTCACAGTTATATGTAATTTATGTAAATTAAATAAGTTACATTTTTGCTTCATATTTTTTTTTCATATATGTTTAGGTGAACTTAACAGAACAAGGAACTCAAATGCTTAAGTCGTTCCTTTATGATGTGGCTGGATTAGCGGGAAGCTATACAGTCAAAAGTCGCGAACAGGAATGTATTAAATACATAAGAGATCAAGTTGGCCAGAGTAAAGTTTTGGTCCTATTAAGTGGTGGTGTTGATTCTACAGTATGTGCTGCACTTTTACACCGTGCATTAGATCGAGAGCAAGTGATTGCTGTACACATAGATAATGGCTTTATGCGCTTGGGTGAGAGTGAACAAGTAATGAAGTCTTTAAATGCTCTAGGGTTAGATGTTAAAGGTAAGTCAAATAAATACAAAATTAGGTTATTCTCTTTGCTGTAACTATATAAAATTTATTTTTTTAGCTGTAAATGCCACATTTGATTTTAAATATGGTACAACTATATTGCCTGATTTGCATGTATCCAATCGTACTAGAATTTCTCCTCCCCTGTGTCAAACTAGTAATCCAGAAGAAAAGAGAAAAATAATTGGTGATGTTTTTGTCAAGGTATTGATTAATATATTTATATGATGATTCAAATTAATTTTTATTCATGTTTTCATTAGACTGCTGATAAGTTCCTTAAAACATTAAATTTGTCATCTGAAGATGTGTTCTTGGCTCAAGGAACTTTAAGACCAGACTTAATTGAGTCTGCTTCAAGGTTAGCTAGTACTAATGCAGATACTATAAAAACACATCATAACGATAGCAAGTTAATACGTGAATTACGAGATAAAGGACGTGTCATTGAACCCTTACAAGAATTTCATAAAGATGAGGTAAGTTCATATTATTATGTTTTATTTAAGATTATTTTAAGATAATATTATATTTTATTGATAATTTATTTTTTTCAGGTTAGGAGGTTAGGAATGGATTTAGGATTGAGCGAAAGTATTGTATATAGACATCCATTCCCTGGACCAGGTCTTGCCATAAGAATATTATGTGGAGAAGAACCTTTTATTGATAAAGACTTTTCTGAAACACAAGTTGTAGTTAAAATTGTTGTTGAATACAATGATATGGTTTTAAAGGTATATTACTTGGGCGCGCATGCGTGTGTGTGTATTTATATATATATCTGGACTGGTACAAGAAGAGTCAATTTAACTTGTTTGTAATTGTTATTTAAAAAAAATTTAGGTATATTTGCAGTTTAGTCTCCCCTCGCTGTTTTGAATTTTTTTCTATTCAACTGATGTAATTCAACTGCAATCAGAATTTGTCACTCGGACTTAGTTTTGAAATTATAGACATTTGAATTTCACCGATGTACTATTCACTACGCACATGGTCGTGAAACTGTACGTAAATGCACATTAGACAACTAGGTGTAATACCAATTTTTATACTAAATATGTGTACTTTTTGATGCTAAAAAAGATGGTGCATTCAAAGTTTGGTGACTGGGGCCGGTAAACATAGGGTGTCACTTCTTATTTTACTTATATATTGTACATATATAAGTATTATTTTATATATTGTAAACACAGTTTTGTCGTTCATAATTTAGGTTAGATAAACTTAGAATTTGCGGTATTTGTATACTTAAAAAATAAAACATTTATGTATAGTACCATGCACGTAATAAATGGTATATTGGTGAAACTCAAATAACTATAATCTTGAAAGTAAGTCCGAAACAATAAATTCTGGATTGCACCATCATTCTTAAGTCTTAGACTTTCATTAGTTACAGTAAACAAAAAAATCGAAAGAGCGAAGAGAACTAACCTACCTACATTTGTTCCAAAATATTATATATAAAAAACATAAAAAAGTAAACACCATAAAGGAAATATTTTATTTGATATTGGCCCTTCACCACTGATATCTATATATTACATATTTAGTATTTACAATTGTAAATTTAACAAATAGTTAGGGCCTTATTATATAATACATAATTTACATTTTCTTTAATGTTAAATATTAATAATAATATTCTTATATTTATTTTCAGAGTCATGCACTTTTAAATAGAATAGAAAATGCAACTTCTGAAAATGAACGAAAGTTGTTGCGAGAAATATCATCCAAACAGAAAATGTCTGCCACGCTATTACCTATTAAAAGTGTAGGAGTTCAAGTATGTATATGTACATAAAAAACTATTATAACAATAAAAATAAATTATTTATTATGTTGTAGGGTGATAAACGTTCTTACAGTTATGTGGTAGGCATTTCTTGTACAGACCCCGAACCCGTGTGGGAAGATCTTTCTTATTTGGCCAGAATAATTCCTAGAGTATGTCACAATGTCAACAGGGTATGTTACATTGCTGGTTCACCCGTGGTTTATCAAGTATTGGATATAACACACACATATCTAAATGTTCAAGTGATAGATTTGCTGAAAGAAGCTGATCATGTTATTAATAAAGTAAGAAGCTATATGTTAAATTCTTTTTTATTATTATAATTTCTTTGGGTTTCAGGTTTTAACAGAATGTCCAATTAGTATGCGCAAAGTAAGTCAGATGCCGGTAGTACTTGTACCTTTACACTTTGATCGAGATATTGCTTATCGTCATCCATCATGTCAACGTTCAGTTGTCATTAGACCATTTATTACGGAAGATTTTATGACTGGTATTCCTGCGCTACCTGGAAAGCATATATCCGCTGCAGTTAGTAGATAAAAATTATACTTAAGTACCTATTCAAAATAAAATTGTTTCTAAAAACTTTATTTATTTTTAGCTTGTACATAAAATGATGGCTGCTGCTCAAAAAATACCTGGTATATCTCGAGTATTATATGACCTCACGCCAAAACCACCAGGTACTACAGAATGGGAATAAAAATTTGTTTCTATAAATGAATGAGATTTTGAAAACATACTTAAGGAACGTAAGTTTCATTACCTTAAAATGAAATAATGAAATAAAATTGCTCATTGGTGATTATTAGCAGTTAAAAACCAAAAGTAAAGAGTTATTTTTCTAATAAGTTTTCAAAAATCAAATTGTCTTACAATTTTAATGATTTAACTATATTGAGCTATGTTTATTTTTTGAGGAGACAGTAATGGTCTTGGTTGTTGTTTATACACTAAGTTTTTATTAACACAAAATAGATCCTTTGAATATTATTTAAATTTTCCAATGATAATCCAATTGAACTGTTGATTAATATGTAAAGCTAAATGGAAATAGTACGAGCCTTTTGTACAAAATCAATTCTCCACTTTAAACTGTATCACCAACATTTAATTAGTTTACCATGTTATGCTAAATATATTTAGTTTAATGTATTGGTATATATGTGTATATGTTTAATATATATATTTTTATTTACCAATGAAGGATTTAAATCAGTTTTATCTCTCTTTGTTAATGTTTTAAAATTGTGTAATTATTGAATAAAAATTCATTTATAAAATATATGCTTTCATTTTTTACCATATTGTTATTGTACATATTATTTTTCTGTGAAATATATAAGTTAATTAATTACATGTACAAAAACATAACATAACATGTATTTGATATTGGAACCTAAGCAAATCTTAACAAAATGTAGAAACTATTGTATAATTTACAGATTTATATAATAGATATTTTGTGCTATGCATTTTTTTTGTTTTAATTTTAAAAATAAATATATATATATTATATATATTAGCCATGAGCAGCTGTTTAAAATATACATTCTTATACTACGGAATGATGCAAATGTTATAGTAATAATTTTTTATTTGTGTTTACATGACATGATAGAAAACAACTGAATAATAAAAATTCCTTGAATAAATTAACTTGTTTAATTTGCTTAATTATTTATGAACTTTTTATTTTAAAAGGTTTATCTTGATAATTGTGGTTTACCATTCTGAGAGAAATAAGCAATATATTAATTTTACAATGAAGGATTTTATTATTACAATCTCATTCTGTTAACTTTTTTTGGTAGATATGATCAATTTCATGTAGTATTATTATAGTCCTAAAATCAAATCTAGTTGGTGAAGAAATGTTGATTTACTCAGTTGATTCTAGGAAATATTAAGAAAAACAAATATTTTTAAGGATATGTCGGCATTCTATAATTGTAATTGAATTTTGAAATGCAATGATTAATCATCACTTTCAGTTTTAATATTACAACATACTTAACAGCAGCATGATGATGGCTTGACACAATCCATAAGCATTGTACATAATTTTTCAATTATACTAGTCTGAGGAAGTTAAGACATCAGAACATAATTAATTTACCTATAATTATATTCTTCAACCAGGTTCATCTAAAAGATAAAATCTAACATTTTCTAATTATGAGCATGTCCCCCAATAGCTAATTTTTGATATTTTTCCTCAATAAGCTCAGCTAGCACCATTCAGTAGTCACAAGGGACAATCTAACAAGATTTGCGGGAGAAAAATTTGTCAACTGTTATTCTACCTATTGAAGAGATGAATCGATGAAGAGATGACCCCTAAGGTTAGACATAAATTACTAAGTTGTTTTATACTTTGATATCGGTAAATAGAAATTGTAAACTAAAATATACTTCCAACATTTGGAATATTTTATATCTTATCTATGACTTTATATTAATTGATTATATAATATACTATCTACATATAAGAAATGAACAATTGCATAAACTATACTCCGCTCCACAAGAGGCTGAATCCGTTTCCTTCGCCCCATTCAGTGTATGTCAAATGAAACTGCCGTCAGTCTGTATGTGCGAAACGGGTTCCTTCTCTCGTGGCGCAAGATTTAGTAATGAATATAATGACTACATTTTTAGATTTACTTATATACAGTTATGAACATTTTAAGCATATCCATTATCTAATATTCCATTGAAAAAATGGTCTAATTCTTTCCATCATAGTTCACCTTATAGGCCTAAGTGAGATGTGCTTGACAAATAAATTCTAGAAATATTTATAGTTATGTCAATAAATCCTTCAACAAGTGGTCCTATCTTTTTATGTTTTAATAATATACAGATAGTAAATATTAATTTCTTATGAATAAAATAAAATTTATCAGTTTTAAATAATAAAAAGTGGGCAAGTGGGTGTTTCTCTACTGTACAGTAGGTTACAAGTAGGTCACTGCTGTAATGGATGGTATTAATTTTGAATTCAACGATAAAATATCATTGTATATGAAAAACGATTCTGAGCGGAGACGATTTGTCAGAATGAACAAAGACCATTTGTAAGTCTAGGATATTTTATATTATTTTACTTATTAGTTATTACTTATATGGTAGCTGGATAGCCGGTAAGTTGAATTAATATTATGAAATAACAAAAAAATAATTTAAATCGTTATTCTTGATTATTTTTTAATATGTAATTTCTTCTTTATTTGAACTTAAAAGTTAAAATAGCTGTAAAAAAGATTTTATCGTTATAGAATTAACTACTTAGGCAGAAAATTATTTTAAATTTGATATTTTTTTTCAAAATTCAAACTTCAAATGCTTATAAAAAAATTGTGCATGTGTATTTTTTATATTCTTCAACTGTTATTGTAACAATATATCAGACGTTTTGTATAAAAACTGAAAAAATTGAAATTTTGAAATTATTGTATAAATTTAGGTATAATATAGTTACAGATTTTGGCTGTATATTATTTTTTTATTTTTTGTTATCCAATCTCAAAAATCAAAATTATATATAAAATGGAATTATTTAAATGTAGTTTCAACTTTCATTTTAGCGTTATACAAATTCAACATTGTTTCTTGAACATCTTTCAATACATCAAAGTAACTTTGTTTCCAAGCTAAATGGTCCTTATTTTTTATTAATCTATAACATAAAATCAGTTAATCAATTAATTACGTGGGTTAAATTAATTTTATAATTTACCGGTAAAGTTTTCTTATAATTTCATAAGCATCTTCTGTCTTGGTGTCTCTAACTAAATTACACAAGTATTTTGAAACCATAATATTGTCACATGTTTTTGGTTCATTCTCAGTGACTACCCATTCTTCAATAAATTCTTTCATCTGATCAATTTGCACATGTTGATATAACTTGGAGCTTTCTTCTGTCATTGTGATTTCCATTGTGGATGAATTTTCATTTTCAACGATTAGAGAATTTTGATTTTCATTAGCTTTCAATTCGTTTTCTATTTCTAGACGTAAATCTGCGGGCAATGCGTCTAAAAATGATGGATCTATTTGAGACATTTTTATATTAACAAGTGACTCATGAGGGATATTAGATTTTAAGTTTAAAGTCTTTATATGTTTTCTAGAATTCAAGTCTTCTTTGGGCTTAAAAAAATCCATAACAGATTTTGGTTTATTACAATTGTCTGTCGATGAACTTTGGAGGCTTTTGGGTTCAGACACTTTAGTCAATACTATTTTATCTTTGTCAGTATTTTCATTAAGAGAAAAATGATTTCTGTTTGTATCAGATTTCATGTTAGATATAAAGTTTTCTATGCGTCCAGCTCCTGTTACTTTGCGACTTTCTAATTTATTCATCTGTATTCCTATTCCACGTAATTCAGATGGATCAATATCTAATTGATTCATTATTTTATTGACAACTCTAAACAAAAATTAAATTATTTAACAATAATTAGTACATTCTATTTGGGATAAAAACCATACTGCACAGTGCACGGTGGTCAGGGGAGACACTCAATCCGTTAACCATACTTAGCCTACTACATGTATGCCTAATGTAAAATAAACCACTCTCCTGGACACAAGTCAGTCACCGAGTACGGTTTTTTTTATCCTTAATAGTGTATAGACTATAGATTTGTTACATTTTGGTACTTACTGGAAAATTATTTTAGAATTTGATGTTGATTTAATTAAAGAACTTGATTTGGTAATATTATCACAAAATCCATGGCCTAAAAATTTTGCGGATTCTTTTGGTGCCTCTACATTTCTAATCTGAAAATTAGATAAAATGGCTTTTTTTTAATCAGAAATAATTATACCATTATATTAAAAATACCATTAACTTTAAGGTTACTGTTTTGCCATTCATTTCTATATCATCAAGTCGTTTTTCAACCTCATCGCATAATTGTCTTACAAAATTTTCTGACTCCTCTTTGTTTTTAAACCTAATACCATAATTCACTTCAGCAGACACTGACTTTGGTTTATAGTCATAGTTCAGTTTTCGATCATCTTCTCCACGACAATGCCTAAAAATTGTAATGTCATTTTATTTATTTATAAATAAAAAATAATATATTTCATGATAAAAATAACTAAATCCTATACGTCACACGGGTAGAACCTTATAATACAAACAAAATCATAAAAAACATCTCTTAATTGAAACCTAACTTAATGAAAATGAGACATCATATTTATTTAATAAAAAGGGAAATTAAGCGTTCCAAAGCTTTTGTTGGGACACTGAAACAGATATTTAAAATACTGAACTTTCTCGTGGCTCTGGCCACCCTAACTTTAATACCATATCATACAATTTAAAATAAAACATTTATAAGTATATTTTTAAACAATTACTTGTACAACGAAAGTCCAGTTTTGTTTCCAAATTCACTTTGAAGAGTTTGCAGCGACAGTGCACTTAGTTCACTACATGTACTGATACCAAGTGTTGACAATTTATGTCCCAAGGTCCTTCCAACACCTTTATTAAGTTTAGTATTATTTATACATATAACAATTCATTACAAATAATTTATTTAAGTTCAGATTTTTATGTAACAAAATGCCAAAATATATACATGTTTATTTAGTTGTTTTTAATAAAATATTTATAAAGAAAATAATATCGCCCGCTGCAGCAAAGAAGGTCGTATCTCTGTTTTTACACATTTTTATTTTAATTTTTCAAGTTGTCATAACTTTTTTTGTGTAGTTCCCGCGAAACTGATAGTATTATAAAACAATCAAAGACGTTCTATACAACAAAATACAGTAACTATCGTCTTCGTGGGAACTACACAAAAATAGTTATAACAACTTGAAAAAAAAAATTTGTAAAAACAGAGATACAACTTTCTTTGATGCGGCAGGCAATATATATTTTTTTAAAAGTAAAAACAAACCATAGTGCATAAATAATTATAATAATATCGTCAATAATTACATTTGTATTAAATTAAAATATATTTAGACATGAGGTTGAATCAAAATAGTATAAACCTATTAAATGGGTATCATTTAATTTAGAATTATATCATTGCTGCTTGTAGGTATTTATTTTTGATCAAGATTAAGATAATATTATCTACAGTTATTAAAAATGTATATCCTATTTTTCATAAAAATCTGTGTGCTGGTAATGACTCAAGTATTTGTTTTTAATTACCTGGAACATCAGATATATCTATGTTTCTCATGAAATCCATAATATTACCAGGTTCCAAATAAAATTGACCATCTGGTTTGGCTTTCTTGGTAGCTAACCTGGCGAGTAGACAATTTGAGCCAATGCCAGTAGAACACGGACACTGGGTTTTTTCCTATAAAATAAAAATTAACAGTATAATAGGATAAATATAAATTTAAAATTATCATGTTATTAAAAAATATTTACTTTAATTTCTTTTCGTAGAAACGTGGCTAATTCAAAAGGTGATGCTTTTGTAGTTTCCAGAATATGAGAACAATCTAAATATAATTCATCACAACTAACAGCTTCCACATCTAATGTATAACTACACAGTAAAATAAAATGTATGTTGTTATGTACTTAAATTTACTGTAAAATAGTAAAAATAAATATATATTATAAAAGTTCTGATTTAAATAATTTAAGTATTAGAATCTTTTTGTTTTTTTAAATTAATTTATAACCGTTTGTAAAGAGAATAATGTAAGAATCTAAATTTGGAAATTATTTCTGGAAAAACATGAGGAAATTTATAATATTTTATAGTGTATAATTTATACCATATAAAATCAAAAAATAATTAAAACATGAGCACAAAACTAACAATTGATATTATTAATTGTCTGTATATAAATTATTAGTTAATTAAAAAAACAATCAATTTATACTCTAGGAGTTTCCAAACTACGGCCTGCGGGCCACTATCCACATATTATTATTGTTTTACATATGATATTAAATGTAATTACAATATATTTTCTAAAATATAAATACGTCTTCTCTAAACAATGGTGTGCGACAACAAACATTAAAAACTTGATAACTAATGTGTTGATTGCATTTTTTTATAGAAAATTGTAAATGTTTAGACCTGCAGTTTTTAATTTGTTTGTATCGCAATTAAGTAAAACCGCTTGAAGCTGGAGGCTCAAGCCAATAGGGCATATTTAAATTTGGAAGGAGATCACTTATAATTATTGAGGGATACTTAATTGCAACTATAGAGATCTCCTATCTAGGATATAATATTATGTTACACTTAGAATCTACAATTTTAATTAATTTAAACATTAAATAAAAATCATAATTTTTAATTTTGGTTAATATTTGATATTACTTACTCATTCATAATGTGAGTGTATAAAGTATGAGCTACTTTTTTGTATTGCTCAAAATCATACGATATTAATTTTAGAGTTGAACACATTTTTAATGCTTGACCAACTAGCATACCGTTTTTAATACCAACTTTTCTAGCTTCATAACTACAACACGCAATCTCTGCCATTGAATCCATTTCATTAATACCATCTCTTTTAGTTGATCGAGGTTTAATTTCTTGTACTTCTTCTTCATCTTCTTCGCCATTTTCATTATCATCACCTCTCCAACGTTTAACATACAAACCAAACTCTGCTCCAAGATCAACCCCTTCTCTTTTCTTAGACAAATTTCCTTTGGCATGTGTAACAGCTACAGGTAGACCCCGAAGTTCTGGTCTTTCAACCAAGCCAACAGACACAAAAAAACAATCCATGTCAATGTGCATGACTATTTTACTCGAGTCAAGCTCAGAGTCATGCGATAACATGTCTTTAACTCTATTTTGTTCAATCCATTTCTTCAATCGTTGTCGCCCAGGATAATCTGTTTGATTCCGTTTCCGTGTATCATTTACTAAATGTTTGAATGTCGTTGCCATAGTTGATATTAAATGCAATCTGGAATTATTGTAGAATTCTGATAGAAACGTTGGTTCTGAAGCATTTTTTGCACGGACTGGGAAATCAATTTTTGGCTGATTTGGTTGATCAATAAAAAGTAAATAATCTTCATAGTTTAAAAGTTTTCCTTCTTTTATACTATCAGATATCCATTCAGGTTTTACAATTTTAAACTGTTTGAGTAGTTTTAATTTAGCAGTGGGTAAATTGCTTGCTATTATATGTGTAGTAATGTTAGGTCTGTGGTAATGATGGTAAACCCCTCCATTCTCCATCATTATACATTTCAGTTCATTGGCCGAAGGCACTAAAACACATATAAATAAATATTAGGTAGGTACAATAATTTAAACATATTGTGTTTAAGAGAACGTTACACGACGTTTGTTGTCACCGTCTTATAAGTGCGTAACATAGACAATTTTACGCTCATCAGATCAGACGTTTAACTCCGTTAGTTAAAAAATTAGAGTTAGTTTTAAATTGACCTCTTACAAAATTTAAGGAAAAATTATTATTAAATTACAATAAATATTTGAAATTGTATAAGAGGTCAACCCCTCTTATATTTAAACTAATAAAGCTAAACGTGATCTGTTGAGCCTAAAATTTACTATGTTACACACTTGTAAGACAAAGATAACAAATTACGGTATAACGTCCTCTTAATATCTATTACAAGAGAAAAATAAAACATTTAAAATGGTAAACTTGCATATCCATAAATGAGTAAATTTATAAGTTTATGAGTATGAGCATTTAATATTCTAGAAAAAAATAATAATATATCAAATAGGAAAAACCTCTGAGCAATAAAAAAAATTGATCTAAAATATTGCAGCTCTTACTGTTTCCAAATTTATAATAATAATAATTACAAATAATTTAATAAAAAAAAGGTGGACAAGTGGATGTCACTCTGCTGTACAGTAGGTTACAAGTCACTGATGGCATTAAATTTGAATTCAATGATATAATATCATTGTAACCGAAATACGGTTTGTAAGTGTGGATATTTTATATTATGTTTGTACCAATTGTTATTACTTGTTATTAATACGGTAGCCAGTAACTTGAATTAATATTATAAAATTACAACAAAATAACTAAAATTGTTATTCATAGTTATTTAATATGTAATTTTGTCCAAATTTAAACATAACAACCTATAAAAAAAACTGTGTTTTTATATTTTTGAGATTTTTTGGTTACAGAATAACCTACTTACATGAAACTTGTTTTAAGTTTTCAATCCTTAGCTATAAAAGTTGAACATTTTATACATTTTTTCATTTTTTTCATTTAAAATTTGATAAATGTTGTCAAAAATTGAACTTGAAATGCTTACAAAAGCTTTTTTGCCTATGTATTTTTAATATTTTTCAACTACTATTGTAACAATATATCAGGAGCTTTGTATTAATTTTTCAAGCTTTTGACGCAACAAATAAAATTTTATTGACATTTATAAAAAAAAACCTAAAAAAATTTAAAATTTAAAATGTCCGTTAACATTTTAACAGCTAAAAACAAATTAAAATTGTATCGTGTATAGAAAATGCTAATATAAAACTTTCAGCGAATATTTGATGTCTCTACAGTTATTTGTTTTAGAATTACAATAAAAATCAAAATCAATTTTGCTTAAAAATTACCGGTTCCTCTAAATTTTGTTTTCCCTTGTGTTTTTGAAAACTATAGAGAATTTCAAATTTTGACCTCCCAAATGCACCAATTAGATTGACTTTTCCATCAAACAGGATACTGTTGAAGGAAATCGAACCTTTGTTACTGCCCAAAACAGTGATGACAGAAACAAAAATAAAAAAAAACACATCATTGTAAAATCAATTCATTCATTTCTCTACTCAGAATCTAAAATCAAAATAAATATACTAAATGATAGATTTAATTATTATACAGTAACTTAAACAAAAATACTCTATTTTAAATCCAAACACTACAGTACAAATAATAAATATTATACATTACATTTATGTTGACAAATAAGTGTAATAGACATGGGTGTATTCACGGAGGATTCATAGGAGGAACTATCTAAGAAATAATTAACATTTACCCCCCCCCCCCCAAAAAAAAAAAAAAAATTAATTCTGATCTAGACAATGTTCTATTTGTATCCTTAAGACTAAAATGCTAGATTTACGAACTAACCACTATCATACTTATTTTATTACTATAATTTATATAATTATACATACGAGTATAACCATTGACAAATATTGAAATGCCCTTAAAAATTTGACTTTTTACATGGTTACTATCACCAGCAGCTTTTTCTGTGAATTGTTTTTCAAGTTTGGTCTTCTTGGCTTCCATGTAACCCCCCTGAAAAATGAATCGTTTAACAGATTTGCATTACCATTTACCATTGTAGGTACTTTAATTTTTTCTACATACCCACTTTTCAAATCCATTAGTTTCATTTCGATTTCGTTTCATAATAATATAGTAAGATACAAAAAATAAAAAAAATTGAATGATATTTATGTTAAAATGTATAATACCAGTTAGATAATAACAAAACAATTAGTTTAAATTCATCTATCCGAATAACGATAATTGACGGAACTTTGTCAATTGGCCATTGCGCATTGAACGAATGCCTCGATGGATCAATTGACGGTTGTTTGAACGTACCATCGGTCCTGTGAGTTGTGATCACGAATTAAGACAACTTAATTACGATTTACGATAATAGGTACAAATTTTGTATTTCGTATTTTCGTACTATCATTCACTTGTTTTCTGCAGCAGGCTATCACGTGCGTTGTGGAGTTATCAAAACACAATACATAATATGTTATCACCATGTGGTGATAATTTTATCAAATTTACTATAATCATTATAATATTCATTAATCACTATTCATTGTAATTGTAGCCTTTAACTAAAAGTCCTTGTAGCAATATAGCAGTTTCTTGTTACTTGTTAGAGTATTATGTAATTCATAATTTATGAACATTTTTTTGTAATGCTTACGATTAGTTACAGTTATTCGTTAAATTTTTATTACATTTTAAGTTTTTAGTTTCATTTAGTTTTCCAGAATTATATCAATTCATTATTTGTGGTTTTTTTTTTTTAACAAAGTACCATCTTACCAACCAATGTTATTAAAATAATAGCATTTCACAGGTACTTATAATATATTATTATTTTTTATATGCTAAATGTTGCAAAACACTTTTATGTTAAATAGAACTATGTATACCTAACATGATTGAATTTATGATTTATGAATATTGTTTATGTAATCCTCATCATTTAGAAACATAATATACATATTAGTTATTACTTATTATATTAGCTATTATGTCAATCATAACTACACTTTTAAGTAAATTAATTGAAATGCTTATACCTAACTTATACGTTTATTATTTATTGAATTGAACATTAATTTTTCTTCAATGATTGTGATAAAAGCCCATGTAAAATTTGAGGTTCGCAGTAGACAATTCATTTTTGACAGCCGATTCGTATTTCTAGTATATTTATGTATAGTTTTCCATTTAGTTTCCTGACCATAGGCTTGTTTACGTATCTAAAAATTTAAATTGACTCAAAACTAGCAATTTTCTGTATAAAGTAACTGATTTTATATAATGATTATATCCAAAAAAATTACTTTTCGTCAAATCTACAGAATTGTTCTGAACATGCCTATGTGTTGGACGTATGTCTTTTAAATGATACAAAACTAATAGATACTTGCATTAGGTAGATTAGTAGGTAGCAGTTTGGATTTTAAAAATTTTAATTTGGTTTTTATTCTATTTGTACATATACCTACAGTATAATATCAATAAATTCTAGTTAACATTTAAAACGGATGATAAATATTCATTAATCATTTAGGTTTTTTGTTTTTGTAATCATTCTAAGTAACTAATATTAAATAATATTCACTACAATGTAGCTAAAAATCTAAAGGGTATAACTTCTTAGTTCTTTCATCACATACAAAAGACAGCAAAATATAATATTGTACCTGTATTAAAGAATAAATTTCTTAGTACAGGTATTGTTTATAAGTTTTATCAGTAGATGACACTATGACACTATAAATTTTTTTGTATTAAACAATAGTTAAAACATATAGAAAATCTAAAAGCATTGTATTAGATTTAAACCACTTAAGTTCTGTAGTCGTAAAAATGTAGATGGTATACTTTTATACTAATATACTTATGTAAGTATATAACATAATGACATACAAGTATACCACAATTAATAAGTATTTAAAAAAAAAAAAAAATTTTTTTTATTTATTAAATTAATTAAGTGTATATTTTAAATTTTAATATATTTTAAATATATCCCATAGATGTTCCTTGGATTCCAATTTTGTGTTTACTTCTTTTAAACACGTCTTGATTGAGTATAATTAACTGAGTGATGTTTTTCCAGCCATAATATTATGTAAGTTTCTGGTATGAATTCTTCAATTGACCATTAGATTTTATAAGCATTATATAAGATACATTTGAAATTAACAGTGATAATCTCAAATTTTCACAGCATATGTCTTGGGCCCCCGAAGCCCCCTCTCTCAATCCAACGTTCATGTTCAGCCATAAATAACCTTTTATTCAATGAAGACAGTTTTTTATGTCATTATTCAAGTTTTTACACCGAAAAATTAGATATTTTTTTTCTTAATTACACATTAATATTAATATTTTATTATAATCTTATTAAATCATATTTTAGATTCTGAGCGATGAATGTATTGATTTTACAATTATGATTTGTGTTTTTTTGACAATTTTGTGTCTGTCATCGCCGTTTGGGGCAGTAAAACTGCTTCGATTTTCTAATAATAATTGAGTATAAAAGACAAAACACTAGATTTTGTTTTTACACATAACATATGCTTATAGTAATAATGATCAATATTATAACTATGTGCTGTCATAATGCTATTATATAATGTCTTATAAGCAACTTGTCGGACGATTAATCTTACATCGTTGTGTCGTGATTTCAGGGAGAAAAAATAATTACTGTACCAGCAGAAAAACCAAAAGTTACGACGGTAATGTTTCGACGTGCGTGAAAACTGCAATCAAGCCGGACAGCGCTCAGAGAAAATGTTTTCCCAAGAGGCGGCGGAGGTGTGCTATGTACACGACAAGGAGTTTTGCAAGATGTTCGTTCTAAAACCCGAGTTGGCACTCCCGGACGCCAAGGCCATGTACACAGAGCCCGAATGGAAGTTGAACGAGTTCCAAGAACTGAAAACGTTGCTGAACCGCACCAAACAGAAATTGAACGATTTTGATCTAGATTCGTGGCACGTGCACACGAGCAAAATGAATCCGGCGGGCCAGGTGGTAAACCACGTGAGGAGGCACGTGCGCCCAGACTTCCTAACACAGGCGTGGTGCAAGTTCTACGAGATCGCGTGCAGTTCGGACCTGGTATCGTTGGACGAGATTCGCGAGGAAGGTGCTACATCGTTCACCAGCGTGCATCTGTGTGAGGCGCCCGGTGCGTTTATCGCGGCACTCAACCATTTCCTAGCCATCAACCACGAAGAGCTGCGGCTCGACTGGCTGGCGATGACCTTGAATCCATACCATGAGTCTAACGGGCACCCGGACATCGTGACCGACGACCGGCTGATGCTGCACACGCTCCCGAACTGGGAATTCGGTCCGGACTACACGGGTGACATATTCCAACCAGGGTACGCCGAACACCTATACCGGACGGTGGTGGAGCGGTTCAGCGGAAAGGGTGCGTGGCTAGTGACGGCCGACGGGAGCATTGACTGTTCGGATGACCCCGGCGAACAGGAGACGGTCGTGTCCCGACTACACGATCACGAGACAATGGTAGCGCTTAGCGTGCTCCGGGATAATGGATCGCTGGTGCTGAAGGCGTTCACTATGTTCGAGTGCAACACCATCTGCCGGATGTTCCTACTATGCTGCTTGTTCCGATCGGTAGTGCTCAGGAAACCGGCGACCAGCAAACCTGGCAACTCGGAGGTGTACGTGGTGTGCAAAGGTTACAGAGGCCGATCGGTGGCCATGCCGTACGTGCAAGCGTACTACGCGAACGACCGGCAGTTGGGTCCGGGAGGCGCCTCCATGTTTCCTCTGTCTCTGGTACCGGTCGAGTTCAGGCAGCGACTTCTCGCGTGTGCCGAGCACTTTGCGCACATGCAGATGCACACCATCAACGCCAACGTGGACGGGTTGCCGCGCAAGGAGGCGCTCTACCGTAAGATGAAATCGGTACAGGCGTCCATGTGCCGGGAGTTCATGTCCAGGCTGGGTCTGCGGTCGATTCAGTACAACCAGGAGCTGACGTTCTTGTCGGTAAACAACCTCAGTCACAAGCAAAACTGGGAGCTGTTGCGTATTGGCCGCAAGTCGCGTGGCATGTCGTTTACGGAGAAGACGCGCATACGGCATATGGATGCGGGGCAGGAGGCACGCATGCTGTACCAGGAGATGTACCGGTGCCACGAGTTCAGGATGGCAAGACGGGACATTGCGAGCGATGTGGTCTGGTACAGTCACATGAACCTCATATACCGGCTACCGGATGTAGCGTTCCGCATGGGCAAACCGGTTACTGTGGTCAAGAATTCCAAGTTTTGCAGTGAGGCGCTGATACA
The DNA here is from genome assembly GCA_008086715.1 of Sitobion miscanthi. Taxonomy (NCBI): domain Eukaryota; kingdom Metazoa; phylum Arthropoda; class Insecta; order Hemiptera; family Aphididae; genus Sitobion; species Sitobion miscanthi. Next base: position 40,046,428 of record CM017797.1, read on the forward strand.
CTACAGGCACCGAGTGTTGTCCAGATTCCCACGGATCCGCGATGGTGTCGCCGTGGACGCCGAATGCCGGCTGTCGCACTACCGCGCAAAGATCGACCGGCCACACGCTGTCGTTTGTGATCTGACGGACGTTTGCGACGAACACGCCTCCAACAACACCGCCCTACAGCACCGGTGCCTGGCGGCCATCGTGGACGCGTTGCAGGCCCTTTCGGATGGCAACGATCTGATCATCATCGGCTATCCGCTGTATACGCAGTTGTCCGTTGCCAATGTATACGCCGTGGCCAAGATGTTCAACATGTACGGCTTGGTAAAGCCCGACCCACGGTACGGTCACGCGTTCGTGTTCCTTGAGTTCAGCCGTGCTCATAACGGAGACTGGCTGTCTATGTTGGTGGATGTCGTCTGGCGCCTGGTGCCAAGCAATCATGACAACATGGCGCTCATCTCGTGGATGCCCTTCAAGGTACTGATCGAGCAAGAAGTCTACGGAGACATCGTGGCCGTCAACAACTTGTGCATCGTACACGAGGTCGAACCCATTTTGCTTTCGGCTTCGAGCGCGGCGGGTTCGTGCTCCTAAATAATTGTGTCCGATCAAAATTCGATAAACTAAAGGCAATGACAGACAGTATAATATGTACAATGAATTTTGAGGTCCGGGGAAGGTTACTTTTTATACTGATGTCTTGACGGAAATTTAGTATTCCCAACTACGGGAATGGACTTTGATTGGTTTTTACTAAATACAGTAGAACTTCCATACAACGGTCACCGAAGGGACTGTAAATAATGACCGCTATTTAGAGGTGCCCGTCCTACAGAGGTAGGATAACACTAGGATACTACTCAACGGGACCAACAAAATTGACCGTTACATAGAGGTGACCGTTAACGAAAGTTTAACTGTATATTATTTTGAGATTGGTTATACTTTTTAAATTGTGTCGTAAAATATCACTTGAGGTGCAAGCGATCGTAATTTACCTACGTCGCAATGGCGAATTGCGCGAAAAATTGTATTTATACCAAAAGTTTTAAGCAAACTACTCAGTGTTTTTTTCGCCTCAAAAATTATTATTAAGACAGTACTTTTTGACTGAAATGTGTCAATTTTATACACAATTTCTATTTTTACGTAAATTCTTTGGTTGGAGCGGCGGCCGCGTGGCTTTAGGTGCGTTTGAATATAAATTTTTATTGAAATTTAACTGTTTTTCAGAGTTTTACTTCTTTACAATCATGTTTTTGTACTTTCTTCACTATTTGAACGTTTACTTGAATAATTATAGGTATATATTTTACATATTTTTATCCGTTTCTAACTGTTTGTGTATATTAGACGTTTTCCACGTATGGTATTGGCTCTTATTGATTGATAATAATTATTATAATTTGAGTTGTGGTAATTAATCATTGGGTATATCATACCAAAGGTCTTAAACAATTTATTATTTCAGCTAACTAACTTATCACACCAATAAGTAATAATATTTACGGCACACAAAATATCTCTAAACTTTTCGACGTAATTTATTGTTGTATGATTTATGTTTTTCATTTACATCACTATTATATTTTAAGTACCTAATACTATTACTGTCATTAAATATATTATTGTATTTTTATCGATTGCTTAAGTTTAAAAATTGTCCTATACTATGTGATAATAAAATGTGATCTACCTAAGGCTTTTCTTATGTGCCATTATTATAAGTATACAAATCTCACTACAAGTTAAGTTAAAATAATGGGTTGTAATCATAGATATATACAACGACAGCTACATAGCCGTCTCCTTCTTATCATTGAAGTTGGCTGCCATTTATAAAGCAGGCAATGTTTACAAAACAATATTATCATGAAGACTAGAATAAGGAGACCAAACTTGTACCTCGTTGTATATATCTATGATTATTGGTTGTAATACTTTTAACCAAGGTAGATTATACTATCATACTACAATCTACCGTACTTTTAACTATTCTTTTGGTTAGAATAAATTAATATATTTTTTATCAAATTATATATAAATAACATTTTTTTTAAAAGAACTACTATAAGTTTTGAAAAATTTTGAAATTAAAACTTACTCGGATGTAGGTATTTTTTGTTATTTATATTTAATAAATTTAAGTTGTGAACATTTTGATTATTTTGATACCTAACTTTAAATTGTAAATTACAGGTATGTCAGTATGATATTAAAATGTATAGGTATGTTTATAGTTTAATTTTATTAATTGAAGCTTACCGTAGTGCTATCTTATATTTTATTTTATTCAATAATTCAATATGTATTCCTGAAATTCTGAGCAAAGTGTTAATTACATTTATATTTATTAAGAATTTTTATGTTCACTTTTTATTATTTTTTTTACGATATGCATAATTTTGGTTGTGAAATATAGATTGTTTACAGTTTATTTTATATTTTGATTTAAAAAACTCGTTAGTGTCTTGGAGGCTTGAGTTTCGATGAGTGCTTCTGTTATTATTATTATTATTTTTAATATTTAATACCGTGGAGTTATGCTTAAGTTTTGTCAGTGAAGCTGAGTAATTTCTTTGTAAGGAAATGAAATGAAATAAAATACAATTATTAAAGCCTGTTTCCAAGCAAATAAATCGCATTCGACACATTATTGTTCGATAAACATTAAATATATCATAAAGGCGGTGTTTACGTAGGTACCTAACTATTGGAAGAGATGTTAAAGATCTTTTATAGGAAACCCGTGGAGATCCTAACGCTGAAAGGGTGAAGGAGCTAGGTAGCCAACAGACGGAGGAATTAAAACTATCTCTGGAGCGCCAAGGATGACAGCTTCTTGTATTCAGGTTTTTTTATTTTTACTCTAATAAATTATGCTGCATAAGGGTAAGTCTTTCGAAAATTGTGCACCACAAGTTATGGTTACACCAAAAAAAGGTACCTATAACTACTTGTTCTTCAGAATTTGAACTCCATAACATTTTTCAAATATTTTGACTTATTTTGAGCTGTTTACGGGCATTTTCAGTTTCCATTTTTTTTTTAGTTTAATTTTCTTTAAATATCAATACAATTTTATCTGTTAGGTAAAAAAGCTTGAACATTTAATAGAAGGCTCCTAGGTTATTGTTTCAAAGCCAGATGAAAAAAATTAAAAATCCTTAGTTACAGTTTTTATTTATAAGCATTTAAAGTTCAAATCTTGACAAAATACGGAAAAATCACGAAAATTGGCAAATTATTTTGAGTTGAGAATTCATAAAAATTTTTCTTTTTAAATATAAGATTTGAAAATGTAATACAAGATTATCCATAAGTTTGTCTACCTTTATAAAAAAAAAAATGTCAACAAGAAAGTCAAATTAAATTTTTATGAGCGTTTGAAATTCATATTTTTATAACATTTGATATTCACTCGATTTCTCATGTAACGATTTTCTTATTTTGTTGTACTTAAAAAACGTATAGATACTTAAAGAACGTAGATACTTGAAAATTTCACTGAATGTTTGTAGTAGCATTTTCTATACGCGATAACATTTTGAAAATAATTTGACTCTTTGAGCTGTTTATGGACATTGTCAGTTTTCAATTTTTTTAGTTTTTTTTTCTATAAATATCAATAAAATTTTATTTGTTCGGTATTAAAGCGTGAAAATTTAATGCAAGGCTCCTGATATATTGTTGCAATAGCAATTGAAAAATATTAAAAATACATAGGCACATTTTTTTTTTATAAGCATTTAAAGTTCAAATTTTGACAAAATTTAATAATTATTTTGTAGTTAAAAATTTATAAAATGTTCATCTTTTATAGCTAAGGATTGAAAATTTGAAACAAGATTCCACGTAAATAGGTTATATATAAATTACTGTATTTACAATGATATCATCAAATATACTTAGTAATATCATAGGCTGACTAACCGTTTTCGCTCAGTATCGTTTTTCTTATACAATGATATTATATCATTGAATTCAAATTTAACACCATCCATTACAGTGACCCACTTGTAACCTACTGTACAGCACGACAGTGATATCCATTTACCCACCTTTTTACTTTCTTAGTAATATGTATAAACATTAGGAAAAACTATACAGACAATTTTCAATTCAAACAAAATCGGAGATATTTTGTTGTTAAGCACCGAGAAATAATAGTCAAGAATTTTAAATTTTAATAAACATTTTGGGAACTGATGACGCAATATCCACGTGTGTCGGCCGTCGGTCGTGTGTGTGTCCAAATATAACTCCGTCTATCAACGTACAATAAAGCTACTACCTAGAAAATATGCGTTTAGCCGAACTAATTTCGTGTTAACTTACAGCCTTATCCTTAATACTAGAGTGAGTTGACCCATTTTCAAACTGAAATGAGTAAGAATATTATAGAAATAATTAATATACCTATTTACTAATAAAATGTTATGAATATTATTTATGTTTATAGGACGGTTATTTTCAATATCTACCTATATTTTAATTGTATGCGAGTTATGAGCATTTTTAAATTGAAATATTTTACATAGATTAAAAAAATGAAATTTCGTAAACAACCAATGTGAAAACCCAGATAATATTCTAAAATTTAAATTTGATAATAGATCAATCGACAATTTTATTAAAACCAAAAGGACTAAGGAGTAAAATACAATGTATATATTATTATATTAATTATATTTTTATATTTTATTAATCAGTAGTATATGATTACAACTTTATTACCTTGGATCTAATATCTAAGATAATTGTATTTTGTTGTCCTTAACAGCTGTTTTAATCTTCATAAGTTATTCCACGCAAATTCAAAATATTTTTTGTTGCACCTGCACTGAAAGTTTTGTTTTTTTTTTCTTTAATTGTCAATAAAATTTTATTTGTTGGGTAAAAAATCATGAAAAAAATACAGGCTCCTGATATATTGTTACTTGATCAAATTACTTTATTCACAATAATATCATAAAATATACAAAGACCTATAGATTTGTTGTACTCAACTAGGCTTTTTTATTCTATTTAGATTTGTCACCCCTCATTTCAATAAAACTGAGCACATCACTGACTGAAAACTCACTTTTCATTGTTTAATTACAAGTTACAATTTTTTAGTTACCGCTGTCAATTGTACTATTTTTTTAACTTTCTGTATCAAACAGGATTGTATAATGCTGTATATTTTAGGTGCAATAGAAGGAGGAGGGGGTTAAACCACTATTTAGTAAACTTAAGATTATTTGCCTAATGCAATTTGTTTCAGTAGTTGGTGAAAGCATCAATTAATTTTATCTAACTTGGCTACTTAAGATATAGGATTTACAAGTTTGGTATGAATAGATAGTAAAAAACTGACAAGGCAAGCCCTTCTTGCGCAAAGTCACCTTGATAACCTTAAAACAAACTTATTCGTTGTTCATCTTATTCTTATAGGAGATACATTATTACACAATTATATGGTCTTTAATTTATACAATTTTCATTTTTAATTCGAGATTTGGAAGTACACATTAAGAAATTAGTGCTTTAAATTTAAACAGCAAAAAAATGTGTATTTGATGAACATGCTGATATATTATAGCACTTTTATATCCTTTGAGTTTTTATCAAAGTGGAATTTTGAGTTTGAAGAATTAATTTTTCAACACACGATTAAACAGATTAGTGCTATACAATTTATCTTGTATTATTTTGTTATGGAATAATAAAAATAATTTGTTACAAAATAGTGTTGGCATTTTAAAAGCATATTACAAAATATATATTATATTATATTGTAAACTGAAGAATAGCCTATGCGCATATGATTATAAATTATAATAAATCGATGAATAGTGAATACTGACTATTACTTGCGCTGAGTTAAATGTTATATGAACGATATGAATGCTGACTTTACTTTTTTTAAAATTCATATTTACTAAATAGCTACCTATAGACGTGTGTTTTATAATTCAAATTTGCGAATACATGTTAGTAAAATGACCGCTGTTAACAAATTTAATTTTGAATTTTTGAAACGTTTTTTTTTTTTTTTATATGAATGTGTTCATTTATGGGTAGTCCGATATATCTATGATCTCGAGTATGCCATGTACAAATTTGAAATGCAAATAGTGGAGAGAAATGAATAACTAAAAAAAATAAATCGTTGATCTGCGATTTGATGTATTGTTAGTTATTAAACTTGCATATGAATTATGGTAAATTTGGGTACCTCCATTAATTTTTTTTTTCATTCACCAACCTTCTTTAAATATTTATTCATCCGTAACCCTTAGTTACGAATTGCGTTGTTTATCACCGAATTATCCGACTTACCAAATATACGTCGGTAATGCGATATAAAGATACATACAATGTTTGAATAATAGGTTATATTATTTTATGTATACGACGCATTGCGCACATGTTATTACTCCCGGCCGACAGCGTGTGTCGTATATCTTTACCATCGACAAATATTATAATATATTTATATAGGTAGGTCGTACCTGTTTGAGTATTTGGTTATCAGGCGAATAGACATAACTAGGGTCAAAATCCTGATTTTGAATTACTGCCGTAACTATAGAGCCAAAGACCCAGGTGCAAACAAATGTGTATGGGCCCCTCTTTCTTGAGCATCAGACAATTAATATATAAAAAAATATGGAATGACTTCACACTATGAGTATTCTTTACTCTTTAGATAGAATACTATTGGTGAATGTGTTGAATTTTAAAGACCCGACTAATAATTTCCTCATTGAAACAATCATCAAATGTACTTTAAGAAGTCACTCTTGGCTGGGTAATTTCTCCAATATATAGGTAAACAATACGAGTCAATACGGACCAGGCCTTTACATTTTCTCGTAACATTGTAGAACGTAGCAATGTTTTTACTATTTTCATTGCGGAAAAGACGTTTTACAGGTAACGTTACCAACATGTATAGTATAGCCTATACAGATAAAGTAAACCTAACATTGAAGAGTTCATAATTGTTTGCAGGAAATGTACATCGATCTATAATACCTACTTGCTATTATAGACGTTAAAAGTGAATATTGTATTTATTGATTATTTTAATGATACTTGGACGAAAATAAATTTTTTTTATGACAGGGGGCCATTCTATAATTTTGTGCGACACGGAGAGCGTTACCATGACGTCATCCTTGTTGAAGCTGGGAGCCTAAAATATTATTGAATTTTTCTGACCGATTACATGTTACCGCTTCTATGACAACCAAACAATAACAAAGATGAAATTAATGCCTCTAGCAACCGATTATTTATATATTTAGGTTACCATAGCAATCTCATTATACTTTTTTGGATTCTGAGCGTATAGCGAAGAGTGTATTAAATTTACAAGACATAACAATTTTAATACATACCCATGTATCTACATGCAGTGTGGATACTCCTTGATTTATTTATTTTTTATGAGCATTTCTGTTTCTAACCTATATTTTCATCAATATTATAGAAATGGGTGGGAATTAATTTGGAAACTAGGGGAGGCTAAGACCCCGTTAGACCAACACCCTATGTACCAGACTAATCAGACGATAACTATTAACTATATATGAACGGTAGTTACAACATACTTTTGTCGCCGATACATTGGCCATAGGCGTGCTCTATCGACACAATCCTATAGTCATAATTATATCTTCCCCAATTATTATTGTTACCGCAAAAATGTGCAGAAAAGAACATTAATTTTTTACTCTTCCCTTTTGAGTTTTGTTAATTCAATATTACACGGTATCAAGGTTCAAAAGCAGGGAAAACATTGTTGCCTTATTCCTATATATTGACATTAAATAATAATAATATGCTGCCACCCTGGGAAATATCCGACCTTATTCAGTCCTTGTTTGCTTGCGCTCCGTCAAACACGGCATGGGACACAATTCGTTAAAAATGCCAACTCTATATGATTCAAACTTTGTTCAATATGTTTTTTAATATTCGGTGTAATTATGGTGGTGTTCAAAACTTAAAAATTTTCATCTTGAATCTTGAATCTCAAAATACTTGTGCAAGCACCACTTTAAAATGAGAATTTTGTAAAATGCATTCTTAGTGCACACTTACATGGTGGTAGGAAGTTACAAATTGCAAGTCTCAACATATTACTGTTTAGGCTCTACATTGATCAGTCAGTGAGTCAGGACACGTTGGATTAGATTATATTATTATATATATTATAAATTTATAACCATCCCGCCCGGCATTATCCGTGAGACACGCTTGTGATTATGCAGCTCGAGCAGCATATTATCAGGTTATATTATTTTTATATCTTGAAGACTCTAAAAGGTGCGTACGTAAGTGTAAATTTAAATATATAGAAGATAGCCGTTCCCCGAGCATTTTGTAGCCCATACAAATGCACCACTTATATGATTCAAACTTTGTGTTGAAGTTGTTACCGGTGAGTAATGCTTAAAACTTAAAAAAAAATTAAGTTTAACTTTGATTTTTATCACATTAAACATTGCACATTTATTTTTACTTAGGACTGGATTTGTTTTTGTAAAGATTACCCCTAATACGTAAACTAAATATCACGTAATTATTTTATTTTATTTTTTAACAAAAATAACGTTATTATAGGCTATAGCTTTAGTATAAAACCGTACCCCTGACTTTTTTGAAATCTATTAATGACTGATATTTTTGTAGTACTTATATTGTTTTAAATTATGTCAACTATTATAATATTATATTAAAATAAACCGTTTCCTGTTAATTAATGCCAGTCGATTTATTCTATCTTAATCTCCATTAAATATTTTCAAAACAGTCATTTTTAGCAACCCTATTATAAACAAAAATATATTATTTGTCCATGTTCCATAAAAATTCTTAAATTTGAAATAAAAAAAGGTGAACAAGTGGGTACCACTCTGCTGTTCAGTAGTTGTCAAGCATGTCTTTGTAATGGATATGTTATATTTGAATTCAATGATAAATTATTATATACTAAAAAGGAATCTGAGCGGAGACGTTGTGTCAGCCTAACTACTTGTATAAATAATCAAATTTAATAGTTGAAAAAATATTAATAAAAATCGGATATATCTCATGGCTATAAATATCGTAACTTTCCGGTGAACATTTTCTTTTTAATAGAGATGGAAAAACTTGTTGAGAATCTTCAATTATAATTTCTAATGTTAACTATGAAAACAAAAATTTTTATAAATTTCTAAGTGAAAAATAATTTACAAAATTTAAAAAAAATTGAAAAAATTATCATGGCTATAAGTAGCTCAAAAAATTCAAAATAGTTTGAAAATTTTACCATGTTCCGAAAATGCTAATATAAATATTTTGTGAACATTTTAAGAGTCTACGGTTATTTGTTCTGGAAATATTACAAACTATCAAAAATCGATTAATGGGTATTCAATAATTTACCGCTGAATATCAAATATCGTAAATATAATAAGCTCATAAAAAATTAATACTTCGAAATTGTTACAATTCATTGAAAATGGTAATGTAAATATTTGATGAATATTTTAAAAGTCTACAGTTATTAGTTTTTGAGTTACACCAAAAAAATAAAATCGATTTTTTCAAAAATTGGTTTGCGTAAAAATTACCAATTTTTTTCCTTTTTTTTTGTTTTTCTTGACGCATTTTAAAACTACATGAAGTTTTCAATTTTCACCTCCTAAATGTGCCAACTACATTCTTTTTTCTACCAGAAGAGATGCTACTCTTCTCAATCGTAGTATTCTTACTAGTAAAAATATTGCTGACAGAATAAAAAAACATACACACATCATTGTAAAATTAATGCATTCTTTCGCTCCGCTGAGAATCAAAAAATTAAGGACCACTTATTGAGATAATATATAGCCTATAGATTCTTGGGATAGTGTAAATAGCTTTCTGATGGCTAAACAATTTTTAAAATCATATTAGTATGTGGTTTCAATGATTACCCCGAACAAACAAACAAACAAACAAATAAACACTTTTTCTTCCTTATGATATTAGTATAGATCATATGTGGATTAAAAAAATATATATTTGATTTTGTACAACCTAGCCATGATAATATGTTCAATGACCGGTAATAATGTAACATGGTTTCGCCTTCGCTTCCTTTGATAGTTTTGATTATTCTATACCTACGTCCTATTGTAATATACATTTATATGCATCAGACAAGTACAGAGAACTTATGGGTCACATTATTTTCAAAGTTTCTTATCAAAAACATAACTCTAAACTAGGTATAACGAATACGCAGTTTTTATTCACTTGAATTTACGTTTTTGGGTTCGTATTACTTCTTATTTAGAGAAAAAATATATAATTCAATGTTTTTTTACGGAAGACATCAAAAGTATTTGGCACGTACCATGTACGTCATGTGTTATTATATCATTGCTAATATTGTAGGTATCGCATAATTGTTAAACCTTGGACGTTTAAGTTATTTACGAAGGGCTGTGGAGTTTTATTGCGCACGTGTTCGTACATAATATTATTATAATATATTATTATACGATGTAATATGTACCTATAACTACCTACCTAATAATATGTACAAAGTAAATGTACGTTTAAAATATTGTTGGCAAGGACCGAGCAGATATAAACACGGATAGCGAAATAAATATTCTAAGCGGAATAATAAAGACAGTTTACTAAATACGAGTATATTTGTAATTCAAATCGGAACAAAGCGAGAAAAAAATGTTCGAAAATTACATGGATGGATTGGAGCTCAAATCCGGTTCGTTCATGTTGGTCCATTGTGTTACGCCGTGCAAAGGCATATTGGAAATTTTTATTTCGGCACAAATTATGTAATGCATTAACAATCTGGAAATACACAGTCATTGTCTGCAATATACCATCGATCAGCTACGGTTTTTTTCTTTCGACACTCGATTTATGCGGACCCTTTGTGTGTACAGCAAAACAAAACAAGTACCTACTTATATTGAAAATAAAAAACAAATTTGCTTGTGTATAATTTATGTAACAACAAATTTTTTTTTGCACTTAACCGTTCGAGGACAACCTTCGAACTTGACATTTATATAGGTACGTAATTCAACGTTAGATTTTCATCTCTGTGCGCGCAGTGTACATTTCGCGTTTTTTCCACGTGCCTACATACTGTTCATTTTATGAATTGTACATTTTTTTTTATTTATTTTGCTATTGAACAACATTGTTACTGGGTAATACCGAATCTTTTGGGGTCATTGTAACCAACGGCAGTGGTTATGGATTGAAGGAATTTTGGTTTATTTCGTCTCATTCGACGACCAGTAATTTAGAATACTATTGTACTATTTCTACATACAAATATACAATTTACATTATATAGTACCTACTTATTTATTAATATTATTGGACATTTTAGTTATATATTTAGGTATATTATGAATATTTTTAAACGTCAAAATACATTAATTTGTAAAAACACACGACTTTAGAATCCCATTAAATAGATATACCTACTAAGTAAATATATTTTTTAAATAACAAAGATGCGATCAGTACCCATATGAAATAATTTTAAATAGGCTACATTGTGATAATTTTTACCTCGTGGTTATCACCATATTCCTAATCCTAATAGGTATACCTAATTAACATTTTTTTTTAGTATTGTTTAGTTATATATTTATAAACAAGAATAATGTTTATCCTTGTCATGGATGTAACAAACTAAAGCCATCATAAATCATGATATATTATGATAAAATACGTATTCAAGTTAATGGGAAACAGTAAATATATCTATGTGATGACTTCCAATTTCGTTAATAAATTATAAAAATAGGACTTAAAATTTCACTTAATCGCCTTATTTAATCATCGTATTTATTTTTTAAACCCGTGATAGAACTGATATTTTTAACCTTTGTGCATGATAATAATTTTAGATTTTGAGCGGAGGGATGAATGTCTAAATTATTTAATAATACAATATAGTGTGTTTTTTTTTGTGTTTGTCACTGTGACAGTTACTTACACGATAATTAGTAGAAAAAATTATTCGATTTTCAATTTTCAGGGACAATTGGATCTAGTTGGTACTTTTTATATAGGCAACATAGAACACGTCTTCGAGTCTTCAAAATAATCGAGAAAAACAAAAAAGGGAATTTTTATGTAAAACCAGTTTGGCAAAATTGATTTTGTTTAATTGGTGTAAAATAATTTTTGGTTTACCGTAGATACTTGAAAATTATACCAAAATATGTTTGTATAAGATTTTTTTTCTGTTCATGATAAACATTTAAAAAATATTTTGACACTTCGAATTTATTTAGTTTTTTTTTTCTTTAAATTTCGATTTGATGCTATTTGATATTACTTATTTATAGTTTATACTGTATTACTAATAAGTAGAGCGCGGATTTATATGCATTAAAAACCAACCAAATATGCACTAAAAAATCCTAAATATGCATAAATATATGCACTAAAATGTTAAAATATGCACAAAAAATAAAAATATGCATAATAAAATTAACAAAAAATTATCGAACCCTACTATAAATACTTATCTACTTATAAGTAGTTTTAATTTATAAGAAAAAAATAGGAATCAATTTATATGAACAATGTATTCTAAAACAAATTTTAGTCTTTAAAATTCTTTATCTTATTATGTATTTTATTACCCCGATTATTTAAATTGATCTAAGGTCATATTTGAGAAAACCGTTTATACCTACAAGCTAGTATACCTATTAATTTATTTTGATATTAATCGAAACTATAAAAATATGATATTTTTTTTTTATATTATAATACTATATATTTTTAAAATATCTAAAAAAAAACATCGAAATGTGCACTAAAAGACGAAAATATATTCTATTAAAATTGTAAAATAAGCCCTTAAAATAGAAAAATATCAAAATATGCGCTAAAAAGTTTCATTTTTTAAATCGTCATGTCATGAAACAAATTGTGTGCTTACTTAGCATGCCATACGATCAACCAGAATAAATATGCAAATGCATACAAATCCGCGCTCTACTAATAAGTAATAGTAAAATAAATTATTAAATTAATTAATAGCAATATATTTATATGATTTAGGCCGACAGACCATCTCTGCTCAGAACCGATTTTCGTATCCGTATGAAATTATTCATATCATAGAAATCAAATTCAGCATATCCAATACGCTATACAGTAACCCATGATAGATTTTTTATGCATATTACTATATGTTTAAAAATGTTAAAATGTGATAGACTATAATATTATATACATAGACATTTCAACATTTTTCACCTGGTCGACATCGTTATTATATTTTATGACGAACTTCAAAAACTTTAATTTAGCAGTAAGTATATAGTCGCATAGAACACAATAATATATCATTTATTTTTAATTAGAAATCAGAAATCGGTACATTCGAAATGAGTTATGCTCGATAATAATATTGTATTGATTAATGCCATTGAGACATCTATTTAATTTTTTGTTACCTACATAGTCAACCAAATAGAATACCCGTGAATATTGGCACAAAAAAAAAAAAAAATATAACAATACAATAAAATCGATGAAGGAATATTACAATGAATTCCAATAATAAGTGTTTAAAAAGAAGTATACATATATGTTGGATTGTATGTTAAGAAAATCCATTCGTTTGTCTAAAGTCTAGACAAAATGTCTAGTATGATAGGAATTTTTACCGAATCCTCCTAATAATGTATTGTCAGCATGAGAACTTCCCGAACAAATGGTTACAGACTAGACAGACAAGACATACAAGATATAATGGAAACATTGTGTCGAAAAAAAGTATTACACTATTCCTACGCTGAATACGTTGGCTTGACCAAAACTCCTAAGGAATTCCATTAATAATTATTGTAAAAATTGTGTGATCGACTAATGTATTAACTATAAGGGGGCGTTGTAAATAAGTCCATAAGTAAATCATTATACATAAGTTGATGCAATATCGCAATGCCAATGCAACTACAGCGGTAATTGACATCGATAAAGATGTAGAGCGAAATCGTTATTAAAGTACATTAGGTAGGTACACCTGCAACTTGGCTATGTTATAAGCACATTATCTATTGTTATTGACTATTAATGAATATTACTTTAAACTAATTATTAAATAATATATCTAAATATCTAATAGTCTGCAAAAGTTAAAGACCTGTAAACAAAGTCGGTACAATACCCATCTTTCTATTATATCTATTGAATATTGATATATTATTGGTAAGTACTTGATGGTTCTAAATAATAAACATATATATATAGTAGCAATAGTTATGTCGGGAATAATTTTTCACGCTTTTTGACCCAAAAAAAAAATTTTATTGACATTATTAATAGAAAAAAAAACTAAACAAATTGGAAACTGAATATGTTCGTAAACTGCTCAAAACAAGTCAAAATATTATCAACATTTTATGGTGTATAGAAAATGAAAATATAAATATTCAGTCAAATTGTCATGTATGTAGATACATTTGTTTTAGATTTAAGTATACCAAAAACCAAAATCGATTTTGTCAAAAAACCGATTTTGCGTAAAAATTCCCGTTTTTCTTATTTTTTTTTTGTTTTTTCTGGCATTTTTGAAAACTTCTGGAAAATGGGACCAACTAGATTCACTTTCCCATCGAATAAGACGTTGTGGAAGAAAATCGAAGCTTTTTCACTGCCCCAAAAGGTGATGTCAGACACAAAAATTAAAATAAATTTAAAAATTTAAAAAAACACTTACATGGTAAAACCAATACATTCATCGCTCCGCTTAGAATCTAATACTCTTAAATTAAATTAAATTAAATAATTATTTATTTATTGTCATCATTAATTCATTAATATACACCATTAATTTCCAAAATATTTTCTCATGTTGAGATATTTATAGGCATATGCAAATTTCAATTATTATTAGTATTTTATAAAAAAATTTTCACTCTATCAAAAAACTTGAAAATGTAACACAAGGTTACTCTCAAGTTGTTGTAAGCGTAAATTGAAAAAAAATGAGCGTAAATCAACTCATTTTTTATGAGCATCTAAAGTTAAAATTTTTTACAAAATTCGTAAAAAAACACGAACATTTACAAATTATTTTGAGTTGGAACTTCATAAAAATTTTCCTTTTTATATCTAAGATTTGAAAATTAAACACAAGTTTCCTCAAAGGTCTATTAAAAAAAAAAAAAAAAATGTTTACTGGAAAGTAAAATTAATACTATGAGCATTTGAAGATAAAATTTTTACAACATTGGATATGCACTCAATTTCTCATGGATCTTCTTATTTGTTTGTAATTGAAAAACGAATAACCAATCATAGATATTTATTTATTAATTACTTTATTATTGTCTATACTTGATAGTTGATAACATTTTCAAAATATTTTGACTTGTTTTGAACTTATTACGGACGTTTTCAATTTTCTAGATTTTTTTTCTATTGTGTCAATAAAATTTTATTTGTTTAGCCAAAAAGATTGAAAATGTAATCCAAGGCTCCTCGTGAATTGTTACAAAATCAGTTTAAAAATAATAAAAACACACAGTATAACATCTTTTATTTTTGGTTTTCTCGTATCCAAAAATACATAGGCAGCAACCATCATTAGTATGTCGTTTTCGCTTGAATCATTAGTTTGAGACATAATTGATGGTCAAATAACTAAGATAATATGTGATACTTGTTACAACTTACAATTACTAGTTACTAATTAGTATAAAGTAAAATTAATTATTGAATTATTAATATAACAGATAATTGATAACTGATTAAAAATTAATAAAAATAAAAACTCGATTTTTGTTTCTGTTCGTCTATGCAGTGTGAACACCAAAAAAAAAAAAACAAAACCAAAACATAAACATTTTGCTTAGTAAATGTTACCATTTTCATTTTTTGGTCTAAATAAAGTTGCTGTTTTGTCGCAATTCCTTCACTATATAACCATCTTGAATAGTGCATGTGTATATTTTGTTATTTTATTTAAAAGAGGAGATAAAAGAAAAGAGTTAAAAACAAACAGAACCATACTTTCAGGAATATTAGTTGTTTAAAATTTAATGGAAATAAGAAACCTGACATAAGATCTGCAGTTTGGTTTTAAATTAATTAATTACAGCTAAATTGTTTAAAACTAATAAAGTATACGGTGCTATACTAGACCTATTACTGGTTTAAAAATAAACAGAGATTCAGAGATTTACCTACATAAAATAATAACTTAATCCGTTTAATATATGAGTGTAATATTGTGGAATGCCTTCTAATAATGAATAATATGTCAATTTGATTAAACTAACGTGTTAATCGCTAATTATAATAAAACTTTTAATAGTAAAAAATGTGACTCTAATTAAAAGTGTTCCACGCATGCAATATGTGGTGATGAAACCGTTGATAACCATTGGTACACTGATGACAAGGTTTTTACTGTTTTTAGTGGAAGATGAAAAAACATAAATATATTTTAGTCGCAGAATAAATTAGATCGGTACCTATGTGTTATACACAAACCCATAGGTGTGCAAACGGGTTGAGCTTGCAAGTTGCAATGTGAGCTGAGAAAATTCTTTATAGACCTGGTGAAATGTGCGTATATAGTTTATTATAATATATCATATTAATATGTTAGTGGAGATCATGGGCATTTTATTTGTCGTGATAGCGTAATAAAATTAAAAATATTTCTGTGAACACTGCACCAATTTTATTAATCAAACAAAAACACAAAGCAAATTTTACGCTCAGCAGAACACGTGTAGCTTCATTAGTTTAAAAATTAGAGTGAATTGACTCAGTGGCGTGGTTAATTAAACATTTTTCAGAGGCCAGTTACAATTATCCCAAGTATTTATGCATAATAATATATTAATGTAATATAACAAGTTATATTTCAGATCGTTATTGACTACCTATTGAGAATATCATATTAAATTTACTAGGGGACCCACTGGCTACCACCCACCCCTCTATTTAAGAAAAATGTCAGGGTCCAAGGCCTCTGAAATTACCGTTCGCCACGCCACTGAATTGACTTATTATCAAATTCAGAAGTAAAAATATTATCTTGTGAATCTCGTTGGGTTATTTTTATATTTTAATTTTAAAACAAGTTATGAGTATTTTAAAAGGCACAAACAATTTACAATTTTAACCTAACCTAACCTAAAAAAAAACCCAACGAGGTTCACTAGATAATATTCTTACTTCTAAATTTGATAGTAAGTCAATTCACTCTAATTATTGAACTAACACGTTATTTGCTGAGCGTAAAATGTACTATGTTATGCGTTTGTAAGATAGAGAAAACGCATGCGGGTGTAGCGCCTATCACACGTAAATCGTGCTTATTTAATATGAAGATTAGTACCAGCTCATGGATGCACAGCTCCACAGAAAAAAACATACTTTTAAAATAAGTCGCTTTCAAATGAAAGGACGAGAATACTGCCACCTTAATAATCTAATCGGTATTTTTGATGTGAAATGTGTCATGAAATATTATGAGATATTATTATTATTAATTTGATTCTTATTGATATCGATAACACAGTTATTAATTTACAATTATAATGTACGTCACTATGTTGTCTTGTAGATGTGTAAAAAAAAAAATTAAGGGCACTGTCCAAGTATTAGGGCACTAAATAGTAATTGTTTCAGGCTCGACCAGAAGTTAAAGTCTGAGCACGCCTATAATGTCTAGGTACATACCACTATACCAGTTGTAGCCATTGTAGTATTATACTCAATATTGCTCAACATAATTACGGTAATTTAGTTGATTTGTACAAGTGTTATTTTGAATAATTTTCATTACAAATTTGTTAATGTGTGAGAAAGGTAAAATGATTACAAATATATCATTACTCAGTTGCCACAATTTCAGTGCAAATTAAATGCCATGTGAGAAAAAAGTGCGGGAGTAATGATATAGGTGCCTATTTATAAGAAGTCAATGACATTATACAGTTAATAACGATTTACATAAAACGATGTAGGTATTACTCATGTATATTATCATATAATTTTAAATAGCATCCGACGCAACATACCTGATATAAATATTAAATATGGAATAGGTACTGAATAAAATAACCTAACCAAAATGTGTATTTATAATATTATCTATGTTTGATATAAGAACTAAAATATTTATATATGCATAATATAATCTTAATAGTAGATATTATTATATAATATTAATATAGGTACCTATGTAATAGGGTTTAAAATAATAAAAATTATAATAATATATTATCATATTTTACATTTTACACAAGAACTACGCTACCTATTTAAAATAATATAAACCTATAACTATTTATGAATTAAAGAATCTAATCTCAATTTAAATGTTTTATGTTAAACCTACCTACTATGAATTACGCTGTCATAAATAGTGTATCTTTTCATCATATTTTGATTGTGTGCAAAAGTTTTTCAAATTTGTTTGAGTATTATTGGAATTTAAAAAAAAAATTTTTATAACATTAATCGTAGGTTAGTTTGCGTAATGGAGATTATTTTATCCAGCAAAAACATTTTACACTTAGTGTGTGGAGAGTCATATTTAGGATTTTAATTCCCGGGCCATAAACACTTGGCGATCCTTACGACCTTACCCTATAAATAAATTTATACAAAATTCCTAAATTAAGAATTATAATGAGAATTAAATATAATAATTATAAATATATATTAAAGATTTTGAGCGAAGTTCAATGAATATTGTATCGATTTAATGTATTTATTTATTTTTTCTTTCTGAAAACACTTTTTCTAGTAGAAAATTGGATCTAGTTGGTACTTTTGGGTAGTCCAAATTGAAAATCCACAGTACCTACTATTTAAAATAATCAGAAAAAAACAACAAAACAAGGTGGGCAAGTGGGTGTCGCTCTGGTGTACGCAGTAAGTTACAAGTAGTTCACTGTAATGGATGGTGTTAAATTTGAATTTAATGATATAATATCATTGTATAAGAAAAACGATTCTGAGCGAAAACTGTCAGTCAGCCTATGATACTTCCAAGTATATTTGATGATATTATTGTGAATAATGTAATTTATATATAACCTATTTACGTGGAATCTTGTTTCAAATTTTCAATCCTTAGCTATAAAAGTTGAACATTTTATAAATTTTTAACTACAAAATAATTATTAAATTTTGTCAAAATTTGAACTTTAAATGCTTATAAAAAAAAAATTTGCCTATGTATTTTTAATTTTTTTCATCTGCCTTTGAAACAATAACCTAGGAGCCTGCCATTAAATTTTCAAGCTTTTTTAACCAACAAATAAAATTTTATTGATATTTATAGAAAAAAAAACTAAAAAAATTGAAAACTGACAATGTCCATAAACAGCTCAAAAAGAGTCAAATTATTTTCAAAATGTTATCGCGTATAGAAAATGCTAATACAAACATTCAGTGAAATTTTAAAGTATCTACAGTCATACGTTTTTTTAATTACAACAAAATAAGAAAATCGTTACATGAGATATCGAGTGAATATCAAATGTTGTAAAAATATGAATTTCAAACGCTCATAAAAACTCCCATCGAACAAGATACTGAAGTTGAAAATCGAAGCATTATTTCGACTACTAATCGTGTACACAGACAAAAAAATAAAAATAAAAAAACACACATCATTGTAAAATCAATACATTTATTGCTCCGCTCAGAATCTAAAATACGATAATGTTAAGATGTTGATATTATTATTAAAAATTGTTTGGTAACCATAGTAACCAAAAAGTTAGAGTGTTTACTCATTTAAATAATATAATAATAATGTAGGACTTAAAACCGATACTAGATACCGTTTTTGAATACCGGTTTAAACCGTTAAAAACAGAAATTGATGCTGAAACCGAAAACAAAATCGAAAAAAATCAATACCGGTAATCAAAATTGAAATCAAAATCGAAAAATATAAAAACCGGTATTCAAAACTAAAAACGAAATCAGAAAAAATCAATACCGGTAATCAAAATTGAAATCAAAATCGAAAAATATAAAAACCGGTATTCAAAACTAAAAACGAAATCAGAAAAAATAAATACCGATATTCGAAACTGAAATCAAAATCAGCAAAAATAAATACGAATAACCGAAACCGAAATCGAAATCAGAAAAAATATTTACGGTTTCAAGCCCTGTCGTCTTGTCATTTTCGCTTAGCATCGTTTATTATAGTATACTGTATACATATAGTTAGGATACAATTAATTGATACATTGAATTCAAATTTAACACATCCATAACAATGAGGTTAACTATATAAACTAACCTAATATACTCAATGATAAGGTACACTCAACATCTACTCTACAGCATAGCGGTTACATATTTAACAGCTTTCTTAGTTTTATTTATTAGTAGTTAAATAAATGGAAGAGCTTAATGTATGCTGCAAAAACCCTTTATGGCCAGTAGAGAAAAAAAATTGTTAATTTAAAACGTTGTAAGCTATAGCAACCAGTCAGTATTTACAATACATTTTTTTAACATCTAAACGCCTTTTGGATGAAACGGGTTATAATAGATTGTATAAAAAATTGAAAAATATGTTCATACTTCTAATAATTATAATTTATAATACGTAGTAATATAATCTGTAACCAGTTATGGCAACCATTTACACAAATAAAAAAATTCGATTTTCGTTAGCCCAAACATTCACCATTCACATGTAACTGTAAGCCAACTTGATAGGCTATAGCAATATATATGGGTCGAAAAAAGAAGCTAAGACACACTCTGGGTCCCAAGGAATCTATAACCATATAACTTGCTTACTTCGTTGTTGAGTATGTCAGTTGAAAAAAATTGCTTATGAAATACAGTTTTGAGCGCTTTTAGTCTGTCCACCTATATTTCTAAGGATATTCTATTGTTTATTTGTATTATTATTAAAATAATTTATTTTTCCATTAGTAATAAGACGGTAGGATGGACTTTATTTTTCCAACAACAAATCTAATACATCACATAATATTATTTTATATAATTTTTGATAAATTGTTGTATACAAAAAATTTCCAGCATACATTTCTAAGGTTATAACTTATATTATATTTATATTATTATTAGTTTTTTCTTAATTCAGTAATCAATAGGTTGTATCATTTTTTCAATAAAGTCGAACACATATCAGTACCTAGAAATAGAATAGTGTGAATAGGAGCACATAGGTAATATAATAGCTAAAAATGAGTGTAATATTATTTAAAAAATTTCAATGTTTACCTATACAAATAATACAAAGTATCAATAATGATGAAAAGTTACAAGTTTCTATAATTTATATTTTCTAAATCGCCAAAAAGTAAGTACCTACATTACAGTGCATTAAGGAAATCATTATTTTTTGTTCAAATATTCAATTTTGTCAAAATTTGAACTTTTAAGTTGAAAAGTTTATAAAAAACAATAGTGACTAATAACTATAATAATTTTGACATTTTAAAATTGCTATAAGAACATTTAACAACTTACGAAGAACTTTATATTACGTCTGAACATTTTAAATCTTATCAGTTACCTATATCACATATGATTACCTATGTAATACATTTAAAAACATTAATAAAGATGATTATTATTTTATTTTTGGGGGGACTAAGCCCCCGCTCAATTACTCCTTCTTCACCTTTGCTCATATAGGTACCCGTACAATATAACATAACTACATGTATGTACATATATAAATGTATTTATTTATTAATAAAACACTTTATAATCAATCTAATTTCAAAGTTAAAACACATAGAAGAAATAATAAAAATATCCTAATAACTGCGATTATTATTAATTTATAAAGGTATATTTATATTCAACCACAGTAAAATTAATAGTTCACATTGAAATATTTTATGATTATAATATTAAAATCGTTCACTCAATGTGAATAATAATAATCATTGATATTTTTCACGTATTTTAATTTGGTATGATAATATAATATTATGGGTAATAATATATTTTACAATTTAAATAGATTGACCATTAATGCAGATGCAGTACCTATGAATAATTTTAATGGAGAAATTCTGATATTGTTATATTATGTTAACTGTTAAGACGTAATTTAGCGGCTGTATTATTATACATGCAACAGGAGTAATGAAAAATAAATAGTTTTGTACATTTTACGACGTTTAGCTCTTACAGTAATAATAAGTTAAACTTACATTATTTCATGACATGATTATAATTTGTAAACAAATAGTTTTGTTCTACCTCGGAGGTTATTTACGAGACAGTATGAGGTATAATAGTACATAAAAAAATTTTGTAATTTGATTTTGAATTGGTTGGAAAATAAAGTGAACTAAAATTGGTTTTAGAATTCAAGTAAACCACATTCTTAAACTTATTATATTATAGTATGTTTATTGTTAAAAATCATTATTATCGATAAGTGTATTTTTATTTATTTTCGATTTATGAGAGAAAGGTAATAACAAAAAGCTCTTAGATCATTTATCTTAAGGATACGTGACGAGTATGATGTGGTGTAAGCAAGAGGTCACGTCGAGATCTCTCCAGTGAAACCATGATATGTACAAACCATAAATTTTCGAAGATCCGAAATAGTAATGTTTTAAAATAATACTTGCTGGGAGCTCATGACTTCATATAATTTATTGCAGTTAACGTTTTGCATTAAATTTTTCGAGGGCATCCAACTTACTTTTCTTGGAACAATGCCTTTAGTCACTTTTATGTGTTGTTTTTTATCATTATTATGTATTATTTAATGCGAAGTACTTGTTCAATCAGTCTGGTTATGGTTGTTGACCATTTTTTATTTTCATTTTTTTTTCAAATCACCACTGCAACAAGATCATAGATAGAGCATACACACACAGACATACGATCGACAGTAACATCTTGCACTAGTGCAAGGACAGGTTACATTTCGGTTAACACAGACCTTCGGACATTTATATTCTTATTCTTGTTGCAGTATGGGCGCCATCATTCACATAATCAGACTGCAGACCTGAAAAACTGCGGTAATTTGTATTATTATCAGATAACTATATTCATCAATACAAGGTTCCTAGAATAATTGTTTTTGTACTCTTTGTCATAATACATAATCTATTACAGGTGTCCAAAAAATGGTTTGCATAGGAATATTGTTTATTATGTTTGGGTGTACAAAAATTTCCAAGGTGTAAGAAATGTGCTAACCTATAAGAGTTGGCAGACAAAGCAGCTGAACGTTGCAAAAAGTGAACGTACACCCAAAATTATCTGGGATTTTCTGGGAACCGCTTTAAAAAGTAACATTTCAACCGTGGAAATATGATAAATAATCAACTTGATCATATATTCAAATGGGTAAAATACATTTTAAGAGACCAGAGAATAAGATTCATTATCATGCTTTGGTTATCTGCAGAACGGAAATTAATTTTCTTAGTTCCGACAACAATATTATGGTCATATTATAATCTGAGATTATTATCTTATATATTATAATTTGCGATTCCTATGAAGATTATTAGCATTGTTTGTATAATTTAATAAATTTAGACGTGCATTTTTTAATTTTGCAACGTCAATTGACCCGATAACATACATTCCTCGTATTCATATTATATTTTTCCGTGTAGGTAGTTGATGTACATAAGAATGTTGTAAAATAATTGTATTTTATTGTCGTAAAATGATGAATTTTAAATTAAGTAGTTTCACATACATTGTAAATAATACATTATATACACCTACAATATATTTGCCGACGTTTTGTATTAGATCAATCGTCTAGACTACAGACAGTCGACCGGTTTTGCTTTCGTTCGACCCGATTTTAAGATTTTTTTAGATTTCCATTGAAGATTAGGATTTAGCGTATTTGGAGAGTCATTTGTTTTGTTTTATAGCCTAAAGGTAGGCACTGAAGGATGACGAATGACGATGCTTCTGTATGTACTTCACATACTTAATTTTTTTATTGTTGTGAATGTGTTAAAATTAGCACAAATACATGTGGAATCCTTTCCCTATGACAATGTTATATCTATACCCAGATTGTATGTTTGAATCCCTTGGATAAATGCAAAGATGCACAACATTTTCAAAATAATATTTTTGATGGGTAACTTAATTCATTTTGCAAAAACGTAAATTGAAAGGAGTAAGTAATTAAAAGTTAATTAATGCTTCTACTCGACCACATTTTATTGGGTTCACACATAATATAAAATATACAAATCGTATAGTAATTAGTAATAATACCATTAAGAATATGGGTAGTAAACTATAATATTATTTACGGAAGAGATTTACAAATTGATATTAATTTATATTTTGTTAACTGATTTATGTTTTAATTTAAAATTATATATTAATTGGTGTTTGATATGATTTAAAGATGTTTGCCTGAGGAGTTTAGAAGACGTAACATAATTATATAGATGGGAAAAAGAAGACGTATTTGTATTTTGTACTCTGTATGACTGTATTATTGATTTTATAATAGACAGTCATATGGATTGCATGCTGACTATTTTTATAATTTGTTTTATTTCCGGTATATAGTTACCGACGTCACTATTGTAAACCAGTTATTGTTAAATGTATTATGTTTATTGTCGATTGCGGCGCCATCGATATCAAAACTCATAATTGACACCAATTTTTTTCAAAACAATTATTGCGGTATATTAATTATTAGGTACCTACACCGAAATTTAAAATATAACTACACATTATTCATTAAGTAAAATATATTAAATATTCCTGGGTTGATTCAACAAGCAATTTCAACCAAAACAAAAAAAAAGTATATTTTAATTATTACCAACCTATAGCTAAAGTGAAGGGAAGAGGGCTTAAGCTCCCATATAATATGTACGGATGTAACTAATAGTACAAAACTTTGTTGTAGCAGGGATTAAACTTAAAATAAATGTACTGTTTTTACGTTTTCGGATATTTAAACGTTATACAATTTTAATGTTTATCGTTATTGTACTTTCAAACGTTATTTGATTTTTTCCGTTTATCGTTATTATATTTTTAAACGTTATTTTAATTATTTTTCTTCTATTTAACGTTTAATGTTTAATTTTTTTTTATAAATTTTATTGTTATTTTCGTTATAGATAGGTAATTAGGTAACCACGCTTTGATATAAGAAATATCACATTAGGTAGTAGTTCTGAATAGGTTATTTTTAATCATTCTAGGGTTTTTAGTAAGTAGCTATAAGTTATAATTGGCAAGTTAGTATTAATTTGTGTGTCAAATATTGCTTAAATATTATAGCATGAATGAAAGATGAAATAATAGATTTTATTAAAAAAAATATTTATTACAACAATACAACTTGAAGTGACATAATAATGTTAATATAAAAAAAAGTATTTAGTAGGTAGGTATACTCTAAACCACACGCTCGCAGTTTTGTACCTCATTGAAATTTGAATCACAGTAATAAACAGTAATTACAGTAGTTCTATTAAATTAAATATTTATTAATCAAACAGGGATAAAGTATTTCAAAAATATAAATTACTGTTAACATAGGTTTGCTAACTTTGAATTGTTCATACTTATAACTTATAACGTTATAAATAACGTTTTAAAGTCCTGCTTTGTAGTACTTCTGTATTAACCAAGAAAAAAAGAAAAAAAAGTGGGTTGGTGGGTGTTGCTCTGTTGTACAGTAGGTTACAAGTGGGTGACTCCATTGAGTGTATTTATGGTGTTAAACTTGAATTCGATAATTGTATACGAAAAACGATTTTGAGCGGAGACGGTTTGTTAGTCTATAATATAGTTACAAATAGACTTGTCTCTATATGATATTTTATATTGTATTAATTATATTGTTAGTAGCCGGTTAAGTTGTATTATTATTAATTATTTATCATCATATTTGTATATAATATTATACTTCAGAAATGTTAAGTATCAAAAAATAATATTTTTGAAATACAACACAAAATAATCGTCCTTCTTTGTTTAATATCTATAATTTCGTTACAAAAAAAAAAAAAAAAAAAAAAAAATATAAACTGAAAATGTCCGTAAACAGCTCAAAATTAGTTTAAATATTTTGAAAATTTTACGGTGTATAGAAAATGATAATATAAATATTCAGTAAAAAGTTCATGTATCTACGATCATTTGTTTTCAAGTTTCACCAAACACTTTGTCAAAAAACCGATTTTGCGTAAAAATTCCCGTTTTTCCTTTAACTTTGTTTTTTTCCCCCGGCACTTTTGAAAACTACTGGGAATTTTATATTTTGATCTTCCAAGTGAACTAACTAGATTCATTCTCCAATCGAAAAAGATACTATAGATGAAAATCGAAGCATTTCTTCGATTACTTATCGTGTACACGGAGACACAAAATAAAAGTAAAAATAAAAAAATGTTGGCAATTGGGTATCGCTCTGCTGTTCAAAAGGTTACAAGTGGGTTATTGTAATTGATAGTGTTAAATTTGAATTCAATGATATAGGTAACATCATCATATAAGAAAAACAATTCTGATCGAAGACAGTCAGTCTAGCCTATGATTTTACTAAGTATATTTGATGAAATTATTGTGAATTAAGTAATTTATGTATAACCTATTTACGTAGAACCTTATTTTACATTTTCAATCCTTAGCTGTAAAAATTGAAAATTGTTTAAATTTTTAGCTACAAAGACATATATAAATTTAAAATTTAACTGGCGGTGACCCAGAGGCGACGAACATTACGATCGTGCTTTGCAAGCTTTTCATCGACAACATCTGACGTCGAGTGTTTCAAATCATATAATTTCTATATTTTCATATCTAAATTTTTACATTTTCATTATATAGGTTAAATTAACTATTTATATTATATTATATTACTATTTTAGTGTATTGTAACTAATATCTATACTAGGTTAAGCTAATTAGTGTAATCTTTGGTTTTTAGGGGGGAGGAGGGGATCTATAAACAATAAAAGAGGGAATGTTTTTCATTTTGATATATGTTGTATATAAAATATATAATACAACAGTATTATTATATAATATACAAAATACGTGAATCTTATCATGAAGTACAGTAATTTTTAATTTTTTTCTGTAAATAAGAGTTTTAGTGAAATAATTTAAGAGGGCTATATAACAGCATAACATAGCAAATTATACGCTCAGTAGATCACGTTTAGCTCTGTAGTTTAAAAATTAAATTGAATTTACTTGTTATAAAATGTATAAGTAAGAATCTTATCAATTTTAAAGCAAGCTATGAGTATTTTAAAATTGTAAATTATTTGTGCATTTTAAAATACTCATAACTTGCTTCAAAATAAAATTCTAAAAAAGAACTTATGAGATCCACTAGATAATAATCTTCCTTTCAATTGTATAAAAGGTCAATTCATTCTAATTTTTAAACTAACAGGGGTAAACGTGATCTGCTGAGCGTACAATTTGGTATGTTATGTGTTTGTAAGACAGAATGCATGTGGGTGTAGCGCCTTCGTAATAAACATTGTTTTATTTACTTAAATCGGTTGGTTATTATTAAAACTGCTTATTGAATTGTTGAGTAGTAAAACTTAAGACGTATGTAGGCGATGTAGCTAGGTAATAATTTTTTAGGGGGGCCCGAAATTATAACTGTCTTGGCCCTTGGGGCTCACAAATATTTAGTCCAGCACTGGAGGCACGTGAATTATTATAGTCGTCTGTTTCTTTGTTTTCATTCTTTTGGTCACATAATATAAAGGTTAGGTAAAAAATAAAAATACTACGACTTCTTTTAAATGAAGTTCTTATCGTACACGAGATGTCGGATATTTACTATACCATAATTTTTGTCTAAAATTCTGAAAACATTTTCAAGGATACCCTGAACAGTCCCTGGTTCAATATTAGTTGGTCATTAAAAATAAAATGTAATTTGATTTATCCGCTTAAAAAAATCTTTCCATGTTATGTGTATAAACATGTAGTATGTATACACACAAATAATATTTGACTAAATGTAAATTCTATAATTGAATTTGAATATTAGACAAATAACCCAGACGTGAAGCGATAACATTGGTTACAGCAAAGCTGCAAGTGTTAAAATACTTTATTTATTGTCCGAATGACCACGAGTACAACATGGAGTCGAATGAACGATTATGATATGCATATTATAGTTAGATATTATGCTTTCTCGTTCGTACCTAATGTCGCTAATGTGGCTATAATCTCCCTTATACAAATGGACAAACCTATATAATATGTATATACTATAGGGATATCCAGATATGTAAAATTATATAGCTTGAGTATATTTTTTATAATTTTTAGTTCACCACTAAAATGCAATAAAATTATGACTATTCATAGGAAAATGTTAAAATGAAATTGACAAATTTAATTAATTTTTAACGTTATTTGTTTGTTTGTAATTTACTTAGCCCAACCAAACCTAACCTTACTAAGGCGGTACTAAGGTGGTATATTATTCACAAATTTTACGATGTATGTTTTATTAGTTAAAGTAACCACAGATAGGTACAAAAATTTCACTATAGTCACTATTGACATTAATGACATTATACTATATTATAAAAATAAAAAATCACTTTACGCGACATAATATATACAGTAAATATAGGACTACATGAAGTACCTATACGGCTATACTTAAACTCTTAAATTGTTTAATTTGAATATTATTAGTTATTATCTTCTGCACAAGTGTCAGAAGAATAACAGTTATTATCATTAGTTTTAGTTATTACTTATAACAAATCAATTTTTTTTATTAAAATTGTCCATATGACATACTCCGTTGGTTAGTCCGTACTCCATTTGTATGTGTTTTATTAATTAATAATAAAATATACCATATTATAGAAACCACAATTGAGCCATACTACCGTACTATTGGAAATTTGGTGGTAGTAAAGTGTATAATATTTCAATAAATTGTACTACCTACTTTAAATGAGACTAATATTGTTCCGTTATGTACTTATATGAATGTAGTTTAACAGCGCGTGTTTTCCTATACTGAATTCGAAATAAATTAATGTTATTTTCGTGTGTACTAAATAAAAAAAAAAATCGTGTTACACAAGAGAATTTAAGCGTTTTGATATCTCTTTAAATCACAATGAATATGAGATCAAGATATTTTATAAATTTGAATGAAGTTACGAAATATCGATTTATGCAAAATTATAGTTTTGCATTTGGTTTCCTGATCAATGTTAATATATTATTTTGAATTTCGATTTCATTTAGATACTTGTAAAGTCATAAACTCATAACGTTAGTCGTTACATCGACTGAAACACACAAATATCAAATTGGTATTATTCGTCAGTTCGTCACTATATTCGTTTTATCTGAATATTCTATTTAATTTATACTTTTTTAATATACTTTCACAATGAAATATTGAATGGCTAATAAGTAATAACTAATAAGTAATATTTTGGTAAAAGTTGTAATTAGTAATATAGTATAGCAATACGCTTATTAGGGTTCCGTATGGTAAAACGGGACCCTATTACTAAGGTTCCGCTGTCCGTCCGTCCGTCTGTCACCAGGCTGTATCTCATGAACCATGAAAGTTAGAAAGTCTTTTAAATGTCCTGACCCATAGTTTCTAACTCTGGAGCCCCCCTGCCAGATACACACATGTTCCTCAACCAACCAACAGTAATTCCCCCACGAAATGCTAATGGTCAGAGTTGCCGATAGTTAAGAGTTTAAGACCACAACAGAAAAAAAAATAGATTTATTTTAGATTTTGAGCGGAGCGATTCATTGATTTTACAATGATGTACTTATGTTTTTTTTAAAATCTTTTTTATGTCTGTCATCACCTTTTAAGACAGTAAAAATGCTTAGATTTTCTGCAAAAACATCTTTTCTAATACGAAAGTGAATCTAGTGGTACTTTAGGGCTTTGGGGGGTCTAAAGTAAAAAAATTAAGGAAAAACGGAAATGTTTACTCAAAATCGGTTTTTGACAAAATCGATCTTGGTTTTTAGTGTAACTCTAAAACAAATGACCGTAGATATATGTAATTTTCACTGAATGTTTGTATTAGCATTTTATTTGCACCATAACATTTTCAAAATATTTTGAGTTATTCTATGTTGTTTACGGACATTTTCATTTAACATTTTGTACAGTCGTGGAATACACTGATAGTGGATAAAATCTACTATTTCTAGAAATCAATGTAATTTAAATGTCGTTGTCGTTTTATTAAAATATCAAATATACCTTAGATCATATACAATGGACGGAGCTATGTGTATATTTCTCGTATACCAATCTGTGTCTAACATAACCCCCCACCACCCATTTAATTTCAAGGAACAACGAGTTATTACGCATGCGTTTCGCCAAAAATCACTATAAAATAACTAATAAGTGGGGGGTTATGTTGGACACAGTAAATGATTAAAATAGCTTTATCCATTGTATATGATCTAAGAAATATACAAAAAAATATTTTTTGAAAATAATTAAAATACTATTAAAATTCTGACGATGCCGAATTGCCAAGAACTTTGACTAAATTCGTCTACTAAATATTAAAAAATCTTGAGTGGGGAGGGGTAGAAACCCTCCCCCACCTATGCAAATGTCTCACAGTCACGTAATGAATAAAAATGTCGATCCAATACGCTCATTCTGTGGTACCCATCTTACAATCAAACACATAATGTCAGAATGCCGTACATAATAATATGCAGATTTAAGAATTAGCGTAAAACTTACTGAATATTTATCAGAATCCCATGGCCATACCCATCTTCACTTGCACTTTGCAGCAACCACTGATGTCTGATTTCATCAAAAAGTGAATCTTCAAAATAAAATGTAACAAATAATAGCAAGTGCTGTATATTTACCGAGTTACCGAAGTGACACGTCAAAATTCTCGTTAAAAATATCCGAAAACAAAAATATATCGGCAACATTTTATTAGTCCATGAAAAAATATTCCGCGTAAATATTAATACTTATTTTAACGTTTATTATGAAAGTTGTGATAAGAAGTAATAATTATGAAAAATTATCCAGGACAAAGGTACCTACTCCATGACAAAATATAATTACAACAATACAATTTAATTACATTTATTTAATATTTTATTTTGCATGTAGGCTATTTTTGATATATAGACCATTGTTTAAATAGGAATATTAGAGTAGATATTAGATCACATAGAAGGACTGGCAAAAACCGCGTAGGTATTATGCGGGATCGCTAATGCGGGCTTGTATAATTTTACTCTTAACTCTAAATATGTATAAGTGTACAAAATAATATGTTATAATATTGTTATATTGTAAATTATTCGAATTTAATTTTAACTTTGTAGGGATTTCCTAATTTCATCTCTAGCCTACTATATATTATTATTTGTACTGCTAATTGCTGTTCAGTCATATTCTTTATTTTAGTTCAGTCAGTTTACTAGTTTAGTGTAGTACAAGTCGGTGAAGTAAAATGATTTCTGTAATTAGTAATTACTAATTACCTATGTAGGTAAGCTCGAATTATTCACTAACTTAGCATAATACCATCGATATATTATTATGTTGCATGTTCATTTTAGAAGGTATGTCTTTATAATATTTTTCGTAAATTGTGTATATATTTAGGAATTAGAATACCGGAAGTTTTCTGGAAAAAATTGTGAAAATATAGATGTTTTGAAATAATCGGTAAAACTCGATTGCGTACGTTCGTTATCGGTGATACCATTTAAGCATAATGATTGTTTACTATTTTACCTGATTTTAAACTACACGATTGTGTACGTAGTGTTAAGCGTTGTTGCCAATTTTCACTACACGAGTACCACACGAGTGAATTTGAAATAATTTATAAATACTTTGCGGTTTTTTTAATAACCATTAATCTTTTATTACCTACACTGTTTACAGTTAATAATAACAGATATATGATGTAAAATATATAAGATAGTACAATGAAATTTCGTTATTTCCGATATTATATCGGGTATTTTCTGGATTTAGTTCGTCGTTGATCGTCACACGTGTGTATATAATATTATATCGATGTTTAGTAATATTAAAAATGCAATTGAACTTATAGAATCCGAAAAAGAAAAACAGTTAGTTCTTTTAAATAATAATAACTTACAAGTATAGGCATATTGCATATAAGAACACGCAAAAACGGAATATGCATAAATGGCTTTGTACAACAAAAACGTGTTACGCAAGCATAAGTTACTGACGCTCATAAAACTTCAATTTGTAAGTATTATTGGTGGAACGTACACATGAACCTAATTTTGATGTGAAAATAGATTGACAAATATTGCGGGAAAATTGTAAATGACAATCAGAATGATCGAACCTATAAAAATTATAGGAAAAGAACTAATGAATAATTTCGAAATGAAAGATATTATTTCAGTTCGAAATGATATATATATTATGATAAGAGTATTTTTAGTCAGACTACAAAACATACGCGATTGTGTTGCCAATAAGGAAAAATACGTACGCAATCGTGTTTTACCAAAATAATAAATTTCCAATATAACCTTAAGTAATAAAAAAAATTTAAAATGGGCCTTACAAAAATTTATTCATGATCAAAATTTCCAGAAAAACGCGCATTTTATCTCCAAAGTATTGATTCCTATGAAAAACTGATAAATTTGGTATGTTGAAATACGTTTCCAAGAGTTATACTTAGGTTATTAAATTATTTAAGAAAATAATAATTTTACGGTCCACAAAAAGCTCTTAATTGAATATGACGATTAAATAATTAGAATGTATTTAATATGAATATTATTTTTGGTTTTTAAAATAAATTGGTGTATTATTGAACCTTAGGTAAAAACGTGGATATTTTATTCGTAAAAATTAAGTCCAGTAATAATAACAACTAAATTTATTAAATTACAGTCCAATCTAAGCCCATGCTATTTATTTTTCCTAATTATAAAAATGTAACATTTAAAATTCCAAATGCTTCGTTAATGTTATATCATTTTTTAGCTATTCGTCCATGATGTAATTATTGTTGAGTACCCACCTCGCCACATATACATTCGTCCAAAATTTACTTAATTAGTTGTATAGATATAATTAATTTAGTTTTAAACTTACGTACTTAAATACATGTTTACTCATAGCATGTGCGTGTGTGGCAATGTAGTAATAGTTTTAATTTTTAATTTGTAGGTATAAAATATAATAAAGTTGAAATCCATATAACTAAATTAGTCTCGTTGTACGCACCGTGCCTATGTAAGTGGGCTTTAAATTAAATCATTAGAGCGGATAACACAATATATTATGACGATTTTTATCGTCGTGTACAAAATACAAGATATAACTATTACTTTGATTTGATTTACCGTATGCATTTAAATTACTATGTTCTCACAACTCGCTGTAAATGTGCGTCATAAAGTGTGCAAAACGTATACAAAATTAAAAAAGAAAAATGTTCGCACGAACAAAAAAAAATGATATCGCTGTAAATGTATTCAGTTTAAAAATGATCTACGCTAACGCACTTTTTATGTTGTCCCATCGATCACACAGGCACGCGAACAGATAAAATCCTGAATGCATATAATAATCCAATATCTATCCAAGGAACGTGTACATTATTAAATACGTCAAACGATTGGTGTGTGAGTGTGTGTGTGTGTGTGTGTGTGAGTGTGTGTGTGTGTTGTGTGTGTGTGTGTGTGTGGTGTGTGTGTGTGTGTTTGTGTGTGTATGTGTGTGCCCCCTCCTATAGTTGTTGGGTTTTTTCCTTCTATACTATCTTCTATCTTACTTTTTTTTGTATTGTTGTTGTTTTTTTTTTATATTGTTACTAATATATCGTATATAGGTATATATTGTTTATTACTTCTTTTTACCTGCAATTCCGAAGGGTAAAAAAAAATGAAAAAAAAACAGTTCACCGGTGGAAGGGACGGTGATCAGTTCGGGTTTAAAGAGAGTGGGAGCGTTCGGTGGAGTTTTTATTTTGACAGTGACAGTAACCACAGACTGACCGACCAACCAGAGATTTTTGTTTCACCTTCGAGTACAACCCCCCGAACTCGGCAATTTCAACACGGGTCCGTGTTAAATTGTTTAATTTATAATATATCAGTTTGTCCTATACCATACAGGTGGTCAAGTTTAATCCTGGATACCTCTTCGTTAACGCAATTTTAACCGTGAGTATTAATATTATTTATTATTGTAGTAGTTTTATCAATACTATTTGCTTTCTTTTATCACAAGTTTATTAAATTAGTGTGGCTACTGATTAGATTTAAAACAAATTAATATTTTACCTTAAAAAAAAATGGTTGATTAAATAATTAATTGAAGTGTAGGTAATTTAAAATATTGGAATGTGTAAAATTATTTAATAATATTTAATTGGTTTTTTAAAATATATTTTGTACAACTAATTATTCGATAGCTTACATTTAAGACTATTATACAATCTTTGTATTAATAGCAAGCTGAAAGTAAATCATTTTATGATAAAATAATAGTAATAGTAATTACTTATTCTCGATTTACGGGGAAATGTTGAATATACTCTAAAATCTAACTCATTTAACGATGGGTTGGTACAATATACGTAGGTTCAGACTTCTTTTTATTTAATTGACAAAAAAAATTATGATGGTTAGCAGATATTATGGACGAAAATAATTTGTTTTATCATTTTGCAACGATTAGATCATAATTATAAAATATCTTATTAAAACGTAGGTATTTATCCTGTAATAAATTACTATAAATCAGTTGTTCAAACGGGTGGTAGCGTAAAAACTGGTTCATGCTCAATTTTGCACTTCAATAAACCTCGCAAAAAAAAAAAAAAAATTTCAACTAATATGAGCCTCGATTAGGTAAGCCGTATATTATTTTGGAGATTTGGGCTTAGATGAATTTCGATATAATATGTATTCGTATATCTATTGCGAAAGGTCAAAACGGCCGGACCGACTCGAACCGTATCCAACCTATGATCGTCCCCCCCTTTTAACTATTACGGAGGGCTACAGGGGGCCACCAGCGACGTTATCCGTGAGGGGCACGTTCGCTCACGAGTTCTAAGCTAACGTACGTGATCTGCAGGTAGTGCAAAACTCCACAACAATGCGGCGTGTACCAGATGTTTTTCTTTTGATAATGCATGTAGGTAGAGAGAGAGAGAGTGAAAGAGTGAGAGGTAAAAATAAAATCCGGACGTAGGTATATATATCTAACACAATATAATAACAATAATAATACCGTTCAAGTTTCTTCATTGTAACGATGATATTTTGATGAACTGCCAAAATGGAAAAAATCCAGGTGAAGGATAAAAAAAAATAAAAAAAGGTAAGAAAAGATCCAAAAATGCTACCGGTCTTATAATGCAGTGTAGAAACTGTCCATGTAATATATTATATTGTCGTGTGCCATCAAATTAAAAAAAAAATTAGTAGGTAGGTAATCCTAGGGCGAACAATATCATTTCAATAAAACGGTATTTCGCTATCACAACACAGTAGTCATTAGTTTAACCGTCATATTTTTTTTCTATAGGGGTTGTGTAATATGGATTTCAAAAGAAATTACCCTTGTATTATTCTGCAGGCTTTGACTATAGGGATACAAAACAATATTTTAACACATCTAGTTGAACTGGGATGGGATAGCGTTATAGGGTCTTCTATTCGTTGTACCGTGAATTGTGATGTTACAGGTCTAACACAAAAATGTGAGATTAATATATAATAGGTACCATATATTATATAAAGTATCAAATTTTGAAACAGCATTTTTGAGAAAATAAATTTAAGAATTCAATATAATAATATATATTAATTTTAATTTGTACTTTTTGATTATATTTATTTATTCACTCAATCATTTTTTCATCATGTTTGTAATTATCCTCATTGTTAACGTGGTATTTTCATTTAGGTATTCTATATTTACCTATATGGCTATATTATCACAATAACAGCGTAATAGATCATTTTTAAATTTATAAACAATGATAAAGATCTTATGTTATAACTTATATGCTTTAGTATTTTATTAGTTTTAACTTATTTAACTTATAACTTACTACTTTTAAATTGTTATGACATTAATAATTCAGATATTAAACTATTAAATAATTGTACGATACAGGGAAAATTAACGGAACTTTGAACTTAGCAAGTTTAGTGTAGGAAAATTGCATATTTTTCCATTGTTTGAAGCTGTACGTAGGTGCCTAATATTTAGTTGTTCAATATAATATAGTTAACAGCTAATAATATTATGTATTAACTGTTATATAATATTATGGAATGTTTTTAATATTATCTGAAGAATGAAGATTGATTTATATCTAACGTCTCAGAATGTGTTTTCTTATGTTTAATTAATACACGATTACATATTAAAATAAAATGGCAATATGTCTATATTTTTATAATTCATAACGGATATCTACAAGTGAACATTTTTGCTTTGGATTTGTGTGTGAGTGTATAGTTTGATATTTTCGACTCGATGGTACAACGTATTGCGGTATTACCTTGCAAAATATTTAACATGTTTTAATTTAATTTGTTTTACATATATAGAATAATCGTCGAAGAACATTAAAATAATGTTTGATTAACACATGTTATGCAAATTAAATAGTGAGATCCCGAAACGAGGTCATTGCTCTCGTTTTATTCTGTTTCGTATATTAACGGTAATTCTATGATAATAATATGTGAATGGTAGTTTTTTTTGTTATAAAATTCTAGTGTAATATTATGATGTATTTACCAACTCTTTCATAAGAAAATTTGAATATTTAACGACTATAATATTATTTTTACATTAACCGCCGGGATGAAATATCTAAGAACACATAATATGATTACATTTAATACGTAAGCCTATATGAATAATTACAAAAATGTTATTGTTTTTATGTACATGGTACATTATATTATATAATAATCGGTTGATTAGTGTAGTTGTCACATATATATTACTCAAAATGGTCTCATATACGTTTTAGAGTTAATATGAAAAGTGTTCCTTCATAAGTATTGATAATTAAAATAGTTAAAACGGTTATTTGAAAAATGGAGAAATATTTTTTTTTACAAGGTTTATTATAGGATGGGTGCCTATAAATTTAAATAAATTAAAACTATAACATTTAAAAACTCTACACAGAAAAACATAGATCCATATAATTCTAGTTGATTCGCTGTGTACCGGTGTTCATTATTATTCTGAAGCAGATGCAATTTTTATTTTTGTGAATTCAGTGAATTTCTTTTAATGATTTAGGTAAGACGTCTGGTTCTCATTAACAATACTTCCATTTCCGGTTGATTATATTTAATCTCCTGTAAAAACTGTGGCCATTACTATATTATAATATTATACATAAGCTTGTGATGAATTAGACCTTACATTCTTATAGCAGTTATAGAAGGAATACAAAATGTTAAATGTTGTACGAATTAAAAGAACCTGTGTAAACTGGCGATGGTCATTTTATGTTATCATTATTCATATAATCATATCTATACCTTCCTACACGGTACAACGGTTGTCCTATCTCAACACTGAATAATTTGAATATAATGAGTTGTGCTTAGTTATTTATTCAAATAATATATGCATATATTTCCCTGTTATATTCTCAACGATAATTGTTCGTCCAACAAAAATAGAAATTAATATGGGGGAGCTGGAAACTTCGAGTTTTGACCTCTTCAATGGTGTATGTTATGGAGATAAAGTTGTGTGAATTAATTTTGCGTAGTCGAGGTCAACGACTAGCCAAATTGCAAAAAATTACGTGCAAAAAATATAACGACAAGCATGGTGAGAGAGATGGTGGTCGGATGGAAGGGGTAAACTGTTTTATTGTAATATGGAACAAAGTATATTACTCTTAAATTATACATTTATAGTTTATTGAGAACATCATGTCATACATCTAGTGTCGTAATAGAATAGGATATATAATTTAAATAAACATGAATTTATTTAAAATTAGTAATATAATATATAGCAACATTAATGGAATAGTATACTAGCTCAGTAGTTGGATGGGTACAATGGTTTAAATTACAAGTTTCATAATATGTATTATTATTTATTAGGCTTACCTATAGCATGTGTCGTGTTGAATTAGTGTTACCTATACAGCATTTGATTAACTATTTTTGATATAGTCACAACTCAAAAAATGATTTTTAATTCATTCAATACTCATTAAAAAAAGTTTTGATTAATGTTAAAAATGTAATTAATGTTGAAACTTTAAACACTATTTGTAGTATATAGTTTCATGGCATATACATATACAACATACGCGAGTAATATTAAATAGGTATAATGTATTTATTGAAGTAAATATACAGATGACAAATCATACACGTAGGTATATAATACAATACGTTGTTTATAATGTGTTATAAAATATAACCGATTTTATTTGATTATGAAAAAAAAAGAAAAATGAAAAATATTCCGTCGTGTCCTCTGAGCGTTATTAAGCCGGGTGGTGGGGTTACGTGTTTGAGCACATCTGGTCACGGTTAATGGGCAGATGTATGGGGTTTCGGGTTTCCGAATTTCGAAAAGATTTCGCGTGTTTTAAACGTTACACTTCTTGGGAAAATATTCACTAATAAGCGGTGTTTGGCGAACACTCACGTAAACCAGATCCGACAAGGACATGAGACAACTGCAATAGTGCATTAGGAAAAGTCCATAAATAATATTGTTTTGTATACATTACCGTGTAATTTACGAGATTTCTTCAAGTATATAACCATTGACCATAGGTGATGGGTTGTCACTTGTCAATAATTAAATGCATTTTTGGTTTATAATAACTACTGGGTTCTCTCTGCTATATAATATTTATTAGTTAATTAATTTAATCACAATCACGGACTAATAATTATATCTTAGTCCGTGATCATAATTAATATCATAAAATATACTAATAGATAGACAAATCTACGGCCTGTCTTTGCTTAGAATCTTTGTTCGTAAAAAATGAATTATATAATTATTGAATTCAAATTGAACACATATCCTATTTACGGTTATAGGTACTTCTCTATAGACTCCTAATTTACAGCTAAGTGTTACCCCGATTTACCCGGGAATTATTCCCGATTTTTTGTAATTTATTTTATTTATTATAATTTATTATAAAATAGTACATTGTTATATTTTTCATTTAAAAAATGTTACCTAAAAATACTTCAGTGGCTCAGTTAAAACAAAATTAAAATAAAAAAAAATAATTGAAAAATTTTAAATGTTGAAAAAAAAATTGTATCTTTTAGGAATCTTATCCATTGAAAATAAGATCATTGCAAACATTAATTTCGAAAATGTTATTGATGCATTTTCAGAACAAAAGGCTAGAGAAAAATTATAAAAATTGTTTAGATTTTGTAATATACCTACGACCTTCATTAAAATATTGTTTAATTTACTATGATATTATAATTTAATTTACAATTTATAAAAATAAGCCCGTTTTTATTTCTTTTGTCCTGGCCTCAACAATTCCAAATTAGGGGAGTAAATGACCGCATCTTGTAACTCGATAAACCACCAACATAAATCAGAAGTATTATAAAGAAATTGACAATATAGGTACTTAAAAGTTAAAGATGATAAAAATATTTCTCGGAATTGTCAGATGTTCACCATCGTCGACATAATAAATAAGTAATAATAATTTATTATAAAATAAATTTCTTTTCACTGAGTTTCAGAAACAAATAAAATGTAAATTGTTTTATAACTAGGTTTAGTAGAAAGAAAAATACGTGAATTTTGTAGCCTAGCAGTAAGTTACGAGATGTCTGTACGTAATATGTCGCTAACCTATATTCAGATTTCAGACTATTCTATACCGGTCGTATGTCGCTGTATTCATTTTTAAGTTATATAGGTATTTATAGTCGATTATTACCGTAGAACGGTGTGAATAGGTTCGTAGTTTAAATAGGTAAATGGATAAATTAAGAATGTCGTGTACCTATATTAAAATGTATAGTAATATAAGTAAAAGTTACTTACTAAATAAATAAAATCGTTATTTTTCCTATTCGTATTGACGGCTATATTTGTATTTGAATTACAACAAATTAAGAAATTTGTTTTGCTTAAGAATTCTTGTTATCCCTAATTTTTAAATTCTGATCGGAGCATTGAATTTATTGATTGCACAATGATGTGTGTTTTCTTTTGGGTCTGTCATGACCTTTCAGCACAGTAAAAATGCTTTAACAGCATATTTTATGGTAGGAAAGTAAATCTAGTTGGCACTTAGGTGGAGTCAAAAATTCATAGTAATTTTGTATTTTAGTTTAACTTTAAACTGTTGATACATAAAATTTTCATAGAATGTTGCAATTTTTATGCACTATACTATTTTTCAAATATTGCGATTCTTTTTGAGCTATTTATTGGCATAAGAACATTTTGAAATTAATTAGTTTTTTTAAATTATCGTAGGCAAAATATTTTTTGATTAAAAATCTTGAAAATGTAGTACAACGTTCCTCATAAGTTCTTGTTTGTGGAAATAAAAAAAAATTGAGTATGAAGCCACAAAAAATGAGCGCTTGATGTTGAAATGTTGACAATATCCATCAAATCACGAAAATTGAAAAATTATTTCGAGTTAGGAAATCATAAAAAAATGTCGATGTACTAAGATTTGAAATTTGTATACGAGATTTCCTTAAGTTTTATTCATTTAACGAAAAAAGTTTACTGGAAAGTCAAATAAATTTTTTATTAATGTTTGAAGACGTTAGATATTGGATATTCACAAATTCTCATGCAACGATTTTCTTATTTTCTTATTATTCAAAAACTATTAACCGTAGATACTTAAACTTTTCATCAAATGTTTATTTTACCATTATAATTTAATAATTCAAAATATTTTGAGTTATTTAGATATTTGAAATCTTCTTAGGTTTTTATTCTATAAATGTCAATAAAATTTGATTTGTCCGGTCAAAATGCTTAAAAATGTAATGCAAAGTTCATTACAAGTTGTTTTAATAGCATTTGATAAATATTAAATATCCATTGGCTGTTTTATTTTTATAAGTATTTAAAGTTCAGATTTTGACAAAATGTATAAAAATCTTGAAAATTTTCAAATGGAGTTAACAAGTTATAAAATGTTCAATTTTTATAGCTAAGAATTTAAATTTGAAAACAAAGATACTCATACAATTTTCATACTGTAACCAAAAAATCTAAAAATATAGAAGCACGGTTATTTTTTACAGAAATTCTAAGTTAAAATTTGGACGAAATGACATATTCAAACCAAAAATACTGATTTTAGTAATTTTGTTGCAATTTAAAAATTTTATTCGTGGGTACTTGTAACTTTTAGAGTACATTTTTAAATTGTATACAGTATGAGATTTTCAAATACAATTTGTTTGGTAAAAATTAATTTAACCTACTGTGGTACCTATAGCTAATAGTAGAATAAATTACTTTAAGGGTAAACCGGCATCGATACCCGGTTTGTTTTTCCAATTTTCCAAAATTCTATAAAATTTGAAAATTACCATATTTTATATTTTTTTTACTACCTTAATTATAATACTTTTAAACTAATTTACAGCTCGATACCTATTTAGGGGGGTTTTATATGGTGTATTATATCAACGAAAATTACTTCACATGAAAAACCCTCATGCCCTGTAAAATAGTTGGATTTCGTTATTTTTCTTCTACTTAAAAGAAGAGAACATTTTTTGTGTCGGATCAAAGGCCGATTATTAAATAGTAATAGAGAAATGCGTTTTAAAAAGAACAAATATTGTGCATTATTTAAATGCATATTTTATAGCTTCTAAAATCAGGCTTTGATCCGACCAGCAAAATGTTCACTTCCTTTAAATAAAAAAAATTAACTAACGAAATCCGACTATTCTACAGGACGTGAGAGTTTTTCCTGTAAGACATATTTTTGAAAAAAACGCACAGGCTCCAACACCCAGACACAATAATATCGTAAAAACTGTATATATTATAATTAATTTAATTTACTTAGTAATATTATGGGCTGACAGGACGTCTTCGCTCAAAATCGTTTTTCGTACCTATACAATAATTATTGAATTCAAATTTAGCACATACATTACAGTGACTCTAGACACCTAATCTACCCAGTTACCTGCTTTTTTTCAACTTACTCAATTATTAAAAAAAGTACTGGTGGTTTTTATACTTTTGACTCTCAAACTTGATTCACTTTTATATAAAAAAATCAATACATTCATCGCTTTGCTAATACAATGGTTTGGCTATAATTTGTGTGTAATTTATATCTGGTATAGAGGAAGATTTGGAACTTATTTTTAAATTGAGGTTATATCTCTTGCTAAAAATAATGTTTGAGTTTAGTTTTTGCTGTTTTTCTTATTAGATACTTAGCGGAGAGAATGAATGTATTGAATTTACAATGATAATATGTGTTTGGTTTTTCTGTCTGTCGACTGTCATCAACATTTGGGGTTGAAAAAATGGTCTGATTTTTAAACAATTTTCAAAGTAATGTAATTTAAACACTTTGTATGTATTTACTTTCAACATAAAAGTAATTTTTAACTATTATAGATGTTGAATAATTTGTTTTGTAAATCTTTTGACCTTAGATAATATTGTAATATTGACAAAATTGAATTGTATTTGTTCATTCATCGTATGTTAAAAATAAAAGGCATATTATTTTAGCTAACCTACTTTACCTAGTCAAATATATTATTGGAATCATGATACGTTACTTCAAATTGTGGAGAACGTTATTCTTGGTAAATTACAATGATTGGGTAAGGTTAGGCATTATGATATCGTCACGTAGGTATTGAAAATTATACATGTTTTTAGTTGTCATACATTTATATTAAAAAATCTAATTTTATGTTGTGTTTGGTAATATTTTAGTAATTTTTAGTAAATAAATGGTGACGAGGGCAAGCCTTGTGGACCTACACTGGGGTTATTATTTGAATTTATCATTTATGCTTTAGCTATAATTCTTATAAAATAAAAGTAAAATGTAGGTTCTAGATCTGTTATCAAACAATTAACTTAAACTGAATACCTATATGGAGTTGAATTACTGTAGTAACTAGTAGGTATATTATAAAAATAATATGTGTGAGTAATTAAAAAGTAATTGAAACTCTTATAGGCATTAATACTTTATATAATTCTACCTCGTGAACAATTAATTATTTCTTAATGGAAACATCTGTTGAGTAATATGATTTTAACAAACAATGTATTATAGTTATGTAAATTTATTTGTTTATCAAATATGAAAAACATATTCTATGAATAAAAGTTATAGACATTAGACATAAATTAATAATTATTTACTTGTTAGCTTTTATTTAAAATCGTTGTTTCATCATGAATAAATTAAAATATATTAATTTATGCCACATTTGTATATTGTTATATACATTACCTATACCTAATACGGATAATACTTACTTTATGTATTTTCACTAATTAATGTTTACATTATTGCACCTATAGATTTATTACTGGTAAATTATTTGAGGGGCAGAACCTCCTCCCCCACTGTTATTTTAACTACAATAGGTAAGAAGTAATTTTATATCATCCCTCCAAAAAAGTTTCAGCCACTCTATTAGGCCATATATGATGTTATTCATTTGATTGTCTATCAGTGGTGGATCCAGGGGGGGCAAAGGAAGAATTTTGTCATCTCCCCAATCGCAGTAGTTTTCTTTTGTCTTTCACTGTGTTTAGCCAATTTTGTTGCCAATTTCGAAACTTTTTGTACTTTTGCCCCCCCCCCAGGTTAGGCCACTGTTGTTTATATATTATAAGTATTTAAGGCGTACTATTTTATTTACTTTAAAGTGTACATAGATTTTACTAGGTAGAATAATTTAAATTAAGTTTCCAAGTTTTATTTTGCATTTTAGTTTTATAGATTAAAATATTAAATCAATTATTATAGTCTATAGTAGTTGACCTTTAACCAATAAATATGATGGTATTAAATTAACAATACAATTTTCACGATAAAATTTGTCTTAATTTATTTAAATACCAGACACCTTTTGTAGTCGAAAAATTAGATATTATATAATCATCAATTTCTATATTAAGTCTATTGACTTCTATAGCCCAATATTTTGAGTAAAATCAATTACCTTATTTTTATTCAATAATTATTACCACAAAAACCTTTAGAATTATTACTACCTATAATAGGTGTTCTTTATAATAGTTTTTCGTTA
Organism: Sitobion miscanthi; assembly: GCA_008086715.1. Classification (NCBI taxonomy): domain Eukaryota; kingdom Metazoa; phylum Arthropoda; class Insecta; order Hemiptera; family Aphididae; genus Sitobion; species Sitobion miscanthi. Next base: position 40,090,775 of record CM017797.1, read on the forward strand.
TTCCGTTCCATATAATTTGTACTTTAACTTATTCGAACCCATTCAATGAACTATCACGTGCAGATTGACAAATGTGCATGCAATAAATCGCGACAGTTGAAACATGCGTCCGAACGTCACGTACTATGTAAAGTCTTACAGTTTGTATTGATACAATATACATAGTACAGTGAAGAACAATAGTTAAACAATTTTTTAGACAATTTTTTTTCTTCATTCCCCTACCCTAAGATGCCCCTCCTTGCGCGTCTTATGGATCACGTGTGTATCTATATACATCCATAGTGTTTTGGAAAAATGATACATAAAGTGCATTACATTTCGATCAAACGAACCAAGATGTTCTCGTTCATCTTATTAAGTATAATCTCAATTGTCCTGATCTTGGTATAAATGGCTTACGGAATCTGTAATGTGTATATTATTATTGATGCGAAGTAAAAAAAAATTCTTATTGTCCGCTCCGTGTACTGCTAATCATCGTATGTGACGTTTGTGAGTTGAAAAAATGGTGTGTAATAAGTACTAATAACTAATAGTAATAAAAGTAGAATGAAAAAAAAAACCAATTAGTTTTGAACGAACATCACAATTTTTAACCTTATATATTTATTAAGTATTATGTATGTTTAAACTATAATTTTTGTACATCTTCAATTACTTTCATTCATTGTTTAAATATTGAGGTTTTTAGGGAATTTTATTAAAATCAACAATGATTTTGTTAACCACTAACCATATATCTAGTATCTAGTCATGGCATTATTATGTTTTAATAATTAATTTACTATAATACTATAATATTATACTATGGAACTTACTGTGTATAACCGATATCGCAGAATACTGAATGTTATATCATAATATCGTAATATTTTACGAAAAAGGTGGAGCTTAAAACGAGTACCTTATTATTATAAGAGGGTAATATTGTTGTGATATTATAACAATATTAATTATATTATATTGTCTATACAGAAGTCCATGAACTAATATTATTTGACTAATGTACCTACGGTGCCAGTTATTTAGATCAAAAACACTTATTTTATGTATCGAGAGGATATAATATAAATTATAAAACATTCGGTTGGAACTACATTGCAATGAACAAACACTGTAAATAATATTAAGTTTTAAATTATCGATTACAATGATTACTCATAACATTGTCACCGTCCACATTAAAATACTTTCATAACAATAATAATTTAAAATTGACTATTGGTCGTAGTTATTAGATATAACAAGAGAACAATTATTGTTAAATTAAAAAAGCTAAAATAACTTGAAAATACAATAAAATATAAATTATCCAGAGAAAGGAAATAATAAATTTTTTTGTTGAACTTATAAATAAATACCTTAATGATAATAACTTAATTTTTAAGGATATTTATTGTATCTATTCAGTTCCTCGATTATTCAGTTATCCGGTACATGCACTTTGTGTACGCTGCGCTCCAAATGAACTTGATAATACCATCTACCTTAAATTTTCGCGTTTTTGGTACTAAAATGTGCGTTGCTTCTATTTTATGTATCCAAGATTTATCTCAAATCTCTTTTTACATATTTTAACCATCTGTCAGTCGCCGTATATTCGTATATGTGGTTTGTTTTTGAAGGCTGTTACGACCGCAACGGCCTTATATAACACACACACTATTACTTCGACATTTCTGTAATCTGATAAACTAATCGTCAGATATATTAAACATCTCATAATTAAAATGTTTAACAATAATAACCGTAATAATTGGCCTATCATCCCGATTAAAACTGTTCATACAAATAAATAATCTAATTCGCGTCTTAATGCAGTCACATCAGATGATGAACTGATAGTACACTAACCTAATACAAAGCTCCACTATGACTCTTTTATTTTTGATCATACGACCTAAGTACCTAAAATTAACACCAACAAACAAATTCACATAAAAAATTGTTTTCATTAACAAATCGTTTGAAATTCTTAAAAAAAATGTAAATCTAGTCGAAAATCCGAACGAGATTCCAGTTGATAATGTGGTCACACACACACATCTCTCGACTCAGATTAGATGGATATTCTTGCAACATTTAAATCCCCTCCAAATTTCGTGAGAGGCGTTGAAGATTTTCCTGAACTATGAAAAATACTAATCGAAATAATTGGCGATGAAAACTTTGTAAATCATTCACAGATCGTCTTAAAATTCAAACCAGTAATCTTGATGCCTTACAGGTTACTAATCCACTTTTTAAAGGAGAAGAAGGCTGAAGGTAATGAATAATGATAAACCCTTACATACGAAAAACGATTCTGACCGGAGACGTTGTGTTATTCTGGTAGGCCCCCCACATAGAATTTTGGGCCCCACTATTCCAATTAAATTTTCAAAAAATTAAAAAATAATTTCAACAAGTTCCTAAAATAGCCGGGCCCCTTAACTCCAAGTCCAACAGCCCCCTCCCCTCCCTTGTATAGTTGTATCCTAGTATACTAAATGTATAAATAATCAAATTTAATAAAAAAAAAATAATAATAAAAATCGAAAAAATCTCATGGTTATAAATAGCGTAATTACGGTAAACTTATTTTTTTGTTGAAGGTAGAACAATTTGTGGGAAATCTTCTATTAAAATATCTCATGTTAGCTATGAAAATATTATAACATTTTTCCACTAATCTACTACCCGATAACCATTTATGAGGGGGGGGGGTTGATAGGGTGTATAATATCGAAAAAAATGACTTCACGGGAATAATTCTTAGGCCTTGTAGAATTGTCGGATTTTGATAAATATTTTTTTACCTGAAAGAAGAAAACTTCTTACAGGCCGCATCAAATTCTGATTTTTTATTTTATTTTAAATAATGGTATAATATAATATATAAAAAAACGCTTAATATTGTATTATTTTTGAAAACATATAAAGTTTGAGAATATAATTTTGAAAAACGGAGATTGATGCGGCCTGCAGAATATTAGGTACCCTTTATTAGTTAAACAAAATTTGGTCGATTCTACAGTGCAGGATCATTTTTCCCATAGAGCATATTTTTGTTTACAAAATTACATTAGCACCGGGTGCCTAAATTTACCGGTAAAGATCCAATATCGTAAAAATTTTAAATTCAATCATTCATAAAAAAATAATGTTACGTACCGGTAAACTAATTTTTTCGTTCAAGTATAAAAATGTATAAAGAATATTCTATTAAAATTTTTAATGTTAACTATGGAAAGTAAAACTTTTATTAATTTCTAACTAAAAATAATTTGAAAATGTTATCAAAATTTAAACTTTAAATGGATATAAAAAATAATTGTGCCGTCAAATATTTTTGAACTTCCATTAAAGAAACTTAGGAGGAGTCTTGCATTACATTGTCTAGCTATTTTAGTATTTTACTTAATGAAAAAGTTTTTATCGAGAATAATTATTAAAAAATGTACCTACTACATTTCTCAAGGCTATAAATAGCTTAAAAACATTCAAAATATTTCCATATACTTATGGAAAATGATAATATAAATATTTTGTGAACATTTCAAGTGTTTACAGTTAGGTATTCATTCTTGAGTTAAAATAAAAAAATAAAATCGATTTTTTCATTTTATTGGATTTGCGTTAAAATTACCATTTTTTTTCACTTTTATTTTTGTTTTCCCGATGTTTTTAAAAACTATTGAAAATTTTCATATAGATTCACTTTTCTATCAGAAAAGATGCTTATTTCAATTTTTACTACCTAGGTACCCCAAATGTTGATGAAAGACAGAAAAAAACACATCATTGTAAATACAATACATTCATTCGCTATACGTTTGCTAAGTCTAAAATTGTTTTGCTATATATGTATACACTACAGATATTGCACGTTGTTTAGCATAAGTTTAAGAGTTAAATTGTAATTTAACGTAGGCCGCAGTTGCTAGTTATGGTTAAAACAATAATAATTGATTTACACATTTTGTACTTTCAAATTCCTATATAATAGTTTTATAACCGACAACAATTCTTTGGTTTAATTATATGTAATAACATTTAGTATATGATTTAAATTATTCGTTATAAATTAATATTATATTGAAGTGGTTTTTAAAATATTTCTGTTCTACAGTTTTATATCAACTAGAAGAGAAATTAATTTTAATGGGTGCAAAGTAATCGCTTAGCTTAAGCTAACAATTGTTTATCTTTCATAATCACATGCTTTTGAGTAAATATTGTAGATTTTGTCATTTTAAAAGTCTTAATATGTTCTCCAGATATTCCAAATAAATTTGGCGATGATATCAAAATTAGATTAATTCTTTGTGTACCTGTCTAATCTTACAAAATGCTTAGCTACTAAGTACGAATTTTAATTGTGCGTATAATTATTTTAATGTACTTATATTAACCACGGACCACGGTAATGTTTTATGAACTTGAAAAATAATGATACACAATTATATTACTGAAACCAAATATTTTTATTATAGGCGCCTACGTTACACAATTTATGTATCGGATAACATACATAGTATATACAAGCGATTCGTTCAACTGTCAGATTACAACTATTTTTAAAATAAAAAGAACACGAGCTTGTTTAAAATATCCCGTCAGTTAACAAACAATAATATGAGCAAATAACAGTTCACGATATAATTACGCGTTTTAAATGTTTAAGATAAAACGGGCATATATAATTGAATAATACTATAGAGTAAAGACTTAATTTTTAAAAGATATTTTATTAAATTTTGAACAATATACCATGATATTTTTGAGCCAAATTTCAGAAAATTGATTTAAATAAGTAAAACTGTATTCTAACTAGTATCTATGAGAAGTTTGAAATACTTCAGTAAAATTATTAATGTGAAACGTTAGATTTTTTGATTTTGATAAAATGCTAAGTATAAGTAAAATAAATATACGACATAAGTAATACCTATAAGACGTGTTATGAACTTATGTCTATTATTTTGTAATTTAAAAAGTATTTTATTTTTTTTGTACATTACCTAGTTATTTTATAATTTACATTATATGCATTAAATCAATATACCGATTATACAAATTAATACTGAGTATTTGGATGTGAGTCATATTTTCTTATTCTTAGACACTAGTGATATATTATTAAACTATATTATGATATTTTAAATGTTTAATTTGTGTTATAAAATATGTATAAAGTTGTATCATACTATGGGCCAAAAGGAAAAATTCATTTTTACCATTGATTCAACTCGATTTAGCTATGTTATACTTTAGATACATTTTATTACAAACATGTATAATTCACCTTCCTATTTATATTAAACATTTTCGTTTTTTGCAGAATCGTTTTATGCATGCCAAAAGGTTACTATAAAATTTGAAATAATTTTAAAATTGTACTTAAATTTCAAATTTTATCAAAAAGACTTTTTTACCACCACAATAGTATTCACTCAGAAATAACAAATCTTATAAATAGTAAATACTAGATGTACATTTCATTCTCATTTACTATAATACAATTCAATTACTTTTTGCACGCTCAATAATAATTTATTATTAGTACTTAGCAGCAACAGTAAATGCTGTATTTATATAGTATGGTATTTTTAGTACATTAAATGTAATAAGAAATATTGGACTATTTGAATAAGACAATTATGTTTGAAACATCACATTAAACTATAAAAACAATAATACATTTTAATGGTAAATATAATAAATAATTACGCTTTATAACCTAACCTATGTATCGATGCTAATTTTTCTAATTTTATCACTCAATTTGAGGTTGTCAAAGGTTGATGGCTTATTTTCCAATGATATCATAAGTATTTTACTACATAAGACCTGATAATGTATTTCGAAACATCAAGTTGTTCTTTAAATTAAATATTTTATAAATTACTATAGTATTATACCGTTATATACTATTGTTATTATTCATTAATCATTACTCATTAGTTATTTTTAATAACTGGACCCTGAACATAATATTATAATATGTCTGTACTCAGTATACCTATCTAGTATCTAAGGTATGTTACAAGTAAACTAAGAGATTATTGTATATTGTATTTACTTTAAAGCTGATAATACATTGGTAATAGACAATAGTTTACCAATAATAATATACATTGTTATTAACTGTATGCGATGCATTTATTTAGCACAATAAATACAAATATGAAGAGGTAAAAAAACGTGAAATAGAACTGATGAAGACTGCCTTACTAAATTTTCAACATTTATAGGTAGTTTTTTCTCTTTGATGAACTATACTGAGAAAATAAATATTACCGTTTTAATTTTTTACAACTAACAATTATTATCGATTAGATTACATTTTGAATTGTCAGAAGGACTACATTAATCTTTTGAAACACTCCTTATGGTCTAAAAGTTTTCACAAAACGAACACATAAGTCATTAAGTTATTACAATATATAAGTTTATACTTTTGATAATCGGTTCTAAGTGGAGCGATGAATACATTGGTTCAGTTGATTTTAGTTATTTTGTTGTAATTTAAAAAAATATTATTCATTGGGACTTGTAACTTTTCTTGGCCATTACGTTAATTATTATTTAATTGATACACAATTAAATTGTTCCTAAACATTTATAATAATTTTAAGATGTTTATACCATAGACATAGTTGTTCATATCGTGGTACGTTACGTCGCGCGTCGGTTAGTAGTTATTTAAAATAGTTATAAGTAAATAACCTCTAGTTATAGTATACATGAATTAATATTATGATGATTAATGATTATTATATAATATTTTTGATTTATTTTTTGCAAAAATTAGTTTAATCTACAAAATTACTAGAAAAATTAATTTCTTAGGTATTCCAATACATAATAAAATATCCTTAGATATATAGGCTCACAATCAGTCTCTGTTCAGGATTGTTTTTCATATCTAATGATTTATAATAAAATTAAAGCTAACACATCCATCATAGTGACCCACTGTGACCTTCCAATATCTAGGTGCGCTCAAACCTACTGTTCACCAGAGTGACTTTCCCAGTTTTTGAACGATACAATTTCATATTTTTATATGAATGATTGAATTTGATAAAAAAAACGCTTCTGAGGGGAGGATCAGTGTTACAATTAGTAATTATATGTAGCAATAATGCAATATATATTATAGAAATTAGTATGTTTAATAAATAATAATATATAATTTGAAATTAAATTCATAAATTATTTTTATGTTCAATAGTAAATTGAATAAATAGAAATTAATATGAATAGAAATTCATACATTTTCATTGTTACAGTATGAAATACTTACCTACTTGGGACCTCATTTTTTGAATCTTCAATCTTAAACATTAAAAATTGAACATTTTATACATTTTTGAATACAAAATAATTTGCAAATATTAAATTTGATAAATGTTGTTAACTTATTAACTTTAAATGCTTTAAAAAATATCGTGCATTTGTATTTTAGATTCTGAGCGAAGCGATAAATGTATTGATTTTACAATGATGTATGTTTATTTTTATTTATATTTTTTTTTGTGTATGTCCTCACCTTTTAGGACAGTAAAAGTGCTTGGATTTTCTTCAACACTAACTTTTCTGATAGGAAAGTAAATCTAGTTGGTACTTTGGGGGCTCAAAAGTAAAAATTTCTCAGTAGTTTTCAAACGTAACGTGAAAAACAAAAGAAAAATTAAGGAAAAACTGGAAATTTTACGCAAAATCTGTTTTCGAGAAAATCGATTTTGGTTTTTGGTGTAACTCTTTAACAAATTACCGTAGGTACACGAAATTTTGACTGAATGTTTATATTAGCATTTTCTATACACGATAACATTTTGAAAATAATTTGACTCTTTTTGAGCTGTTTACAGACATTGTTAGTTTTCAATATTTTAGTTTTTTTTTTTTTTTATAAATATCAATAAAATTTTATTTGTTCGATAAAAAAGCGTGAATAATTAATATAAGGCTCCTAATGGCAGTTCAAAAATATTGAAAATACATAGGCACAATTTTTTTTTTATAAGCAATTTAGGTTCAAATTTTGACAAAATTTATCAAATTTATAATTTAGTAATTATTTTGTAGTTAAAAATTAATAAAATGTTCAACTTTAAATCAAGTTGAAAATTTAAATCAAGGTTCCACAAAAATAAGAAAATATTTAAATTAATTTATTCACAAAAATATCGTCAATTATACTTAGTAATATGCTGACTGAACGTTTTCGCTCAGAATCGTTTTCTTATACAATGATATTATATCATTGAATTCAAATTTAACACCATTCATTACAGTGACCCACTTGTAACCTACTATACAGCAGAGCCACATTCACTTACCCACATTTTTAATATTTTAAACTGCTATGTGAGGCGGTTTGTATTACATTTTCAAGTTTTTTGAGACAACGAATGTCCAACGATTTTTTTTGAAGTAGACACTAAGAACAATATTCTGTCACAAAAAGGGAAAAATTTTTTTCGTTCTTCGCAAATTTTACTGTTATTTGTTAAATACTTTTTTAGGATTTAGGACCGATTTCGGTTGGTTATGAGCTACGGTTATCGTATGAGAAGTCTGTTTGTGGTTATTTATGGTCCTATAAAAAAATATCACTTACATAAGCCTTAGGACTTTCCGCTTAGGGCCCCATAAATTTGTGTTTGAGGCCTCAAGAATCCTAGTTGCGGCACTGGCACACAGACAAAAATAAATTATTAACATATTGTTGTAAAATCAATACATTCACATCTCTTCTCATTCTGCAGAATCTAAAAATAATAGAAAAACTGGAATCTTCTCGAAAAACCAGTTTTCGACCAAATAAATTTTGTTGATGGCAAATCAAAAACGAATAGGTATTGATATTTTTTATACATATGTTATAAAATTATGTTCAACTTATTTTGACTTTGTTTGAGATTCTTATAGATGTATTCAATTTACAATTTGTTTAGATTTTTTCTTTAAAATTTGTAAAAAAAAATGTTTCTGTGTCAAAAAGATTTGCAATTGAATTCAAGGTGAGATCAAAAATTTATATTGCAATCAAAAAATCTATATACATATATAAGCACAGTTTTTTTTATAGATATTTTAAGTTTAAATTTGGCCAAAATTAGATATTTAAACGAAGAATAACGGTTTTAGTTATTTTGTTGTGATTAAAAAATATTATTTGTAAGTAGATATTTGAAAATTTTAACGTATATTATTAAATTTTATTCACACAGTACAATTTTTAAATGGAATGTTTTCGACTAAATTTAAATCAACCTACCGTATTACTAATAGTAAAATAAATTACTTTTGTAGCAATAGATAGTATCATAAATTATACGTATAGGCTGATAGATTGTCTTTTATATATTGACTTTGCTCAATCGTTTTTCCATTGGTACACTGATTTAATATTAAATTTAAATTATTTAACTCATAAGTACCTACTTTACAGTGACTTGAGTGACTTACTGCTCGATACCTACTACTGTACAGTAGAAAGATTACCTGCTTTCCCCTTTTATAGTAATTAAAGTTGTTGGTGTAATGATAATTCTAAAATATTGGATTGGAGTTTAGTTTAACTACCTACCTATTTAAATAGTAGGGTGTAAATAATTATTTATTCTTCGATGTAAGTAAAATAGATTTACGTACGAATATACATGAATAAACAGAATTATTAATAAGACAAATTTTTAAAAATATTCAAATTCACAACATGAATTTATTGTTAAACTGTGTACATTTTATGATTATAAGTTTAAATTAATTTATCATTAGTCATAAAATTCACACAAAAACCTTAAAATTAATTTTTTTTTTTAAACATAAAGACCGCAACAGCTCTGGCTATTAAAAAAAAATTAATTTACTTACACGTGATATTGTTTTTTCCATATTAAATAAAAAATAATATCAATATAAATAATGTAATATTAATTCTTAGTAATTAATCAATAAACAAATATTATTTGACAGCAGTTGTTTGGCTATCGAACGATTGAGGACGTTATACCTTTTTGGCCGAACGATTGAGAATACTTAAAAATAACAAAGAACTTACCACTGACCCCCAAAAAACCCAAAAAAGAATACGATTGAGAACGAATTTACGCGCAACGTTGCCATATCATTTATTTGGCTATTGAAAGATTAATGCCCGTATGCATAAAATAAATGTTCTTAAAAAAAAGTCATCAATTAATAATTGTTAAAACAATTAAAATATTCATACTACAAGGATAATAATCCTTAAATATGGTTTTACACAAAAATAAGCTATATGCAATATTATAATGTAGGTAGTATTTGTTATACTTCAATCATTTTTACAAATTATTCATATTCATAGATCATTAGTAATTACTAACATTTTTAGATCATCTAAGACCCCAAATCTACTTAACCTATTGGCTTTTGCCATAGAGCATAGACATATTATCCTTAGTACCTTGACTCTAACTATCATAGTTATTTTCAATATTGTTTTTGTTGGAGTTTCAGTTAGAATTTTAATAACAATTAACATAATATATTGCTAATTCAATATCAACAAATTATTGTGCTCAAATTATCATTAGATTAAATTAGGCAACGTCGGAAAAAAAAAATTAAATATCGAGCGTTCTCAATCGTGTTACTAAAAATGCCGTTCTCAATCGTATTTTACTGGTTGTTTTCTGTATATTTTAAGAACAAAACTTAAAGAATTCAATTTAAATAAAGGTATATTTGGTAGGTATAGTAGGTTAGTAGTTATATAGTTATTGTTATGTTTAATATTGTGTTATGTATATAATGTATATTATGGTCGTAGTTTATCGATTTTCACACCCAAAATTAACATTACATAAATACACATTATAATCATTAAAAATCATCGTCGTAGTGTTCAACTTCAGGCATACATGGACTCGTAACAACAACACGTTTTTGACCCTTATTATACGCGTCGATTACATAAAATACGACGTACCTACAAATAATATTATAGTGCAGGCGTGTCGAAGGGAGTATTCGAGAGACGACCGTCCCTGAGTCTTTTTTGTTTTGTTTGTTGTACACAATAACTGGAGTTTACAGCAGGTATGGTAATATGATCGTTGGGCGCGGATTGTTGGTTAAAAAACTTTGGTTCTGATAGAAAGTTCATCTTGCATCGTCGCCACTCACCATTGGTTTGTACGGTAGGTATAGTAGAATGTGGTTATGGCTGAATTATTGTCGCATTAAAGTCGAAACGGTCGCACCCGTGTTTGGTAATAAATATTGTGAATAGAAAGTTCTCTGGAGGGTGCGAAGAGACTACACCGTACGTTAAAATAATAGACAGTTACAATGACCAAAGAATATATACATTTTTTCATGCAAATTTTCACGATGCAATTATTTTTGCGCACATCACTGGGGGTGTTAAATACGTGTTTTCAGCCCATGCGAAATTATTGTTGAGCGGAAAAACAATAATTGTAATATATTCGCGGGAAAATGAATTGACTCCCCAACACGTACTATAATACTTCTATACAATATACATAATACATACATACAACACCGGGGCAGTTGCAATCTCCTGATTTAGGTGGCCCTGATGGTCTGACCTATCTATTGCAACTAGGGAATGACAATTAACGTACTGTTGTTTGAACTGATTTAAAATTCCGTTCGTTTTCACTATAATATATTCAACAACATTAATTGTTGTTAAGACATTCCTGTTTTAAATACTGTTAAATTATCGCGGTTTTTTTAATATCTAGGTGTTATATCTAAAATCTAAATAATAATAATAATAAAAAATTGTTTGGATAAAATTAACTTATCATATACCTATCGCTCCTACCTATTATATATTATTATCTACATTGAGATTCATTTCACTCTTAATGAACAAAAATAATAGTAATAAGAATAACGACCATGGGCATATACAGGTACTTAAAAGTTATAAGTCTATGATAATAAAACATTCGTTTGTCTTTATAGTTGATAATGATATGCGATCTCTTCTAAACATACTAATCCGAATGATAAGATAATAATGATAGTACTTAAAAAATAAATCTAATTAATATACTGGGCAAGAGATTTTTCAGAATATAATTTTTACCCTATAGATAATGCCTATATGTAATATAATTTTTATAAAAATTAGGATTTGAACTTATTTTTATAATTATCTTACACAATCTGTCAATCTATTAAAGTTAAGTATGCAATATGAGTATGTTAGATGTTAGTCGATTTACACGTCTTGAACGGTGGAAAGAACATGACTAGGTACCTATATTTAAGTTATTTACTATTTATTAGTATTTTTGCAATTTACAACATTATGTTTTGTAAATTATGAGTAATTATCGAATAATTATACAAACCGTAAAATAACCTTTCAAAAAAAAACTGTAAAACTTTGAGCGAAAGTGTGTAAATCTAAATTTAAAAATATTGAAATCAATAGGTGCTTATAACAAACTAAATAGGCTTGGTATACGTTCTGAAAACTTAATCTCTTGTCGGGTTTTATTATCTACATATTGAGCCGGTATTCAGTAAAGGGGGGGGGGGTTAAATACAATTGTTATGGGGTCCAATTTATTTAATTGCATAACCTGCCGATTAACTATGCACATGCCTATTAGTATTTATTATTATTATTATTTATGTGGCACGGTGGCAGTTGCCACCTATACACACAGCCACACACACACACAAACAGACACTCACTGCAAGTTCATCTATACAGCATATTAGTCGTGGCTAAATACACTGGTATGTTCTGGACTTGGTTTTGCGCATGTGTGCTACGTCACGCTGTCTGCTTGTTAGTGTCGTCCGCCGCGAAACGCAGACAGACTTACGTCATAATTACACAAATCTATATAGTAATAAATAATAATGAAAAAATGCCAGCGCCGACTGTACGATATTTCGTCCAGGCTGAGATCATACCAATATGTCATTTAGCCATGCATATTAGTCAGTGCACGTCATGATATGTATAATATAATATTATAATATGATCATAATCACAGACGCATTAACTCGAGTGCGCCGCTGGAAGACGGCGGCGGCAGTGGTCGGCGGGCCGGACACAACAGCGGCGGCGGCCGGTTGATGGCGGACGGACGGGAAAACACCAGTAACGGTCTGTCGGCTGCCGCGTGAACGTCCCCGGCCTTATACGTTTGTGCGTACCACCGCCACCGCACCGTCATGAATACGCGACGGCTGTCGTTGCCGCCGCCGCCGCCACCACCACCGCTGCCGCCGCCGCCGCCACCGCGATACCACCGCCACTGCCGCCGCCGATGCGGCACGCACTTGGTTAACGGGCGTAGAACTTTCGAGACCGATCGCCGGAAAATAATAGATTTTTCTTGCAGCGCCACTCACACACACACAAAAACACACACACACAATAGACGCGTGTAAATTATTATTATAGTACATGTACGTAAACGCCGTGTGTATAATGTATATACATGTGTAATGTGTTGTATATAAATTATATATAACAGTTTATGGCGGTAACGGCAACAATATAAAATTTACATACAACTAATGCTATTTACAATAACATATTATTATTATTATAATTTGATATATTACGTATGCGTAATATTAATTACTTATTGAATTTGTATTGTTGCAAGTACACGCGTTATATTATATTATAGATAGTATAAATGAAAATAATATTAAAAATATATTCCGAGACGGTATGTGTGCGTTATAATAATAATAACATGTACAATATGTTTTTGTTGCAGGACGTGCAATTGATTTTCGGACGAAAACGGTGGACGAAACGATAATCCCAGGACTTTTGATGCGTTGGAAGATGCCGAATGTGGCGGTCGTCGCCGTCGCCGCCGCCGCTATGTTGCTGGTCACCGCGGAAACGGTGTTAGCGGCCGGTGGCGGTGGTGGTGGTAGCGGCGGCGGCGGCGGCGGCGGTGGACGACAACGCGGCACGGCCACCGCCGCCGCCGCCGACCGTCAGCAGGACTTTGACAGCGGCGACAACGAGTCCCCGCGGACGCCGGCCGCCGTCCAATGCGCCAATTGCTTGGGCCACGATGGAATCAAGTCGCTGAGCATCGAGCTTATCAAAGCGTCGATACTGAACAAGCTAGGCATGCAGCGGCCGCCGGAGTTTGGTGGTCGGTTGCCGCCTCGGGTGCCCACCGATCTGCCACCGCTGCAAGATCTCATGCGCAAGTACAACACCGACCACAGCAGTTCGGTGGTGGTACTCCCGCACATCCGGCACAAGTCGCACCACCTAGACGACAGCGCCACGGACATGCAGAGCGATGAAGCGACCGGTTACTCGACTACCGCGGCCATGGACAACACCAACGGTTACAACGGCGGCGACACCAACGACGACGACGACTATCATGTCAAGACGCACAAGCTCATAGCGTTCGCTCAGCCGCGTAAGTACAACTCCGAACAGCCTTTAGTCTTTACCCGCAGTGTTTCTCAACCCTTTTTAATGCATATACGTTGAATTAGACATCTGATTATTTTGCGAGATTACTTGAATTTATTTGTCTAACGTGTATATTGCACGGGTTATACCATGTGCTGATCAGCTGGTGTCTGAACAATTAGTTGGCAATCTCCAAGGAGGTAGTGACCCCCTAACTTGAGTAGAATCACTAGTATATACCCTATATGAGTTGAAAAAAATCATCCCACTGTGTGTTCTAAATCCGTCAGAGTCACACGTCATCACGATTTTTGCGTGTAATGGTTTTTCTTAACCATTTTGTAAAATTTTTCAACTTTTTGACTATGCGGTTATATGGACATAATCGGTGTATGCATAATAATATTATGTATATAATCGTCATCATATATCCACAGTTATCTTATAGTGAAAAATCCCGGTAACAATTTATAGGTATATTAGATACTAGGTGTACTATATAATGTTTATTATGTTTGATATCTCGTTTTTATGTAAACCTTTGACATAGGAGTAATTTTTGTTTTAACGTTTTTTTTCGATTTAACGAATAATTTGAAATGTCATTATTGTGATTTACCGGGTACATTGGTACAACAATACAAGTAGACAATATTTTTATCTATAATTTAATTAATTTCATTTACTTTGAAGAATCCATTCGTAAAAGCATGTTAAGAATTTCTATTTTATACACAATTTTCTCAACAACGTTTCGATCTTTTAATTAATATTTATGATATTATATTATTACATACGTCTTATAGGTACAAGTCACAAGCAATATTTGTTTTAATAAGCATGAACGTTAAAGATCAATATCTCTATACATTATAGGTACATCTAATATAATAGTATGTTGTATATTCAATTACAATTTATGGGAGTGGAAAACTTATTTGTACTACCTTAGTTACCTATGTTGTGGTATTTTATTACATATATGAGCAATTATCGTTCATAAAACTGTTAAAATGAAATTTTTATGAATATTTTTCAATTTTTTAAGCTCATTACCTATTGGTTATTAATAATTATTAATCAACTCATACACAAAGCGTTGTTTAATGTGAAATTGTATTTTATAAATATCATTAATTTAAATTATACACTGCAGATGAGTTATACAATAACGGTTTTGACAAAACTTTAGGGAATAGGCTAAACATTTTATTGCAAAGCACAAAAAATTGCAAAAATTGTTTTCATCTCCTTACAAAAAACTGTCCAAGCGTATTTACGTATTTATTTTTTGTATATTTTAAAACTTTTATAATATTTACTGTAATTAATTTTCATAAATTGTTATTTTTTAATAATAACATTAAAATTTAATGAATTACCCAAGTATCATCGGTGCCCTATAGCCCACTTAAAATCACAACTGGAGTTATATTATATGGTAGGATCAAACCATTTAATAATGTATAACTTTAATCTGGATAATATTATAATTTATACTATGAATAAAAATAAAAACTAACAATTACCGACATAACTTTGTAACATTAATATTCTTAAAGAATTTTGTTACACAGTAACTTAAATAAATATTAATTTGGTTTCTATATTTATTTTTTTATAAGTTTTTATTTAATATTTATAAATGTTGGTTTACGTGCTATACTAATTTAACGGTTTCATTTATATGAATAATTAAACACGTTATAGTGATTATACGTTCCTTTTTGTATTTTTAAAGTGATAGCAATAAAATATTATAATATCGTACATAATGGGTACGTTTTACACTATATTTAATGTTTTTATATAGTTCATGCATATTATAAATACCAGCTCAATATTTAATTTAATATTACTTCTTATAATATGATAAACAATATTTAAATCATTGTTATTTTTATCGTCATAAAATTTGAATATAATTGAAACCTAATGTAATATATAATTAAAACAAATGAATTTTTAAATGAATTAATCGTCTAAGTGCACACACATACATTATATAACGATATAACACAATTAAATCTAATATTTTGATCTACCACAAAATAAAATTATAAATAATATTTTATACGATTTAAATTTAAAAAAAGAATAAATTACTTCACGAATTATGATTAAAATTAATATGCACTATTATGCATTATAATTTATAGTTTATTGTTGGCGAAACGAAAGTAGAATCGTTGGTCGTTATATTATACTCCGTATTCGTTTATTACGTCTACACGGGTGGAGGAGGTCGTACGTGTAATTGACTGCACGCTTAACTCAACTCTGTTTAGGTAAGGTACCTAGGTAATTTTACAGCACGTGCAACAAATTTATAAGTACCTATAAGCTACAACATGTCTGTGTTCTGTCTGGCTTAATATGATAAAAAACAAAAAAAAACTGTCTAAGTCAATTCCGGGATGCTCGTATTTCGTCTTAAGGGTGAAGCTCTATAATTCGCCGTCATCGGCTAGTACGAATTTTCAGGGTTGCTTAAGTAACATACACCTGTAATATAATAATAACAATACATGTATAGAGTACCTACTTAACAGACATACAGTGTGGTTACATAATGATCGGTGACTAAAATATATACCTATATATAGGTATAGGTATGCTCACAATGTTAGCTGCTGGTGTACCGATATATTATATATACAGGGAAAGGGAATATCGATCGATCTTTCGCGGGGTTTAATGCACCCGGCCTCGGCTCAACGGAGGAGGTGTTCTATAAATGTCCTGTACACGTATACAACAATTTATAGAATACTCACACATAACACTATATATTTATGCATACATTGTAGTATTCTAATCACATTATAATTTATTTCATATCACACTATAACCATAATATAGCCAGGGTCATGGATTCCGCGAGCAAGTCGCACGAATACTCCTTAGAGAAGGTTTTTTCTTAATATATTGTGTACACTCTTTATGAGATATTAGATATGTTATGCTATTATTATTATATGAAGTGGTTCGGCGTATAGTCTGCGTGGCGCGTGGTAAAGTGTGACATTTTTCGAAAAGTATAGTGACTTAAACCTAGAATCGAAGTTGAAATCGTTCGAACATAAAATTATCCAAGTTATTGTGTATTATTAATTTTTAGTCAATTGCAATTGACTTTTCTTCGTTCAATATATTATTATAGACTAATAATTTTTTCTCTATTCACTAAATTATATAGAGTATATTATACATGCAAAATGGACGATAACATTTTTTTGCTATCATAAAAAGATAATATAATTAAATTATATTAATTTTTGTCGTGAGAACAACTTTCTAAACTATTTTATGTTATTTCCAATTAATGTTACCTTAAGGCTGTACATCTTTCTTCATTCAGTCATTCAGATATAAGATTATTATATGTTTTATACACTTTAGTTATATATTTAGTCATTTTCAGCAAATATTAATTTTTTTATTGACATGCAAATCGCATTATTGCAAATTGTGTAAAAGAATATTTCGAAATAAACGAGCGTATTCTTTTAAAAGTATAAATAATCTTTTAAACAATTTTAGTGTTTGTTAAATTATAATAGTGTGTCATCATTCAACGTTGTTTTATGCGTAAAAACTACTTTTTGCTGAATCTCAACATTTGCCCGTTCACAAATGAGTGTGTTAACAATTTGTATTACGCTTTTAAAATATTACAATTTATTAATTCTGTAACCAAATTAGTAAAATATAAAATATTTTATTTTAATACCACTAAACAATTGTCAGAGATACAGCAACTTTATTTTTTCAAATGTATAACAATCGTTTTTAACAATTATATAATTATTATAAATTGCATGTAGAATTGTAGAGTACAAAATACAATAATTTGTATGAGCATTGAATAAGTGTGAAAATGAATATATTTTTTAATAATAGTTAAAAATAAACATAATAAAATTGTGGATCGTACTAATTGATAATGGGACGTATAATTAATTTAAAATTCAAGGTCTATAAGCGTATAATTATCGTAATTAAATCAGTCTTAAATGTAGTTCCAGATCTGGGTCTGAAGTGTACATAACTTCCTAATAATGTTTGGATGATAACATATTGTAGTCACTATTGGTACCTACGATATTCAAATACATGGTTATTATGATGTTATAACCATTTGTTCTTGTGCGCAGGTGCATGGCCATAATTTTTTTTGACGGGGCGTTTCAACATTCAAAATACTGCCCCTGTTTCTATGCATATAATATGGGAGTTTGTAATTTGCACCAATTTAAAGATATGTAATTTGCACCACTGCAGGTAGTCGAAAGTAGTGTTTGTAATTTGCATCCAAATAAGGGTATGTAATTTGCACCACCCTCGTGTAGTCCAAAATAGGAATTGTAATTTGCACCAAAATTAAAATCGATTATTTTTTCGATAGTATCTCGATAGTACCAACTTAGAAGTTTTTATTTTTAAAAAAAATGGTGCAAATTACACATGTTATATATATTTTGGGTCGATTTTGGTACAAATTGACCACAGCCTATAATATTGTTATAATATGCTATATCAATTTATTATTATGGGTCAACTCTTTGTGTTTTATCACATTTGATGCTGCGTCTGTATAAATTATTATTATTTTTATATTGGCCTGTCGTCAATTTTTCGGACCATAACATTGATTCGCAAAAAAAAAAACGACTTAAAATCTCCTCAATATTCCATTAAAACGATATACGCACAGCTATTATACTTTATTTTTTTATTCATAACATATAGATGTGTGCGACACGCGACGCATATATTATCATCTTTATCTTGCCCGAACCTCAGTCTGTGAGATGATTAGTTGCAGTATATAACTCGCGAATAATGCAACGTTTCCCACTGTGGGACGCTTTGTACGAAGGCATGTGGGTTGCAGTGTTGCACGGGTGTGTTTGTGTGTGTGTGTGTGTGCGCTGTACAACACTCGTGCACATATTATAGAGTATCGTAATAAAAATGCGAGGTTTAACGTTTACGTTTTTTTCTAACGGGACGTGAATAGGCACACTGCACACACGCACATGCGTACATAAAATAATACATAATAATAATAATAATAATAATAATATGAAATAATATACGTAGAAAATCGAGTATTGCGTGTGGTTATAATGCCGGAGATAGAAATAGATTTAGAGAGACGGAGCGAGAGAAATATTATTACGGCGGAAGAAGGAGTATTGTGCATTAAATATATATATTATAGGTACTTAATACATGGCAGATTCTTGCGTACTTACGCCGAATACAACGCGTCGACCATAAAGTAGCTGTTCCAAGAAATGTGAATTATTATCTATAGCGTAATTATTATTTCCCGACATGTTTAACCTGTTTCTTCCGTTTTTTTTTATTATTTTTTTTCTCATTTTTTTTTTTTTATTTTCCCCCCGTTATTATCAGACACGAACATAATTATCATTAGACAGGTATCTTTTATCTTTGTGTGTATCATTATTATTATATATTTATCATAATGATGTATTAAGTAAATAGATGCTCCGCATGCCGCGAGTATAATATGACGTGGGCGTCATCGGCGGCCGTCGTTTTCAAATTTGATCAGTGACTTCTTTCAACCGCTTCGTCGACAAAATAATAATAATATTATTATTATAATCGCGTCGCGTCACGCGCGTGGTGGTCAATTGGCCGTGTGTACAGCCGGTAGCATGACTGGCGGGTGGTTGGGCGGGTTACCGAGCGCGTCACGTCGCGTATAATATACGACGAGGGGAAGAGAACGCGTATAATATCAAGTGGTCGGACGGAAACCCTATCGCAGCGGCGACCGAACGTCGAACGATGATCGCGCGCAGTCGATCGGTTTTTGGGTCTGCAAACTTTTGAGACTGTCCGTGGTTAGATATATATATATATATATAATAATATGTGGGTGCGGATTGGCGGGGAACGACGAAATGGTTTTCCCAATATAGCAACGCTATTGGGGACTTCAACCCCGCACCCGGTTTTTTTTTTAATATATTAGTCGTATACGACATTTGATACAATCGTCTATATTGGATAAATAGGTGTACTATCTACTATGTATTATTATATATTATATTATATTATATTAGGAACGATAAACATTTTATCTTTGTACAAATATAATATACTACTATAGCTGAATATCCCGGCTTCACCAGTGTGCATTATGTTTTTGTGGCAAATCATAATATTATATCGTGGTATTTGTACTCTGTATAAGTGTTTATCGATTTGAGTGTATCTCAGCTTTAGACTTTTAGTATACCTCAGTCCACGGACAAATCGGCGTCAATGAATCTATATAGCTATGTGAAATCAAATGATTCGACCTAGATGGCCAACCGCAAGTCGCGGATTAGATTTAGCACTTAGTTTATTTATCCTAACTACTTTTCTGATATCTCTAAAAACAAAAATTAGATTTTCATCAAACTTAATTGAGTATAGGTAATATAAGCTACACACATATATTTCGTTTAAAAATATGATTTCTTTAATCGAGGCCTTTTAAACGATTTGATGCATGCTTTTACCTCATCTACCCAAATAAGCAATGGCAACCATATATTATATATTATATAAAAAAATAATAATACTAATTTATACTAGGTAGGTAGGTACTACTACCTATTATAATCTGCAACCAATGGCAACCATTATATAAACAAAAGAAGTTTCAATTTCGAATCTCAATCCCAGCTTGACCGTTCCTCTAAAATACGAATATCGGAAAATTCTTTCTTAATGCACATCTAGTTCATAAGAGGAACCATTGCTTCGTTGTCCGTTAAAAAAACCATCTCTGCATACTTATAGAAATTAATTTAGAAAATCTTTTATATCAAAAATTATTGAATTAAATATTTTAATTTTAAAACAATTAATATTATAATTCTGTAAGCAGTAACCAATAGCAACTAATTATAACAATGATGTAAGATGTAATCAATAGGCAATAGCAATCATTTATAATCAAAATTTCCCGTTTAATAATCTTCCCATAAAGGGGCTTCACAAAAGAACTTAGCTGTTAGTAGTTACCTAATCATTAAACTTAATGTGTTTCGTGATTGTACCTATTAATTAATATGGACATGTCTTTGGAAGTATAAAATATAAGTGATAAAATCCACCCATGGAGCTTACTCGGTTTATAGTTGATTTAATTACCCCCTTCCCCAGTTGAAGATTGAAATTTTGCTCGTACGACAAAGATTCGTGTGTATGAAGATTACCATCGTCCGTCCATTTACTATATAGTTTAGCATCAGCTTATAGGTATCCGCACCATTTCCGTTTTAGGCGACGACTCTGGTACTTAAATTAATCATCTAAACAACATTTTTTTAAAAGGTTGGGCCAATTTGGTTTTAAGACATTAAATTATTCTATAATGTTTTCTTATAAAAAAAATTTCGTGTGTCAAGCTGTCATGGCACTACAGAATGAGTGCACCTCATTCATCGTGTACGGAATCAAGTGCGTTTCGTACGTTGCGCAGTCATACGGAGGGTGCACCGCGAAGATTCGACTATTTTATACACATACCATGCTATATTCATAATAACCATAAGTCATAATGATTCATACCATTACATATGACGATGATGCACTCTTTTTAAACGCCTTCGTTGTTATAATATTATATATACATAATCGAAATTATTTATAATATAATGTACACATTAGATGGTTATTGATTGTCGTCTCGTCCACCGTCCACATTACAAAATTAAGGTCGAACAGATTACATGTACCTATTATAAGATGTAGGTACATGATGTAAATAATAATATATGTATATAATTTTTATATAATATATATTATTTTATTATATTATATATTGTAGACGATGATTAGGCGAATTACATGTTTTTCTTATTATATTAGGGTTTTATTCTTTTCTTAATCGCACCTTGACGGGATCAGAAAATATCTGAGTAAAAGTTCGATAAAATATTTTAGGGGCGATGTTATATATAAACTGTCGGTGCACGTGATGGTGCGTTGGCGTGCGTGGGAAATTGCCGCTGGGTCCGGGGTTGATGATATGCTCGTCCCTTGAAGGCTGCCTAACGCGGTTATAATGATGGCGTTTCGATCGTAACAATAATAATGATCATAACAAAAATAACAACAAAAACAGAACACTCATAATAATATAATAAACACGATTAATGGTGTAATGGTAATAATAATAATAATAATAAATACCGACCGCCACCCTTTTGTTGGGGTTCGGTTTTTGTGTGGCACACAGATCCCACGACGCAGAAACTAAGTAACGGCCGCTATCCGCTCTACTTTACGTTCTCCGAGCAGACGGGCCAGCAACGGATCACCGAAGCGATCCTGTGGCTGTACAAGAGACGGCAGGACGTGGTCATCGATGACCCGGTGGTCATGATCGACGTGTTCAGGGTCAGCCAAAACAGCAACAGCATGCAGCAACCACATACACAAGTGTTTGTGGCCAACATAAAGGTGAGCCGCCCAGATGCGATGAGCCTAATTTAATCGAGTTTAAAGTTTGCGCAATCGATTTCCACAGACAATCAATATACATAATATTATACGATTTACAATATTAAAGTATAATCTATGAACTATATCGGTTATATGACCATTACCTATGCTTAATTAATTATTACTTGACGTCGCAGTTGCGAGTATAATAATATATTATATTATGGTCACATAACGTCCACACTCCACGTGTCTTTATTTTGTTTTTATTTGTCATTTTTCGCGTGTTTGCAGCGCGTGGTCAACTCCACTGAACCTGGCTGGGTGCCCATTGACCTACATAGGCGCATGTCCGACTGGTTCAAGACCACGGACGGGGCCAAGAACCTGACACTAGCGGTGCACGCGTACTACGCGAACAAGAACATCACGCACGTCAGGACGCCTTATGTAACAGACGCCAGGAAAAGAGAAGACATGACCGAGGTACGTTATAATTAATTTACTATTATACTCACCAGCCATGCATTGTATATTATCGTATCATGGAATACACATTATTTTATGTTATAAACGTATAATATGATATGATTATAATGTATAATTATTGTATAATATGCCAGACACATGACGATATGAAAAGAATCGTGAATTAATTAATAATAACCGCATAATATAATGAAATTATAACTCCGGTGGTATGGTATTATAATAATATGAGAACCACGCGCGGTTCGTTGTACATGTTATGCCATCATCGTAGGTCGGAGGGAGGGGATTATCCCGTGGAATGAAAACAGTATACTTTTTTTTATATTTAACATAATACCGATGAACTTGGACGTTATTGTAACATTGCCGACGATTTATTTAGCAACGCGCTTTAGAAAACTGTTGACCGGGCAATAATTCGATACACTTTGCATTCGACTACATAACATAATATAATATACCTTACGGCGTGCATAACCCACCTGATGGTATAATAATATCGACTGGCTTTTATATATTATACGAATCGCGAAAAAATAACGTAACATTATACGCACGTCATTGTACGAGCCACAGGCATGATGGCAGTGCGAAATTACCACACACACACACACATATATATATATATATATATATATTATATATATCATATTTTTTTTTTCTTGCGACCGTCTGTCGGTGGATTAAAGAAAGAAAAAAAATCAAAAATCGAAAATGCTTGTCGAGAAGGGTATCCTAATAACATAATAATAGTAAACACGTATTTTAATATTAATATTTAATAGTATAGGTACCTCCTATATAATATGTGTAATAATAATTATAGTTATAAATAAATATATAAAAAAAAACCAGTGTGTTAATCGAACGTGGAAGATTATATATATTAGTCGAAGTGTAACACACGTCAGAATCTCTCCTTTCCCTCGCTCACCCACTCAATCTCTTTAGCTCTCTCTCTCTAGGCCCATCGTTTATGGTTATTTTTCTCTCGAAAATTTCAAAATCATTATCGTCCGTTCAACCGTCACATTCCCGCCACTCCGCCTCCACCCATCGACCATCGATTGTGCGCCACCGTGTCGCTCACGGTTTCTTTTGATGCACCGTCGTTGTGCAGTCGGTACCCGCTGTTATAACACACCATCCACCACCGCCACCCACACCACCACCTATACCACAAACACCTGCAACAACTGCAACACCATACATAATATATAACACCTATAATATCATATACTTCCACCGCTTGGCGTGCACAACCCAACAAACACACATTCACACCGTGCACCCCAAAAACAATCGTACCCATCCGAATCCAATCGTACTCTAATCCGATTGGTCCGTATAATATTGTTAGATCCCGTACTTGGAGGTGCACACTCGGGAGGACCGGCGGTCCCGGGCCAGGCGAAACGCTGCGTCCGGACTGACGTGCAACGAGACGTCCACGGAGACCCGGTGCTGCAAGTTTCCGTTGACGGTCGACTTCGAGGAGTTTGGCTGGCACTGGATTATCGCGCCCAAGCGTTACGTGGCCAACTACTGTTCTGGCGTGTGCGACCCGATGCTGTTCCCGAAGTACCCACACACCCACCTGGTGCAGATGACCAAGTTTGGCACGGGACCGTGCTGCGCGCCCCGCAAGATGTCCGCCATATCCATGTTGTACTACGACCCCGACTTCAACATCATCTACGGCATGCTGCCCGGCATGGTGGTGGAAAGGTGTGGCTGTAGCTAATCGGTGGCAACGCCAGTCGCTCACCTTCCACCACCGACGTCACACATACACACACACACACACACACACACACACACACACACACACACACACACACACACACGCACACACACACTCGTACGCAAATAGGCACGTATATTTTTGTCATCGAGGATCACGATTCGTTGGGTGGGTAAACTTAAACAATTTTAAGGGGGGATCTATCCAATAGACCCCCATGATACGTGTCTGTTGTCACATGCATACAAACACACACCACACACATACACACACATACACACTGACATGTCATATTATTTTCGCTCCACACGATGATATTGTGCTAGCTATAAATATAATGATGTCAATAATTCAACCCGCTAAAATGCGATATAAGCGAAAAACATAACCTGTATTTATATAATGCTGAGCTGTTGATGACGTTAGAACTTTTCGATATTATTATGCTTATAATACGATGTATATTCCTCGTTGTCCGCTAATTATTATATTATATTCATGTTGTACAACGATATAATAAAAAATAACACATATTATTTTGTATTATTTATTCGCAACACGTTTCTTTGTAAATACACCTTTTTTTGTCTGTTTTATTATTTTACTATTTTTTAAAACGGAGTCTTTTTTTATTTTTGCGTTACCGCCTCCTCCGCCGTTGTCGTTCCACATGTCGCTCAATGACGCGTGTAAAACTTATATTTTATAATAGTTATAATCATTAATACTAATAAGACAACTCAATTATTCCATTTACGATATAATAATATGTATCATAGTTACTATTGTATTGTTTTTATTTATAAAATATATTTGTGAATTATTTATATATAATAATATATATAGACGAAAAAATCAACCATTCCGTTCACATTATTAATATGAAACGGATGATAGAGCTAAGTACGTAGTATACGATTTCCGCGTGTAATGGCTTGCATAATATGCAAAACGCCTACATTTTTTTGTCGAAAAATATAAATCAAACACTATATTTTGTATTATATTTTATAGATTTTATAGATTTTATAGATTAAAGTGTTAACCGAAAAATTAAAGACAAAACATTAGCAGGTAGCGATATATTAATATATTATATATTGAAAACAATGTATAAATGTATTTTTATTAGATAGGTACCTATAACTTATAAGTAGTAATAGTTTCTGAAACAAATTATAAATGTTACGACTGGAATTTAATAAACTAAATATTAAACGATTATTACTTTTGTCCTGCGATTGAATACTAATCCGTATCATATTATACTAATATATTATACCTACCTATTATTGTTATATCATAACACTATTTTAAATTATCTCCGTCCATTGATACCAATCATATATTCACAACACCCCTTTCGAATACTTCCGGCGATTGCAAACGGCGATTACCTACTTATGATAATAGTTGCTACTAGTTGCGTACCGCGGTAAAAAATTATTCCTAATTGCGATCCGAGATTTATCGAGGTGTATACCAATTGTGGCCCAGGTTTTTATGGCCATTTACTAATAAAAAATATAAAAATGACTAATAAGTTCATATTTTGGCATATTCCTACTGGTAAAAACTCATGAAAAATGTAGGTAAATTTGGTTTTCTTCTGAGCTGTGATTTTAACTTAAAGGTAAAAACATTGTCTGTACATTAGCTTTATTACGGTATTTCAATTTTTATGCAAACTATATTACTATTTAAAAATGTTGGTACATCGCATAAAAATCGGCTTGTCGTTGAAAAACCAACGTACAAACGCATACCTATATTATTTTTCAATAATTCAAAACACGTTTCACTTTGACAACATTAAATCCATCCCAACGCGAGATTGGTTCTGCTGAACGCAAATTTGTCATGTTGCGCGTGGGTCTGAGAGAGAAAAAACAAAGTACAATGCGCTGACAATATTATCCTCTAAACGATAAATATTAATAACTTACGTAAAACCATTCGGTACCGACGGGACGCAAACTCAATCGGTTTGCATATTATAGGTACGTAATGTATAATAACGTAACGTAACGTAACGATAATACGAATTCATATTATTACATATATACATACCGATGGGAAAAAAAAAAATAATAAAATAATATATCGCATATATGTATACGGCGCGGCAGCGTTTATGCGGCGACCGGACCGGAGGCATTTACTGTACCTAATACCTATATATACACTATCATGCACGGTCCGTAAAAATCGTGCGATAACTCTCAACGATAGTAATCCGACGCGACCGAACAAACCGAAAGTATCCCCGACCGGTCTATACGTCGGACGTCGTACCTACTTTATTGTGTTGTACACTATTTTTTATATTATATTGCACGTCGTTGCGGCGTCGACAGTACAATGCAAAAACCGACCGATGCGTATTTTTTTCATTTTTTTTTTATTATTATTATTATTATTTTTTTTTCTTATTATTTTTATTACGAGTGAGGAAAAAAAATAAATCGAAATCGCCAGTACCCATAAGAATATTATTCATGTGTGTATGATACACCGCCACCGCCGCCGCCGCCGCGATAACGTTCTGGGAGGCGCCCTCCCTCTTAGCGGCGGCCAGACTATAATATTACAATAAACGTCAATAATATAATATTTTATCATCATTATTGTTATTATTATTATTATTAACTATTTTAATTCATAAGTGCTGCCGCTCGGTCGTCTCATAGCCGGCGATTCTATTGTGTCGTGCCAATACGTGCGAACGATAATAATAATATACACATAGGTATCTCCTATATAGTTCAACGTAGCCTTACGTAATAATCATACGTGTATAGGTGTTACTATGCAAAACATATTATACTTGATATTATGCTTATACCTATGATAATGTCAATGATATAATTGCAGTGAGTGGCCGTTCCGATATATTGTACGTATTGTCTCGTATATTATGACGTATTTATAACTGCTACAGCGCGGTCGGGTTGAAGACGTATCGCGCTGCAGTCCGATCGAATCTTATCTGTAATAGATATTATATCATCCACCGATGCTTTAACAATGAGAAAAATAGTAATAATAATATGATAATAATTAATAACTATATTAGGTGGTAAAGGTTACGCCGGGCGGCGTATGCATATAAAGTACAATATTATTATTATATAAAGTATAAACGTTGCACGTGTGGCGATGTTGAGTATACACATGTAGTGATCCTTTCAACTATAATTCCTCGTTATATACCGAAAAGTTGTAACTTCCTATAAGTCATAATATTATAACTAATATATAGATAACGTTTTTAAAATTATTAGTTTTTTTGCATAATTTGGGGTCATTATACGAAATATAATTTTTGAAAAAAAAAATACATTTCTTACCACATATCATAGTTATCGTATCGTTTTAATTTTTTTAAACTTTTTTCAATGATAGCCTACATTTTTAATCTCCTATACTGCAACGCATTAAATATTATGTAGTTATAAAAAAAATATTTTCTCAACACTTTTCGAGATAACGAAGAGTTTTTTCTGTTAAATGAATCCTCGGTAAATATTATAGGCAGGACATCATCATATTTACCACCTACCCACGCATACATTCCGCGAAAACCGAGAAAAAAAAAACGAGACCGAAACGAAACCTCCCTTATGATCACGGCGCGGTCCGCGATCAACGAAATCAACCACTACGGCCCACCCATTGTCCACCCAAAATTCCTTCACTCCCGTCGACGTCGTCACTGATCCGTGTGGGTTTTTGCGCAGATCCCGTACCTGGAGGTGCACACGGAAGACGGCCGTCGGTCGCGGGCCAAACGCAACGTGCTGGGCAAGGACTGCGACGATAACTCGAAAGAGCAGCTGTGCTGCCGGTTCCCGCTGACGGTGGACTTCGAGGACTTCGGCTGGGACTGGATCATTGCGCCCAAAAAGTACGAGGCCAACTACTGTTCGGGAGAGTGTCCGATGGTGTTCCTGCAAAAGCACCCGCACACCCACCTCGCCCAGCTCACCAACAAGTCGGGCTCGTACCCGGGCACCGGTCCGTGCTGCGCTCCTCGCAAGATGTCCGCCATATCCATGTTGTACTTCGACCAGGACTACAACATCATTTACGGCTTGTTGCCCGGAATGGTGGTGGACAGGTGCGGATGCAGTTAGAGACCAACACCGTCGCCGCCGCAGCGACCACGTCGTTAATATCATAATATTATTATTATATTTTTAATATAATATAATAATATTAGGCAAAAATATTATAATTTTACTATTATTATTATTATTATTATATATATTTCGTCCCAGTTGCATATATAGTATTGCATTGCATACCTATATACTATATATATATATACACACATATTATATATATATATTATTAGCGTCTTAATTTTGTATTTTGTTTGTTTGTTTGTTTTATTATCCGTTTTAAAATTATACCCTCTAAATTTGATGCATGTGCACTGCAGGAATGTATTAGTTTTAATTTTATAATATTGTAACCCCGTCCCCGACTAGACGCCATTTTTGACGCGCGTTCGGTCGTTTTGCGTATCCAGTGAACACGATGGTGTACGTCTCGTGCATTTCCATATTATTACGCGATATCGGTTCTTATATTATCGTGAAATATTCGATTTTTCTACGACACAAACCACTATTCTGATCGTCCGGAGCAATAACTTTTTAATACCTAATAAACTTCCGACGCAACTTATATATAATATTATGTATTATGCTTAATATTACCTTTATTGTATATTATGTCTATGATAGAATTCGAGGGGAAATTGCGATAGTGGAAAACAATACGAAAATCAGTCTTTCATCGGTGTGTGGGCGTTAAACACCACACACCAAAACCTTCAACTACAAAATATGACATTATACATATTATATACTTCACATATTTTAAGCATTAGATATCCGTACATAATACGTAGATGAATATCATAATTATACGATATGTAGACCATTTCTTTATTTCGAGACGTAATTTTTAAACCGACGACAATCCGCAACTAGTCCATTATTAACTCTTTTATGTTATGTCTCTAAATGAATAAAAACAAAAACAATACGAACGGCAATTATGTGCATATACATTATAGCCGTTTTACTTTTATAAACGAATTCCGTTCACGCAGTGCCTGGTTTTTATATTCTAATTTTCTCTACAAACACGCGATTCTCGCAGTATTTAAGGTATAGATACTTGACCGCTGTAAAAAAAAAAATTATATTACATATTCACATCAAATGTAATGAATAATAATTAATTTCATGCACTACCTCGCTTTCGTATAGGTTACATTCATTATTATTATTATTATTATTATTTGAAGACATTTTCCCTTGTTTTATTATCTGCTTATATATATAAAACGAAAAAAAAAACACTGTATTGTAACATGTACATAATTTAAGTTTCTATAGTGTACCTATCTGCAATTACTATATACTTTTTCTTTAGGTTCTCTGGTTCTTACCTACCTATTAATTTTGTTATGCATCGAGTAATTACGTTTTACCTTTACATACATTTTCAACTGGGTCTTAAGTAGTTTTCTGTTCTTAAACATGATTATTTCGATTTATGTGCTATGACAAACTACAATATTGTAGATCTTTTATTAACGTGGTTATACTAGGTAGTTATAACTTATGGAACATCAAACATTCAACGCAGGATTGATCATTATGAAACATTTAATTGATTTCAACAATCATTTTATGTTATTGTTCAGTTTTATTTGGCACGTTTTAAGTACATTTATATTTATATTATGTTTAAGTTCCTTTTTAGTTAGAAAATAAAAACTCTGATATTATTTTTTTTTCAAATTTTATTTAATCAATATATTTTTTTATGAAAAAATTGTATTATTACTTATAAATCATTTAATTATATTCATTTATTTATTATGAGTTAAACAATTGCGTATTAAATCATGTAATAAATAATAATAATTACATATAAAATATATTATATGATAATAAAAAAAACTTATATAAAAAATGTAGCTGTAATTAATATACTTATTAGAATAAATTACTAAGAACGGTGTTTATTTGAATTTTATTATTATTATTTAGTTATTGCTGTAAGTATATTAAATACTACTGAAAAAAATTCATAAAATTATAATTTTAAATCTATAATATCTTCTCGTGTAATCATGTTAAAACAATTGACAATATACGGATACTATTTAAATTTAAGCATTAATATAAAATTGTTTTATGGCATGGTTAATATTTTATTAAAATAGTAGCATGAGCATCTTTAATTGTTACTAAAATGTACGTTACTTAAAATATAACCATAATATGTTACAGCCAAGTTAAATAAAATTTAAAACATATACATAATTTATTATTCTGTGGTTTTGTACAACTATTGTACTTAATTGTGTATGCAATTGATTTATGTCGTAAAATAAAACACTACAAGATTGTATCAACTACAGCTAATTAAAATGCATTGCGACATTGTAAATAACAATACTGAAATTAAACAATAAGGAAATAAATTATCGAAATTAAATTCTAAATTACATGGCTATATTTTTCTGTCTTTTACGATTTAAGTAAATTGGACTGAAAAAATAGTTTTAAATGTTGATTCTTCTATATACAATGGACTTTATTTAATTTTTTACTTTTGTTGTTTTCTTACATAAATTTCTTCAGTTGTCAAGCAAATAATAATAATAATAAAAAAAAAATCAACTAAAATATTCTTTAATAAACGTAAGAGGTACATAATATTATACATTTATACATATATAATATTATTCTTGGCTTGGAAATACTAAAGAAATACTTGTAGCACTGATATTATAGAACGATTTTAATATTTCTTTGTATACAAAAAAAAAAAAAATTGAAATCCGTAGGTATTCATTAAATGAGAATAAAACATTTATTTCTTAGTAACGAATTTTCTAAAACAAAAAAATTAATTTTAAATATTACATTTTTTTTTAAAAAAAATGCATTACTTGTGAATTTTATAATACCTATATTAATAATGTTAGGTCTGATTAAAACTTAAAATGTATTTCCTGAACATTTAACATTTTAAAACAATATTAATTTATTATGCCGTAAATTGTATTCTTCAAGTAATTTTCCCTCAACTTAATATTCTTTTGTGCATTTATGTCATCTATTGTAAGCCCCTTGTATCTGTAATGCCGTATTAAGCATAATATTATACAACTTTTTATTTTATATGCATAGGCTAGACACGCAAATTTAAATTTAATCGTAAGTAATAACTATAGAGTATAAACCATAAATTATGATTACTTATTTAAAATACTTTTATTAAATTACAATAATTGTTACCTAAAAATGTATCTTTATTAATATAATATATATCGGGTAAGTTTCATTTATAAATTGAGTATGAAAATTATTCATTGCATATTAACTATTAAGCAACTTTTTAATACATACATAATATAATATAAGTAAAAAATAAAGACGATTGTAAATTAGAAATATTATTTGGATTAATTTTAAAACATCATTAATAGGTATATTTTATTTTAAACTAATGATTTGACGGCATAAAATATTCATATAAATGTTTATAAGTAAAAATTGTGATTGTAGTGCGCCAGATTAGATAGTTCTATAAAATCTGAATATATATAATATTTATTTTGCGTATATATATGACATAAATTACAATAATATCATAATATAACAACAAGTAATCCATATAAATTAACATACAGAACATTATACTGTATTATACAGCAGTAATTTTATAAAATCTTTATTTATTTAAATTTAAATTTATAATAAATAAAAAGTTATAATATTCGATATTTTTGCAATATTATTATAACAATTAATATTTTATAAAAAAATTAGTAGATAGTTGTTTTAATATTTTGATGATAATTTCAAATAATTCTTAGTTCTTGGCATAATTAACGGAACTTTTATCTGACAATGTCTAAAAAAATAATAGTTTAAACTTTAAAGGTTATTTTTGAGTAAATTGATGGATGATAATATGGTACATCGGAATATTTAAATAGTATTTATGATGTTTATTGAAATAAATAAATAAATAATAGGCAGGTCTCAATTATATTATAATATTGTATTTTAGATTCTGAGTGGAGCGAGGAAGCTAGTGGTTTTACAATGGTGTTTTTTTTTATCCTTTATACAAATTTCATCCAAAAAGAGTGCTTCGTTTTCAACATATAGTACCTTATCTTTTAGCAAATTGGATTAAGATGGTACTTTAGGCCATTTTTCGATTTTCTCAATAGTTATTTGATGCCACGGGAAAAACTACCGACAAATTACGAAAAACCGCTAAAATGGGATTTTAATTTCTAACGCTTTGTTTATCACCATACGAATTAAAAATTTAAATATTAAAACATTAATTCAACATACAGACCATAATAAATAATAACAATATAAAAAAAAGTGGGTAAGTGGATGTCGCTCTGCTGCAGTACAATAGGTTATAAACCGTCTCCCCTCAGAATCGTCTTTCTTATACAATTTTATTATATCATTGAATTTAAGTTTAATACAATTCATCATTCATTGAACCACTTGTAACCTACAGTACAGCAGAGCGACATCCACTTACCCACTTTTTCTAAATTTATTTATCCTTTCGTTCACCAATTTTATCAAATCAAGTAAGAATACGTATCATAAATCTTTT
This sequence comes from Sitobion miscanthi, assembly GCA_008086715.1. Taxonomy (NCBI): domain Eukaryota; kingdom Metazoa; phylum Arthropoda; class Insecta; order Hemiptera; family Aphididae; genus Sitobion; species Sitobion miscanthi. The sequence continues at coordinate 40,124,611 of CM017797.1, forward strand.
TTTTAACAGTGTCAACATCTTGTCAAGACCTACAGCACCTGTGTCGTTTTATTTATCTTGTCTGAAATCGAATTTAAATGTTTCCTTAAGTGGCCAACAAGTAATTTTTATTCAGTCTTATAAAACACTACCTAGTTGTATTAAATGTATAATGCGTATCTATAACTAACTGTTTTATTCAATCTTACAAACATGCAAAACCACGGCCATGATTTTATATTTGAATAAAATTTATAAGTTATATCTCAACAGGTATATTTATATATATTTACATTTAAATTGTTTGTAAATTGTTTGCAATACCTAACTGTTATATTTTTATGATTTACAATAAAATTTGTCACCAAATTGCATCATCAAAATATTTTTTAAATGAAAGCTTGACTTATAGAGAGGTTATACAATCCCGGAAAATAATGTACGAACATTTTTTTTTTGAAATTCGTTTATTTAATTGAAATTTACAATCTATACAGTGTGTAAAATAATTAAACGAGTGAAATAATATCAGCTGGTGAATTAATGGACAATGAGTAGGCGTTTCACATCAAAAAGTCTGAACGTGAGTGAATATATGAACTTATATCTAAAATTGAATACCAATTATTTAAATTTGATAATAGATCCCAATTAGATACCTAATGTGTGAAAACGAGATTGACGATAGTTTAGAAACCTTCAACCAATTTCGACTTGGTAAAATTCAGATGTGTCCTAAGTTCCAAGTCAATTCACATATATTTTGGGTAAAGTATTATGGTTTGAATTTGAACTGCTGCTTGCATTATGACTATAGGCTTCTTAAATATACTTAAACAAATTAAAACATTTAAATTTCCATAATCTGACAAACTATTACAAGATTGTTTATCAAATTCCTTGTGCTTAATATAAATATTATAATTTCACTCAAATATCATTTGAAATTTGGTTGTCATATACATATATAGGAAATTAATATTTATTTTATAAGATTTTAGGTTTATACCGAATTTCAAGAAAAACGATATTATTGATAATATATGTAGGTACCTGTTATATTTAATGCATTTCAAAATGAGTTCATCCCCTCAATGACAACTGCGTACCTATAGTGCACGGTGTATGCTTAAAAATATTTCATCAATTCACTGCACTATCACAACAAGAATTAATTTTTCATGAAGCTTTGATCATCCATTCATTTAACATCTCGATGAATTTATTAATGGCGATGCACTTGAATAATCACAATATTAATATTTTAATGTTTATGTTTTCATAATAATATGTAGGTATAGTGGCGTAGTGAATGGATGTGTTTAAAGTTGGCATAGCTTTAGAGTTCTTTGGTCTGTTATTCAACCGAATACCAATGTATAGGTAGTAATTTCAATGGCGAGGAAGAGGGTTTAGGGTAGTAACAGGTTATTGAATACAAAAATTCTCGACTCTGAAAATTGTTGAGTTCAACACTCTACGGCATGTTTTGTACTTCATATTAATGGAGAAAAAGTAAGTAAGTAAAATGTGCACGAAAATTTATATAAGCTTATATTTAAAAACTATTAATATTATATACTGACATTATTTTTTTGTTTTCCATATAAATTGTAAATATATTTTAATGTAATAACATTTACTGCAACGCTAAATAATAAGTCATACATAATATAATATTATACTAGAACGTTCATTACGTAAATGTATATTATATTTTTGGTTGGCCATTGATATATTATTTAATCGTGTTCTTTAATCTTTCATACCTGCCGACTGCCATATTTAAATTATCGTGACGATTTTGCTTTTACTTATTTCATACGCACCCGCCCAAGTACCTATGTTTTAATATTTATCATAGTTGTTGCAGCTGAAATTTGATGTTAATGGAAAAAGTTGCTGAATTATTGATAGTCCTCTGTATATGAAGTAAAACCTGATATAGAATTTAGATTTTGACAGGTGGGGATAGTTTAAGTTTTAATTAATTTGACTTTAACATCGAGAACATAGTATGTCTTAAAGGCAAATCGAAATTCCAGGTTTACACTCCTTATTAGTTGTCTTTAAAGTCATAATTAATCTGTAAAGAATTTAAAGATTTGAATTCTGATAAGATATATATATATACAATAAGATTTAAGAATTAAATACAAACCTATAATATATAACTAAACGGCAAACATAACAAGTACCTACATATGTTAAACAACTAATACAGCTTGTAGAAATTGAACTAAACATTAAATTAAATTAATAAAGTATATTTATTACACAGCACCTTGTATATTATTTTAATAATTTTATACGATTATTTCCAGTGGAGAAGTTAACTATATAACACTGAAATATGCCATAGCTGGTACTAATAAATATGTATAACAAATCACCGTCTATTAGTTTACTATAAACTTATAAAAAAAAAAACGTTTAAAATAAAATAGGGACAGAATTAGAATATTGTTGTACTGTTTTTTTTTTTTTTTTAAACAAATTAATCGATATTTATACGCGTGGGGTTACTGTCTGTATCTAGTGCTTACATAGATACCAACATAGGTAACAATAATTTATTGGGATTTATGAGTATACATAAAGTATCAACATTGCATACATATGTATACACTAGGTTTCTATATTCAGATATAGGTATTCAAGGTTCGCGCAATTTTGAACATTTAAAAAAAATAACGGCCTCGAGTGTCTGGCAATTTTAAAAAAGGAAAAATAATAATAATAAAAGGAAAAAATACAAATGATTTAAACGTTTGCGGCACATGTACAGTACGTACGTACACCTCAAAAGTGGTTTGCCCACGATTCGAAATGAGATCGGGTTGCCCTTAAATACAATTCAATCGTAAATCAAATCACGGAGGCGCCAACATTCTGGTTCGCATAAATTAGAACCATAATACACCACAGGCGAGAGACACAACGTAAATAAATTCTTCTTTTCACTCTTATTATCCCGTGTATTTTTACATTCGTTTTGCCATATGGGAATACTATCGCATGGGTATAGGACCTCAAATGAATAATACTGACGAATGTTAGTTAATCAAAAAGATCCCATTAGAATAAAATGAGAAAAGCACGATTTTCTTTAATCTTTAAATGCCGAGTTCTTTAAATAGGTACATAATAATATTGTGTTGGGCATCTAAATTATTTTTTGTTTCTCTGTGTCCTTTATAAGATTTAACTCCACGAACACGGCCAGAACACAATATAGTATTATGTTCAATGTTGTCATAAATAGTTTTGTTTACTCTTGTAAATTGTATATACCTATTGTTATTTCTTTTTAATTATCCTGGAACAAATCGAGGAACCGATGTCATAAATGATTGATTTTAGAGCTAAAATTCGATGAAAATGTATTAAGTTATGGTAATCGTAGGAGTTCAAAGCTATTGAAAAATGCGTGTCTTGAAACAATATTTATTCTATTAATATTAAAAGTCTGAAATGTATGTAATATTACGTATCTATATATAGTAAATAATTAAAATAAACAAAATTGTTTAGTGTGAAAGTGAAGAAAATTGAGCGAGGGTCATGAAATGACTAAGGTAATTAAGGGCGATTACATAAGGTTATTTTTGTTGTAATATATATTATATTGTAAAACCGAATAATATATGATTATTATGACGTGTAATGTATGTAAATAATAAATGAAGTGCAGGCAGTTCACTAGTTCAGTGTGTGTTTTTATGACTAATGAGTGTATAATATTATAATATTAGTGTAATTAATAATTATATTTGCTAGTTGCCACTACAGTATGGTCCGTGTACCTACCTCTTTGGTATCATAAAACTACCTCTGTAAGAAGGAACTTTCAACTTCAGTGACACAGTTCTTCATTTGGTTTTTGTCTGGTAATTACATATTACATTACTAATAATTTATTTATAAAATGCGCTGAACTCAACTATAAGCTATTAATTTTCTATATCTGTCATTATTTTAATTTAGTCTTTAAACTTAATTGGCCTTTTTTTTCAGAACAAATTAATAATACTATACATCAAACCTCCAGGCCATGAAAGCGTATGAGTTGCATAACTGTGAAGTGTTTGTAAAGTGCTTACCTATTTGAGTAGGTACCTATTTGAGCATATAAATACGTGTATTCATATAACTTTTTAATAACGAATGAGTTTATTATGACTTTTGAGTATTATTTACATTGAATATGTACACAGCAAAAAATTTATTTGATTATTATAATTAACATCTTTCAGAATTCTAACACTAATTTCAATATAAATCAGGTAAGCGTTAGCAAATTGTTTGCACGAGTTTTACCCTATACATAATTCTTTTAGTTGTGACTTGTGATAAATATAGGACAATCGTGATTGATTAATTAAATTAACCGTTTATAAGGTTTATTAATTTTGGATAGTGTTGTAATTGTTTTTATGACATTTAGTTTGCCTATTATATTAATAACACATAAGTCATTAAAAATAAATTGTTTTGGTATTTCTTAGGTAATTTATCTATAAAATGTATTCACATATTTTTTTCCACGGGTATGCCTACTCTACTAATTAATATTATAGTTCGATAAAAAATATGTATGTTTTTCTTAAACCTATAAAAAGTATGCTTGTTAGTTATAATACTTTTAAAAGCGAACCAATACCTAGAATTAATATTAGGAATGCTGTTATTTAAATAGGCATATAGCTATTAAAAGCAGCAGATATTGTTTATTTTATTAGTACCTAAGTGTGTTGTGTGTGATTGAAAATATATAATTTAATGAGATGTTTATCAAAAACATAAGAATATTTTATTGCCTATAGGGATACCTATGTAGCTATGTATATAGTTTATGTATATAAACCTAAAATGTGATTTACTAAACACGGTCACTACCTATTTGGTGTAATAGAAACTCAGTTACCATAATAATTATAATATAATACAAAAGCATGTTCACACTGTAATTTTAATGATTAGAAAAATGTCTTATTATCAGGGCCCGTAAGTTCACGCCTTGAAAAAATGCCTAAATACCTAAACATGCATTTATGCACTAAAAACTGGTAAAATATGCATTAAAGAGTTCAGTAATATGCATTAATTGTATGCACTAAAAATCTATAATCATGCACTAGAACAGTGGTGCGCAACCTGGGGGTCGCAAAATTTTATTAGGGGGTCGCCAGTAATCACCAAATGAAAAAGTTTTATACTATGTATATTATATATTATTTTATAGTTTTATACAAAGTAAAATTATTTTGTACCGTTGATGGCTGTGTCAATCATAATATTATGACATTATGTCATATCTTAATGTTGCGATACAAGTTCTATTGAACCACGCAGTATATGGGTTATTTTTAAATTGAATTTAATCAGTAATTTTATTTAATCTTACGGTTATTATGAAATAGTCCGATAGTCAGTCAGGTACGAGCCGTTGAGTTGATCGTATTAATGCTTATAATTTTATATAGCTTGTAATAATTATTTGTATTTTGTATTATTTTAAACTAACATTTTTAATATTTTAATATTTTATAATATATAAACTAAAACGATAGGATAAATTTTTAATTAAACGACCGGTGAATAGTGATGATGAAAGTGCTATAGAAATTAAAGTTCGTAAGGTATCGGAAATGTCGTCAGATGTAAAAACCAGTCGAAAAGTTAATAAAAAAGGCCTTAAATACCAAGACAGTTACATCAATTTGGATTCACTTTCGATGTTGAAAAAGGTGAGTCAAAATGTGTTATTTGTTTAGAAAGATTAGCTTCAGAAAGTATGATATACTATATATAAAGTAAATTTAAATTACACACTTACATAATGTTGGTAGGAAGGGGGGGTTGTATTAAAAATAAATTATTTTGGGGGGTCGTGGATCAAAAAAGGTTGCGCACCACTGCACTAGAACTACATTGATCAAATCATAAGACATTTTTGATTTATTTTACGTTACGATTTAATTCTCATACATTGTACACAGCAAAAAAATATAAATTATTGCATTTTTAATCAAATTTTGGTTTTTTCATAGTATTTTAATAAAATAAAAATGCTCGTTAATATAATTATATTATAATTTAAAAATCATGAATAAAATACCCAATAAAATATAAAAACGCTTAAATATGCCAAATGGTCAAAAACCTTCTAAATATGCAAAAATATACAAAATAAAACTTTACATACTTAACCATGGTACCTACTACCTTGAAACAGATTTCTATGTCATCTAGTATACAACTTGGCAAGATTAATATGCAAATGCATGAACTTACGATCCCTGCTTATTAGCATCCGATATAATACAATATAAATAATAATATCGTTATATTTTGTTTCTACTATTTATTCAAGAAATTATGATCTAATGCGCTTGTATGCAGGAAAACAATTCGCTGTCATAATATTGTAGTGGTGTTAGTCATCAATGTCTTATGAATACGCGTGTTGTGTAAAAATTACACTTTATTGGAACCCTATATAACTACATACTTCTAGAGGGTTGGGAGATTTTATTACCTGGCCATTGCAGAGTGTACAAATCTCACCGCGACACGACGTCGTGAGTCGAGCTCCTCATGGGGCTATAGCCCAAACACTACATGTGAAAATATGTACCTAGACATAATAATTTGAAATATTATTCGGCATAACAGAACGGTTTTTTTTCGTATACTCTTGCGCGGGAATCTCAATCTTTTCCCGTTTGACTCGTTGAAGGATGTTCGGCGGTAATAATATTGTCACGACCAATACATCATCGATTTCCACGTTCAGATAACCCTTTATTTTACTATTATCGTGTGCTTATTCTCATTATTATTTCACTTTTATATATTACTAAACCTATACAGTTCGCGTGATCGTCACGTCGTTCGGTCTTTGGTGAAACGTGTGTGCGGTTCCGGCTCAAAAATAAAACTGTGTGCCGATACCGATCTGACCAGCTCGCCTGTTGGGATGTCCGACCGCACTATCATATAATGATAGTATTATACGCATACAATATCGTACATGACTTATGACGTATGGCGTAGTGTAGATTATAATATACAATAAACATGTTATGTTGTATGCGTATACCTATTCAAATCGATCTCGATTTATTACATCAGAAATAGTGAAACTTGGGTCTGTCCGACCGGAGATAGATGAATATACACAACAGCATAATATACTATCTACCTATCTACATACAATCGCATAGGTATATTATACTTCAAATTCATTACCGTCAATTCAGTGTGAAAAAAAAAAAAAACTTTAAATGCCTTTTCATGTATTTATTTTTTTCTTACACCCTATTCGTACTGCAAGCTACAGCTGATTGTATACATATAAATACGAGTGCTCTATATTGAGGTCACCAACCCCTTTCACAGTTTCAAGTTTTCAGTACAAGACCATCATTCGTGAACTCGTGGTACGCGTGAGGGATTCGTACCACGTCTGGCGGCATATACTTGTAGAAAAAAATTATAACAGTAAGTAAGTATAGGTACAATAACCAGTATTTTTTTTCTGGTCGTCAGTATGAGAGCCTATTGTATCATACAATGCGAATAATCAGTTTTTATAGGTAGGTGCTTTATAGGCGATATACTAAACGGTGCGCAGATTTTATATTATAATACGTTTATAAGATTTATATTAATTAGTTAAATGGTTTTTAAATGTTGTAATCTGCAAATTACTATAACAGATTGCCTAATAAAAATTAAGCTGAAAAAAAAATGTTGTGGTCTAGTACAATACATTTAATATTTGATATTTGTTTTAATTTTCTTATAAAAAGTACTGAACATCGAATGTATCAGAATAGTTGTTCAAAAATGTCTACGCATCTAGGTATGTTTATACGTTTTTAGATGTTGACGCATATAATATATTCTATATTTCCAGGCCATAAGCAGAAACCCTACATTTTTAGTTTCTGGTGTCCGTGGCATGAGTGACTTTGCTTTATATTACTGTTTTTCTTATACACGAGGTGTATCCTGTCTTCACTGTACGCTGCTTGCTTCGAAGACATACTTCGCAAAGTGCTTTTTCCAATAAACATCACATTGTGATGTTTACGTTTCCGTAGTTTATTCTGTGGAACGTAACGATTTACCCTTCTTCAAGTTGAATTCAATATAAAACTTACATAATAGCTAATGGAGTAAGTTCATTGGCGCAATTTGAGGGTGCTTGGCACCCCCAAAGTTCATATTAGCACCCCAACATTTTTGATAGAATCATCGAATTTTTATTGACTATACTATTATGCCATAGGTATTTGGAAACATTTATTTTTAAGACCTTATCATTTTCATAATAATAGTATAGGTACCTATCAGAATAATAATATAGATAAAAGTGTATTATGTTGTACGTGATTTTATATTATTATCTATATTATTAGGTAAGTTTATATTAAAATTAACGCGAAGGTGTAAAAATTTAAGTTGTATGAAAGGAGGGTAATATCCCCCCCACTTACCACTTTATTCGACATAAATCTAGCACCTCCATAAATTTAACCCAAATTACGCCTATGAGTAAGTTCAATTTTTGTAAATTACTGATAAACATACCTACCTAGGTAATTGATAGAATAATAGCCATGAAATTATCACTACTCATTAAAATTAAATCAATTTGTTTTTAAATACTTACGAATGAAATAAGTATATTAAACATTTATATAGGTGGGTATTATAATAATTGTATAACTAAATAATAATAACAGTATACGATAAATTGTTTAACACTGCGCTTGAGTAAGGCGTATATACTATAAATGCCTATAATATCAAAATAATTATTATTTATCATAATATGAATTTTTCACAAGTAGTATAAGTATTACGGAGATGCAAAATATTGTTAAATTAACAACGTATAATATTATACTTTTAAATAGTTTTAATGTCTAATACTACATAATTAATGACAAATTATAAGTTAACGATTGAAATTTAAAACTTTGATTTGTAACAATATTAAAACTAGTTAGTTATGTTCAATCTTGCCTATAATAAGCAGGAAGTAACTATAACTCAAGACTATCATATTTTCGTAAATACAACTAACAAGGCCAAAGTAATGAATTCAAACACCTTGGATTACTCCAATCACCCACGTATTTCACTTGAAGAGTAAACACTCTAAACATTTGAACAAGTAAACATGTTCATATTTTAATAATTATACTGCATTTAGAAAAAAAAATCTCGAAGGATGAGTGCTTATTGATATTTGATATATTTTCAAAACTGTTGAAATTGTCCATGATTTTAAATTTTTCTCTTTCTTTATCATTTTTATATTAAAGAAAACATTACATTTTATGATGTAAATACTCATTTAAAAAAATTGTATTATAAGTACTATTTGATAATACTCTAGTTAAGATTGTTAGTTATTGCCTAGAGTAAAATGCTTATAAATATAAAAAATACTACTGGGGTCTGGGACAAGGCAAATAAAATAAATATTTGAGTCTTATTAAATTCATAACATTTACAAATACTACAAGATCTTTTTTATTTTCAATAAATGAAATATAATATATACGATTAAGTTACATTTAAAGATTTGAATATAATATATAAATCATACAATAACACATAAATTATTGAAAGTTAAAATTTTTTTGAATTTAATTACATACTAATATATTTAGGCCATACTCGTAAGTCGTAAATACTATGGGTAAACCATGGGATAAAAGTAGCCTTAAATTGATTACTTTAAATTTATATTAGTTTTCATACTTTGTTGCAATTCATTGTTATAATTTGTACATAGGTGATATAATAATTCTGAAATCTGAATTAATAATTACCTACCATTGTATACAACAGTTATCAGTTTATCAAATTAAAAAAAAGATACTTTAGTAGTATAGTCTGCAAGTGAAATTTAGTTATGTAGTGTTTAAGGCTATTAAGAATATAACCTCTAGGATGTTTTCAGAAAATATAAATATATAACCACAAATATAAAAGTTGCTTTAACTTCCTACATAATTAATTTATAGTTTTATGTTATTTTTACCATTCATATAAAAAAAGATAAAAACATAAGAGAACAATATTAGGGTTTGTTGTTTTAATTATTTCACGAAGGTACCTATCTACATAAAAATTATGGATTTTTTAGTTGATGAAAGTTTTATAAAGTTAAAAAAATGGGTTCTGAAATTAATAAAATATATACCTAACGTTAAACGTCAAGTATAAAATTTAAGTAGTTTTTTTTTAATGCACGCGTCAATTCAATTTAATTGCGTGCACGAGTATATTAAAATGTGTAAGAATTGCACGAGGGCATTCACATGAAGTGTTTTCAACATTTTCAGTCAACACAAAGCAATTTTGTATGGGTAGGCATAAAATAATTTAAAAAAAAATATTTCAGACGGCAGACACCTTTAAACTCAATAAATGCGCACAATGTTTATATAATGGTGTAATACTAAACAAGTTCCTTGTGTATCATATGTGATGCACGTAAAACTTTCAATTATTTCCCTTAATATTTTACTTATTATTGCAAATTTCGTCTTGAGTATCATATATGATAGGTATTCACATTTTTTTGAGATTATTAATTAATTTATATCTATGGAACTCCCCACGCTAGAAACACTAAAAAAGACCGATGAGGATCATAAGCTCTGAGTATATGAATCTCAGCCCGGGTTCATAAAACTATTGAGTGCACGTTTAATGCTCAAGACGCGTTCGTGGCAAGATCAGTGAAATTGTGGTAGCCCTAGTCAACTTGATAAAGGTGTTCAGATGACTTTGATATAGATACATCTATTTAAATGAAAAAGAGTAAAATATCATTTTAAAATGATACATCTACAATCTACATTATTAACAATAATTTTAAAATTTTTCAAGCGCATATAAAAAGCATCAAGTCGCCATGCCGGTATAATCACTAGATTCGGTAAAACACAAATAGTACTTCGCAATGATTTCGCAATAATACTGAACATAACACGTACTAACAAGTATTTACAATAGTTTTATTTATTTTTTTTACTAAATCTTGATATTTTTTGGGGTGAACTCGTAAATTGAGCTTAATGAATTATTTTTAATGACTAATGAGGAACTATATTATTGCTTTCCAATTTAAAGACTATGCTGGATTTCTCTGTTTCGATTTTCTGTATTCAATTGCATGTAGATATAGATACTTCCTTTTTTTTACATATATAATTTTATGTATCTTACACTATTTAATAATTTTATAGAATTTAAAAAAACACGAATGTACGATTACTCATTTTAAAACTGTAGTAGGTACCAAGTGTTTTTTTTTATATTGATAATCAAACAAAATATCTAACAGCTTAATATAAATAAAATAAAATATATTAATTCATATAAACTAACCTAATAGGAATAAATAAAATATTATCAAATCGTTTTGTAGTTTAATTTTTTAGTTAAGAAATTTTATGTTTGAAAGAAAATACAAATTACTAACAACAAGTATTAAAATACTTACATGACACATACCACCTGCTGTTGATTATAATATTACAATATTATTATGTACCTATATACTATATAGAGGAGTCACGTTTATTAAAATATTTATGAAATATAATCAAAGCCTTTTATAGTTTAATTTGTACAGTTGACAAAATCAATTTAATATTTAAAAATATACAAATTACTGTACCAATAACTAAACAGTATTAACATAGAATACATAAGCCACCTGCTGTTGATTAATATTATAAAGTATACACGAGTCACATATAAACCTATTAAGTAGTTATCTATGAATGTTGTGTGAATCAGACAAATTTACCAACTGCAGGTAAGTTTTTAATCTTAATACCACATCTTAACAACAATATTTTCTTTACGAGTGTTTACTTTTCTCAGACAGAACTCAATCACATTTTATAGTTATTGATAGTTGTTTGAATGCGCAATCAATTTACTTGGTTGTCCAATTATTATGCTTCGTATCATATGCCATTGTATATTTATATTTTATAATTTTATCCATTAGGTAAATGATAGAAATGTTTTGAAATTTGTCAATTGAGATTACCTAACAAATAAATACATTCTATACCTTCGTTGTTACATCGGCTATAAAGATAAACAGTGCCGAGGTAAACATTTATAAACTATGATGCACAGCAGAATATATTTCAGTATCTATCCTGTATCTTCCCCACCTCTTTCACTAAGACTACATGCATTTATTCATAACCACAAATTTAAGAAAGCATACAATTTTTTTAAGTTATAATAATTACCTATATTTACCTTATTTTATCCAAAAAAAAAAATTCCACCGTCATGTCTAGGCGTCATAAAAACATTTTCACCACGACTGTGATTATACATCGTCGATATACTTTCTGTTACCGTACGGTGAAAATTTAAAATGTCACCCACTTCCGTGTAAATAAATTAACAATTCGGGAAGTTATTAAATATTGTTATACTAAAAATATGTTCCACCCTTTAAATATACCACCCCAGTGCAGTAAATGCTAGATTGCATAATATAAACCAACCTTAAATGTTCACGCACGTTGAAGTGGTGGGTGCGTATAGTGTGCGCATTGACGATGACGATTTTTTAATAATTTATTATTATAACCGAATATTATTGAATCAAAAAATTGTCGCACCAGTTATTCACGATTTGTAAAATGTATAAATGTTTACTTTATTATATTTAACTTTAATTATATTGTCAAGTAACGGACGGAGTTACCGAGATTATAAATTAACATTTCACGGTTATTTTGATGTTAACAAAAGACTAAATTAAAAAGTATAATAATATCGTTCAGTATTTAGATTACAATTTATTATTTTATGAAATATTTATTTGTTTTAACACGATGCATGATAGGTTAGGTATATCAAACAGGAGATTATAATCTTAAATGAAATTTATTTTGAAATTTTCATATACTGTAAAATAAATTACAAATATTGAATGAATGCACATAGTTTTAACTTTACAAAATATGTAAAAACTACGAAATCATTTAAATGCTTTAATGTTTACATTAAATTTAATACATTTTTATAATTATATTCGGCCCTGCTAGGGTAGGGTAAGTGGGTAACGTTCTGCTGTACATTAGGTGTCTTGACTCTAGAGAGTCACTGAATTGGATGTGTTACATTTGAATTCAATGATATAAAATAATTGTATACGAAAATCAAGACTGAATGAAAATCTCGCCTGCCTATAATATTATTAAGTATATTTTATGATTAAAGTAATTTATATTATTATTATAGGCATTAGTACTACAGAAGGTTAAATTAATTTTTTCGAATAAATCGTATTTGAAAATGTCATTGTTTGTATGTAATATAATTATAACATACGTTAACATTTTCAAGTACCCTCGAATAATATTTTTAAATCACAACAGAATAACTGATGTTATTCTTAGTTTTAATATGTAATTTTGAATTTGTCCAAATTTGAACTCGAATGTCTGTAAAAAAATCTATGACTATATACTTTTTAGATTGTTTGGTTACAGTATGAACTATTTTTGAGAATCCTAGTTTTGAATTTATAATCCTTGGCTATACAATTCGAACATGTTATAATTTTTTAACTACAAAATAAATTAAAATGTTGATATAGATTTTGACATAATTTTAACATTAAATACTTATAAAAACAAATCATTAATATTTTTCAACTAACATTTTATAAGGAACCTTTCATTAAGTGGTCAAGCTTTTTGGCCCAACGAATACAATTTTATTGACATTTATAGAATAAAAAACTAAAAAAATAGAAAATTTCAAATGTCTACAAATAACTCAAAACTAGTCAAAATCTTTTGAAAATAGTAAAATAAACATTTTACGAAAAGTTAAAGTCTCTATGGTTGATAGTTTTTGAATTACAACAAAATAAGAAAATCATTCCATGAGAATTTGTTAATTTAAGGGTGAATATCCAATGTCTAACTTCAAACGCTCATAAAACATTTAGTTGATTTTCCTGTAAACATTTTTTGTTTGTTAAATGTAGGAAAACTCATGGGGAATCTCTTATTGCATTTTTTAATGAAAAATGGTTTAGTTTAATTTGGTTTTATAAATTAAACTCACGGATATACCTGCAGTTGTGCAACTCAACCGTCAGTGCATGCGTGCACAGATCTGCTTAAAAGTTATTTAGAACTAGTTACCTATTAGTTATCTACAAGTTGTAAGGGCCGGATTTCGGGCTGTGGTGGCCCCCAAGGGCCCATATGAGATTTACAAATTTACTGCAAAAGTTAATTATTTTGTGGGGGGCTTGGTGCCTAGGCCCCATGGACCCCCCCCCCCCGTAATTCCAGCCCTGCCAGTAGGTACTAGATACTCACTACTCACTTTTATTATTTGTGTTATTATGATAATATTATTTTTGTGAACACTGTCCCGTGCGCGCGTATCTTCGTATTTCCGTCGGTGACGTTATAACTATTGTATTTTATAAGTAGGTATTTAACGATTGTCAATAACGAAAATTGACAATAATAATAATAATAATTTGAGATAACGTGTTCTCTCGGTACAGACCAAAAAGAAAAACACGGTTGCGGTTGCGGTGAATGCCCGATAGGTTTAAGGGCCCCCTACTGTGTCACTTCACTGTCTATACGCCTCTACACCATAATAATATCATACCTACATTATATGGAACGCATGTAACATACTACGCATTACGCACGTTTATAATAATAATAATAATAAATAACGTATTATGCACGGGACCCATTCCGCAGGTGGCTGATCGGAAACCGTTAAATAGGTGATGCCGCACACGTGGTCTATTGAGTGGTATTGACGAGCGCCGCGTCCGTTGTTAATGTATCGTATTATTACACATACCTAATACTGACATAGGTGCCTATAGGTAGATTATATTATTTTAATGTAATTAATGTTCGATTATAATTTCATGAAATATATCGTTCACTTTGCGCAGTGGTATATCCGGAGGGGGTGGGGTTGTGGTAGTGGTGGAAAAGAGGCCATGACCCTCCCTCCTCCCGGCCGTATTTTTTTTTTATTCACATTAACAGTACCTATGTTAATAATATGGTATGTAATTAATATACGATGTGTTAAACACGTCGAGTCACAGACATGTGTCTGTTTCCAGACTGTGTATGATGAATCGACTATAGAGTAGGTAGTATATATAGGTTTGTGGCGAATGGCGGTAGAAATTGTTTAAATTGTATGAGGTTTTTCATTGGCCTCCCCCTCCATTTCAGAAATATCCTTGCCATGCCTCTGATGGTTCGTAAGTATAATATTATGCACACTCGTATATTAATCATTATACTTATATCATATTATTATCATATACCTGCGTTGCGGTTCTCGTAACACTAAAAAACATTATAAATAATAAAAGAAATATATAATATAAATATCATATATTATAATCGGTGTATTATAAGTATTATTTTAATAGGACGGCCGCCGCCGAGTATTTAATAATATTACTGTTGTATGGGCCATGTAAAGGCGCTGCAAAGTTATGGTACTTGGTTTTTTTTTTTGACCAGCACGCCACTCAGCAAAATACATTCTAGCTGGTTGTATCCAACTCCTCGTCAATACATAGGCGGATTTCGATCGTATTACACAATAGTATGGGTTGCAGCTTATTATACAGGTGAATATAGGTATTAATAGGTATATCGTTTTTACCGCAGTCGTTACTCGTCGCAGTCGTCGATCATTATACATTGTATACGAGTGTATAATACTATGTATTAATTATTATCTTGATATTAAATATTTTGAAGTTTTTTCTGAGGTGAGGTTGCGTCGGTACTCAGCATTACTATTTGCCGGGGGGGATTTACTATATTTATCATGATATATGACGCTCTTATCACTGTAGATTATGTGTAGTCATATGTATAGTGTAAGTATTAGATATTCATATCGTATTCGTATAGACATATTATAGTCGTTCAAAATGTTGGATCTCTATCTGTAAATACGATATAGGTACCTACTATACATATTACATAATATAGTAGATTAATATAGATATATAGCTAGATAAAGCCATATAGATTGTGGTTTATTAGAAACTTTTGGACGTGGCGTCAATGAAAATACTACAACACTAAAATGATTTTAGAAAAGTAGGAAAACCTACAGTCTTCAGACTACCGATCCTGTCTGATAATTCAATTATTCTAAACTTGATCATTGGCGATTTACGACTTCACGGGCCAGGTAGGTACTACAAAAACAATTGAGTACTCAAATTAAATAAGTTGATTGGTAGAAAGCTTAATTTCGGTGATTTCTTATATGATATATTATTGTATAACACGACGATATACTACTTTTTTTTAACTAAACGCATAATATGCCGAAATCAGTAGATGCTATTTATTAGTAAATATCAAAAATTATGGTTGGTCCTTAACCCTGTGCTAAGAACATATTTTTTATACTACTATGATATTCTACAATATAGACTATAGATATGATCTATCTTTTTAGTAATTTAAAATATTTACATCTATAAAAGCAATATTATTAAATAAGTAAATTTTAGAACGAAAGAAAGAATTAAGTACATAAATAAAGATTAAACACTTGAGTGGAGAAACCATTCACTAATAGAACTTCAATATTTTTAATTTATTTACATTAAAAATTTTTTTTTAGATTATTTGTGTTGTATAATGCGTTTCTAGACTATTTCATTTCAAGTCTGCAATGTGTTTTATTATTTGGGATAGTGATGGCACTGATAGCCCACTGATTGATGGTGGATGACATACGTGATATTAATGGATTACCTATCACATGTGAATGGAGTTTCACATGAAATCGTTTGTAGTGGAGGTTTAACACATGTTTGACCCCATATTTGGATGCCGTAAGAAAATAGAAAGATCATTATGTGTTTAATATGGTGATGTTCAGTGTGACGAAATTTCGAGTACCTAATCAAATTTTGAAGAGCCTCCATATTTTGAAGATTTTGAGTCAGCAGATCGAAAAGGCAGGATGCAATTCAGGTAATTACAATTAAGTTATATAATACAAATATACATATAGGTATGTATTATTGTGAGAATAGTGGAAATATCATACGTTTTTTTAGTATTTTTGAGCTATTTATAGGCATGAGTAATTTTCGATTTTTTTTCAGTTTTTTTATTTTAGTTGATAAATAATTGATAAAAGGTTCATAATAATAGATTTATAAAATATGGAGACTATGGTGATAGTAAATTTTAGTCATTAATATTAATCTATCGATATTAATAGTTTGTAAAAATGGCCCAAGTATAGTAAATACTACATCCAATTTGCCGTCTATTTTATATTTTATCATTTTTTAACCATTTTTAGGTACTATTTATCCATAATAGAAACATTTCAGTTACTAAGAAACTACTCATTCGAATTTTGAATATGGTACATCAACATTTAAAAAAAAATTATACACTAATTAATTTACAGTAAAAAAGGGGGAGGGGTATCATTTAAAAAACAGAAGTTTGTATCACCACAGGGTACTCCTTAAATAGTATAAAAAAATTCAAGAATTTGAAAATATGGTCTCAATACGTCAATTACAAAAATCCTAGCTTCTTCATTCTTTTTAATAACATTTTTAGAGTCCTAAAAACTATACATACTACTACTAGTCTTTCTCTTTTAAAAAGATTCTCGTTTTATAAAATAATAAAATAATTCACTATTTACTATAAATTATGCTCAGTAAGATAATTATAACGAAAATACACGTTGCTCCCCAATTTTTATTAACAGAACTAGCTTTCATTTTGATATTTTTTGAGGATTCCATAATTTTCTTTTTTGGTCCAAAGAAGTTATCACACCAATATTATACCTTAGCAATGCTTGAAACCTATATTGGATAGTGGATACCGGTTAAAACCCGAAATCTATATCGAAACTGAAAACGAAATACAAATAAATCAATACCAGTCTTAGTACTCTTAGAGTCTTTTAGATCATAAAATATAATATATGATCTAAAATACCAGCATTCAAAACCAAAATCGAAATCGAAATAAATAAATACTAATCTCTGAAACCGCAATTAAAATCGGAAAAAAGTTTTTGGTTTCAAGACCTTACCGCATTCTTAGAATAAATTACTTGAAATTATAGTAGTTGGCACTTGGTAATTGGGATGGTGTTTTACTGTTTTGTTACATTATATTTAATATCTATATGTATATAGATTTATTGTACAATACATTTTGAATGTACAATCGTCACTAAAAAGAAATCGCGGTCATTTCCCCCCCCCCCCCGGACATTTTTCCACCGACTGTTTTTGGTGTAGTACCTAGATTAATATCTTGCAGTGAACTTGGGTTTTTTAAAAATTGTATTTACATTTGATCATAATATTATATATTATAATAAATTTATTTGTATAACTATACTATAACTACTAGCTATGAAATCACTAATAATCAGCAATTTCCATACTCATTTTTGATATTATACAAAAACTTGACTATTAAGTAACAAGTTCATGCCAAATTTAAATTATCATAATATTATATGGTATGTAAAACTATCGCGCACGAATGCTAATATTCACGTCCGCAAATTTTCGTCATCTATAAGAGTCTTAAGACGCATACACTAATGTATCGACTTATATACATCTGATTAGATCTGGTCACCACTGCAGTAATATGTCACGAACGAATAACGATAAGACAAAGAATAAATAAAACCAGTAATGCTAAACTAGCTATTTTTATTATAACCGTTGTATACAGAGCGAAAGCGAATATATTATTAATCGACACGCGTTTATCGTGTACTGAAATCGAATATTACAATACCGTGTGGTAAGCTATAAAAAATTCGACAACACTGAAAATATGATGAAATCGGTCCTGACGCGCCGAACTTCTCGCGCCTAAAAGTCCTTATGGCTATGAGTCATGAATGCATACCGTATACGTGTTCTTGAGTACCTACTTAGGTATAATATTTATTATTTTTATTTTTTATAGACTTAAGTACTAAACTATATTAAATTGATTAAAAAATGCTTTGGCTATGTTTGTATATGTAGGTACCTATATTATTCAAATAGGATTTCAGAACTAATTGGATGAAGACAATACTACAATAGCCAGCAATAACCTATGAGGTAATTTCTAAGGGTACCTTATTTATTTCAATACATGACGTTAACCTATCGATTGCGCATATTGTGCCAAAATAAGTGGAAATGTTCGTGACATACGTCTATGATAATGTATAGGTATATTGATGTATTGTAAATCATATAATATAATATGTACCTATATACGCGTTTATTAGATTGATTGGGTAAATTTTTTCTAAGTAGTCTTAAAAAACTAAAAACCCGAGTTAGTATTAAATACGATCGACAAAATATATATTGTTCTGAACTACGCTGATTCGAGTACGTATGTCATGTGACCTATTGCGGTTGTTCGACGGTATCGACTGCAGAATGACATAATATTATAGTATACGTAATTATTATATACCTTAGCATAATGAGTCAGAAATGTAGTAATCATTATCCGGCATATTAATTATTATAGTATTCAGTGTTTACTGTGCTCGTATAATTTGAAAAGCACTCATACTCATATCATACACTAATAGTACATTGTATACATATTGTACATAGAATTATATTATAATATGGGTACGTTAACAGTGGCACCGAACTATTTTTCTAAGTTCCGCGGAAAATATAAAATATATTTTCTACATACATACCTATACAATATACGAGTGGGTTATAGGTACCCACTCGTCATAAAAGTATAAGTATTATGTTCATTGGTCGGTATAGCTGCGATTGTTTTTTATGACACACACACACACACACACACACACACACACACACCGCTGCCCATCATAGTTCTGAAGAATTTTCCCCACTTGGTATCCGTAATTGTCATCACAAATATTCGGCTATTGGTCTCATTAGTAGTCATTACACGCTGGTTAATGCCTAATGGGGTCAATATGAATAGTATTTTTAAGGGCTATTTCCACATATTTTTCCCGATTTGGTAGCATATATTTTGTCGATTAATACTATTATCTATTTCCTCGACGCATTGCCACGAAAAATATTTATGTTGCTGAATTTTTTTTTTACATAATTACAAACCTTTTTTTAAAAATATTTTATATTTTAAACGTTATAAATGTTCATGTTTTTTTCTTTATGCATGACAAAATACATTTGAAATAGGTTCATAATAATTATTTTTATTTTCTTCGTCTAAAATTATATTTATTGTAAAATAGTGAGTGTTCATACTCCAAAAAAATAGACATTGGAGGAAATTTGTCTATATCCGCCTTTTATTCATATATAATACATAAATGATACATTATAATATTCATCAGAAAAAACGGATATTTAGATAAGCAATATTGTTTTATATTTTACCATGTAGGCTGTAGTCAGTAAACCTCTGAATTAATGATTGAATTTAATATTTGAGTATAAGCTATCTTCGTTAATAATATATTTATGATACTTGCCCTATAAAAATTGTCAATTTTAGAAAATTATACTGATAATAATATTATAAAGAACGAGTTAAAATATTTCAGTGATTTTATTGACTACGAGTTATTCATAAAAATTAACAAGGCACAGGTAATAAATTAATAACGCTGTGTAACGATGTTGATTTATGGGTAAGACTCGTGTGATTAAATTAGGTCGGTGGTGGTCAATGTCAAACACAAGTGTTAGTTTTGGAAAAACAAAATACCACTTTGCCGACATTGGTAAGTATGCCTATAATATATCCCACCTAGTTGCATCGTGTGGAGAGGCATGGGGGCGGGGGGCTGCACTTGCACCGTGGCATTTTAGCGGGGATGGGCAAAGGTATTATTTCTAGGGCCAAGATATGCCAACAGCAGTAGCAAATCATAAAATCTTCAAAATTAAAAAAACAAAACAAGAATACATATTTTATAAGATAAAAATATTATTTTTCCTCGAATTATTGCATATAAATACAGTTATTTCACGTTTCTCTCGCTGTAATATATGTTGACGTATTGACCATAACGTCCATTATCTGGGTTACAAAAATATACATTTTTAATTTCATGATTACAGGATCATCGTCACATTATTTTGTCCAAACAAGTTATAGCATCTTTTTATGAACTCTCTGTGAAAATGTAACCTACCCATGATCTGTTTCTAAGCTATACGATTTCTTGTAAGACTTGTGTAAAAACGATCAATTAGGTTATGGTTACGATTTTGGTGAATAAATTATTTTGCCCCTCCCGCCCCTAGTTTTTTTTTTATCCAGTTTCGGCATTGCGTGTCAAAGCCAATGTGCCCCAAGTATACCGACGAAAAATATCAATGCAGTAGGTTTTTTTCGTGACTCGGGGTGAGTGTGAGGTATATAAGACGATATATTTTCGGGTCGTGTACCAGCAGCTCATCGTAGGTTAGGTTAGGTTAACCTACCTATGCATACCTATATGTAAACGAGTTTTTTCGCAGCGACGACGAACGATGATAACAACTCTACCAAGTGGGGAAACAAATAAAAAAAAAAAAAAACAGTTTTTCTAACGACTATTATAATAACGACGGTGATGGTTGTTAAACATTATAATAATAATAATATAATGACCACCGGTGCACAACGCCGTACCTACTACGTAAAATACGACAGACGCGGCGGCGTTGGTGGCGTGTGCCGTCGAAGAAGAAGAAGTCGCCGCCGTCTTCGGCGCGTACGAGAAACCCACAAGCCGGCCGGGGGACCACCGGCAGCGCTGAGAATTGAACCTTGTCTGCATAGGTGTCGGACACGTGGTGCGCGCCGGTTACGCATGCGCGGCACACCGGCCACACTACGGCGGCGGCGACGGCAGCGACCGGCCGGCACACTGGTGTGCTGCGGTGCGCGCGTGTGTTTTATACAGTGTCCGCCGACCGTCGGACGTCTTACACGCGTTCGCATACGATATCTGCCGGGTGTGTTTCCCCCCCGACGACGCGGGCGACGTGCACAATTAATAACAATATTTTATATTATTTTGTTGCTCCGTTTTTTTTCCACGGACGGACCGCGAATAGTTTTTTGTTTCACCGATCGTCATTTTTTTTTTAAATATTTAAAAAATATATATTATATTTAAATATATTTCATATTTTGTTTACCGGCGAAAGTTACATAATATAGTAGTATTACCGCCAATACCACTGCTACTACACACTACTACATTACTACTACGACTACTACTACAACTACCGCCACTACTAATACTACTTCCAGTAATAGTTTACTAATATTAATATTATAATAATCGCGGCAAAAGTGTACCAAGGTAGTTTATCGAACGCGACGAGCGTGTAATAATATTATAGTCGTACGGCTATATTATACTATAAGATTGTTGTTGTATTAGACGACCACGACACCGGTGACTGGGAAATAAAAATCGTCGCAGGTGGCGGCAACGGCGGCAGCGGTGGCGACGACGACGACGGCGGCGGCAGCGGCGTCGGTGGCGATGTCGCGATCACTGTCCGCGACAGACGACCCGTTTACTACCCAGCAGCACATTAGCTGGACGATTAGCTGGTACACCGTATGGTAGTGTACACGACACAACAACAACAACAACAACACAACAACAACAACAACAATAATAATAATAAAAATAATAAAAAATATTCAGCGAAAACACAGCGTCACACACGCACAAACGTCGAGCGTGCACCACCAGACGACGACGGCGACGACGACGATTCATTACGGTAAAGACAACCGCATCCGCAACCAGCAACTGCAACCGAATCCGCGACTGCAGCGACAATCGTCTGCAGCCTGGCCGCATAGTTATTATGCCGGTGCAATTACCGCCGTGGACGCTATCGGCCGCCCGATGAGTTGTTATTGGCCGCCAGTCGCGTGTGTAACGACGTCGCCGCCGACCTGAGCGTTTGTGGGAAGTATGTGGAAGACACGTAACCGATACAATTGGTCGTGGTCTATACGTATTGTCGTTGTTGTAGCCGCCGCAGCCGTAACGCTCGCGATGTCCGCCGCCGAACCACGCGAATCCGCCGTCTCCTCGTCCTCTTCCCTGCGTTCTACTGCCTCTTTGTCGTCACCACCGTCGTCGTCGTTATCCTCCTCCTCGTCCTCCTCGTCCTCCTCGTCCTCGTCTTCGGCCGCCGCCACCAGTGCGGTAACCATTGTCACGTCACAACTGGAAAGAGCACCGTTCGGCCGCGACGGCACCGAACAACAGACCAACACTCCAGGTAAGTCTGTTACCTATCCTTTTAACGTACAAGTCCTATAATTATTGTAATACAGTCGAGTCGCGATAATTCGAAAAACTTATCAACCTGTCTTTGATTTTGATTCCTCTTGATGTTAGGTTAGGTTAAATTCGAGATAGGTAGGTATATCGAATAATACGTGATAATATTATGTTGAAAAGATTTTTTTGCCCCCCTTCAACTTCGAGCTAATGTATTTCGACTGTATTTTGTCTTATAGTCTTGCTGAGTAGAAAGAATATTGGTTCTCTGCCCGAAAATAGTATGACGCTGATGCTCTGCTAGCACGTCCTGGGGTCTACCTAATACCTAGTTAAGACTTTTTCCGCACGACAGACGATCCTTTATGACTTATGAGTATATTATATACTTATATATGACTAATAACGAGCATAGGTATAGAATGAGGGGGCGAGGTCCGAGGGTGCTATAGCCCCCCTTGAAATTTTGTTCAGCCCCCCCATCCCGTAAATTTGTTTTAATTACATTTTTAGAATATGTTGTGTACCAGAAACATAATAGGCTGTAGTCCCCTATATAAATTCATATTACGGTACGCCTATGATAACGAGGCTTATCCTTCGATGGCGTTCAATGATTGCAATTTATTATCCTATTTAAATGTCACACCTGTTGACTGCACTCGTTTGTCATGTCTTCTTTATTATCCAAAAAAATGAAGATACACATATGACACATACAATCATACATGTTATACACAACTTTTTTTTTCAAATTCCAATTTGAATAAAACCGGTATTTTTATTGAACCGTCAATAAATTGTATACATTTTTATGTACAAATCTAACATAATAATAATAAAATAACTGCATAAGTACCTACCTAGTATTCTAATGGATTTCCGTTAAAAACCATGTACTTGATAGTTCGTCATATTATTATTATATTGACAGTCATTTACGTGATTATTTAAGTTGGATTATTTTTGTTTCACCTTCCCCATTAGGTACTTTCCCTTTTAAGTGGCTTTAATATGAATTTATTTTACATTTATAAGAATGTAATATGCGCAGAAATGATTTATGATTAAAAACTCGTTTTATTTACGTTCTCTTTCTATTGGTTCTTCGATTTGTTCATAAGCTGATGTGGACAAAATTTTAAATACTTTACTCCCAACTCATAGAGTCGTAATTATACAAAAATGTAATTTTGTATGTAGTCGCACTTAATACGTGGGTTGTATTATTATACTACGGAATAATTTTGGTAGAATATCGTTAATTCGTTTATGAACTGCAACTTCTCATGTTATTTAACATCGCACCAAAACGCAAGCTACAT
Source organism: Sitobion miscanthi (assembly GCA_008086715.1). Lineage (NCBI taxonomy): Eukaryota > Metazoa > Arthropoda > Insecta > Hemiptera > Aphididae > Sitobion > Sitobion miscanthi. The sequence goes on from CM017797.1 coordinate 40,149,285, forward strand.
AGAACCATTAATATACCTATATAAAAATATATAATTAAATATTAGGTATACTCATGATGGATTTTATATTTTGACGTCCGCGGGAATCAATTGGGTGCATGTAAAATATACATTACGGGAATGAATAATTCGTAGAGTGAGTGGAAATTTGAGTTCTGATAAAATATATGTGTATAGGTAATGAAATTGGAGAATAATCATACATTGAGTTGTAAATCATTGCCATATTATAATAAAACAAAAAAATGATTGCGCTATATATAATAAATAATATTTTTTGATTAAAAACAGGTTTGAATGTTCAATAAAATATAGATCTCGTCTATTACCTTTACCCGCGTTAGAATTCCAAAAAAGATTTTGGTATTTCGATTTATTAACTATATATCGTAATCGTTTTAAATCCATCGGAATTACGAGTGGTCTGTTTCAGAAACAATTCTCTAACTATCATCAGCATGACGTGTATATACGTGTATTTTACACATGAAATCGTTACCTTCTGCTACTATGTTGTATATAAACTTACGTTTGAAGATGGAAAGGGAGGTAATCCAATGATGTTTGGTAGTGAAAACATTTTACTTATGTATTGCGTAAATTAGGAGTTTTGTTGAATATTATGCTATTCACTGTCTATACGGCGTCAATAAACTCTTAGATATCAATTCAATGTAAGAGTGTATTAAATAACATAAAAAATAATGTTCTATTTATTTTTCTACCACATATCTAAATAAAACATAAGTACCTATATATAGTAATAGTATATTCTCACATAATATATCAATATCATAAATTTATCATAGTGCGTTTTTTGCATATATAACAATAATATCCTGCTATGGATGAATTGATCGCCGCTGGATCATCTTAAATCGTCTACAGTATTAAAGAAACCTAAATATCGCATTATTTTTATTATACATTTGTCGGGTGCCAAGTATTTTAAATTGTTTCTGTTTGAGCAAATAATGTAGTACCTATAGTATACGATAACGTAAATTCGGCAGATATAACGCACTTATAGCTATTGCCATAAGTTTTGTCCCTTATACAAAGATGTCTATTCTTATTCTTTGTTATATATATTCTTTACCAATTTAGTAACGGAAAAAAATAAAACTATTCAAAATGTACACTTTTCGCATTACACACTTCTCCAAACGATCTAGCCACTCATCGCTACACGCACTACTTCTAACGGTATTGAGGAAGCTGATTTTATCAAATCAGATTTTGGTTATTCGATATTCTGATAGGATTAGAACAAGCCGTCTTTTCTAAGCTGGTCCGTAGTGGGTAGTCCAAAGAGTTGAGATCTGGACTTCCCGAGGGCCAATCTTGAGTAGCGATAAATTCGGGTAAATCGTCTTTAAACTATTATTTTTTCTTTGCTATGTGAGCCAAGCGCTGAATCTAGCCGAAAGGTCCAGTGTATTCTGCAAACAATGTTTACTTAAAGGCTCCACTACCTTTTCTAAAATATCACTTTGGTAATTGATCGCTCGTGTTTTCAGTCCCTGCTCGCAGTAATGTAGTTGAGTAACGCCCTCATATGACACTCCCCACCATCACTGAGGCCGGATGATGTCCGATTTCTACTCTTTGAATTTTTAGCAGCATATCGAGAGCTATGAGCATACTCTTCATAATTTTGACGGTACACATTTTTTCCACTGCATAAAGAGTATTTGTCTGTGAACATTTTTTGCGTGCTACTGAAGTGGCTTCTTTGCTCTTGTTGCTCTAATTTTACGTAAAGCTTCTGGCAGTGCTTCTCCAATAAGCACAAAGACCAATGTTTTTTTTAATTATGAGTGATATGGTTCTTGGCGGGGTTTTCATTTCTCGAGTCATGTTATTAATAAATATAAGGGCCAAACTTATAGCACCACTGGATATAGGGGTAGGTGAGGTACCATATTATTATTTGATGTCGGACCAGTACCAAAATTGCGAGACTTAAACGAATACGATTTTTACATAAACCAATTTACCATGTACCTATATTGAAACACCGATAAATATTGGCTTTTTCTTGATCATCGAATGAAGTTTGTCGTTTATAGCGTTATTTTCTTTCACCGGCGATGATCATTTACTTCACATCCACACTCCTATGAATGCTGCGCGTAATACAATGTGTATTGTGTGTAACTACCTATTATATTATAGGTACCACTTAAGTATAGTATATTATATTCAAAGAGTGATCAATATTAAAATATTGTGTTCAGCCGAGATGAAAATCGCGTATTTTAAAATATTATTATGCGCGGTGTATACATTATTATTATTAATTATACGGGAAGGGAAAAAAAAAAATCATCGAAAAGCGTTTCAACCGTGACGGCTGTCAACGTGTTTTCGTCGGACAGCCCGTGGCGGCGGCATGCGCTTATACAGCTATAATATTATTATAATACCATACGGCGGAATGATTGTTAATTTCTTTCGTTTCGGCCCCATACGGACGACATAAAGACGCGAATGAATGCGCCTCAGCCGCCGGGAGAGGCGGGCATAACCCTCTCGGGCTCGCGGTGCACCATTATAATAATAATAATATTATAACTCTACAACAGCGTTGTCCGCGTACATTGGCCACGCTGCAGGTTTAAATGTCACTTGTGAAAGGTGACCGTCCTAAAAGGACTTGAACGGGTAAACTGGTATGCGCCACACAATTAGCATGCATTCTCCGGCGCGACGTGGAACGAAAAAAATATGTAGGTACAAAATATGCGCGTCTGTTTATTTAATAATAAATTAGATAGGCATAATATGAGTACGCTGACACGCGCGCGCCCGTGTCTGCAGTGACGCGTCGCGGGTCGCATCGAGACGAAACAGACTTCGGATCGATGGGACACGCGTGTGGCTGTATTTATTATATTATACCGTGTTCGATGTGGGTACCTATCTTCTAATAATCTAATAATAATATTATTATCATCGTAGTACGTGCCCATAATATTTTATTATCATATCGTTCGGTACGCGCGCGCGCTGGGCGGGTGGGCATTGCAGTTTAGCGGCCGTGTACGCGGCTGCCTGCTCGACTGCAATATTTTACAAAGGTTTCGATGTAATTTTTCAAAAAAAAAATAAAACAAATTCAGTATGCTAGGATCAATAGTCGGGTATGTATAGACGTTGGTTAGACGTACAGTGTATTAGGTTTCTAAACGTACGATTACAAAACATCTTATAATATTCCCATCGGATCCGTCCGTCCGTGTTTGTTACCGGTAGTTACATATTTACGACCATTGGAATTAATCATTCCATTTTAATATTGGCATTCATAATTCAAATTTCGAATCAAAACTAGAAATACATTTAACTAGAGCTTATTAATATAAATATTTAAATAAATGATTTCATAACGGACCTCGTGCGGCCAGTATATTAAAAATTATCGAATATATGAGTAATTATAATATAAATTCATGCTAGCCACCATTAGAAAATAGGTACCAAAATATTAAGGGTACCTACCAAATTCTTTTCAAATATTGCATATTAAGTTTAAAATTATAGTTTACTGCGTTGTATTACAATACGTTTAGAAACCAGGAATTTAACACGCACGCAGAGTGCGAGCTTTTCCAACTTGTTATATTTTATACGCAGATGTCGATTTTCTATTTTTCGTTTTTCGATTTTTTTTTTGCGTGAACACGTCTCGCCGAGAATAAAATTGTACGCCACGAGATAATACTATTACCTTCTATTTTTATACAGTTATAACGCACTGTACCTAAGGATCTATAATGTTATACATAATGTATACGCAAATAATATTGTTATATATATATTAAGTTAATCTCATAAACCGTAAATACTAAATTCAATTGTAAATAATTCGTCATATCGATTTTTATTCTGTTTGCACGAATAATAATTTATTTTATCTGTACAAAATATAATATCATTTTCTACATATATGTATATAATATATATATTACATGTTTACGAATTATGAATTTTACTGTCAAGTACCTATAGGTATAAATTTATAGTTGATAAAATATTTTTAATTTTATAATATCGTATAGTTGGTATATTTGTATTAAAGAAATGGACTCCATTTTATTTGAAAAATATTTAATGAGTATTGAGTAAACTTAAATTTTGGTTTATAGCTAGTACTATCCTACTATACCTACAAACATTTATCAATCTAAGAAAATTTAAAATTTAAATTGTGAGAATATATATTTTATAATCTTAACATTTTTCCAAAACTATTTGAACATGGGCGATGTGTGAAAAAATAACATATTTATTATATATTATAAATCTATTAAAAAAATGTCATCGTAAAAGTTGGCTATTCTTATTATTTTATATTCAAAACTATATAATACATTCAATTTATATTAATATACAGGGTGTCCCGAAAGGATATACCCATTAGCCGTAGAGGGGGACTCGCCGCCCGGACAAATACCGTTTTTTTTCTGTTTTTCCTATAAACTAAAAAAATGATTCAAAATCATAAGATTAATGAAAATAAAATGTTGAAAGGTCAACATTTTCAGAAAAATAAACTCTATAAAATGGCTATCTTCAATTATTTCAAAAATAAAAAAATGAAAAAATATTATTTTTTTAAAACTTTTTTTACCAAAAAATCTAAGTATTATAAGTAGGACTTTTGAAATAGAAAAAAATAATTTCATTTATTAGATTGCGTAATATTATTATTATACTTAAAATATTATAATTAGCTTAAGCTGTATTATTCTAATATATTATGGAAACAATAGAATTTTTTATCATTTACAAAATTGTATCATACGTTTTTAAAGCATTATCCCGTTTCCCCCTAATTTTAGTCTTAAAATATTTTTTTTGCATTCGTTGAAATGTAAAACTGATTGCTCAGAAATTAATAAATTATAATATTGTATGATATTAACAAACATGCGTCGTAGGTTACCAAAGACAATTTTGAATATTAATGTCTTAATTAAATTACTAGGATAAAAATTATTTTATAATCGCCTAATTAAAATTTAAATAATATTACAAGTAAAAATTTCAGAAAGATAAAATATTGACTATCATATTTGTATTTGTTATAATATATTAATTGATGATCATTTCTATGACTAAACGATATCGAATTATGTTGAGTACCTACCACGATTCAGGTTCACTAGTCATTCCTATTACTCAAGTCTTTAAGTGATAGTTTGTGGAATGCGCCGACACAATATGAGCACTTAACACTAAGTTATCAACGTGTGAATTATTAGTCATTATTAATGAGAATGGTATAATTTAAGTTTTTGAAATTGTTAAATTAGATATTTTTCATAAGAAATAAATACTTTTTAACCAATCTAATATGCCTCCGGTAGTCCGGTGATAATATATGATTGTAATTGTACCTACATAAAGAAAAATTAGATTAAATTAATTCTAAATGTGTGAGAAATGTAAATTTAATTATTAATTATAAATTTCATATTATTGTGATATGTATCATATAATGGGTAGGTAAAATAGGTGTATACTATAGTTATTAATAAATTATTGCTATCTACATGAATAAAATTATAAATAATTTAACTTTGTTTGAGATATTCAAAATTAATAGCTTCAATAGTGATGAGGATAAAATAAACTGTTATCATATAGTTTGAACTACAGAAATATACTTGTATTTATGAGTCTTACAAAGTTAATACACCCATTAATTGTTATACTTAACTTCTTTAATATAATGTACAATGTATAATATATTAAGTGAATATGAATCCTTTATAGTTATAAATGTGTCGTAAATACGGACCGAGGGAGGAAGGAGGAAGGTGTTTGAGGGGACCCGACCTTCCTACCACTGATATTTTATACAACCATGTTAGATTAAATTTTGTATTTTAACGGGTTTCTAAAAAATAAATATTTTTGTATCATGATACATATTATGCTTTATGCGTGTTTTCCACGGTTAATAATTTACTAAAATGATAATTGCATGTATTATAGTTAATACATAAACGAAAAAGGACGTAGATATTACAGTCGAGACTCATATACACAAAATATAGACCTAATTCGGTCAGAAAAACGACTTAATAAGAATAAAAAAAATTTTAAAAGTACACAATATAATATATGTCAAACAATTAAAATATGGAATACTAAAAAATGTATGTAATTATTATTAACCAACTACATAGGTACAATTAATGTATTTTATTGTATTGAATTTTTCTTATTCTGTATATTCATTATTACTTATTAGTTATAAGTATTATCAAATATCGCAATCGAGTATTGACGATTGACAAAACCATGACTAAACCACTGATTTATATTTTTATGAAAATATCATCTCATTCTATACGTTGTACCTACTTACTTATTAGTTATTTCATATTGTTAGTAATGAATGCCGTAGATAAGGAACAAGAAGAAAATCAAATATCTGCAACTGTTTTATCAGAATCAACTAGACATATTATCGAACGCAATTTAGCCATAAGTATAATTCCAAATTTGGGACTGAACTGTATATATGTATTAATTCCATGAAAAAGGTGCAGTGATAGCGGTAAAATTCTATTGTCTCGGAAGTACCTACTCTTGTAATAGAAGTAAATATTTCGTCCAGCTGCATTTTACCGATATCGACACAGTAATGATAATATGCTATAATTTATGATTATTTTTGTTATCAATTTGGTTTTCTATTATAGTGTTTATGGGAGAGGCAAAGGTCTAGGACTAGGACCACATTTCTGGGTGACTGTGGCACCCATATTTTATCTTTGTTATTTTATATAAAAATTCCACCCACACCTTTCAACTAAATTTGTATATTTCAAGATTTGTAAGTAGCTAAATATACATTTATATTTATAAGTATTTATAAATAATTATATTAGGTATATCCAATAAATGTTCTGTCTTTTAAATTTAAATTGTGTATTAACCAATGCATTGTAATTTATTAATACATTTATAACGTCTCTTTTAATATATTGAAGATAACTCAATTTGATAAATTCTTATTAGAGGCTGTAACATACTCGTTCATAGACAATATTTTTGCCTCGTCGAATAACACATTTTTAGTGACTTACTGGCCAATATTATATTAAACACATACCAACATATATTTAAATAAATTATAATTAAATACGACTCTTTAATATATCGAGTATAATTTTCCAAAAAACTAATTATAAACTTATGATTGAAAATGGTGAAACTATAAGTACATACCTACATTTTGAATGAATATAATACTATTGTGGATATCATTAGTGTTCGCAATAACTAGTTTTCATACAAAATGTCTAATAAAATAATCATTATAAAAACATATTATTTTGAACAGATCATAGAAGAAATTTTACAATTATTTGATTTATTGTAGTATGTATTCAATTTGCATGTTTATGTTATGTTAAACTTGAAGTTGTTTTAGCCATGATTTTTTATTGCATAGTCCATCTACAATTTCACTGAATAGAGTTCGCTTTTGTTCGTATACTGTTGTAGTGTTGAATACTGCAATTTAATATAATAATATATTATATATATATAATATATAATTTTAATGTGGCATCCATTTATGTATTGGTATCAATGATGAATAGTTTTATTATACTACTATTAAACTTTTAATTAAATGCATTTATACATCAACTTTGATATAGGTACGTCTCTTTTCGTTATGAAGTTTTAATCTAAACATATAAATTTTGGGTTTGACGTGTTTCATTTAAAACATGGTGATATACTAGTTATTTATTTAATAACGGGTAATTAAATGTTTTGACGTTTTATGAAATACTGAGTGAATACATTCTACTTTAATTAGACCGATTCGTTCTTATTCACAGTAGAAACTCTATGAAACAATGCCGGTTAAATTGCAATGATTATGACATAAAAGTGGTTTAATAAAAAATGTTATGCAAACTTAATTTTCTCTCGTCTAATAATTTCAACCAGGGATATTCTACTTTTTGATAAAACAAAAAAGTATTTTACCCCCACGTTTCTATTTTGCTTTAATAATATTCTCTTAAGGTCTTCCCTTAGGCAAACACCTACGCCCTACAAGTTATTAAATTAATTTAAAAAATCTAAATTTGGTTGATTCAAGTATAATAAATTTAACAATAAAAATATATTGACAGAAGTATTGTGGTCTTTGTGGAATATTTTAGCTTATAAACTATTAACATAAGATATATCATGAATTATAGACATTAATTTTAATTGTATGGCAATTACAACATGTATAATACATGTACTATGACTATATTATTGTGTAGTAACAATTTTAATATTTTGTTTCTAATAATAAAATAATAATTATATACTTATTATAAAATTAAAAGTTTAATTACACATTCTTATTTTCTTGTGACTCGTTGCATATAATTTTAGATTATTAGAAATATTTGAAAGTATTCAAATTCTATTTTAAAACCGGTCACATACTAACATGGAAATAAAAAGTGTGCTCGCGTCCTCCATATCATTTTTGTCACTACTAAATTTGCTAAATTCGTTTAAATTAAGTCCTTAATGTAACTATTTTATTTAAATTAATTTTTAACAAATTTCATTATATTTATTTACTGAAGTTGATCAAAAACAAATCTAGTAGTATGTACTACTTATTATTTTAATATAATAATATGTGAAGTGTAAACAATCATAAATGTATTTCATTCCTGAGAAATATTGGGTTGTTACTTATTTCATTTGAATAATTATTTTAATCTGCAAACATTTTTTTATATGAATATATCAGATAGGTACCTATGCATCTTAAATTAAAAACTAACAACATTTTTGAGCAAATCATAACTTGAGATTATACTTATACCGTCTCCCATATAATTATATATACCTAATACTTATAAATTTGTAATATATATATTTTTAAAGGATATTCACAATTATTTGTAAACGATTTTTTTTATAAATAAAAGTATAAAAAGGCAGTGTAGGTTAACATGAATTAGTTGATAAAAAGAAACCACCCACCGATAACTTTAGTGTGATATCAAGAAGATAGGTATTATGTTATACAATATATCCTGGAGATAAGGTAACCCCTAACCAGCAAATGTGTGGAAGGTTCAGTTTTGTTTAAAAAAAATGTTAACTTGCCCGTAATTAAAACAATAAAATAGGTAGACCCCTCTCAAAGGGCTTTTTCATAAATTAATGTCACAACACATACTATCGTATTATGACGCCGGCCGGTCACTTCCCTCTGGGACACGTGTACTATGTTAGTACCCATATAATACATGCATAATATAATGCTATGTAAGAACATTTTAATAAATATAATTGTATTTATATTTAATCACTGTAGATTTTTAATTTATTTTAAAACTTTTAACGATTAAACATTTAAATAACTTAAGAATACATGCCATGTTACTTTACAGTTTAAAAGAACTTTAAGTGGGTACAATTTATCTCAAATTACACAGTATAATTGCGTTTTGCTTACATACTGTAGTCTGTAATGTAAAATGTACTTATTGTTAGACAATTACGTATTACATCAGTATATTTTTACTTAAATATTATAAACGGTTGTTGATCGTATACTTACTTATTAATATAAGTATGTCTATGTTTTTATACTAAGTTTCTGAAATATTATCTTAAATTATATTAAAGTGTAACTTTGTCTTTGACTGTTTAATCTCTTCAATTATTGAAAACATTCAAATAAGAAATACAACTAAAGTACATTTTTGATGTTCTCCCTTAAATTAAATAACTTCAAACTATGATACTGAGTTCACCGTAAATAATATTAAAGTAGATTTAAAAATAATGCTATGTTTTTTTTTTATATATATATAATGATAAGTTTATATTTGAAATAAAAATAAAAAAACAATATTCAAAAATAAAATGTTATTAACTTATTATTACATATTTTCTACAGATTGTTGTGTGTAATTCAATATGAAAGAAGATGAATTTATTCTATAAGTGTTGTATAATATTATTACATTTTCTAATTTCGGTTAACGAACTTAACGTTTCTATTTTATTATTAATTATAAAACCCTTTAAATTTACCGATCAATAATTATTCCTAGTTGAAAGTATTTAAATATCATCATTTTTAATGCTATAATTTATTTTGAATTATGATGGATTTTATTAACATTTAACACGCATAGATTTTTACGACTTCATTTGATTAACACACCTAGCAGAACACGTCGTGCATATTATGTATACATATACTTCATAGAGAAGGCACATTAGCCAAAAATATAATTTGAAATTGTATATGCGCGACACCTTACAAGTGGCATCAATTCACAATTGAGTTATTACGAAGTGCTAATAATGTTTTAGGTATTGGTATCCGACTATATGATATATTTCAACATTTTAACTTTTACTCCGTACGTAAAAACCTTCCAATTATCCGAGTAATTATATAATATAATATCATATATATATTACTTGGTTAGTGGAAATGGCGTGTACATAATATATGCGCCTACAATATAATATCGTTGTTATTTTTCATATACGCGCGTATATGCAGAACAAGACACGCGTGTACACAACAGTAATAATAAGTAATAACGCCGTAACAAACAAAAAGAAAACGTAAAAGTCGTAAAATTTAAACGCGCCTTTAAAATGTGTCGTGTGTGTGTGTGTGGGGGGGGGGGGCGGCGGCTAAAGCATTTCGCTTTTTCTCTGCAAGGGTAGTTCTCCGGTTACGCAGGTCAGTGTCCGTCTGGGCCGACGATGGTCGTTACGCGAGGTCAGTCGTGTCACGCACCCACTTACGCATCGCAACGACCACCGCCGCCTGCACTCGTCGGCGGACAACCCTCAGCCCCGCGCAGACAGACGACGCCACGCCACCACCGACCGACGGCTATCAACGTTTATAACACTATATACCGAGCATACCGAGTATACCATATCATATATATATATATTATACATGTATAGTACGAGTAAATGTCTATATACTACTATACACACAAACACAGAAAATACGTGTATACTGTATACATATATATATGTTAATAGTGTATATAGGTATATATTTACTTTAATAGCGCCTCTGCAGTCGTCCACGGCGTCCCCAGGGTAATCGTTTTATAACCAGAACTGTATATTATTATATTATACCCACAAACACGTGCACACACGCATGTACGCACGCGAATGCGAACGGGCTAATGTACACATATATTATTATTAATAATATTATGTATGTTTGTGTGTAACTGTGTTAAAAACATTATATATAGTGCTATTACGTGTGAAATGTGCAAACTCGCATCGACCCTCATATATATGTATTTATACATAGCAGCCATAGGGTGCCTCACACTCAAACAGGCGTGGGTGCAATCAAATTCGCAGTCACATTCATGTACAATCTTAGATCATATACAATGGATGGAGTCATAGTATATTATACGCGTATAAAATGAGTTGAAGCCAAAATAACTATAGGACCAGTGACATCTGCGCTTGCGCGACTGCTTATCATATATCAATCTGTTTTCCCGCTTAAATTTCAATTTAGGTATTACTAATTCTGAAACTGTAAAACATTGTTATTACACATAATATCTATGTATTACCTATTGTCCCATTCTATTATTCTATATATTACATTTTTAGTTATACTAGTTTCTAGTACACTTATCATTATTATTTCATATTAATTATGACTATGCATAAGGACATAACGTTAGTTGTTAATAATTAATCTTAATACATTAAAGTATTACATTTTATATAATACATAATAGTAATCGGTATTATGTAAGTATTCTGAGAAAAAAGAAATAAGAATTAAAGAAACTTAAGAAACAAAATTGAAAATATTTTATAGTTGTTATTTGTTTATCTTTTATCCATGGTCTGCCCTGTGTGCCAAACATTAATGATAAGAGACCACGCGCATGCGCATATAATAGAGGTCCTACGGTTATGATGGCTTCACAAATTCTTCATATGACTCTATCCATTGCATATGATCTAAGCGTACAATACTCGACGAGTGCATGTGATAAGACGGCGACGGTAGTCAGTTGTGTGTGTGTGTGTGTGAGCGCGTCTTATGTGCATTGATCGCTCTGGTATACGCACGCAATAAAAATTCAATGGCCTATTGGATGTCAGAATCAATAACCAGCTGGCGGCATGGTATGCACACTATAAATGCTGCGTACATAATATATTATGTGTTCATTATACGTACCTATAATATCATAGCAAACGCGAGTGTAGAGAAGTATAATATAGTTTTTGTGCCGCAGTGTTGCCGTATTCGCCGCCATACAGATAGGTACACCTACGCCGTACGCATCGTCAGATTTGTATTTTGTGTTTTTGAACACGGCGTTTTCAGATTTTAAACACGACAACAAACCACTCTTATCTGATAACGCTGTTTGTCATGCACAGTATATACACAACCACGGTTGATTTATAGTCACCCGTACCATACCGTGGTTTCCACTGTTCAATTTTTTCCCCTAATAGACATCCAATTATAATAGTTGTAGAGTATAGACGGACTGTATAGGTACTGTATATATCGTGTAACCGAAATGTCTATATAATACATATACTCGAGTTTTTTTAAAATCCTTATGCTACGTAAAAATCAGCATAGATTACTTTATGGCTTATTATATTTATTAATATGACCAAATAAGGTACAGTGTCCGGCGTCCGCAGTGTCCTTCATGACTTTTTTTCTCAAAGTTTAGGTTACCTATCGATTATAATTGTTTGTTTAATAAAAAAGATTGCGTAAACATAATTTGTATCTATACACATTACTCGGAGTACCTATACGTGTTTGTTTTATTATATCGTTCAATGAATTAAAATTAGTATTTCGTATATTTACTATATTTGATCACTACATTTGGTAATATCCGTCAGCGTTTATCGCGTGTTGTTTCTCTGTATTTGCCGTTTCAGCATAAACAGACATCAGGGGGAGGGGTGGCTTCCACGGGTTTAGATCCCCGAAAGGAGTTCTATTATCTACGTACGTGGATCATGCGAAGGTGGTACGAGCCACTTAACTTAAGATAATGCAAGCCCCTCCCCCCCACACCACAGAAAATTCAACTTAAAAGGTTCACCTATAAATTCTAGTTTCTACATTTCAAACACATTATATATAATTAGGCAATTTTGAATTTTAAACCTAATGTTGGTTGCACTTTAATTTAAATTCATAAATTACTCTGTAATTTGAGTACGAACAAGATAGGTATATATAATAATATAGTAAGAATTTAGAATAATATAGACGGACTCATTCTTAAATCTCGTTATACTTATAATAATGTATACAATATGCCGATGATTTAATTTATGTTTCTGAAGAGCTGTTTTATCGTAGACCCACTTTTAGATACATAGTTAATAAATATAAAAACAAACTGTACAAATTGAATATGGCTTAATGGTTATAATATAATACTATAAAGGATTGACTTACATTCACAAAATGCTGCATGTTGCTTTTAAACTTAATTTTTATTTTTATTTTATAGGTTTAAATGTTATCGTTAACAATTCGGTTTTACAATAAGCACACATTATATTTATTAAATTAATATAGAATAGAGTAAAATATAATAAAGATCCGGCAATTTTGTGTCGGAAGGGGATAGCTGATTTTCCCCATACTTGGCACCAAGGCTGGGCATTAACGAGTTAAAAAGTTAAAGTTAAGTTAAAAAGTTAATTTAATTAATACTTTTTAACTTAACTAGTTACTTTTGGCTTTTCATTAACTTAACTGTTAACTTACTAAATTTCTTTTTAATTAACGTGAAATTAACGAGTTAATTTTTAATTTTAAGAATTAAGTTAAGTTAATTTACTTTATTTTTAATTTTATTATATTTTACTTTTTTAGTCTATTTTGTTTTCATGTCAAAAAATATTTATCGTAAATTGTTTAAAGTTAAAAGTTTATATCATTCGAATCTAACTTATATGGAAATACTGTAGTCTATAATTTAGTTTTGGGTTGGAAAAAATTAAGTACTCTAGCTTTGTATAAACAAATTAACTTTTTTTTAACTTAATAAAAAGTTAACAAAATGTGTATATTAACTTTTAACTTAACTGAGTTAACCTATAGTTAAATTAACTTTTAACTTTTTGTTGTTGTTGCATATTAACTTAACTTAACTGAGTTAAAAAAAATCATTAGCTTGCCCAGCCTTGTTGACACACTTGGATAAGCACAATGGGTTCAGGAGTGGCCATATACGTTTGTAAATGTTGTCACTGTGCAGGTAATTTTCACTTAACACAGAAATAATATTTTTTTAAAACAAACACATGGTTGTTTTTTTTACGAATTGATTTTAAGTTGTTAATAGAACATTCCTGTTGAATATGATAGGTACATAATCAGTGATCACATGAACAAAATTCGGAAAAAGTAAATTCGAAATCAATGTTAAGTAAGTAATAACATTCGCATAGTCGTAAACATATTGTACATTGGTACCTACCAGAGTTTTAAAATACCCTTATATTATATAGATTTCTTTTTCAAATAAATTTCAGTAATTGCATTCGATTGAACGCGTGATAAACTCAAAGTTATAAACTTTGTTATGGGATTTTAATGACACATCCTACCGATGAAGTGCCTACCTTTATAGTGTATAATATATAGTAATACCAGCTATGTAATGATAACGAAACGTCCAAAGCCGGTTTATCGAAAATACGATGTGACTCACTAGCCAAAATAACACATCAATAAAAAAATATCACCGTGAGAAATATATACGTACTAGTTGATTGAATTAGTCACCATGTTATTATGCAAGTCCGTTTTTCATTAGAAATTTTACTTAATGACAAAACTTCTCAAAGTGTGTTAAATAAGTCATAAACAAATGGATTTCGTTTGTTTATGACCGAAGTACACTCACACACACACATGCACACGCACTAGCTAATGCATCGCGCGTAAATAATATATTATCGGATTATCCATTACATTTTATTATGGTTTCGCTATCTCACTGAAAAAATTCCTAATTAATTATATAATGTTAAAAGAAAAAAACACATAGTGGCAATGAGGGATATATTATTACTGTCTTCGCAAAGGTCCGTCAACAAAATATTAATTATACCAATTTAGTATACTGTGTATTATTATACAATATACATTGCAGGCATTGGATTCACGTCGTTTGAATATTTGATATTATAATATACGTTCCTAATTTCCAACCATAGATAAATAACATTTTAATGTGTAGGTTAATAAACCGTCGACATAAGATGTCTAGTTGTAGTTGAATTATAGATATATAAGGTAGGTAAACTTGCTCACACTTTACTTGGAATAGGAATTAATATTTTAAAAATTATTTTTTTCCTTAAGTTTTGTATTTTTTTCCGACGTTTGTTCTATTTTTTGTAACTAATTTATTCCACCACAAACCATGCTCAATGGAGTAAAATAATTATTTATTTTTACAAGTAAAATTTTATTTTCAATGGTATTAATATGATTTTCTTAAATAAAAAAAATAATGTAGGTGAGGACTATTGTTAATTTATTTTTTCCTCTATTAAACGGGAGGGTAACATTTATATGCATATATTAATAATTGGCATTACAAAAATAAAAATACTTTTTCAAAGATGCTGTCTTTAAATGGTTTTGTGATGTTTAATATTTAAGTTTTGTAATAACCAATGTTTCATATTCAAAGTTTTGTACTCATAAATTTGTTTAATACTTACAAAACATAATTGGTGTAGTATAATGTTCAGTGGCAATACCAACTTTTATTTTCGAAATAGAAACATCTAATTTTAAGTGCATATTACAATAAAGTATAGATTATTTTTATGAACCATTTACAGTATCACAATCCAATTTCGAACATATAGTTAACTAGCAATATCTGTACAAAGTTTCTGAGCGGAGGGTATAAAGATGTTAATACTTAAAATTAATGTCCAGACTAACAAATAGTTTTACCTTCCTACCCTCTCCATTATATTAATATAAAATACAAATGCATATTTCACGAAGCATTTATTAAAAAATAAAAAATGAGTTTAATTTTTAATTTTTTCATCAGTCACGGTACTTTTTTATGATTATTTTATATACTCAGTATGATTTTAAAAAAATTTCAAATAAACGAAACGAATTTGTTGAAATGATTATTGCATTTTAATTAAATTACTAGTTAGGTTAGGTTAGGTATTATTATCAACGCGCATTAAACAGATTTTTTTAAGTAGGTGTAGATTTTTAAATTAAGCTTCAATCTGTTATATCAGTTTTTAAACTATCATTTATTAATAATTGTTGAATAATCAGCTTATTGTGACTTCTGAGTTATGAGTGTAAGTACGTGAGTTATCACTTATCACTAAAACATATCTGAACAATTCAAGTGTAATAATTAGGTATTAATTACTTTACGTTTGGGTTTCATAAATGGATGGTTATTTTTAGTTATGTAGGTATTCATACCAGATTGATATTAATCATTTCGAGTAGGTAGATAAATATTTTATTTTTATTTGAAATCATTTCTCAATAATTATGTTTTACTAATTCTATTATTTGTTGAAGTGTGTGCTTGTATGTGAATTTATGGACATTGGTTTGATCCACGATAAATCAAACTTTAGTTTTAACAAAATTTATAGCTTATGATTTTTATAAAGTTGCCACTTCAGCATTTTTTCAATGTTTCAAAACTTTATTTTTGTTATGTACTCAATATGCAATATTTGTTATGTTTTACTGATAGTTTAATGCAGAAAGAGATTGAATACTTTTTCCCAGACCGTCTAATTTGACTTATTATATTATATTTAAATTCTATCAGTTACTTTTTGAATTCAAACCTTCTTGAGTTGAAATTATTATACATATTATGATATGCGTATAGGATCACCAATATAATGTTTTATATACACGTTATATATATTAAATTAACAAACATTTTTCTGCTTTAGATTTTTCAAAATAATTTTTATTATTTAATATCTATTACATTATACCATAAATAATGTATTATTATAAATATTCTACGTAATAATGTATTTTAGTGATTCATCTTAACAAATGGATCGAGTTTCATAAATTGATGGTTGATTGTTGACATTATTATATATGCTTTTACTTATTTCTGATTTCTATTGTTAGTATAGTTTAGTTATAAGTATTGGTGTATTACTATTAAGATTTTAGGTATTTAATTACCAAATGGTTGAATGGGTATAGGATTTCCGTAATGTAATTTATAACAATTTATATCGGCCAGAACAATTTCCAGAATCAATATTAATAGTCTCTGTATAGGTACTATAATAATATAGCTGGTTCGCATGTATATGTACATGCACTTTGCAGTAGACTACGTATTTCATTACATTTATAAGTAAATTTGATATTTTGGAATTAAGTATTATTTGAGTTATCTCAATTTTTCGATGACTATTAACTTAAGTTTTGTCTTTCATCAAAATCGTAACATTACGATAAAATGTGTTCATTACAATATGTTGTGTAATAGTTTATAATCTATTGGCGTGTATTTAGATGATAAATATAATAGTATGTATAATGACTAACAAGCAAAATAGATTGAGCCCCTATTCATTAGATTATCGTCAGTTAATAATATAAAGGTATTCAGTTAATAAGTAACTACCAATAAATTGGGAAACATCTCCCCACAAAATTGCCTAAAAAATAAATTAAAAAAATAATTTATAAATTTATATATTTGAATAAATATCATATAATTACTTTTATTACAATCAAAAATAATTGTAAAAAAAATCGAAACATAATAGAATAATAAAAAAGATATTATTTGTAATAAAAATTGAAACTAGTTCGATGTATCTATTTTTCATAGAGATATCTTATCATCTTCTTTATTTTTTTTTAAACACTCCATTATGGATGTTTTTCACTATTTGATATCACCCTAGACAAAATTTAGTAAATTACGAGAATTTAAGTCTAGGTGATTTTGTAAATATAGAAAGATATTTTAGGTGCTTGATGTGCTGTGTAAAGAATGACAGGAAATATTTTTCTGTGTTTATCATTAAAATACGAATATAATATAATGTTAGTTATTTTGTTTTTAGGTACATCAGGTGGCAGACGACAGCATTGCCCATGGTGCAAACGAGCGTCCGGCGCGCTCCCGTTACCGCCGTCCTCGTCGTTCTCGTCTTCGTCGTCGTCATCGTCTTCGTCGTCGGCATCGTCATCTTCGTCATCGTCGGCGGCGGTGACTTCCGGCGTCAACCGGCACCACCACCGGCGGAAGCACCGTCCACGAGGCCGGCGGCATTACGACAGCGCCACCAGGTCCAGCCTGGACAAACAGCGGATAGAGGCGATCAAAGAACAGATACTGTCCAAGCTGGGCATGACCGCAAAACCGAACATCACTAAAGCGCGGTCGACGAGGTTCCTGGTGGAAGCGCTGGCCGTCGAACCGCTGTCCGGACTGACGGCCGCCGACCCGGACGCCGCCGCCGCAGCCGGTAACACACTGCCACCGAGTACACGGTTACCGACCACCAGAGACGCCGATTCGGAGCCCGACGATTTTTACGGCCGCACCAGAGAGATCATCGGATTTGCAGAACCAGGTGAGTGTCGGAACGCGCATTATATTACTATTATTATTGACATCGTTATCGAACTCACACCTACATAATAATATATTATAATATTCGATCCGAATCTCATCAAATAATAATAACATAGCCCACCCGAGTCGTGCCGGCTAAGGCTGCAGCAGAAATTTCACCCGGACGACTATATTTAAGAGATGGCTGCACTTTACTATATTATACGCGTGTAATAGTCGTATACGTAGTTAATATCAACTCGTTCTTAAATCACGTCGTTTAGATGTCTTCGAACTCGTTAATATGTCAGTAGACGCATAAAAATTGTAAATATTTTCGTAATAAAAAAATAGGAATAATAATAATAAAACAACAATATCAAATAAAAAAAAAATAATTACACGTTCAGCCAGTTCACACGGTAACTGTATACGTACACCGTTTTCCGTTTGTCGCGCTGGTATATAATAATAATTACACCATGTTTTACATTATAAGCGCCTGCTTAGTAGCGTAATAATAATAATAATAATAATAGTTTATCTTTATTGTATTTTCTTAAATTTGATTTATTTGAAACACCGTGTAATAGCATAGCCCCCCGGCCATACAAGTCATTGGCTTCTGGCCTGCGACCCGTGCATAGTATTATAATGTATAGGTAGTAGGTACGACATACCTTTTATGTTACACGAAGAAGTAAAAAATTACCTTATCAAAAAAAAAAATGAACACCTATTAGGTACGACGCATTAGCTAGATATCACGAACCAATGACTCTGGGAAAAATATAACAATTGTTTCAATAGCATTTTGAAATATCACTTTTTTACGTCAGGACAATAACTCATCTAATTCAGCTATGCATTCTGTATATAAACTGAAATTCCATTTAACTTTGACTATAGTAGAAATATTTCTAAGCGAGTTTTGATTTCATTTAAAAATGGGTCAGGTTTGTTGGAACAAGTTTGAGAAGAATAACAGTATTTTATGTTTAACAGCGTTACACATTATTATAGACAAATTACTCTATACACAAATTTTTCGTTTCATTTAATTCTCAAACACATATTTTTATCCAAGGATAGTATAGTAGTCCTTTTCATTTACATTTCATTTTTACTCTAAATATTATATTAATATAATGTGTGGATGTGGAAGATTTGCCTAACAATAAGCTCTGTAAAACGTATGCAACTAATAAATATTTACTTCAAAAGCAATTTTTGTTTCAAACACCATTTAAGCACAAATATGGAAAAGGTTAATTAAATTACATTGTAAGTAATGTATCTGAACGTCAAACAGTTTAAGCTTTATATATAGGTTAAAATAAAACACATAACTACTACACTACATCAGCGACATTAATATAATATAGATTTGAGATTTTTTTGATAAAGTCAAATACCAACAATAACTCATACATTATAGTTTTATTCTATTTATGTTATATATATATATTTATTCGTTTATAAACATAAATCACAATAAATGGGTATGCTGTGAAGTAAAAAATTTGAGAATCCCTGGGCAAAAGTCAAAATTGGCCTCCACTTTTACGACGTTATAAATTATGCAATTGTTAACACTTTTGGATTAAATTTAAAAAATGTAGTTCTACTTTTTTGTGCCATTTTACGTTTGTAGACATAGTATAGTTGTTTAAACTTTTTAAATAAAAATACATTTTTAAATTGAAACATTGAAGTTCTCGGAACTTTTTGTATAAAAATTGAATTTGTGATTTTTTCATGTTTGTAAAAATGCAAAACAAATATCGAAGGATATTAAATAGATAACGATATTATTTGCAAATGTCGCGAATAACGTCATCTTGCGTATTATTATATTATATTGACGAAAAGATATTATACAGAAATGCGTGTTTAGGCATTTTTCCATCTACAGAAAATGATTCCGAGAATATTATCGTGATTCGTGAGCATTCTAGAGATGTTTATGGTACGTAATAAACATCCAAATGGAAAAGTTTTCACTGAACAAATAGTAAAAACAATCGGAGCGTATATATATGTATAAATTATATTTTGCCTTTCTGTACGATTTGCGTTTTATCGTGAACTCGTGCGAGTTGTACGGCCGGCCCAAGGTACGTGATAAAACAATGCATATAATAGTATAATATAATATTAAAAAGTAATGATAGATCGATGTGCGGCAGCCTGTGCACAATGTATAGCGATGAACGGCGAGAAATTGTTTAGTACATATTAACAATATTATTATAATGAATTCGTACAATTTGAACGAACACTGCAATTTGTTTAGCAATTTTTTTCAAACGACTTGTGTAAATACATAATAATTCCACTTATATTTTGTCTGCAACGAGTGTTTCATATTTGATGGCATATACGACTATTTTATTATTATATAACACATTATACCTACGTATTTATAAACGTGTATCTTATTACGGTGTACCTACCTATATTAATTCGGTAACATTATGTGAAATGAATAATAATTTATGTATGAACTATAGTAACAGTTTTAAAAATAATATATAAATGCAATCTGTTTAGGTACGAGATAATTATTGACAAGCATTCAACCGGAGCGGGTATTTTAATTTGAGATTTATCGCCTGAATAATTGTAGGTACACATACATATCCAATTACCATCATATGCTATCACCGTGATCGGTAAATACAATATAATCCACTTATAATTGATTGAAAACTAATAAACACACTGGCGTGAACTGATTATTATCGTAAAAAACACTCTTGTAAATTGACATTAAAGCGCACTAATGTATACCGATTAACATTTTCGTAATAATATATAATATACTACACCTATAATCTATATATTATATTATTTAACAAATACTGCAACGGGTACTACATTGAGTTCCATCTATGCCGTCGGCGAGATTACACGTAAATACTATTTACACAGCGTATATTATTATGTCTACACGAATGAACTTGAGTTTTTTTTTCAAACAAAAAAATACATTTTTTTCGTGAACGCGTCGGTGAATATTCACAATCGTTCATCGCGTGCCGTGTGATATACCACTTTATACCGTCGACGGTTTAAACTCGGTTGGTAGTTTGAAGCACGATAAAATATATAATATTATATATTATATATTTATCGGACAAAGCAAACGAACATATTATTATACCTACGGCAAGATCAAAGTGTGAAAAATCGGTTTCCCGGACTAGGAAAAAAAATATTGGTTAGGGGAAAAATTAAAGACGGAGTGGCATAGGTATAGAACATATAACCGACACATGATCAATAATTATGGATTGTCCGGCATATATAGGCACTCAACCTATCAGTTATCGTGAAATTATAGTTTTTACATGTTATTAGGTACGCTATTTGATAATTATTTATCATGTAAGTATGTTGTTCTTATTAAAACAATAATAATATCAGGAGCGTAATTTAAAGGATATAATTGTACATTTCCATCACATAGATTACATCAATGTTTTGATAATCTTTTTCTTTATGTATCGATCTACTCATTTTCATTTGTATTAAAGAAAAAGCGATTAATTATTAAAATGTCGTTATGTTAAAAATCATTGTCAAATCAGAAGATACCTATTTTGAAAGCGGCTCTGATTGTAGTTATCCATTGGTAAATTTGTTTGCATCCAATGCAAAGTTCTGAAATTATCCTCCTGAATAATATTATGTTCTTAGGTATAACACAGGTTTGAACAAATGTTCAACATGTAATAAATTGTACTGGAGGTATCTCCCGATATAGCTTTGAATATAAATTATATAAACGAAAGATTTTGGTTCCATATTATATCTATTATCTTCCTACAAAACTTGAAATTTGAAGATTTAACAATTGCTTTAAAATAATTTCAGATAGTTTTTCCCATAAAGTCGAAATACCTAAAGAAAATAATTTCCTCAATTTTTATCCTACGCTGTAAAAAATACAGGTTTTTTTAATTTATTTGTACAACAAACCGAAACCCAAAGAGTAAATGCTAATTACAAACAAGATAATATAAGAGCTCTTAATAATAACAATGAATAATCATAATTATATATTGTTAACTACCTGGTTTATTGTAACAAAAAAATAATACACATACCTAATAGTTATTAAGTAAAAAAAGGTTTTTGTCAGAACACTGATTTTGTTCTTGTTAAAAAAGAAAAAGAACTACTATTTGATTTCAATCATCAAACATATTTATTATTTTGGATTACATTTCATATTGTTTTTTAATGTATATAAGTATATTTTTTTGAACTTGAATTATTTATGGTTATTATTTTTTTTAAAAAAAAAATTTATATAGTAGTTATAACTAATTAGTAATATTACCATAACGGTAAATAGTATATTGAACCAAAAATAAACATTGATAAATAATATTATATGACTATATGAAGCAAAATATGACATAAATTGCCTATACGTACTGAACGAATAACGGAATAAACAATATAAAAGTTATAGAATACCATTGAACTCTACGAAAATCGATACTATAATTTCGTTATATTATATTATTGCATATGACTTCGGCACAGCTTCAACCGAAATTCTATCGAAAGAGTCACACTCTTTAACGTGCAACGGCGTACACATTTCGACACTGATGGCGGTTAAATGAACGCTCGCACGTTACTAGCAACAAAAAAATTTAAATATATTTTAATTAAAGAAAATTTCGCTTTGGTAGCCGCTAGTCGAATTTGACGTTGGCGATCGGATCCGCGTTACAACTTGCCGGGTGCGCGAGCAAAGTGAAAACGCCGCGCCGCGCCGCCGGGTCCCAGGACACCCATCGCTCCTCCTCCTCCTCTTCGTCCTCGTATATCCCGACATCGGCCCCCGGGCTCATGCTAGCACCGAAATAATATAACGTACATATATAGCATAAAATATTATTCTCGCAAACGATATTTCTATACTCGATTGCTTACGGACCCGTGATTGGCGGCAGCTTTTGGTAAGTGCATACCTGGTTAAGTTATACCTACACAGTACATAATACGTATAGGTATATGCATGTGCCTTTATAGTTTATCGTAACGGTCAGTCAGCGATATTATTTACAAGCGCGTTTCTCATTCATTGCAATAAATTCAACACACGATTAGTATTTATATATAATATAATTTTCATCTTTTATCCCGTCTCGATTGAATTCGGCTCAGCTAAACTTATTTTTCATCTAGATAAAAGTTAATTTTTCTAAGTAAGTAAGTGTTACTGGTACTATGCATATTATAACCATTGACCATACGGAGACTGCGGTATACGGGTGTCGAGTGCGATATTTTTCATAATTACATCATATTATTATGTTCGTCCTATGGTTTATTTACAAAAGACATTTCCACGACCTGGCTGATTACTTGCTTTTTCAGAGGTGTTTTTTACTAAACATCCTCCCCGTGATGGATGCCCATAATACGTACTGTTACAAAATATTTATTAGGAATACCGTGACGGCACGCGGGGACGGTGGCGCGTGACTGCCACGGTCGCGGCCGACGAGAATATTATAATATTATTATTTATTAATAATGATACGGTACTATCTTGACAGTCTGTTGATTTAAAATGATTTTATTTAAATGCATGCGCGTCGCAAGGTCCACGGGCCGGCACGCGCGGAGGGGGTGACGGCTCGGGGGCAGAAATACCTATAATATGCCGCCGCAGCCTCCTTTGAACTCGTTTATAATATTATATATTTTATTATATTAGTAGAGAAACCCTAGATCCAGATCGTTATGTCGGTAATTTATAGATACTGGTTCACGCCCATGTATTTATTATTGCATTATGTAATCTATAACGCTGCCCATAAATGTGGTTATTATTATTATTTTTTTTTTTTTTTTTTTTAACTTATTATTTTTTAGTCTTCTTTTCTATATAATATAATATGTAAGTATGCAACTAATTGGGACACTGTTTAGTACACATATTTGCTAACACAAGTATACATTCGTTGTACCTATAGTGTTTGTTGTACGCGCGTGTGTGTGTGTGTGTGTGTGGTGTAGCCGTGTATAGGTACCTATATATAATATTATTATGACCGTCTATCTGTTTATATGGTGACCGTGAGAGTTTTCAACGCGCACCGCTCACGCTAAAGAGATAGGTATATTAATGTCGTTATAAAAAAAACCGCGGTCCCCAGCGCCCAGCAGCGCACCGGCACTCGGCAGCCAAACCAACACATATTATAATATAATATACGATTATAATAAATATTATGATATACTGCATTACCATAATAATATATATTAATATCCACCGGCGCCCTGTAATGTATAACATGGAATTTCGATACGGCTATTACACGCGTGCAGCAGTTCTATGATACACTGCACAGTCCCACAGAGATACACGCACAGACCCACTGGGAGAGAGAGAGAGAGAGTGAGAGAGAAAAAGTGAACGAGTGAGAGAATAACCCACACACACACACCACTAACCAAACCATGGGCTGGAAATTATTATGTACCCGTATATTTGTATACGTGTATTAATGTTTATTACTAAATAATTTAGGTGATAAAGCCACTAACATTCTCGGCCAGCTGATGTGTCGGCGAAAACAATGCTTTTATATAATTACAATATATTATGCACGTATAATAACTAATAGTTATTACTTTATATATTAAAAATAATGCAACACCAAGTACGATTTTTTTCGATTTTTTTCGATTTTTATCATTCAATGCAGAATATTCTTGACTGAAAACGTTTGTATTGTGTAAAGTTAAATTATTAATAACTTATTATTTATGATATGCATTTTGAGACTTTTTTTAGGGAGTTTAATATTAAGTTAAGTGGAATTTCTCAGGAGATTTTTCGGCACTTTTCCGTCTATACAATTTCAAATGTTTATATTGGTACATTTTGTTTAATGTAATATCTTGTATAATTATTAATAAATCATAAACTGTTCGTTCGAAGTTTAATATTAATACCTAACCCAACGCCCATACAAATTACATTGTGCTTCAGAATAATTATATAATATGTATTAAATTAAAAAATACATTAAAGAAAATTTAAACCTAACAAATTTACTATGGAAAAAAAAGTAGTGATGTAATGTATTTATATTATATATATCTAATGTCTATAGGTATTAAAACTGTTTAATAGTGATTCGAAATTATTTTTAAAAAAACACCGAAAATCTACTTAGAAAATGAGTGTTTTGTATACGTTAAAGATTTAAATCACCTGTTAAAGTACTGTTGGCTGAGCTGCAGTATAAGTATGAGCGAATATTATGTATTGAGATTAGTGATGATAATATATTATCTAATCAGGCTGATAGGTACATTTTATAATATTTTATACAAATTTACGACAGTCGTTTAATTATTCACGGTGAATATTTCAGGTAGACATCGTTAATAATATATAGGTGAACCCGAGACGTAAAGGCGTATCTAAAGTATATTTTAGATACGCCTTTACGTCTCAGGTTGTCGTATTGTGTTATGTAGGTACGATAGTTTAGCCCAATACCCGCTGTCGGTTTTTTTCACCGTTTCTAATCATCATTCCGTTCTTGATAATAATAATAATAAAGTATAACAAAATGCAGGCACAGTCGTTGTTCGACTGGCGGGCGGAGGAGTTTTCGTCACGATGATGAAGATTCTTACGAGTATAATAATAATAATATTATGCACGTAGAAAGCGTGGGACGATCGCCGCCGCCACGCGTCGTTTTCGTTATTACTTATTATTATTATATATATCATAAACTAAATATTATTATATTATGTAACCAGCGCATGTCATTCCACATAGTGTAATAATAATATGGTAGCTTTTGTCGAATCGCGCGCGACAGATATATATTATTATATATTTTATTTTACGTTCTAACAATATGCAACCGCATAATATTATGCCATACGGTTATACGGTTCCGAAATCATAATGGGGAAGGTGGCCGAATAAAACACGCCGGCTTTTAATGTAATTTTTATGTTGCGGCACACAATACATAATATAAAGGTTATATTCCTTTATCATCGCGTGTGTATTTTAAAAGTCACTATATGCTATCTGTGATTCAAGGACGCGCGTATACATATTATTATTATTATTATTATATCGTGTATCTACTATCTACACTTGTATATGTGTATAAAAATAACTGCAGCTGGAAAATGCGGTTTTTTAGAGTCTCGTCCCCGAAAATTGTATTCGGAAAGTCGTTACAATACAAATAGTAATAAAGCATTTCTGAACGTAAAACTTTAACGAACACGACGAGTTCGATAATGAACGAATATTTAAACATGTGAATAAGTATAATGAATATATATTTTGGTCAAATTTTAAGTTTTAAAATTAATTTTCAGCATGTACATATTTTATTTGCATATCTTATTAAATTAGGATATTATTTTATATTTATAACAAAACAAAAAGTATAAACGTACGAACCATAACTCTAAACGGATTAAATATATCACAGTGTATGGGTTTTCAGTATCCTATAATAGTATAAATAAATTACAATATTTTTTATCATTAGTTAAATTGCAGTTTGATTCTAATGTTTTTTTTTTTGATACTGGAATTAAATTGGTTTTCTTAATTTTAAATTTTTTGACAAATTATTGTTTTTCTATATTTTTTTAAGGACTGCATTGTTGCTTACATTGTTGCAATGGATACATATTATATTAACTTATATTATACTACCTATAATCTATATTATTAAATTTACATTTGTCGAAAGATTAACATACCTAGGTGTGTTGTTTATTTTACCAAGTCCATCAAACGTTAAACTGCTTGTACTAACTATTTATGTTTGTGTTTTTTTTTAATTTTAAAAAATAATTTCTACATTACACCTACTTTTATTTTTTTTATTATAAAATAATGCGTAATGGAGTATTATTTGATTTCAAAATAGTGTTTACATTGGTAGAATAAGATCAAAGTAGGAAGAAAATATCTCTTGTGGCAACACAAAGTTGAGATAAAATGTAATAAATTCAAAATTTGAATAAAATATTACTAATCATATATGGGTAATATATTTCTTTGTCATATATTTTCACATAACGCCCGATTGACCTTAAATGATTTTTTTTTACGTAATGGGTCAATGTGTTTTCTCATTATTCATTAATGTAAATAACATAGGAAAACGTGAAAATTATTAAATCCATTTATTTGTACATAATGTTTTTACATACATTTAATATTAATTTTATTATTGATTCTTAAAACCTAGTTTCCTTGAGATTTTTCAATATTATCATTAATTATAAATACTAGTATTTATAATAAATGATATTATGTTTAAATATAAATATTGAAATATACAACACATATGGTGGATTTTAAATAAAATATGCAATTATAAAACTTAAAACTCCTATACGTTTAATTATAAATAAAATATAAAATAAGTACCTATATATTATGTAAGCAAATTTCAAGAATGTTAATGCAACGAATTTTAACGTGAAAAAAATTGAGAACATTGGTAACTACGAATAAATAATTGTAGGTACTCATATATTTATATTCCGGGCCCTCGGAAACCGCAATAAAGATCGTAATTAGTAATTACATTATATTTTCGTCGCTGTTTCCTGACTGTAAAGAATGCTTGGCCCTTTTGTACTCCACCAATTTCTTACAACACGTACAATAATGAATTAAACTACACGCATTTAAAATTTTAGTCAGTCTTACACGCTTAATGTGTGTATATATTATATTTATATAATATATGTTATTCATCTATATTCTATAGCATCAATCTAATGTTACTCGTCCAGTTGGCCCTGGCTTTTAGGTACCATTTTTTTTATCCGTTTTTGAAATTTCATCCTTTTTTGAATACTATTCAAATATGGATTAAAATTCACAAACTTATATCACCCAAATTATAATGTTTTAAACCCTTACACGAGTTGATGGAGTGTCCATAATAAATAATGCTAACCAATTTGATTTTCCTTCGGTAAGGGTTCAAGTTTGACAAACGAACAAAACATCTTGAATTTATTTTTTAGTGCCATATTCATATTTAACTGTATAACTGCACGTAAATGGTATATTCTTGTAAAGCATTTATAATATTATTGTGAGCCATAAATAATGTGTTATATTGTTCGCTGTGCTGTTTTATTACGGACAGCACTTAGGCATATATATATATGTTTTATATTATATAATATTGCATGTCATATATACAATATACATTTAATTCAACTCAAAAAGTTGAGTCTCAGATCGTTTATTATCATAGAACTTTATTTAACTACAGAAGAACCTCGATTATCCGAACTAATTGGGACCGCACCTAGTTCGATTACGCAAAAGTTCGGATATTGGAAACATAAAATAAAAATTTTTTATAACATTATGTATTAATTATTTATTATTTTTATAATGAAATATTTATTATTATTAATATTTTATTAGAATTACATTACATATTACATTACATTATTAGAAATACATTAGGTACATACATACATTATTATAAATAAATAAATACATAATTAAATACAATACATTTATTTTATTTATTATATTTTTTTGACATAATTATCAATACCGGCTGGATACGAATTTTCATGTTCGGATACGCTAATTATAGTTCGGATAATAGAGGTACTACTGTATTTATTTATTTGTTAAATAATCACCGCGTGAATTATTATTAGCTTTCGTGAATACTGAAAGGTTTTAATTTTTTTATTTTATTTGTAAGTGGTAACATCGTTAATTTTTTTTCTCAAAATTTTTTATTTGGTTTATTTTATTTTTATTACGAGAAGGCTAATATAGGTAATTTAATTATTACAATTGTATCAAGTTTAGAAATTTGAATATGATTTGGGTAATAGGAACAATTAACATTGTATTCTTAATAAGTTGCTGTCTGCAGAGCCATTTGTTCACAGTTTAGCATACAACTGTAACTAGTTGACATAATTGTATTATTCTCCTAAGCGATGTTGTGCTTTGTTGTCTCAGCTATGTTTTAGTAGGACGAAAAGTAAACACATTTCCATTTTAAAAATAACAAAATGTTAAATATTAAATTTTTATTAGGTACATGCGTTTAAAAATATTTCATAATGAGTATGGCAAATACTATTAGTGTTACAAATTGTTGTTAGGATTAATAATACAAGTAGGTAGTTTAATTTTAATATTTATTCATAGCTATATACTATTATATTATTGTATTCATATAATTTCCAAAAAAATGAGTTAATAAATAAAGTTTTATTTTATTTTGGACACAATTTTACATTTTTATTAACGTTTTAACAGTGGAGTTACTACAATATCATGAATCGACTTTTCACATAACGTCATAGAATACGTTTTAATTTTACAGAAACCTTATTTCGCTATGTTTTCTACTCTTGAATTCAACCACACTACTATAATAGACAATAGTTATTATCCTAAAAAAATAACTTGCGACGTATTTCCATTCAGTTGAAATCTAGTTCTTTTCTATATGTCACTATTTTGATGGTTGTTAATGTGAAAGATGTTGAATGTACCTATACAAATATATGTATATTATAAAACTACCTATAATTCGCACGATTAAATTATATATTTTTTTTGAGAGTAAAAATGTTCATCTTACGATATCTATAATCTAAGGTTAAAATTTTTGAAAAGCAATTTTCGTTATTCTTTACAAATACAATTGATCTTTCGTATTATTAAAAACGATATGATAAAACTAAATGTTCAATGTAATATTTGAATAATAAAAACTGTCAATTTTGAAACCCATTTCAAAATACTGTGAACCATTAGTTACAGTTTGTAATGTACCTATGTATAATGTAGATATTTGTTGAAACGAATACCTTTAATAAGGCTCAATATTACTAGCAATAGTTATATAGTATTTAATTATGCGAATAATAGTGAAATAGTTTCTTTGTTATAAAAATTAAACGCATACTATAAGGTTACATATAATTAACAAGAGCAATTTTTTTGTTTTGGTTACTAATTACTAATTATTAATTAGTTATACGAAACCGTCGCCGTCGTTGTCGTTCCAAGACTGTCGAGATCCACTATAATACGCATAGATGACCCGTTGAACCTACACTCAACGACATTTAGTGCGCAATTCATTATACAGACCCGTATGCAGACATTCTACAATATTTTATTAAAATACGCGTTTTCATCTCATATATTATATATTATTATATATAAAATATAAATACAAATATATAATTTGTGTCGAGCATTATAATATTATATAGCGCATTTTGCATATAAACGGCGTATTTAAAAAAGAAAAGAAAATTCAAGCATAGACATGTGCGTACCTATATATGTCGTGTGCACGTAAATAAATATAATATATATACATATAATGAGTCATTCTCCATAAAGTCCGTCTAGCCTCTCGTGCAATACGAACGGTATTATAGAACCTGTTTTCGTTTTATATATTACAATTTATTATTATTTTTTTTTCCATATTTTTATTGTACATAAAATGACGCCACCGTAGTGTACAAGTATATTGTTTGTCTGCAAGCGACTCAAAAGGTATACCATCTACTCACACACAAACACACAAAATATATAACATACGGTAAGACGCGTGTGTCTCCTCTTTCGACGGCGGCGACGGCGCCCACGCAGCTGTATAGGTAATGCCGCATAGTGTGACGCGAGGAATTTTAACGGCCGAGTATGAAGTTAAAGATTTTTTACATATCACACGCGCACACCACGCGGTTTGCAGTTTCCATTGGGCTGTCCACGCTGAACGCATTCTGTCGAGTCCATTATGTTTTATTATTTCATTTGTACCACGGCTGCTGCAGTCGGCAACAGCAACGGCAATAGCAATAATAATAAATAATAATCATACGTCGGCTATTTGTTGTTATAACCACACACATTTTTTGAAGGGCACTTAGATTTAACTACAATGCAACTTACTCAGATTTCGATGAAACCTTTTGGCAATGATATAGGTTTTCACTACCAGAGTAAATTGTTAATTTGACTGTATTGTGCGCTTGCACGTGACTGTTGGTTTAAAGTTATACCTACTGATTTCATAACTATTGTTCTCAACTCTTTAAAATCGTTTTAAAATTTAAATTCAATCTTTAATAAATGTGTTTATGATCATTATTTGTGAATACAAATAATGTGCTTTCACGTTTATACATAGTTAATTCTTTAAGTTATATTTATAAATAATATACTAATCAATTAATCAATTGTCTCAACTACTAAATATAGGTAATAGGTACCAATATTTTATGTATCACCTATATTATATTGTTATGTTTACACAAATAATACTTATGTAAAAGTTTGAAATACTATAGATTTCATGGAAATTAATAATATTGATAATTTATAACTTTAATTTTCAATTTTTTCGATATTAATATTGTTCAACCTAAAATTATTGATATTGATTTTATATACAAGTAAACAAGTTGTCAATTTGTCATTGTAATTCTAAAATCTACGTTTTTTTGTAATATCCATTATAAAAGTATTATAAGATCTAAAATATGTACCAACATAATTGCCGCCAACGAATCAAATTAATTTTCTTATTCTTACTTGATCATTTAGTACATCATTTCTAATTGTTTTCTTAAGTTTCTGAGAACTTTGCCCGTTTTATATGACTCCGTACGGGTTGAATTAAAAAATAACATAAACCGTAGTATAGGTAATTGTATATATTATATAGGTAAGTGTTTGATTAATTCAAACTTTCTTCTGGATCTAATAATCTTTATAGTTTATGACCTACTATACGATTATTTTTCTTATATTATTATCTATTCACGAGTTGTCATAAATTACTAACAATAAAAAAAAATCATTTATATAGTAAATAATTTTCTTACAACTCACATCATAAATTTATCATCGTGTATAAAATATCATTTATTTTTGATACTGCAGTACCCTTTTATTATCGTTATAGCATACTCGGTTTAATGCCGTCCGTACACCGATAAACGTCACACGTATGTTTTTTTTTTCGGTAAGCGAGAATAATATAAAATATTTTTTTAACGTTTCGTGCGAAAAAAAAACATACATACATATTTATTTAATGTCAACCACGGCCAGTCGCGTGGCGTCACAGTCGTGTCGTGTACATTATTATATTTCACATAAATACGTAATATATAACGTCTCATTTAAAACGCGTAATGTGCGCGCTGGACCGGTCTACGCGATGCCGACTCGGTGCGGCAGGCTCACCCGCCCGCGCGGCGGCCGTATAGTGCGTATAGCTCATTTGAATATAATAATATATATATAGTCTGCCGCGTGTACCTATATACATATTTTAGTATGCCTCATAGCTGCTGTCGTAGTCTACAACTGCAAGCGCCGCCGCAGTGACGTCGTATGTAATCCAATTAGAACCGTCCCGACATATTATAGTGCGTGTTCCCATTGTAAGTATATATAAATGTACAATATATGCGTATATAAGTACATACGAAATATACATACCTAAACGTTATCTTTATAATAAAAGATGCGGTGCGTATGATATATACATAATAATATAATATAATATTATTGTATGCGACAAAGGACGACGGACAGACGTGAATATATAATATAATATATTACAATAAATAATAATATGTACATTGCATGCGTGTGTCTGTGTGTGTGTGTGTGGTGTGCTGGTGTGTGCGATATTGCATTTCCTATATTATAATTTTTACGATAATTGTCGTGTTGTTATTCGGATGACACAATGATATAATTATTATAGCGATATCATCGAAGTATACGTCTGAAGTCGGTCGTCCGCGATCGCTGCGCGCCGAAAGGGACCACGGTCGTTTATGTTAGTGTTAAACGTTAGTGTAATAGTATCGGGAAAGTTGTGCGGAAAATATAGACATTATGTTATATATACAAGCGAGATATAGAGTCGACGGTGGCGGTAATGAAGACGAGTCTGACGATGTGGTCCTCCCTCTGCAGTGTGCACACACATACGCAATAACACGCACAACTTTACGTACGCGATATATGTGTGTATGCAATAGCGTGTATACTTTATATTATATTGATTAACTCGGGGAACACATAAAATACGCGGACCCAAACGATTTAATGGATTCACATTAGTTTTATACGGCAAACCTATATATTTATATATAGATAATAGATATATATGTTTCACTCGCGCCATCGACGTCGTCGTCGTCGTCGTCGCCGCCGATGCCTCCTCTCGTCGTTCGCGCAGTACGTTTAATGGTCTATTAAGCGAATAATATTAAATATTTTTTACGTTTTGTGCGAAAAAAAAATGTCTATTTATTTAATATCGTCCACGGCCAATCGCGTGGCGTCACAGTCGTGCCGTGCACATCATTATATTACATATAAACATATAATGATATATAAGTATACATACTGTTTAGCGAGTAGCGACTACACTGCAGACGTCTCATTTAAGACTCGTTTATTTCTGTACGAAATATAAATAAACGTTTCGGCGCCGGACGCACAATCTTTCGTTCGGCGATTGTGTTATACGATTTTATTTATTCCTAAAATCAACGACTCCTCGGGCGACCACGAAGATGTTTTGGGTGGCGTTGACAATGTTTGACAATTGGGTCGCGGGTCACGGCTTCACGCGGGGGTCAGTGTTATCGTTCGTCTCTTGTCGGTCTATTAAATTCGGCACATCACACACACACACACACAAACGCCTGCGAGTATTTTCGGACGAAACGAATTTTACCGCCCCTGCTGCAGTGTATATAATATACTATTAACTATAATATACTACAAGTCGTGTAGTATGGAATCCTGTGCTTTTACACGAAACACTTTTAACAAGATATTTACCAACATAATCGTTAAACAGAATAATCAATAATCTCAAGAATTTAAAGTTGGTAATAGTTGTTTACATCGTCAATATTTACCTTGTTTATGACCTAGCCGGCAATTTAATAGTAATGCCAATAGTATGCGACAAAATCATAAAACAATTATGAGGTTAAACCAAACTGATCGAGGGTGGCAGTAGTGGCTTCTACGACTAGCAGCAGACAACCTAGTGTGATCGGTGCGTTAGTCCTAGATACGTGAGTGTTACGCCATTTTTAATTTTTCCACCAAGTAAAATAATGACTCGTGAAAAAAATGTGGTCCGCAAAGGATTCTTTCGAAAAAGAGACGGTTTGCCGTCTACAGCGGTGACGAGGACGTTTTCACTTTACCGTTCAGGAAAGTTTCCGAAAGTTTTGTCCAGACGTGGAATTACGTGAACGCGTAAAACGAGACATCGCCGTGGTATCCGCTCTGGCAGCAGAGGCTTCGATACACGTACATTTTCTTTACACAAAATCGTTACACCGCAGCGCACAGGCAACGTTTCCTGGAGATTTCACGTTCAACCATTTGTCTTTCCGCCTACAGGGAAAACAACGGGTTACGCTAGACGAAGAATATTTCGCTTTACGGGAAAAACATGGATTGTCTAAGACGATTTATGCTGGTTCGAATTGGTCGTATCTCATCCAATCTATTGCCGTACTGCATGAGACCGCTTTGAAAAACTGCGTGTGCGTGCATTTGTACAATCGGGTAGTCGGGTATTTTTACGAAGCCTGCGATCGTAAAATCCCAAAATGGATGTGGAAACTCGGTGTTTACGAGGAATTGTTTTCGCGAGACCGCAGCACGGCTCGTAGTTTGGAAATTGTCGATTTTCTACGAAAATTCGACGGGTCACTACAGGACAATATGAGCTACGGAAAAAATGTAGGCGAGATCGATGCGATGTGATAGATGTGGACGAGTACATGACGACGCGGTGCTGTCACGGTGCGCGGAACCTATGCCTCTGCTTCCAAAACACTCACGAGACAAGCTCGGACGATCACCGATTTCAGTATTGCCAAAAATGCGGAATCAATTGGAACAGAGATGTCAACGCCGCGCCGCCCGAAACTTCGCCATGGTCGCCAGAGGACTCGCTGATTTAGGAAAACATTAATTAAAAAAAAAAACCTAACCGACACGTTTATTTGTATTTTTTACATCAATAAACGAATCTCAACTACTAACGGCACGGTGGGCCATATTACAACCCGTCATGCTGTAAAGAGTTAATAGTTAAATAATAATATAATGCAACTATAATAATGTCATGTTATACGCCCACAGTTGCTGTCGGTGTGTAACGCAAGTACTGCAGGAGCACTTTATCTCGTGTTTTTCGAAAATAAACGGACGAACGCGGTGAGAGCGGTGGTGGTGGTGGCGGCGACCCGGTGGTTCGGGGTAATACCACCTAGAAGCCAGTGGTTTAGGGTTGTCTGTGGATTGGCGGAGAAGCGGGGGGGGGGGGGGATATGTGATAGCTCATTACGAAATTCGTGGATTTAACGCGAAGGGGCCGATTGACCAGAACACAAAAAACTTTTTATATGTGTGTTATAATAAGAGATGTTTTTTTTTTTTCATTAACAGAACGTGATGATGATATAGGGAGGAGTGAGGACGTATTCGCGAACGAAGGATGAAACGATATAATATAAGTACGCTAGACGGGAGGGACGCGTGTAGGGGTGGTGGTATATAATATGTATATTGTATATTATATATATATATATGTGTGTATAGGAGCAGCGTATAACGTAGCCGTGGCGGCGGACGAAGTCGGCCGTCGTTGAACACAGAAAGGCGGGAAAGATAAGCGATTGGAATGAAAATGTTTTGCGTGCCACGGTGGGGTGTTACGGTGCTTTGTGGCGGGGTGACGGGGAACGGGACGTCGGCGGCTACGGTGGCGGCGCGGCCAAGGAGATGGGTCGCGGGAGGGCGGTGGGGCCACGACGACTAGGAAAGTGGGGCACTCGGCGGAAAGGGATTTTCACTGGAGCCACTTGCCATCGATCGTGTCTGAGACCTCGCAGACGCACGCACACTGCAGACACACTCGCACGACTTAGGCCACTTGTCCGACGTCCTTTTTATAGCGCTCTCACACACGCACACTCGCACACACACACACACACACACACACATACCCACACCCACACACTCACTGCGCAATGCATATTATGTATATTATTTTATATATATATATACATATACGTATACACGCGCGTATGTAACGATATCCGTGTGTAGGGTTGCCATGAGGTGGTGGTGGTCGGTCTGAAACGTTCTCTACATGTAGGGCTGTAAACGGTCGCAGCGGTGTAATGTGACGTGTCCGCAGTGACGGAAGATAGGTACGTCACGGTAAAAAAAAAAAAAGTAATCTAAACCGATAAACTTGCCTTTATAACAATATTATGTGTGTACGCACACCATTATAATATAGTACGCTGTGCAGTGTGCTATGTACATGTAATGTTATAAATTATATTTTGTGCTGAGACGTCGTCGTGCCGAGGTACCTATTATACGCGACTCCGCACGTACTCGCGGTTATATCGATAAAACAATATTATAAACACTGTATATAATAATAATCGTCATAATATGATTAAAACATTACACGATCATTACGACCGTATAATGTAGTGTTTGAGGCGCGATCTTTCTCTCTGTTCTTATTCAGCTCCTTCTAATATTGTAAGACGTTATCAAATGACGCATTAAATATTAAAAAAAAAAAAAATGTTTTTCTTGCCTGTGTTTATTTTATTTTTCATGTGATGTTTGCGAATAATTTTAAAAAGATTATGTCGTAAAACAACAGCCGTCGAGCATATTTCATTTTAATATACACAACATATTATATATAATGTTAGGCACTTGCAGCAGATTTTGCAGCAGAATTAATTAGTTAGTGAATTAATTATTTATTATATATATTATATTCATTCATTATTATATTTTTAATGTATCCTATGTTGTTTATTCGTTATAAAATATTCATCGGATATTTTAATCGGAGAGTAACATTTGGATCGCTTTATCGAGTCAGGAATCGAAACCGATTTGTTCAAATTTTCTTTTCTTTTTCGTTTTTAATATCCATTTAATTTTTTTTTTACTTAATATGTTCTAAGCTTTAGATTTCAGTTTTAATTTGGTGTTAGATACGAATTTTTATGTCTTGATTTCATTTTTTTTATTATTTACATATTGTACATAATTAATAGTATTAACATTTTCTAAATACTAAATGATTATTTGTTAATTATTCCATTAAAATGTATGTAATTTTATCTTGTTACTATAGTTTAATTGATGGTGGAAATTGGTAATATTTCACCAGATTAGAACGAAATATCAAGTAGCTAACTTATAAAAAACAAAAATATTTTAATTATTTACTTATCAAGTTAAATATTATTTTAATACTTTAGTGTATTTTATATTATGCATTAGAATACTCACATAAACTACATTTTTCATTTCAATAAGTATTTGTCTTAGAATTTTCAAATGCTTTTAACCATGGTTCTTATTTACTTTAAGTTTATTGTTTTTATATGGTTTACAATTTAAACGTTAAATATAGCTTAAAATTTGTTTTCTTTTTCTAAATTTTGGATTTTAATACACGTTTTTAAATATGTCAGTTCTAGGTACTAATTATATGGTTGAAACTATAAATGTCTATAAATGAAAAGATAATATTGTAATAGTACTATTGAGATTATTATTATTTAAGGTCTAAATTAATGAAAAGTATACTTCCAACATGATGGTATTGTTTAGTGCATTTAATATTCAAGTTGAGATTGTATCAAGATAATTTAATTTATTTTGGAATGAAAGTGATTGAAATAAAATAATACAATAATATATATATATATATTACTTAAATGCGAACATTATGTGCAATAGAAAATCTGAGAAAATGAAATTGAATTTTTACACGCAAAACTTCTTTATAATTTATTAGCATTGTATAAATTGCTTAAATTGTATAATATTCACTACCCACATGTTTTAATTAAAAGTACAAATATTACCTTGCATATAAGTATATAACTATCATTTTAATCTTAGAAATAATATTATTCTCGCATATATTATAATCGTATTTTATACATTTAAAAGTAAAAAAAAAAAAAATATCGCAGCTGTTGTATTACTTACTTTATAAAAGTTGTTTGCACAAAAAACATAAATGCGTGTGCGTAAAATCAATATAATGAGTATTATTACAGTACAGTTTGTTATACAATATATAAAAATCAAAATAGTCTTGCATGTTAACGTATTATGTTTTACTTTTAGTTTTTATGTAAATTAAATAATGATATATTATGATGGTCATTTTTGAATATAATTGGTGCCTTAATAAAACATAAATTTTAAAATTCTCTTAGACCTTGAATATCTTTAAATTACTATTCGAGATTTTGAAACGTCAAAAAATGTACCTCTAAAATTTATTTTGTTATAACATATTAACATGTATAAAATGATTACATTTTTCATTGTAATATAATATTACTGTTAGAGTAATATTGGGCACGGTGACGTTAAAAATGGACAAATAATATTTTTATCCTACTAACTTATTTTCTGAATACTACTCTAGAGATTGGATTTTACAATATGAATACTTAATACGTAACCTTATGTATGTGTATTTGGAGTAAAAAATTAAAGGCTACGCTGTTCAAGGTCGGTGCTCGGTGCTCGGTGTTCATATTATAGTCATGCATATGTACATCCCGCGGTAGTTGAATATAAATAACTGATTTATTATTACGCCCAAAAACTTTTGTTTGTAGTATGTATTATAAAATGTTTAAAGTTTCAAAATAAATTCAAGAGACGTGAAAATTCATATTTTAAATTGTGACTTATAAGACTTACAAGATATTTTTTTTGATGTAATGGTATTTGTTTTTTCCAATATGTTCATATAGGTAGTAGGTAAAACTACGGTTAATACTTCATTGCAGACTGCAGTATATAATATATTCAAACTTATATAAACACTACCATGTTAACGCAGTATTTAATTTTTAAGATTCTAAAAATGAATTGTCATAAACTACTATAATACAGTTTGTGTTTATGTTAAAAGTTTTTATTAATTTCAATATTTCCCTTATACGTGAACGCAGCGTTTCGATTTAGCCTAAACAAGACTTAGTAAGAACAAAAGTTTTTTTGTGAACTAAAACAATTGGCGTACTAAAGATTTTATATCTACAACTTCATTTTGTGTCAACTGGAATAACATTTTATTTAAATCCTGGAGTTTCGTATTATAGTCGCCAAAGCTTTAACACAAATCGCAGTTGTTATTATTTTGTCGCAATAACGACGTAACCATTAAACATTTTCTCTGTACTTGTATAAGGAAATATTATAACGTTGAAAATATTCAGTTCAAAAATTGTAGCTATACTTAGGTAATACTTATACATTCTGTAAGAAATATCGTCTTAGAAAACAAAACAATTAATCAAATTATTCATTTTGTTTAATATTTAAAAAAAACATTTTAATATCTAAAAATGGCTTAAAATAAATTGGTCTAAATTTATCAGTATATTAAGGAACAAAAGAATGTTTTAAGTTTCAAAGATATATTTTTTTTAATGAATGAATATTACAACAAAATAACAAAAACTATTTCAAGAAGATTATTTTAAGTATTAATATACAATTTCGTTATAAATTGAACTTTTTGGAAAACAATTTATGTTTGATGTTTTTAAATTTGTATAAGAACAACAATTAAAAAAATAGTTGAATACATTTTTCAAGCATTTTGACAAAGAAATAACAATATTTTATCAACATAGGTCAAAAATAAATTAAAAAAGTCGAACATTTCAAATATTATCTAATATCCATAACTACCTACCAATAGTTCAAAAAGAGCAAAATTGATATCGTGTATTGAAAATGAT
Organism: Sitobion miscanthi; assembly: GCA_008086715.1. NCBI lineage: Eukaryota > Metazoa > Arthropoda > Insecta > Hemiptera > Aphididae > Sitobion > Sitobion miscanthi. The sequence continues at coordinate 40,189,883 of CM017797.1, forward strand.
AACATAGGCAAATATTAAAAATGTCCAGTCTTTGTAGTTGTATTCTATTCTGAACAATAAAATCAAATTCAATTCTGTTGAAATTAGTGTTGCGTTGATGTTCCCGTTTTCCTGTTTTTTATTTGTTAGTTCTTCCTTTTAGCAGAAAAAATTATAGGATTTTTTAAAATTTAAGTTGAGTGCTGGAGAAATTAATCTGCTCTAAAACGTAATGAACGATAAAAAAAATCGCACTTCATTGCACTTCAAAGCACTAAAACCAATACATATTCTTCACTCTAATCTAAAGTAAAATGTAATAACTTTAAAAGTTTAAAATAGTTTTACATATTTTATCAAAATTCAAAATCATTAAAATTTTGAAACTTGAAGGTTTGACATTTTATTTTAATTTGAATGGAACAAATGTTTTTTATTGGTTTAAAAAAAAAATCATTTTATGGATCTATAAAAGTTGAAAATCTTGTATTTTTATATTTTGGAAATTTAAGATGGATTTAAAAATATTGGCAAATAATTTCCATTGAAATCGCAATTAACCAAAAGTAAATAAAAATACGAAATTAAGTAAGCGCCCGTTTTTGTAACATAGTCCGTTTTTGGCTTACCCGAAGGTCTCAAGCTGTCTGTTCAGAATCGTTTTTGTCGAATTTATAACTAAATTTAGTTTTTAACACAACCGCCAGTGACACCCGCACCCAAACCGTGTATCGCGCTGTTTTTCTCTAAACATGATATACTTCGTCTATACTAAAAATAAAGAATACCATACATTTGTTAAGACGAGATTCAATAACAAAATAGAAAATTAATAAACTCTATAATATACAACACTTTTGGAAACATAAATCGATTTTATCGTAAGCTTTTGAAATCCGGAAACACCCCACTCGAGTGGATAAATTCAAAAACGATTTCTATATCTGTAAGTTCCTTTACCCGCAAAATGTACTCCGTCCGGAAGGCAGCAGCAGGACCGTGCACCGCACATTCCGACATTTATAGGCAGTCAACAACGATAATTATTATATAACGGCGCGTTAAGAACGAAATATTATCATCGAATCATTTACCAGGGACGTCGTCTGTATGGGTTGATTTTCCCCTCGAGAGACCGAGCTAAAATTGCTCCTAAACCTCATTTAAGCTTGTTATACAAAAACTCTAGGTTCTTTAACCCCTACAAAAATAACTTAATTTAATTTATATTGAATATATATATATAATTAGTTATTATTTTTGTATATATTTAAACTTAATCATGTACGAACGAGTATAATCCATAAAAAAACCGTTTTACATAATATATATGCGTAATGTGTATATTATGACATATTATAGTTAAAATTGGTATCGTCTGTATAATCCACGATGGGTATACACAGCTGTCCGATCGATTTGCTCGTATAGCACATTATAATATAATCCCGTCACCGATTGTCGAAAAAATTCTTCGTGTTAGATGTGTGTACGTGCGTACGTGTACTATATATTATTATTATACGCATACATGCAGATATATAGTTTTGTTTTCCGAATATTAAGTTTCGGTTTTTTGCTTTTTTCATCGCTATTCACTGTCTGTAACCATGACGACTGTGTAACGTATCAGCGGAACTTATAAAATAAAAGTTATCCTTTTCGAGTTTGTAAAAAAAAAAAAAAATACCAAATAAAATAACCGAAAAATAAAAGGAAACTTTTATTTGATGTACAACGTCAGATAACGGCGGCGGCGGTCTCGGCGTGCACAGAGGAGGACCTTATAAACTTTTTCGGAAAGCAGCTTTCAATGTCATTTTTCCCAGCCACTACGATTCTCGCATCGATTGCCCGGCGTCGTCGTCGTCGCCGCCTCCGACGACGACGCCGCCGCCGCAGATTTTTACAACGAGACACGTAAACTGCCCCCGGGTCGCATAAACGTTGCTTATTATATTATACGTCGTTGGCGACCGCAATGCTTGTGTGTACGTGTGTATTTATAAAACCAGAGAATGACTGTGAAGATGACGATAATAATAATAATAATAATAATATACTCGGGGGAGGGGCGAGATGAGGGAGATGCTCGCAGTGAGGACCGCCGTTATGCGTCGTGTGTATATCGCGGCGGCGTCCGGGTGGAGGGGCGCACATAATATAATACGGCTGACCCCTACCCCCCCGTTGACGGCCCGTAGTAAATTGTATATATATATACATATACATATATGATATATAGGGGTTATCGAACGTTAGTCCGGCTCGGCGCGTCTGCCGGGGAGACCGAAATATCTGGCTCACATATATAATAATAATATACGTGAACCACACAGCTGATAATAAATAAACACCGTCGTCCCCAAAGAAGTGGGTCAACTCTTGGCGAAACAAAAATGGTTTTAATATTTATGAGAAATTCGTTTGCAAAAAAACAAAAAAAAAAAATAATAGCGAAACTTTCGATTTTCCCTCTCCGAAATCGTTCGTGTTATTATAATGCGCTCCTCCGCGCAGCGAAAACGGGAAGCCCGAAGATTTCGCCCAAAACGGATACCGGAAGGATTTGTTCGCGACTCGCCGTCGTGTCGGTGAATTTTCTAACGATCTTCGCGATGTCGTCTTCCACCAAAAAAACTGTTATTAGCGTAGTATTCACGTGCCACGTGCGTATTATTATTATATTATTATTATTATCCTATACATGTGGATACCCTGCTTCTTTTAAACGCCATGCGCTTTAATTAAAAAAATAACAACCAAACCCATTTACTATTTTGATTTATCGTTTTCACCTCGGGCTTTTCATATGATAGTATATAATATTATGTACAGTGTACACTCTTATATATATATATATATATATATACACACGCATATTACATATTTATGCGTATATATATATATAGGTTCCTGCGCGGTGTAATATGTACAACACACACGTGCTGTTTACACGTCGATAATGGTCTAGTAAAATCATACACGGCTATGCATTAATAATCGTGGCTCTAAGCACTTTTGGACTAAATTAAAAAATAAACTTTGAACGCAATTTAAATATAATCTACGATGTGAATTTAAAAAGTTTTCGTCCTTGAAATATGTTGTTTAATCTCCATTTACACGAAAAGGGTTTAAACACTTGGTTTGTGTGCGGTGTCTTAAAAAGCTTAAATTTAACACATTAGTGAAAGTTCAAGACTTGCACTGATTTTCAAAAAAAACATTAGATGGCTGTGCATGGATAACATTTACAACAGCGATATAACATAATATATTTATTATACTATAAATTACGTTTTTCCGTTCGTAAAAATATTAATACTATTTTAACTTTGACATAAAACTATGATTTATTAATGCATGAAACAATACGCCGTTAATAAATTACATACTTTTGAAATTTAATTATTCAGATAATACGAGAATATTAATAAGCAAAACTATTAATTTGCATATGAATATTAATAAACGTATGTAGGTACGTTTTTAAGTACCTTCGATGCATATAATATAGTGATAATATGTAATAACAAATATTGAATTTTTTCACTCAATTTAAATAATGATTTGTTCATTAGATGTAATAATAGAAATTAAGAAATACGGAAACAAAATATTCAATAGTCTACATTGTATAGGTATAGAACATTATCAAATAATATCTAAGGGTGTAGTTCAGGATTTATATATTCTATCCTTATAAAAATCTTATTTATTTTAAACAAGTAAGGGCATTTTTACACGTATTTTAATACTGACGTTGGCTCGATGATTAATAAAAGCAAGAATCGTTTAGCCGTTTAAACGTAAATCATCAGCTAAAGATTTAAGTTTAGAAATAAAATGCATCAAACTCGTCGGTGGGTTGGAGATAAATCAGAAAAATTGTTGAAATTGCTCACAATAAATTAATGTAGAGTCTAAACGGCGAAAAGAACGCAACGGTTAAAATTTCCCTGGGAAAAGTATAAACAAAAATAGATCATTTCTTTTTGTATGATTTATCACGGTTTCACTTTAATACTGATAATTTATTATTAGTAGGGCGGAGATGTGCAGTCCATTATTATAATAGTTCACAAGTCAACAGCTCGCTCGAGTTATTTGTTCTTCGGCCACGGTTTATACATAGTAAAATATATTATATTATATTGTCATACTGTATAGCGACTGAATATTATAGGAGCAGCTATATCGAATAAAATGGCGATTCGTTTAATTTAAGTCTTTGCACAAAGATAACGAACGGATGGTCCCGCAGATCGCGTATTCGCGCGTACCTACCTCCCCAACACAATAAACGGCATCGGTCGGCAAAACGGTGGTCTGTGGCAATACGATAAGAATAACCTAAACTTGATTACACGCAGTAATTTCGGATGAAAATCGCTTGATATGTTGCTAATGTTGGTAAGTACTAAGTACCTACCTACCTACCTACCGTTTAAGCCCGGGTAAGGATAAATTGCACTTATTTTCGTCGCATTTCACTGGGGACAGAAAAGTGTAATTTTCAAATTGCACTCGTTACATCGACACACGCATGCTATTTTAAACTAAAATTAATGTAAGTCCTATGGAATGATCTAATTGAGTGCTATTTTAACATTATTACCTTTTTTTGAACGCAATTTGAACATTTTAGTTAATGGTAAAGACTAAGGAGTGCAATAGACAATTCCCATAACTATGATGGTGTGATAAATGGGTGAAGTCTGACTCCGAAAAGTCATGATCCTCTTTGAAACTGAATGACCGTGACGCGATAGTACAGTGATTTTTGAAAATTTTAAATACCTAGGTATATTATATAATATATTAGAACAGATTTTCAAATTCTCGAGATTTTTAGTATCTACCTACTTCTTAAGGAGTGTCCTGTATAGAGAATAGATATACAAACTTCTGTTTTCCAAACGCGCACCCTCCTTTTCCACTGTAAACTATTTAGCAGATCATTTTTCTGCAAAAGTTAATGTATCTAAATCAAAATTCGAACGAGTTGTAGTGAGATATGCAACTTTGTACCTAATAATAGGTCTATGGTAATGGTTTGGAAGTTATGGCCTACTATGGTGACTTGAACATATTAGTAATTTATATAATAATCCATCAACATTCATAATTACTTCTATAGACCCAATATTACATTAATTTTATTTTTGTAAACCCATTTTTAAGGGATTTTATACTTAGTATAAACATTTTAATAACTGATGTTTTGAATTTTTAACTAGGCGTATATCGACATTTCAAAAAATGTACCTATACACTAAATTATTTTCAGTAAAAAGGGGAGTTCTCATTTGAAAATCGGTGTGTATCGCTTTAGTAATACACAAAGTCTCAAGAATTTGAAAATATAGTTACATTTTTAGAACATAAGTTTCACACTAGAAATATAATAAACTATAGCCCCCCTATATAAATTTGTGTATGGGTTATTATTATGGCCGTATGGGTATTTTTATCGTCATTTTAGGACAATTTTTTTTTTTTTTGGCAGTCGCACCGCACATGTGCCAGAACCGTATAATATACAAGTCTCATCGGCCGGGGCCGATACAGAACCAATTAAAAAGCTCGACGTCAAAGGCCACGTATATAATATACGACATATACGCGTATACATTATGACGTGTGTGTGATGTGTCGTAGTATATACATACACACACACACACACACACACAATATTATTATATAATACGGTACCCCGGGGGAAGAGGTAGCGCGCGCGATGGGATCGGCGAGGGGGTGGCGTCATACGGCGTGTCTGTAATAAAACGCGTATATAACGTCCGCGACCGCCGCCGCCGCCGCCGATATTATACGACTAACGTTGTACACATATATTATTATGAGCGTAAGTCACAATACGTGTACCGCGCGCTAGCCACACCGCCTTTGCACGGGACGGTTGCGCGCTCGTTACATAATATATATGTATATACGCACGCACACACACAGTATAATAATAATAATAATGTAACGTCCCGCGTGTGGGTTTTTTTTTTTTTCTTGCTTTTTTTTTTTATTGCCGGCGTGAGGACATCGTTACCGCACCGTCGCGCGCCGCCGCCGCCGCCGCCGAACGTATTTTATTATCGCCGCACAAGACCCCATCGGGTCGGTGCCGGTCCGTCCGGTCGCCGCGGCACGGACCGTCGCATAATATTACGTTACACATAATTATTATTATTATATATATGAAACCGCCGAACGGCCGGAACGCGAAATCCATAGATAATACCTATAATAATAATAATAATAATTGTAATGATACGATATACGTATAGGTATGTCACGGGTGTAATGTCAACAATAATCGGATATAATGTCAACATTATGCAGCTGATAATACTGCAACATTGGCCTCCGTGAATATGAATACATTTTGGCTAATGTCAAGCCGGATAAGCGATAACACGATATTAGCCGACTATACCCGAGGACCTTTTGGATAATGTCATAACGATACATGTGGATACGGAATAGGACATGCATTGCACATTCGAGACCCATAGGCGTAAATAGGGGGAGGGCTCTAGGGGCTGAGCGCCCAAAAATGTCCATAGGCTCCCCAAACATTTCCTACATTTTGTTTTAAACTTATTCAATATTACCAAAGTAAGGTTTCAGCTCCCCCCCCCCCCCAAATCCCAAACGCTATTTGCACCTATGATTCGAGTGTTCGAGTGTGATCGGATACCATAATATATAGTTAACCAATGCGGTTACATGCGATCAAAGTTGAAGATGTATCCTCACAAGTGATAATATTAAATTATATTAATATTTTAGAATAATAATGTTTTTTATATTTGTAAGCACAACATCAACAACGGCGAACTGTAATCAAATATTTTTTACTGAATTTAATATTAATGACAGACAGTGAACTGAACTTTCACTGTATTGATTCCTATATCACCTTTATATGCCGGAATCCCTACGGATCAATTTATTGGTATTCATTTAATATTATTCGAAATCATGTTTATTGTGATAATAGTATGAAAAATTAGTACCGAATAATTTTGTTTTGTTAATCGTTATTTATTTATTTATAAAAAATCAACGGGCCAATTGGCCAAAGCCCTTTAACAAAGAAAGAAACACATTGCACATGAATTGGCACAATATGAAAACTAATAGACAAGTGATAATAATAAAAGTAAAAATAACAAGAAATACAAAGACAACATTTTATTCTATAAAACAAAACTATAAAATAAATAATTAGGCACTATGTTTAAACTTTAAATACTTGACGAGACAAAACAAAAAATCTATGACTGTTTTTTCTACTGGCTTTCAAAATGGCTCTAGAAAAACATGGATTTTTCCACTATTTGTATTAAAATTAGGTGTATGGAACAAATCAGAATTTCGTGTATATCTACTAGGGATTCTAAAACCAATTAAATTTAAAACAGCTTGACAGTTTATATTATTATTTAAAATATCATAAACAAACATTATATCTATTAAATCACGCCTGATGTTAAGAGAGTCAATATCTATAGGGTCTTGAACCAAAAGGAAGAAGTCTCTGGATACAGTACAATGAGAATAAAGGCAACTCTTTTCAGAAAGTTATTTGTCAAATCTACATACATCTGCATTCAAATAGAATACATATTGAAGTTAGGCGCTTAGTTATCACGGACTAAGATACAATGGACTGGTATCGTCAATACCTTAACCTGAGGTAGTTATATGAACCAATGTTTTTTTTTAACAGTATTCATTGGTCCTAACTCTTCCTGGTAGAATTATGTGGACGTGTGATTTATAATAATTAAAATACGTATTTATTGATGAAAGTAACTATATGTATATTATAGTATTTAAATAGGTTTATGCTTCTAATATCTAAAAGTAATTATGAAACTAAATACTTTTAAGCGGCGTAAAGTGATGATTTTTGAGGAACGGGTGTCAACTCTTGCAGCAAGCAAATGATAAGTCAATATCTAACTAAATATTTGTCATAAATATAAACAATATTTAGTACTGCAGTAAGGTTAAAAAAAAAATATTAGTCAGTGGAACGTTTCTCGTATTTTAGGGGTTGTAGTTCCCCCTGCAGATTTTTTTTTCCAGTTTGACCGCTGGATTACACAGTTATATATTATCATATTAGATATTGTATACAAAGCGAAACGACTCTACCGTACGAAACGACTGTACGCAATAATTAATAATTCGTTTAATATTCATTCAGGTATAAGCATAAGCGACCCGCACAGCGTCTGCACAGCGTCAAAAGAAAAAAAAAATGACGTCCGTTCCGCAACGTGCGAAGTATTATATACTGTTATAATGTTTATGTCACGTCGCTGGGGCGCGAGTTCCCGTTAAAATCTCCGTTTTTATTGCCCGGTCCGGATCGCATAAAATAATATAATAATATATTATATTGTTATACGTCGCGAGTTACACAACATTACAACAACGGCCGTATACCACCCCTGACCCGCGTGTGTGCTGCAGGGGCATTACGAGGGCTGTAACGCTCGCGCGGGGAGGGGGGGGGGCACCGGTTTACTGCACCGATGATGTGTGCGTATGTATGTAGGCCGCTTATATATATCGTTTTTATTATCGCACACACCGCGTACAGTTGTGTGCGTATAATATTGTATTATGTTCGTATAACAATAATAATATATTCTATAAAGGGTGCAGCGGCGCGCGGCGTTTTCGGCCAAAGTGCGTTTCCGAGAAGTCGTCACCGCCGCCGCCGCCTGTCGGTCGGTAAACAGCCGTCAGCGTCGATGGCGCAGACTGGTCGGCGGTGTTGTGGCAGGGAGAGGGTGCAATAACCCGGGAAACGCGACGCAATAACCCCGAGCGCGAGAAACCGTCACCATGTACCATATTATACGCGTATGGATATTATACAGTGTGTTTCCCGTTACGGTCCCGGCTGTGTTTTCTACCGAGAAATAGACCTATCACCTCACGACTGTACCGACCGTCCTAGTGATCGGATGAATCTTCGGGAATTGCAACGGAATCCGGCACTAAGTTTACTTGAAAATTACTTTTTTGTCACGCCTGCACCGAAAGTTTGGTTTTCGGTAGCGGTTGGAAAGCCGAAATCGTTCCGTTCAGCGGACGGTAAAGTGGGAATCCCCAATAGTGCCGGGCGGTCAAGTGCAAATCCCAAATTAAAATATTTAACTCTTAAACCCATAAAAATTACATTTTTAAATTTTGAATTTTAAGAATATTTGTAAGATAGTATATTTCAAGAAAATTTCATAGCAAATTCAAATGTGTTTTCAGAAGTTTTATTAGAAGCAATTAGCAAGAGATAATTTCGATGACGGTTTCAAGTCCTACATAGCTCTAAAGCTGAAATTATCTGAATTACATCGAATTAAAGTTACAATTTAATTGAGTAAATTATTGAATTTGTCCATAACCATCTTGTGGTATTCCAAATTTCCGTGTGATTTCGCGTATTTTCAACCCGTCTTTAAGTCCGTTGTAATTCAGTAAATGTTGGTTATTTTTGAATCATGGTTGAAAAATCAAGATTACTTCAAAAAAATCGGTCCATCAAAATCTGGTGTTGAATAACGCGTTGCGTTTAAAAATTTGAAATTTGCGTGTTTCACATGCGCACAATCAAAATACGAATAAATATCGTCAAAAAATTGTATTTTAGTATTGCATATTGTATATAAAACCTCATTTCATTCCTAATATCTTTGGACGTCTGGACACAAATAGTTCGTGTTACCTAAAAGGTAACACACTATACATATACATATGCCACGTATACCCGATCGTATAATATAATACCATGTAACCATTTAATAGGTTGTAGGTAGGTACATAATATTATAATACGTAATAACATTTAATGTATGAATATCGTATTATTATTATTATTATTATACGGCGGCGATCGACTCAAACGCGCGCGGTTATTCTTTTGTCGGCTAGTTATATTTTTATTTTTTTCGGGGAGAGGGAGGGGGGGTGCTTACTGGTGAATACTTTATCGGCACAATATAACGATGTGGCCGTAAAGCCGTTTTTATTATGTATTTTCGCTTTGACTTCTGTTCCCGGAAAACCCGTCGCTGTTCGTGTTGGCCGTGGCCGTCGGGTCGCACCCGATTAACCTGCAACTTTACGACGAGACGGTTGCATGTTATGTTGGTATTGCAGTGTTATACCTATATAGAGGTAATACGATGTTACATATTTTGCATTATTATTATTATTATAATTGAGTATAACTCACGCGGTTCGCCGGTTCGCGGTTATTGGTATATTTTGTTTTAAACGTTTTTACAATCTGTAGAAGGCGATAAAAAGAAAAATGGACGCAAAACTTATTTCCACGACTTTTATTTTGTAGTTCATTTAGGTGGAGTCTATGACCTGCAGCTTGTTTGAAGTATTCTGAGTGGATTTTCATTTATACCTATATATTAGTAGTTGGGAAAGTTCGTCGGATTTTTGCATTTTTAAGTCTTTATGTAAGCCCCATACCAATGTTTTGAAATGCTTCAATGATATTGTTCGTTAATTATAATATGTTTCAATTTTACCCTATACGGTTGTATTCATATTATAAGACTATAAACACATATTTTATAAACTAACTACCAACTATTAGAATTTATTCTCAGGGTTTAATTTTGGATTTTGAATAATGTTATATTATCGAGATATACCCCGCAGTTTACGCCGTATAGGACGTAGGTACAATAGGACGTGTCTACCTACATAACCAAATTATTCTGCGTATACACATTACACAATACACAATGCACACACTACGCACATATTATACATATTATATACCATCATGGTTCATATCCAATCAGATCCGACCACATAAAAAATATAAATGTAACCTGGTATAATAATATGTTATAGTTGTATTAATAGTTTCGCCACCGACGTTGTATCGACGACGAGCATTATCATTATTACTATTATACGGTGTTCGGGGCTTCTACGCGAACGCGATGCGCGTTTGCATACACGTAACGCCGTGTAACCAACATATGAAACGGTATATTATTTTTTTAGCTAAGTATCGACCGTCTGCAATGCACGCAGTAATAATCGAATTTCGAATTTCGAATCGCACAACACAGTTTGATCGTATAATTGTCGTCGTTATCGGCACAATAAATCCATCTACTACCTGCACAGTGACCACTGTCAGATCGGTAGTCGTTGTGAGTTTTATTCTTATACCACCTATCTGTGGTATTTTTTCTGTTTAAAATTAAGTCGATACATACATTATATGATTATATGTCTGAATGCCATATATATTGGTTTTGGTTTTAAAATATGATTTTTGATTTTATTACGACGAAATGTCAAACTCCGTGTGAATACTCGTTTATTACATACCACCAATGTACGGAATGTCGATATTATTATTATATTGGTCATATAGATCGTAATTATAAATTATTTAATTCATATGGTTGATCCACCCTACTGTGGTTGTAACAATTATAAAAATATATCAAATCCAAAAAATAGATAGAGTCAAGTATGCAAAATGTCTAGTTGGTATTTTTGTAATATTTTAAAATTGTAAAAACATTAAATACGTAGATAGAATTAAATAAGTTAAAAAAGTAAAAATTATATTTATTTTTGTCAAAATTATAAAATATATTATTATACATTAATAGAAAGCAGATGATGAAAATCGTGGGAACTCCCTAACAAATGATTGGCCTCTACACAGGTGGGGCCATTCGGGTTAACATCTCACCCTAAAAAATGCACGTCAGCATCGTGTCGTGTTTTAAGAGAACGCCACATTATCCATCATACATAAATACATCAATGCATCAATGTATCAAACATTTCTGTTCGTAGGACATTTCTGTGGCCCGTATTGAAATATTGAATACGTGTCGATTGAATGCACAATTTTATGTAAAATATCAAAACATACGATACAGACAGTGCAATATCGATATTTCGAATACATATATTGGTCAAAATAATTAAATTACATATAAATAAAACAGAATAATAGCAAAACGCCTCGTCTTTCGATTTTGTAATTAGGTCAATAAACTCTATTGTATTGACCCACGGCCTACGGTGCCGGTCGTACAAAAAATAAATTGTCCACGTCACGCGCTTGTGATACCTATGTACATGTTATAAACGATTTGACGCGTGTCGTGGCCGTCATATAATAATGAATATCTGATAATATAATATTAACACTACTCGCAATGTTGCCATAAGGATAAAAATAAATAAAACTAATATTGTAATAATTAATATAGTGGAAATCGTGATATTTTAATAACAGAAAATTATATTATCATGACGTGATGTATATAACTACGCCGACGAGTGATCCGTTTACGAAACAATTTATTTTATATAACGACGTATAAAACGCAATAATATATTGTTCTGTATATTATGCGATAATGAGATGCGCGTATCGCTATACTATAAGACTATATAATATATTATTATTATTATTATTATTATTACTGTGTATACGATGCCCGCAGCGTTTTTTTTTTTTTTCTCGCAAACGTGAAATAGAAACCGTTTCCGACTCGTTGAATTATTTGCGTTCGATTTAAATAGACGCCGACAGTTTTATGTGTGTAATGTGTACATTATCTGGCGTAACGGAAAATATTCCCAATGTCCCCCATATCGAAGACGGCAAAATAATTGCGCAGCGTATAGTATTTACGACGAATATTCATAAAGGTCGCTCGTTGTGTTATACAGTTTAGTTTAAATGTCCCCGGACCTCTCTATAGGACGAACATTAAAACCAACATTGCCAAGCCATTAGCGAGACAATGTCTAGACGCGCGCGGACAAAGACGCGGTTTCTGAAAGTAAACCGCTGAAACAGGACGACCGACGCTATTTCGTTTGGTCGAATTACGATATCGGACTTAAATAATATTGGTTAGGTTTATATAGGGCTGCTATAGAAAATAAAACGTCCCTGCACAGACGCGGTCGTCGTCGGCACAGCCAATATTAGCGCAGTCGCCCGATGAGTGTGGTACATAATATATTATGATTGTGTGCATACAATATATATAATACGTATTTAGTACATTACGCGTTTATGTCCGTCGGTATACCGGATGTCCTATATGAGGTGGTACGTCTATTTGACCAGTGGTTATGTATAGACGTCCGTCGGCAAATACAGTGTCCCGAGTATATATTATTCTGTTTAAATTTCTAAAATATACTATGTATAGGTACTCCGATAAGATTTAATGGAAATTTGAAATCGATAACGATATAATATGTGAATCTTTTAAAACTTTTACAACATTCAAACCTATGCAGCGAGATTGTCGGGGCACTTGGAAATCATATAAATGAAAAAAATACAGTATAACTATATAGGAATAGTATATCATTATTACTATATTATATAGTTCTAACGTTTGACATCCCGAAATAATAGTATATAATTTATTTATTTTGTTAATTTTATTTGCAAATTTGGTAAATTTTCAAATGTACGAAATTGTTATGGTTTTAATTAATTTTGATGTTCACTGGTATCCATACAAGACACGAGGTGAATTATGTTGATTGATAAAATAAAAAAAAATGGTAATACTTTATTCCGTATTGCCGTATTCCGTATACTTAATAATCAAAAAAATTTAATTACTCCATATCTGCTCCCGACGAGATATCAAATCCGTGCAGCGTTTATTGTAGTTGTTAATTTTATTTGTATGTTATTTATTATATAATTATATAATTACTGTTTCTTTCTCGATATAATAAAACATAAATGCAGCGTCGTATTTGACGTAGATATCTAGTTATAATATTTATAAAATGCCTTATTTTGTGTAATACACGCGTTCCACCCTTACGAAAAAAAGTTTAAAGTTTATTTAAGTTTAGAATCCTGTATACCTATTTGTTACAATTTACAACGAAACATTTTGAATTACATATAAAATCCCCATTGTTTTTTGCAATGACGTTGTAACACACTTTATTACGATGTTTTTGACCTTGCGGGCTTCTGGTTTTAAGAGGTACTGGTCTGTTACAGATCGTCCAGAGGAAACTATGATCGATAGATGGCATCTGGCAATAAGTAATAATAGTTTTTCTCTATACATGCCGAAAATTGTGTACAATTGAGATAGTAGCTAACCGTAAGATATTATTGCTCAAGCTATAGTTAAAAGATTATGGTATATAATACCTATTATGTGTTCTAACGTATTTGATTGTCGTATTTTGGGTTTCGTGTCCAAAAACTGTTTCATATTTTTTTTTCGCGTTTCACCGTGTCTCGAGCACGTTATGATTTTCTGGATTAATAGGTTATGATTTATTATGTAACGACTTGGGTAACACATTCTATGAGCGTTGGCAATCGCCGCCGAGGTGCGGATCACTACGAGCGATAAATATTTGCACAATATTTTCGTGTACCAGTGAATATTTGCGAATTCGGTGTCCCACTCGTCTTTTGCACCGGTGACGTTTAAATTAAAAAAAATTGCGACATTGCACGGTAATTCGGGTAACGTACATCACGGTTTGTACGGTGCGGTATTTAAATCGGCGCGCCTACATAATATATAATAATATTATATTAACGCGGCCACATAAAATATTATAATCGTATGCAACTGCGATCGCGGTGCGCATTGTTATAGTGCCCATATAACGCGCCGCACGTGTCTGCCGAGTAGTAAAATAATAATATGGCCTCATATTATATTATAATATACGTATTTTATTATACACTATTATTATTATGTCGTCCGAAACACCCATCCGACCGTAGGCCGCGGGAGCGGATTTAATTTCGATTGTGTATCACACCATTATTATTATACCGAATACTTTGTAATGGCACGCGAGTCTTGAGTAACGACCATCGCACACCAGCGTGTGTCTTAACAACACGATAAACATTTTATCGGCGAGGCGCATTTTAAAACCGCCACGGTGCAATATTGTGATATTATTAAAGTGCACATTTGAAACCGTCCGGCGATGACGAAAACGACGACGATGATTACGAAAGCGACGACTGCGTCCGTGCCGCCGACGGAGATATTTATATTAATATACGAAACGTTTATGTTATCCGGAGAACGGGGTAGTCGCGGCTTTCCGAGAACCCCCCCCCTCCCGAGTTTCAGCAGCAACCCACCGCGTATAAAAATGAATAACATTATATTATATACAATGAACGCTGGCCGATTCTTCGAAACGCCGTGAATTCCCGACGATGATACGGCACTGCAGAGCGGTATATAGTCTGAACCAAACGTCATCTTCAAATCAAGTTTTGGATAAATGAGAAATAGTTCCCGCTAAGTAAGACGGAATTCGTTTATTGCATTCGCAGAGAGGATCACGAGCATGCTGTGCGTTTGTTATTCTTCTCCGAAATCACGATGATGATAATAATAATAATATTGCATTATACTACGCAACTCTAGTACAACTGTAGTACAGTGTTACATTATTTTTCCAACGTGGATAACACAATATTTCGCAGACGGTTGTAACCTGAATTAATTAATATGTTTTTCTAGTTTCGAGAATAAAAATATTGCTTTGTATCGATATTGTAAAATAATGGTTGGTGCCATGCGCAGCGTGTATAAGATATAATATGAAAAGAACGAAAAATACAAATTTCAAATAATGCCGCACTATTGTGGTAAAATTATTTTGGGGAAAATCGTGCGGGATAAAATAAAATGTAACTTAAAAGTTAACTATAAAATATAGTTTCTATAATTCGATAAAGTGATACGTCTTAACAGAATCGATAACAAATTAATTTTGGACTTGCTCGAACTTGCTTTTTTTACTGTATAAGTCATAATATTTGGCACGGTGCCTGCAGTTCGTACGGACGCGTAATTGATATAACTTTCAGCTTTCGTCAAATTGTATGTTATAATAATTAATATAGATACAAAAGTGTGTGGTTTTGTATTCCGTGTTTAACGGTTGTAATAAGTATTAATTACTAATAACTCTCTATATGTATAAAGACTCTCATCCTTAACATGATGTTATTATAATAATAATTATGTTTTTCTGTGAAATGTGATGCCTAGGTCGTTGTTTTTTTTCATTTTTGTAAATGCATTTTATTTATGCATATACTAATAGACTGTATTATTAATTTAGCGCTTAAAATTCAATTTTTACAATAGTATTATAATTTATAAATATGAAATGTAAACACCTATTCGACTCGAGCATCGTATATATATATATAGTTGCATATTATAATAGTTGCATATTGTTAGATTACGGGATAGGTACAACTTACAAAACCAGTAACAAAGTAGTTTCCAAACTCTTGTGGTTTGAACTTGTCTAGAGTGCTAACGATATTACAAAGTAGATATTATTATAATGTCTCGACAATGGCAAATAATCTTGCAGTTGTTATCACGTTAATCAATATATTAATATGAGCTATCATCTCCCTGTGAGCTATAATTGATACTATAAAGTAGGATTTTTGAAATATTTGTAATATAATATATATCATTTAATATGCTTGTTGGATTGCATAAAGTTTTTCGGATTTATAAGACGAATTTCTGTTTGTAAAGATGATTTTACTATTATATTTTAACATAATTATATACAATGTTACGTTTTAATTTGTATTGTTCCAGGATCTACGTTAAACGGACAAACGTTATTAGAATTCCCGTGGTCACAGGATATGGGAAGCACTGATTCCGTAAAAGTCAAGTCTGCGAAGCTGTGGTTTAGGTTAGAATACAGGCCGGACGTTCCCCCGGCCGCGCGTAGGACCCACCACAGTCACAATGTAACTCTGTGGCTGTTCAAAATAAACTTCCGCACGAACCCAATGCGGAATACCACGTTCCTAAGTGGTAAGGTATGTTTCGCAAAAAATACACAACATACATTACAATTAGCGTAGTCGTAGTATTTTAGAAAATTATATTATTGTGCCATTTAGATTTGTATTTTAATTTTTACGAAACAGTTTGATAAAGAACTATATTACATAATATATTTATAAAATGTAATTCATATTTTTTTTTCATCCTCGGTAGATTTTTGCACATATTATCATTATATACTTTAAGTTAGATGACACCTCGATAATTATTTTTATTTTAATTTTTAAATACATAGGTATATCCTGTAGAACGCTATAGCATTATAATAATTATACTTGAACAATGATCGATTGCGGATGTACATAGTAATCGATTATTGAAGTTGTATATATTATTATAAAAGAATATCACATCATCCAATGTATATGTTTAATCCACAACGGTTGGAAATGATTCAAATAGGTCACTAAAACCTAGTCTAACCCCAAACGAACTGATAAAGTGTATATATTATGTAATAACTGCTAATAAATCTTTTGCCATACAATTTAATGCGATCGCTAAAATAACGCTATAATGTTTCCTAAAACAATAAAATGTGTACGCAATTACATACTGCCATGGGTGTTCAGAGTGCATATGGTAACGTTGAGTTCGGAATGATATATCGCGAATAACATAGTATTATGATAATAATATATATTATTATGCGTTTGAGTGCGACGGTTCAGTACCGCAAACATAGTAATATTATATGGTTGAAAATTACTTACAAATAAAAATGTGTACTATTATTTTTTTGTACCAGAGGTTTGGTAATCGACACAAATTATTTGTATCAATCATAAAAAACCCTCCGAACATAACATAGAATATTATATTATATGGAACTCGTAGACCGTAGTTTACCCATGTCTTGCAGGTTTTCTTCTCTTCCTCTCTATATCGGTATAATAACGCAAGTCGACGGAAGTCCTCAGACTCCCATGGGCCAGACAGCCTTCCACGCACGTCTAAACGCATTCTCTATAATATATAAGTATACGCACGTTCCCGCTCGCACTTATTACTACGTGATTTCTCAAAGGGCGCATTTTATCCCATCATTCTAGTCTAAAACATTTTTCTCGATCGTCGCGCCCAATCACTAACCCCGCCAAACACCCCCGTTCTATGCTAACACGTCGCACTGCGTAAACGCATAGGCACATAACATACGTCTTACAAGAGGTTGGTAGTGGGTGGCGGGTGTCGGTATACTTTAAGTTTAGAATATTTTTTAAAGCCTTAGTTTTATATAAAAATGAGAAGGCGGGGGCAATGATGTTGTCACTCGTCGTATTATATATAATATGTGACAATTATTATCAATTAATATAATAAAGCATCTGTTATACATGAAGGTTTGACATTTATAGTCTAATATAGATTCTAACAATGGGGCATCGGTTCTTTGGTCCTCGAGGGCAAGTCTGAACACATTCTGGCGGGAGGGGGGGGGTATTGGCCGAAATATGTCCACACAATATATTTGTGTTTGTTATAATTGTTGGCGTCAACTCCAGAGTTCACAAGTTTGGTTATACTATACCTATATGGATATATTATATAACGGCGGAAACGCGATCGCAATTCTATTTATTTTTGATACTTCAATTTCAAAGCCATTACAACCATAAGCGGTCTGCGATGCAGATGGTTAAGTATAAGACCAATAATTAAAATATATGTGGTACAGTACAATATGGTTATGAGCCGTAGGGGGATTTGAGTTTTAGCGGAGCTTTACGCAGTGCCTAACATAAATCCTGCTAGTCCGAAAAAAACAAAACAGCTTGCATTTTGCCGCATCTGATGCATAATATAGTGCGGCGGAACAGCGTGATCGGTATGGAAATATTTTCGAACTCGTCTGCTTTTACGTATAGGACAAGGCGTTAATCTTACGAATTTTGAAAATATAGCATAATGATGGCCCATTTATCAAAATAGACTTATCGTTTGCGTAGAACTTGCAGCTTCGTTGTTTTTTTTAGTCTCTTAATCCAACCATACCGCCCTTAAGTCCGCTTATGTGTACGCACTGCAGTATATAATGAGGATACTGCAGCGATATAGGTACGCGTAAACAATGGTTTACAATGCAGCCAGCATGCGGCGTCCCACGTACAGTATAACAATATTAAAATATTAAAACACCATAAAATAATATTATTAGGGGCTCTTCCACCGACTCGCTTCACTCCCCGGCTCCCCGGCTCCCCGGGGGAGAGGGTCAAGACCCCCGAGGTACTTTTGCATCTTACAATTTAATATGTGTAATTTGAAATATTTAAACATAAAATATATGAAAGATTAAATATTTAAATGTATAAAACTTTTTGATGTGTAAACATCTATACGCGCCCGCTACCAGAAAATGTAAGTGTGTCGTAGTAATTTCGTGCAAACAAACGAAATCGCGATACCGTAAAGAACAGTTGATCTCAGAAACTTCTTGACCAATTTCAATAAAAGCTATGCAAATTCCTCGAATCTCGGAGGGTCTTTTTTAGTTTCTTTTTCAACCGGTATGCGATCGCTATAGGGTGGTTCAATGCACATGAACCTCGTTTTGACTCACGAAAATTGAATATTTTTTTGTTTATATATAAATGGTTGTCATTGGTCAGGTTATATATTATACTGTTATCTAATTGTTAGCAAAATAGCATATTTTCAATTTTACTTTTTTTATACAATATATACAAATACAACTCGTTCCACCAGAAAAGCGTTTAGATGTTTACGCAAAAAAAATTAAGTACCGTCATCAGAGATTACGATACAATGTTATACGATATTATAATATTAATTATTATATAATATTTTCATTGCATATTATATTACACGAACAGGAATTCGACGAGCACGCCACGCTGGCGTCGTCGCTGTCGCTGTCGCTGAACAACCTGGGCTGGATATCGGTGGACGTGACGAACACGGTGCGCGAGTGGTACGGGTCTAGCGGCAAACACAGGTTGCGGTTCCACATCGACTGTTCCGGGTGCGGCGGTCTGGTGTCGCCGGTGCTGTTCCACGACACCAGGCAGGCCAACGAGTGGGAGAACCCGTTCCTAATGGTGTACACGGACCCGACGGTGGCGAGGCGCGTGCGCCGCCGGGCACTGGACTGTTCGCTGGCGGTGCGTGGCCAGTGCTGCAAGCAGCGGTTTTACATCAAGTTCCAGGACATCGGCTGGGACTCGTGGATAATCGCGCCCGGCGGCTACTACGCAAACTACTGTCGCGGCGACTGCGGCGGTGTGCACAGGACACCGGACACGTACCTTAACTTCTACACGCAGGCCATCGAGGACTACCGGAAGGCCAAACACTCGTCTATATTCCAGCCGTGCTGCGCGCCCGTCAAGTTCTCGTCCATGTCGCTCATCTACTTCACCGACGACGGCAACATCATCAAGCGGGACCTGCCCAAAATGGTCATCGACGAGTGCGGTTGTCCTTAATGACGACGAGCCGAGAGTGGACGAGTACGCGCGCACGCGTGCGAAATCATTATTATTATTATTGACGATATAATATTACGATCATATTATTATTATTATTATTATTATTTTTGTATACTTGAAAATTGTAATGCGATTACGTCGTATATTGTGACTCCGAAATGCGACATATACGCGGGACGACGCACACGGCGTGTATAATAATACGTCCCTCGTCGACGGTCTTTCTCTATAATTATTCTTCTTTTTCTTCATCTTCTGCTTCTTCTTCGTCTTTTCTTCGTCTTATTCTTCTCATACTTCTTTTTATATCACTGTCGTTTTGTTATTTTTCTATGCGTACTTTTCATCGCTTCCGACCAAAGTCACGAGTCATAGACCCACGCGATTCAAAATGATACCTGTATAATGTTCCGAATGGGTCCATAAAAAAAGATATATCCTTCCCAAACTAAAAATCATTTATGTATTGCATAGCTCATGTTCGTCCCATTTTACACGGAACGCGTTCGCCCAGGGTGCACCCACGAGGAGGTGAACCAGATTATACCCCAATGATTTGCTTAAATGATTTTTATTTTTTAAAATCGTTAAATATTATTTTCTGTAATGTTGTCGATTTAACATTTAAATATTATTTTTTATTAATAATTGCACCACAAACGTATTTTTGGTTGATTATTAAATGTCATTATCTTCACAAAATCCAAATCGTTTGTAATTTGCATTTTGGTGAATTTTCTGACACTGTTCTCAATCAATGTAATTTGTTTAGGTTTCGATGAGAAGATTGAATGGACGATTTCTATAAATTTGAATTTTTTTTTATGTTTCTAAAAATTAATATAGGTAATCATAAACCCGGGTGAGGTTAATACAAATGACGAATCACAAATACTAACGTTACGGTTACGGACGCAGTCAGGCTCTCCAAAAATTGTCTGCTGCGAAATCAAATCCTCGACTATACGATAGGCAATGCACAGCCCTATTACACAGGTATAAATCTATACCTACACTAGATACAACAAACGCGACTGATCTTATAGCTGCTGCGGCCTGCGACATTTCAACTGTATACCTAGTTGCACGCGTTACTGCGTTAAGACCTACACAGATTTATGTCCGCGTTCGTTTTACCGCAGTTCTCTTCAAGGATTTTTGACAATCGATAATCCAATTATAAACACGGCAGCGCTAAACTAATGATATCAAAATGAAACTCTGGCACGTCCGTTATAAATTCGTGATTACGCAACGGGGCGGACACGTCTATCTAGTATTTTTCATTTTCATTTTTCCCAGCGCCCGCGATGCTGCGGAAATTATCGCATTGATCAGATAGTGAAGACCGTATAAAATAAAATATGTATGACGATCGACGGATGTGACGGAAAATATTTCTTGATGCGGGGCGGTGGACTCGTCATCCTTGTATCGTTGTAAGTTAATGCGATTTTTATTTTGTATTTTGTTGGTTTTACTGATATTTCGGGGGAGGGGGGGTGGGGGTTGCGTTCACCTCTGACATTCGTAATTTAACGTACTATATATCGCATTAGACTATAATATTATATTATAATATATATAATAATATAAAACCAATTTACCCATCGCTGTTAACTCGTAGCTAATTTTATATTTCGTGTGCATATAATATATTACATAATGTGTGCATGTGTGTATATTGTATACGATTGCGTATAGCCTAATTTTACCCCATGAATACATATAAATAAATAAATATATATATATATATATTTATATACTTATTATATATATTTATCGTTGTAATTGTATAGGAAAGTGTTATGATATTCTTATTCAAACACTTCGGAAATAATAATAATAATATTAATTATACATATAGTAAAATTGAATTAGTAGCAATTCAAACTTCATCTTATAAAATATATATAATAATGTAATATATAATATATAGATATATTATATACCCACTGCACTAGCACATTCCATTTGATTGTTGGTTTTATATTAATGTTTATGACGTAAAAAGCTTAACTTACGATACTTGAATATTCCATATTATATACATAGGTACATAATATTATTATAAGTAATTATAGATTATATAGATTCTAAATTATTAATAACAATAATAATAATAATTGTAATTATTATTATTTTAGAAAAATGTTCTGTGATCTCTTATAAGACGTTTGTGTGTAATAATTGTTATCGAACAGAAATCGTTTATTATAAATTAAACTCCCCATCGGCCATCACCAAAATGTTACAGTGCACAGCGCACATGGAATAATAAATAATGAATTTTCTCGGTTGTCTACAAAATTAATAATTTGAATAATAACATTTTTTAAGGATTTTTTTTTTTACATTTTTGAAACTTACCACCGCATATTATTATAACCGATCTCAATTGAAGGCAGGCCCCACGTCGTCAAATTTATTAAAACCGCGATGGCGGAGTCAACTCCGAAAAATAAGATAGTGTAAAGGTTTCAATTAATCAACAATCTTTTGCAGCGTTTTGACGTTTCAGTGGATTAATGTGCTTCACCGAAGTGAAAACCCAAGGCCTAATCTCCCCCTGTTTTCTACCACCATTGTATTATATTTTAAAGTGTAGTAAAAACGCTTACTGATTAAACAGACTATACGGTAATTTTTCATTTTTAGCAAAAACCGACAAATGCGTTTCATCAGCAACTGGCAGCTTTTTAACCAACTTTACTCCATGGTACCTATGTAAAAATAAAAACTTATTTTGATATTTCCCTTTTACATGTGTTATTCTGAATTATTCCACAGAAGTTGTGAGACGTAATTATTATTAATTATACCAAATAATTACCAAATAATCTGTTCAATTGGCCCAAACTATAAAATGTAATATTATTATATTATTTTGTGAATGTGTCTCCCATATGATGTATAAAAAATCTATCAATAGCGTTTAAGTAGAAATATTTAAATTAAATTGATATAAACAATTATTATCATACGTATCGAAATAATTAATTTAGCAAAATCGAATATTTAGATAACATTTAAAAAAAATATTTTATCGAATGGCAAAAAAAAACACAGACCATTATATTATACTAATATAATGACTTCGGATATATAGGTACCCATAGACAAAATATGGTACGAACCAGAATAACCGATTTTAGGAAAAGTTCGACGAACGTGACGCGCGTACTGTATAATTTTTTCGAATATAATAATTGTCAGGACGTATTCGTTTTGTAAATTACCTACTACACCATCTGACAGACTAAATTAGTAAGAATCAGTACGATACACCGACCGCGACGTTAAGTTCGTTCGACATTGTAGTATCGTACTATCGTTAAATATATTATGTACGGACATCATCGTAATAATGAATTAATATTAATTACCCGCATTAATAGAAATGTCCGCGTGACCTTTACGCGCTGCTCGCATTTTATATCATTTAGATTAAGTTGAAATGCCTTAGATGAGTTTGTTCAGAGACTGATTCCGAACAGTAGAATAGTGTTATTGTGTTAAGGACGTTGTTTTGTTTAATATCATTTTTTTCTATCTATCGAATGGACTAATAATAGTATGATAAATCAAATGAATAGAAACACTAGACAAATTTTTAAAAGATCTTAAATTAATTATTTAAAAAAATATGTAAAATTAAATAATAATACCTAGATAAATGTTGAGAAATAAACTTTTCATTTCCCTTTATGTATTTATTTTTTTTTGTACAATAAATATATTTATAATAAACGATATTTCTATATATTATATTATATATAATCTTATATAAATATAATACTAGCCTGATGTATTGTGTACATTTTGTTTTCTAAAAATTATTTTGCCCACATTGTGATACTACAAGCTTTGGTTACTTGTATTTCTTATAACTACTATTTTTTAACTACTATAATATATAATATATATTATATAGAATAAAATATAATATAAATATTATATTTGCACGACGTATAAAAATTAATGAAACAATTTTAGTTTTTAGTTTTTTAGTGTTGTTACCTTGCTATAATACGTGCTTTTATGAATATTGTAGAATTTATATTGTTGTATGATAAATAATTACTGATCTTATTATTATTATGTATAGGGAAAGTAAAAAAAAACATCTGTTAGCAATAAATTTGAAACACGATTATTGTAAAATATTATTTATTGACCTTTTATCATATTTGTTTACTCATTTTTCTGCATATCTCATCTCATCACGTTATCCAATTCCTTGACTTTCTATGTACAATACAAATTGCCATTAATAGTAATGTCAGCAGCATTAAGATTTTAAAAGGTATTATTCAATTTAAATTGAAAGGGGTTTAACATTATTCTCTATGCAATGTTCAACTATTGCTAATAAAAAGGACAAAATATATTGGAAGTTCTGACATTTTATAATAGGCTCGCAAACTCCGTCGTTCTTAAATCCTATTGATTATACTGACGTGACTATGGCAAAAACCTTCTATTTTATTATACATAAAATATTACTATCTTTCAAATGAATGATTATGAATATAAATAAACCAATACTGCACATACAAATAATATCATTGCAAAATCAATACATTCGTTGTTAATCCGCAATATAAAATCTATACGATCAAAAAATAGCAAACATTTTATTTGATGAAAAGTTTATTTAAAGTAATAAAAATATGTTTACTTTTACAATGCCGTGCACAGAATGTGTAGTCAATTAATTTGAAATACGCTATATATATATTTATAAATTTTAAGCAGATACCACCTATAACTACCTATACAGTACACACCATTTTTCATATGATAATATACAAATAAATTTATGAATTACAATTAGGTGGCTAAATTAGTCAATTCTAAGACTGAAAAATTCACCATTTACATAAATGCAATTAGCTAGGATGGTATAATCATATATCATATCACATAACCAATATGCGTACTGGTAAGTATTGTAGTGTTATTATTTAAAAATGGAATTTGGTATTCTAGAAAATGTATTGTTTAAAATGTATTGTCGAAGGAATAAATACAGTCTATTTAATTATAATATAATTTAGATTTAAAAAAAAGTTAAGTCATTAAGTCGAAACTATAATTATGATATTACGTGTAATTTTCATTTTTAATTTATAAGTCGTAAAACATCTTTTGAAACTGATTATTTTATTCAAGAAACACACAATATGTTGCGTTAAAATGGACCAAAAAAGTGAAGTGTAGTCTATAGTCGTATTAAAGCACGCTATTGTAATTATTTTAAAACAAAACTTGAGATAAATTCTAGTATTGAAATGTAATACATTTACTCATATGAATTGGGTACCTATATATAGTGTTTAGATTTTAACATCATATTTCATGATCATGGTCAAGCATATAATTCTTTATAATTTTATTAGCTATACATTTTAAAAATATTTAATGTTTTAAAAGTTAATACCTACTCAAAAAAAACTCAAAAATTTCGTATGAGTTATGATTTTTAAAATGTTTATTATTTTAACAGGTTTTGTTACCGTAATGTTAACACGATTCCAATCGCATTACAAAACATGGCGATACCGATGATGGGATAATATCATTATCATGTTATCAATAATTAATACAAATAGGAAATTATTGTGTCCACAAAGAACACTCGAGAAGACATGATCAAAATATTTTTAAATTTTACAGTTTGAAATATATTTATTAAAATAAAGCACAAAAGTAAAACATTTTTAAAACCAATTTTACTCAATTTTTATATCATATAAATTGGTAAATTGTAGACGATTAACAAATACTATTTTAGTTTGTACGGTATTCATTTGAGCATCGGGTCCTGCATAGGTACTTCAAATAAATAAAGTTAGTAGAGATAATGGATTCCACTGGCTCACTACATAGTCCTTAATGTCAAATAGAACACTCTGCTTATAACGTAAATTAGATAAATTTTTAATTAAAGGTTGTTAAAGATCTGTAAATATATAATACACCTTCTAACACTTTTTGTATTCAAATGGCCCATTGTTTTCGAGTTAAAAGATTCAGAGGAAATAACGGATTGAGTATTAAATATATTATGAATGCAATGTTACTGAACACAATAAGAAAATATTTTTCTTTATATTCCATAGCGCTTTGTAAAAATATAATTTTTTTTTCTTGATAAATTAACTATCAGTTAAACTATATTGGACATAATATATATTATTTTTGTGTATTAGTCAAATTCTTAAACCCGTGCTAAACTATAGATGTCAAACTCGGTTTAACGACTCTAACAATTATCACCTATATAACTTACTGTTCGTTTGTTCGTTTTATACACCTATATATATATATTCATAAAATTAAATTTATGTTTGCAATTTTACCGAAAATATAGGCAATACATAATGTCAGACGTGAGTACCATCATTACATATATATTATATATATTACACATAACCGGGTAATGGAGTCCAAGTGAAATATAACAATGGCTTTGGCAGACGCGCAAACGATTCATAGGACGATAATTTTCTTATTTTTTTTATTTTTGTTTCTTAATTTATATCTTCTAAGAACATTAAATAAATGTTCAAAGTCCTACGAGTTCCGATACATTATTGTTGAAAAACCCCATCTGTATATTATATATTATGTAATACAATCGCACTCAATATAAGCACTGATTTTTATGTATTTTAAAACTGTGAATATTAATTATAAATACAACCGCTACACATTGTCTTACAAAGTAAAATACGTTAGGTATATTATTACAAGGTTTTAACTATAAACTCAAACGCATTGTCATAATCACGTTAAACTAGTCGAATGACGAAGAACGAAGAACGAAGAGTACGATTTTGATTTTACCTATTCATTAATCATTTCCAACCATTAAAAATATTCCGTTGATTTTTAGCGTAATATTTAAAAAAGTGTTTATTCATTTTAATTGTGCTTTTATTCTAGATAAAACCATGACAATGTGACTAAAATGTATACGCAATAATATGTTAATACAATGCAGCGTAATATAAATAAAAACGAGAAGAGTTAAAAATGTTTAAACAAGTAACGTATCATCTACCTTGAGATCATTATACATTATTGAGTAAAATATTATAATTATTATTGTATTATATGTACACTTAGGTAGACAGTTACACTATATTATGGTCTATAGGCGGTGTCTTCCTCTATTGTACAAACTACTATAAAACAAGTGAGTATTTAAAATTTCGGCGAGGGGATATAGAAAATCAAATTTTTAGTCACTCACTTTAATTAATATAACAATAATAAAAGTAATAAAATAAAATTTTTTTTAAAATAAAAAATGAAAATCTGGTGTAATAGTTAGCACGGTAACAAGAGTCAAGACAGCAACCTATAAATTACAGGCATTATGTAGGAATTAATAGTACCTACCTACTCTTAATATAAATAAATATTATGAACTCGACAAATTAATAAAATAATACATTGTATTATGTTGTTTTAAATAACTGGTACGAACAATTGTTTAAAAAAAAGGTTAAGGGGTCCCCTATATTCCCATATAAATACGCCCCTGGTATATCGTGTATATATCGTGGTATATCGTGTAATTTAACATCTCCTGCCTATATACATTTATTGATAAAAAACATAATATAGTATCAGGAATGGCAATTTTTTTCTAACGTTATAGCATTGAGTATATATATATATAGGTACAATATATACTCAATGGTTATGAGTACGTCACAAAGATTATTGCCTGATTTATTTGATTTTTTTCCTGCGTTCAATTAAATTATGAAATATAATTTAATATATGTTACGGGAAAAGTAAGAAATCCAGGCATTGTTATGCGATGTACCTAAGAGCTAAAAATACTTAAATTGTTCATACATTGGCCGGGCGCATTGTACGAGATTTCCCGGGAAAAGTATACTCAGCCCAGATTCAAGTGGGCAAAGTGAATTAAATACTGCCCACATTTATATCGAATGGTATTTTTATTTATATACGTAAGAATAACGCTACAAAACTATACTTACATATTTTATTCGTTTGATACCTCAACTATCTTGTAACCTATCTAACTATACGCAATGCACATGACGATGGCTGTCGATAATACGAACCGATCCGTAAACTCGACGATATAGTGATCATATATAGTATATTGCTCGAACACTATATTGCTATATACTACATATATATCTAGATAATATTTCATAATCAAATCGTAAAACTCTTATTCGATATTTTCGAATGATTATTGTCAAGACGTCGATTAGTCTGTCATTAGTTGATGATGTTAAAGCAGCGTGTAGTGTGGTTTTTTTTTTGGTAAAATGTTAACTATTTTCTAACGTAAAATTAAAAATAATACTGTATGATAAGTTAAACAATTTACTATTAAACAAAAATACTGTATTTCTAAATAAAGTGAAATAGTATGAATTAATTTAAAAATGAATAAAGTGAAAATTAAAACAACAAAAAATACTGCAGATAATTATAAATTAATTAAAAAATACGATGTAAATATATCAGGGATTGAAAAGTTAGTAGTACTAGTATCCGAAGGTAATTTAATTAAGTATTATGTTTACAACGATCAATTATTTCAATTTCTTAATGAAACACATGTATTTGTGAAACATGGAGGTAGAAACCGTATAGAGTATGAATTGAACTTAAAATATAAAAATATAACAAGGGAGACTACAATGATATTTTTAAATTAATGTGACCAATGTCAAAAATAAGTACTACAATAAAAAAAAGTTTAATTGTAAAATCTATACTTTCATCAGAATTGAACTCTCATTGTCAAGTTAATTTAATAGACATGCAAACCCAGTCTGATGGCAATTACAAGTTCATAATATGGTCTATCAAGAATAATTCAAGATCACCTTATGAAGTTCGTAATTCTTAGACCGACTCATAAATGGGCTGAAGAAGTGCTTACGTATTAAGAGAAGTGGCAAGAAAATGTTCTAATTTAGTGGCCAAAGGACAAGAGTACCTGAGTACAATAGGTGTACTTGCAATACATTATGTAGGATCAATAATAGCCGGTATAAATGCAAAAAATCTGGTCGATTTTGTAACTCAAAGTGCCATAATAGTGGAGTATGTGATACTAATAAATAATATAATGCTATCCATATGTGTCTAAAATTACTTTTTAGTAATAAATAATTAAAATAACTATAAATTAATAATAATTAATACTAATTGTATTCATTTCAAACCACTGGAGTGTACTAACTATAACTAACTGGACAGTAGTGTCAACTATTAATAAGCAACTAATATTTGTAGAGTCTATTTCAAGTTTTTTATGATTATTTAAGGGCCCAGTAAGTTCTTTTATTTAATTTTTAATATATTCAATACTTAACCTATATAGTGCCCAAATCGAATTGGGCTCTATATGCAATGCCCAAAAAATGTTAACTTATTCTAAATTGCCCTCGAAAATCGGGCATTGTGCACAGTGACCGCGGGGCACTTGACAATGTCCGACTTCCTATTTTGACCGTAGTCCGTAATATATATATATCATATAGATAAGAAGAAAAAATTGTGGTCTTATTATTTATTATTAATAATAAAATATAATATAATAAGTATTTTAATTTTTCGAGTCCAATAGATATTCCATACCGATTCTCAGATATAGTTCAATAAAAATGTCAACACTGTTTATTGTATTGAAATAATTACAGATAGGTACACCGTTCATATATATTTAGATATTGTGTTGCATAAACATTTAAAACTGAATTAAAAATTATAATTATATGCTATTTTACCTTATTCGGACTGTCGTTACAAATATTTGTACCAGTGTAATCAGCGTACAAACTGAATTCAAATTAAACTATACCTACACATATATTATCGCCAATCGGTGTACAATAATATGATATATATTCTTAATCGTTTGGTATTTTATGTTTATTGTTTAACGACTTAGGCTATAAAATGTCGTATGCGAAAACACATATATTTTTTCTGCGTACGTCAGTGTGTGTGTGTATGTGTGTGTGTGTGAATGCGTGTCTGAAGACTGGAGCGGAAACAATGCGAAATGCATATCCGAAATAAATAATCGGGAATAATAAATAGAAAGAACAACGGCCGGTCCAAGTTAGCACTTCCGACCGGACTCATAAAATAGACGGGCCAAAAAAAAAAATCCGATGGCACTGCTAGCCAACCCCCCTTTTGCCGCTCTATCTGCTTCAATATATACATTATATGCGCCAGATGAACGAAAAAAAATACAAATATATTTATATACCTAAATATATTAATACTATATAGTTGACCCGGTGCACTTCGTTGCCCGTTAAAAATGCCAACTCTATATATGATTCAAACATTATTCAATTCGTTATTTAATATTCGGTGTAATGGTGTTCAAAACTTAAAAATGTTCATCGATCAACTTGAATCTCAAAATACTTGTGAAAGCACCACTTTAAAATGATTTCTTAGCGCACAATTATGGGTGGTTCGAAGGTATACCGTGACATTTCAAGACTTAAGCTAACATTGTTTAGGCTCTACGTTGATCAGTCAGTGAATCAGTCAGGACACGTTTGATTATAATATAATATTATAGTCACCCCATCCGTGAGACACGCCTGTGATTATGTGAGCGCCAAGCTCTATATTTTCAAGTAGGCAGGTGGATTGCAGACCCCGCGAGATGCGTACGTAGTTGCAAAAGATGTGTTAACTATTAACACGTTGAGTACCACGGTGTTTATGATGTGCAAGTGTAGATTCCCGGGACAGCGGTCGAAAAATAAGTGTTAGGAATACCATTTTTACGAAGTTATAAATATGGTTTTGACCAAATATAATATACCAGTCTAAAATTATATTCAATCATAATATCTATTTTATTTTTCGTAACCAATGGTAAAAAATTAATTTTCGTTTGCAAAATTGCAATGACAATATTTCAGTTTAAATTTTAAAAATTAGAAATGTTCAGTTTAAATGTAAAACGTGCAAATAGCTGTATAAATTTACCGAATTCAATAATATACCTACAATACATAATGTTTAATCAATAATAATTAATAAGGTAATTTTGGCAAAGTAGATTCAAAAACTTGATGGTCATTGTATAAGTTTAATTAATTGCGTTTTAACTTTTAATATGATAAGCTGTACGAGCTCGTGCGGTCGTATCATTAACTTTAGTACCAACTATATAATTAATTATATTTAACTTAGGCGTTTCGGTTACATCTGTACAATATTCATCCCACAAATAATATTTTGTGTATATTTAATATATAATTTACCTATTTTAAAAGAGGTGTTTTTATTCTAATGTTTTCTATCGTAAATTTGTTTTCTTATATTATTAGTACTTATTTTTGTATATACCTACTTTAAATGTGTTAGTATCTATAACATAATAATAATTCTTACAATTAATAAGTTTCAATTTTAATTTTAAGCTTAACTATTAGTTAGGAAGTAAATTCTAATCACTTATTTATTCAAGGTCAGCAATGTTTCATATTTTTAAACAATAAATTTTACTTTTTTATTGTTCATTAACTTGAAAATAGAAAATAGTTTTACTATTAATTTTAATAATTTAGAATAATCGATTTTTATTTCATTCTTATAGTAGTACCTATAGGTATCATGTATACTATTGTATAAGTAAGTATATTATAATTAAATAGTAACTGGTGCGAACTCCATTAATGTTTAAAATATATTTTTCAATGATTTAAAAATATTTCTAACTTAAAGGCCATCAATAAGTGATTTCTTTAGTTCAAGTGATCCACGTGCAGTTATATAAATATATATATCTATAGTTAAATAATTCAAAATGAGCACATACAAAAGATGAGCTCATATGTATAGTAGTTTAAAAAAAAACTGTTTTTATTATATTTTACATTAATAATTTTTAAATAGGAGGACGGAGTGACCGAGTGGACTAAGGCGTCGGTTGTGACGCACACCGGCGCTGGTTCAAACCTCGGTTCACATGCGACATTGTTCTTCGGGAAAGTCACAGTATCCGGAGAGAAGTGCCGCCATTCCCCACCCGGGCATATCAGATACCCACGGGTACCCACTAAAACATCTGCCAAACCAAAAACACACGTTTTTACTAACCTACAGTTCCTCTCCTGCAAACAAAATAACTAACAGCTAATGGCCATATCACGATCAATAAAAAAAAAATTTCAAATAAATTATTAAAAAAATAGTTAAAAATAAAAAGTTATTAAATGGTTTAATGGTACTTATTCGTATATTGTATTTAAGTATATAATTATGCATAAAAATACAATATAGTGTCTTGAAATGAAAAGCTAGATAATAATAATTAATAACTAAAGATAGTAGATACCTATGGACTATGGTCCTAAGTCCTAACCATATTACATATATACGTACAATGCCAGCATAAGAATAGCAAAAACTAACGTAGACATAAATAAAAAAACACTAGAGTCCTTATTCTTGAAACAATTTAAAAGTATATATGATAATATTATACTTCCCACATGGGCCACACTCTTAAACACATATATTATATAATAAACAAGGTGGGTAGGTATATGGAAGTATAATATTTAATTTAATTTTGTGCTCTTGAACCGACAACTGACGCAATGTATTTTCAGTAAGCAAAACTTGCAACAACACACAGGTTATATTATATTGTGTACGCAAATAAAAATTGTGAATAGAATTTATACGATTTCGAATGTTTCTCCCACGCACGAGCTTAAATTAAACTATATTATAACAGGGTGAATTTTGGTCATCTTTCCATTATGAAAGTATACACCTCGCAGTACCAGAATAAATTACCAACCAAATAATAGTTGTATGGTGAAAATGTAAAATAATATGAACAAAATACGAGAGTATTATACGTGTATAATATTTTACCGTAGTCATTTAACAAGAATAGATCTACTTAAAACAAAATTAAAATTATCAAGATAGGAAATTCAAAGAATTATAATATTTTGTGTGAATATCTTACGAACCGACTTAAAAACAATTATTTTAACTATGTCTAGGAATATTATAATAATACTTTCCATTTATACTGGTTAGTGATTAGTGATTACCTTTGTTTTTTATATCACTTAGGAACCCGTATATTTTTTAAATAATAATTATATTCATTTAGTTGAGGAAAGATTTAATTTTTGGTGTGGTAAAATATGTTAATTATGATTTCATAATAATTCTTAAGGCATTTAATTAATTATATTTTGTATTCGATTTAAAATATCAAATGTAATATAGGTATTATTAATTTATCATTAATGAGTGAGCTAAAATTAATAAATCATGATTATAATACACTAACATTTTAAAACACTATCGTGACCCATATACTATATTATATTATAACAATTAATGATATATGTAGGTAATATAGATTATAGAGTATGGACCAATGGCTTGTGGGTGGTCCCAAATGACAAGATTTATAAAGAATATTCTACAAGTCTATATTGGTTCAAATGTCTGTTTAAAACCAATACTTATATCTCAGATTATCGTATAATACAACTACTTACAATAGCGAAAACTGATTTCAAAACTTTCCTGTTCTTTAGAAGTTAAGAAGTTAAAAACAGTAAAAGGTTTCATCCCGATAAATGTTTATTCACGAAACATAATACTTATATAAAGTAAAGTAAAATTTTATTTGAACCATAACGATTATGTTACCACCATTATTTTTAAACTGTTAGTAAAACGAAAATAAGCATTTAAAAAGAATAAGGGATGAAGTAAATAACCGCTTCACTGTACAGTACGAGTATTCGAGTGTATATCGTCATTGAGTCATTGAATCTGGAAAAGTGAAAAACGATTCTGAGCAAAGACATCATCCTGTATATTTTATTAAAAATGTATATTACTATTAAAGTCATAATTTATTTTACTATTATAGTTATACATTTATACGGTACCCGGGTGCCGAGTAGGTAGAATTTATTTTTGTTAAAAACATTGCATTTAAAAATGTCATTGTTTGTAGGTATGTAATATAATAACATACGTTAATAACATTTCAAGTAGGTAACTACGAATAATATTATAAATTTCAACTAAATAACTTAAATCGTTATGCTTCGTTTAAATATCTACATTTTTTATCACAAAATAATCGTGATATTGATGAATTTCGTAGCTTAACATTTGAACACCAAATTCTTATAA
Organism: Sitobion miscanthi; assembly: GCA_008086715.1. Taxonomy (NCBI): domain Eukaryota; kingdom Metazoa; phylum Arthropoda; class Insecta; order Hemiptera; family Aphididae; genus Sitobion; species Sitobion miscanthi. Next base: position 40,224,490 of record CM017797.1, read on the forward strand.
AAACTATGTTTCTTTAATATTTTTAAATGACTGAATTAATAACAACTTATTAAAAACCTTGTACTAAATTTTCAAATCTATTGACTACCCGTACGAAAAAGTTTTATCGATTTTTATAGGAAAAAAACTAGAAATTGTCAAACATCTATAAATAGCTCAAAATAAGTCAACATATTTTGAAATGATACCGTGGATGGAAAATTATTAAAACATATAACATTTGGTAATAATTTCAAATATTTAAGGGGTTATTCGTTTTTGAATTACTGAAAAATAAAAAAATCACTTGATATGATATCACGGTTATTTTAGCGTGAATATCCAATTTCGTCACAATTTAAACTTCAGCTTTACTTTACATATAAGCATCAAAAATGTTATGAATTTTTAATTACAATAAATTGCAAATAATCGTGGTATTGACAAATTTCGTCGAATTCTAATTTTAAACGTCTTTAAAAAAAATACTGTGATTACGTATTTTCGATATTTTTTTGATTGTATATGAACAACTTACTATATATATATATGTGTATATAAAATATATGACTATCTTAAGAGTTGTATACATAATTATTAATTTTGATTGTAGTATGGTGCGTGTTACAGTTAGTACATAGTTACTTTATTCGGTTTAAGAGTGATATTTTTTAGTTTATATTTTTGAATACTCACACATACAGTGTAAAACGCAATACACAATACATAGGTAATGTATTTACAAAATGAGTTGTCCAAACGTATTATAAAAAAAAAACACAGATAAAGAATTTAAGTTTAAGTTTGATAATACGTAAACTCACTCTCATAGTCTCATATCAAAGCTAAAAACACAAGATTGGTAGGTAGTTAGTATATTGTTATAAGTCTCAGCGCATGGGTCGGACGGAAAAAACAAAATGTATTGTGCGCTGACATCCTCATATAAATGATATTGCATGACATAATATTGTTTTAATTTGTAGTATCATACATTAATGGCTATTTTCTATCAATTTCTTATCTGGTACATATTTTAATTTAAATTGTTGTAAATGTATGTGTGTGTGTAGGGACGTGTGGTAATAGCCCACTCACTGGACAGACCTGAGTAATAAATAATAATGACAATGTATCAATAGAATGTTCGTAAAGTGTTTGTAAGATGTAAATAAATCTTTAAAGTCGTTAATGGTAAGCTAAAAGTGGTTCCGTTTAACTGTTCGGCGTGAATTTGTTTAACCCCCGAGAAAAAAAATTGAAATTGCGCCTTTGTTACCTATTAAGTATTAATTATAATGTAGCTTGTAGAGGGACATGTCACAGAAAATATATTATATTTTAAATTTTGTATAGTTATTATACAATCGACTTTTCTTATTACAATATAAAATATTACCTGTTTATTGGTTTACGCCTATATATTCCAGCCTCCAGGACGTCCGAGTTAACAACAATAAAGGTAATATTCGAGATTAAATTTTCCCATTCTAACATTTCCTAAATTGTAAAAACTGAGTTTTTACACAGAATAGATTTTATCTATTCCGTGGTTTTTATTTCAAATATTTTGTAAATTTATTATCGTCACGTGTACAACACTGTATATTGACCATTATCAATACTTAGAATTTCGCGCCATTTCTTTAGTTAGGCTTCTTATCATTGAATACAATTTGATATTGATTATACATTATTCATATTATTTAATATTTATGTTAAAGCTTTTTCGTTGACCACTTCTTGTTTAAATATATAATTTTTTGTTTTAACTGTTATGCTAATTGTTGAATTTAATGTATTAAAATAAAGGAATAATCTTGGTACTAAAATGCCGTGTGAAATGATAACGGTCCAATTGGGCCAATGTGGAAATCAAAGTAAGTAATAAAGAATACGGCTAAATTATCTAATTGGCAATTGTAATTTAGCTTTATTTGGATATATTATAAAGATTTAATATTACTTTGTGTTCAGTTGGTTTTGAATTTTGGAAAAAACTATGTGCCGAACATGGTATCAACCCAGAAGGGGTGTTGGAGCCATTTGCTACAGAAGGTGTTGGCGATCGAAAAGATGTTTTTTTTTATCAGGCCGATGACAACCATTATGTGCCAAGAGCTGTTTTGCTGGATTTGGAACCACGTGTCATACACTCAATCATGTCATCCAACTACTCAAAAGTAAGATTGATGAACATTTTTTAATATGATTTTCAGTTTTCACTGTTTTAATAACGATTTATTTAATTTAGCTATATAACCCTGAAAATATATTTCTATCTAAACATGGCGGTGGTGCTGGAAACAATTGGGCATCGGGTTTTAGTCAAGGTGAAAGACTACAGGAAGAAGTGTTTGACATTTTAGATCGTGAAGCAGAAGGCGGTGATAGTCTTCAAGGATTTGTGTTGTGCCATTCAATTGCTGGGGGTACAGGTTCAGGAATGGGTTCATTTATACTTGAACATTTAACTGATCGATATCCCAAAAAAATAATTGAAACATATAGTGTCTTTCCAAATCAAGATGAAATTAGGTAATGTTAACTGTTACTATTGACTATAAATACTAAATAATACTATTAAATACTAGTATTTATAATCAATGCTGTTACATATGTTCAAACAAAATAATGAAACTGTTTTTTCTATTAAATCATATTTACAGTGATGTAGTTGTACAACCTTACAATTCTTTATTGACTTTAAAACGACTTGCTCAAAGTGCAGATTGTGTTGTAGTCTTAGATAATACTGCATTAAATCGGATTGCTACTGATCGTTTACACATAGAAAATCCGTCATTTGCTCAAATAAATTCATTAGTATCTACAATTATGTCTGTTTCAACTGCTACTTTAAGGTAATTTGTTAAATTTTATTCATTTTATTACTTGTTCATATTATATAGAATATTGAACTTATGTTTTTTATCTTATTTAGATACCCATCATACATGAACAACGATTTAGTTGGTCTCATTGGACCTTTGATACCATCACCACGTTTACACTTTCTTATGACAGGTTATACACCATTAACTACTGATCATGAGGTACTTTAATTGTTTATTATTTTTATATTTTGCAAAATCTATTTATATGTATCATATAATATATTATCTATATTAACTTAAATTATTTTGTAAATAGGATGCTAATATTCGTAAAACGACAGTATTTGATGTAATGAGACGGTTGTTGCAGCCTAAAAATATGATGGTATCCACAGCCCAAGAAAGATCAACTATACCACATTGCTACTTATCTATATTAAATATAATCCAAGTATTTATTTTATATATTTGGTTAATGATTTGAGTATGAGAATAATGTATGATACTATTAAAATTACAGGGTGATGTTGATCCTACACAAGTATACAAATCACTCCAAAGAATTAGAGAAAGAAAAACTGTAAATTTCATCGAATGGGGTCCATCCAGTATTCAAGTTGCTCTTTCAAAAAAATCACCTTATGTTCCCACTGCGCACCGTGTATCTGGTCTTATGTTAGCCAATCACACAAGCATATCTCAAGTAAATATTTTATATCTTAACAATTAAATTATTATAGTTCAAGTTAGAATATTAATTGTTAATTTTTTTTCAGCTTTTCCAAAGAGTCTTGGATCAGTATGACAAATTGCGACACAGAGAAGCGTTCTTAGATCAATTTCGTAAACAAAACATGTTCAAAGATGACCTATGTGAAATGGATGATTCTAGGGCTGTAGTTCAAAATCTTGTAGATGAGTATTTGGAAGCCACTAAAGCTACATATCTTCAATGGCAACCGGTATGTACTTGAAGTAAAAATGAGTATTCCTTTAATACAATTATTGTTTACAATCATATTTAGATATGATGTAATTCAACAAAGTTTAAGAAAACTTAAAATAATATATACTAAATAGTGATTTTATCTTTATTTAGTGAGCATTTTATTTTATAGTGAATTACATTTTTTTTTAGTGGATCTATTTTGTACAATAATCTATATTCGGGATCGGTAACCCACAGCCTAATGTGTCCTTGTTAAATTGATAAACCTAACAGTTATAAACATTTGATATGATTATACAATTTTATTTAAAATAAAATAAGGTATATTCAAATTATGGCTCGTAAAAAATTGTATATTTATTTTTTGCAACTAAAAGGTTGCAGATCCCTAAACTAGACTATTTTACATGTATGTAAACACCAAGTCATTTTTTATTTTTTAACAAAATCTTGATCACTAAGATACCCATACTTCATTTTTTAAATGTGTGCTAAACTTTAACATTTTAACTTTAATTCAATAATAATATTGGATACTAAATTTGGTTTAAAACTTGTTTTTTTCAATATATTAAATACTCTACTGAAAACATACATGTTAATTACTAGATATTTTTCAAACCACATAAAAATTAATAACAATACTTGAACATTTTGCCAAGCTTTTTTGATATTTGCTAGCTAAGTTCACATATTGCATTAGGTGAATGTTTGTCATTATTTTCAGATTTTATTTTTATTTTCAGAAAAATGATGTTAAGAATTAAGAGAATCAAAAAGTTTATGGATTTACCATTCATCAACTTACTACTAACATTCATCACAATTTTTTTGAGTTATATAATTTATTATAATTATATCTATTTAACTTTTTTTTACACTTTGTTAAAAACTTATTTTGTTTTTTTACTAACGTCTAACATAGTGATCCGAGTTCACTGTTTATTGTATTTTTTTTTTTTTTTTTTTTAAGTGTTACTAAGTAATAATTGTAATGATCCAGTAAATATTACATTATTATAGGAAAAATTCCTTTCTACACAAATACTTTGTGTATGAATTCTATACAGTTATTATTACCACATACATTTAATAATTCTACTGAAATTATATGATGTTTACTATCAAAAGAATACACTTTAGTCAAAGAAATTTACAATATTAATATTTAAAATAATGTATTTAATTTTCATTTTTGGTATTTTTTCCAATACATATTAAATGTACTAGATTAAAATACATCTGAGTCTCATTATATGTACAAAAATGTATTTAGGGCAACTAGAATACAAGAAAATAGATAAATAAGAGTAAGAATCAAATTCTTTTAAAGTGTCATTTTATGTACAATATTGACTGATTGTTTTTAATTTTTTTTACTTGTGTCTTGTGAACAAATTATTTGATAAAGATATTCTATAGTTATATTTATAATAAATAATATATATTTGTCAAAAAAAATAGTTAAATATTTTATTTTTTTAAACTAAATAATTAAACTAAATTTTATTATATTTGTAATATTATTAGAAATTATTTAAATTTAAAATTATAAATTCAAGTGTCAACCATATTTAATTGTTAATAATGACTAGGTTTTTTTTTTATTCATTCTCAATACTGTTTTACCATATCTTCCAATTATTAACAATATAATTTTAAAGTTTTAGGCATTAACTGTAGTTTTATTTATAGATAGGAAATAAATAAAATAAAATATCAACTATAGTAAAAATGTTACATAATTAAATAATATTATAAATGTTTGTTAAATTTGAAGAATGATAACATACCTTTAAGATCGCTGAAAATTCTAAAAATTTAAATAACGTTAATTTCTTTTTGCAAACTTTAATCTGTCGATATTACTTTTTACATGATAACTAATACAAAATAATGGTTCGCATAATATTTGTTAGATGATTCTGTCAGTCATATTTTTAGCCATATAATTGTTATTTTATTGAGAGTAAATATTGTTAAGTATGTGTTTTGTATTTAGTTTCATAACAACAAATTATAATAAATAAAAATTATTTTTATTTTATTATTTAATAATAAATCCATGAGTAAAACTTAAACCAACATTTGCTAAGCGCTGTGGGTTTTTAATCTGCTCTAAACAGATTGTCCAGCCTGATCGGTGTGGTGGCTGATAATCAGACATCCAAATCAGATTTCAACAACTTTTTAAGGTTCAAAAAAGTACACCGTACCCACCAATGTTACAAAACCTGTTTACTCATAAAAAACTTTTAGTTTGATACTCTCAAATTAAATAGTTAAAAACTTGCTACTAAGGGATTTTCCTGATCAAGGATGGTACTCCCAAGTCCTGATGGAATAAGGTTCACTTACACCGAGGTAAACCAGCAGCTAGTTAACTTAAAAAGTACATTTTTACTTATCACATTGAAAGAAATAAGTGTACCTATTCATTTTCATAAACAATTGTTTTTAGAAGAGCAATGAAAGTATTAATTTTACGATGATGTGTGTGTTTTTATCTATTTGTGTGTGTGAACAATAAGTACCTAGTTGATAATATAATGCTTCGATTTTTAACTTGAAAATTTAATTGAAAGTTTTCAATCAAATATTGAATACATTTTTTGTTAAATTTTAGATTCTGAGCGGAGCGAAGAATATATTGATTTTACAATAATGTGTGTTTTTTTTTTATTTATTTTTTTTTTTGGTGTGATCACCTTTTAGGGCAGTAAAAATACTTGGATTTTCTTCAACAGTGTCTTTTCTAATAGGAAAGGGAATCTAGTTGGTACTTTGGGGGGTCAAAAGTAAAAATGTCTTAGTTGTTTTCAAAAGCACCGTGAAAAACAAAATAAAAATGAAGGAAAAATAGAAATCTACGCAAAATCTGTTTTCGAAAAAATCGATTTTGGTTTTTGGTGCAACTCTTAAACAAAAACACCGTAGGTACATGCAATTTTGACTTAATGTTTATTTTAGTATTTTCCAAATATTTTGATTTATTTTGAGCTGTTTACGGATATTTTTAGTTTCCGTTTTTTTCCTATAAATATCACTAAAATTGTATTTGTTGGTTAAAAAAGCTTGAAAATTTAATAGAAGGCTCCTAATATAATGTTTCAAAGGCAGATGAAAAGAATTAAAAATCCAAAGTCACAAATTTTTTATGCAAGTATTTAAAGTTATTGACAAATTATGTAAAAATGATGAAAATTTGCAAATTATTTTGAGTTAGAAACTCATAAAAAAATGTTCTTTTTAAATCTAAGATTTGAAAATTTAATACAAGATTCCTCATAAGTTTGTCTACCTTTATCAAAAAAAAAAAAAATATCTACGAGAAATTCAAATTAATAAATCAAATAAATTACTTCATTCGCCTTTATATCATCAAATATACTTAGTAATATCATAGGCTGACTGACCGTTTTCATTCAGGATCGTTTTTTTTATACAATGGTATTATATCATTGAATTCAAATTTAACACCATCCATTACAGTGACCCACTTGTAACCTACTGTACATCAGAGCGACATCCACTTACCCACTTTTTTATAGATAATATATTGATTGAAAAATTAAAACGAGGTTTCTCTTAAAGACATAGGTATTAGGTAAGTATTTCATAGTGTATCCAAATAATCTGAAAATTGTATACATAGGTACAGTCTTTTTAATAGATATTTTAATTTAAAATTTAAATGAAATTAGATTTTTGAACAGAATATAGAAAAACGATTTTAGTTTATTTTTTTCACCTAATATAAAAGTATTATTATATATTATAATATTGACTTCGTATCGTTAAATTCAAATTAACATACCTTATACCCATCCATTACAGTGACCCATACGCAAGGCCGTATCCAGGAATTTTTTTCAGGGGGTGTGGGTCCAAACATGTTATTGTAATTTTATTGAATTTTGGTTTTCATATTTATTTAAAAATATGATATTAAAAAATTTCGGGGGTCCAGACCCCTGGACCCCCCTCAGATACGGCATTGTCTACACGATACCTATAATGAGTAATGATTAATGTACAGCAGTAGAGTAGTACCCACTGGCCACCTGTCCAACTATTTTTTTAATTTTTTTGTCTAACCCTTTTTCTTTGTTTCATGAAATGTTTCAAACTGCACATTTCAAAATTCTTTAAAATAGAATCAGTAAATTAACTAACACTAACAAACAATTCATAACAAATTCTTATTGTGGGTGCTCAGGGGACTTGTTTTGCTTAAGTTTAAAATGTGCACCCCCAAAAAATAAGACTTTTACTATGAAATGTTGATTATTTTGTAGTAAAAATTATCAATTATCATAAAAATGTTTACTATACCTATAGTCTATATCATAGGTTCCCAAACTTTTTATTGTACGACATATTTTGGAAATTTTTCAAAATCTAGCGACCCACAATATCAAATGAATGACCCTTTTTTTTTTTTAGTGAACCATTCAACAAAAAGTTAGTTTTTATAATTATTTTATTCAATTTTATGTAGTTACGAAGTATTAAAAAAAAAAGTATAATAAGTATAATATATTAGTAATTTAATAAGTATATATAATTTTAATGCGAAGGATGTAATTGTTTCCTATTTTTTGTAAACTATTTTATTTGCTGTAAACTCGTAATTGTCACACTCAAAGATAACGATTGATGATAAAACTAAATTTGAACTTTGAACATCAACGAAAAGTAATAGATGATTATATTTTTGTATTATTTAAAAATATAGCGTGACCCACCAAAAGCATAATCGCGACCCACAGTTTGGGAACCTCTGCTGTATAGTGTATATCAAGGTAATTACATAATAAGTGGCCAAATGGCCAAGTAGTTACTTCGCTGTTATGTTCCCAGCTATAACATAATATTATAAATTGACGAAATAACTTTGAACCATGATTTAAGATAGTACTATCTTAAATCGTGCTTTGAACACGGGATAAGGAAATGTCTCTTTATCTTATTAAAGTTGTACATAATAGCTACATAGGTATACTGATACGTACCTATTATATAGTTTTTGTCTTCTGGCATGAATCGTATCAGATGCACACCCAGGATTTTTGTTTGGGGGGGGGGAGGGGGCTTAAAAATGTTCTTACTTTCCTTACGGCTTACACACAAGTAAACAATGTTTACACATACGTATACGTACGTCCTTAAATACTAATTGAACTATTGTGTGTAGGTATATATAACGTATACTATATTTGTGACGTTATGCTATAATATATAATTTAATATAAAAAATATATTATATTTTAGCGCGCCACTGAATTCTATGATGTTTAAATAAACATATTATTATAATAGATTTTCAAGGAGTTAGAGATATTGTTTAATTTGTGTAACTTTGTATATACAAAGTTACACGAATATAATATATAGTATATACTAGTATACTACCTATATATTACTATATTACTATAATAGGTACCTATTACTATAATATTATGCTGGGTACCTACATAAGTGATTTATTGCATACCCGCAATAAATGTAAAAATTAAATACGAATTAATTTTTTGTATATATACATTGATTGACACACCCACATGGGTACATTGAAGTGTATTGATTATTTAATTTTTACATTTTTTACAAATGGCGCACGGATATTTAGAAAAAACAATTTTTCAAATGTAATTTTGTCATGAAAGGAAGCGTGCTGCAAAAATGTCTATAGCCTCCTCGGTTTCGTAAATTCACGCTAAAACCACCTGTAATCTGTATTGCTCCGAAAGTATATTTCTCTAATCTCTACCACTATGTGTTAAACAGGTTAATGGTTATACAAGTCTCATTATTATTTGTGTTATCTATATTACTTGACTGTTGAAAGTACTTAATGTAGAATGACGGTATCGCATAAGTTTCCACATCACCTTTGCTTGTTAAACGACATAATATCACATGGCCCATGTAGTTTAAAAGCATATGAGTAATAAGTATGATACTTGAATATTTCAAATGTTTATAAATAACTCAATGAGAGACGACTAAATATTCTAAGAACTGCCTGGAAATGTTCAATAATAAATTAGACCAAATATATAACTTTTGAAACTTGCAGATTTTTCACTTTCTAATTTTGAGTGTGAAATAAACTAGTTATGTTGAGTTATTTTTTAGAAAAAAATTTAATCAGTAAGCAAGTACAAAAAGCTATGTTTTTTTATATTTTTGAAATTTAACGTAGATTTTAAATATTGTTAAATAATTTTTATGGAATTATGAAAAAACTAATAAACAAAAAGTCTTGACATATGCGTTAGAAGTAATAAGCAGTACCGTAGCAGTTTATTATAGCAGTTAGATAGACGATATATAGCACGTATTTTCTTATCATACCTTTATTTTAAACACACAAAATTAACTGAGAAAATAATAAGTCTTATAGAAAATTATCACTTTATTTGTTTTTTTTTTATTATAAAGCTATATAACTTTATGCCTTTATAGATAATAATTTACTATTTCAAATTCCAATAGCAATAGGAAAAAATGATATGATGACAAAATGTGTTCAAGTATTGGCATATTAACTATAGTAATATCACTCAGTATTACCGAATCTTAAGAATATTACCTACTGTATATTAATATATTGAATAGTGTTTAGAAATATTTATGACAAAATACCTATTCATATAATAATGATTCTTCAATTCTGTCATCACTGATATAATACATAATGTATTAACATGTCGTATCCATTTATATTGATCAAAAAAATTTAACAAACTATACATATAAATATGTAAAAAAAGTTTAAATTTAGAAATTAAGATTCAGTTCTAAAAACATTCTATCTTAATAATTTACGTTCAAGGTCATGGAAATCTTCCCGATGCGGATGATATAAAATTGATATATGAATTGTTGACTTTTTAAGACGCCGATTATAGGTAATAATATAATAATATTTTTTAGAATTAAATTGTATATTATTATGTACCAATTGAACCTATTAGCCAACACACAAGTCACAATAGGCACACCTTCATGTTAAATGGTTATAATATGTCTTTACAAACGTAATAAATTTGCAATTTGTGAGTATAGACACCGGAATTTATTAACAATGTATAACAATATTGATTGCGCGTGGTTTCTTTTTTAACGGACGCGTGTTTGAAACAGTTCTCTGCGGTTTTATATACGCGAACAGTGGCAGCCACCATTCCGCTGCGGTATAATGAGAAATTGGCGTAAGTACATATTTTGATAATAGATATTACATACAAGAACCGAAACATGCGAATCTGGAAGATTTTACAGCTCAAATAGTACAATTTAAACGATATAGCATTCCGTCCAATTCACATTCAGATACACTCTGTATATTATATGTAGATACGACCTGTTGCATAAAATACGAGTGTATTAAAATATTCATATATTTATAGATGAGGTGTAACGTTTCGAAAAAAAAAAAAAACTCAGACGAACACAGGGTAATATTTACAGTTTTATATCACAATATACCTATTGCCGTGCAGGATGACAATATTGTCGTATGCTTATAGAAGAAAAAAATGAACTTGATGTCGGGTAAAATATAGTAGTAATAAATAATAATAATAGGAAGCACACGGCGTGCTAAGATAATGATATGTGCGACTGTGCGAGTGATTGAAGATTTAATAGTATTCAAATAATCGAATTATACTGTCATATGATAAAATAATTATTATGATTATGACAGTAAATTCGATCGAAACCGAACGCGCCATGGCCTGTAGCAACAGTCTTCTATATATTTATTATTTATATTATATATTATATATATGCTCCTGTGCAAGAATATATACGAACCACCTGGGATGTACAGGGTGTCTTGCCATATACACCCGCCCACCCGTCTCTTAAGTATGGTTACACTCCTCGTACCACCTGTAGTCCTGCTCTCTAATAAACTGCTAAAACGTAGACGACTATTAATTGAATATTATACAATACAATTTAATAAAAATATTGTTATAATAAGTAATGTAATAATTCGGTTTTGAAATATTTACGCAAATAACTTACTATGATTTTATGATTTGGCTTACCTCTGACATTGTCTACAAGAAACGCAAAAATCACTATTTTAGTTAATATTATGTTTTTATTTCGAGTGTCCAGGCCAAAACCATTTACATTTTAATGGTTTTAGACGCTTACGTGTAATCGGCGTATTAATCATAATTTTCCGAAATAAAATTTCAAAAATATTCCCATCAAATAGAATAAATATATCATTATAGTTATTGACCGCGGGGACGAAAACACGGCAAAACACCTTACACCCTGTACACAGATATATCATGTACTTATATACACATAAGTACAAGTATATAATACCTAGCTAGGTATATATCATTAGGTATATGCACGGATATTTTTTCTTCTGAATACAATTTACATGCGTTTATATCACCGGCGTGGCAGATGTATTGCATTATTATTGTTATGTACGAGTATACGACACGCCGTTGTAAAAATTCAATGTTAACCGATTCCCCGCCCTACCTATAATGTATGGTGTATAAATATATAATAATATTATGTACCTCTGCCAGTGTGTATTATGTGTGTTTATTATCATAATAGACCTCGCGTCAATGTTACACTGTGCAGTGAATCTGTTTTCGGTTTCCTGTAATAAATAGGTATAGGTACGCGTTATGCCATTTGTATTACAACCCCGCGGTCTAACCATATACCATACCTGATAATAATATTATATTGGCGATCATTTAAACACCAGCGTGCACGAGGCTTACGAATTACGATAGATTATGATATACATTTAGATTTGTCCACTCTCGCGACTTGTCTTTTGGCACGTGCACACATAGTCCCGCGGGTTACCACGGCTAAATATAAGACGGGTAGGTCATAGGTAGGTCATATTATAGCCCATAGGTACGGGCGTGGGAGCGAAGCTAAGATTTCGGGCAGTTATTTACACGAACTCTAGTTATACCTGTTATGGAAATAAGAAGATAACGAACTTGAAATTTATTGATTGTTAAATAAAATTTGAAAAATAATAACCTATAACCTCAGTAAAAGTGTAAGTAATGACGACGTGTATCAAGTGTTTTGTTAAATTTTTTTTTTATTTTTAATAGTTGTTGTCCGAACGCGATGGTAGATATATGTACTTTCAGTGAAATCCTGAATCCGTTCGTGTTTTAGATTCTGAGCGGATCCAGGAATGTATTGATTTTTAAATGACGTGTGTTTTATTATTATTTGTACTGAATTTGACCGTTTTCACGGGAGTTTTAGTACCTATTCATGATTCTAGTGTAAATGAAGTATCACATTAGAAAATATATGGTGTGTTGCACGATTTGAGTAGTCCAAGTGCATTCGGAAAAAGATTCTGAGCAAAGAGCTTGCGGGTTTAGTCAAAAGATCATAAGGTTAAAAACAAACGCAATAGTAGTATAGTAACTATAGAATGTTCGGAGCGCTTTTTTCAAAATTATTACAGGGGAATCAAATGAGTTCCTTCCCGCTAAAACTGTCATGGCTTCCCTGTACACAGCGCAGTTTTTAGAACGATCTCTGACCGTCAACTTTTCCCGCTCACACATAATTTACATTCCAGTAAACATACACGAGCGCTATACAGGCTCCTACCAGCGTCGTAAACACAAACAAATTGATAGCAACAGGTTTTTTCGTTTTCCCTCGGACGTTAAATTGATTTAAGCTGGACATTCCCACTTGAACTTGTTATGATTTCCCTGTAATTAAAAAAAAGCGTTCAGAACATAATATGTATTCTTGTTGGTTATTAGCTATTGTCTTAACTTCAAACGATTAAAATTAATTAACTATTAGTTCAATGCTTCATATACGAATACAACACGTCAACAACATTTCGAGAAAAGTTTTCAGAACACTAATTAGTATAAATAATGAACCTCGCTTAATTATGATGTATAGTAAAGCTCGTCATTGAAATAGGTCAGTGTAATATACATTGTGTTAAATAATTGAACGGGGTAAAAAAGTGGTATAGGTACATTGATTTTGAAGTTAAAACTAGAATAAATATTTTAAAAACTCCATTGTGAATAAAAAATTATAATTTACGTAATGGCGTAATGTTTCAAGTCTTTGAGATAATATTTTTTGACTTACAACTAAATAACTAGGTTATATTAATTCAAGAAAAATTGTTATATTTTGTTGAAATATCCAATTTCTTCAAATAATGATATTAATAAAAAAATGTAATTAAATTGTATTTTCGATATTTTTATCTGGTTACAACTGCCGAAAAATTTATAAATAGAACCTTGCATTAAAATATATTCAATATTTCTGACGGAGAAATGAAAATACCATTATTATAAATCGTCAACAAATACTCACATTATTGTAATACCATTTACCAATAATACAATTTTCGCTCTGTTTGGAAAAATTTAGATTGATATAATAATAATTATTATAAACCTTTTAAACCACTGCTGAGATAAAAAACAGTTAGGTATATTTATTTCAATAATCAAGTTTTTTAATCAAATGATACAAAAGAAAATTAAAGAAAACTACTAAAATAATGTTCGATAAAATGATCACTCTGTATGTAAAAACTGATATATATTTCGTATTCAAAATAAATTGACCTCGATCACATCATATCATGCACATTCATGAATGGAATGTCGACTGAATTTTTCCCTTTTTTTAGTACCCTAAAGACTTGGTCATTGCCAAGGTTAAGTGTTGATAATTCGTTATATGAAGATTTGAATTTTTTATATATAATAATCCATAGATTATGCTCATAAATATTGTTATGTCTTACATATATTTTTTTATTTTTTATTATTTTATATTGATCTTACCATCCAATGATGCAAGGTTGACACGAGACAATATATTATGATGAACAGCGTCATCTGGATCGTTTAGTCACTCGCTCGACATCGCAGATAAAACTGTTTTACTTTCTAACAATGAATATATTAATGTATTTATAACAATACGCACAAAAATATAATGTATACAGTCATAACTGTATCTAACTCGATATTATAAAATTATTGTCGTTTAAAATTACGAAATAGTAAATATATTATATTCTGTAGCGTAAAAGTAAATATATTATATTCGTAAATCGCAAATAATACCTATTGAGTACGCCAAATTTAAAATTACAGAAGAAAAGAAATTGAACGTCACGTGATAAAAAAATGTAAAACAAATTTGAAATATTTAATACATTGGATAATGTTTTATGACAGATAAATTACAATTTAAACCTTGGAAAACTTAATGCGGATTATTAAATTTAAATAATTTTAAACAAAATGAATACCATTGGGTTAGGTACTTATACATGGTGTACGAATGGACATTTAAATATTCGACTGTTATGGAAATTCAAATCATCTTAAAAAACTTATAAATTATTTAGAAAATGATAATAGATGCATTATTATGATATAATTATTAATATAACAATTGTGTTAGACACACCAAAGAACTCGGGTTCCTGACGGCGAGAGATGACTTCCCCATATGCCAAACCTGTGAAACAGATCTCTCTGTCAAGTGCATAATTTCAGACTCTTTGATACGGTATCAAGATCGGATCGGACAAAGGATATCTTAAAATCTTGAAGCTGCACTTGCATTTTTCGTTTTCTCAATGAATGTAAACTTCTTTAAAATAACAACAAAAAAAATTTAATTTTTGTGAAATAAATAGGTAAGTAGTAAAATTTAATTATTTAAACTACTAATTTTATAAATTTATAATATTATATGTGCAGGCCTGTAACCAATACGCATTGAAATACGGTGTTTATTTATAACCGACGGCACCTATATTTATTACAATATAAAGATTTTATAAATTCGTTTAGATGTGTATTGATCATAAGATATAATATACACAATTTATATACATAAGATAATAGTGTGTGTATATATGTAAATATCCATGTATATAATATTACGTACCTAACATATTATGCATACACATATTTATTATTTTGTAAAATTAGAAACAAAGATTAATGCCGTGTCCAAAATAGTCCTGTACATTTCGTGTCATCGTATGCTATTCAGTTTTCACTTTATAACACTTATCTATTTCCCGAGCATAGGATTATAATGTAATCAGGGGCAATTCAAATGAGGAAGAGATATGAAAACCACATTATATGGTATTACATAAGAAATGAGGTTGATAATTCATGAATATGTTCAAAAATGTTCGAACCAAAGTTAAAATTACAAAATAGAAGGTTATAGGTACCTATATATTTAAGTAAAATTATCGAAAAAATTATCATACGTTCACTAATTTACTGAAATTAAACATTTCGGTATTTGGTAGTTGAGAGATTCTGCTTAAATGCACCGCTTAAACAAAACGAGTAGCTGATACAATAAAATCGTTTATGCATTATTTATTGTAAATATATTCAGTACTAAATGTATTAAGATTTATCGACCAATACGCGTGATTGCAATGTTTGACATTACAACATTTATAAAACAATAAGCCTATTGTTAAACAGGGTCATTGCGAATCCTAGCTGACCCAAAGTGGTCTTTTAAAATTCAAAATAAATGCATTGCAAATGTGACACTGACTCTGAGCATTTTAAAAATATTTACAGTTATTAAAATGTGTATGCCCCGTACACGGGCAAAATGCTAATAATAACATTTCATTCGTCGTTCGTTAAAATATATAACACGTATTTGACTTATGTGCTATACAAAGATGTCATACCTAAGTTACTTAACAAACATTATAAAAACTTTATTCGAATACATTTCAGGCGTAGTAGTGGATTTAGCTACACTATGACTATATACATGTTGAATTATATTGCCCAGTGAAAATTATTTTATAGCACCTGTATGTAGGAGGTACCTTATCTCGACAATAGGTAATTAGTTACTAGTCGAGAACTTTTTTTTTTATCAGGGTAATTAGAACCTCTCTTTATTTTCATACCAAAATATCGAACACCGAAATCAAAGATATATTTTAAGCAAACTATATAGGTACATTAAAACTTAAAAATAAGTACCTACTCATCAAAATAAATAAATATATTAAACGATGCATTATAATTTATAACATATAGCTATGATATGGTCCAATGTGTTATAGATTTGAATCATAAAAAAAAAAAACAATATTGTAGTTGTTGCTGTTGTAGTAACATTATATGAAAATAGAAAAAAAACATTTTACAATTTACACATCACAACTCTAAATTTGTAAAAGTTTAAATTATATTCTTTCAAAATGTGATCAATTTGTTTGTTTAACATTAACTCATCTTGATTCTTGGTCCACAGTTGGCTTTATTCTATTTTAGAAAAAAACCTTATGTTATACTTTCGTTTCAGTCATTAAATGACAATATTACAATACACGCATTCAGCTATTTTAATTGTCAAACAAAACCCAGTAAATTAAGAAAATATCTATGATTGATATCCAGTGGTAGGAAAAGTCACTATACCAAATATAGTCGTAATCCGTGTATAATATACTTTTATTCTGTACTTGACGTTCCTGCAGTACTTATCCCAGACGAATATTGGAATATTGGAGCAACTTTGGTAATGCATTGATTTGTTCCTAGTCTGCAGTATGGTTTTAATGATAATTTTCTTTAAATTATACATTCCAATCGGAAAATAACAGCGACTATACTTTTGCTATTGAATACCTACTTTCAATTATTGAGTGATCGTGTTCGAAATGAATTTCTAATATGAAAAAAAAAAACGATGTGATTTGTTGCGCAATAGAAAATTAAACAGCATATTATAACAGAGAGTAATCATTGATATGCTTAAAACAAATCTAGGCGACTAGCAATGTAAGCGTTAGCGTCTATAGTAATATATTCAAAAACGACTATCGTGGATTACATTTTATATACCATTTTTTTTTATGTACAAACGAAGATCGAAGATGGACGTTCGATTTTAAACATTAAATTATGTATAATTTATTCAGTCCTTGGTCATTTTGGTTGCAAAAATAATGTGATCTGAGCGTTGCAATGTGCTGTCCTTTTGTGTACGAGCAGATGAACTACATCATTATTTTCCTAAAATATAATTTGAAATTCGATTTATTTTTAATAGCTATTTTGCAAACCATTACATTTTGCAGACGGACGTTTATTACGTAACAGTATCTACAA
The DNA here is from genome assembly GCA_008086715.1 of Sitobion miscanthi. Taxonomy (NCBI): domain Eukaryota; kingdom Metazoa; phylum Arthropoda; class Insecta; order Hemiptera; family Aphididae; genus Sitobion; species Sitobion miscanthi. Next base: position 40,242,462 of record CM017797.1, read on the forward strand.
TATTCGAATAATAATTATAATAATATAAAAACTTTTATTAATAGAATATGGATTTAGCATATAGATACCTATGTACGTGTAGCATTTTGCACAAATGCATCACATACATAATATAATATAATTATTAACTATGATAAAATACAATCTATTTTTATTGTTATGAAATAGGTAAGTACTTATAAAATTGCTGCGCTTAACATTTTCACACAGATAAATCAAAGTCATTTGCACTATGAAGTATTGTAGATGTTTTTTTTATTAAATTCCTAAGTAAGGATAAGTGCATACCTACAATGTTGAAACCTCAAGGTTCGTCAAATGTAAAACCACCAATTATTCATTAATGTAAGCTAATTACACTTATAACTATAATTAATTAAAGTTGAAAAAAAAATGTTAAAAAATGTTGATAATTATATTCATATCATCATATTATTTAGGTATTATATTTTACAATAAATCAATGATGTTGTATTTAACATTTTGTTATTTTAGGTTTAGTTTGAGATATATATCATTTTTTGACAATCAGGGCTCATGTATATTATAAATACTTCATACACAAACAATGCTATCTTTTTTATCAGTTTATCTACACCTGTGGTCGGATTTCCACCAGCAATGAATTCAAAAATTACAAACATCAAGGTTTTACTCAAACTGTGTGTATTTATTGCAATTAACATTTTCAAGGACAAACATGAGTTACTCATTTGTAAAGAGTACACTATATTATTGACACATATATTTATTTTAACATATATATTTATAACTAATACACGCTATAATTAATTAAAATGTTTAAAATTATATAACTTCAAAAACCAAATTGCCTTAAAAAAATGTAATAAAATAATGTTATTCATTTTTCAACCAAATAATTTTACTTTTTCATCAACAACTAAAGATCAATAAAATATTTCTCATAGGTTTACAGCAATACTTACGAAAAATATCTCATAGTGTAATCATATATTTTTTTAATAAGAAACAGATGTTTAATTTGTTGATTTTTAAGCTATTAAAGAATGTCAAACATTTTTCTAGAGATCATATATATATATATATATATATATATTAATTTCATACTTCATTCGTTGAATGCGTATGTTTTTTTGTGTTTGATACTATAACATTTATAAATAATTAAATCTTTTATTTTTAACACACACAAATGCTATAGTATAAATATTTATTTATACAAATTATTTAATAATAAAGTTCTAAATTGTTCTTAGTATAATATTGAATAATACAATTAATAACAAAATAATATAAAAGCATATGCACAAGTATTCACATAAACTACAACTTAAAAGTCAATAAATATTTACAAATTTAACAGAAATAACAATAAATTATCTTTGGCTTATATTCTGAAACAGGGGTCGGTGTCGGGTAAACTTTTTTCATATGGATATCAAAATAGAGACAGACTATTTTAAATTCAACAAACTGCATTATTTTTATTCTAACAAATTAGATCACATGACTGCCGATAAGACTAAAAAATATTATTATAAATTATGATACATGCCTACAGACCGCAGTGGGAGTTGCCGAAAAGCTCGCGGGATCTAGATTGCCAAACCCTGTTCTAAAATATATAATTATAACCTCATTATGTATTGTTTGCTTAATTAATATTAAATACCTATAGAAAAATTTATTAAGTCTTACATAACCTAGCAAAATGTTTAGTTTTTAAAAAAAAACCATTTTCTCTAACAAAAATGAATTTTCAATTATCCAACCTTTATATTTTTTTTAAGACTAGAAAGGTAATTCACAAATCACACTATCAATCAATCGATATATTTATATATTTACTAAATCATACCGACGTGAACAAAAATAATAAATAAATAAAATAATCAACATAAATAATTTATTTCGAAACTATCTTGGTAACATTTTCCGGTCTATAAATTAATCAGTAATCGCTATTACCATTAATACGGATGGACAAACTATATAGCTATTACACGTTGTCGTCTCACGTAACTGCAAAACCACACACTCCTACAACACAATAATTGGAGCGGGCCTAAAGTTACGCAGGACTCGTCAAATAATTGCCATACACACACATTTTCGCAAATATAAACTTGCACACACACACACACACACACACATACACACACAAAGCTTAATCCGTGTCGCTGAAAGCGCGTAATTTTCTTATCCACTGCAGGACCACCTGCGTTTCAAACAGATTTTGACTCACTGTTTCCGGAAAATCCTGGGTCTGAGCCGGAAGGGAAAAGTGACGAATGGCAATGCCAGGTTCCCTTTTGGCACGGCGTACGATACGTCTTCAACCGGAAGTAATGTATACTTGTTGAGCAGCGTACTAATAGTGCAGAACGACAATAGCTGCACTAACTTATATCCCATGCACGACCGTTTTCCACCGCTGAACGGTATGAAGTACTCCGGCTTCTCTAACCTCCCTTCCGCGTTTATGAACCTTTCCGGGCTGTAGTGTTCGGGGTTGTCCCACAGTTCCGGGCTCATGTGTAGACTGTAGTTGTTCAAAAACACCGTCGTGCCTTTTCGGATCCGGACGCCTGTAAAAAGAAATCTATATGAGTAAAAATGATCGCACGATTGCGGCATGTCGTTTGTAGGTACTTACCATCAATCGAAGTGTCTCTGTTGGTCAAATGCGGTACGATTGGCGAGGCGATCAGCCGCAGTGATTCGTAAACAACGGCCTCGGTGTACGGCATCTGAGATCGGTCGGAGAGCCCGATGGACCCGGAAGCCCGAATCACGGCATCCGCTTCCTCTTGAATGCGCCGCTGTACGTCCGGTCTGTCCACCAGAAATCCCAACGTCTTCACAATGAAGTTCGTAATGGCTGAATGACCGCCGATTATGTCCTCTAGTGAAAACAGCCCAATGTTCATGTCGAATCCGTCGTCCCGGTCGGGCTGCGTGACGGCATCGAGCAAGTTGTCCACGAAATCCACTGGCTTGGTGCCCGGCACCCACGCAGCTTTCCTCTTGTTGAATATTTCGGTTTCCATGAAATTGCGGATTTTTGAGCTCCATGATCTTATTTTTTTGAAATGCCAGTGGTACAGTGGCATCAAACCGGGCAGAAAGTCACAGGGCGCTCCTTGGTTTACCTCGTAAAACACGTCATCAAAGTTTCGGATAAACTCTCTGAACTTGTCGTAGGATCTGGAGAAGCGGGTGGAACAAAAGTACGACATGAACACGTTGGCACACGTATGGAGCAACATGTTCTTGATGTCTACACATTCAGTGTCGGCCATGGTGTCTAAGGTGTCTGTTAAATCAGTCAGTTCGGTTTTCAAACACGTGTCCAATCGGGTGTACATGTTGGACGTGGTGTTGGGAAAAGTATGAGCTCTGAGTAGTTCTCTTCGAGTTTTTTGTAGCTGAGACCAGTCGCAAAACGCCAGAGCTATTGTATGAAAAAAAAATCAATTAATAATTTAAAAAAATATATTTAATAATTATTTTAACTTTTATTTAAATAACGATCTATCGTTTTTATTTTTTTGTATAATAGTAATCGAATAAATTATACTTACAGTTGTTTTTATCGCCTTTGAACAACTGGTTGAACCGGCGGAATGAAGGGCGGCTGTCGAAATGGTCGCCTTTTATCATTAACACCTCGCGGATGTTGTTTAATCCGTTGACGACAACACACGGTACCGATCCCAGATCCAAGCGGAAAACGGATCCCAAGTCGGCCATAATTTCGTCAAACACTCGATACGGTACCTTATACCGGGCCATCAGGTACAAATGGCCAATTATCGGCCACGCTTTGGGTGCGGGAGGGTCGACGAGATCAGCTCTGTGGTCCACTTGTTTCGTTTTCAATTCGTCTCGAATCAGGAACAATAATACGGCGGTTAACACGAAAAGCAACAAGTACGTTAAAGAACTGAATACAAACTCCATTATAATAATAATTATTATTTACGTTTAAATACTATTAGAATTTTATCGGTTGATTTTGTTGAAATTAATATTTTTTTTTAATCGTCGGTAATCGCACAGCTCAAGCCTCAAATGTGTGTGTATGTGTTGTTGGTGTGGCTGTCCAACGTGTGTGCGGAGCTCTTGCGCTCGACAATTGGTGTGTCACGTTCGGATTTTCCTTTTATAATAGCCACACGACCAGCATCAGCTGACTGTGAACATTCAATAAGACCGATCGTGGTGATTTCCATTGCAAATCAGAATTTTTCCCTTTCATCCTGTTGCCTACCAGCGTGTTCACCTACAATATGTAAAACCCGTCGCTTCGGCTAGACGTACATATTAAACAGCCATCTTTGATCGGGCATGACGTAATCTATATACGGATGTTGCTTATGTTTAGACTTAATTTTAATATGTTTAAAACTCCCTTAGTAAAAAAAAAATAATATATTTACAAAACATCACGCGAAATATTGAAGTAGCCTAACCTAACCTATCTGTTACAAAATGTCTTACGTTAAATGTTTAATTCAATAACTATTATAATTTATTATTACCCTTGCCGTTATAGTATTGCTGATAAATACAATTATGTATAGGTATATATCCTAATTTATACGTTTACAATATTATAAGTTATAATTTATACCAATATTATTATGCATACTTATCTGCAGTGGCCTACAATACAAAGAATACATAGAAATATATAAACAATTTCAAGTTATTTAAAATTGGTATAGGTACCTATAACATACCAATAATCTCCAAAATCATTAGAATTTTCAGTGTCCTATGTAATTTAATTAATTAGGTATCACTGAGAGTTTAAATTTTGATAAAGATGCAACCAACTTTAAAATTAAAGAAATTATTGCAATAATGAAAAGTTTTTACTCTGTAATGTTAATTGTGTGCTATAAAATATCATTAATTTTTGATTGGACAGTCTATTAATGTTAAACGACAACCCACTGGAAGGTTAGCTGCAACGTTTTCAAAAAAAAATTGTTTGTTAGGTTTAACTTCACAAACTGTCATATTCTTACATACTAATATATGTTATTATTGTAATGTTTAAGCAAAACCACAAGTCATAATTTCTATTTTATATTATAGGTAATACAGATAAAAATGTATTGGAAACATTTTTAGTAAATTCAAACAGTGAAATATTTTATAATTATTTTTATAATACGCCAATTTTTATCATTTACTTACCATACAAAATTTAAAAAACCAACTCATTTTATTTTTTTTTTTTTAACACAACTCTTTTGAAACAGTCCAAAGTTTGCTTGAAGTGGAAAAGAATTTGTTTTCTATTAACAAGAATCATTTTGGAATTGACCTTTAAGTAAAATGGGAGCCGAATGGGCTAAACGTAAATATATGTAGTTACATTTAATCGTTCATAATAGATTTTTTCAAATTTTTATTTAGTACTTAAGTTGCACTATTATATTATACTATATTATATATTAATGTATTATTAGTAAGGGAAACCTGGATGAGCCGAGGACTAGAGATAAGATGAGAAATCGTCGTATCACAGAAACTTTTCAGTTTTAGTAAAAAATGTATACGCAAAACTGTATGCCGGTCACACTATAATAATATTATTTGATATCAACAAATAATTCAAGTGATACGTTTCGCGGGTGTGTTAAATTTAATGGTAATATGCTATGAAATATTTTGTGAACATGAAATAATGAATACCTATAAGTAGTTAAATAATTGTAATAATAATAGACACGCTAAATTAAAATATTACTACCTATTTTGGGTCTGAAACAAAAAAAAAATTGGGCAAGATGAACCACGTGTCCATGTCCCATATCATTATTTTTTTTTTTTTTTAAGTACTAAATTTGTCTTTAGGTTTATCCTGTTTTATGAATATACCTAGTATACTATTGTATAAAAAAACATAACATTAGGTATTATCACATGTAACCCGCAAATTTATTCCATGTGGCCCCTTACAAATTTTTAAAATAAAATAAAATATTTTATACCTACTATGTGTAACAAATTTATATTATTAGATTGAGATTGAGATTATTTGTACTTTTATATTTGGTGGTCCGCTTGAAGATAATTGTTTACCAAAGTTACCCGCCGAGGAAAAAAGGTTGGCCATCACTGATTAAGACATTAGATATTTAGATAATATGAAACTTAATCCTACAATTCTCGCTCCTTTTCCTGATAAATGTCAATGTACATCAATTGTGTTTGATTAATGTATTTATTCACTAAAAAAATCAACTCTTTTCAGTTTAAATAACATTTAATTATCTATATGATATGAAATGAATTAAATTAATTGTTAATTGTGATGACTGATGAATAAGGACCTATCTGACCCATCTTACCTCAGCCTTGGTCCATGATAGAACAAATATCAATTTTTATATTTAGAAAAAATGTGTGTCTAATTAATAACAATAAGTATACCAAAAACAAATTGGAAATTTAGAAACTACATATAATTGTACATGTTAAAGGACCTTTGTTTTTTCAATAAAATAAAATAATATCCCCTTTCAATACAATTAAAGTTAGGTGTTCGTCTTACCGCTACCTAGGTTGATATTCAGCATACCAGGTAAATCTAAATCACTATTGCGGACTAAATTTACCGGTTAATAAAATTTACCTAATAATAGAGACTCAATGTCTCAATTTAACTATGCCAGTTATATTATAAGTATAAATATTTTATTAAATAAGTTGTTTTGATAAAATGTACATGTGTCATGTTTAATAATAATTAAATTTGCATCATTGTAATTAAATAAAAAAATATTATAAAACAAATTTAATGGTTTGTTAATATAAAAATATCTATTGTAAATTAAAAATAATATATAATAGTTTAATAATAAGATATAATAATATTAATAAATAATAATGAGTCTTAGTCTGAACACCAATGGTTAATAATTTATTCAGGTTCAAAAATATAATTTTCAAAAATCTTTTCTTAATGTTAACATGCATTAAATTAAATATATATTATATTATCTTTGCATCTATGTTATGACTTAATTTTATGTAATTTTGTTTACTAGTAGTAAAAGTATAACAACAGTTTGTTTAGTTTGATTTTATACAAGCAGTATAATTTAATATAATTTGTATCAGACAAATTATTTATTAATAATTGTACTAAAAATTTGTTTTAAATTATTTTAATATTCATTTTATTCTAAGTTCATATCAATATTAAAGTTATACAAAGTAAGTTATACACAGTACCTATTATTTACAGTAAAAAATCCAATATACTCATATATGGTTTTTTTTATCTAGATGATTTCTGGAGAAACTATAATAGAGTTAAAAAAGGTTATATCCAATAAAGATGAACAAATATGTGAGTTAAATAAAAAACTAGAAGATTTTGATTCAGTGGTTTATGAGAGAAATGACTTACGTGAAATATACAAACAATTTGAACAACATTATGAGAAAAGTAAAATTGATGGTAGAAAATTGTTTACTGAACTCTTAACTAAGTATGAAATTCAAACGGAAACGCTTAAGAAAGTTGCGAATGCAGAATACCAATATGAACTCAAGAACGAGAAACTGGAAGATGACATCAACTGTATGAACCATCAAATACAAACTCTAAAAGAAAATGAAGATAAATTACAATTAGAGTTAGCAGACTTTGAAACAAGATTCAAATGTGTTCAGAATGAATTATGTACAATTAAAGTAAATACTGTCTTTTCGTGATTTTAGAATGATATTATTACTAACAAAAATTAAATTTTTCATTAAATAAATAATTTTAATTCTTTTAATCATTATATTATAATCTACATAAATTTCAATTTATGAAACATTGAATTAAATAAATAAAATCAAAATTCAATATAATAGGTAAAAAAATTACACTATAATATACAATAGTGACTGGGCATAACATAAAAAGTTACTCCTGAATCTTAACCTTTGAGATAGTGAATTGTATTATTATTTGTGGTGTCAAACAACAATATTAAACAATAAATATTCGGATTGTTCACTGTCACTAGTCATACATAAAAATAAAGAAAAAAAATTGTCGATCTATTATGTTCTGAATTTCAAATTTAATCCATGTTATTTCTACCTATAGTCTATACTCTAAACCATGTAGGAACGTACTATAAATGTATAATTTACACCATTAGATATTAGGTTAGGTTAGGCCCATCGAGTGCTGGTTTTTTTTTTGTATACGGGCAGTAGGTACGTAAAGCCGATAGCTTTCTTTTACAAGTCACTCGGATTCACAATCAGCATAATATAGAATAAACTTTATAATGTTGTTGGTAAAATATTCACATAGTTTTATTTGTATTTTTTCAGTTGGAATTAGAAAAAAAAAATAGCATGGTTAAAAAATTGGAGAACAATTTTAATTGCAAAGAACAGGAACTCAATAAAGTTAGCTGGGAACTTGATGAGTGCAAAACCAAATGCAATAAATTAAATGAGACGAACAAAAAATTGAATATGGACTTAAATGCCACAAAAGAAATTCTATGTGACACAAATATATCTGTCAATCATATGGAGGAAACGTTTAAACTAGAGCGAGAACATTTATCAAACGAGTTGGAAATTAGTTGTAAAAAAATTAATGACTTAGAGATGCGATACGGTGAAGCAAAAAGGGAATTAAACGCTGAAAGATGTACTATCAAAACATTTTATAAAAAAATGAAAGAGTCGAATAAAGTGAATGAAAAAACTCAATTAGAAAAAAAAAAACAGTTTCAAAAATTACATGAGGATTTATGTTGCTTGAAGAAAAAAGTCAATGAGTTGGAGCAAGAAAATGATTGTAAATGTATGGAAATAAGTACACTGAAAAGTAAACTCTACGAGAGAGAAGGTCAACTACAACAATTTAATTTATTATCAGAGAAAATTGAAAAAATCCAGAAACAAAAAATCGAAGCTTATTGTTGTCTAAAAGAGAAAACTAAAGTTAATAATTCCTGTGCACTGAAAGATTCCACGACAGATACGTGTTGTGGTGCATCCAAATCAGAAAAAGTTGCCATCAAAAATAAAGCCACAAAATCGAATGCATCTAATAAGAAAGTTCATAATACCTTATTGAAAAATTTGATATGTGAGCTCAGAAACATCCAACAGAGTATTTTTTAAAAAATAAAAAACTTTATTGGTCCATGTATAGTTTAATGTTATTTATGTTCAAGAGGATCAATAAAAATTCTTGACTTAGGGATTGGACTGATGAATAAATGTTCTTTGAAAAAATTAAGCTATCTAACATCATGCTTATAATTTTTTAGTGAATTCTGTACTCCCGTTATTTAAGTATATTAATTTATTGTGTAGCATGTTTTTTTGGCATTATATTTATCGTAGTTAATTTAGATAGGTATATCTATATTAGTTTTATCTCTGATAATAAACACGTATTTTGTTGTAGTTTACCCTCTCGTTAATTTTATTTTTCAGTGTATTTATATCCATACAATAATTTTCTTACTCCAACATAAGCCATTGTTCTTCAAACAAATGTTATCTTATAATTTTTGTTACAAGTTTTTTATTTCTAAGTTATTTATCGCATACGCTTTATTTTATTTTAGAAAATATTTTGATAATACATATTTCATTGTTATTCACTTTTTGCTTCATCGTAACGTATCTCCAAGTCGTTGATATTTATACAACTTATTTCCAACTCGTTTGATAAAATCTGTTCTCGCTATAGCTTAAATATTTTCTCCATATATTTGGTGGACAATTTTTTCACATAGAATTTGTTTGTTCTTTTTAATTCCATACTCAAAATCTCATTTGTCTCATTTAACTTATTGTATTTGCACTCATAAAGTTTCTTGCTCAATAGCATAAAACTTTTCACTACGTGTAGCAGAACAAAAAAATATGTCTATACATAAAATATTTTTGTTTCTACTGTCCATAAAAAATGTACCTATAATATTGATTTATTAAATTTAATCTAATTTATTTAGTTAATTTTGTAATAAATAAAAAAATTGTTTAAAAAATGGTACATAAGAATCTGTAGAAAAAAATTAGAGTTTTCGTTTACAAAAAGTAATATGTATGCATTATGCGTCTATGCGTGAACTAAAACCTTTAAAAACATGAAACTTTTTTCAAAATTTGTGTTTTGGTACTCCTTTACACTTACCAAAAAGCCCGTTTCAATGAACGGTCTCACAATTTAATCAATCAATAAATTATAGTCTAAGGTCTAAGACATTTATAAATTATAATTTATAATAGTTTCATCATTATTACTGTTTACAGTAAACTCCTGATTATATACGGAATAGGGCACGGCCAGCACGGATAAGCGAATTCCGCAAAATATAAATTGAAACAAAATGCTATTATTATACTGAACAAAAATTATATTATGTAATATTAAATAGTATTTAAAAAAAATTAGATAATTACACGTTTTATTTTTATTTGAACATTCAATTAATTGTATTTTATAATATTTACGTTTATTTTTTCACAAATACATTATAATATATTTCACATAAACACTATTTTTAGTGCTGTATATCGGCCCATTGGCGGAAATCGTTGGGGAGATTGAGGGGACTTAGCTTCCCAAAAGTCCGTCGAGCCCCCACTTACATTGATGCTAATAATGTTAGCCCCTCCCTGAAATTTTAATGGATTTCCGCCAATGTTAAATATTGAGGTTTTTTAGTTATGTGGACCACCATTTTTGTAAAAAAAACTTTGAGGCCCACCTACTTAGTATACAGGTATAACATATAAACACACACAAATATCACACACCTATGTCTGCGTGTATGAAGAATGTGGGGGGGGGGGTTAAATTAATTAATTGGTAATTTAATTGATTCCAAACTACCTAATCTAACCAGAAGTATAATAGACTTTTATTAAATCATACAAAAATCTCGATATTGATGCCAATTGACATACATTTTAATTTGCTGACTCTTGACTAGACCCTCGCCCAGTATATATAAAAAAATATATTTAATGAATATTATAAATTTATAAATATATCACATCACCAAGTACCTATAATGCTTAGTTTGATACCCACTATTAGATTTGTTTATCTACTTATTTATAACATTTTTAATTTACTTTTGAATATAAAATAAATAAAATACCTAGGTAATGTTTAAATCGTATCAAGCTTTATAACTATGTACTTATATTTACATAATATAATATACTTCATATTTAATGTATATAATACTTTTTAATAATAGCTAGTACAAAGTGTCCGCGTGCTGCAATGCACATCTTATCTATCCGCGCATAGTGTCCATGTCATGTATTTTAAACAATGGAACGTACAACTGTACAAAGTGACCGTTTACTGTGTACTTTAAAGTTTAAAGGGTGGGTAGGTTTAGTAGGTAGGTACGACGCACTTATTACAGCCCTAAAAGCAAATCCTCATCGTACACCACCCCACCCCTCCCCAACACCAACCACTGTTGTACGCGCCTTGTCACGACAACAATAATACAGCCAGTTAAACCTCTAAATATCGGACACTGTCGGGCGCTGAAACGTCGTTCGCTATTCGGCTGCAATCGGATGGTTCATTTCGTAGAAAGTTTGTTCCCGAATAAACGTCCACCGTAATACATATATTTATGAGGCGTTTGCACTGTTTCTACGAGTTATATAATAGTATACGGTTGGCTGTAGACAACCTAAACACGACAACTTGACATTGGTCGACTATTGGGGATAAATCGATAAATATACATAGTGTTATGTTATTGTTGTAAATATTTTGTATAATATCTGCACACGGACCGGACGCGGCGAAACAGGCGCGCGCGCGCGCGCAGGTCACACGACGAAGACGCGAAATCGACCGCGGTCGCCGGTCCCGCGTAAAATCGCAAGTAGATCAGGGCAACACCTGAATAACATTATACACCGTTTGATTCCAATATATGCGCGAGTGGTAGTATAATACCGTAGTAGTAGTAGTAGTAGTAGTGGTAGTAGTAGTAGTAGTAGTAGTAGTAGTATTGTAGAATAACAGCGTAGTACGACAGCCAGTGGGCAATGGGTACTCGCGCGAGTGTCACACAATCGCGCAGTGTGTGTCCAGAAAAATAACGGTACAAATCCGTTGTCCGCGATCTCGATTTATTATTCATCTGCGGTATCGTATGATAATATATAGTACACCTGTGGTGCACACATCGAAGGCGGTACATAATAATAATAATATTATTATTATTACTAGTATTGTTACTGTTATTCTTATTATTATTATAATATGCGACGACCGACCACCGTAATAATAATATTGATATTATGTTAAAGCAGCGCCGCCGTCGTGGTCTCTACTCCGCTGCATAGTGCATTGTTTAGGACATCTACATATTAAGTAATGTACAGGTACACTCGGACAGAGTAGTGTAGTAACTGTATATACATAATATTCATCGTCTCATTCGTTGCTAATCGTATACGCAATCGTTGATCCCATATTATAACATTATTATCATTACACGGTACGTTATGATATTATTATTATATTATGTCAGTTGTAGCCGGCAAAGACGCGGAGCACGCGGCGCGCGGCAGGCGACGGAGACGGTCGCGGGTATTGGGTTACGATATGGATAGATAAGCCGCCAAAATTATCCACCCCATGGTTAATTCATGTGGATTATTTTATTTTTTTTTTTTTATTAGGTATATGTTATTACGACGCTCGCGTGCACTATATCTATATTGTAAACACTAGTCGGAGAAAATTGCGCGATGTAGACGGAGAGGAGAAAACTACGAGAGAGAATGTGCGAGCGACAGATAGAGAGAGTGCGAGAGAAAATAAAAAATTCAAAATCCCGAGCTGCGCGTTCCGAGAAAGGGTGGTCGCACCGTGACCGATTTAACGCGCGCGCTTATTTTGCATAATGCATCGCATATTATGATTGCGCGAGCATTATAATATTACGAGTCACAGTTGAGTGTACCACATTATTATTATTATAGGTAACCGATTTAAATGTCGACCGCTTGCCGCGCCGTGCCGGGCCTTCCGAGCTACAAACTTGTCCTGGAAAAATATAACTGGAAAAATATTATGATTAGTTGAACCAGAAGCGCGTTTGCCCGATTTTGCTCTCTATGGTCTGTCCTGCAGAGGATATCGATTACGATCGAATAGTTCATTTCAGTTTCGAGGTTATTCGCGACCAAAACTGATGAATGATGATGCCAATTACTGACGAAACGTTTAGACGAGAGAACTAAAGCGTCTGCGGTTATGTGACCTCCACAGGGACGTATACAGAACCTGGTCGGGAATTGGACATAAATATATTTGTACATTTGATATCCACGAGTTATTTGGCCACGAAAAGATTACCATAAACCATCCATGAAAAAGAAAAGAATACCTACCATAACAATCAATACAGAAATTATCCTTATTACTATCTTCTATAGGCCACCCTGGCCCAACCCACGGCCCCTTTAGATCCTTTTTTTTTGACACTTCTTAGTAGATTTATACTGTACATATATTTAATAACTTTAATATTTACAAGTGCGATGAATTAAAAAAAAACCTGGGCTTTGGGGGATGACCCGGCGGCAGTACTAATCCATGCGTATTCTATAATATGATAACTTGTGTATATTATATTATAATAATAATATGTTGGTGATATAAAGAAAATATGAATAATAATATTTTTTTCCCCCTAGTCCCCCCTCTAGTGTTTACAAATGAATAAATTGGCCGCCAACTACAAAATGTTGGACCACCCTGATGGGGGGATAGTACCTATCTCGATTCGAAAATCCATGAAAACTTGATGTATGAATCGAACGGCTGAGTAGAAAAAAGAAATATTCCTCAACACCCAACTTTCGGAAAATTAAAATTTCGTTCATTTTTATTTGAATGTTAATTTTATGTATACAAAAGATACTTATTTGTATCTAACCTTTAACCTCCTAAAATATGGTATCTTGATAATTTTTTTTTTTATATATATAAAACTTATAAAGTGCTAGAATATTATTCGTTTTCCACTCACTGTAATAATAAGATCTTAAAATAATTTTATAACTTCATTTTATTCTTAATAAAAGGCTTTATTTAGTACAAAAGTATTTTAAAGTACTTTCTTATTTTAGTTTAAATATAATATACATTTTAAAAATAATAATTATTATTATAAATATTATAGGACATAAATGTTTGTTTGTTAAACACGTAGGCGGCACTTGGTAAATAGAGGTGCTGCAAATTAAATATTTTTAAAATAGGAATACAAATTTAAAATACTTGCAGCAGTTGCATCGACAAAACAAAATTGCATTACAATATAGGCACACTCGTGAACCATTAATTCTTATTTTGCCATCTCATACCATATTTTCTGGATTTCGGGTGCAATTGCTGCACTCCCCATCATGACCTTCACAAATGACATCCATAGTTTTTCTTTCCGTGACAAATATGAAATATATAAACATATCACCACCCATAAAATGGTCCTAAATACGCCACAGGCAATAGGTAAACAAATATACTTGGCATTTTTTTTTATTTACTATAGTAAATTGTCACGATTTTTCACAATAGTAAAACGTGTGTTAAATTTGTGACCGATCCACATGACTAGATTTAAAAATAAATGTATTAGCATAAAGTCGTTGATTTTAAATTTACCGTTTATGATTTTCTCATAACAGTATAAATGATCTTTATCGATGAATTCCAGTGAAAATGCTTCAAAGAAATTCCCACAACATGCGTCACTTTTTGTCGTACAAGTACATTTAACGAATAAATTTAAAATTGTATTATTTCACTTAAATACTTGGAAATCTAACTTCATTAAAATTTATTTTGTATTCATTTTTTAAAATATGCAATAGCAACAAAAAAAGTAGTTTATTCGGGCCCATATTGATTTTGTGTTTTAACTAGAACATAGTATGAAATGTGTGACAAATAAACATATTTATTCGCAGAATAGCGGTGTTGTGATATTTATTTAAAATTATATAATGTTTCCTCAATGACTCTTATACTCTCGCCATTTTTTTTATTTAACAATTGTAGATTCTTCGATTTCATTTAATAGTTATAACTTGTAACTAATATCGTTTTTCCGCGTATGTGTTTTCAAAATTTAGAAAACTTATTTTTTAAACATAGAATATTGTAACCATAATAATATACGTATTACGAAGATACACACATAACTACACGATAATATACAAAAATCTCGAGCGAATATCCATCGTATTGTAATAATAATGGGTGATGGGTGTGTATTATTCCGTCTACATGTCGACAGGAAATTATATAAGGTACCTACTTCAAACATTTATAGGCGCGTTAGACGATTTGGATCTACATGGATCTACTGCTGCAACAGGTAGTAAAAATTAATTCGTATAATAATAATAACGGCAGCAGTGTTTTTCGTGCGTTCGTGATTTTCGTGTGGGAGTGTTCATACGAAAAACTGACCCAAAAAAAGTAGTAAACACTGTTTTCGCAGTTGTTTGCGTATGTTAAAACAATACGATGTTCGTATTATATAATTATGTATATTTATATATTTCACGTATTAGGTCCATTAGCCCTGTTCATGTATTGGTATTCGGAGAAACCCGAAAAAAGAAAACATGTTGACGGACGACGACGGAATATTTTACAACCACAGTCATATCGTATTTTATTATTCACCTACATTTCTATGTCCTTGGAACTAGAAAACCAAAACAAACGTAAATAAGAAAAAAACATTCGAGAGATAAATGAAAAACAACTTACTACCTAGTTACGAGGGCTCGCGCGCGTTCGGTCTGCGGCGGCGGCATCGACGTCTATAAGACTTGTGGGACGTACCTTACGAGAGAGGTAAACAAAATAACAATAACGGATGTAAGATAAATTACATTAATATTATGTATGTATAAGCGGCGAGACACGAGAGGCATTGTATTATGTTTGGGCGACGGGAATACGCGAAAATAGCGGTAAATAGAAAACAACGACGGCCTCGTAAAACAATAACACTTGGGCAATTCGGCGGCGGCCATTCCACGCGAACGGCGTTAAATAATAGTAAAAAAAAAAACACGCACCGAATCAATAGTGCCTATGATATTACGCGTCTTGTGAAGTGGTTCCACGACGAATAAACTATTAAAACACGATCGGGGCAAAATAGTGAATCTTCGAGAAACATCGAGACTTTTGACCGTCGAAATTTTTTTGCAATTTGGATATGTCCGCTGTATTCAAAGATTTCTGCTGGTTGAGGTATTACTGTGTATTATAATACGACTCCGTATAACCTACCTATAAGATACAATCCGATCACTCGAGGTATTGTGACATATCAATATAATAATAATATAACATGCTCATTATATCATATTCATGAGAATTGAGTGACAGGGACGTCTTTAGAGAGGTATGTGGGTGCATTGGGACGCAGATTGTACAAGATTTATGAAGGGAATTTTTGAATGTTTTATTTATATACAGAATAAAATTTGTTACACCGCTTAGGTGTGATATCAGTTAATATATTTCTAAAAATTAAAACTGAAGAAAGTTTACATGCCAATCCTTGACTAGGCAAGCGTTTTTTTTTCTCAAGTGTTCAATCAAAAACCAATTTTTTAAAAATATGGAGATGTCTTGTTGTTGTTCCCAGGTTTTCAATTTTTCTTCTAACAATAAGAAAAAATTCTGATTTTTGGAATTTTTAAGTAAACCTATAAGTACTACTTTTTCAAATACTTCGATTCTTTGTACCGTTTAAGGAAACTTAAAATATTTAAAAAAAATAAAGAGTTTATTGCTTATAATTATACAATCATTTTATATTGTTACTATATCAATTTTCAAAATATTTAGCCTAATTTTAAGTAATTTATACCATCACGATCACGAACCTATTCATACCATATATAGAACTCTTATAGACTAAGTCATATACGTTTTTATTGCCAACAATGTGTTTAACATGTTGAATCAAGAAATTTCTAATGTAATATAAATTAAGTATTGAAATGTAAACTGTCATTAGAAATATAAAGACTTATCCGCCCATCTCCTTTGTTCAGAATCTTTTTATCGTATACACGGTTAAGGGTAATCAATTATTATGATTATGATTAAATTCAAATTTAACACATCCGCCACAATATGAACAACTACTCAAACTAAACTGTTATTGTATTATTGTTATTAGAGAACATTCGAAACCTGCAGTAATACAGCAAAAGCTATCGTTTTTTGCAGGTGGATTAGGTACTAATGAATTTCTTTTAAAATTGTTTTTCTTAATGTATAGTATTATATATGATTGCATAATATTTTATGAGGCGGAATGATAAATATGTCATTGTGCCAAAATACTGAATACGTCTCGCCGTACATCCACCTATACCACAAAATTATAATACCGGCGAAAATATTACTGCTTTTAGGTATATATATAGCTGGCACACCCATAATGTGGATAAGCGATTATAATATCAATATAATCGACGTTAAGACGTAATTGTATGTATATAACCATCGGGCGTATTACAATATTGTCCGTAAACGTCGGTATAAAATGCGTGCGGAGAGTGAAAGAGTAAAAAAAAATTCCGAAAACAAAATATATAATCGTGAATATTACAATATATGCGTTATACGACGCCTACGCTGCCGAACACATTATAATCGTGCGTAGTGCTGACTGTCGACAATCTGGATCACGCGCATTATTTAAAAGCTATTACGATTTTTCGGCGTCCCGTACAAAATATAACCTAGATCGGAGACGCGGATTGTATAAATAATAATGTGTTGATGTGTTTACCAGCCGCGCCCGCTATTATAATATATTGGTCGAACTGGCGGCCGCGAAGGGTCCGGTTGTCGTAGTATAATAATGATAAAAATATCGATTTCCGCGCGTATAGGCGCCTATGTGGCTATATGTGTACCTATAACGGAATAGGCCAACATACGATATTAAAGCACGCGCACAAATTGTCCGCACCACATTATATACCTATAGCTAGGTGTACCCGGGCACACTGTAGACATCGCACAAACAGGTAAGTGTAGTAAATTATAGAAAAATGCGTTACGAAATCGTCGTCGTCGTATTATAATTTATATATTTATTACGCGTCGTTTATCCTATATGAGCTGCGGAGTATTCAGGATTTTTTCATGGGGCCATGAGGGGTTCACATAGTTTTCCCGACACAATGCCGCGGACGACTTCCACACTACCACAGGTGATACTGGACTGAAGTGGGACTTGGAGGGCTCCATGAGGATAATAATATATTTATTATAATAAGGCTTCCTACAGTAAATTTGGCTATTGATGAATTCTATAATGAAGATATTATAAGACATAAGACAGACAAGTTGCATTGAAATAAAATTCTAATTTGTTAACTAAAATATAATATTACAATTCATAATAAATACTTACTAATGTAAATTTATATTTACTACAAGCCACTTATAAACTTTGTAGAAGATAAAGTTGGGATTTGTATACAGACTAACAAAGAACAACATGAACGCAACAACTACTCGAAAGTTTGATCATAAACCCTAGTTGCCCCCACACTCTCCGACAACACACCACAATAGGAAATCAAATTGATAACACTTATAGCTTATTGGTCTGTACCTATAGGGGAGGAAGGTTAGAGTACTGAAAATGTATCCTGCTTAAATTTTATTATGTGATGTTGAAACAAGTCGTAGGAGTTTAAAATTTGAAAATCTTAAGTACATTTTTGTGACTTCATGCGGGTTCCACTAGGTGAGTTTCTCTGGCACCACAATGTTTAAAAATCCACATTTTTTATTTTATGAATTAGTTTAAAAAAAAATACGTTACTTACGCAATATATTACTTTTTTTTCTATAGTATTTTATTTAAATAAGCTCATTCAAATGCTTACAAATTATTATCGTTAAAATATGTTTTTAATTTTACAAGTTTATTGCGACGAATAGTATATTTTACATTTTTACGTATGTTGATAGTAATATATAAATCTGATTGATGGGCAAGAAATGTTTGCATATAATTTTGAAAATTGTACGTATTTTTATGTATAACATAAATACTGTTCCCATAATAATAATTACTTTTAAGTGATACCTCGAAAGCCTGCCTGAAGTAAGCGCAGTGTCGCAAATAAGGAAAAGCTTATAGGGGCTTAGCTCCTCAACCAGCCCTCCAAAGCGTACAAAACACTAGCAAATGAGCGATACACCTATCATGAATATATCCTGATTTTCCACTACAGGATTAGACGTAATATTAATAAAAAAAATCAGGGGGCTGGAAATGTTTGTTATTTTTGACACAATGTATGTATTGCAGTAGTTACGATGGTATTTTACGTGTCACATACGATGTACGAGAAAGCTGACGAGTTGTTTAGAATATTGTACAATACAATTATCGCGGACCCAACCTCACCAGCAAGAACAATATTGCCGTTGCTCGTTGGTATGCTGTTGCTGCAGTGTGGAAATATTATTATTATTATCATTATTTTTCACTTTTTTTTCATATTGTAATTTAGTTTTAAATTTATGTAGTCGTTGACCTGGTTCTATTTGGATTCGCATCGTAAGTTACGTGTATGAGTGTCAATAATAATATATGCATAACATGTGACAATGTCACTATAGGGTTTTTTTCCCGTCCTATATTCGTATTACGATTACGGCATTTTTGCACGCTGCGTTTTTGGGATGCATTTGTGAGTAGGTAGCTTACAAAATGCAATATACAATGGCTTGAAGAAATGCATGTGACCATGTTAGGACAGTTTTGACTTTTAATAATATGCGCACCATGGTATCAGTAAAATCGTATAACATTATATAAAAATTAGTCAATAGTCGATCTGAAATTTTACGGAATATACGGAACCTATCGGTATAGCAGAATTAAGTAAGTATAGTAGATTAATAATGTGACGACTCGATGGAATATCGATTTTTGTAATTTGATGAGTGCATTTATGTGAAAAATTAAAATTTTATTATTTCAGGTCACTCCATAAAATATCCATAAAATTCTATTAAGTATAAATTTGGTATTGCCTCCCTCCCCTAAACAATTATACAGTATAATGTTATCAATAAATTATATTACATAGCCATTAGCCATAGAAAACAATATGTATTTAGATAGATAATATAAGGTATATAGGTATATTTATACAAATGTGAATTTGAAAACATACTAATTATACCCCAAACTGAGTATCGTAAAATATATAAATTAATTACATACATATTTACGTACAAAATTGTAGTGATATAATATTAGCTATAGTACGTTTTGAATGTAAGATGGGCTATAAATTGCCATCCATATTCTATAATGGAAAATAAAAATACAATAATTATCATAACAATTAACAAAATTACATAAATATAATTTTAAAAGTAAACTCACATTGATATAATCATAGTCAGATTATTTGACGTAAGACGTTGTATGCATTGCATTACCAAATTTATTGAACTATGATTAAACTATAAGTTTTTAATCAACTTATAATAGTATATAAAATCTTACTGAATTTGCCATTTAATTATTTAAGGCTAAATGTGCTATAAAATAATTGTTAGTTTATGCGTTCGGAGTACCTATCACTTATAAATTATAATATATTATGATTATTATATTGTTCTTGTTATAGTAACTACTAATTAGTATTATACTGCAATTTTATAAAACATATCACATAATTGATATATTATATATTATATTTTAATAGTACCTAACTTACAATACTAAAATATAACAATTGATATCTCCAGTGGAGTGTTAAGTGACAGTAAAAAATTATCGTTATGAAATAACCATTGATTTATCACTAAAAACTAAAAGTACTATGATCAATAGGTACTATACATTTTTATTTATGTATCTATTTATAATCCTATTGAGTTCCAAACGTAAAAAAGGTTCTAGGTTGATATTATGAAAGCGAGTCTTAAAACTAGCAGAACATGTTGAACCTTGGTCAGTTACAGCAAAAAGTTGCGTTATAATTCTAATAATAAAGATATTTGACTGATTTGAGTTCAAATTTATTTAAATAGAATATTTAAATCGGACTATTATTTATTGATATTTGATTATACCATTCAAATTTTAACTTGCAAGTTCTATTTTTAGGTGAAATTTGCAGAGCATTTGACAAATTATACAATATAATATTCCATATCCTATACAATATACATACGTATTCTAAATTTATGGAACACCAAACAATAGTAGCAACAACCGTTATGAATAAGTTAGCTTACAGATTTACATGTTATCGATTAGACTTTGCACTTGTGCTTCAAGAACTCGAGGTTATCTTAAAATGCGTGTAACTTATCATAATGGAAACCATTCATTATTTTAATGAAATATTATGTTGAAATTCTGACTACTCGTATAGTACCTACTATAGCATAAAATATTAGTACAAATTAAAATATTAATAACGATAAAATGAAGCGTAGTATTTAAATTGGTAAATATTTGTTTTTTAGTATCTAAAAAACTCTATCACAGTATCTCTGTGTGCCAAAAAATGTAATTGCTATACATACTCACAAACTATTTAATCATTTTTGTATACAATAATTATAAAATACACATACATAATATATAAAATATATAAAATATATTATATCTAGTCATAAACCATATTTTATTATTTTATTACATAAACAGTGTCTGAGTCAAAATCCCGACATTTGTAATCTCGACATAATAAATCCTAACAAATCATAATCTCGACTATATCACCAACATATTTACATTTTATATAAATTATTTAATTATTTAATTTATAAACACAGACAATTTTATTTATATTATATTAATGTTACATTATTATTTTATTCACTGACAATTATTTTAATTATTCGGCAGATATATTTTTTTAGAATTTTGATGTATCTAAATCAAAATTTGAACGAGTATATTTTGAGTGATATAACTTTGTGTACAAAGAATTAACGATATAAAAAATTATGATTATATAATTTGTTTTCTAAAATTATGTTTTTTAATGACAGCAAATTATGTGAAACAAATATTTTCAAAAATGTTAAAACATTACATCATAAAATAAATTATAAGTAATACTTTAAATTTTAATATCATGTAGGTTCTATCAATACCTGGAAATGAAAAAGCAGACTCAATAGCTTACGAAGCCACCACATCTTAATCTTAATCACAAAAATAAACTAATCTAACAATAACTCCATCTTAGGACTGAGAAGTTCAATATTAATTGATGCGAAGTAATGAAAGAAATATTTATTCAATTCATGGGTCACACTCACCAACACACACAACAAAATAATTTGGTTTGGACAGATGGTTGGGAAGGATACCGTGGGCATTTTATTCGGAATGAGATGGTGTGACTGATCGGCCAAGATTAAGGCGCTTATGGCTTTGTACGTTGGGCATCCTTACATACATTTTAATAGCTAAGACTTGACTTAATAATACAATGTTATTTTTAATACTATATTATTATTCATAAGTGTGGCTTTTGCCCGCCATATTGTATAGTATTATTTACTATATGAAGTGGAATTTTCAAAATATTTTGATTGATTTCAAGCATATTGTCTAAAATTTGTGTTCAACATATCATATTAGGTACCTACTAATAGAAAAATAAATTACCGATAGGCGCAATAGCATTATATATTAATAAAAATGAAAACTTGCCGACAATTATTAAAATATATACAGGTAATTTTTCATCATAAATGACGAATTGCTCATTATTTCAAAAACTAATACGTTAGTTTAAAACGTTTTTGGAAATATATTTTTTACATAATTTTAAGTAATAAAAAACTAAAATTTTTGTAAAAAACTAATTATTTACTTATTTTTATAGGTAGGTGGTTACAATTTTTTAAGTTGTTATTTTATTTTTAATTAAAATGTATGTGTTAATCAGCTTGCGAAAGATTTTTTGTTCAGTTATATGGGTTGGTAAAAAATATTACCCTCTCCTATTAAAAACTGAAATTACGCTTTTACCTGAAGGCTAAAAACCCTACTAATGAAGCCAAATATATTGGTTAATTACATGGTTGTACATTTTCCACTCCAATGTTCAATTTGTCTAATGGAAATAATAATTGTATATGATATAATTTAATAGTTAAATGAAATTCTTATTTTACGTTGCTCTAAAGTAAGGTTAGTATATTAAATATTAATCGTTGTAAACTGTTATCAGTTTACGTGTGCTCGTAGGATTCTATATCATTGTTACAATTTACAAATATTGTTTATGAATGAAACATTTTATCGTTGATCATCGTTCATCAGTCATCACTTATTTACATATTTTATTATTTATTATTTTTGCAATAGGTTTTCTGCGATTCAGTTAGTACCTAAATATTTCTGCATACTTAATCGTTCAACTAGAAAAAAATTATATACGGACTCGACATAATTAGGGGTTTTTATACAGACATCCAACTTTTGATACCTACAATAGTAGTAATATATATATTGTTTTAGGTTTTTTACCACTCTTTTTAACATCAATATTTTTTTTGGGCTGGCTACAGATATTTTTATTTTCTAACCGATTTAATGTAACGCTTTATTCATAATCTAGGGGTGGATTAGGAATATTCATAAGAGATATAGAAAGTACAACGAAGACTTGAACATAATTATATCGTTAAAAAAAGCTCAAGGGGGGGACCGCCACGTTGTTCCCCCTCCCATAAATCTACCATTGTGTCACCATAGAAACGAATAAAATGTGAAAATAACCTGATTCTCACTAGATATATATATAATTAATGGTTACTTATTAATACATATTTATGATTCATACATGATACAATTTCTTTGAAGTGGAAAATGTTGAGTAGCGTGGTACGTTTGTCATTTATTTTTTTGTTACAGGTACTGGAATGTGGAAGTACATTATAATACATTATAATCCATTAATATTATTTTTATTAAATCTGTACTATACTGTTTAGGTATGGTACATACTTTAAATTAATAAGTAATATTATGCAAAATATCAAATGTGTTAATATATTGTTTACTATGCGATTATATTGTGCACATCATATTATATAATATAATAATTTGTTTTGCATACCAAAACAAATATAAATTATATGATTATGTTGTACACTCGTGTACCTGTATACAAGATGACAGTATTTATGGTACAAATACAATTATTAAAACGTAAAACCAATGACGATGTACCTATACGTGCCAAACCAAATACGATCAATTATTGTAATAATATATTGTATTATACTCTGCCCATAGTCTACATAATATTATTATATAATATTGTGTATTCGTGTTTATAAGAACCGTTGCCGCCACTGAAGTGATCGTAACCTAACGATGCAATCGGTGCCTTTGCATCCGCACTCGTCTACTATTATGTCGGACAAATTTCTGTAGTCGACAAAACCAGTACTGTTCAAGTACGATATGGACAGCATAGACGTCTTGCGTGGCACACAGCACTGACGTTCGGCGGCGGGTCGTGCTTCTCGCCCGCTAGTGGGTCGCGGGGAATGCACCCACATTGTTGAACTGCACTTGCCTGAGCAGTAGTAGAACACGAACGTTTTGGGCCAAATGATATGGTCCCAGCCGAGTTCATCGACGTCGATCGTCACCGGTTGCCTGCGACACCGTCTATCGGGCCCTGAAGCTCCCCGCCTGTTCCGGTACCCGTGGTGGGTGTGCACCTCCAAGTACGGGATCTGCATAAAGCGTGACCGCGATAGATCGATCGAATCATTAGACTATTATTATATAGAGAAAGGGGCAAGAGGGGGTATAGTGTCGCAGCCAGCAGGAAGGTAGAAGCGGAAGTATTGTTACCCAAATCATGCAAAGGTGGCAATTGTGCGCAGGTGGTGGTGATGACATAAAATTGTGTCTTATCAATACTAATAACATCTTTCATCACAGGCGCAATTTGGACAACTGATTTGGAAGGGGGGGGGGGCTAAATTTATAAAACCAATACAGACCCGCTGGGGCTCCACCCCCACACCCCCTCACCACTTGTTATAATTTTTACGGTAATAATATATTACAAAAACATTTAGTTTGCTACTCAACAGTAAAAACAAAATACTTGATAAATGAAACACAATAATATACAACTCAAGTACTCGACAACTCAATGATAATTAATTATTTATTTGTTAAACAGTTACCATGTGTTAAATCTTATAATTGCAAACGGTGATTAGACATAGCGAATTTATTTAATTTATCTTCATTTTAATACTACCAGAAATGTCCTTTTTTTTTATACGTCACAGAAGCATTTGAAAATCTATCTTGATGTATAGATGACATTTAGATGACTATTTATGACTATTAGATGTGCGTATCAATTTTTATCTTCCTCATATGTAAAAAAGACCCCTTATTTTCCCCTTTAGGGGTTGAATTTCCAAAAATCCTTTTTTAGAGGACCAAATTTCAGCCCGATCCGTCCAATGGTTTGTGCTGTGCGTTGATATATCAGTCAGCTAGCTTACCGTTTTATATATACAGATGACATCTCCGTATAAATTCCATATTCTAAAAATAGCTTATATTCGATAATAATATTTAAACCCGTGTTACTACTATATGATAGCAGGTTATCTATACTCATAGAACAATACTATACTCAAGCTCTTATTCAACGATGTATCATATTATATTCATATCATTAAAACTAACATTAATAAAAACAATTGATTATATATTTTATAAATTGATGTTAATTATTACTTATTAGTTATTAGACAACATCGTAAACTGATTATCGAGTTGGCTAAAAAAATTCCATATTTAATTTTTTTTTTTTATTTGATAATTTTTTTATTAGGTGGATTTAAGAATGAATATATTTAAAAACTTAGGAGGGCTTAAATAAAACTAGAGGAGGCTAAGCCCGCTCTAGACCCCCCCCCCAAATTGTGCGTATGTCTTTCATATTCGTTTATTAGCTTCTTAACGTCCGATGATGCCCTAGAACAATATGTTACTCACCAATCCTAACACAATATTTTCACTATATAATTTACGAATTGTCTAAAGTACAAATTGCAACTTAAGGGTTTGGTTAGGTAAAGTTGTGATAGGAACAAATGGGAGGGGGGGGCATTAAGTTGGTCCATGAAATGAAAATTGTTTATTCATGGAAACTGTTTGGTTACAAATGTTTTGATGTTAGTTACAATTATTTGCTAAAAGACATTACATTATTTGTAATTAGTAAGTTTTAACCAGTAAACTAAATACTATTCAACTAATTTGACTATCTCTGTATAACATAGTATTACATTATATACACAAAATATAAGGAGTTATTTAGAAACTTCTTGAGAAGCCTACAAAAAGCATGTTATGTTACATTATTTTTTTCGCAATTCATATATTCCATATGTATATAAAAATCGACATTATACGACCGATGTTAATACGCGTGCTAAAGTATATTAATGTCATGTAGTAACATGTTATGTAAAGTGTATGGAATTATGCTCGGTAAACAGTTTTTCAATGCACTATTATTCAGGGGTAGCCAAACTTTTTTTGATTAAGATTTACTAAGGATACATTTTTTCTTTTAGGATCGACTTATGTAAAAAAATTATTTTATATTAATAATAAACATACTTATATAAATAATAAAATAAAGTGTAAGCTTGTCTAAAATTAGTATTTCACATTAAAATTATAAATAATTTTAAAATGTATTAACATTATATTATACTTATGTTGATGTAGAAGCGTGTCATTGCATAATATCAATTACAATTTCGGTAATAGTTCGCTAACTGCTAAACGAAGACGCTGCTCTAAATGATCATCGGAAAGTATAGCTTGGTACATATTCAGCTTTTATAACTTTCATGTGAGAAAATGTCATGTCACACGAACAGATCAATCCGAAATATGTATTTAATAATTGTATCTATAAATGAAAAATGTATTACAATAATTAATAAATTCTAAAAAGGGGATCGACTTTTTAGAAATCCTTCAAGTTCGACCGTTTGGCCACCCCTGCACTATATGATCAATAAAACACGACGATGTTACAATAACATCCAAGTTTGCGGAATTATGATTTAAATATAAAAAAAAGTGTATTCTTCTTTCTCGGGAAATTCATTCTCTCTCTCTAACCAATATTAATATAACATAACATCACTCCTCCGTCTTCTGAATTCTGTTTGAACTGCACAGTTCTTATATAATATTCTATAAACTATATATCGAAGTTATAACTTCGTTATAATATAGGTGTATAGGTATTTATTTTATTATTTTTTCCATCTAAGATCTAACTATAAGATGTGTCCTGCTGTGTTCCTATTACAACAATAAATTATACATTCCCAGATAGTAATTTTTCGTTTAACAATATTATTATAACATTATAATCACGAATAATATTAGTATCACGTTATTATAACACTATCATAATAATTAATATTACCATTACAAAATGCTATCTGGGTTATAATTATATTATATGTATACGTTTAAAATATATAATAATATTCTACAACAACGGTAAAAATAAAATGTATAATGGTAAGTTTATTTTAATAGTATGTACTAATAAGTTACATATTAGGTTACATTATTATAATAACGTACCTCGCTAATATCATCTCTTTTTCTGGCGTTGGTTATGTACGGCATCTTGTCATGAGTGGTGTTCTTGTTAGGGTTGTACGTTTGTATCATTAGCGTCAAGTTCTTGACCTCGTCAATGGTCTTAGACCAATCGGACATATTTTTCTGTAGTTCAATGGGCACCCAACCAGGTTCGGTGGTGTTTAAAACTCGCTAAAATAAAGGCGAATAAGGATACACCAAATAAAAGTACACTGTATATAAATCATTATAAATATTATATTAAAATACAAATATATTATATACTAATTAATTATTTATTATAGTTGAACAACCCGATTGTTCCCGGGAAAAAAATAACAAATATAAAAAACTACATATACTATATTATAGGTGTATCTCGGTTTAAGTGAATGCCTCAGTTCACGGGAAAATCGGTGTCAAATCGCTTTGAAAAATAATCCACCTTTCTTTTCTGATATCTATGAGAACAATATTTGAAATTTTCGTAAAAATCAGTCGAGTAGTTTGTAGTACCTATATAAGCTACAAACATACATACATTTGTTTTATATAATTACTTATATTATAATATAGATTTTATTATAAAAGTCTCTTTTATTTCTGTAACCAATGACAAACCCATATACTATTGAAGATCCGTACAAACGTACATTCATTTTTATTTATTATAACATATAAAATAGTATAGGTACTCGCGCAATTACAACGAAAAGTCGCAAAACACAATTTGTGTTAATATTATTGCAGTTGTGCCGTGTATAACCGAAATTATCGATTGTATTATGACGTGCCGATAGTGTGTCAGCAGGAATCAATTTCGGCCAACCCTAAACTTAGTTAAGTTCAGCAATCACGTCGGGGTTGCTCACCTTTATGCTGGAAACTAATGACTGTTGCAAGTTGATTGGATTGATTCTGTACACGTTGATGATAACCACCGAGTTGTCGATGACCACGTCCAGCCGTCTCTTGTACACCCACAGGATTGCTTTAGTGATCCGATAATGTTGAGTTTACTTGGAAAACGTAAAGTAGAGTGGATACTGATCCTATAGAATCTGCATCGTAGGATCTGTGTCGGTATATTTTATGATCATTATTATTTTCATTTCACCGTTACACCATATTTGCGTGTATTCCATTATTATTTATTATTATGAGAGTGTAATTTTGTTGTTGCTGTTGTTAATATTATTATTATTATCAATTATGACTACTCGGCAGCTGTCTTCGGGGGACGAGATTATTATCAATCCCGGTCCCAGTGCCAAATTCCCTCTCGCGTCACCATCACGTGCATTGAAAGTTTATATTGTACAACGACTGCGGGCCTAAAATATTTCTTCAAAATTTGATTCACTATTTTTGATCCCACCAAGGTACAAAAAACTACTTATGTTTGTATGGTAGACATGCAGAATAATATTGATTATTCAGAAATTATTTTAACAGTGTCATTTATAGAACCTGTTTATAAAATTACCATAAATAGGTGCAAAACTATAATTTTTATTGAAAATATTAAGTTTAGTAGTTCATTACTATTCAACAATATAATATTTAGAATATGCACCTAAGTACTATTTTCATACTTTTGGATTTTAAGAGAAGTGAAACATGTGTTGGTGTTATTATAGTATTTTTATTTTTATTTTTTATTTTTGTGTCCAAATACACTTTTCAAAGTCAAAATATTTTAAAAATTATATGGTGTATAGAAGATGCTTTGAAGTTACACCAAAAACCAAAATCGATTTTGTTGAAAACCGATTTTACGTAAAAATGCCCGTTTTTAGTTAATTTTTTTTTTGTTTTTCCAGTGCTTTTGAAAACTACTGGGAATTTTAAATTTTTATCTCCCCAATGTATCAACTAGATTCACTTTCTACATCAGACAAGATACCGAAGTTGAAAATCAAAGCATTATTTCGACACAAAAAAAAAATAATAAAAAAATTTAAAAAACACACATTATTGTAAAATCAATCGCTCCGCTAAGAATCTAAAATGTCCAGAATAACTTAATAAGTCAAGAAAAACAAAGTAAAAAAAATTATTTTAAACGGGAATTTTTATGCAATACTACAGTTCGACTTTTTTCAAATTATGTAGGATACAATTTTTTTTTCATTTAAAAACCATGTCAAATTTAATACAATAGGTTTTTTATAAGTTGTTCTCGCTCCAATTAAAAATTAATAAAAATGCATAAGGGTTGAGTAGGTCAGCGTTGGTGGAAGTTTGTACATTGTCCCTTCGATCCTCCGACAGGATAGTGTAATATTACAGTATTCGATTTGAATGCAATGATTGCATTCGATAATAAACGATTCTGAGCGGACGAAAGAAAATATATAAATCATAATATGTTTTAATAAGTAACCATTAATTGTATATAATATACCTATTAAGAATTAGGTAATTTTTAAATTTTATTCGTTTCTATGGCTATAAGCAAAACGTTAGAAATTAAAATCCTGTTTTTAGCGGTTTTTTTGTAATTTTTCGCTGGTTTTTTCCGTGGCGTATTAAGAAAATCGAAAAATGACCTCTAAAGTACCATTTTGTTCCAATTTTCTAAAAGATAAGATTCTATAATATGTTGAAATATGAAGCACTCCTTCTGGTAGAAATGTTGTTTACAGGAAAAAAAATAATAATAAATAAATATCATTATAAAACCACTATATAGCTTCCTCGCTCCGCTCAAAATCTAAAAAATATATTTTTTATGAGCTATTTAAGTTAAAATGACATTGGCTATATTCAAATGGTTATTCAAATTATCTTCTATCGATTATTGTAATTTTGTATTATACAAAAAATATTAATCTTAGAAATATTCCTCAATTTCTTTCTATTTGCAATGAAATTATCAAAATATTCAGACTATAATAGACATTTATAGCTATTATTATCGACTTTACAGAATCTTATATTTATAAAAAAAAACTATAGGAACCAACCATAAGTTTTAGCGGGATTGCAAAAATACTTGTTTATTAAAATAAATAAATACAGCACACATTTAAAATCATAATGTTAATTGCTAATTTTATTTACGTATAGCATTATTAATATTATTTTATAGCATATTTTATTTAAAATTCAAATGTATTATATATAGTTCATCTAATCATCTTCCACAGTACCTCCATTACCGACAAATATTAAAAACTTTTATATTTTAGTAAATTCGGTGGCGTCAATTGGTGGTAGCTCGTTCGAAACCGTTACGCGCGATGGCATCAATAGCTGGCGGAGTCATCGATACAAAACCGGAGGAATATAAGCGACTTGCGATCCTGAACCTTGGGGTTCGTAACCCCCTATTATAGATTACCAACTAATTATTTAGGGACATTGGCTGACCAGCATATCAACACAAATGAAAAAAATGTATGTATTGTGAAATAATGAAATTTATAATTAGGGGAGAGAGGCTTAAAGAACCTTAAAAAGGTTAAGAATGACTGGTAAAGACTAAAGATCGTTCAACGTTGTACTCACGTGACTGAGCGAATGCTATGAGCTTTTGCGTCTTTTCGTGATAATCGTCATCGTCGATGTCGCTGTTAATAGTGTTGTCTGTGGACGTGGTGGCTGTTTTGCGGCCCTGAATGTCGGTGCCACCATCCCCGGTTGCGTCTGTGTGGTTGAACTTGTGCCGGATTTTCGAGGGCACCACCGTAAAACTTGTGTGGTCGTTGTTGTACTTACTTGCGAGAACTTGCAGCGGCAGCCGATCGTGGAATTCCGGTGGCCGCTGCAAGCCCAGCTTGTTCAGTATCGA
The DNA here is from genome assembly GCA_008086715.1 of Sitobion miscanthi. Taxonomy (NCBI): domain Eukaryota; kingdom Metazoa; phylum Arthropoda; class Insecta; order Hemiptera; family Aphididae; genus Sitobion; species Sitobion miscanthi. The sequence goes on from CM017797.1 coordinate 40,273,995, forward strand.
CGATTTGATCAGCTCGATGTTCAGAGACTTCATTCCGCCATAGGCGCCGCTGTCAACGTCTTGCAGACTGTTGATGGCGGCGATCGCCGCAAGCACCGTTTCCACGGTGACCAGAAACAGAACGGCTGTGACAGCGATGACCACTACATTCGGCATTTTCCAACCCATCAAAGGTCCTATGATTATCGTTAAAAGGTCAGAGGATTATTTTTCCATACACTGTTTTTGTCCGAAATGTAGTCGTTCGTCCTACAATACAAGACATGTATAAACCATGCGTAACTGTAAATCAAACTCATTCCAGGGGTACCCTGCAGCAGCATTCTTATCTATGGTGACACCTTTTGGAGGTCGCCCCCCGACCCTGTCGTTTCAAGTCCATTATATCTTATTCCGTGTTACAAACATTACCTTGTTTATTTATTCAATAGAGTGAATTTTGCGAACCACTGTCTGAATAATAACAATTATCTATAACTTAACAAGTTTTGGCGCAAATTTTATTTTTTCTTTACTTCAGTTTCATTGAGCATATAGATTCTATCCTTATAGGGTAGCAAAACCATTTAAATAATTTATAAAATATAGTACTCCGGAACACATATAGTTACTTCGAAAACGGCCTTTATCAAGACCACAAATAAAAATAAATTACAAGTGATTGACGCACATGAGGCAGGTAAAACACGACAATAAGAAGTGGTTTTCAACAAGTATACTTCAACAGTATGGTGAGTGAAAAACGCACCTAGCAAGTTATAATAGCCAAGCAACAGTGCGATAATTCCCATACCAAGGAAATTCAACCGATCAGCACCAGTTTCAGCAAGATTCATCAGCAAACAGCAGGTGCTTTAGAGTTTAGATTTTTGTAATAATTAGTGAAACGGTTAAGCACTCAAAGATTCGCACTCCTAGTTCCTCCGAGTAATTTATTTCACAAATCGCTTGCAAACTATTATAGCTTGGTTTTTAATTTTTCAATGGAAATGTAACGTCACGCGTGTGTAGAATGTACGATGTACCTATGTTTATATTGATTATTTTATTTGGATGTACACAAATTGTAAATCGTTTTTATAGAGACCATTTATCGGTCGTTTCAATAAAAAAAAAATGTAGTCATAAAAAAAAACTATATTGAAACGTTGTATCAATTTTTCATTGTGTGTGGACTGTTGAATACCATTAGTCGTGAAACTCGAAGGCAGATATATGACATTCGAATTCGTTATTTTATATGGTGATGAATCTCGTTTAGGATGCACGTTTATAATAGTATTATTATTTATTATATATTATTATGCTTCTAGAGTATGAATGTGAGATTATAATTTATGAACCATCATAACGACACCAAATGAAAGTATAATATAGTAATATATCCTGTGGGATGTGTTTTGGTATCATTAAGATAAAATTGTAGATTTATAACGCTACACGCGTGAGTATAATATAACCTATAGTGATTTAATTTCAACGATTATTGTTGAAAACGTGTATTGGTATTGTAAACTATGAATTCAAAGTCAACATTACCATAATGCCCATTGGCTATTATTATTGCGTTGGAAAAAATGATCCGGGAATCAATCATTCAGCGAGTCACAACTCACGAGTATATATTAAATATATTATATTATGAATTTATGACATAGGCAACATATTATGATTACTGCATTATATTATACCTTGCGAGCAACGGTGTCCGATAATCAGTATAGGTAGGTACATACTACATTCTTTATTTGCGAGACAAAAAAATTTACTGACAAGAACCATATGACCACCACACACACACACACTCGTTTACCAAATAGAAACAGATTTTTCAAAGTTACACTCCTATACTTCTTAGCGCCTAGTGAACCCAGGCACTACAAGAAGTTCAGTACTCCAGTATATTAATAGCCAACCGGGCATCCAGCCAAATTTAAATAAGTTACCCATGATTGTCATTTTCAAGACGCCACTAAGCAAGAACTACTATAGGTAGTACTATATAATACAATTTAAAAAAATATACATTAATGTATATAGTTGTTGATATGATTATGCATACCTAAATAGTCAATAAAGCATGCATCAATAAATATCAAAGTACAAACTTATATACATTTATATAACATGTTCATATTTGCAAAGTATATTAAGGTAAGTAGGTTTGAGTAGATTTATAGGTATATTTCGTGACCTTATACATAGTTGAAACCGTGAAACTATTGAAATACTAGTATAATTATGTATAATTAGGTCTCTTAGGTTTTTTTGGTCATATCAAAATTAATAGTACCTTGTCTTTCTTTTATTTTTTACTTATCGGCTACCGTATTAATAATAAGTAATAACGATACAAATATAATATAAAATATCCACATTGAAAAACCGTCACCGCTCAGAATCGTTTTTTGTATTCAATGATATTAAATCATTGAATTCAAATTTAATACCATCCATTACACAATGATCCACTTGTTACCTACTGTACAGCAGAGTGACATCCACTTTTTAGCTTTTATACTGTACATATATCATTCCATCAATGTTCATATTATATAAAATGTAAATTAGACAAATATTATCAATTTATAATTCTTTATATCACCAACCTACATTTTTTTCATGACGCAATTGATTAACCTGATTTTAGTTTATCGTACAGTAGTTGTATAGTTTTACACACATGTGATGCGTAAAATTCATGAGTTTATGACTTCCTTTTACCTGTTATCTCACTGCAATCCAAACAGAATCTACAATATTTACGTAATATTGATTTGTCTGTTATGAATTATGATATGATTATACATTGTATTATGCCCAAATATATGACGTGTTACAGTGCTATTAATTAAAAATTAAAAATAACTATCAGTGCTGTGTCATGCATTTTTATGCTTTTTAGACCAACACATAAAAACGTATAATAAATCTTTGTAATTATTAATTCAATATTCGATTCAAACTATTTATCTCGATTAAACTTAAATATATGATGTACATATTATTGTCTATTGATAATGTTGTCTAGAACATAATAATATTTTCTTATTTTAGATTCTGAGCGAAGCTAAGACTAAAATAGATGTATAGTTACATTGATAAGCAAAAACTTACACTGGCTTCATTCAATAGCGTTTTTCCATCATATACAATTACTTATCATTGAGTTCATATTTAACACATCCATACAGCGTCTTCGTCCAAAAACTTTAAAATGTAATTTATAGTTCCTGGTTATTTGAAAATTATTTTTGCAGAAATTAAAAAATATCAAAAGTATATTACTAAATATTAACACATTTATTATAGATATATAATGAAATTCAAATTTGGAAGAGTTTTATATAAAAGATATTTAATAAAGAAATTAAGAATGTTTAATCAAACGATTGTAGTTATTTTGTTGTAGGTAATTCAAATAAAATTAATCGTAATTCGTATGGTCTTAAGAGTTAAGACTATCACCATTCGGTAAGTTAATTTTTTCTATACATAATGCAACTTTCTACATATTTAGCCTAATTTTATGTTATTTATACCACGAACCTATTCACACCGTTAAACAGTAGGTACGTCGGTATTGACTTACTAATTATTAATATAAGATCAAATATTAAAATTACCTACCTATTATTATTAATTTATTATACAATATAATCAATTTTTATATAAAAAAATGAGTTCAATCTACTGTATTTCTAAAAATATTACTTATAGACAATTATAAAATATCCTTAGGGATAGAGGCTGATCTCGAGATAGAATCCGCTTAGAATCGTTTTTCGTATGCAATGATTTATTATTGAATACTAAATATTTAACATATCCTTTACTAATATATCTTTTACCTACTCAATGAATTTGAGGTATACACCGTATACTCAATATCAATATTATACATCAAAGCGACTTTCTTGATGCTTAGGGATAATTCTATATAGTGACAATCATGTTTCTGGGCCCGTAATAATAAATCTATATAATTTTAGACCTACGTACCTTTCTAATTTACATGTTATTTTATTTAGTTATTGAATGAAACTGAATAAAGTGGTTCTAATAATGAGCGATAAACTTGAAATTTGCACGACCGTTACAGATAAGCTAAACATATGAACTAAAACTAATTATCTTATTTTGTCTTGTATTAGAATAATAGATTTGCATTTTGTATTGATTTACATGAAACGTTAATTTTTTTAAATTGTGTTTACTAGTATTATCATTAATATGAGATGATAAAACAAAATTATAACTAAATGCAGTATTGATAAGCATTTGATAAGTATTAAAGGCTATATTTTAACAAAAGATAAATATTTTAAATAACGCGTCGCAACCCACTCGTGACTCAGCTAAGAATTGAAATTAAAAACAAGGTTATTCTCATAATTAGATCATACTGTAACCTACAAATCTGAAAAATATAATATAAACTCAGCTATTTTTTTATATACATTTTAAGTTCAAATTTGGTCAAAAGTACCTGTATTGCGTAATTGTAAAATTTGATCGGAAATCATTACGCCTTAAAATTCAAAACAAAAAAAACATGTTTGGAAATGGCTACCTACAGGTATTGGCAGCACGAAAAAAATATAACTTTTTCGAATTTTTTTAGACTATATTGACACATTATAGGATTGTAATTAAATACAGTTTTAGCAAAAATAATATATTTTAATATAGGTTTAATATAGGTAGTATCAGTTGTAACTTCAGATATGTTTTGATTATATAGGTTCTAATTTTGTATTTCGAAGTTATAAGATTCTTATAAATATCAAAATATATCAAATTTCAATACACAGAGTCGATCAATTGTTGGTCATTTTTAATGTATATAAAATAAATTGTTAAATATGACAAAGAAGTCGATAATCATAGTTTCAGTTTTTTTTTGGCTAATTCAGAAAATTGCTAAACGTTTGCTATAATTGTCGTATGGTGTATATTATCATGTATCATCGTCCATCGATTACTACCACATTTATTACAACCCGAAGAAGCTAGTCTAAATGTAGACTAAATTTGAGACTAACTATAATTCGTTATAACCAATTATATAAAAATTGTTCAGCAAAAAATAATGTAAATTATTTACTCAGGTAAAACCCTAACCGAACTAAAATCCTGCTTACGCTACTGCAATAATCACATACGTCACCACCGAATATAATGTTATACGTTCTTATCTTACTGGCAAGATGCAGTAAGGGTTTAATGTTTTTATGTTTATACTTTATTACTTGACCATTGATAGTATAATGCATATTATGTATAAAAGTTAGTTTTAAATTTTAAATAATTCAATATTTCAATTATTATAACAATAAATATCTAGATTACTAATTTAAAATCAGTATTTATATTATCTAAGAGTATTTAGTACCCAACGTAAAAACCACATCAAATTATTATAATTAATATAATAAATAGTGATATAATAATTTAAAATCAGTATTCATATTATATGTGAGTATTTATTACCCAACGTAAAAACCACATCAAATTATTATAATTAATATAATAAATAGTGATTTAATAATTTAAAATCAGTATTTTTATTATCTACATTTAGTACCCAACGTAAAAACCACATACAATTCTCTAGTAATTATTTGTTTTACCTTTATTATTTGTCTAATCAGCTTTAGAGTCGGTCGAATGTGTACGTGACTTATACTCGATGTAAGTCAAAAATAACTATACCTACAAATATAATATAATATGCATCAAGATTTCTAACTTAATAATTCACAACTGCATTCTTTTTAAAAATGTTGTATAGAATTAGATAATATATTAAATAGGAATTGCAACTATTTCTTATTTTTAACCTAAAGTTTTACCTAATTAAAATGGTAGTAATTCTTAAATTATTAAATTAGATGGCGTGACCTATTGAAATATCATGTTGGACCTACTAGACCTACTAGGCAACGGTTACTGAGATAACGATGCTTAATTATTTGACAATTTCATCGAAATATTTTTAATAATAATAATAATAATATATTTCAATAACTTTTTCTGTTTAGTTTTTGAAAATATTATTTATAATACAAAATGTCTATAGTTTATGCAATCAATATTACGTGTAGATTTAAAGTTTTCTTTAATTTCGTCTTTTTTATATACCTAATAATATGATATAATATCAAATATGCACGTAATAATACAGTTGTAACGATGGTTGAAAGTTATTTATTAAAATAATAATAGTTTAGTAAAGCATATGTCATATACGCCACGCAAAGTCTTAGCGTATATAACAGATATATTTCGGTTTCCGATTCCCAAACCATCAAACGAGTAAATATCAACACTTGTGTAGTAAAAGCTTATTTAAATTCTACTTTTGGTGACCACGATAACGAGTATTGCACAAAAGGATAATTTAACAAGGTTCCACAGGATTTTTACTCTATAACTCTAAGGTTGCTTTACTATCGAACAACTGACCACGATAACGACTACCTACTGGATGTTCGAGGGTAAGATCTCTTTAACCTAGCCAAAGTCTTATTCTTTCTCGACTGACCACGATAACAAGTACTGTAAGAGAAAGTAAGTACTATAGTGTCTTGCTAACATTTTCCAAAAGTGCTATATTCACCGCAAAAGTCTGAAATTAAACTTGAACACAATTTTTAGAAACACTTTTATAGATGCAAGTATAAAACAATCGAAAAAATAAAACACTGTGCTACACTTAGACCGTGCTACAGGTGTCGCTTATACCCGCGTAAAACCGCCGCACCAACGCTCTCGTCAAGTTCCACGACGACAGTAGGTCTCGTACCTGCGAAGTATCGGAGTTATATCCAGAAATATTATAGTGTCGTCTCAGCACTTTTTAACTTCATTGGACTGAGTAATTATTTACTTATTCACTAAAATATATTTCTACATTAATACTATATAATATTACGTATATATTATAATAGACAATTGTACGGTTTTCTAAGCTGGTAGAATACAAAACATAATAATTGTATATAATATAAAATAATAATAATATATCAGAACTTAGTTATAATATACGAAATGGAAGCTGATAATATAATAACAAATAATATGAATAATACTGATAGTAACAAATTAATTGATATTATGAATGTATCTACATATTATATTTACAATTATGGGTACCTATAATTAAATAACAAGATAGTGCGCTGATGACCATATTTACTTTGAGTATTTTACTACAATTTACTAATACTAACTAGTTTAGACGTACATCACTAAAAACTCTAAAATTGTTACATCTTACCCGATTAAAAATAAACAGGATGAGATAAAAAAAAATTAGATAAAAAATTAGCACAGATATAACTGGGTTCTACATATTATTATATCCATGGTATTATGTTTTTTTTAAATATTTTGTACATAAAAAATAAATAATGTTTTGAATTTTTCTATTTCATATGTATAATATAAAATTAAAACACTATTTACATAAATCTCGTATACATTTTTGATACTGAAAATATGATGCGTTTAGTATGATTCATTTTACAAGGCTATCAGTCAACACTAAATTGCCTAAATATATAGTATAATAATATAATATACAATATACATACCAACTATAAATCAAAATGCGTTTATCACATAAATTGTGTTGTAATACGATTCTCATTAATGTACCTATATGTTTAATATCATATTTTCCTAATATATTCATTGTTTCTTGAGAACATCTTACCTATAGAATACATAGTATTATATATATACATCATTACATTTGATTTATGTAAGGTTCGGCTAAAACCACAATAATTTCATGTTTTATTGAAATTTTATGTAACAATAATAAATCTTGAAAAACTGTAATATTGAATTATATTGGTGCCTGAATGATACATTGATGTATTTCCAAAATAATGCATTTTAAACATTATACACAGTATTTCAGATGTGTGATAATGAAAAAATATCTATTCAAACTTTAGGGTTTTTATTTGGAACATAAATAATAACGTTTTTAATGTGTTCTTAATGACCTTGAAACATTCACTGGAAAACTAATTTCTTTTGTTTAAATATTTTTTCACATATAATATAATTGCAGCACTCAAAAAGGTCACACAAAACTAACGCGATCCTACACCACACAACTGTAGGTAATTAAAAAGTCTACTGACAATAATTGTAACCACAATTATTCACAAACGGTCGTGTTTCATCATGTTATATTCTGTAAATTATCAACGGATCAGTAAACACCCAAAACTGGCAATGGACCAATAAAATATATTATATTGTGTTATTTTTGTTTGATTAGTATAACTTGTATCATTAAATTGTTTTATACTTAGTATATCTAAATCATTATTACTTTTTTTCCACAATATTTTTCCAATAATATTAACCGATCAATCTGTAGTTTTATTCCCATGGGATTCTTGTATTGTTATACTTAACCACTAAAGTTTTCAACCACAAAGGTCTTTGGACCATTTTGTCGATCCATTATTGTAGTGATCTCAACTTAAAAATAAAAATAATTATTTTATAAACTTAGAAAATTTAAATGAGTTATCAAGTAAACAATTGTACGCAAATATAGAATTTTGTCTAATATATAATTTATATGCTTGTCCGACGAACAATATTCGTTCTAATTGAAAAATATTCGTATTTACTTATAGGCTATAAGGTAGGTAATTCTTAATTATCATAAATATAAATTATAAACACTAATCAGATAATGAAACTCACAGTTATGATGCTGTTTACTATGTATATAGGTTACTATGACTAAAAATGGTAAACTTTTCTCTCTATGATTATTTTACCTACGTTTAGCTTTTGTAACATTATACAAAAACAAAAGCTCTATTAGTAACTAATAATTAGTTAGATGATGACGACCAAATATCTAACTTTAAGTCACTATCCTAATCATTAACTGACTTGTTTCTTTTACTATAATGACCGTGTAAGAACAATTATGAATTTAATAACATAGCATTTATAGTCATATTAATAGTCACTCAAACGAGTTACGGGTTATGAGTTCCATAATTCCTATCTCGTTTACAATTTACAATTTTATAGCCATTATGGGAGATAAGTTGAACGTTGCTCAGCAAGATAGTTAATTATGATGTTTTAGTGTAAGTTGGTATTAATAAATAATTGTGATGAAAAAGACCAAAAAGATGAATCGAGGTCCTTGAAGACTAGAGCGAATTTCAAAAAAAAAACCTAATATTACGTTAATTAGTAAATAATATATTATAATATACAGTCAAAAACGTACTCATCGTTGCAGGAGTCGATAACATATAACCTATACAGGTATTTTTAATATAAAATGCACCTATTCGCAGTTTTAAATATATTACTTTTTATTTAAAGAACCAATAATAGTCTAGATTACTGAGTTTTTAAGCCACAATGCCACACAAATCGTCATCGTTATGCACCCCCTTGATATTAATGACAGTTTAGTATGGCTCGTTTTACAATTGATATCGATAATACTTAATATAATAAATGATAATATAAACAAGATGACTGCCCTACCAATTTCACTGATCTTGATACGAACTCTATGAGTGTCATATAATATGCAATTAATAGTTTGACGATCTCGGGCTAAGTAACAATGTATCATAGTATAAAGTATATGATAGGTACTGAGGTTTTTATAAGGGTTTTTGGCACGGGAAATTCCCTAGATCTAATTAAATAAATAATATCGAAATATATTTAGTATCATAAATTATGATACTCAAGACAAAATCGGAAGTTATATGTAAAGCATGAAGGAAGATTTAATTGACATGTTATGGCGTGTATCACGTATATAATAGGTAAACGAGGTGGCCAAATTGTTGCAGGGCAGTCAACTTGTTAATATGTATTGTATAACTATTATAGAAAACCAAATTTTCATTCTGAAAAACACGAGAAAGATAATATAGTCATTAATAATGCTAAAATGTTACAAGATAATATCAATTTATATGTGTCATTGTGGTCTATACAAAATGGTTATTTGAAAAGTGTGAAAATTCGCATTAATAATTATGTCGGTCATAAAGTTGAATACGAAAAAAAATTGTTAAACTTAAGCCAATGTGGTCGTGTTATTATAATAAGATTGAAACGTCACCTTTCATTATCTATGAACAAAATGTTTTTTCTTATTTCTGTGGATCATATTGACGTTTAGACATGGAAAGGTATTAAAACTGAACCAACAAACTATCGATAAACTGTTTAATACAAAAAACAATTATGTGAAAAAACCATAAAAATAATTGTATAGATTATTAAATGACATTATAAACTATAAAGACATAATATACTTATAGTAATACTACGAGTATTATAGTGGTGATTATTACTATAATAGTATACTATTATAATGTTATCGAGAGACATTAACGCACGAAGCAATGAATAAATTAGAATACCATACAATATACCAACGCACACCTACCAAGGAGAATCGATTGGTAAAATGAAAACTATGTCAATAATAGATAATTGCTCGGTAAAAAAATATTTCGAATTAAATAAGTCAGTAAAATATTATTTTATCAAATCGATAATTATAAAATATAATATAATATCACTGTTTCTATGTAATTTGGGTGAGGCATTTTCATCATTTTTAATTTTACCAATTCGTTATCAGTTATTATTTATTTCATATATTAGCCGATAAGCCATTAGTCATATTCACGTGTAATGTCCATTGGCTGTTTGTATAACAATACTTCTGCTTACGCAACCATAGCATATCAAAATGTATTTAGGTATACTATGATACACAGTTATATACTCATATAGATACAAATATATATATATTAATAATAAGTTTGAAACAAATGTTGGACTTTAAATTATCCGATTTTAAATTATTCAAATTCATGCTGTTAAATACCAAAATACATGATTTCCAAATAAAAATACCTAAAATTATTAATGAAAAGTCGTTATTTTTCGTTCAAAAATGCAGTTTTGTCAAAATAACCAAAATAAATGAAAAAATGAAAAATGATTACCTTTATAGTATTATATATCACCTTCAAAGTTGAAGTTTGAAGCAATTTTATTTAATATTATTTGGAATAAATACTACACAATGAATAATGATGTTTATTAACTCATTTTTAATCTTTTATTTATGCATATTTTATTACAATATTAATGATTACCTGAAATGCGGTTTTTGAGCTTTAATTTCATAAACAAGGAATTCTGGGATAAATACAGTTGCCCTTAGCTCATCACTTTAATACTATTTTATCGCTTGAATTTGTTTTTAATATAAACTTTTATTTGAATTATAATTTATGATAATTTTCAAACATTATTTGCTTTCTTCTACGACTCTTTAGTCTTGCACAATATAAAATAAATACAATATACATCTGTATTGGTCATCGATAAGTACCCGCACCGCGTTTCTAGCTTATATATTAATACTCAATACCCATATAAATGCATAATCTTTCACTTCAAAATGCATAGCAACGTTAATAGGGTACACTGTTTGAACTTAAATTACGCATCGCCAATGTGTAAATAATATAAAAACCATAAAATATAAATAAATCGATAAAAATAAAGATTAAATCTGTCGATGTATCATATATCTTAAACTTGTGTCGTAACGTACACAAATACAAATATAGTATGATAATATTACGATGATGAAAAATTATGAAAATGAATAGACAGATGCTGCTTGCGTTTATCAACGTAATATTTAATTTCATAAAACCAGTGATTTTGTCTTTGAACAAAAACTATAGATTCATATTATATTCCATAGTAAGAATATCGAAAATGATATTGGCTTACATAAGAAGTACCTAACGTTGATTTCCTCACTCCATCTACATTTTAAAATTAAACGATAGTTCATGATGGTTCATAATAGTTTGAAAATGATTGGTAATATCATTGGTTATTTTAACACGGGTAGGTATACATAATATTCTTATTTTCTTATTGCATATTTTAGCATGTTTCAACAAAAGAAAATGCACATTTTACTATTTTATATTGCATATATTATAAATCCTAGTCTTATAATATATACGTGCTGGGCTCCTATAGGTACATCATGTCTCTGTGATTATAAAACTCGTATTATATCGAGATTCCGACGGAGACCTTCGACTCTTCTCATCGTCTACACGTTGTATGCAAACATAGGGACCTACCTTTACTACATACATTGGCCTGTTTTCATATTATGATAAACGATCATTGTTTCACGGGTCGACGAAGACGAACACAAAAGGTGAGAGAATAATGGGAACTGGAATAGCGGTGTATTAATTGTATATTATGCAGCCGAATAGCACTAACGAGAGACCTTACCCGACGGTAATGTCAAATTAATAAATTATACGATGAGTCATTAATAATATTATATTTGTATAATAAACGAATAGCAAACGGACGTGTATAGTGTATAGTACACGTACAGATAATATCGCTCAGAGACCATTTTTTACACACAAATATTATTCTTATACCGGCCGCCGCTGTTCAAGGTTTAACCAATCAAATCAAATAGCACACATACACGCATAATATTTATTATAATATAAATATAATAATATACGATGTATAGGTAGAGTCGTAGAGATTATGCTACATACACAAACAAAAATTGTAAAAAAACACATTCTCTTCCGCCGCGCGTACACAATAGGGTTCACCATTATTATTGTTATTATTGTAATACATTTTTTATTGTAGTGGTGTGATTTTTAATTTTTATTTTTGACGCCAACGGTCTATAATGAGTGTACTTAACCGAACGCGCTAGCGGGCGATTTACGCGTTAATAATGTATAGTCTTCAGCGTCGATATCTAATCGCGTGACCGCAGTGATCCTGGTGTTAGGGTTCAGAAAAACACTCACACACAAACTCTAACACACGGACACTAACTCTAACACACACACACATACACACACACACACACACACACACACACACACACACACACACACACACACACACACACACACATATACTAACTCTTTAACACGCATTCACACAATTCTGACACACGCACGCACCAAGCACGCGCGCATGCTCTCTCACTAACCCACATAATAACCGTCCTCGGCTCGCAATTAATCGTAGTAGTTTATTCTGCTGCTTCCGAGACGTACATACGTGTGTGTGTTATTAGCATTCAACTGCACAACGTCAGTTTTGATTTTCTCATTTTTCGTCTTTCATTTTCAACAATCAAAATATAATGGCAAGGATCGCGATCAAAGCCCTCGTCGTCACGGCGCTGGTGTGCCTCGTTTTTGACGTGAGTATTAAAAACGAAAATGTATAATAATATGCGTCCCATGTACAATATTTAAATATTATGCCATTTTAACGCCATATAATAATTATCATTTTTATTGGCGTGCACGATAATATTAATGTCTCGATTAATCGACGAACGAATAACACTATTATGCGCCAATACAATAATGTTTTGTAACAGTACGTCCACAAACGTAGGTAATATTGAATTATATCTGTTTGCTATTTTTTCAATGGTCTTTTTGTACGGTTGAAGACGATCTTTATTGCTATGCACTACATTGGTAGGTATATCAGAAATACATATAGCTAGGTGCGTTGTGCAAATACGCGAATAAACTTAAAATGCTGTATACAATAATATTGAATTCTACATAATTTGACCATAATATTCAATCTTTTTTCGAATTACATTGAATAATAATATTCTACAATTTATGGCATTCTATTTGTGTTTGTTTAACATACATGAAACAATGTTAGACGAACGTCGAGCTACCATCATCACGTGGACGTGTGGTGGGTTTATGTGCAAACATTATTGCACGAAGACGATCTCATTATTAATATTATTTTTTTTTTTTTTTTATCGATCGGACTGATTTAATTTAAGTTTTATTTTTATCGATTTTATTATACATGTATACGTTTCGGCTTCAAACCATACAAAAATCCCATTCTTCGATTTCTACTCGCATGCGTGTGTTAATAATATAAAACGAGGTGTACCTACATTACTTTCAAATAAGTACTCAAAAATTATAAAATCATCAACTCACCAACTCACATTATAGGTACTCATCAAAATATTCACTTATTGAAAAAAATAATAATCTATACTTACAGAAATACTAATTTAAGTATTAATTATAATTAACTGTGTTATTAACCTAATTTATGTTACACGCACATAATTTTATCAATTCGTGATCAATTTTATATTATACTATATGAATTAGGACAAATAAACTTAATCGCATTTATTAGATTGGCACGACCATGATAATTATCAGTATTTTAAATATGACTATAATCACACGTTTCTATTTTACTGGATTCATCGTATGTGTTTGAGAAAAAAATGAACAATCGTAATCAGCCAATTATTATTTTTATTCGTTAAATGAATTTATAATCACTAAATAGAACAGTATTGATCCAAAATATATTAATTTATGGTTTACATTTTATTACTAAAATGTATATTATAATATTATGGTACGGGTTTTATTAACAGTTTACAGTATAAATATACATCCATTAAATAAATCATTATTTTAACCAATCATGAAATAATTTACAATATATCCAACAATAATTTATTTAAATTTTTCGACCTTGCCATTCGATTTTTCACAATAGAACAATGTTTCAACGAGATGATTTTATAATACATATTTATGACGGCTAATTTTACTTTTTTATTATTCAAAAATTATACTAAACAAAAGTAGGTACCTACCTCAAACACAACCGTTTATGGAAAGAAATCAAATTTCACGTACGGTTTTGTTGACTTTTATACAGTATGTATATAGATATGCGATATTTTGATATTTTTACTGCAGATGTAACAAAACAGCTAAATAATAGCTATAATAATAAATTATAGTAGCAATATTTCTCATCAAAATTAATTGTTAGAGATATATAATATCAATTCATAGCCTAATACTAACGCCATACTTGAATACTTCATATATAACGTATAATTACCTAACTGATTGATAAATTAACATTGCTATATAGTTAGAACTTTAAATTCTTAAGAAATTATAAGAAACATCAACAAAAAAACAGTTCCACTGAAGATGTTTTTTTTTTTTTTATAATAGTATACTATTTATTAATTATTTAAATATTCGTAAATTAAAGATCTAATATAACACGCACGTCGCCACCTATTGAAGTGGTCAATTTATAGCAATATTCTGGCCATTGTGCAAAGTATAGGTAGGTACAAATGTACAATGCATGTTTTTATGTATTATTTAATTTAAAAAACGTTTGCATGGCAGCAGAATGGACTATTCTATTAAGATTACTTATGTGATGGTACATCAAAAGTAAATTTATCATCGTTCATAAACAAAATTATCATATTATGACACATTTAAATATTTAATAATGCTTAAATAATAATAGCGTCACTCATAATATATAGCCATATAGGCATATTATATTACACACCTACAATTTATTATTATTAACTTTAGTGTGTATATCTGTGTTCCTCAGTATTTCTGTACACTGTAATTTATACAAATATAACACAAAATATATAGGCACAAAAATACATAATAATAATGTTATCAATTTTGTATAAATGTAACATATTCAGTCACTGCATTCATTAGTAAATCAAATAGTTAAAAACTGTTACATGATTTGTAAACAAATCGAGATTTTTTTTCAACCTAAATAATTCTTCCACAATATGCATGTATACATATGTATACCTACTATCTCCGTCATGTGTTGAATTTTACACTTGCAATTACGCGCATAAATCATATAAATAGATAATAATACTCGTGTAATATATAGCAATCGGATTTGGTGGTTAACGGTTACGGAAATGCTAACAAAAAATTATAAATAATAAAAAAATCTATCTATAGGTATACATCTATAATCGTGATATTATGTATACCTACCTATGATATTATATGTATGACTCGAGAGTGAGTTGAAGATTGGCCATCCATATAAGAATAATGTTAATTCTCAACGTCTATTTCCCAAATCAGTCAAATGTATAATAATAACCAAGTAAAACGAAAATAATAATACGTCTCCACATAATTTGTATTCGGTACGGCGTTTCGACCAGCAACGATGTCCAATAACGATTTCAACAATGAAGCGAAACGTTAAAATATTATGTCAGTCGACGGGCGACGACGGTGGCTGTGATTTATCTCAATTCATAATTTTATCATCTGCGAAAAAAAGTCAAAATTTGTCATTCATGAATTATGCATCGAAATAAACGATGTACAGATGCGGCGAGATTTGCAAAATATTTCGATGAGCCGGTATTATAATAATAATACATGGCCAATCGGAACGGCGCATAGTAAATAGGTTGGAATTAATTCATTTGTTGCATGTAAAACAAACCAAAAAATCAACGACAACGCGTAATCGCTGAAATTGTCCGGATTTTTTTTTCGTATAAACACAATATAATGATATTGTAAAAAACAAAAATATATACCTATGCAATTTTAAAATTTCAAATTGAAATTGTTTCGATCTTGCGATCATATAAATACAACGTAGAAGCCTTGCGCGCGTACATACTTCTGACTCAAAACTCAAAATGCAGTTAATTTTTTATTAATCAGATTAACGGTGCAAAATAACAGATTACAGATCCAATGAGAGCACATTATACACATGTCGATCGATCTCTATACAGACAATTTATTTACCTATAATATAACAATATTAGCTTATATAGTTAATAGTTATATATGTATAATGATATAAAATCCATGAGAAATTCCTAAAAGTATTAAAACCGCGAAATGTTTTAACAGCAAAAACAACAAAAGCGAATCCTTTTTCATAATACAATTATTTTTTCTAGTTTGTGCTGATTTTCGTAATTAATAATAAAAATAATACACGTACAACATATTATAATTATGTATATTATATAAATTAGATACTATACAAAAAAAAAAATCAGCACAATATGTTTAGTGAACATTTTTGTTCTTTTGACTTTAAATGAATTCCATAATAATTACAAAATCTTAACACATCGCCTAGTATAATGATTTGGATATTATACAGTTGCAACACTGATTATACGATTCAGACCATAGGCAACTTCGAATTCGGTAATGGCTCATTCACTTATCTTTATATTAAACGATTCGAAACCCAAAAGTACAAAATAACATAAAATTATGATTATTCTATTAAGGTGTAATTAACAGTACCTATACACACGTTATTTTCTCTTTTCACTTTTATTGATTTCGCTGCTAAAACATTTCACCATTTTTATTTTCACGATTTGACTTTCGCTATTATATTTCGTGGTTTTGACAAGCACCCGCCACCCAATATAATCATTCTTATTTCTCATATTACATATTGATTTTTTGTAAATAAAATTATTCATCGATGATTAGAGCCTAATTTAAGGGTACATTTTGGGTACATCAAATCACTCCCACACCGGCAATACTAAATAACTTTCGTTTTTAAATTCAACTATTATCTGCTGTCGTCCTAGTAGTATAGGTCTAGTGGTTTAGCAGAAAAAATATTTTACAATATTACATCGCGAGAGATAATAAAAATAGGTAATTAATACTGAGACGTTTGGTGGCAAAACATTTACTCAAACCGCCCAAACACAATTAGGTACCTATAGGTATCAAACAAGAAATTATTATCATAATCACATTCCGTAAATCGAATGCAACTAAGCTATTCAAGAGCCCAACGATTATGTAATACACATTTATGTATCATGTAATGTTAGTAAAACAATAACGAGTAGATATAGCTAGCTATTATTGTATGCTTGTACCCAAGTAAAATAATAATTGATAACAACGCACTAACATTATACTAATAAAATCACAATATTAATATCATGCGATCAAATAATGAAATAATAATATTAAAGTATAATAAAATGCGGCTGGGTTTTGTGTGACTTTTGTTGTACCTACCATAAAAAACAATGGATGCTAACGCGTTGTATAACACTATTGAAAAAAAAAAAAAATAAATAAATATTTCTTCGGTATTGGTTCCTTTTTTTCGATTATTCGGCACACTCGAATTTAATAAGACGTGTCGAAATGTAATATAGCATATTGAGGTGTGCATGGCGAGGAGAGCGTTATCGTTTAACATATTCACCATGATATTACAATTCAATATAATATTTTATACGTACATTTAAATAATATAATTCAATATGAATATAATATATGCTCTGGTAGGATTATTAAAATTCGTTTGAACGACAAATTCGAGACATTGCGAGATATATCGCATTTAATATGTAGGTACGCCGAAAAAAACGAGACGACCGAAATCCTACGCCCGGCGGCGCGCGATGTTCGCAAAACCAACAATTTTCTCGTGCGCCGCGTAATCATGTAATAATATTCATATTAATGTAGAAAAATGCGACCGTAATAATATTGTTTTATGCTTAGCGGTTATTATATTATACCGTGCGAGTGTCTGTGACTTAACTCACGTATATAACTATACACAATACACGGTTATATTGTACCGTGACTGTTATATTTTATACGATCCGTAGCCAAAACATTATACCCGTGTACGGAATTCAAACGAGGGTTGGGGTTTTATTTCCGAATTAAAAAAACAAAAACCAAAAAAATCCGTGTGGTTTGTTTTGATTATTTAGTGTAGCCGCGGGGCGGAAACACTGCAACAACCGATGCTGGATAATCTGCAGGAGGCGGCTAAGGGCAAGTTAAATGATTTCATGAATTCGTTCAAGCAATCCGCGTCGGAAACACAACCCGGGCTGGGTAATCTGCAGGAGGTGGCTAAGGGCAAGGTGAACGAGTTCATGAATTCGTTGAAGCAAAAGGCGTCGGATACGTACAACAAAATGCAAGGAGCGGTCCAAGAGCCGGAAAACACCAAAAAGGTCGATTCGCAGCTGAACAGTTTCTTCAGCAGCGCGTTCAGTAGACTCAAGAGCACGTTCAGCTCGACCAAGACCAACCCGGACGATCTGTCTAAACAGGAAGCTATCAAAGCGTTTGACGATTACGCGGTGAAACATCCGAAATGAGCCCGACCGGACGGCGGCCAGTTATAATATATTATAATAGACTAACGGAATATATGATATGACCGATTTTCATTAACACTGCTTTTAATATAATACTGTATAATATACATTATATACCTGCGATTAGGTTAGAGATTTTATACTTTTTAATTTACCATGTGCACCAACTTACGGTACATGGTTGTACAACGATCGCTAAATATATAAGTATATTTCACTGTAAATCGAAAATATTGTCAATAAAATCGGTATCCTGCAGTCTAATTTTTGTTGTTGTTCTATTGTTGTTGTCTCTGTGTTTGTCGTCGTTGTTGATTTTGTTTTCGTATATACGTTACCGACAACAATGCATAATTAATTATGTCTAACAAATGTATATACTGTTATATTTATACTATAAATTAATTACTTAATTAATATACCTACCCACTGATTAAAAAAATAATGTCTGGCGAGACATGCCTAACCTAACCTACAACGGTAACGGTTACAACTCCGATACGTATTCTAAGAAGACAATTTTTTACGCATATACTTAATATATGGCGTATGAATATGTTTTGTAAGTAAATATTTTAAGTTAGTTTGATAATATCCACAAATAATCAGACTGCAGACACAAATTTCAAAATGTACTCATCTGCGAGTAATTGTTTTCTTTTAAAAATGCCATAGGTATAGGTAAGAGGAAATTATATTCAATTTTGTTAGGAAAAGGCTTAGAAATAAAAAATATAGTTTCCATAATATTAAGGATGTCGGTGATTTATTACGGAGCAAAAATGCAGGCAATTTCTAGTTACGTAGAGCAGCGGCCATGCCACAGTCTACAGGTCGTACAGATTAAATACAATTGAACCACTTCAACGTTTAATAACGACTTCACTGGAAAAACGATCACGCCTGGTACTTTGTAGAATAGTCGGATTTTTATAATTTTGTTAACTATTTAAAACGAACTTTTTATTCAGCTAATATTGAACTTTTTTTGTATTAACTTCACAAAATAATGCCACAAAAATACATTTCATAACTCTCGACATTATTTAGACGTTTATTTTAAGTTATAAAAATAGATTTTTCAAAATCGGGATCCACATCGATCTAATAATAATGTCTTTATCTGTCAAATAAAAAAAAATATTATCGAAATCTGTCCATTTCACATTTTCACGGGGCATGAGAGCTTTTCCTGTGACCTGCGAGGCAAGTTTTTGTATTAAAAAGTAAAAACTCGTCAGATACACTTAATAGATCCGATAAATTATTAATACAATATTATTAATAACCTGAATACAAGACGTATAACCGTATATTAATCTTAGCCTAATTATACAAATTTGTATTTATATTATTTAAATATTTGTTTATGATATTAAAAATAATAAAGCTCCAATCAAAAGATTAGCACACTAGTCATGTAAAAAAGTGTACACTACCATAAAAAAACAATATACATTTAGATTTCCGTGAAGCTTTAATCTAAACTATAATTTAAATACAAGTCACCCGAAGAACAATAAAATCTTTATCCCCAGATAGTCTATTTTACGCTTATAAATATTTATACAAAAAAAATTATTTCATAAAATGAAATTATCTACAATAAAAAAAGAGTTGCATGTTGACATGTTTGTTTTAAAATTATAGTGAATAATTTAGTGCATTTTAATATTTAATATTGTAATAATTTGTTTCTTTTTATCAATAATTATATAACCAAAAAATACAATTCACAAACACATTATACATGCGCTACTGTATAATCGTGTATTAGTGAGTTGCACTATTTTCTACCTTACTCAACTTATACGTGTATCATAATACTTAAAACGAATACCGGAAAACTGTTTGCAATGCATTGATGCTGAAGAAAAAAAATGTGATATTGCATAAAAATGTTTATAGTATTGCGTATTTGTCTTGAATCTTGATATACCAACGATAATCGTAGGTAGGTAATAAATAATAATCATTACTTTTAATAGTCCACTAAAAACACTATGTACGAGCAACTCAATAAGTGCGTAAATCATGTGTACCACTATAGATCGTATTTTTTCTGCAGTTTGAATATAATTATACAATAATATTATAATATTTTACATTTTTACCTTATTATACATGTGTGAATTACAAATAATATTATATAGTCCGATCTATAATAACGCAAATGCGAGTAAACAACATTGCTAAATTATATTATACGATATAAAATTAAGTATATAGTAAGGTAAGAGGTTAGGTTAACGAGTTTTCAATTTAAGACGTCGTATAGTGTTCTAAGTTCTCACTATATAGTACTATATAGATAGAACCGGAGAAAAAGTCTAGAGCAGTATATAAAATGTGTATTGGCCGTGAATGCCACAACTATACAGCTGCAGCAGATGATGATGAAACATTGGCGATTTTCAGTTTTCACACACGTACGGGTTCTTATAGCCGTAGAGATTCAACACGTAAATGGAGCACAAAAATATAATATTATAATAACACTAGAAAACCTTCACTGCAATTATCGCACGTCATACACGTCTAATATCATGCACTTGCGTCTTGCAGTAACTACATCGATTAGTTAATCTGACTTCATCACAGTAATATTATGGTCTTATAATTTAGTTTATCTACGTACCTATAGTTACCTATATTATAACACTGTTTACTACAACTGCAGCTGTCTATATGTGTGTGTGTAGTATTTAGGTTTTTATCATGCGATATGGGGGGGGGGTATGATTTTATCCAGTCGCCCCACCTTTAAAGTTAGAGGCCTTATTTCCTTAAGTTAGGACTCCGAAAACTTTTGCATACTATATACAGCCTATGGGGGAGGGGTTGATCCCCTTGATCCCCCGCATAAATACGCTACTGTGTGTGTGAGTGAGTTATAAATTA
Organism: Sitobion miscanthi; assembly: GCA_008086715.1. Taxonomy (NCBI): domain Eukaryota; kingdom Metazoa; phylum Arthropoda; class Insecta; order Hemiptera; family Aphididae; genus Sitobion; species Sitobion miscanthi. The sequence goes on from CM017797.1 coordinate 40,296,022, forward strand.
TAATTAATATAGTAATACGCGTTTATGCACTTTGGACTGTAGTATACTCAGAATTTTTTCGATCCCAGACGTACAATTTAAGCCTCGCTTAAAAATACATGTCAATCTTTCATTAATTAATTCATCCATGGATCATAATTAAAGCAGTAGCCATATATAATCTTCTAAATCGCATTGATATTTTTTCAACTCGCAATAAATAATAATGTGTTATTCTAACAATTTAAATGAATAAATTAAAACCAGTTTACAATCATATGAAGAATCGTAAACATTAAAAAAAAAAAAATAAATAATATATATCCACATATTATATCGTATTATTCTCGGACCATAATTTTGTAAAAAATACTTAGCCACCTCCGGTACACGTAAAGCGAAAAAAAAACCCGGTGAAATAATAATATGTAACGATATTAATATGCGCGTGACCCTGTGCACTACTGCAGACATGTGCAGGGCCGTGGGCGTGTTATACCTGTTTACGAATAACAATAACAATACTGATTTACGTGTACGACGAGCACCATGTCCGTCACATCAGTGTTATCTATATAATATTATGACCAGTGTATCTATGAGGTTGATTTGTTGTTTTGTGTGCAGTTGGCCGCGTGCGATCATCAACAACATGGACAGGACGTGCTCCAGCACTCGATGGCCGACAAGGACGCAACGGAGACGTCCACAGCGTCCAGCTCGTTCAAGGACAAGTTCAAGGGTTTCGTGGCCAGCGTCAAGGAGGGAGCGTCGGAGACACTGGACACCCTGAACGAGAAACGCAAGGAGGCGTATGCCGGCACCAAGAAGATTGTGAACGGCGTCATCGACAAAGTCAAATCGTTCAACAAAGGCAGCTCCGAGGAGGACGTGCCCAGAGTTCCGGATTTGTCGTCGGAAGAGCACGTCAAGGACGCCGCCAACAAGGCCAAGGACGCTGCCAACAAGGCCAAGGACGCTATCGTCGACAAGACCCAGGACTTCATGAAATCCGAAAAGCTCAATTGATGATCCGTTTACGACATCTTTCCAATCACACTATTCATAAATTTTAATTATACCTATATTTAATCGTACAATAATCATATTTCATTTTTCACGCATTAAACAGTGAGCTTCCTTATAAGCATCCGAGACAATGTTTTGTCCGTCGACGCCATCATGAACGCGCGTCACAATTTACATTTAGACATTTGTAGACAGTTAAGACATGTCTTAGACGGATGTGTTTACATTGATCGTCTTGTAAACGTGTGACACGCGTTCTGCGGTGGGCCGTTTTCCATTTTTACTTACATTAAAATACATCTCCATTACATTTAAAAGTATTATCTGTGTAAGCACGATAAGTGTAAGCCGACAATATTAAAACTGTCAATATTGTCAATATCATTAATATTAATACTTATATTACTCTCTATTTATAGACTTAAACTATTACTATTATATGAATATTCGTTAAATTTAATACAATATTGCATTATTTTTTCAACAAAATATATTTACGTATTTATTTCTATTTAAAATTCATAAGTGGTTTTATATTTCGACTCATACCTTTTTTTTTTTAAATGAACCGTTTACGGTAGTCAGTAGATACATCAAACGTTTAATAATAATATAATATAAGTATGTACGAAATAGACATTATGTCCTACAAATGTGTACAAGCAACTAAATGTACCTAATGAATCACTCATTTCGTACGTATTACGTAGTCATAATATTAAAAGCCATACAAAAAACAAGAAAGTCTAAAGTCCTGTGAGATACCCTACAACTAGTTAGACTTCAATATCCACAAATTAGAAGTATATTTCATTACATCCATACGTTTTATTTCAGTAATTTGGGTTATATGTTATTATGTAACCATTACACTTCAATTTCGTCCACACAATTTAAACGCCAGATGTATTGATTTTAATAATGTTGTTTCTATAACACGTAAAATAAAATAAATAATAATTATTGAATCAAGAAGAGTCTCGTTAATCGAAACACAATATTCCCACAATCAGTCTTGCCTGCAAATTCGTTTTCGGTAGTAATTATAATAAAGTACATTCATTGGTGCCGATCTATATTTTATGTCCTAGGAAAAAGATACTAGATGACCCACCTGCTTGAAACTAATTTTTGTAGCCTGCCATACAATTATTAGTTATTATACTATAATATATTATCATATATATCATTTTTAAATATTATAATCATGTTAAAATACCACAAATCGCTTATAACCACTCACCGACCTACTCGCTGATTAAAAAAATTTTTGGCGAATTGGTGTATCTGACAATTCAATGCGAAGTTAAATCGGTTTTTTTTTAAATTGCGGGATAATACTATAGTGCTATTACTATTATGCAATTAAAAACATTATCTACACATGTATGAAATCTAAGCTTTTATTTATGAATTCCAATAATTCGATTATACACGTCTACACTCCGATTCTACACTATGTGTGTCGCATTATTGTAACTCTGCTGTAAAATGAAATTAGTGGATATTAATTTTAAAATAATATTAATATGAAACATAATATAAGTTATCTATTTCCTATAAATGTATATTAGATAAACACTTTATCAATATAGATGTATATATTTTATATTTGTCAAAAATATTTAGTATTTAGCAAAATCCATCATTAATTATAATTTAATACGCCCTATGTCAACCTACACTGTCAACAAACACTAAAAATTTCACTTTTAACTGTGGAGAATAATGCTGTATACATAATACAATATTTACGATTGAGGTCAACGAACATATTCCAAGAATACAACATGCACAGTACATTCGAACAATATTTTAGTACCTATAATAATATTGCACAAAAATAAAACAATAAAATAATTTTAAAACTGTAATTATTTCATTCAAATATGAATTTGCTCCAATAATGCAAATTATTGCAAGTATGAAACTTCTTAACAGAACTTAGAAGTACCCATCACATTCACTTGGCGTGTAGATAATTATTTTAATGTTTGAAGTCCAAACTCTATAATCACACCTGCCAAGTTCGGTACCACTTTACGAATTTGTTGTTAAATAACATAATAGGTACATACCTAATTATACATAAACAATAATCATTACTATAAGCAGGTTAGAAACAATAATGCAATTATTGCCATTTAGTGTACCTGAGATACGTGTAAAAAAATATTTTATTACATTACACCTATAGGTACGTCCTGCGCACATCATATTATAAACATTGCGTATTCGTGTGTGCAGTTATATTTAAATCCTTAATAAGATGATTTTATTCTATTGTTTTTCACGTACACTTTCAATAATATAGTTGCGTACCAATATGAAAAAAAAACTCGATCAGAGTGCAATAATCATAATTACCTATTTCTACATATTTTCCACAAATCGCAATACGTATAGACATTATCATACCAGCATTTATTATAGTTCATACAATTAATAATATGGTACCAGCCACTGTTGAAATCGCCGTACAAACATAAAAACAATTGGATATTGTTTAACAAACAACGTGATATACATAATATAATATAGTGATAAATCTTTTTTTTTTTTGTCTTTTATCTAATCCCGTTTGATAGTCGAATGACGATAGACGCGTAAAGCAATAGGCATATACATAGTATCATAACGAAATCCATCAAATACCGTACACGGTCAGCAAACGATCTATTTAGTATTCAGTCGACACGCACGCCGGTTGATAGGTAACGTAAATGAAATAATATTTGGTTCAATTTTTTTTACACCCGTCCTAGCTCAGAAGAAGAAAAAAAAAACTATGATCGTTTCCCGTCGTTTGCTGAGTGGTTTCCTGATGATCGCCTTAACCATGTCCGTCCTACACGTAAGCGCAACTATAAAAATTACAATACAATAATATATAACACCTATTGTGTTATACTCACTATTTAAATTATACATATTATTATTTTTCTGACATTTCTCTTTCGACGGTCTTTATCTGCGATGGAATATTATTATTATTTATTACGAACTCATTAAATATTTTATGGAGAAAAGATGCAAACGAATTAAAATCATATGTATGATGTATACCTGCGCGAAATTTTACATAATACAACCATTAAATTTATTTCTCAGAATTCCAATATGAATAACAATATTGCATAATTTATGGCATTATATTTGTGTTCATTTACAGCCATGTCTTATATGAGATTATGACCGTCGATTTATGCTGTATACGAAATTTCACGTTTGTGAGTTTCATCTTAACCATATACCTACGAACTATAGCGAGACTGTATAATGTGTTAATATTGGTCCCATAATATTTTGGCGATGTATCACAAAAAAAGTCAAACGAATAATTATATATTTATACATTTCGTTTTTAACGGTTTTGCATCCATCATATAAGACCAGATAAAGTAAATCTATCTCGAAGAGCCCGCTAATAAAATCTTAAAAAACCTATATAAAAATTTTTTCTCACCCAGCTATTCGTAAAAACCGTGATAAACATCAAAATAATTTTGAACGATTAAAATAAACATCAACATAACATATTTAGGTAAGCTAGGTATCGGAAATCGATTTTTGAATCCTCTAAATCATAATTTATGTTGATCTAAAATTGACTTTGACTGCATAGACCATTAGTTCTGTATACAATTGTTTAGCTTAAACTTTCAAATTTAAAGTCACCCATTTGATTAGCATTCCTGGACCATCTCCTGTTTAAAAGTATATTATGATTATAAAAGCTTATCGTTTAATGAGTAATGACAGAACTCGACTTCTGGATTAATATTTATCCGATCTTGCGGTACAACAACTCGAACATAGTATATCAATATTTATGATTTTCTTGCGAATAATCTTATATCTAATAAGGAAAATGTTCAACATAATATAATAAATTGCAACAATATATATGTTGTGTAATATAATATTGAAATGTATTCGATTAGAACATATTAGGCAGATATCATAAATCCACTTTTTGTCAGCTATAACCTATAGACGCCTATACAGACAACACACTGATGCATATGAAATATGACCGTCGTCGTATGTTGAACAGTGAAACTTATAGACATAATATAGGTACAATGCACATACACGACTAACATATTTGCTTTTTATGAACGTACCTATAATATTTCATAGTTTAATTGGACACTTGTAACTCTAATTACCGAAGTGCATGAAAATATACTTTATCTTATAATATTGTGTAATATTGTAATATTATTGTATCGTGAGATAACGCGGAAATTTGTATTGCGCTTTACACAAAAACAAAATTCCTAGTGCGCCTAACTGTAACGAAATTACGCCCTTGATAAGTACACTACTTATATATATATAAACAACGTTTAACTAAATGTATACTTAACCTGTTAATATTTATATTTATGTGTCAAGACTTGTGGAAACACAAACAATAAAGTTACAATAGCAAACAAATAAACACGTCTGTACCTATTTAGTTTTTATTTTTTTATCTTAAAATTCAGGAAAGCCTGAAGTTAAACTTCTAGCATAACCTATACATTTACTATATACTTATTTAACTGTATCGAATTTAAATGTAAAATCATTCATTGTCTTATGCGGAAAGTATAATTATTATAAACGCACAACTCACAATAAAATTTGTAAATTATATCATTCAAGAAAGTTAATGACTTACTATGCTAACTCACTTTTATATTAGTTAATTACTATAAAATAATATATTATTATCATAATACAAATCGTACAAACCTAGGCGCACTATTATTTACTTTAAACAAAGGTATAACACAATATCATTAATTTTTTCCATTAAACTATTTATTTGGGTTCATTTTTGAAAAATATTAGTTGTACATGTTTAGACCTAGTATATAATAATATTCCACAAATTTTAAACATTCGAAATCGTTAGCTAAGTATTTCCTCAAGATTTAACTAAAAATAGTTTTAAAATGAAGGTGATTAAAATAAACTGTATACTATGCTTGTGCACACATCCAATAAACGATCTTCAAAAATTTAATTATTTCTTAGACAGAAGTTTTCACGATTCATGAATTCTAAAATTACTTTTTAGTCGAAGCTAATTTTACTTATCTACCAATTGCCATAGTAGAATTACACATATCAGTAGGTCAACAGTGATAACTTCACAATAAAACGAACAACGATAATTCCTAATAAACTAGGTAATAATATTACGTAATAACCAAGTACAAACTACGAACAACTACGTCGTGCAGTATTCTCAAAGCTCGAATTCGTCGTTAACTACACCGTGTGCGCCTCTATAATTATAGAACTATGCCGCGATAGTAATCGAGCAAAACCATTTTAATCTATACATTTCCGAAGGTTTTGATACCATAATATTGAATAACTTTCGGCATTCGGAACTTTTGAAAATGTCGTGTTCCAAACTTCCCTCATACCCGCCATCTGATCATCGAGTTAGGCTGGTGGCGCTGGTCAATGTATAAGATATACATACATATATATTGTACTTATATTCAACATAATATTATACTCGTATATAGTTGTATTCAACATATTATTTTATGGCAGAGATGTGGTTACAGCGGTTGTTTAGTGGTAGATACGCGTATAGTTTAGGACCGAGGTTTAGTCCAGTCGACGAGGGAGGTTTTAAAAGAAACCTCCGCTCCGGAGTTGTCGTGGCGTGCGATTCACTCGGCTTTATGACGACGTTATAATATTATATTGTTCGCAGCAAGTGGAAAGTACGCAGGCGGTTCTGCTACGACCCTCGTTGGTACAGAGTGTACTGCAGCAAGCATTGGCCATCGGAAAACGGACGGTAGATTTGTTTTTCAAACCGGGGATGATGATACCGAAAAACCTTTTGACGGGCACGAGGAAGATTAGATTCAACACTATGTTGAACGGCTCCAGGAGGAGAAACCTAGCTAGAAAGCGTTTGATGAGGAAACGAATGAACGCCTTTGGAAGAAGGCCCACAACACTGCACTGACGTCTGGCGGATTATACTCAATATTCATTCATCAACAGTATTACCAATATAGTATTATATATCATATGTGATGACTAATGACTATCGTGATGTATTATTGCTTTAAATGAATAAACTGAACCATATTATTTGTTCGGGTTGAATCAATGTTTGCAATACAATTCACAATGTTCCTTTGTATGTGATGGACCTTGATCTAATAATCAATATTTTGTAGTGTACATCGTATATTGTATTAGGCACAAATGTTTATGTTTATATTAGATATATGTATTTAAAATTTAAATTATTGTTTGTTTAGAAAAATACCATTACACGGAAGCGTGAAATATCTAAACATTTTTTTTAAACATTTTTTTTTATGTAATACCTTAAATTTTGATTTTTGAATTAACTGCAAATGTACAAAAAAATATATAATCTGCACGACAAACACTCGACAATATTATTGAAACTTACGTTTCACGAGAACAATATCTTCTCGTCAAACACGAACACGCAAAGGACTATATTATTTTCGATTTAATATACGATTGTTTGAAACCAAAATGTTAAATTATCACGAAATTGTATTGCCGTATTGTTAAGCTAGAACATGCAAGAAGAAAAATAATAATATCAACTTCAAATTACTTTATTATTCATGTTATATTCCTTATTTATACAAGTAGAATCACCGTGCATAATATAGCTATAGTTTGTGCCAAGTGTGCAGTCGCTTATAATAATCCGGATGAAACAATATTTTACTATTTTTTTTTTTTTTTATGCATATTTTTTATTCGATTCTTATTGTGCGTTATACTTATCAAAAATTACAATACAACGTACCTACACTTTTTAAATACTTCTAATTTGGACATGGATTGTAAGTTAGCTATACGCCTTCTTAATATATTTAGCGGTTGCTTCTAACCGTGCGTGCTATATCGGAGACCCCGGCGTCGCAGGGGCGCCATTGATTAAAATCGATGTTTAGGTGGTCGCCACACCCAGCTGGTATATTGGCATTTTCGGAATATTGTCAACGATTATAATAAGTAGGTATAATACAACCGTGAAAATCGCAAAGTGAAAACATCGTGACGGCGAGAAGGTTATGATAAGGTTAACTTATCATATTTTGCGAGTTAAAAATATTATATACAAGCGCATAGCAACTGAATAAGCAGTTTACATTCAATTAAGGACAATCATATTCGAAATTACGATGACAAACAAATCAGTTTAGGTACGGACAGAATTCAAGTTCTTTTACGGTCACTTAAATACATTTAACTCTCAGTTCGACAATTGAACTAATCAATATAATTGTTGGCCATCATCACTTATCGCGTCGTGCGCAGATGAAATACAATACGTTGTTGAAATTAAATAACAAAAGTCAAAAACGTTGGTATCATTTGAGAATTACGTTTGAAAATATTATTGACTGAAAAATAAGAATATTACTAGCCATATTTCTATAGAATCGAATTAGTTGCGGCGTATTTGTTATGATTATGATGTGATTAATTGATATGAAACAAAATTATTATAGTATTGATTCATAAGTTACCTATTCGATACGATTTAGCGCATGTTAATTGTTAATATAATTATTATACAATACCACAGATGTATAGAATAAAGTAATAAACTTGATTGCTGACTGTGATACAGCGTCTGTGTAATATTAATTGAAGCTATTGGCCGCCATTTTAATTGAGGCCAATGTTCGTTATCACTCATGTTTATAAACATTATAAGACAATATGACATAAAATGATTTGTATTTAAAAATTATTATTTTTCTAAATTTATTTATCATCAACATTAAATAAGTGCAGTAAGACCCCATCGGCCTCTTTTCAAATGGCGGATAGATACTGATAATTAGTATTTTAATGTTTCTGATGGATTCATGAAAATATTTTTAACCACAAATATTACTACTTGGTCAAGGATTTTTTTATAGCTATTGCTTAAACGAAATGATACAAATCGGAATATAAAAATACCACTAACGTTAACCACCATTTATTGGCTATTAATTTCTATCAAGGTTGTAAATATGTAAAAAGTATATCTGAGAACAGCGCCTCGACAAAATCAATCATCGATAGAATTTATTTATTTTCTTTAGATGTTTAAAGCGTCTGTCGCGAGAAGTGTAACAGAAATGTACGTGAATCGGCGTGAACATATTATGGTATTTGAACGTCTATCAATTTTAATGAAATGTATATTACGTTCAATAATAACAGTTATTATTTATTAATCATCACTGGTTATTATAATAATAAGTTATTGGCTCCGTGGACTAATTTTTTTTTTTGGTGGAGGCCGGAGGGGCACCGGACTGGCGATGAAAATTAGTGGATTACCATATTTATATTGCCTGAAATATAGGTATAATACGCAGATACATTGAATAAATCGTAACTATAACCTCGTTTGTAAAATATGCATATTTAGATAAATTCGATTTTAAAAAGAGGAAAAATAGGTAACCTGCTGCACTGCAGTACTCGAGTGTACATCGCATTGGGTAAATCATTACTAAGTACTTATATATTTATATTGCTGTACTGAAGTAATTTATTTTACTATTAGTAAGTTGAATTAATTTTCGACGAAAACATTGCACTTCAAAATATCATTGTGTGTGTACAGTATAATAAAATGTTCAAGCACCTACCTGCGAATGATATTTTTAAATTACAAAAAAAATAATACTGAAATTGTTATTCTTTGTTCAAATATCTTATTTCTTTTAAATTTTAACTTAAAATGCCTATAAAAAAAACTGTTTTAATAAATATATTTAATTTTTTGATTCCAGCAATAAAAAATTAAATTGGGACCTTGTACTTATTCAATTTTTAAGCTATAATTTTGAATATTTTGTAAATTTTTAACCACAAAATTATTTGCAAATATTTATGATTTTAACAATACATTTTTATTAAAAAAAAGTCGTGCCTATCTATCTTTAATATTTTTAAATAACTATAGTACACATTTACCATGAAACCTCATATTAAATTTTCGAGTTTTTGGACTGTGAATTTTTTTTGACATTTATAGAAAAAAACTATTATATGTAAAAAATTATAATATTAAAATTTTATGAAAATTACAAGTACCTAACTACAAACATTTGTTATTGAATTACACCGAAAAAAAAATCGATTTTTTTGAATACCTACTGGTTTTACGTATACATTTCTATTTTTAGTAATTTTTTTTACCCTGTTGTTTTCAATAGTAGGTACCTACTTGGAATTTTTTACCTTTGGTCCTCCAAAAATACCAATTAGAGCCAGTTTTCTACCAGAAACCCAACCATTAAGTTGACTTAAAATGTAACAGTCACAAATGGTGATGACGGACGGAAAAAAACACACATCATTGTAAAATCAATACATTCATTGCTCCGCTCAGAGTCCAATAACAATGTAGGTAATTTTCCTGTTAAGCAATTTGCACAATTACCACGAACTCTATACTAATAATTGTGACGTGTTGAACACTATTTGATCTGATCCAATTGTTACGTGTCCAAGAACGCTGCATTTTTTAAGGTCACTTTAAAAACAATACCAAAAAATATTCAATCACAAAATCCTAAAATTGTAATTTATCGTTTGCACGGAAACGTTTGCACAGCCAACCAAAAATTGGCGGTGTGGGCTTTGGTGTATGGATTCTGTCTACATGCCCATCGTGGCATAGAACTCAAAAGTATCGACTAGGTGCTATTTACAATTCATTTCCTATTTATTAACCACACTCAAAGTTGAATATTGAAGCATTATTGTTATACAACTCCAAAAGGTTAAGACGGACACAAAAAACAACCCGCACACACACACATTAAATAAAACCGAATACCGATAGATTCATCGCTTCGGTCATGTTTGAAATAAAAATGTCGATGTTAAGATTTAAATGTTCCATTAACGTCGTAAAATATTATAAACATATTATCGAGCTGATAAAAATAAAAACGAATAATGAATAATGATAATGCGCCATTTTATGGGGCCTCCTAATTATTTTTCGCACCGGGGCCCACAAAGCGTTGTTGTGGCACTACTGTTATGGTTTTTTCCTTAGAACGCGACGGCCGCATCCGCAAGCGGAAACGATGGCGAAGACGACGGCGGCGGCGGCGGTGGTGCAGGTGGTGGCAGTGTCGTTGACGGTGTTGAGGGCGTAACGCCGTCACCGTCGCTGATGGACCGAGTGTCGGGCGTAATGGACAGCGTCAAGATGCAGGCATCCGAGACGCTTGACGGGGCAGGGGCCGCGGCCGGGAACGCGGCGTCCGTGCTCAGTCGCCTCCAACCGAGCGTGACCAAGCCGAAATCGGAAATCGGCGGCGGCGGCGGCGGCGTAATTCGTATTACTGAAAAGAAACTGCCGTCGGGCGACAACGCGCTGGGGCGGCTGCAGGAGACCAAGGGGCGCACCGTGGCCGCGGCCAAGAAGGTGATGGATGAGACCATACACAAGCTGCAGTCGACCGTGAGTGACATACGGCGCACGGTCAGCGGCGATGACTGGGACGACGTCGGCGGTGACCGGAGAATCAGCAACGCGCTGGACAGCCTGCTCCGGGCCGTCGGCACGGAGGGCAAGGCGGTGTTCGAGTACGCGTCCGATGTCATCAATGAGACGGCCGACCGTGCGAAGGCGGCTGTCGACAAGGCCCAGCAACAACAAAAGCCGGTGCGACGGCCGAACCAACAATGATTATAATTCATAATGATTAAATACTATTATAATATAATTATTTCGCGTTACATGACACTGTTTGCGAGTATACGTCATAATACTATAAAAATTATTTTATATGTCCGAAATTGTCCGTTTAATAATAATTGTACCTTTATTAATTAATAATTATTAATAATTATATACTGTTTTACAATATATTATTTGTATAATAATATTATTTCTATGAATATTTGTGACTTAGCTTTACATTCCTATGACATGGCCGTACATGTAATATTCTTACAATATTTCTTAGGTAATATTATATTATTCAGACACGGCTTATGACAATAATAACAATTCGTCTCATAATAATATATGAATGGAATTAAATTTTAAAAAGTACGTACTAAAACGTATCCACCTATGATACAGGGGCTGTTAAAAAATTCACCTATCACAGGTGCATATCAATATAAAATAATATTGCCTAGGTATATATACAGTGAAACCTCGATAACTCCAACGTCTATAAGTCGAATTTTCGATAACTCGGAGGAATATCTTCGCCCCTGCATTTCAATAAGTACACACAATTTTTTCTATAACTCGAATAAAAAAAATGTGTATAAATAGCTGAATAAAAGTAAAAATATATTTTAACACGTATAGAAAAAACTAATATACATTTTTTGTAAAAATGTCAAGTATTTACTTTTGTCATTCGGTTTTGAATAACAACAAAATAAGAAAATCGTGTCGAAAAAATGTCAAAAAAATCGAACTTCAAACGCTCATAAAAATTAATTTGACATTTCGGCAGGTATACTTTTTTTTTATTATTAAAGGAAAAAGGTACTAAGGTAGGTATGTGAAATCTTGTTTTAAATTTTCAAATATTAGATATAAAAATCAAAATTTTATTCATTTTAACATTTGAAACAGCGAATTTATAATTTTAGCTTTTGGTTTTTAGAGGCCCCCTAGATTGGAGGCTTGTGTGCATTTCACACCTTGCATACCCAATTTTCGCGGCACTATTAGTTACTGTCTAGTGTCTTGTAAGATGGTAACAACACATGTGAGTGAGACGTCTCCTAAATAAATTCATACTCGTTGTCCGTTAGTGTAATATAACTAATACATCTACGTTGTAAATACAATTATTTAACTGTATTCTAATTATATACATGATGACTAGATACTAGATAGTACACCGTGGCAAGTGTAATAAAATATTAAAATCTGTTTTGATATACGACAAATTAAAAAAACTTAAAATCATTCGACTTCAATCAAGAGTCTCTGCAGTGTTATGATGTTATTGAGTGTATAATATTAATTTAAATACATTTTTCCGACGACCAAAATGAGACTGGGACAAGGACCTTCAATATTTATCCTTATTCCTACGGATATTTCAATTCCGTTCACTATACAAGTATATGATTATAGCTTTATAAATCACTTTCTCGAAGTAGGGAGGGGGGAGGAAGAATTGGTGAATTGCCACACAGCAACAAATATAAAATCGCTAAATAATCAAATAATTATAGTACATTTTTTGGTATTTAATAAGTAGATCATTTTTATAAATAATTAAAATTAGTCTTACTTGTATGTCATACAAGACTATTATTAACAATAAATAGATAATAATAACTTATATTCGGGTCTCAATGATAAATAGATTGTTAAACATTTGTAAAATAAAATATTTTACTACGCATTATATTATAAGTTGTTGTTTCTAACGTGTACGCATTAATCGTTTATATTTCAGTGTGCTGTTTGCCAAAAATTGGAAACATTTCGAGTTATGAAACAACATTTAGAGGATCTAATGGCAGGTAAAACAATCGTTATGCTTGACGATCATACAAACTTTAAGGCCAAGATCCAAAGTCCGATCAATGAGTGGAATAAGGAAGCCACTGAGGCTATCCAACGTGGTACAAATGTATTAATGGACTCGTTTCGGTTGACCGATGAAGCTATTCAAAAGTCCACTAAAAGTGTTAAATCAGACATCGAAGATGACAAGAAAACCAAAAAAGTAACGTGAATGGTTTGACTATTGCATTGAATAAATTCATGTTTTACTTTTTTTTTAGTAAAATATAATATACATTATTATTATTATTATTTTGAAAAAGTCATGGTAAATCATAATAAATGAAAAACGTTTTGTTGCGTCATATTATTTAAAATAAGAACATCAATATTTATTAATTACCGAACAATTTAATTTTAAGTACCCTTTGTGAACACTTTCTGGAATCTATCCAACGTATCAAACATTATTTAGGTAATAATAATAATAAATAATTAGTTGTACACTATTTCGCGATCGCAACATATTGTAGGTATAATTTAGTATAAAATATTATAAAATATTAATGCATATTAATATATTATTGTTTAATATTTAACAATAAAGAATATATCACATAGCGCTATCTATGAATTTGTTAATGGAATCATCAACAATTAACCATATTGTTATTTTTTTCAATCGATAAAGTAAGTTAAAATATATTATGAGTCACGTGATCATAGTTTATAGTAATATACTTAATAGTTCCATTTGATTAAGTACGAAAAAGTTAAAAGGTGTAAATTAAGGTAGGTATTCCTAACCTCATAAAACAATAGGTAGCTTCTCTAATACCTAATAGCCAATGGCCAATAGGTAAAACGTTTTATAACAATGAAACAATTTTAAAAAGCGGGCAAGTAGGTGGCCCTCTGCTGTACAGTAAGTATATCAAAATCAAATGTTCGTAATTTTGGAGAAATTTGTACAAATTTAAACTTTAAATGCTTGAAAAATAAACGTGATGATTTCTTTTTGGTATTTTTTTAAATTTTGTTAAAACAACTTACGAGGATCCTTGTTCACAAATTTTTTTTACCCAAAAACCAAAATGTTATCATACCTTATCGAAAAAAAACTAAAAAGTTTCAAATGTCTATAAATAGCACAAAAAGAAAAATATTTTTTTTATTATGTCATGCTAATATGAGTATTTGGTAAAAAATCTAAATAGGTACCTATAGGTAATTTATTTTTGAATTACACCAAAAATAATATAAATTTCTTTAAAAACGGGTTTTGAGCCAAAATTTTCATTTTCCCTAATTTTTTTTTTCCTGATTATTCCAATAAATACTTATTGTGTATTTTAAATTTTCATTTCCCAAAAGTACCAACAAGATGAATTTGCTATCAGAAACAGGCCTCAACGTTGAAAATCGAAGCATTTCTTCTGCTATAGATCGTATAAATACACTGTACACAAAAATACACTTCATTGAAAAAAGTACAATAGCTGATTATATAAGTACTAGAAATACTGATAGGTTTATTATTTACAGACATATGAAAAATAGATATTTATATTATTATTCAGACAATTTTAAATTTAAAAAAAAAATTATTTATTAGATTATATGGCGATTATTATTGATTTACAGTTGTAAAGTAAAGACCTAGTTAAATACTTGCTAATAAACTTATAATAGACAATTTTGAACAAGTGGAAATATAAACATTTCCAACGAATACTGTCATAAATCATAATTAACATTATAATTATGTTCAGAACTTAAATGCACAGATGAATAATAATTATGAAGTTGAAATCACTATCATAATATGTTAGGGCATTGTATACTAAATTATACATTATATAGGACATATTTGTGTCCTAAAATAAAAAAATGCACAATATATCAGTATATCAATTATTTACAGTTCAAAAAGTAATAAAATAAAATTTTTTCAGAATATCCAATATTTTTAAAACAAAATTGCCTATATTAAACCCCTTAAAAAATGAATATGAAAAAGATATGTCTTCTTGAAAATATATGATTTTGTAGCAAACAACAATACCATATGGTAAAATTGCATTGACAGTGGGTTCCTGAAATAAAATTTCCCTTTAACGGAACCTAATTAAATTTACTATACTCATCAGTCATCATATTCGTTATAGTGACCTGTGTGTACGGATCGGGGGTACGCGAATATGTGCCGTCTGTGACTATTTTGATGATAAATCATTACACTGTCTTAAATTAATAACAATAATAATTATATCTCAGATTTCTACAGTTGCTTACAGATCGTAAACAATTCTTTAGAATACACTAATACAGGATGTTCAAGTAGGGTACACCACATAAGGCGTATGCACCTGCGCAAGAACATACGGTTAAATAGCAACAAGTAGGAACCGCCAAGACGAAAGAAAAAATTAATGTAATGACTAATGGCACGACCAGACCGACATCGTTAAGAATGTGGATTTCTGGAGGTGCATTTAATAGTATTATAAAATAATGATCCCTATAGCCCCGATGCGGGTAAAAAATGTTGGCCTTTTTATTATTGCCGATAGGTTTGCCTTATGGACCGTAATATACATTTTAAATATATATATAGATTAGGTAACACGGCACCTTATAGGCACTCAATTATTGTCCATATACGGTCTACGGGACCAACCGTAACGAATGCGTGGTGGATTGGATATTATATTACTATGATTTATGAAAGGTTAAAGAACTAAAAGATCTATATAATATATAAAAAAATGTACAATGATTATCCGAAAAAAATAAATTTGCCCAACAAATCTCATTACTGCTTACCGTGTTAACAATTTTATCGAAAAAACCAAATATTAGTTAGTACCAGTAAACAGTGTTTAGTAAACAGTGCTAATTAACTTCAAATGTATTTTATTACCTATTGTTTTATTATTTACAATCTATTATTGCTTTATTGAAATTAATTAAAATGCCAGTACTGTAAATATTATGTCACTATCAAAGTATCATTTATAAAAGTAATATTTTTAATTTTTTTTTGACAAAAAAAAAAAGAATTAAAACGTTATTTGACGTATATGACGTGTATTAGTGTATTACTAAAATTACTTTTAACATTTTATAAATAATTAAAGTATAAATGTATAATCCGTACTCATATGTTTCATATTACAATATTCTTATTGTTTAGTTGTATATTTCTTTATATTGGGTAAAATGGCCAATGGGTTAATGACGTAAAACGCAGATATATTGATAAGACACACTAGTGTGCACACCAGTAGCTACACACAACGTTTTTACGACGTTTTATTTAAGCGTGTATGATTCATGGGTAAGGGGAAACATGCATGGAATAAGAAGGGCATGGAAAAAAGATATGACAAAACGATACACCGGAGAGACTCTCGGATACGTTGTAAATATAGGTACAGAATATCTGGATTGGTTCTAAGCCATACAATAGTTCCTTTAATAAATTAATGATAACATTTCAAAATTTGATTACGTGTCCAGAGCTGACATGTTTTTACTGTTTAAGTATAAAAACTTGTCTTACAGGAAAAACTCTCACACCTCGTGAAATGGTTAGATTTCAATAAAATATTCCTTATTTGAAAAATGAAGACTTTAAAGTTTACTCAGATCATATTGAACTCTAATTTCAAAAAATCTAATTAGAGAATAGATAGGGGTGCATAGTGGATTTTGCTCTTTTTTTTTATTTTTTCGTGCCCTAACAATTTTTTTTACTGAGTAATGGGGATGACACAAAAGCTAATGCCCAATTGGCCCAATTTATTTTTCTTAAATTAATGTGGACTTAATTTTTTGCCAATGTTACTGCATTGTTATTTTCAATAAATGTATTGGACAAATGTAATGAACTTTACACTATTTAATATTTTCGATTTTATTTCATACAAGTGTGTTTGTTTAGTAACACATTTGTACGGCATTAACCGTTCATATAATATAAGTATAGTATAGTCATGCAGATTGCAGGCTGCGGTGACCCACTACATCCATATCCAAAGATTCTTCTCTCTCTCTGATCACAATAATAATTCTTTCATTCCTATATTAATTATGTTATACGTTTTACTGTTTTAGGTATTATTAATCGTTGTTATTGAACTTTTACTTTTTTAACTAAATGTATGAACTGAATTAAGTGGATACCTAATATAGGTACCTATATGGTATATTCATTAATATACAGTAAAAGCAGTGTATACTATTTAAAAACATGTAGTGATGCCTGTGGGGTGCCTGGGGCTTTAGGGACCTTCAGCTTTTACGAGTTTGTGTTAAATTGCAATGTTAATTTTCACACATTATGCACATGAAACGCGCTTTATACACTTTTAGATTCAGCTGTTATCTACTTATAATTTTCCGAACCGAAAACTAGATTGCATAATATTTGTACATTATTAAAAAAAAAAACACATCGTCGTAAAACAATGTGCCAAGATCGCTCCGGTAAGAATCT
The DNA here is from genome assembly GCA_008086715.1 of Sitobion miscanthi. Taxonomy (NCBI): domain Eukaryota; kingdom Metazoa; phylum Arthropoda; class Insecta; order Hemiptera; family Aphididae; genus Sitobion; species Sitobion miscanthi. The sequence goes on from CM017797.1 coordinate 40,314,054, forward strand.
TATGCGAAAAACCGGAATATTTATACAAAATGAGTTTTTGGTTTTTTTATTGTAAAACATAAATGATTAACCGTAGAAACTGTTCACCAAATATTATTTATATTCGCACTTTCTAGACATGATATTATAATTTTCAATACATTTTGAAAATGTTTTGTTTGAAAAAATTATTTAAACACAAAAACCATCGAAAATCTGCGCCCGTGGTACCTCGAGACAGCCGGATGGATGTCGATGACACTTCAAATTTGCAGGTATCTAAAACCAACGCGAATATAATTATCACAGATCGAACCTCCATTGGCATCGTATTTGCATATTACATCGGACACGTCGACACAATGATAGTTGAGTACAGCCGGCGACGATGTTATATATGTTTTTTAGTTTATTATATTATATTATTATGTAACATGTGATTCGCACGACCACACGTAATTCCAGCAAAACGATATATTGATTAATACCTGCCACGGCGGATCGTCAATTTTATTCGTTCGTCGATATCGGATCTACGCACACAGCATAAGTACGAATCATATTCCTTTTCTCTGAGCGCGACCACACAATTATTTTTAATCTAAACGATTTTCCCTATATTTTCTTGTCAGTGTTCTATCATATTTTAACGGATAGGATCAGCTCGCGTGTGTATATAGTAGCCAATAGGCCACTACGTTATAAAATATTCGATATCGTAACACACTTAAATATATGCCTCCACCGCTATATATACAAACATAAAACATATATTATATATTATAATATGCACGTAAAAAGTAAACGTTATGCATAACCGTGTAATCTAAATAATATATTATATAGGTTACGTTTTCAATCACTCGTAGGTTTATTTTACATATTTAATGTGTACCTATCAATACACGCACATCCTTGATGGCCTCTAACTTTATCCTTTCCTACATATTATTATATAATTTACCTATGCAGCTTGGTAAATCGTTATACATAATATTACATACTGTTTTTTTTTCAGTTCTACACCTTCTACTATACCTATGTCCATATGACTATATACACGTTTTTAACTAATTGTTCTATAAACGTCTCATGAGATTTCTGTCTTATCGATTTTTCTACAACTATATAAGTCCGTTGACTCATACGTATTCGCCATATTATACTATGTGTCCGCGAAAACTGGGTACACTCTATAACTCAGTTTCCTACATTATTTGGTACTCTATACCTATTTTAGAATTATTCTGGAAGATTTATGGTCCAATAATATAGTTCCATGTCCCGCAAACAGAATTCAAAATCCACACACTCGATTGACGACGGTCCGACCACGACGCGGGCCGACCCTGATGACAGGAGAGATCATCGTAAGGCTTAGATATCGGTAGGTGGGTATTTCCTATTTTCCGCCTTAATATCCACAACTGTCGGACGCCATCTTCGGCTTTGACAACGAACGCCAAACCAACACACTCACGGCAGCTTCAGTTACACTGTTACGGTATCTATTACTGTGATGATTTACGAGTTAAGGAATCAATCGGTACCCAAATCCCGATATGTATCGTCCCCGGACTTTCACCTGCTCACATCAACCTGCGGATTTTTTTTGGGAGTGGCTTCAACAGGATATATAATACCTAACCAAACCGAACTTTAAAAAAAAATAAAAACGATGTTAATTTACGTTGTTTATTTTATTGTTTTCATTTCTTTCTCATAACTTTATTTCATTAGGTAAACATTTTAAAACCTACCAATTAATTAAAAAAAAAAACGACTATGAATAATTAAGTAAATCAAATTCGGTTTGAAAGTTAATATTATCATCGGGTAAGTGCATTATGATATTACAACACACACACACACACACATAAATATTTTACGGTGTAAAACAACAGGTAACATTAGGTCATCATTGTAAAAACGTCGATATGCGAGAGGCATTAGATATAACACGCTCTTGTCGACAACAGCGCTTTACAACACGCCTACACCTGTGCACAGTATATAGGCAGGTACACGCCTTACACCACACACCTATATATGTGCATTTGAACATTTCTATACATTACATTATACAATATCATACTGGTATTACGTTATTGTAATAGGTATTATTATTATTATTTTCAGTTTTGATTATTATTTAAATATTATGCCACCCCATTTGAATATAACGACGACGTTTCCGCCGCCAAACTCTGGCGATCGGCGGTCGGCTCGCACGGAACTGGGTGACGTTACGCGGGCGGCGGGACCCCCCAGTTAGCGCCCGTCCGTCCGTTTCACGATTATATATTATAATAATATCGCGACGAGCCTGCAGACACACACTCACACACACACACACACACCATATTATAACGACAAACCATATCGTGCTCGTGTTTGTGGATTTGTGTGTGTGTGTGTGTGTGTGTGTGTGTGTGTGTGCACGAGCACGAAGAGATGACATTGACGCAAGGTCACCTTGACCACCGCCGCTACCGATCGACAAGATAAACACACACTCACTACCGCGGTCCACCCACCATACCCACCAACCCTCTCACCCGCAACAAACCATCATCGAGATTTACCATAATTTATATTTATATTATATATGTTTGCAATATACACACGCATAAATACTCCCTCACTCTCACTCACTCGTTCCCACTCTCTTCCACAGGTATATATTATGTCACATCGACATCAATATACTTCCTTTCTTTTAGGAAAATCGTTTTTCTTTGACCATCGCATATATTATTAACTACCACTTTACCCTCTAGACCACCCGCTCAAATGTAGGTATTAGCAATACGTAAGTTGACGTTTTTCTACTAGGTACCTATGATGTACAATCATACTTCACATAAATGTTTTCCGCTTAAAAATGTGTACCATCTGCAGTGTCCAGTAATGTTCACCCATTTTAGGTAGAAGAAAATTCGTATTGATAATAAATTCCTTATAATATTTTATAATCCGTCACTCTGATTAAATCAGCGTTTAAGCTTTACAAAATATGTCGTTCGTTTGAAATTAGGATTTAATTTGAAATCCAGAAAGCATGATAATGTAAATTTGTTTTCAATAAAATTAATAAATCAATTTACTCTAATAGGCAAATTCGAATATAATCGATCTCATAACTATTTTTCGAATTTAATGATTTATTGCTTTTAAATTCAATATCAAAAGACACTGTGCTGGTCCGTGCAGTTATCTTGCAAACAGGTGAACACTGCGCTCCAAAGGACAAAGGTATATCTGAAAACCAAAATGTCGGAAAAATAAGTTTTTTGATTTCATAATTTTTTACCTTAAAATTATCATGTTTCATCACTTTTTTTCACCTTTTAATTTTTATGAGAAATCAACATATAGAAATGCATTATTATTTGTATTTTCCAAACTTTCGATTATTTTTACCTATTTGTTAAATTTTTTAAAAGATACTGAATTTTACTAAAGTATGACAACATGCAACTAAAAAGTTAAATTTTACAATTTACTGCAGTACCTCCATTATACCTACCTATTTAATTCAAATGTTTTGTGTTTTAATGTTGTCAAAGATAACAACAAAAATTACATAGGTAATTCATTTGTATACCTACAATTATTATAATATAGGTAAAAAAAAATTGTAATACCTAGACACAATACACAAAGACGTTAAAAACATTTTAATGTACTTATGTACATACTAGTATTGATTATAAATAGTATTTATATAAAATAAATCAATGATACTACCTACCAGTCATTTTATCAATGATACTACAAGTAAATACCTTATACAAAGTATGTGAGAAGGGAAATCAAAAAAGTAATAGGTATAACTAAGTAAATACGCATTATATTCACCAGCATAAGCTGCTTTATTTTCTAGGTAGTAGGTCCCTAGGATATGTAACATTACTGGCATACTCCATTTTAGATTTTGAGCGAAGCGATGAATGTATTGATTTTACAATGATGTGTGTTTTTTTTTATTTTTTTTGTTGTGTCTGTCATCAACTTTTAGGAAAGTAAAAGTGCTTGGATTTTCTTCAACAGTAACTTTTCTGATAGGAAAGTGAATCTAGTTGGTACTTTAAGGGGTCAAAAGTAACAATTTCTCAATAGTTTTCAAACGCGATGAGAAAAACAAAAGAAAAATTAAGGGAAAACGGAAATTTTCACGCAAATTCTGTTTTCGAGAAAATCGATTTTGGTTTTTGGTACAACTCTAAAACAAATGATCGTAGGTACATGACATTTTGACTGAATGTTTATATTAGCATTTTCAATACACCATACAATTTTCCAAATATTTGGACTTATTTTGAGCTGTTACGGACATTGACAGTTTTCAATTTTTTTAGTTTTTTTTTCTATAAATATCAATACAATTTTATTTGTTGGTTTAAAAAAGCGTAAAAATTTAATATAAGACTCCTTATATATCGTTTTATTAGCAGTTGAAAAATATTAAAAATAAATAAATATATTATATTATATATTATATATAAATTACTTTATTTACAATAATATCATCAAATATACTTGGTAATATCATAGGCTGACTGACCGTTTCGTTCAGAATCGTTTTTCTTATACAATGATATTATATCATTGGATTCAAATTTAACACTATCCATTACAGTGACTCACTTGTAACCTACTGTACAGCAGAGCGACATCCACTTACCCACATTTTTCATAGTTTTTTTATAGATAATATTTTAAAATCAATTGGTAAAAGCTATATTGTTATTATTACTTTTTAGGTCATTTATAATTGTTTTTACTATATTTCGGCTCAATAAAAGAAACTCTTAATTTGCTTTTAATAGGGATATCATGAAATCAATTTTCGTTTTTAATTTAGGTTTTACTGTCTTTCTTTTTTAGAAGTTAGAATACACATTTGCAAGTGTAAGTGTCTAATGCTGTATCACGTATTCTGTTCACTGTATTTATCTTTTCTAATAACTGATTGCTTTTCTTATGTCTCAAAGTGCATGGTGCATCACTTTCATCAAATTATGAGTCATTTTATTTCATTATAATAATATAATCATAATATCATAGTAATTATTTATAATGGATACTATACGTGTGGTTTATTTTTCTCGTCATAAACATTATTAATGATATATAATTATTTATTATGTACCTACTCATCAGACGAATGCACATTGTGCATAATAACATTTAAATTGTAAAATAATATGTAATAAATGCTCATACAAAAATAAAACACAATCCTAATTATTATTTATCAATATAGTATTCTTTTATTTTGATTCTTTTTTTTCTGGTTTTCTTTTTTTTCCAAAAAAATGTCCATAAACAAAATGGTTGTTTTTTGTTTTAAATTAATAACATTACACAAAAAATACATGTAAAGAAAACCCGTTTCAGTACACCATATAATCATGTATATTATGATACAATGTATTTGGTACAGGCAGTATAATATATACAAAAAAAAAACATAATGACTCGGTTTTGCTTAAAAAGTGCTACAAAGCTTGGCACAGTTAAAAAACTACCTAATATAAGTTACTTAAAAAAACTTAACATCATTACAAAAAATAATAATAATCATAATAATAATAATAATAATAATAATAATTATGATAGTAAAATGAAATATCTAAATATTTCATTTCATATCAGAGTTAGAAAAACTCTAAAAATTACAAAAAAAAGTCTGTACATCAACAACAAAATATACATAAGAACATTAAAATTGCAAAGTCAATATTATTACACAGTTTTGTCAATTAACATTAAATAATAATGAGAAAAATTTATGTGAACACAATGGTTGTTTTTGATTTCCAGTCAAGTTGAATAAAAATGTTTATACTATTATAATATATTATATTATTCTACTCCTTCAATAGACATTAAATTTACATATTCATCAAACTATTACAACTAATAAATATATATAATATTATGTATTATCATTGTGTTGCGACATCATTTAATTGAATTGCACAAGATAGAAAAAAAAACAAACTAATACAGCATGAAAATGTTTAATTAATTGCAGAATTCGAGTTATTTTCTTATTTTTTCTTCTTTTTATTTTTAAGGAAGACTCGACGTTTACTTAGACAAATAAAAAAAATAGGGAGCTTATTATTATTCCATCATTTGCAAAAATGGTATAAAACATCTTTAAGTATATTTATATAATATATATTATAATAGTATATAGGTACTTCATATATAAATTACCTACTGGCTTTCACATCAGGTACATATTACAACTGTGTGGTAACAAACTATAATATTATTTATAACTAAACAATAGTAGGTATAGTTAAATGTAAGTTTTACATATTTTCAACCTGTATTTTATATTTGATACATATTGCTATTTCTAATATTCTTATTATTAATTTGCATACTTTAAATACATTAGACATAATGAAAAAAATTTGTTGGATGACACAACAACGCACGCCAACATTAACAATAACAGTTCACTTACCTAATAATAAATCAATCTACCAAGATTTCTAAAATAACATTCTTTTTCTCTTTTTTTATAAGCATATTAAAACCATATAACTATTATAGTGCATGCAAACATACATATCATACTATATTATATTAAATATGTTTATCATTGTTAATTTTTTTTTAAGTAAGGTTAGTGTATAGTATTGCAGAATTAAGGCACTTACTAATTTGTACTGAATTATTTTCTAGCTAAAGGGAATAAGGATATATTGTTCGTCAAAACTTTATTCATAATTTTAATTTTTAGTTTTTTTTTAATACATAATATATTTGAAAACATAATACTTATTCTATATTTGTTGTCTTATCATCATTAAGGTTTATCTATTTTTTTTTGTGTACCTATATTAAAGTACTTCTTTAGTACTAGGAAATGTATAAATATTATCTTATACGTGATTGCTTTTTTATCATTATTATTATTAATATTATTAATATTTGGTGCGATATTATATGTAATATGTATGCAAATAAATAATAATTATTAATTTAACACTGTGGAAAAAAATTAGGAATATCGATTTTTCACAAAATAATAATGTTTTGTTTTACACATGTCAACATTGAAATGGTGTAAATATTTTAAATACAATTTTGTCCATTTACTATTTAGTTAAATATATTGAAAAAGCACACATTGTCAAAATATCCATTAACACTTTGTTTAGTATGAAAAAAAACCTCAGCATTTATTAAGAACAGTCCCACACAGTTTTTGAGACAGAATACCGTGTTAACTAGTCGCCAAAGTTTCTTCTCATATTTAACAAAGAAATAGAGAATATGTTTGAAAATTTCACAACTAATAACACTCTACAAATATTGGAAAATCAAGTATTTAAATTGAGCTCCTTCATAACCATGCTCTATTTTTTTTTAAGAGTACACCATTTCTATTTTAATCTCTAATAATTATTGAAAGAAAAACAAACAAAAAATTGGCACAGCAACTTTTAACATAAATAATTTAAAACGAATAACAAAAAAATTCAAATAAATAAATAAAAATAATCCTAAACTAAAAATTCATAACAAAAAAGAAAAAGAAATATATATATATATTATATATATTTAAAGAAATTGTCAGAAAATTAAGAAAATCAAATTAACAATATTTTAAATTAGATTATTTACAGAAGACAAGAGAAATCAACAGCTTAATATTGATAGACATAAAATAATAACAATAATAATAATAATTATTATTATTACTTTATGCATATTTAATATTTATACACATATATTATACTTGTAGTACTGAATAAATATTATAAAAAGCTTGTATAATTTATACATATTATTATTTTACTTTTATTTTTTTTAAAGGAGAGATCAATTGTCGGTGGTAGCAATATTAAATTAAATAATAATAATTAATAATAATAAGTAAACAGCAGGCTGCAATTATAATAATCAGTCGATGGATTCCGATTTGATCAACACTGAGGTGGCCGTGATGGTAGCAGTGGTGGTGGCAGCCATTGTAGTGGACTGTAGATTATGAGGTGGAGGTGTTTTGGGCTGACATGGTGGTGAGGTTATCACGGACACTGGACTAAATCTCTTGTTCATCAATGGCAAACTGTTTGATTTCCTATGTTCTTGATCAATACCACCGCCGTCTTCCCATTTGATCATCGTACAGTCGTCTACCAACAATGGATCTTCTTTGTTCATATGCCTCTTCTGTAGGAAATGAAAAAATAATCATATATAAAATAATTTTCAAAAGTATAAAGGGTTAGGTTAGGTTAGGTTAGGCAATAATGTTATAGCATAAACAGGGCCGTATTTAGAAATGATGTGCTTATAAAGAGCACTTATGAAATTTCGTCACCCTTTTGGGCAGGCAGGAGGTAGATAAATGTCCAGTGTTAAAAAATAAAAATTATAAATACCTACAAAAAATTATAACACATCACTTGTATTTTAAATAAAAGAAGTTAAGTTTCCACTCGTTTTTCTGATTTTTTTATTTTCTAAACATATATCTTAGCTAGTTCAGAACTAAGTTGCAAAACAAAATTTGCAGAAATCATTGTTTTGGAAGTGATATCCTTCCGAAGTTTGCCATTTTCTGTTTTTACGCATGCGCACAACGTTGCGGTATACTGTCGCGGCGAGTTGAACGAATTTTCATTTTTGTATACATAATAATACCGAAAAAGGTAAAAAATTAAAAATTAAAAAATCATGAACACTTTATAAAAGCAAAAGCTATAATTTTTTGCCACCCCGAAAAATTTGGCGTTTGGGGCATTTATTCCATTCACCGCTACTCTTCCCCCCCCCCCCAAATGGCAGCTGCAGCATAAATGTTTAAGTTGAATAATTAATTTTTATCAATTCTGAGTAATAACATGCACGCACCATGTTCAATTGGTTTTTAAGTAATTCGTTCTCCCGGACGAGTTGCTGATTTTTTGACTCGACTTTTTCAAGCCGCAGAGCGATCCGCTCAACCAATCCAATCACTTGCTGTCGCGTCGTCTCCTTAGCGTCGCTCAAGGCGTCTAAAACAGCGGCAACTTGCTCCATGACACTGGCGGCTGTAAAAAAAGATGATTGACAATTATAATAAACAACTAATGAAATTCTTAATGCATGAAAATCTGAACAGACAACAAATCTACTCGATAGCTTGATGGTAGGTTTACTCACCGACACTGTTATATCTCCTCTCGGACTCTTGAATTGGGACGATGTCCTTGTTTTCCTGTTCTCCGTCGTCTTTGTATTTGAATTTCACCTGAAAAAGATCATCCGAATATTATAATATAATACTAATATTATGATAACGAGAGAATCAATAGCAGACTATAAGAACACTTGCGTGTTCAATGTGCTGCCTACGCGCACGGCGTGACAACGTTTACTTACCGTCGGTTTGGCAGTGTTGTTGTTGTTGTTATTGCTGCTGTTATTATTATTGTTATTGTTGTTGTTGTTGTTGTTGTTGTTGTTGTTGATGATGTTGGCACTGTTGGCGTTTTGGTGGTGATGGTTGTGGTGAAGACCCAAGAGATTGGATGCGTTAGCGTTGCCGTTATGTTTGGTAGGCGGTGCCAGCGCGACGTTCGGTTGAAAACTCCGGCTGAACTGTTCAGACTGCGTGTGCGATATGACTTTTTGCGGGTCCACTAGCCTCGGCGGTCTTTCCCTCTTGATCATACTGCGGTACGACACAAAAAACAATTTGAAATTAGTGAAACGTTGAATAAAATGCATATCTGCAGTAAACAAACAAGAAAAATGCGGCGACGTGTCTAACCTGTCGTTTCTGTACAGGTGATGCGTATTATTCATGTACATGGCCGCGGGTGGTGGCACCCATGCACCGTAAAAATAGTGGAATGGGTCCACCATGTAGTTAGGCAGAGTGGGCGCCATGCCCAGCGCAGAGTAGTAAGCCGCCGTGGGCACAGCTGGCGGCGCGTCCTCAAGCTTGGTCCTCTTCAGCGACGGCGGCGGCGTCTCGGCTCTGGACGGGCGGACCGTACACGAGACGGGCACCAGTTCCATCAACTGAAACAGACAAAATATACCGATTAGCCATCAAACGCAGATGTTGTTTATTGTTGATTTTTTATTTTATATAACCGTCGTCCGATTAAAATTATTATATGATAATGGCGTAATAGGTATGCGCGTGTAGAGTAGCGGTAAAGTGCGAGTATAGAAACGGATTTTTGGCGGTTGTCACTTCGGTGGGGTTTACTAGTCAGCGGCATAGAAACCCCTTTGCGTATACTGTCTCTATAATTATATAATATAAATATTTAGGCTATATCAAACGATGCTGGGGAATACCATATAATATGCATACACCAGCGGCGCTACTTCAGTAATGTCGTTACAAAATGTCTCCCTGTCCGCAGATATCAACGACTAAATTATACAAAGAATTTCAAATGAAAATTGAAAGGTATTTTCAATATTTCTTTGAACCGTTTATTAAATTATATTTGTTGCCGCATCCCCATTATCGATTTATACTCGGAACTATGGAATTAACCACATAGCTGAGCAATTTGGTACGCGCACATAGGCATATGAACCACAATATCGGAATATATCGATTCGGAAAGTACGTGCGCGGAGCAACGCACGAGCTGCAAAAGTCGCGGTTGCGAAAGAGCACCTATATATAATATATTAAACAATTTAACTTTTGACGACCGCAAACCACGGCCTACGCGTCGGCTTCATTTATAATAATAACATAATAATACGAGTTCGGCAGATTTCTCTCGGGTGAGATGGGGAAACTCTGTACCCGCAAAACCCGTTGTTGTTGCCTTGCCTAGATCGTGAGAGGAGGAGATGGAGGCGACAGTAATGGTTAATTAGACACGATGCCTATTTTTTATGATCAATTACTAGATTATATACATGTTATTTTTTTTCTTTAAAGCGAAATATACGCGTTCATTGCTCGTCGTAATATTTCTTCTGCCGTGTGACTGTGACCACGAAACACGTCGTCGCGTGCGCAATTAGGACTGGAATCGAATTGCGTTAATGGCCCATTATTATAGTACTATCATAATATAATAAAAACGAAGATGGTGGCAGGTGTTTTGAACTTACCGATTCTCAACGTTTTCAAAACCGTAAAACCTACACAGAAATTCGCGGCAACAGAAAGCAGAACAGCCTTCGTCGGAATTACATTTATATATAATATTCATTTATTATAATTTATAATATTAAAATCAACATTAAAAAAACTCTATATTTATAGATGTCAGTGTTTTTATAATTTTTTTTACTCCCAAAAATTTTTCAGGTGAAAGTTCAAAAATATAAAAAACATTTTGTAGCATAATATACAGAAATATAATATATAAACGCACGTATTACCCGGGTCTGAGGTATGTATATATTTATTTCAACGCGAACGTTTAAATCGATTGTTGTAAGCACAAAGCACCCTTCTCCTTTCATAGAATATATACGACGCAGAATATAATAATAATGTTGAAAAAAGAATTGTACGAGCAAGTTTATACAAAATAAATGGATATCAAATAAAAGTGAAATGGTTACGAATACGGTAAAGGTCTGGGATTTATGTCGTGGGTACATCTCAGTTATTAAAATTATTTTAAACATTTCAAACTCTATACAATATACATAGAATATATTATAATATACTCTGGGATAACAAATCGAAACCATTTAGGTGGGTGCATTTTAAATATTGAATCGTATTTTGTTTTTAGACCCTACTACCTATCATTATTCATTATTACACGTAATTCAAAATTAATAATTATACCTGTAACGCAGAATAAAAATACAAGTATTTCTAGTATTTGTAAATGCGACAACGTACTTAGCGCTACGGACTAAAACAACAACAAAAGGGCCGTAAGTCCCTGTATAATATTACAGGTACAGAATATGTACAGCGGATAATAAACAATGGTATATTTTCGTAAATTCTGTTTGTTTTCCGATCAAATATTATTATAGATAGGTATAGTATGATATACCATATACGTGTATATATGCGTATCATCAACATCTCATCGAAAACAGGTCAAACACTGCGGCAGCGGCGGTCTGAGCGAGAAAATCGATTTCGGTGAAATACACCGTAGTGTCGTATATAGCGTGGTTGCGGCGGCGGCATCACCACAAACCCGACTAAAGAGAGAAAAATTGGCTTGGCGGCACGTTGAGGAATATAATCGATAAGGGGCGTGGTTTGGAGGGCGGCACGCATTACACTACATATCGCATATTAATAAAACTGTGCACAAGTACACTGCACACAGTTCACACACAAAGACGTATAACTTTATGCGAAACGCAAAATACAAAATTAGATAAAATTAATTTATCACACCGGAGTAAACGATATTACGCGGGACGAAAAGTCAACCGGGAAGACCGATAACATAAACGGAAGCGGCGGCGGCGGCGATGGCGTTCGATATGTTTCAAATGCCCGACGGCCGACGTCGTCCGGGCTACCCTATCTCCGCGGGTGCAAACCCACAGAACTTGTATATGTTGACGTGTTGTGGTGGTAGGAGGGGTAGGGGGGAGTATTTTCGTAAACACGCTGCTCCGAGCTAACCGTGACAACAAGCGCCACACTTAGGCGGTTAGGTCGGATGAAAAGCATTTTGATCGAGAAAACAACTACTACACGTTAATCAGGTACACTGTGCACGTGTGTTTGTCGCCCAGCCTATTGTATAATATAAAATTACTATACTTATTTACCTAAATACACTCACGCGAGCGAATAATAATACGGCGATGATCGAAATCGAACCCCGGGGTGGCGTATTGATCCGTCTGGCGGTGACGTCACGTCCAGACGTCCCTTGCAGACGGCGGCGGCGGCGACGTGAAGCTGCCGCGCGCCGGACGAGGGTGCGCGGTTGCAACGGCTGACGGGGTTGTATGTGTATGTGTGTGCGAGACAAAGGGCAGTATAAAGTCGTCGGGAGCGCGGGGGCGTCGGGACACGCGGAGCCGGCGGCGGCGGGCTGCCGGATCGAACCCGAGCGCATCGCGTCTGGCGGCGGCGCCCCGCAAAGTATACGTTTATATGGTGAGCAATGAGTATATATATATATATGATATTGTAATAAAATATTATTATTATTATTATTATCATTATACTATACATACAGAGCGTGCACAGAAATATACGAGCGCGAAAAATATAATAATCCGAGTGTGTGTGAGTGTGCTGAATATAATATATATATATATGTATACTGCAGTGTATGGCGCGGAGATGACGGGGTGGATTCGCCGCGGGACACGCAAGATAATATAATACAATATATCATATAAGCAAAGGTATACGTTTTCAGAACAAAGATCAAGAAGAACAAAAATCTCATATTATACTACCACCGACCGAGCGTCGACCGATCCCAGTTCGGACTGTGCACGAAACGTGTAAACCGTAAAACGTCAATGGGTTATATCACTAATATATTATATTGTTATATACGACACGTGTGTAATATACGCATAATACGAACAGAACATAATATAATATATTATAAATTATGTATAAAAACCGAGTCGAACTAAACGCGTATGGATCTTTGGACGGGACGAAAAAAAAATATGAATCCCTGTTAAACAGGGTCCCGAAATGCACAAATGGCGTGTGATGGCCCGATGCAGTAGGTCGTTACGACGATAAACGTATACGACATACGCCTGCGATGATAATACAAAATAATATTTTATTTTATTATGTTACCGGGCGGTCGTATATACTCGTAAATTTCACCGCATTCACCACCGCCAATCGCTGGGCAGTGGTCTGGTGCCAGTTAAGTGCGACGAGGATCGGGTCCGGTACTATGACGTGGTGGAATGGGTGGTTGGTAATAATAATAATAATAAAATAATTATATAGGTGGTATATTATACGGACACGTCGGGTTTTTACACGGTATTTAGGTTGGAAAGAAGATAGGTAATATAAATATATAATATATGTTATGATATTGTGTTTATGACTATACCTATATAAGGCTAAATGAGCAAAACAAAAATTCCCCCCCCCCCCCCCAAAAAAAAGAATAAATATTTTCTAAAAATGATACAACATGCTATATTTTGAATTCGGAAGGGCGACTAAGTCCCTTCAAGCCTCCCTCCTATTTGCACCAGTGGAAATGCGACTTACTTTTCGGGTGCGGGGCGCCCAAGTCATCCAACAATATATAATACAATATCGCACATACATTTACGATTTACCTATAGGTTATTCGGCCTACGCACCTCGGCAGCCACCACATTTATTTTTATAATGACGAATGCGTGTGTGCGTGTATAGCACGCGGCGGCCACAACGAGATTTTACTGCGCGATAACACCACCGTATTTTTTCCAAACGCAGAACAAAGGATTTCGTTTTTTTTTTCAATATTGTTGTTAGTAAACCGTTCACGACGAATTATTGAAATCTCTCTAAATACTTGCACAGTTACACATAATTCAAGCGTATAGAAAAAAGTATATACCTACTTATCTCATTGTCGTCGCAAACGAGTTTTTTTTGGCGCCGGATGTAACACAATATTATATTAAATCATGGTATACAAGGTGATCCATTTAAATGTCTACACCCATTATTTCGATAATGTTTAATTGTTTTGAGAAACTTATATTTTAACAATATTTTCTCATTACAAGTTTTTTTTAAAATACTTATGACTATATTTAACTTCACGTTTGAAATTTGATTTTTATGCGCCAAAGTACTCCAACAAATATGCTGTTTAAGAATATGAAGCTATAACTGTATTTTGTCTTTAAAGAGTAAAAAAGTAAAAAAATGATATAATGATAAAAATCGTAATAAATGTTTTTTAGGAATGACATCGAATTATGGATAATAATGAGTGAACATTTAAACGGATCACCTTGTATATCGTATTTTAACGTAAACTTATAGATATACGATTATTACATTCCCTTTCTACGGGTCAAATGATTTAAATAATCACTGTTAGGTATACATATCGGGATAAAAGAGAAAAAAAATCAAATATCCAAGGGCAATTATTACAACATAGTCGTGTTTTTTCAAGTCTTTTTTTTTAGATGTATTTATACATTGACCGAATAACTTATACCATTCGGCGAAACAATAGAATAGAGGGACACGTGGAATAGTCATATAATACATAATTATAATAATAGTATATATATATATATATAGTAATATCATCGGCGTATCTATTTCACGGAGGATTCGGCGGACCTCTTTTGTAGCCGGTCGGTTTTTGCCGACAAGACGTCGACAACGACAATATTGTTCCATGTTATTTATTATTTTATATCTTTGTCGCGTATTCGATAATATTATAATAGCTAAGCATAATATAATATAATATTATAATTCACAAGGCCAATCCCGATTTCATTCCACCCAAAAGAATTGTAATTTATTTATTCCCTTAAAAATCCTTACCACGACGAACGGCGCTCGCACACACACATATATATATAATATATTTCCCTGTCATCCTGCTGCTGCCTGCAGATTGCGGGATGCGCAATAACACAGGTTACAAACCGGTTTATTTTTCGTTTTTCTCTCATTCCACCGCCTTCTATACTTTATACCATATACAGGATGATTCACCAAGCATGCACCCCCTTTCCTCCTTTAATAATGGACTTATTCAAAATCTGATTTTTGGAATTTTTAAATACCTATACTTAAAGTCATTTTAAAATTAATGAGATTTCTTTTTATTACTTAAGGAGTATCCTGTGGAGATACAAACTTCTGATTTTCAAATAAGAACACCCCATTTCTATTATATGTTATTTAGCAGATACTTTTACGAAAAATATTAAGATAAAAATTCGATCAAGTAGTATTTGAATTATTTACGTTTGCAGTTTACTAAGGATAACTATAGGTCCATGATAACGGGTTTAGAAGATAATAATATCATGGAGAATATGGTGATTTGAAAATTGTAATTATTATTATTAATCGATCAACACTTATAATTTATAAAAATGGTCCAAGCACTATAATATATAGATTTAAATACGTAGAATCTATTTTATATTTTTATATTTATGAAAAGCCATTTTTATGGACTATTATCTTTAATATTAACATTTTAATAACTACTGGTTTAAATTTTGAATTAGGCATATCGAAAAAATAGTCTTAAAGAAGTGCCTATAATTTATGGTTTAAAAAATCAGAATTTAAATAAATTCAATAGGTATTAAATGGAAAAAATGAGAAAAAACGGTGTGAGCGCCTGCTTTGAGAATCTTCCTGTATAGTGTATACTATACTCGTGAATCGTGAAATTCTCTCTTTGCGCACTACACACACACACACACTCACTTATCGTGTAAGGCCCCAATACCTGCGCACCGGATGGTCTGGTCTCCTCCTTCGCGGCGCGCAATAATATATATCGCGGGTACCCCTGAGACGCGTACCTTTGGCCGACGCCTGCAAACATCACAGGCCGCAGCCATGCACTCGAGTCTCGGACGGTTGCAGTGACGGCGGCGGCGCGATTATATATTATTGTACCGGCGGCCACAGCATCACGTCCCGCATCTGTTCGACAGCTGTTGTTCGGCCCCGACGAGAGCATTTTTGTTATACTGGCACACACTTTTCTATAATATATAATATTATATTATGATATCCGCGCGCGCTAAGACCATTGTCTGCCACCGCTGCCACCGCTGCTGCTGCTGCTGCTGCAGCCGTCTCAGCCCCGAACGCCACTGCTGCAACGTAGTTTGCCATGTTTTCCGTGTGTGTGTACGTTAATCGTATACTACGGACTATACGTCCCATTATCAAGGCCGCCGAACCGTTGGCATTTATTTATTATTATTACAGTTACACGATTCGATTACAACACGAAGCGTATAGTAATGACAACACCTTGCAGATATGATACCTATAGCCACGTAATCCGTATACGGAACGGCCCAAAGGCCAAAGAAAAAAAAAATAGTGGATGATAATCATTGTATACGGTTTAAAAACTGATCGTTCGAATCTGGCAATAGAAAACAATACCTAGTGTAGATAAGATTTTAAGAGGACGTCACACCAAATAGTTTGTAATTTTTTGAATAAAATCCCTATAGCGACTATCAGTCATCAGACGGAGATCCGTCGTAAACGGTTGTATACGATTTATAACAGTTGCTGTAAGTCTCAAAATGTGACTGTTAAATGTACACAGAACTTCGAGTACATCTGCAGATATCATACCATGATTAACGTGGGAAAGACAGAGATGATGTAACACGCGAGGAAACAGTGCCGACCGATTTGCTTGTTACCCTCATTTATATTTTTTCATTTCCTATAGTATTGTGATTTCGAGAAACAAACAATAAATTTCAGAAAACCCTAAATCGTTTGTTTAACATTGAACGAAATAATAATATTATTGTCATAATAAAATACCTAGCTCATTCGTTTTTTCATCGTCTATATACATGGGTTGAAACGACTAAACGAACAAAGGGAATTTAGAGAATAATAATAATAAAACACTAATTATCATTTATAAATAACTCGTAAAAGATATACAACGGTGGAAATAGGGGTCTAAATAATGATAGGTATGTATAATATTATAATTATGTATTCAAAAGTAAATTTTTTCTTTTTATGTCCTACGACAAATAGAAGCAACTTTATTTTAATATTTACAAAAATGTAAGCTATTGAATACAAAACAAAATCTAGTCTTTCTCATGCGTTTGATAATGAATATTTTTATGTATAGGTATTATTATATATATATATATAATTTATAGAAAACAACGCAATAAAATAAAAAAAACGCGCTTTATATAGGTGCGTAAGGTAGGGTGGGTATATCTTTAAGCCGCAGAAACAAGAAAAAATGAAAAAAAAAATCTAAGATACAAAAAGAAACGCCGCCGATGGTCGGCAACAACACGGGTGGTTATGCGCAATTAATCCGATCTCAGAGAAATCGATTTACAAAAAAAATTCGCAACAATGTGTCCGAAAACCATTAATTCGACATCAGCAAACGAGTAGGAGGCGGTTGCGGTTGAACCGGGTTTTAATTTACGATAATCTCGAGTTGCAGTATATAGGACATTATATAATAGGTATTATATAATATTATATATACCTAGCAAATTTTTTTTGTTAAGTGCCGATCAACTCCAGCCGACTATATGACGGCAAAACGACAGGTATACCGCCTGGTGCAAAGATACTATAAACACGATTACCGAATCGAAGTGATTACCAGAGTCAAATTCAAAATCGGTAAGTATACAAGTTTCGTTACCGACGGTAAAACAATAATGTTGATATGCAGTTTTCAAGGTTAGCCGTTATAGTATAATATATAATATATGCAATGCATAATAATCATTGATAATATAATATGGTAAATACACTCTTGTAAGGTAAACATTATTACATATTATAGGTGCATCGAAGAAGAAACAAAACGTCTTCAAGCGCGCGCGCGCGAAAACCGTCTGAATAAAATAACATTGAGGAGGACCCTTATTTTTATTCTGTCATATAGCGACCGCGGGGGTAACAGCGAACGGCGGCGGCCGACGACACGGTATACCTACTGCAGCAGTGGCGCGTGCGCAAGACCCTATACTTGTTTTCTTTCTCTCGTTTCTTTTTTTTACAGAAAAAAAGGTCGAGTGCACGCGCAGTAGGTATATACATTTACCTACGTCATATGTGGCTCTAATAAACGTTTCTTTGTACAATGTTTTAGGCGAATATATAGGGCGTCCTATATACAGAGGTTTCGATTGTTTCCGGTGGATTCCACACAAATGTCATCCCACCCCCTTGCACCAGCGCACAAAAGTCAAACGCTAATGATAATAATATGACTACGTGTATAGGTGCCCCGTGCGATAACGTAACCCTGCTTCAGTCGCGCGGGGCGGAACGAGCACCGATTGCAAGGAACGACGTGGTGATAATTAAGCTCGTGAAGGAGATCGAGCTGTTTGGTATGTAGGTTAGGTATAAAACCCGCGGATTATAGTTTGTGCGCGCGCGCGCTGCTCATCAAAGGGTTGTGGCGGAGGCGACACGACAAGGACCCTTAAACGGGGAGAGATGTCGCAATATATTACGGCGGCGGTGACGGCCGCGGAATATAACGCCCACCCGAAATTGGATTCTCGTTTAGTCCCGTCCCGCTTCGTGCCCGCCACCGCCGCCATCGGCCAACAGAAACGAATTCAATTACGCCGGGTGAGCGCGGCACACTCAATAGCTACTTGATTACTCTTTGTATATAATCTTCGCCGCCGTTGCCGTTTTAAAGAAACTTATAACTAGGTACCATGCTGTAATAATACTCCGCCCAACCACCAATGACCAGCTCTACCCTTTATCCTGTAACCGCAGTCACACCAAAACATTGAACAATGAACAAAACACGTATCAGTTCGTTTTTTTCGCAATTAAAGATGACGCTGTGCAGAGGTTTTCTTATCCCTCACATAGGTACATGATAATATTCCGGGCATTATTCAATATTATTTTTTCTATTAAGGCATCTGGTATAATAGTACCTAAGGTATAAATGAACGGCAAAGTCGACCGCAACAATATTAAGATCGAACGCGCACACACAAATTAGACGGTATAATAACGTTCTAATGACATGGTATGTATTTTTCAAACGTCAATATACGAAATTATTAGGAATTTATTTTTATTGATAACAAAATTGAAAAATTATGGATACGATTGAAAATATGGAACCAAAATTGCAACTTTTACATAATACCATATTGTTTCGTTTATATCGTATCAAAAAAAAAATATATCATATACTATTTTATATTATGTAAACTGTATATTATATATAATATTCATATTATTTATATTTAGTGTTGGATGGAGTTTTGCACATTAGATGAACAAATGCATATTATGTCTTAAAAATACGGTATACGATAAACCGTTCTAAGCCTATGCCGCATCTATCCATACTACGTTCAACAAAAACCAGTCGTGTCCGACTGATGATTTGATTACTATATGCTATATAATAGCTTATATTCAAAGGAAAATAAGTTACGACGTAAATAAGTCGTCATCAACCGTTACTTAAAACAGTTAATTATGAATTATATTATTATATTGTGATAGGTAGACAGTCAGAAATGTATAGTTCCTGAATCCTAAGTAATAATTTTCAGCTAACGTATCACGATTTCTGTTGAATAGAAAAATAATATAGATACGTCGTAAATGTCGGCATTGTTCAAGAAAAATAAAAATGTTCAAATTAAATTCATAACAGAATTATGAATGATAATTTCGCGTATAACGACTAAGACTTTAAATATACGTAGAAATTGATTTTCCGCCATTTTACTCGCAAAAATGGATCGAAATAATTTGTTCTCCAAACTCCGGAGTTTCTAAAAGGAACCACCATCGGAAAATGTTATTGTTTCTACAATTAAGCATTATTTTTATAATACTTTTTTAGTGTTTATGTTTTAAGTCTTAACACTAACGAGATTTGTCAATCAGTATAATTAATAAATATAACGGTTGCACTAGACATTATTTTTAGAAAGCGATGATTGGTAGATGATGTTGTTTTTTAAAGGTCTGGAGTTTAAAAAACTTGTCCACGTGTTCCAATTATCTAGTTTTTTGTATTTGAAGCATTTTTTTTTCTGATGTCGACAACGCATAGACAGACGACGTCGTTAAAGAGAACATAGAAACCACAACGCAGTATTATTCTAGATAAAATGTTCCAGGAGTTAATGATTAATATAAATTAATACAGCAGAAGCTAGTGTACAAAAGTATTATACAATTATATAATGGGGATGAAAAAATAAAAATTGAAAAACCAACCAGTCGGAAAGTGTTAGTGGCGGTGTCGTATACTTTTCATTGTGGATGCTGGATGCAGTGGCGATATTTTTGATAGAACATATTATTAATGTTATTGTAATCTAACCTATAATAATATTATAATATCGTTCCGCGTGCGCTGTTTCAGTCGACGTCCGACGGACAAGGATGTGCGTGTGCAAACGATCCGTCACATCGTCGGAAGGAGCGAGAGACTGGCACGATCGACGGTGCTGCTCTCCTTCTCTCCCTGCTCAACACAGACGCAAGTGCAGTTTCGTCAAACCAGCAGCAAGTTGTAATTTGTATTAAGTATAAGTGTAACCGTATTAGGTATGTACATGTTGTGAAAATGTCATAATGTCTAAATGTTCTTCGCCAATCGTCAATATAACCATTGTGATGATAATTTAGGGATATGTATGCGATGACGTCGCGTCGCGATATTGGTGGTACCTAAAGAAAAATCAGAAATATACGATCGCGCATCCGTAAAAATAATAGTAATAATATAACAACTGCAGCCGATATCTCGGGGAAAATAAAAACACCCTTGAATACGCGACGAGGGCTGCCCGATTTTCCACAGCGATAAACTACCCCCCCCCCCCATACGGGCTATACGCACCACATACCGAATATGCGCGCTTCGACTATAGAATACGCAGCCCCAGTTATTCCAGAGGCCAATTCCTCTCGTTCGAATAATCGCCCTTGGTTTAAACCTGATATTTTATTGCCGGTTTATACGCACTAACGCCCGCACACGGGCGAGTGCATCAGATTATTGTGCTCGAGTCGGCCGTATATTATGGTGTTATACGAAAGACAACGAAGAATAGTCGCAATCGTTATAATATTTGATATACATACACATTATACATACACATTGCAGTGTTTTCATTTAAATTTTCCGGCCCCATTTCATATTTTCCCCGATCGGTCAGATCGAATTTTGATGATGGAAATATAAAACACCAAAACCAAAGTATAGGAAAACACCTCTGCGTTATAAACCATATGTCGTGAAATATCGATTGGCAATTATGTGTGTAATTAACATGTGCAACAACCGCGGGCATGTTCTCGTATTATAATAGAGTTTGACAATAATCATATGTGCCATATATCGACGTTTTTTGTTAATTATGGTTGTTGCGTATTGCAGAGTGCGATCACGTCGTCGATTCCTGCAACTGTTCAATGAAAGAAATACAAATCGTAAGACGAAACAGAATGCAGTATAATTATACGCGTATACAAAATGAAAAAACCAATGACACCGGCGCGGCTGGCTGAAAACGGAGTCCAACGACTATAGAAATTTGCTTGCAGAGAGAAAACGGAACTGCGAATTTTTGCTCGCGTGGCTCAAAAGGGTGAACGTCAGAGTGCAAGGAGGGGACGGCGAACGTACTATATACTGTACTGTGATATTCTGTATATTACTGCCACTGTTCTGCTGATACGGGAGAAGGGCAAGAAAGTATAAGTACGTGCACATCAATTTCCAGCGGGGGTGGTGACTTGATTTTCCGGGTCTAGGGAGAGAGTGAAGGTTTGGCTACGTGCCGGTACGCGTGAAAATAAAAAAATATATACATATAAAGAGACCACGAATTTTCCGCTGCCGTCGCTATTAACTGGGTCGCATGTACTATACACCTACTTTATATTATATAATATATATGAATGTACATTGTACACCCCTCGTAGGCAGCCGACGCGGTGGAGTGCCACGACTGCAGCACCGCCGCCTCACCTCCCCCCCCTCCGAGCCACGACGAAATGTTCAAAACATTGTGGTGGCGCGATCGATTTCCACCAACCTTGAACTTATACGTCCCCGCTGTACATACACGCGCATATATACACGCGTATACGCACGACATCGACGTAATATATAGCACGCCCGACGCCCGTCATTGGTCGCAATAAGTAATAACCGGCTAAAATCAGCAACAAAAATTCCAACAATCATCATCACGAGATCCGTAAGCAAAAATAATATGAAAATGGTTTGTATATATAGGTACATAGAATTAAAAAATATTCCGTGCGTGTGCCTGTGTGTAATTCGATCATTTGAACAGATTTTTCACGTCGAGAATTTGGGACGTTGGCCGTCGTCGTCGACGCGAATCGTTAACAGTAATTTGGTACGGACATCGATCATTGTTTTTTGGTATTTCTCTTTTTTTTTCACCAAGTACAGGTTACATCTATTATTTATTGAATTATCACGTTTTTTGACGGTAAACACTTCCAACCATAAACACCACCACCGATTTTACTCCAACGTGGCACAATATTATAATATGCGGCGCTGCACACATAGCTTTTACATAATATCATATTATGTCATATAAATTCTGGTCGCCGTTTTATTACCCACGTGTGCTTAGATTTCCGAAAATCTTTTTTTTACTGCGCCAGTGGCGTATTCTATAATCGACGGCGGATCGGATGGGGAAATCGTAAAAAATAACTATCGAAATCTGGTTCTATTATTGTGCCTACGGTGAAAAAAAGACGAGTCTGAGGAACGCGCTGAATGATAATGATTATACGGGACCGAACACCGCCGTCGATATGATTTTTGAACGAACGTGCTGGCGATGATGTACATGATGCACGGCGATTAACATTGCTGCGACGCCGAGTTTGCCAGGTCGGTAGGAATATTGTTCATATGTGTATTATATACGTATAGGTAGAAGCGTGTAACTGTTCGTACGTGCATGCGCCATGTACGATCGATAAAGTTAATTGGAGTTTTAGGGAAATTCCACTCAAGCAACGAATGTGCGCGCGATCCATCACAATAACACGATATTATAAAATTGTATTTTAATATTTTATATAATCGGTACCTATAGGTATGCGAAATAATTGCATTGTAAGGTTTCTATAAAATTATGTAATATGCGTATTATTACGTACGACAATTGACAGAACTTTTTACGGACAATTTTATGTCAACCGTAACTATTAATATACCTATATAAAATATTTCCGGGAGGCAAAATATCCACGTGAATGATTTTGCGAAAAATAACACAGATGTTTGACGTGTATATGTGAGTGTATGTCATTGTGACGCACCTGTGTCAACAACTGGAAATGTATAATTTATGTAATGACACCGTTAATCATACACACACCAGATATATATCATTTAGACATAATATCTACTTATGCGGTCGTTTTTGAACATTAAAAATAAGCCAATATGATACTATATTGTGTATTTTTTTCACAGGGTTAAAACTATATCTGCAGACGCTGAATATCTATTAATATATATAAATGAATATATGTATATATTTATACCTCCACGTATATTATATATTATATTGGTATCGTCAAACGTAGTTCGTTGAACGATTATAATATTACGAAGTTAATACTCAATAGTATTAATAAATTATCGACTGCACTATAGTAGAGCACCCTAATGATACGTTTCCATGTTGGATAGGTAGGGGAAGAATGTAGATGGACGGAAGGTGCACAACTGTACGATAATGCACAACAACTAAACAAATTCATAGGTATAAATTATTAGGTATACGATGACTATATTAGAGCTAACTCTACACAACATAGGAACTGTATCGAAAGGGATTTAATATTAAAAACTTTTTGCGGTTAATGGTTAATGTGAGTGATAATACCGCAGTATAATTAACATACGTAAGTGAACATTACACATAATTAAAAAAAAATAAAAAGTCTTAAAGACGCGTCTAATGAACGAAAGCCGGGCAATTATTATTTATATAGCAATATAAATACAAACATAAACATAATGTATGATGTGTGAATGTGTACGAGCCGAGCCACTTAATAAAAAAAATTTAAGGCTTCCGTCGAATATGTTATGACAATAATATAAGTAATTGCATCTCGTGTTGTCTTGTCGAACATATTTCATTAAGATGCGTTCGACGAT
Organism: Sitobion miscanthi; assembly: GCA_008086715.1. Lineage (NCBI taxonomy): Eukaryota > Metazoa > Arthropoda > Insecta > Hemiptera > Aphididae > Sitobion > Sitobion miscanthi. The sequence continues at coordinate 40,338,905 of CM017797.1, forward strand.
AGTGAATACTGCATGAGCTATGAATAATACACGTGCTTATATATTATTATATTATATATTATATACTCCATAAAATACTAGGGACATTAAATCACATTACACATAAAAGACCAATAAAGTGCAACGGTGCGTAAATTTAATAAATAAAATATGAAAGATATTAAGAAAAAAACCTTTTTGTGTCACTGTAAATATAATATAATACGTGAAATGTGTTGTGTTTAAATATATAATATAATATATTATGGTGATATAATATTTATCATGTGAAATTAATTTTCTCAGACAAAAAAAAAATATTTTGTTCCTATAGTTTGAAGTACTGATAGTAGTAGGGGTAGTATTAGAATGTAATCGCTTAGAAACAATAAAAAATTGCATGTTCAATACACCTATACGATAAATATTTATGCAACAAAATATTCAGCAAAAAACACGCATCTAAGGATAAAGAAATAAAAATATTAGTCTAAAAAAGTTTCAAAAAGTAAATATGATAAAAATGGCTTTAGAAAAAATAAATTTTATAGGGATCAAATAACATTTTTGTTTAAAAGTTTAAAGAATCTTCTATATTAATAAGTGCCTTCGAACTAAATAAAAGTAATTTTTTCAAAAAGTCAATGACGAAAATGAGTGTTACTCGTTAAACGGATTTCTCTGACTCTGTACATCAAACGCCGTGAACGTTACCAACATGTTGGTAGGAAAATAATTAAATACATGATAGGCGTTCACACTACCTAGTGTGTATATGTATACAATCATATAGACATATTATACTCAACTATAAAGGTACAGCAGACATTTACTATATTGTACATCGTGTACTACATATTGTAGTAATATATGTATATTCTCTCGACACTTTGTGTTCGTTTCGGCTCTTATTTGTTGATTTCACACTATCTGTTACAAGCCGGCGACTACGATAATAATAAAATGAATAATGCTTTTGCAGTTGTGACAGGACAAAGAGTCACCCCGGAAGGGCTTGTCGTTACGACGTGAGCTGCAGCGGCTGGCGGCTGCAGTACTGTAGACGCCTCAAGTCTAGCGTGTTTTCCCGCCTCTATCTATACAGAGTATATTTTTATTGAGAAGTTTTTACGCAGAGTGAACTTTAATTATACCATAAACGTGACGTAATTCGTGACGCATATATAATATGCAAGTGCGTTGGCGTGACAGACGTTTACCACATATTTTAGATATTATACAAATACTTTAATAACTTTGCATTTTATACTCAACTATTTCGATGCAGTTGTAGTTCAGCAGGCGCTCATTCCCACTCTACAAAATATACATGCGTAATGAGTAGGTACCTATAATTTATTATGAATTATGATCTATAATACATTCGAGTAGCGCAAACTATTATAATTTAATACTCATTTTTTATTCCACTATACTTCCGAAATACAGATCACAAATCTTCTATTATGTGGTCCATCCCTCATCAGAATCGTGTACTTGACCAAATTATCTACTAAGTGAATACGAAAGCACCCGTGGACACCGTAGTATCGCTCCCGGAAAGGATATAGAGAGTATAGGTAGGTATATACTATATGTATATATACTGTGACATTCAATGTAGATATACCACATATTATACCATATCACCACTGTTGCACAAGGATCGAGAATACTGTGACTGCGGGGTTATAACAGTAACAGTTAAAAGAGTGAACATTCCGTCTAACGAGCGTTTATGACCTGCTATAACAACGGCGAACGGTGAAACCTCTGTCAAGGGACGCAGGACCAAAATAGCTATACGTACCTATATATTCTACAAATGCGCCCCTTAAATCAATAAACCGTTTCCGCCGACCCGTCAGACCGTGCCTGCTGCCACCACGTCCGCATTGCACGACGGACGGCGGCGCCATGGAAGTTCAAATAAATATATTCACCAGCAGTACGGTTATTATACATATAAAATGGCAACAGACGTTTCGCATGAACGGCGGCGAGTATTACATAATATTACGATCGGAGAATGACGAGATTTGGACGGGTTATTTTTCATCTTTCGGAAATATAATACGATATTGTTGTTGTGCAAGTCACGATGACGACGTCCGTCTTATCGACGCGAAACAACTTATAATATGACGACTTGGAATAAAAATCCAAATATATAAGCTGTCTGCTGTACGTTCGAGTGCGCGCGCGGGTAAAGGATTATTATTAACAACCGTCAACAAGGGGCAACGAGACGCGGCGGCAGCGGTGACGAGGGAGTCGTTTAAATACCCTTCACAACGGAAAGGGTTCACGGGCCATTACCCGAACACAAAACGACAGGTCCGGTTTCCGATTTAAACAATGAACGGGCATATTTTTGTCCGTGTAAAATTTCTTGCACACATACGCGCACATATTATATTATGCATATTATATACCATACTATAATATTATAATCAACGTCGTCGTAATCGCAATCCTCTTCGTATTATGCGTACCTATATTATACGCTCGTCTTTTTCCCACACGCCCGCGCCCGACGCCCACCAATCCCCCATCCCTAGGGCAGTCACCTGGTCACGCAAAGAGGGTTTGTACACCTATACATTATGATATTAGCCACGTGATTGACACGTCTATTAACGCATGTACACCCCCGCTGCCGATGATTCCTTCCGGTCCGAGAGTTTTCTTATCGTATATTCTTTCATTTCGGTACTGCACCCCTTATATCAGGTAAGTATTATAATATTGTATTCACAGTTTTTTTTTTCATTTTGTCTTTTCGCCCACTGTCACGTATATATTATAGACGAGCTATATATAATGCAGTAATGCACACTGCGGTACTAAATTATTTCATACAAAGCGGCGATTACCCATACGGATTATGTAGATGTGTGGCAAATATCTTTTGAGTGGGAACGGTGAAAAAAATCGAAAATCCGTTACATCGTGTTTAATCGGATATAAAATCTGACCACGGCAATACAGCCAGAATCGTTGCAGCCACGTAAAAACACGGTTTTCACGAGACAACACTGGCTGAGCGAATAAAAGCAATACGTGTATACATTAAATTAATAGATACCTAAACTAACCTAACCTACTGCAGGCTACAATATATCACTGAATATAATACTATGTAGTAGGTTTAAGCATGGGCGATGGCCGATACTGTTCTACTGCAGTTACAGTCGCGTAGGTCGTATAATATGTTTTATTGTTACGCACGCACGAGATATAAATATAATATTATAATGCAATACAATATGTTATGTACAATGAACTCATGTACCCATAGCATCGTCCAGCGCGTATCCTTGTTATCATCATATTATTATGTCCTTGTCGAGTCATTTTCTACGTTTCCAGCGCTCGAGACATACGCACTAGGCGGTCTCTTTGGCGTGGACGAGAGGTAGAAATAGTTTCAGGAAAATAACGAGTAGAAGACGACGAAGAAGAAGAAGAAATAGAAGAAACGGAAGAACGTAATATGCGCGCAAAACACGGCTGACTATAGTGACTTGTCGTCCGCATAAAATACATCTGCGCGCGAAAGCCCATGACTGCAACCTAGACGTGTTTATATTATTATTATTAAAAATATGCTCATTGGGCCCGAGTGGGTGCTGACTGTTGGCCATAATATTATTATGCTATATATCAAAGTCGTTTTCTGTCGATGTATCGCAAAAAAGATTCCGTAAATATCTCTCGTCGCGTCCACCTACATAACAAATCCGATAGTTTTATATAATATCGAAATTATTTTTTCATAACATTCACACTAAGTTCTATAAATATCGACTAAGAAGTATTTTTTTACTCAACTACCGTGTGAAACAACTGCGATGTCGATAAATAGAAAAGAACATTTTTTTTTTGTATCACTGCGACTGCTGTTCGTAAAAAATATGATATTATAAAACAGTGCAGACGTATAGAGAGCCGTATTGTTTTAAAAATTATACATGACATGTTATAATGATACAGTTCTTCGAATTATCACTGTATCGAAATTTTTTTGTAACATATATTGTCTGTAGAAAAAATATTTTACTCATTTCCATTGTCGAAATTATACATTACAAATTAAATATTTGATTAAAAGTGAACATCTCTGGGAGTATATTTTGTAGTCCTAGGACCTAGCTGTAAAAACAGTAATTATATGATAAAACAGCCCAACGGCATATAAAGTATATAACTTTATCTTGTACGCCAATGTTGAAAAAATAAAGCGTAGTAATAAACACTTCGTTGCAGATGCCTATAGCATTCTTGTTTTGGTGTAAGTACTGCGGATAATCACGGTTCTGGTTTACCAATTATTTCATTGTACATTTCTCATGACAAAAATTCTAACTTCTGAGTGAATCGCGCAGTAGGTCCGTGTCATTGCTCTTTTATGCACTTGTCTCTTCTGTTTCTCGGCTGAGTCGTGTCATCCCCTCTCTATCTCTCTCCATCTCAATCTCGACCTATCAATTTTGTTTGTTCATCTCGTTGCTTTGGCTTCGTACACACGTCGCAGGTTTATCAAATCAACAGCGCACGTGCATAGAGACGTGTTTTCCATCGCGTAATTTATATATATTTATTTAAAACGTTTTCAGAAGGCGCAACTTGTAAATATAAACATATAACAACCGTTGGTAAAATACAAAATTGTACTGTGGTGGTATTGTTTGATGGCAGTACACAGCATAATATGTCATATGTACCTATATCAAAATAATATACAGTTTTATTGAAACTTCCACGCGGCACATGGCGTGTTTGTATCAAATATCACATATTTTTTCCTTATCGTTAAGCTAATTTTTTTTTTGCTTCGAAGCAGGTATATAAGTTATAGCTACAGTTATTATATTGTTGTCGTTGTCAAAACATTATGCCTGGTGTGCACAGTTTGCGGGACCAAAACCATGAAATTACTCGGCAACACGCTAGATACAAATGTCAAATTAAAAACTAAAAAGCACCTAAATATAAGCCCCCAGGCCAGACAAAAAACGGCATTAGAAGTCGTATTTATATATAATATATAACTTGGTTGGTTGATAACGTTGACTATATAGTATACCAGTGTCCAATATACTATATATCACTAGGTAGTAAAAGTACTCAGCTTATAAAATAATGTATAAAATATTTTAATTTTTCATTAGTGTTTATACCTCATCGGGTTTTATTTTGTCATCACGATTTTTGTGGGTTTTACTTTTAAACAGTACTTGACAGACTGTGTATAATGTTTGAAAGAAAAAGAAACGTTTAAAACCCAGTGAATAAAACGACATTTGTGCTGTCGAGCAAGACACGTGTGTGAGTGTGTAACAACGGCTTCATTAAGTAGGTATACATCGTATTAAATATAAGTCTATAACTTATTATCGAGCAGACCCGGTCGTGTGTACATATGCTATAAACAGTTAATACCTACTGTTGGCGTAACGGTTAATCGAGTTATGATGGTGTGTATGTTATTATGTATGTATATACAGTTGGAATCAAATGACTGTCAGGAGTAATAAAGAAATGAAAGAAAAAAGGGACCACTCCTCGTCGTAAGTCCGTCTTTGTGAACGGGCCGAGTCATTGTTGGTGCTCATTCGCCGTCGCGTTTGGGAATATGCTAGCGAGAGCTCTCGCGCGCTCGTGTGTGTGGATAACGCTGGGTGGCCGACGGCCGAGTGAAGGGGCCTCTGCTGTACGTCGGAAATCTGCTGCTGCCGCGACGTCGACGTCATTGTTAGAATCAAGAGGATTAACTCCTTGCGTATGTAACTACGACGATGGCGACGACGACTTCAAAGGTCTTAAATGGGGATTTTATTTTTCTCGACCTATACTACACGCGTATCTATCCGGTCGGATCTAAAAACAACACGTATAATATAGACGAGGCGGTGTTCGACATCCACGTGAGAAAGGTCGTGGTCGTTTTCACGGCCGTGTGAGCAGCACATGTTAGCGCCAAACACTCTGCACTCTTTTTACCGGTACGGTATGTGTGTGATATCGGGTGTGCAAAAGGCGGTTATACTCGGAAAAATATTATATGTATATCATTTAATATATATAATAATACACATATGCGCGTGTATATTCTTTGCACACAATCATTTTTGCATGTGTAATGAAACGCAGCTGTGATGTGCCACCGCCTGCGCACACACGACCACATTTATAATATAATACCTATATATTTTTGGAGGGGGTCAACGGAAGAGGACGTACCGGAAGGGCGGTGATGGTGGGCGCAAGGGTGGTTTTTCGCAACGAGTGGCGCACGAAGAAAAAAATAAATACGTACCACGCCAAATAAACGACCGTGTAATAGGTTTTTCTCGAGCCGATAAACGGGATTTTGTGAAAGCGGGGGCGAACACAATGAACTATATATATATATATTATATATGTACAATAATGTGTATACACTATACACAGACGCTACGACGGTATGGTATCGCGGTGCTGCAGAAATAAATGTATAGTTATGTACAATGTACATGCAATGCCTGTATGCTTTATAATAGCATGGTGGGATGAGGAGGATAACCCCTCTAGTCCCTATTCGGTTTCCATCGAAGAAAAAAATAATGAGAAAAGTCTTACGCACTTCAACCTGTTTTCATCCGCGTCTGTGTCTGCAGCAGCGCGCACCCTCCTCATTTAACAATATATTTACATTTTTCGCTCAGAAAACGTTATTGGTATTATATATACCTAATAAAATAGAACTATATTGGTGTATACCGGGTTACTGTGGTTTGTCACGGACGAGCTGCAACGCAAACAGACAATTTGTGTATTATATATTATAATATATACGAGCGTGAAGCTTTTGATCAGCATTGCCAAAACGCGTTGACTGACACGACGTGGTCCACGGGGCTCGTCCAAGATGGGCTACTTATAGCTTTGTTTTCTCAAAGTTTTATTTTTTTCGTCTGTGTAAAATTAAAAAAAAATCAAGTTCAACGACCCCGAGCACGTGATGGTGTCCGTTGGTGGTCCGCCAGTGGCCGACGAAAGTTTTGCCAAAATTTGCGGCGTTCGTTTTTTCCATAGGGATTATTTTTTTAAGACTATAACGATATAAACTCAGCACATCGTTTCAATATCTCTATCGATACATATTATGCCCAGAAAAATCTAAATCACTGGCATTGCGATCGGCTATCGCTATACAATCTATAAAAAAAAGCCTTGATACTGCAATTCCAACACCAAATACAATTTATAAACATCGTCATCATCACATTATATACGGATCAATTTATAACGACAACATTTTTGTGATATGTGCAGCCGACTTTCGAACACATTGAGTTTGGAAATTGACAGGATGGTATCTCAAGTAGACGTACTAGGACGTACCTACTAGGAGAGAAGGAATACTTTGATATCTCTCGAGAAATCGAGTTAAAGAAACGAATAAAAACGTTGGGCTTATTTTATTGCAGATGAAGCGCATTCCTCTCGAATCATCTCGCCGTGTCCTTCCATACGTGCGCGGTATACATATTTTATATATATTTTTTTTTAAGCTTAAGTCCGGCGACTATGGCCATTAGCTGTTTTTTGTTTGTAGGTTGTTTGTAGGGGGGGGGGAGAACAGTTGGTTGAAACACGTTTGTATGTGTACCAAGGATTTGTTGCTAAAAATCCCGGGTGGTCACCCATCCGGGAGCTAGCAACACCGGCCGATACATACACTCAAAGCGTTTCCGCAGTTGAATGTACGGATCGCGCCAAACCAAGCCACGTATATAATATTTTATATAGTATTAACATAATGACAATTACGTAGTTATATACAATACTGCAGTAGAACGAAAATTCGAGTAAATATTTTGAAAACTTATAACCAAGCACGGTATATATCTATTATACATTTGACAGGATTACAAATCCTCGGGAGCTTAACGCATACACAACAATGAATATACATATGCGTGCCTGCGTGCCCGTAAATTTATACGGAAGAGGACCCTTCAAAGTGACGCGCCTGCGATTCGTTTTCACTTTCTGGTGCGACGACGTCTGGCAGCTTAGGCGACACGCGGTGACAATAATATATATAGTCGGTTATGTGTATACCTATATATATTATAATGTATATGTGTATTGACGCATAGTGTATAATATATCGTGTATTACATATATACAGCTATATTCGGTTAAGATATAGTAGTTTCACCTACCGAAATTCGGCGCCTCGAGATTTATAGCCCGTCTCCTAGACATGGAATTGACCTATTTATTTTCGTTGAAACCCATATAATATACCCATACGACGCCACAGCCGCTGCCACCAACACATTAACGACACACGTACACACGTCTGCGAGCTCAGCAACAACGGCACAAAAGCAATAATTTTATTTCTGTTCTCGAAAATACACGCCCGTGATTTGTTGTTAAATAACGAGTGTTTTGCGAATAACAATAGATTATTTTTTTAAATACATATATATTTATATATTATTATATTTCATTATTATTATTCGCTGCCGTGCATTATTTCTATTAAGTGGTTCCATTGTGTGAACACATCTTGACCGTTGCAAAGGTTAAAGGGTCTGTTTCTTTTTTCATGAACGGTCCGCATTAAACAGTACATATTACACACGCACACACATGTACGTCAAAAGGGTGGCCGCGGTGGCTGAGGAAGAACACTTCATGAAAACCGTGAACGCGCGCGTATGCTTGTGCATATGGAAATGTACCGTAATCGAATAAAAATCTGAATAATCAGAGTGCATACAATAATTGTATACTATACATACTATGCTACTAAATTTATTTAATTTTTCACTACCCCTTAAAAAAAAAAGTGATTTTCCCATGTATGGTCATATAGAGCATTATATAGTTATCATTCATCAGTCGTCATTGTTGTGTATAAAATGTATATAATATTAACTGTATTGCGTCTGGCTGGTGGTATTTATTTTTTTTACATAAAACCAATTACCAAATAACATCAATGTAATACATAATAATAATTTAATAAATAGCAATAACAAACTATATAAATTATACAAAAAAATTTAAAAACCGAAATCGTTTTCATTGAGTTATAAATTCGTTTACGCTTCAGAGGGCTAGGCAGACACACCATACACATTTTACTGTAATACAAGTAACTGCGCTCACACAAACAGATTATAAATCTCGTTTTACGATATTCGTTTTGAAGGCGGATCATGACAGTTTTATGTTACAAAAAAGCCGATTATAATATCGTGTATTGGGGAGACGACGGCCGTATACTCTCGTCTGTAATAAAAGTATACGAGCGTACTTAAAGCCGAAAAACCAAAAAGCGACAAGGAAGCAACTACGTACATCGTCCCATCACCATATAATATTATTTCCAATGTCCGCAACGAGATACTCGGGTTGGAACTATCTTACTATAATACATAAATATTAAATATATATTATTGTATCATATTAGCGTGATATATACCATATACCTAGTATATGCATATTATATATTATGCACATTGACCTCACGGAGAGAGAGAGATAGGGAGAGTGGTTTTCGAGGTTGCCGCGATAGAGCACGTCATGATGTAAGTATATCTACCTACCTACCAACCGGAAAAACAGTGGCAAACCACGATTCGTTCTGTGCGTCGAAAACGGCTGCAGAAGCCCGACGACGAACAATGCGCTGTGCTCGGACACCGCAGGAGGTCCATTTTCTGTGTCGTAGACGACGTTGTCGTCGTCGCCACCACGCCGGTGACTGACCAACAAGACGCACCGCCGTTTTACCCCTTTCGTTGTTGTTATTATTCAGAATCCCTTCGCTTTTTTATTCCAACAATACGATGCACAAAAGAACTCTCCCGTATATTATATGTTTTTTAAACGTTTTCGCATCATTTTTCTCTCTCTTACTCATTCTCGCTCTTTCTCTCCACGGGTTCCTTTCATGATTTTTATATATATTTATTGTTTGTGGCTTCTTCTCGCGCGAACATACCGGCCAATTTTGGTTAGTTAGGTCTATGTGTATGTAAATACACGAATACGTCCGGTTAGATTTTGACGTGGCCAAGGGTCGTGCGCACACACATCTCGGAAAATAATAATAATCGTTCGCGAACAAAAGAACCGAACGAGGCGCGAATTCCCCCAAGAACATATACACACGGTACAATTGATAGCATATTACAAAAAAAAAACTTATGTTAAAAAACCGGTCAGCTAAAGTAGACAGAAAATTGTTACAATGTCGCGGCGACGATCAGCTTTATAGTGTACACGTATAACCAGTTTTTTTTTGTAAAAATAATGTTGCATATATTTTATTATTATGTATATTATAATATATAATATACATGCGTGGCATTGACGGGTCGAAAGAAGAAAAAAAATTACATATATTGTGTCCGGCAATTACATGGCTGTTTATAGTCTCTCCGTGTCCGCAATAACAATCAAATGGATCTCTGATTGGAGACAATATGCATGCATATACAAATAATATACAAGCCCGTACACGAAATAGTAAATACCATACGGTGTACAGTATACCTCCGTATATTATATTTTCTATAGAGTTTTAAACGGTCAACGATTCTTAGATAACACGCAAACACATACATATAATATCATAATTCATATTTTAATAGGTATAAAAGGATCAATTAACCGTAAGCTGAGATGTTATACAATCGGAGAATGTTCTCTGATATGAACAAAATGTTTGATGAACTTTGGTAGCTAAAAATTATGCGGTTCACAAAATATGAACAATGTATGTCATGTATGTACATGGGTAAAAATGTATTATATTATATAGGCTATAAGCGCACAGTAATAATTATGACCGATATTTTATAACCAAGTTCAAAGTGCAATGACTTCAGGTACACAGTTCGACAACACTGTCGAATGTGCACGATCAAAAAAAAAACTTAAATAATAAATACATACTTGTACATAGAAAAATATGACCTTTGCGGCTTTGCGAATATTGATTATTATACTATTAGCATTGTTCAAAAACGTTGATAACATGAAGAAAATATGTGGAAATATACCTATTCGAGTAGTATCTATACCTAACAATAAAGATTATTTTGTAAAAAAACGTTCAACGAAAACGAGATTTGTGGAATTTTCTGCATTGTTTTAAATCCTAAACGGCAGAGCTAATATTCTCCACTAATTAATGACAAAATAAATAAACATTTTGAATGATACACAATTATGTAAAATATCAAAGATGTTTTCTTATCGCTCGACTATAATAACTAATGCAATAACTTATACAGGGTTAATAGCGGTCGAGCTTGCAAATTGTATTATTCGTGTTCCGTTTTCCCAGACACATACTCACGCACATATTATATATTCCTTATATGTATATTATTTTGTATTTATATAGATACAGGGTCTAAATTCTACAACAGGACAAACATAATTTTCAAAATATAACCAGTAAAAGCCCTTGTAATATTCGTTAGTGCGATGCGATCTTAATCAAACTGAACAATATTCAATGGGCCTAATATACCCGCCTAATATGAAAATTTACGGAATAAAAATTATAACTTCGCACAGTATTGCTGTACAGATAACCTGAAATCGGAAAAAAATCTCTCCATAATAATTTGACAGAATAACATTTTAGATGTAGGTTCCTGTTTTAATTTTTTTACAAAAAGTAATCGAATTTGTTGATATACTTATCGGCGAAATCTGTTACCTATCTTTGTTTATTTATGGAATAATGTCTAATGGGCTCTTTAACTGCACGATGAAATATATGATAACACTACTTCTTACAATACAGTAAATCAGGGTTAAAAGCTATCTGAAAAATAATGTGCCCGGCTGACAACTAAACTCGTAGGAATACAAACTATGAGCACATGGATATATTCAACTATTAATAACCCTCGTTCCTTCCCAGCCTACGAAAGTTGGACGATGGTTAATAGGAGATTAATATTATAACGTGTAAAATTAACATTTAAACGACATGAAAATAAATAAGTATATGTATATACACGAATTTATACAGACTATTGTATTGAATAAATATCATTATAATTTAGAACTAAATAAATTATTAATTACTAAGATTACATTAAAATTTAAATCGTTGAAATGTGATAAGAGAAAAGTATTTTATCTGATGACTGATAATACAAAATATAAAATCATAAATAAATAATCGAATTGTTAAATATATTTTAAAACCGTATTATATACTCGTATGATATTATATTATATTTATCGTATATTTAACATTTGTTAAAATAGAAACAATATACATATTAAGTACATTATACGGTATGACAAGGGCCTGGCGAATGGATAAAAACAGTGATAAATGTATACAGCATTTGACCCAGATTTTATGGTAACAATTTAGAGTTGTTTAAGGTTCGAATTGGGGATTTACAATTTACTTGCCAAGTGTTGAATATCCAACTAAGAATATCTTTGGATACCTATAATGAAAATACGATTCCCACATTTAATCGTTTTGGTTTCCGAAGAAAATTTACAAAATATATATTTGAAAATCAAAATGGTTGAATCTGGGAAATGTTTTTTTTGAATGGTTCCAGAAAAAAATATACCTACATATTATAATAATGTACCTATATAGTACAACAAACGACAATAGAATGCTGCAGTTCGTGATCATATTTGTATTATTGCGTTGAAGTTCTATATCAAAAATATATCATAATTATATAATATAACACTTTTTTTTTACTTGACACATCGATGAAACAGAAATACAGGACAAATAATTAGAAAAATTGTAAATATTGTTTTCAACATGTCAGAGAGATGTATCGTTGAAAAAAAAAATAAAACTGACAAGGGAATATTAATGCCTTTTTTTCCAGTAACTCGTCAAATATTTGCCATTGCATATTTACTTAAAGTAAAAAAGTATAAAAAGTAGAACGAGCACCGTACCTGACAGAAGGATTTGCATCGGAGTATCGGACGACGAGGGGAAAGAAGTAAGTCCTTATTTCGCCAACTGTCGCCGTCAAATATTTGCGTCCGACCATGACGTCAAGTCGTATGTCATTAAAAAAAAAGAGGAAAAAATAAAGAAAGAAAAAAACGACAGAAGGGAATATAAGAAAAAGTGACGGAAAAATGTAATAGCGTCACCACTTGCCGCCACCCAACTGCCTGCTCAGAAGTGGAAGCGCAACGACTACGCTCGCGGGGGCTGACTGCAGTCGGGCGAGGAGAAGACATGTTTCAGAAACTCGCTCAAGATGGCACACACTACACGACTCGTTCCATTGAGTACACGACGGTCGTTCGGACAAACATTGACGGGAAATGCACTCCAAATTCGTTGTGGCAAAACACATGTGAAAAAATGTGCGTAAATAATATTGACGACGACGACATCAAGAAAAATACCAATTATAATTATTTTATATTACATAATTATTATTATATAATTAATAATAATTACCAAATACCTAATTAATACATTAAACTTGTTTCTAAAAAAATATAACATACACATTAATGTTTTACCTTTATAATGATGTTGAATTCAAAATATATGCATAATAATGTTACTATATAATATAATGTTGGGCAACATGTAAAATGTATCATTCGTAATGGAAAGCCACCTGCATACCTAAATGGATAACGACTGTAGCTATACTCAGCATGTTTTTGAGAAAAGAATGTAATAAACTTAAAATCCTGAAATAAAAAAGAAACCGTATATGCACGATTTTTCCCCGGGAAAATAAAACCTAACAGAAAAGCTCTGAACGGGCCTGGTATTATACCTATATAGGGGTAATAAATCCTAGTGGCATTTTCACACGTTGGTGGGTGCAGTGCGCCAGTGCAATATATATAGGTTGGTATAGGCACATAACAGTTTAATATAATATATACTATTAGATAAAGCTGGTCCGAGTCCACGACGAAGATGATGAGAGGTTTTCACCTTTTCGGCAAGAAAAAAGTCATCGTCGCCATGTGAGAACTGTGAAAAAACACGTTATTGATCGTTTCGTTTTTTTTTTTTACGTATCATAATGTGTTTGTTACCCATGTACAGTGTGCACACGGTAAACACGTTAATATACATATACATAATTATAGTAATATGTATATTATATAACATCATTTACAGTCAGTGAATGTGTACACACACGTAGATTCGTGTTCGCGCTTCTGTGCATGAATACGTTCCTGCTGGGCCCCCCCCCCACTTTTGTAACCGCCGACTGCACTGGTCGTCTGTCCGTCATCAGCTGTCAACCGCTTTTCTGCTGCACTACCGACCCTCCCGAAATCTGACAGAGAGAGAGAGTGAGAGAGAGAGATAGACAGGGGGATATGGAAAAAAAACCGGTGACCATCGGCGCCGCGGTTGTTTGCTTTCCGGATAAGTCCAATAATACCGAGAGTGAGATTTCGACGGTTTTCCGTGAGAAAATCACACGCCGCGAGCTTTGCAGTGCGTGAAATCCGATGCCTCGATGCGTATATATATTAAGACCGACACATACATAAAAACGATACATATTATAATATTATATGCCACAACAGTTTTGATTTCGGGAGCGTCGTCACACAACGATACGAATAATCACTTAGCGACACCTCGAAATCATGTTGCACTATATTATATGATATCAGAAGTCACCGATTTTATGGCAGCCCGTCGACAAATTTTATCTGGCCCAAGGTCAAGAAATGTTTTAAATGATACAATTTTTTATAGTGAATTAAATGAGGTTATTCATTGTTTTTGTATTTTATTTTTTGATTTGGCCTTTGATATCTTTGGATAAACATGAACATTACATTTTGATGTAGGTTGTAGGTGTACCAAAAATGTCCTGTATTCCTTAAGTGACTCTTCAAAAATATTAATTGCTGATCCCTGCATTATATACTACTCCATGTTTCCCATATATTTTATAATTTAAGTTGCATTAAGGAAAAAACCATTACTCCAGGATTTTACTCTTATCCGTTGACTTTTTTCAAAGTTATTAAGCTTCCGTACTTAAAATGTCTGTCATTGTTATAAAAAAAAAGCCTTAGATACAAAATTCAGGATCTCACCCTGCGTCGTCGTCGTGTTCGCCCGGCGTTTCCTACAGGCATGTGCAATCTCATACGATCGCGTATATAATATATAGGCGCACGCGCATACGACGACGACGATCTATTAAATTAAGGCTACAAAAGTTCCGATGGACGGTGGTCGGTGTACGGACAGAATTTAAAGCGTAAAAAATATATAATAACATGGCGAAAACCGAAATGCTCACGCTGGCGCAAAGCATAATAGTATATATATTATAATATACACACTACGGGCACAACACACGCGCACACATAATACGGCTATAAATATAAAATCGAGAATTCCTCTTTTTATTAGCGTGGCCCCGGCTGTAGCGCGCTGCTGCACGCTCTCGCACACATTTTGTATAAATTCCCAATTGCATTCCTACGGTGCCGAGTCAGAGGGCAATTTTTAGAAATACTGCACACACACACACACAGCGACACACAAGAAGCAATATTTTGGTGCTTTTTTTGTTTTTTTTTGTCTGGAACATCGT
Organism: Sitobion miscanthi; assembly: GCA_008086715.1. Lineage (NCBI taxonomy): Eukaryota > Metazoa > Arthropoda > Insecta > Hemiptera > Aphididae > Sitobion > Sitobion miscanthi. The sequence goes on from CM017797.1 coordinate 40,354,510, forward strand.
TACGTATTCATGAGGCGCCGTCACACGGGGTTGGTCGGTTGGCGAAATAAAAAGCCCCCGTTTTTCTCCACCACGCAAATCAATTGCTATTAAATGCCGCGACGGCGGTGGCGAATAATAATAATAATATCACGGGTGCTGCCCCGTGTGGAAACTTGTTAACAATAAAGAAATGTTTACCCAACAATAACCCCAAAACACGTTTTTTTTTGTTATTGCTCCCGTATATTATATAAATAAATAATCATAAATTTCTATAATAATTTTTCTTTCTCGCCGATAACCCTATTTCATCGTCGCGGTCGTCCTTTCTTTCGATTCCTTTCGCCCGTGTTTTCCACACCTTGTATGCGCATCGAATATAATATATTATATATGTGTATTATAGGAGTATAGTGTATGTAATATTATAATAATTATTTATGTACACGCACACCTCTAGGTTCAATTCAATGGGCCACCTTCAGCGCCCAGCGCACGGTTTACATATTTTGGCTCCGGGGTAATGACTAGAACATCAGAACAAAGCGAGGGGTAAGAGTAAGAGGGGAAAGATCAGCCGTCCCTCAGACGAAAAAAAAATAAAGAAACAAATACAGATGTCACAGTCGCTATACCGCTGTTTAACCCCCCTCTTGGAGGTAGTGCACATACACACGCCATAAATCATTATTTTGCACCGGTTTTCATCAGCTCCGATCAGCGGCGGGTCCTTTATTATGGAAAGTGTGAATGCGCCCGTGCGCGATTATCCATTAATTATTCAATAACACGAATATACACGATTTATAATATTATTATAATAACATACATTTAATAATCAGTGGCAGCAACTCTCGCATATAATAATATACAATATAGTATGGCGAGCGCCAACGATACCTTCGGAGTCCGAAACGATTATTGGATGCGGGGCTATACAGTATATTAAATACCTATATCGACAGCCACTACAAATCAATATAATATTATATAATTCGATTATAGATTTGTATTAGTCGCTTCTCAGTTATCAATATCATAACCATAATATTATAATATTGTATTTATTTGAGTTGACTCCTGGGTGGGGTATGTAACCTCCTACCGAATCTTGTTCTATAATTCAATAGTATTATTATATGTGACATTAAATTTATATTATTAGCAAGTGACTGCGATATAATTTATCGATATATATTTTCCGGGATAAGCCGGTGACCAAACGAATCGATCCCGTGCCGAATCGCGTGACATTATATTATACGCGGGGAAAACGAAAACGATATCAACAGCGTTGTGACATTGCGTACGAATATAGTACGACTTTCGAACATGCGTGCAAGTAATTCTGCAATCATTCGTATAATTAACAAAAAAAGTCGTTGAAAAACGTTCTTGAGAGACGTGTCAATAATTAACACTCATCGGGTCTTCTCCGTGACACGTCCAGCGGACGCGTGGTAACAATACTAATACAATAAATTAAAAGTAATTTAAAAGTAGGTAATATAGTTTTGGCGAACAGTAAAAAAACAAATCGTTACGCAAAACAAACGCAATTAGTACCTACCTATGCTAGAGAGAGCCTATGTATATATAGATTATATGGGATCTCTACTACCTACTACCGAAATTCTATAACATTATTAACACTAAAAGCACTTTCGGTCAACGGATTAGAAACGAGGAACAACGACGTCGACAATTTATAATTTAAACAACAAACGAAGGTATACATTTTACTTGCACATAAATTATAATATATCGAGCTGGTTGTTGGGCCAACGACGGTAATGTGTCTGTGGAAATAATAATAAAGGCCACACAAAGTAAATAAATAAACCATTGATAAAAAAAAAAAAAAATGCTCGTCTTTACTATCTGGTTTTTTAACAACAGTGGACATGTTGTTTGTCAATAATCAACAATAATTACTTCGAAGAAAACACAAAGAAAAGTCTAAACAAACAAAACAAACTGGGACTGTAGCTCGCATGAATTCCGACAAAAGTATTATATAGTGTGTGTACTTGTAACATGTGTTGATTCTGTTCGGTATTATAACAAAGTATTATAATAATAAACAATCACCACTCATTCTAAATTCCTAACCGCGTTTAGAAACTGCGAGTTATTTTCTTAATCGAAAAGATTGATTGTTTACGACGCCACGGGGCATAATCTAACTCCTCGCCGAGTGTATACCGATTATTATTTGCCTAGAACAAAATATAACTGGCTTGGTTTATCTGCTCGACATAATAATTATTAAGTAAATAATTAACGTATTACACGGTAGCTGCAATAAAACTATATTTATTAGTTATAACCTATAACTTATTATGGCATACCACCACTGAGTTACAGCCTACAGGTACTAGGTGTACCTATGCAATCTTACATCTGGTCTGTTATCGGATGGCCCGCCGCTCTCTTCCAACGCGGTCATAGCCCGCCGGGTTGTAATAATATTATTATTGATTTTACTAATCTTCTTGCACGTGGTGAGTGATAGTGTAAGCACATACAACATAATTAATTACGAGAGTTTAATCAGTATATAATATTATTATGGTTTTTACACCGTTTTTCCGTATTAATTAAAATTAAAGCAATTAATATGTACGTTAATTAAAAATCAAAACAGTAGATAATATGTTGCACTAGTCACACTGTAATAATGTAAACACTAGTATATTAACAATTTTTAATCATGTTTTGCTACATTCTTGCACACAAACTCGGTGAACAATTTTTTTATTCATTTCGTTTATTACACGAGAAAATAGTTGTAGCCTTTCTATAACCCTATGGTCTCCCCGAACAGTATATAATTTTAAAAAAGTTCTGGCACGGAACCGAAAATTACTATACTGCAGCTGCCATATAGAGACATAGAGTCCTTGAAGTATTTTTGACTCTCTGAATTTTATTCTCAAAAAATAATCACCTTAAGACAGTTATTCGTAGAGAGCGCCGCTCTCTTTTAATATAATTTCTCATGCAAATAACTAATAAGTAATAATCCAGAGTATTACGCATATGTATAATATATAACAAAACTATATTATTTTCTTCAAAATGTTAAACTAAGTTTAATATAGTTCATATTAAAAAAAAATCCATTTTAAACCAATTCCATTTTCACAGACGAACTATGACGGTACACCAGCCACAGCGTATAGTGGTTATAATCTCATGATAAAGCGAAGCGGAAGAAAATAAAAAATGCATTAGGTTAGTGAGCGCGCACTTCACTCCCTATCGTAAAACGCGAAAATAAATGAAAAATTGTCATCCTTATTACAGTAGACAGAAACCCCGCCATTTATTAAATGGATTTATGAATCTGATATTTTTTTTTTTGCAACGCCAGAGTTCATAATTTTGTTTTATAGTTTGGGATAATAACCGAAAAATCAATTTTACTCGTTGGATCTCAATTTAATGCACCGAACGACGGCGGCGGCCGCGCCGGTGGTTGGCGTCATTAATATAAAAGCATTACTTATTGTTTCTTAATTTTACGGTTGCTACACGAAGAAGAGAAAAAAACTGCAGTCATCCTTGAAAGGTTTCGCTTGCACCGAGTGCAGTAATAACTGCATTAACGTTTCACATACACACACGCCACATACACTACGTACATAATATTATATACTCTCGTACAAGGTCAAATAACACAACGCAACGACGCCATCAAAGCTGCGGTTGCTGCCGTTATTGTCTGGCACGTGTACACTAATGTATACGTTGGTATAATATTATAGTTAGCGTGGGTTCGTCGTTAGCGGCTGTAACAATGTATAGTAACCCACTGGACGAGACCTTCCGAGGGTCACACTTAGTTGGAACTATAATAATATAATATACGATCGACTTTGATCAATAAACACACTTGAATGTGAAAAAATTCATCAAAATACGACGAGGTCGGCGTGGAGGACGCCTGGACGACGGGTATAATATAATATTATGTATTATGGAAGAAAACGTTTATCGTCGGTTTGGTGTTATAATTTTTGTTTATCGTCTAAGCGTCTGAGGAATCGCTCAGATGGATATTATACACACTGCGAGAAACTTTGTACTTAAAATTAAGAAGACAAATCCTAAGCCAAATGGAGTGTAAATATATTCTTATACTATATCAATAGATTTCTAATCAGAACGGAGATATAGGTATAACGTCGTCGTCGTTTATTCTAATCGTATATACATTAATATAAAATAATGTTCAAATGCGACGATATCCAACAGTCTTTTTCGGCAGCGTTATACACGACGAGAAGAAGCATAAAAGTGGATTGCACTAAGATGATAGGACGTGAAGGGATTGGGTGGCATATTATCTGGGACGACAATAGTATTAATATTTATTTATATGTATGTATATAATATATTATATAGCTATAGAGGAGGGAAACATCTTGTTCCGAATCCTCGTGACAGACAAATTTGTGCAACTAGAACGAAATGTAATTTATACATTAAATGCAATGAAAATATATCACGACAGCTGTATCATATATGTATACAAAAATAAATACCGATCGTATGTCCTGAGAAACAACAAAATAATAACGTAATCAAGGGCCTAGTGTGTGTGGTATAGACGAGAAACTATAAAATGGATCAAATCCGGCAACATAAAACGATAGTAAACCGAAAACCGCATTCTGAAGACTGTAGAGTGTAGACCATACATAATACATATAGCAATAATAAGAACAGTAATAACAATAATAATAACGGTTTAAGTATACAGAGCACATTTGGTCTATGAGACAAATTATTATACAAGTTTAATGGGACAATCGGGACGTTATGTCGCCCGTCGTATAATGCACAAGTTGTTCTGTAAGTACTACATAGAGCGCTGAGCAAGAGAGTAAACTAAATGAGAAAATCGGGTTTAAATCAAAAATAAGTAATGACCGCACTGCAGTGATGTATATCGTCGTGCATTAATACTCTATGCACCGTCTACCGAACCGATGCAACGACCTCGGATAATTTTTTTGTGAACCACTATTATTATAGTAGTATCGCCGAGTGTTGTGTTTGACGGTTATCCCCTGGCCAATAACGTAATTTTTCCTTATAATTGTATAGTCACTGATATCGAATCTTAGCGTTGGGTGCTCGTTACACGCAGTAGTAAAATAATGAAATGCACCACAATATAATGCACGTCACAACCATCGGCGCCACTGTGGGGTGGCCTAACCCCCTCCCCCTGACTACGATTTAGCCCCCGTCACAAAAAAAATAAATAATATCCCTTATTGATTTAGATATAAGCCCCTTATGGGATAGTTTAAATAAATAGTTTTGTTTGGTGGGCTTTAGCCCCCCCAGAATTTTAACCCTAGTTGCGCCAATGGTCACAACAAGTGTTTAGGACGATCGCCGTCGCATACACTTCCATGTTAAAAAAATTTAGGAATTCGAGAGACATCATCGTTGATCACCTCGCAGGCTTTCTTGCCCTGCCGCCGCATCAACGAAATAAAAAAACGTCTAAAACGACGTCAGAACTCGTCGTAAATCAACGCAAACCATACAGCACACGTATTGTTATCTTACCGAGTAAACGACGACGATCGTGTGAGGCATGCAACATGAAATACGAAATCGCCGAAAGAGCATCGTACGGAGTTTACATAAAACATCAAATATATAATGACATACAATATAAGACAATAATAATACTAGCCTAACCCATTATGGCTATTGTATTAATATAAATTATAATAATAATATTATACTTCATCGATCCATCACCGTTTGAAAAAAGCACGTTCGGGACAGAGACAGACAGACATTGAGTGAGAGATAGAGGCAATAATAATATTAGTATTGGCGTTGTTTTTTTTTTTTTTTTTGTTGATAACGGCGTCGGCTGACTGCAGCAATAGTAGACCTGTGGTGGTAGGATGGGCGGGCAGGCGGGAAGCTCGTGAACGTGTTGCAATGGCGGCGGCATTGGCGCGAAGCCGCGAACAATCCGCGACGCGACAGCAGCAGAGCGAGCGGCAGCGCGCGCGGACGACTGGCGGCGGCGTGAGTTCGGTCTGGCGTACGCATGTGCGTGCGTGCATTCGTGCGTGCATGCGTACGTGCGTGCGTGCGGAGAAGGTCAGCTGGCGTTGGCGCGCTAAGGGTCAACAACCGGTTCTCTCTATCGTCGGTGTTATTCCATTCGGCGTTTACACCGAGAGACTATGGTTGCACAATACCTCTATAGGACTATCCTCGGCCGCCGACAATTGTTTATCAACTTTTTTTCAGCTCTCTCGCGCGCCTTCCCCTGCCTCCGCATACTTCGTACAGCAATAGTGCTGTAGCGCGATTGTCAGAGACCACCAGGGGTCGCGTAATGTATAAAATAATTTCGCGATCCTAATGACAACATTGTGTACAACAAACAACATGATAATGTTTAACAATTAACATCCATTATTGGATCTGCCTTTACGTTCCTGAATCAAACATAATATATGTTCAAAATAATGTTGATGGGCGGCGACAGTGTTTTAAGTTCCAGAATGTAATATGAATCGATAACGTTATGATTGTGAGTGTTTGTTTTGTCCGGGAACTTGGTTAATGTACAAAGTACAACATTCAACCGAAGTTGCATTGATTTCTAAAACTAGATCGTTGTATAACATAAAGGTTTTATGGAAGTTTTTGCTTCGCGTTGTTTTGCATTTTTTGGCAATTTTCAATTTTAAGGTTATTTTTTAAATGTTTAGAGCATTTTTATAGGGCACTAAATTCCCAGCCCTAGTTATACCTATTACGATATAAAAACAAAACATAACAAATCAAATCGTACGCTCCATTATACGTTTGCAATCTCCGCCTGATACAATAATTTGTAATACAAAATAATTAGTGCCAACGAAATAATAATATTATAAAAATAATAACATGTTAACGTACTCGTTATTATTGCGATTATCATTATCTTATGACGTCGGATCCATCCACGTAGACACGCGCGCGACGAGACGGCGACGACTCGTGTGCGCGTAAAAATAATATTTCAAACAGTCTCCCGCGGATCCCGGAGCGGCGGCGGTGGCAGAGGTGTGCGTGGGACGAAAATATCACATCATTAGCCACCACGCGGTAGGTTATCGTAGATGTACTGTGTGTTGAAAAAAACGTGTAAAAACACTCCGCCGTCGCCGCCGCGTCTCGTATTACACAACAATAATTGATGCGTGCGCGCGCGTTAATTGGTGACGAATTAGTGGTCGGGAGGAGGTGTACGACGGTAGGCTGATCATATTAATATAATAATATTGTCATTATCAGAATAACAAGTTAAATATTCGATCATACACCGGTGGCGTTGCATAGTCACAGGTCTTCGCGGAGCGAGTGCTTTAGATGCGCGCCAACGACACGCCGCGGTCGCGGGTCTTCGGAAAAGCGAAAGTCCGCTAAAACGAAGAAGGCACACAAATATTCATCGTGCGTGTGTATAATAGTGTAATATACTGCTGCACACAAGAGAAACTGTTTTATTTTTCCTCGCGTTTATCCATTTAATTTTCTGGCAGGTGCGGGACACGGCGGTGGGCAACACGGGCTACGTCCGAGCGCGTCTAATTTTGGATCGCGGCTATTTCTGCCGGTGCGGATCGCGCTGGCCGCTGCTCCTTGGCCGCGCGCGCTCACCTCCGTCCTCGTTTGGCGCGCAAGAACCAGAACGCGAGAACAGATTATATTATATTGTACACCGCACTCGTCGTCGTCGTCGTGTAAGCCAGCGAAGAATATATTATTTTTTAAATTTTTGTTTTGCACAGCCGTTTCTTCTACCCTCGCATTTTACACGATCACCAGAAATTCATAGAATTTATGTAAAACCTATACATGAACGCGTCTTCGAATTTATTGTTATGACTTTCGGTTAGGTTTTTTTTTCTTCTTTTTTATTCGAACAACACGGCACACGACAAGGGAAGATTATAAAAACGTACACCGCGTGAATATTATTATTATTACTTCTGCACGGCCGATAACCGGTTGTTCGCCATTATGCGACCAAGATTCCGATTGTGAAAATCAAAAAAAATTATAATATATATCCAATTATCATTGTATAATATATATTATTATAAAAATACAATCAACAGTGTATTTTATATAATATTTGAATACCAGCGGTTTATGCTGGAAATCGGCATTGCTGCCACCAAGCTTGGATTAAGACAAAATCCGATACTTGGTTGGGTAACTGGTGGGTCTCAAACAATATATTCAGTCATGTTTATGCATTGTAGGAATGGAGTACTTACACATCATTTCTTAATTACTATTACTATTACGTTTGTAAAACGTTACAGAATATCAAAATATAAATACATACCAATCACCCATGTAGTAACGCACCATAAATATAAAATAAAATAATAACAGTATAAAAATGATTATAGTGACTGACACTTGTTCAAGAACATTGGTATAATAGGTGAACATTTGATATAATTTTATGCCGACAACCTTTCATCGGTGGGCCCTTAGCTGTCCGCTTATTCCGGGCTGGGTTGCCTCTGAATCGTTGTGGTGACGACGGACCTGCTCAACGAGCAGACACTATGCGAGTGTGTATACGCGTGTATGTTATAAACGTATGTCCATTGCAGACTCGTTTAAGGGGTATTCGCGAGAGCAATTCGGTATCGTGTTCGTGCGTGGGAAAACTTACATACTACTATGTACACAAACTTGGGAAAACGAACGGCTGTTACATAATATATAACTGCGACTTGTATTTTGAGAACATATACGTACGTATACGAGTCACCGGACATTCGAAAACACCGGAAAAATAAAACTAAATGTGCCTACCTAATCGATATAAGCTCGAGGATTTCCGGGGCGACACATAAATGCGCGCGGGTACATGTTATACCCGATGTTATGCCGACCGCAAAAATGGTGAACGGACGGAAGTAACCGGCGAGCGTGGTTATATAATATAATATACATATTACATACACATTAGACGTCCGGATCGGTTTATCATATTATGCGGATATGCGCGACCCCAACTCGGGGTAGCGCGTTAGAGAATTCACGTTCCGAAAATTCCTACACATAGGTAGGTACTATACATAACCCATAATATATTAGGTATACGAGAGCCTGTCGCTGAAAAACCCTTCGGGACAGTTGATAACAGGTCACCGGATCCAGTCGAGAAAAAAATATCGATTTCAGATGATAGGTATGTAAATATGTTGAAAAAACGGGAATAATCGTCGTGATAATAATATTGTAATTACGTGTCATTTATTATAATATCAATAATAATATATATATATTAAAAGGGATAAGGTAATTATCAAGAGACTCCGCATCGGCACACCCGTCTTACACACGGATACCTCGTGGAAAAACCAATGTGAAATTCTTGGGAACTGAACTTTTAATCAGCCACATAATCACAGAATGCCTCCAATACGCAGATGAACTCAACAACCTCAACATACCCAACACCCTAGACGTAGCACTCGGACCCGACGCGGACACCACTACACCCATTTTAATGTTCATAAATATAACTTAATTTAACAAAAAAAAATTTTAACTAAAGGCCGATGTCACCGATGTTATAATAAAGAACAATAAAAAAAAAATATAATAATATAGATAAACCAAAAACGTCTAACCTGGCCACCGTCTACCGAAATTGTATAAATGCTCATACAAGTGGTACAACGACGGGGTGTACCTAGAAAACGCGCGTGGTAACCCGATACACGTGGGTATATTCTCCAATCATATCCCTGATCGCGGTTGGTTATTGACGGACTCAGATCTGCTGCGGGAGACCGACAGCGTTTACAGAAAAGACCTCCGAAATCGCACACAAATGACAACGCATTTACATAACACAATATACGCTGCACCAAAAGATTTATAAAAATGTTTGTATGTAAGAGGTAAATACACATATAGTACGTATATTTTAAATGGATATTAAAGTAATACGATCGTTGGACGTACGTTCCTAAAAAGGATATTTTTCCGTAATTTTTCCCACTGGCCATTCACCTGAGCTCGTTAGACCTGTTCTTCACCCCCTGCCATCACCACACACGTATACTAGTCTCCACGCGTCCACGTCTCTCTCACTCGCTGTTTCATCTCGCGCCGTCATCGTCATCCCGACTCACTCACTCCCTATTATATTATTATTTTTACTGCGATTCCTGTTTCCATTGTCCACCACCGCCAGATCAACGCGGCCCGGGCGAAGACACTCGAAGTCATCGGCGACGGCGCGGTGCAGGGTTAAGCGAGGCCGGTTTTCTTTGTTTTCAAAGCGTTTTTCATTTGGTTCGTCGCAAAAACGTAGCAACAACAACAACAACAACAACATAAACGACAACAACAAAACAAAAACACAACACACGAGGACGACCCGTTGCCGTCGCACGCAATAACAATGGTCCATACAATCAACCTGTCATAACCGTGCCCGGCGACGGAAATAATAATAATAATACCAAATCATATAGAAACCGTAAACAACAGAAAAAAAAACAATTCAATAAATAAATAAAAAAATATGATGGAAAAAATATATATCCTATGGTCTCGGACACCCTCGCCCGGGACGGATATGATTTCTTCAGTTCTTCACCGACCATCGTTTTCCGTCACAAGAAGATATTTTGTGCGCGAGGCTCTACCGGACGTTTTTAAGCCATACGCGGTTCCTCCCTACCTATTCGTCTCGCGAGTGAACGCTTCGTACCGTAACGCTTCGTACATTGCGTCGTCGACGAATTTCTTCAGTCAACGGGATAACGAATTTCCAATGACAAAAAAAAAAATATTTATTTGAAGATTTAACTATGGTTTATATTTAGAAAATAAGGTGTTTTGAAAAAATTTAACTCATCAGAAACCTATTTAATGTAACACATATTATATTCATTAATCATGTTAAATGCAAATAACAAAACAATGAATTAAAACATTGACTAAGCAGCCCAATTTTCCATGCAAATGAAAAATATAGTTTCTAATATTCTGATATCGTTTTTAAACATTTATTATATACGTTTTTAGTTTTCAATGTTTTTAAAAACGGTTTTTATCCCTAAACAATATAATACAAGATCCGTCTAGCACGCGCGTGGAATGCTACAGGTCTAGCCACCAAACGCAATTTATTTTATTTTATAGTGTTATTATAATATAATAACGTTATAAAATCATTGCCGCCATAATGACTGACCAGTGACCACTAATGCTACTTAAATGTCAGCGGTAGCGACACCGCACGAACGCGTTCACTCACGTATACTTCTGACGGGCTGCGAAAACCGATATTTTACACCTATAGTCCCCGGTGCACCAGAGCGGTTATAATAATTATCTTCTGTTTATCCGTGTCGACGACGATCCGTACACGCGATCATCGTCTTGTTATAATCTCTTTTCGTTTTCGCAAAAACCACGTTTCTGTTTAAAAGAAAACACGCACGCCATGCGGCCAATCACAACGACGGTGCGGTCTAAGCATTTAAAAATGTTCATCAGATCCAACCTGTTGTACGCACCACAAAATATCGTCATTATTGTATAATTAACATAAAAGCGTGCGTATAATCGTGTACGTACTACGTAATATTATAATATACCTATCTACCGCGGTGATATTGTCGGATTTATATGAATGGGACGATATATGTTTTTTTAGTTTTTACAGTAAAAACTAGTTACGGCGGCAGCGGTATAATAAAAGCACAACTACACTACAACCAGGCCCAAAAAACACCGACAAACACCGATAATAATAATATACTACGGTGCATAATATTTTATAATAATATATGAATGCCTATACATTTAATGATTATTATGTGTTTTTATTGATTTCGTTTTGATTTCTAGGAAAAACCATAATTATAGTTGCTCGTACGCCCAAGTCGACGTGAGAAGTACTTTCGGTAAGTCAAAACGTTTACTGCTAAACCCAATTTAATCCCACCAAAAGTGAAGGCAAAGTATTTACCTTGAAAAAAAAAGTGAACCCAGCCTTAGTACAAATCAACAACCAAAAATCCAGTCAACAGCAAGGATGACAAAATCCTATACCCTCTACTAAACTCGCCTCAACAAAATTGGTGGAAAAACATCAAACCCAAACTAAAACCACGCCTACCACCTTCCTAGAAGACCAACCAGGCAGTGCACGAAGATTTCTTTGTTTACCCATGAATTTATATTAATTGTATTTATTGTAAATTTATAACTTTGTAAAAACATTTGGTATGCTGAAACTATAAATTAAATGTAAAAAAAAATAAAAACATTTACTGCGGAATTCCGTTGGAAAAAAAATACTCGAGAGAAACGGATAACGCGTTCGGCCGGCGGTCATTATAATATTGTTGTGCGTAGGTATCATTATAGAAAACGTTTTCTCATCGCCGTCAACTGACACCGACCGCGACGTCACACCGCGGCCGCGATGAAATAACCGACCAGTTCCCCTGGCGGCCGATCAAAAACACAATAATAATATCGGTTGTCGTCCCTACTCCCCGGTCCCTAATCGGCGGCGAACTCACGTTCACAAGTCGCATTCGGTCCGCGTCGAGTACATAATCAATAATAAATAATAGTATATAGATGAAATAAAATACACAAATTTGCAATAATAGTTCGAAAAATCGAACCCGACGAACCACCTGTGTACATCGGCAGCGGCGGTCAATAACGAGACAACAATAAAATATCAAATAGTCTAGTCGTCGTCGTCGTAGTACGCGAGCCGGAAAGATAAAAGACGCATGGGTGGGCGGGGGACACGTTGCACACACACACACGACACACGAACCGATGTTTTTCGACGATAACGAAAGTCGCAGTCGGAGACGGATGGCGCGCGCGCATTATTATTGCACGCAGCGAACGTAGGAGATGCATTTTATAATGATAATAATAATATGTAATAATATTACGTTCGTTCCGTCGACCGTTCGCGTATATTTTATGGACGGGTGGGTGGGTGGGCGAGTCGGACGTGAGTGTGGTTTAGAGCTTCGAGAACAAGCAGCGTCGTCGTCGTGTCCTTGGCTAAAAAATATAATATAACAATATTTATATACATAGACAGCACTCGCCGAACACGCACACACACACACACACACAAATGCATACGAACACATCGTCTTGTTCGCGACACACATACGCACGAGGGCACGATTTGATTTTGTTTTTCGTTCGTACGGTTTGTTATTGCGCGCCGCTGTCCTGACGACGACCGTGTATGTGTGTGCCGCTGCCGCACACCATTCCCGCCGCTGCCGCCGCCGCCGCATCCACCTAACGACGAACAAGCCTAACGTCAACGCACACACATGCGCGAGCGCCACAATAATAATAATATGTGACCTCGTCGTGTCCGTCACTCTATCTCACTTACTCCACATGATATTATAAAAACACACACATACTTCTGGACGATTCGAATGGCGCGCGAGTGCATAACGTTATTGCCATTATCATGATTATATTAATATATTATTATTATTATTATTATTATCGTGTACCTCCATGCGCACAATAATATTAAATTGCGTCGGTTTCTGTAAATCTGTCGGGCGCGCGCGCTCGTTTTGCGCCGCACAGTCCGTCGGACGTACGCGGCTGCTGTCGGATTTAAAATCGCGATTTAATCGGCTCAACGACTCCGTAGGTCGTAACCGACAGAGAACCAGCGGAGGTATATACGCTATGAAATATGAATTGTACACGCGAGGTCGTGTGAAAACGCAGACCGACGGGAATACGGGTCTGATCCTATTCCTCCGACGACGATATGGCACGTCGTCTACGATATTATTATTGTCGTCGTCGTACCGTACAAGTTGATATTTTCATTAGGTTTTTTTTATACGCTTCCGACGACCCCGATGAGAACAACGGTTGCGCGTATTATCCGATAAAAACCAGTCGCGACGCGATCGACCGACGCCGTCCGCGCAAAATATAAACGGATAACTCTAAATATAACATTCCGAGACGGAAAAAATCGGACGAGCCCAACGCTGCTGCAGCAGCCGTGAACCGTTCCGTCTTTCCGACAAGTTGTCCGACATGCGTTTCCGTACGTGGATTTCACACGGTCACGGCGATTACGTATAGACGATAAGTTGTACTTGCAAATACTCGTTTTTCATAAGACGACGGGCGCAGAATGAGTTATTGTTGCGTCGACAAAACCGTTTTGTATATGACGCGATATTGCAGTATACGCAGACGACTGAGAAAATGGAAACTATAATATTATTATCTAGAGTAGCGTGCGAAACACTCAACGGCACCAATGGGCATTGGTCAATGGCTAATAACAGAGTCTGAGATCACAACGGTCCTCGACAACGTGCCTGCTGTTGCACTGGCTGGCCCGCTAACATACGGCCGGTGCGGTGAGATTTTAGACCGCGTTTGGCCCGACAACATTATGCGATAACTGACAAGTGGTGTTCAGTGTACGCCCACGCGTAGTAGTCAATTATAGTTATAGACCTAAAAAGTATAAGCTAATAGGTCTATGGTGAAAGTATACTAACATCGTAAATTTCCAAATTCGAGAAGACCAAAGTCGAAACAATGACAAAAAAATGTCTAATCTCAAAAGAGGGCTATAATGATCAATGGTTCCGTCCGACTTAAATTGGAATCAAACCGTAATTAAAATAATAATAGTTTGAAAATTAATAACAATTTGTTGACATGTTTATTTTTAAATATTTCATGACGTAATTTTTTTGTATTCAACTGAATTTCTTTTAACATTCATTTTTATGATGATTACTATAATATTATGACTTATGACTGATTATTATTTAAAATGACCATAAATCAATTTTTAACCATAAACCATTATTTAGATTTATTTGAGGAGACAAAAAATCATTTAATTTTATATTTTTAAACACGTATTTGGAAAATTGTATACCTAATTAAAAATTTGACAACGTTGGAGATAATTTATAATGCAATCCCGTCGTATTTTAGGATTCC
Source organism: Sitobion miscanthi (assembly GCA_008086715.1). Lineage (NCBI taxonomy): Eukaryota > Metazoa > Arthropoda > Insecta > Hemiptera > Aphididae > Sitobion > Sitobion miscanthi. Next base: position 40,369,564 of record CM017797.1, read on the forward strand.
CTTGTCATTCGACAATATACGCAATGTTGTTCCCAAAAATGATAATAATTCGAAATCTGGCCTTTACAACTAGTCGGCGAACAAGGTTTACATAGTTATCATAATCATTACATAACGTTATCTTGGTGGAAATGGATTAGTACTCGGAATCTATCTATATATAGCCATATCGGTATATTATTAGTCCGACCATACTTGGCATTTATTTTCGAAAACGTTTACCACGATCGCGATAGTAATGATACAATTAATAATAACGACTGCGAGCTTAAAATATCTTGTTATTATTGTTGCCTTACCTGTTTTCGTTTCCGAGAGGAAAAATGCGCAGTTGCCGACTCGTCGATCTGCTCCTTAAACGTTTCGAACAGGTTGACCACTTGCGCGTAGTCCGGGTGCCCATGCGACACTTTGACGTACGCTTTCCAGTTCTCGCGCTTGTAGCCCCAGTGGCACGAATTGGTGCCCGTGAACCGATGTATGTGGTTAACGAACCGCTGAGGCGCGAACAGCGCCTTGCACTCGACGCACTGTATGCACGCCGAGAACTTCTCGGTGTACAGTTCGGGCATGCACACGCCCCGGGTCTTGCCGAACACATCGTGGAACACCTCGAACGAGAACGTGACGACGTCGTCGGGCACCGGGGCCGCGGGTGGCGGGATCCGGTGGAGCAGTGCGAAGCACAGCCGCTCGGCATTCGTCTTGGTCATAAGCCCGCATGACGGCGCCGTCACCGGCAGTATCTGGCAATGCTTGAGCATATCCAGCTGTTCGGGCGTACACCGAGAACAGTAGATGCGCAGCTCGTCGCACACCTGGTTAATCTGGGTGAGCGTAAAATCCCGGAGCACCGTATTGAGGATCTGCGGCAGGCACAACCGCATCTCGCCGCCCACCATGAAGCACGCGATCTTCTCCCATTCCAGCTCCGTCTCAAACAGTTCGCATCCAGACTGGTCGGGCACGTACAGCACCGGGTGCAGGGGTGGCGGCGGTGGGGGCGCCGGCGCCGGTGTCTTCCTACCACCGCCGGACTCAGAGTCGCCGCTGGTCGCGGTGGGCATGGGCGCCTTGGGCGAGCACACAGCCACAGCAGCGCCGGACGGTTCGTCCAGAACCAAGTTCGGTCCCTGCAGGCTCCTGGGCGCACTCATCTGGTATGTTTTGAGCACTTTGTTTATGTGCGGGTTGTTCACCTGCTGATCGTTGTGGTGGTCGTCTTCCATCTCGACCGTTCGGGTCGAGTCGTCCGTCAGTAGTCGTTTTCGTCGTCGTCGTCGTCTCCTTCGTGCCCACACAATCAAGTGTTCGTGTCTTACGCACGGATATCCGTCCCCCGCACTACTTCTCTTGCTGTTGCAGCTACTTCTACTACTACTGCTACTACTACTACTGGTGCTACCGATTTCGGTGATCTGCTCACTGCTCGACTGCGACGACGGCACTCATATCGCCGCGGCGAATGCGGACACGTCATGCCCGCAGTCCGCGGACAATCGCGCGACAACAATCACCGGTGGCCGCAGCGGCCGTGTCGACGACGGCATGTGTCGCGGCGGGACCACGTCGACGACAACAGCATCAACCGGTATACACCGGTACGGGTCGTTAGAAGCTCTGTGGAAATCGCGCATGCTACGGAAACACTCGCGGAAACGGATCAAATACCGGCTCGAGTCCAAAACGATTAAACGTATTCAATGTAAAAAAAAATTCGAATATTATTTACAACATATAAAATTGCGTTTAAACGCGTACCATGGCGCGCGCAAAAAGCATACTATACGATTATTATTGTAATACCTTTGGTATGAGAAGAACGTGCGCGCACACAAAACGATATCACACGGAATACGCACACTCGTAACACACGGTACACGCACGCAAAACAGTCGGACAAACAAAAAAAAATGTATCGATTTTATTTCAATATATTATAAATTAATATCAAACATTTATATATATTAACCATATAAATTTATGGATGGTTATGATAAAACAAAAACTAAAAAACACGTCGCGGACGAGAACAACAAAACGAACACACTCGCTTACGGGCGCGCGTACACTACACGAATGACTGTGTGCGACTGCGGCGGCACTAGTAGCGTAGTAGTGGTAGTGGTGGTAGTAGTAGTGTAGTAGTAGTAGTAGTAGTAGTAGAGCGGTGGTGAACGGCGGCGGTGATGATGGTGGCGACGGTGGTGGTGGTGGTGACGGCGGCGGTGTTGGCGTCGGCGGCAGCGGTGGAGGTGGAGGTGCCGTGACCGAGTCGAACGTAATAGCGCTGCTGGCCCCCGATCGGCGGCGGCGGCGGCGGTGGTCGGACACGCAGACGGCGGCGGCGACGCACACGCATCGGAAAACAGAGTGGGAAGAACACACAGAGTGTTGAGATAGAGAACGTGCGGCGGGGTGGGAGGAGTGGAGCGGTGCGAGCACACAGACGCACACACACTCATACCGCGGTTACCAGTGTGCGCGACGATGGGCCGGGCGGAACGGTAGCGGTGGCGGCGGCGACGTTGGCAGACGTCGACGTTGGCAGACGTCGAGACCAGACAAGGGGCGGCGGCGGCGGATCCTTGTTGTATGTGTGCTTGTGCGCGCGCAACCGTCTAGTCGCCAAAACCCGAAATTATTCACCGCGTCACATTATTATTATTATTATTATTTTATAGACCAAGCACCGACACATACGAGCTCTCACGTTTTCACGCACACGAACGTGACGCACACCGACGTCATAATATTATGTTTTTTGTTTTGTTGTTCTGGAAAAGTGCGTTTTCTAAACACGTATAATATTAGTCGGCATATGTCGCACTGAATGTAACTACGACTTGTTTTCGACGGGGTCTACTGCGTGTTTACGGTTGGGAGAGGCCCAGGACTTAAAGACTAGAAGTTATCTTTCATTAGGATAAATTCTTCATTTTATTGTTCTTATTACCTTTTTGTTAATACGTAAAAGCTATGTAATCGTGTATAATCGGGCAAATTATTTGCAAAAATTTGTAGAAATGTCTGAAATGTCACATCTTTTAATGGACGCGGATAGGTCTATCGGGCCTCCACCGTCCCAATATAATAGCCCACCTGCGAAACCAAAAGCTCATCATACGTAATGAATTTTTTTAATTTTTTCATAGCAATTGCCATTTTATAGCCATCGGGTACTTTTCAGTTTTCATATTATCAACAACAGTAGCATGATATTATATTGATGTCCTCTGTGCGTCGTTTTTCGTTTGTCCGTGGAGGAGACTTATCAGTCAACTCGACCGGTATCGTAGGTACGCAGAAGATTGCACGCGGTCGGTGGACCGAAAGTGAGACACAGACGTGTTTTGGGTGTGTCGTGAGCGGTTCTCACACGCGCACACACACCGTTGTGTGGCCGTAGCGCGCGCCCGTGTGTGCATATGAAATGGTGCCTGTGTGTGTGTGCGTGCGCGACTACTACTGCCGAACCGCCAGACGCAGACGTCGGCGAAAAAATATTACCGAACGTTGACCTCTCGTCATCTTGTCCGGCGGTGGCGACGGCCGAAGGCACATGCATAACAACTTACTATAATAATAATAATATAATAATATTATTATTACGATGCGTTATAATGACGATAATAATAATATTCCAAATGCACACACACACACACACACTCATCTACAATATTAATAAATAATAATATTATAACGAACATAATGTTATTATTTTAATGCGACCGCGGGCACGCTGTATACACTCAACTAGAGATACGGTAACGTGTGTCGAGTACAACAACCATCGCTATTATTATTATATTTTGTTACAGTAATGCAGCGCGTGCACGGTGTATATATTTTTTTTACTATGCACATATTATTGTATTATGCCAAACTGTGTAATGTTTATCTTTTTATTTCTCCAACCGTCGCCGACGGTTTGTTATATTTTTTCTCTTATTTTTAGAATCGCCGAAAGCGATATTGTTCTTCCGACCGAAATGTACTGTTACCCGTGACCGTGTCACGGAGGAACACCGACCACGCGTCCACGCGAGATTATTATTATTTTTATAAAATATTAAACGATGACACGAATTTTAAAAAAAATATTACGCGCGCGAAGCGATTTTCTAGCTCACCATCCGCAGCCGCCAATCGCCGCAGTTGCACGCAGCACAACCAACAGCAATATATAGCGATTATGCGACGACGATGGTAATATTATTATTGTGCTGAATGTCATCTCTATAGAAGCGCGTAATTTTTAATTAACTGGAATGTAAAAAATATAAAAACGCGCGCGAGCAAGTTATTGGATCTGTAGCTATATATTTTCCGATAACCATAGTAATAACTAATAACATGTGCGCCGGTTCAACTCGTTTCGAATGCATTTCAATAACATTATCGCCGTTACCGTCGGACGGACGACGCGACGATTATTAATTTTTTATTTTACTTTTCGCGCGCGCGCATACAATATGCATAATGCATAATGCATAATATCCTACTGGTATATGAGTGCAGCCTTACACAGCCTTATACTGTGTAATATACGCACACACGCGCGCACGACCGACACATAAAGGTGTATTACACGTGCATCTACCTGCGGCTCGGTCTGACAAACCAGTAATAATAATAATACACATCCTCCTCCTCGTCGTAGTCGTCGGGCCGAGGACACGACGCGCCAAGTGCACCGCGCGCAGTGACAATTGCGAAATACCTATACGATAGGTATTCAACCTACCTCATTACTATTATTATTTCGTATACGCGACGGCGCATGTGTGTGTGTAAAAATAATTTTTTATCCTTTTTTTTTTAGTTTTGTTTTTGTTTATCTCTCTCTCTCTCTCTCGCTCTCGCTCGTCGTCCAATTATCGTTGTCTTATTGTTTTCATATTTATTGCAGGCCGCAGTCGAATACTTGAATATTAGTACGCAATTAGCGGCGGCGTTCCGGGATGAACGCGCGGAAACTGGTCACACTGGTCTAGGGCGCGCGCACGCGAGGATAGATCGTCGGAATGGAATGCGAACGAAAATACAAGACTGTGGCTGAGGGACTCTCCGCAGTCCACATCGTCGGTCGAGGTGGATTGTGCCAAGAAGGTTGCCAACGCGGTCGTTTCGTCGCCCGCCGTATCGCCGTGCCGCGTGCGCTCCGCCGACTGCTGTGGCCGCGGTATTGCGCGCACGACGACTGCATCCATCAGCGGCACCGGATGCGGCGAGCTGCACCGCGAAAAACATCGGCAGTGGCCGGCGACGGGCGCATCGCCACCGCGGAGAGAGCGGCCGAGACGTGGACCACTGCGCCGCGGCCAAATGTCTTAACGCTCCGCCGCCGGCAAAACGATATAATGGTATAACAACAACATTAACAATAATAGAATGCGACGTTCCACTCGTCCATTTATCGCCGTACATTTTGTAACGTCGTTACATTAATGCCCGGATAATACTTACTAGGACGATGTACGGAGTGATTCGCCGAGCATGTACAGTGCTCACCCCCGTTTTTACATTTATTGGAATTCTTATTTTTTTTAAGCATATAATAATTAATATTATACCTACTTGGAGTGACCATATTTTCAAATACTTCAATTTCTCAAATGAAGGACGCCTTTTTTTACTGTACATCTGTAAGCAGATGTTTTCTTTTTTTAATTTTGATGTAAGTACATAAATTTAAATTTGAAAAAACAGTTTGTGAGTTATTAAACATTTTATAATTTGTAAAAATTTTCAAAAAAATATTAGGCTATATTATGGCCTATATTGTATGTGTTTGTAAAACTATATTATTAAGGATTTTTATCTATAGTACTTACATAAAGATTAAAAATGTCATAACTATAAAACCACTTAATCAAAAAACAATTTAAGTGCATCGATATTTTCAAACAAACCATTGTGGGGTAGTTCTCATTTGGAAAAAAGAAATTGTAGAAATTGAGCGCCTCAGGACGCTCCTTAAATTGTATAAGAAACCTAAGTATTTAAAAATTAGAATTTGGATAAATAAATTATTAATGAATATTAAATGGTGAGGATGGATTACCAGTGATAACCTTGGTATGTATTCCAGCGGTGTAGCTAATATGAAAAAACCACATTTCTCTTTCCCAAATTCCATAACATGTAAATTTGATCTAATATTAACTATAGTCTATAAATAAACTATAGGTAGAATCCGGTAATTAGATTTGCTATATTATGTTACGCGTGTGTAAGATAGAGACAGAGAACGTCCTTCCCCTAATGTAATGTATAACATATTATAATATTATATCATATTAAAATAAAGTAACTTAATGCGCTATTTATTCGGTGGTTTAAATAGCTAACATTTATAGCGTCATCTTAATATAATGATTAATAATATTCAATGTTCCCATCGTACAATATATATTATAATAAAATTCCTCTATTATCTAAATGACGTTTTCTTTATTTTTATCCGTGATAATATACTTATATAGTTATAAACTCCAATAACAGCGTAATGAGAGACTGTCGGGTCGATTAGGCTTAAAAAAAACCGTAGTTTATATTTGTTGACACCTATAATACGCCTGTATAATTGATAATAAGACGGTTGGGAGTGAGTAACTAGGGTATAAAATAGAAGTGGTGAGATTAATTTTGCACCCTCCTTTATTGACTTGGTTTTAGTGCACTTGGGTTTTGGGCACCCGAAGCCCCAAGCGGATTATTTCGATTTGACCTGCACTGATGATTATATTATTTAGGTACTCATATGATTTATACATTTATGAATATAATATGTAATGTATCATAGATGTGATGTTTATCGGAAAATGTACCTAGTTTTGGTAAATTATTTTATTTTTTTAAGTTTTATGATATATGGTTATTTTCTTACTTTTTTAACATTTATTAAATGTATAAACATATGAATGTTTATTGTTTATACTTTTTTCCCATTTTTACTATCAAACTATAACCTCTGGAATTGTTCATAGGAAACCTTCAACAAATAGGTACTTAGGCACAGACTTAATATCACATTAGTACATTAGTGGTGTCAAAATAAAAGTTGATGCTAAAGTAAAAATTTAAAATGAGGTGTAACTAAGGTACGTTTTTCCTTCAGCGTCTGGACGCGACGTCAGCGTCAACTATACCGATCCGGTCCGGTCAGTGGCGTCATTATACCGTGCGGTTATCCTGTTTATGACGCTGCAGGGACAACGTACCTTTAACTCGTAACTCGATGGTTTGTTGACATTTTTTATTTCAGTTTTTGAACACACGAATATACATCCAGTTACGTGGCGATGTCGTTACGCAACGCATAAACTGCATCACAACCTAATACAACAAAAAAAACTTGCACCAAATCAGTGTTATTTATTAGTGTATTATTTTATAGCGGGCCAACGAAAAAAAAACATTGACTCGACGTTCGGCGCTTGGATTTGTACAAACTCAATACTATTAATAAATGTTAATTCGAATCGTAATTTTATGCGACATTGCCGCCATTATAAAATAATATATTATATACGATTATAATATACTGATATCACTGGTACACGCGCCGTGTGTGCTGCGTAGCGAAGAAATAACATAAAAAATAAATTGTGAGCGTATAAAATATCGATAAATAAAATCTTATTCGATATTTTATATATTGGCGAAACCACGTGCATGGTAAAAAAGCAATAAAAATAATATAATATACATAATATACTCACACACAAAAACGCACGATTCGCGCGCCAGTTAATTTATTACTAATCGGTTTCTTTTATCCTTACATGCATACAATCTAATATTTTATACACGGGCGCACGGCTATGTACCCATTGGACAATAGAACATTTAGTATGTATAACGAAAACCTATTAGAAATAATATGATGTATCTGTATACATTTATAATCGTTAGGATAGATACGCAAAATCAAGTTTAATATTATAATTTATAATGAATATCGTATAATATTGTATATTATTGTATTATACTATTATTAGGTATATTATGTACATATCAAGGACGCGGACGCCTATATTGTACGCATGACCTACGCGTATATAACGTATTCAGAGCTTCGATATCACCCCTATCACACTTAACGTTTGTATACATATTATAATATGTGTCAGCACTTCAGGTTTCTTTGTCATAAAATAATTGTCCAATTTAGGAACTTTAAAAATACTATTGCTATTTTGTTTTTTTTTTTTAATTTTCTAAAAGAGACACCACGTAATTGAATTTTTTTTGCCACTGTAGTCTTTTTAAAATATTACTAAATTGTCTTATTGTTTTGATAATATAAAAAAATTATCAGATTGTACCTATCAACCAAAGTCCGAAACAATAAATAAACAACAATCTGAATAATTTACAGCTATAAACCATAAATCACAACTGAAAATGAGATTTAAGAATAATGTTAAGATAATTTATACAAGTCAGCCTTCACTATAGTTACTACCGTCTACCGTCCTTAATACGTCCCTGGATCGGGGGTGGACTGGGAATAATAGTTGACTCTGGAAAACAGAAAATTCAGCCCAAATGTGGGCTAATAATAAACTTTTTATTAGTTATCGGCTCAAATTTATTCAAGCAGCCCAAATTTTTGACAGGCCCAGGTAGAGAACACCCACCGGCCACCCAACCAGTCTGTTCCTGCTCTGGATATAATTGTAACTATATTATTTGTATTAGTATACGTGAGTGTAACCAAATAAAAAGATATTACCGAAATACTATTCTACTATTACTAAAATCACACGTACACGCTACCACAAAATGTATAAATATAATTATCTGTATGACTGTACACATTTATAATATATATATATATATATTATTACATAAATGTCCATTTTATACTATGACATAATTTAATATATATATATATAAAATATATAACGTATAATAGTGCATTGGTATAATAATACTAGTTATTATTAGTTGTTTCTTAATTCCAAGTTTTCCATTATATCACCAGTGTTCAAATTTATCTAGATGAATATCTAGATAATTATTTGTTCATCTTTATTTTATTTAGATAAATAGTTACAAAGTATCTAAATGTTTATCTTGGATATTTTTTTTACTAATCTAAATAAATTCATCTAGATACATTTTTTATTGATAAAAATCGCGAATTTGTGCAAACGCATTTTAAATATTTATACAGATTCTCAAACCAAGTTTATGGTTTATAAATAATGTAATTATTTTTATTTATAACATTATTATTATTATGTTTCTAGACCCTAGTGCCCAACTAAAATATACCGAAATTTAAAACCCATTTAAAAAAAATTGTATCTTTTTTTTATCTGTATTCTATAATCTTAAATACTAACAGTACCTTTTATTCTACCTATTATTCTGTTGAAATAAATAAAAATACAAATACACTATAAATACGAAAAAAAGAAACAATATTTTAACCACATAATTTTTATTTTTTTTGAGCCGAAACAGGTTTGGCACAAAATGGTCTGAATTAATTATGACATATATAAAAAAAAAGTTATGTCTGGTGAGCCAAAAGATAAGTGGTTTGACGCAAAATGGTCTGAATTAATGGTAATATATAAATAAAAAAAATGTTTGTTTGGTGAGCCGAAAGATAAGTGGTTTGACGCAAAATGGTCTGAAAATTTAGAAATTTTGAACATGAAAAAAATGATAATATAAAAAAAAAAAAAACACCAGACAAGACACAAAAGCAAGGGGATTGATACGTGATGGCGAGGTGCGTGCAGATGCAAAGGCCACTGGTCACCTCCATACGTTTTCACGGCCGGTCCCTAAGGCGGACGAGTGTGATCGCTGGCGCGTTTGCTCGCGGGCGACGACCACCGTGACGGCGGGTTGGACCGGACCGCGAAGGCCGCGGGAGCGACATTGGACGACGATTGACGGCGAGCGGCTAGTGCGCGATGTCGAGCGCACTGACGACGCGCAGGTGCTGAAGACGACTGTTGTGACGGCGACGACGGAGACACCAAAGCACTGAGCGAGCGAAGACAGCTATTCGGTGCTATGGAATCAGCGGCGACCGGAGGCGCGGTTAGGCCGGCGGGACCACCACTGGACGAAAAGGGGAGAGAATCCGTCGGACCACGTCACAACGCAACAATGGTTCTGATCCTCTCCCTGATTTTCGTCCTGGGGTCCCGCCGTGGAGTCGCGCCCCACCGAATCCTGAAACTTGATCAGTTTCTGCGGGTCAGGCGATGCAGTGACGTCCGTGTTCCCATAGCTTACCTTAGCTCTATCGATCACCCGTCATGCTCTGAGATCTCCGCCGCCGCCGTCACGAGTCGCCTTCGTGCAAGCTGCAGCCGTCGTCGAAGTACCGTCGGGGCGGTATCGTTGCCCGCGCTGGTCCAGCTAGCCGTCGTATGTCGTCGTCGTCGTCGTCCGTCCGTCGCTCCTCTCACGACCTACGCAGTTGGGCCATCGCCGAGCAGCCACAGATGGTCTCGCGTGTCGGCAACCGCGAGCTCGCGACGCCATCGACCACGACCTCGTCTTTCCGCGGGTGGCCGGAAAACGTACAGGGTGACTTACCGCCGTACACCGTAAAGTGCTCTGTCACGCATCAATCCCCCGTGTCGCCGCCGTCTTGTCTAGTGTTCCTCGGCCCGAGGAGGAGGGAGGGGTGGACTGCGGCTTCACTCTCCTCGGAAGCATCCGCACAGCATCAGGCGCGTGACCCGCCTCACTCCCTTCCACGTGGTGGCCATTATTCGCCTGGCGCGTCTACGTGTAGGTGTGGGGTCCGCTGGTTTTGGTGCTTCCGATTCGGTTGTCCTGACCAATCCATTTCCGCCCCTCTCTTTGCACTGGCCCTCGGCCGGTGTCTCTATCATCTGATCCTGAACTGTAACTGCCTCTGCGTCTCCGCCGGCCATAGCCTCCGATGAGTCTTCGTCGCAGACAGCGTCGACAATCTCACCCAAAAGGGTGTTCACGACGTCATCTATATTTTCATTGTCTATTATGTCCTCTGGAACATCCTTTTCGTCGATTTGCCCTTGATTTTCGTCGCGGTCGAAATGCAATCCTTCGTCGCAGACAGCTTCGACTATCTCACCCAAAAGGGTGTTCACGACCTCATCTATATCTGCATCAATGTGCTCTCGATTTTCGTCGTGGTCGAAATGCTGTGCATTGCTTGCCTCGTTGACGGTAAACTCGTCAACAAGCTTGTAAATCATTTCCCTCAGGATTGCGTCTATATCGATGTTCGACATGGCCATGTTATGTTATTTACAGTGTTTTTTTTCGGTATAGTATGAAACAAGTATCTAATACTGTCGGAGACAAAATTGTAAGTGAGTTATAAAAAACAATTTCGGTCTAAGCAGTCACCGAAAAATATAAACATTGCCCAGACGACGGTTACGACGTCGTTTATTGCTAGCCAGCGCGAGTACGATCGCGTCGTTCATTTAACGGCTTATTTTCCCAAACATCATTATTATCAATACGTATTTATGTCTACGGTTAGGTACCTATAATATAATATTATTTTAACGAAGGTTCGTATTTCGAATTGTATTTGTGCTCGTCTTATACTTTTAGGTGAAGTCTTTTTACATTCACTGGGCGGAACGATGAATTGTTTTACAACGACGTGTGTTTTTTCGAGTACGTGCGCACACGTTTTATAGTAGTAAAATTGCTTCGGACTTCGAGTTTTCCGCCGATTTCTAATAGTATTTGCATTTAGGTGGTACTTTTAAAAGGTGTCAATATATTCTTTGTTATCATTGCTGGTTTTTAGATACATTTAAGTTGCATTATCTTTATCTTTATCTAGATAAAAAAATACTTATCTAATCCGAACACTGTATATCACACAATTTTTGTTTTCTCTTTGACTCTGAGGTATATAAAAAAAAAAAAATTACAAAAAATTTACCGCCCACAAAAAACTTCTGCCCGGGGCAAATGCCCCTTTTGCCCCTCCCCTCTTAATGCGCCCCTGTGATGACCCTGTTATGGTTCAAAACGATAAAATATAAATCAAATTATCAAACAATAAAATATATTATACATTATAATATAACTATCATACATTGTATTTATTTTAATATTCGGTACTTAGATACTTGCACGCTGTTGTGGATCCGCCAGATGATATGGAGCCGTTTCGTTCCAAATCAATATCACATATCTATATAATAATATATAATGTAGTTACATAATATTATAATATATGTGGCTCGGTGCGGCGCATTGGCTAAAAGTAATCACGCTACGTGATTGAGAGTAAGCAACAGCCGCTGTCACTAGTTACCGGATGGGTGACCACCCAGAATCGTAGTGCGCAAAAACCTTGCCATACAAACATGTGTTCCTAACCGACCGTACCAACCCTACGGGGTAATGACCTGTGACCTCAGTCGTCAAAGCCTTAAATCTAATAAAAAAAAAATATTATATATTCCTATGTATATATTGTTACGGATGACTGACTGCGTCCTCTCTTTCTCTCCAGACATACAGACTTACTCGCATTTAATAACAACAATAAAATATAATATTATGAGCAATAAGAGATGCGTGTCCTCGTGGTGTACAAATCTCGAAAACTCGTATATATCTATATCGTGTTACACATTTAATATGACTGCAGACTCCCAACCTATCCATAATATTATATCTAGTATAATACAATGTGTAAAGAACACTTGAATATCACGTTGAATGTATTCTGCAGCGTTCTCCGGTTCAGTACCTATGTATATAATATATTATTGTAAACTATAGGGTTTAATTTAATTAAATATTTGGCGAATATAGTACTGCACATTTCCTGAATAATTACATATATATATGACATTATATGTATATAGGTATGTAATATATCAAACGCACCCACAAAGTTGCAGGTGCATATAGATGTATGAATAAATTGTGCCTGGATCGAATTATTCAAAAAAATTCTAAAATCTGGACTGGACAATATTTGGAGAGTTAATATAAAAATGTTTAGCCTCCTGAGATGGGAAAACATGTGTCTTTATTATTTTCTTGGTTTTTTTGTTACCATGGAGTTGTAAGCCCACCCTTAATTGCGCTTTTGGTGCTAGGCAATTTTGTAAGATAAAAATTTGAAATAGGGCCATAGGGGGCCCCAAAATTTGACTCACACCTGGGCCATTTCATCTCTAGTTCCGGCACTGATTGAAGCGCCTATATAAGTTTTACGTTCTGATTTCCCATGGGCGGGGTGGCGAGATTAGAAAATAAATAATTTATGAGTTTTTGACAAACGTAAATTGCGACAATACATTTTAGGTATACATTTCTATGTGGTAAATGGCACGCAATATATTTTGAGGTACTTACCCCATATGTTATTTTTAAATAATAATTTTTTTGTGATTACTTAATTGTGGATATAATTATCTTCCAAAAATGTATTTTTACCTGTGTGGTTATGAAATGAAAAATATAATAAAAATATATTCTATATTTTGTTTAATAACTATTAATGTTGATTAATGTTTATTATTGTTAATTTTGAATAAATATTAAAATATTTTGAATATTCATAAAATAGTAAAAACTCATTACTGATTTAACTTATATTAAAACAAATTTTTCGATTATTGTTGAAAGTAATAAACATCTTCAGACTTCAGGTTTGCTACTCATTGATGCTTTAGTCCCGTTATCAATCGCAGGTTATCAATCAGTTCTTATGATCACTAGGTATTGTAATGTTTACAACTTTTGGGATTTTTGAGCCTTTCTTGGCCTTATTGTAATTTTATTACTCTAAAGCCCCGTTTGGTATATATTCGCGTAGCTAATGAAGTTTAAAAGCCATAAGTATGTGGCTTATATACTCGAAATCGGTTCGTAGCGGTCGGTCACAATCGCGTTTAGAAATAATGGCCGACCGTCGGATGTTTTTTTCGATATGTTTCGTGTTTTTATACACAGTTTGTGTCCGAATCTCGTAGTACCTATAATTACTAATTTAGTTAACGTTTAAAAGCAGCGCGTGTGCCGTTTGTACTTGAAATCGATTCGTATAAGCAGTCGGAATCACGTTCAGAAATATACCATGGAATGACATCATTTTAAATTATTAATTGAATATTTTAAAAATCTTTGCAACGAGTTCAAATTTGAATATTAAAAATTCAACCAATTAAAAATATTTAAAAGATATATTACCAACAATATACATATTACTTTGAGTTAAAATATTAACATTTTTATAAAATTCTTATGAAGTTAAATTTAAGACTAAATAATAAATAAACTTAATAACTAAATCGCAATATTTCATATTAAACTTAGATCCACTCAAATATAAACGTTCCGCTCTTACACCAATATGATGCATACCATATACGTTTGTGTATAGCACATTACCTGCACTGCTGCAGGCGTTTAAAAATTATCTCCCACATTTTAGAAATTGAAAATTGCTCGATGAAATTAACCATACTTTTTATTTTCAGACCGTTCGCCGTGGGCTCGACTTACAAACGCCCATAATTTCAACTGACGTGTGACGACCGGGCCGGACCGACGGACCGCGGGTGTGCATATCATGGAAGATTAACGGACGTGAACACAGACACACGTGGGGTAAGTATACAGGCCACGGTCAGTGTATCGGGTGCGACGGCGGCGGCGTGTCGGAATGGTAATAATAATGCAATAATGACCTTTCCGTCCGAATCGCGGTATGGCTTCAGCGAACGAGGAAAAATAAAACCGCCATCGTTCAAGTTCAACTGGGCGTGTGAGCGTTCCGTCGACGCTAGACGACGCGCCGGAAAGACGATGCACTTGCAGCTACAGTGTTTATTCTATTATATACCTAGGTTGTAAATTAGTCACTACTATACCTATGCATGATATATTATTATTATTATTATTATTATTACACTGCACACGCCAATATACGTCATTATTATAATAATGCACCTATACCATTCTGTTTGCGCGTGCAAAATCCTTGAAAATATTTTAAACATATAAAGGCATACACCCACGACCTACCTATATACTGATATAATATTATAATGCACGTAGAACGCCGCAACATTATATAATAATATATCAATCGCACCGTCGCCTATAATAATATTATATTATATTATTAATTTTTCTATCACTCGTTATTATATTGCATTTTATGTCTGCCGGGACGACTCTCCGGACTCCGACTACGACCGTCGATAATATCATTATTGCGAAAGATAATAATATACGACTGCAAACAACACGTAATAAACGGCCAACAGTTTAGGTTATACCCGCAGTGTTAATTTGTTATGCGTAGGTAATACACAAATTTTATGATAAGTTTATTATTCTATATGTCTATATAGACTGTAGGTTGAGCCAAAACTTATATCGGTAGCTGACGTAAAACTACAGCGGTTATCAATATGTTTACAATATTATTAAATTAACACGATTTATCAGTCATAATATAAGTTATAACTCATAACGCGTGCCACAAACCGTGGCTTTGCGTCTGCATAGCTGCTATTGCAATGAGTGCAATTAATCACGAAAAAACTCCAAGTGATAAGTCGGCCATAATCAGACCGTGATCGATGTTTTTTCTACTTACATATGCAGTGTTTATTATAAATTATTCATTTTATTCTTCTTCATATTATTATTATTACCGCGTGTAAAATAATATTATACTCATACCTCCTATATATATAATATTCAGGGCCCAGACAGTAGGATGTATAATTGTAATTGATATATCGCATAGAATATTACTCCGAATGGCGAATACTATTCAATATATGATACAGGCTAAAATAGCAGAATACCTATATGCTTTACACGTGTCTTGTGCTTTGTGCATCAATAAGATTTCAATTTTAAAATTTTATATTACACAATTTCTGAATATTTTTTAGGTGACTTCGATTTTAATTTTAATTTTCTCAGGTTGGTGTTATTTTTTGCCTAATAATGCATTATATTTGATTTATTTTGTGTTTTTCATATATCGTAGGAAACAATAGTAATTGTGAATACCTATAGATAAGAAAAATACCATAAATATATTTATTTATTTTTTTTAGATAATTTTGAATAGTATTCAATCGATGTCATTCGAGTCCATTTTAGTTTTTTTTTAATTTATACATTTTTTAACATTTTTTAACATTTATTAATTTCTGATATTTTTGTGAAATAATAAATAAACTTTTTATTTTGTAGCTAAACAACATTTTTCAATCGTTTTATTTTTTAATGCTATAAAATCCAAGCCTCATTAATATCATTCTAAAATATGTAATAATATTAAATTTATAAGATAAAATGAATGGTAATAAGGCCGTATCTAAGGGGCCGTACATCATTTGCGCATCGTCTGTTTACCTGTGCCAAAATATCGTACATCATTTGCGCATCAGCGCTAATTATCGTTTGCGCATTGTCCGTTTTACCTGCACCAAATTATTATACATCAAATGCGCATCAACATACTGAACAATAGAATTGTATGAAAAATAGTTTTTGATTGAAAATGTAATGATTTTCATAAATCATATGTAATAAATAAACCCATATAATTAAAATAAATTGAACTGTAGTAATGATAATTATACAAATACACATATTGAAATGAACACTTTTGTCGGTACATTACAGTCTTAGTTAAAATATAAATAGAAATATAATTTGAATAGAAATAAGTTTAAAATAAATATTGTATAAATCAAAATAAATAAATTAAGCTTTAAAATAAATAATATTATAAATCGATACATGGTATATTATAATGTCCCATTATTTTAACAAAATGAAACCTGCTTATTTCACCGGAAGTATACTTAAGCCAATGTTTATTAATGTAGTCTAATTTTTGACGTTCAGGTGCCCGTTGTACATGATGAATATATTATCTCAATATTCTCAGCTTATCGGCCCATTAAGTGCCATCGCTGCCATCACAAAATCTCTCCATTTCTCTCTATCATATGCGTCGTCAAACATATTTTAAAACAGAAATATCTGTACAATATTTGAAGTCAAAGTTTTTAAATCATTCAAGATCAAAGTTAGAAAACAACTAGCACTTTTGGGTGTACACCTTTTTTTTAATTCTATTGTTAAATAATATTGATGCGCAAATGATGTAAGACCTTTTAAACGGCTGATGCGCAAATGATATATAACCCAAAAATCGAACGATGCGCAAATGTCTTACAAAAAAGGTCTAAATTAACAATAGCGATGCGCAAATGACAACCGGCGATCTAAGGGGGGAGTGGGCACAAGGGATTCGGACCCCCTTGAACTTTTTAAGTAGAACAAGAGTCATTATATTTTGAACGCAAAAATGATAAGTGTACAGCATCCATATTAAAAAAAATGTTGAACCCCCCCCCGAAATTTTTTTTCCGTTACGGCCTTGATTTTAACCATGGTTGTATGTAAGTATGTTCCGATTAAACGTATATAATTTTATGCCCGGTGGCCGGTGCAACACCGCATGATGCAACAGCGTCGGTGCAGCGAAGCCAAGGCCACCTAAATGTGAGCCTCTCCCATAAGATTCTGTCGTTGCAATGCAATGTCCGTTTTTTTTATTTAAAATTTTTCTGTTTAACGAGCGTCCGTGATATTGCGCTGTTTGAACGACATAGCCAACAGGCAACAGGTATGATAATAATGATAATAATAATAATAATAATAATCACAGTAATAATAATATGCACTCGGACGCTCACGGCGGCCTTCCGTTGCAGTAGACAAAATGCGTTTGTGCTTGAATATAATATCTCGTCCCGAGACAGCACGAACGAATAGACGAATCGCAAAGCTATAAATTATTTTTATGATAACATAATATTTTACGTACGTGCAACGAGTACGCTAATTTATACGAGTAAAGCGTCTATGAATTCGTCGTAACGCAGTTTAACCTTGAACGGTCGTTTTAATTGCCAATGCATTTTAATGCACGCACACTCATATTCGCGTACGTAATGCATTTATACCTGTGTTCATAATACTTTTTAATAGCTTCAATGTGGTGTGCAAATAACATTCCAATTAATTTAAAAATTTAGATTAATTTATGCAACACACTTAATATTCTATATCATTGAAAAAATGACTGGAAAAAATATGTCCAACGAATAATAAACGCACTCGCGATGGTGTGTAATCCGACTCGATTTTATTTTTTTCACGACGCTATTTCGAACGGGCTAAAAATATGGACCGGTTGCGATAGCAATCAGCACACCGTGGAGGATTGTCGACTTGCGATGTTTATCGTCATGCATGCCGAATGTACGTGCGAAACCCCTATAGTTTAAATTATTATCATTATTTGTATAAGCGCGAAGGTATACACGGTACGGATGGTCGAGGCGGTGTGTGTATAATATATAAATTGTATGTACCATACAGGTAAAAAAAGTAGAAGTCGTAAATATATACCTAGGTAGTAGTTACCGCGGGTACGGCGATTCGCGATAAATTATGCACCCCGAAAATATTTCACGAGATGCGCACGGGGTCGTCCACAGCGGCAGACGACAACGCGGCACGAACGTCCGCTCTTAAACGTTTTATCGTCTGATAAAAAAAAATAATAAGTGCATTGTGTTCTTCTTTTTCACTTTGAATTTTTATTTTTTTATTTTATTACGATAATATACTACAGATACGTTTATGACACTGCATATTATATAGGTTCGCGTGTGCTCATTGGTACAAGTACAACACTACTACTATATTATATTATATATTATTATTGTGTACAAGACATGCGTTATCAAAATATCATAACAATGAAAAAAAAAACTAAATAAATTAAACGTCTATTAAGTACGGAAAATACACCGTCGAACGTGTTTAATTCTCCAAAAAATAACAACCGTAGGTACCTACGCTACTTTTGTTATCACGTCCACGTTATATTATTATTATAGCAAAGTATATAAAAAAACCTGGTTAGTAATTTATGTTGGACAATGCGTTACTTGACTCAATATTGTTGCTGCTGAGATAGTTGAACGCAACGAACTGATAAAACTTTTTGAGATGAAATATAAAACAATACAATGTAGGTAAGTACGTCAATATACGCACAATACTCGTGTAAATCTAATTTTATTAATGTTTTAATAAATAACGTCACAGCAGTAGTCCACAGTATACACCTATATGTATAATCAAAAAATACATAATTAATATTAACATGTAATAAAGCTTTTTTCAATCAAACAAATTAACATTCTTTTATAAAAAACAAATAGCAATTAAAAACAATGCGGTATAGTAATTAAGCCGGTGTATATGGACAGGGTAGTATACCGATAACTTGTTCCATTGTTAATCTGTGTATGCGAGCAACATGAAGTAGATATTAAGTGCACCCCGTAAAGACGGGTAATCACAATATTATAATTTTAAAGACAAATTACGTTGAAATAATAAAAGTAACATTATTTTAGACATTGCAGTGATTAATTATTGTATGTATTTTATTAAACTTGGTTTTTCTTACAAACCAATTTGTCTTTGTCGTGGTCGATTTGCATACCTATACACGACTGGCTGACTGTATTTATTAGCCATATAGCCCATAGGTATATAATTATTTGCAATCTAACGTTGATCGAATTGATGATTTACAATAGGTAAGGTAGAATAGGAAGCCATGAAAAATAAACAATTAATATTCACTTAAAAAATATTATAATACAATTTAAATATGTGTTAAATTTGAATTCAATGATAAATCATTGCATAATTTGCATACGAAAAAGCATTTTGAACGAAGATACAGTCTACCAGCTTATAATATTAAGTTTATTTCATGATATGTTTTTGATAATTTTGCTATTAAAATAATTAACTTTATTACTAGTAGATTTATTTAATTTTTATATTTAATTTAAAATATTTCTAGAATTATTATGATCAATTTCTTTTTCTTAATTCCAGCATTAAGTATTACTTTACAACTAGGTTATATAGAACCTTGTATTACATTTTTAAGCTTATAGAGCAAAAAAGTTTTCATAGAACAAAGACTAAAAAATCAAAGACAGTCTTACATTTTGGTAACCACAAACTAAGGTTACCAAAAAATTAATTAAAAAAAATATTAGGTATAAAATTTCAACAAATGTTCGTATTTTTCCCCAGATTATTTTAAAAAGTACTAAACATTTTTAATTTTGACCTCCTAAAACTCAAAAATACCAACTACACTGTTCCAATTCTATGCTACTATAAATTATGCTATCAAAATTGATAATTAAAGTATTTTTTCTGCTAAAAAAAAGTGTCTAAAACTAAAATGTAAAGTCAATACGTTCAACGGAGTAATGAATGGAGTGTACAGATTCAAAAATTACAAATTCAATTACATAGTAAATATATTGATATTATAAATAGTAATTATTCAATGTATACAAATTTTCGATTACCCATAATATCTTCAGAGCATAAAATATGGAGATTTTGCATTATGTCACCCAATAATATCGCCGTACTTTTGCAACAACACCGCGTACACTCTCCTAAACTATAACACCACATAATATATATATATTTTTTTAATAATATCATTATTCATTACTCATTAAAAATTCGTTTCAATTGGATTTTTATCTAAGCAACTATCTATTACCTTTATTTACACACATAATTAATAATCTTTTATTATTATTAGAAACAAAATATTCATTTAACTAGGGAACTTTAGGTAAATAAGTGCATCCTTATTTGTTTTTTCCTTAGCCAATTTTCTAGAAGATAAATCGATCATCGTTATATTTTATATGTTATTACAATTTACAAAAAGCTAAGTCACTGACCTCAAGTGTTATCTTCAATGTCGTTTTTTTTATATAATACGCTGAGTTGGAACCTACTATATTAGTAGACAATTACCTGGTATTTTCCAAGTATACATAATTACATAAGCTTACAAAACGAATCGGTTATTAATACAATAAATACTGTAGCTATAAGTAAGTTGTATTCGTATGTGTAATCTCCGTCTAAAAAATTAAAAACAAATGTAAATCCTGATTATTAGATATTATACATTACTCTCACGGTCTTGTAAATTAATTATAAAGCATATTGTAGAATAAATATATCTATTATTTTTAATTTTTGATTATTTTTAGCTTATCATTTAAGCGTCATCTATGCATTTTAGCATTTATACTCGCTTAATTCGCAGCACTTCCAATCGATGTATAAATGTATGATGATGTATCGAATCGTGGAATACGATATAATAACGTATAATATAATATATTCAATACTGTATAATATAATATACGTAGGAATTATAGGGTTTCTGTTAGTCGGTGCTGATTATCCGCAGGCCCTCCAAGGCGGTCGTACCTCAAAGCGCGTATTTCACGGTCACCGGTCACCGCGTTCATATTGCATTATATATTTATATTATAGCTGATATTTTTACATAATTAATGTTATTATAGTTACATATATTAACATAACATATTATACTAAACACGCAGTAGTCTATACAATCAAGTGTCAACACAATCAGTACAATATATTATTATACTATTATGTTGAAATATAATTCACTAACATTTCCACAGTATAAATTTGGATGTTTGTTAAATGAACAAAATTAGAATTGTAGTAAATCGACACACAAGTGGTTTAGTAGGAGTTTGAAGATGAAATAAGTACCTATATAGGTATCTAGGGTACTGTCTACGTCGTGAAACGTCCTATACTTAATCAATATTCGATTGACCCCAAAAAATCATTGATTAATTAATTATTCTAGTTTGTACATGCAACATCGTTTAAAAAAAATAAAAATGCATTACATAAAATTTTTAATGTTATAGAATTTAAACGTTTTATGTGATTTACTATGATAAATAATGTTACTACACTGACATGGATGAAAATTTAAATATATACATTATACAATGTATAGTTGCTGGTTTATGTTAATTATACGTATATAATTGTCGGATAAAAATATTATGTTTATGAATTTATTAATATTGTTATAATTGATAAATAATTCTTTTCTAATCGAATTGGCATATTTTTTTTAATCTCAATGTCATGGTAGCGTAATGATGTACAAATTTCCGGATTGACTATTATTGTCATTAGTCATTATGCATCAAAAATTTAAATGCTGCCAACATAATGCTTTACATTTTGATGATTCTATATGTTATTAAATTATTTATTTATACTTGTATTAATTTGTGAAAATAAAGTGGGCGAATACTGAATAATATATAGTATAAGACATACGTAAGTTAATTATGATTTAAACCTATCCAATATATAGATGCATTACGTGTATAAATTTTACATAAATTAGGCATAGGTGTGATGAAAAATGCAATTTCCCTAGGAAAAATTCTCTTGTTGTTTTGTCGATATCGGTTTTCTTTTTAAGCTCCCTCCACGCGCATTTCATCTTGAAGTCTAAGTCATCACAACTTGTGGACGTTTTCTTCTTGGTTTTCGCCAGCACCGCGTCCGCGTGATTCTCGCAGATCCGTGAGTTAGTGCGTTTATATATACCTATTATACCTACTGTATAGCTGTGTATTTGTGGAGTGTAAAGATATTTCGACCGATGATCTATCTATGGTCAATCGTTTTCGTGTCGGTGACAAAACGAGTCTTGCAAGTCTTGATCATGATCATTGATCACCCCCGAACCCGATACATAGGACCGACGACATGTACTGCTAATTTCCTGAGGATTACGTGTCGGATGGCTCGTGAAGGTAGGATGCACAAATTACAATTAATATACTATAGTAATATTATAGTCATTAGTCGCCTAATATATTATTCAAAGGTTCCTGGTTGGAATACTGCACAGTTTCATACTTCTATAGTCCTCTACAATCGTTATATTTATTAATTATAGAATTTATTAGTGTCCTTTGGTGAAGATTTAATAATTTGAAGTTGTAAGCTTAAGTAACTAGAAATAAATTATGTTATCGATATTTTTATACAAAAAAAAATTGCTAACTCTAAAAATCAACTCAAATTTAATAATTTAATTATTAAAAGAAAAAAGGGTTGTGCATAATACTCGTTTAATCGTCTGTATATTAAGTACTAGCTGTCCCACCAGGCCCGGGAAAAGTCACGTCTGGTGAAAACATATATTTACATTAGGGTGGCCCTTATTTTACGATATTGGATTTTTTTCAGTCTTACCCCCTAATTTGGTTCCAATATATATAAAAACTATGTGCACAAAAGCCATGATAAAAAAATATGTGTAATATTTTGTTCTGCTATCTACCGTGGTCCGCAGTATACTAATCGACCGTCAGATTACATACAAATATGTTAGTATTTATTATCAGTTTTATGGAGTAGTCTATTTTTAAAACTGTTTCGAATCATTAAAAGATTAAAAGATAATCAAATCAAATCATTAAATTATTAAATGCTGTTTACTTATCTCAGATAATAAATTCAATCAGTTACAAATTTAATAATATAATGATGTTAGATATTTTGTAATCTTGTTAAATTGTCACGTTATTAAATTACGTTTTATACATTTTATAAATTTGAATGTTTCATAATTAATTATATATAAAAATATTATGTTAATCAAAAAACTATATAGAACAAGAATTATAGAAAATTTAATTTACTATAAATAATGTCCTACACATATTTATATATGAGTGAGTTGAAACGAGATATAAATAAAACATTAAAAAAAAAAAGTGGTTATTTGAATAAAATAGTGCTTTCGAACTTTAAGGACCCAGGGGCACGGGTTAAACTTAACCTATCGACATGAAATTTTGTACACATAGTTTTTATATATATTGGAACCAAATTAGGGGGTAAGACTGAAAAAAATGTTATAAAAAAAAATCACCTATTTGACGAAGGGCCACCCTAATTTACATCTTATCGAACATCTAGTTCATCAGAGGAACCACAATTCCAAATGTCAAGTTCGTAGGTTTTGTATTTTCGCGTCAATATTATATAATTAAATTTGATTTTTCTGGATAAATGGCGCCACTTGTATTCTTACAACCCCTTAATTTCCTCTTCCTCGAATTTCCAAAAATCATTTCTTAACGGACGCCCACGTTATAATAGCTATCTTTATGCAAAATTTCAGCCAGATCCGTCCAGTAGTTTGGGCCGCGCGTTGATAGATTAGTCAGTCAGTTACCTTATTCTTTTATATATATAAAGATTATTGTGAATACAATTATCGTCTATAAATCGGAAAAATGTACCTTATTGTGTAAATATTTAACATCGTAATGTGCAGAGAGGTCAGTAGGAACTGCATAAAATATAATATGTATTAAAGCTGATGCCGCGAAATTCGTTTCCCATAAAAATGACGACTCTAAAAAAAATTGTGAATGTTCAATATCTTTTAGGTGTTAGTAAGTGCAACTCAGCCACACTGGTAGGCAATCCGACTATACGTCGCGGATTGCGGACAACGTCGATGAGCGGCTATAAGTGCATCTCGGCCACCTTGGTAGGAAATACATGAAAATTCGATTTGATGCATGCTTGCGACCCAATTAACCAATGGCAACCCAATTTCTACTAATTATTTCTCTATAGCCAATGCAACCATTTATAAACAAAAATTTCCATCGTAAATCTCAAAATCCCTGTTTGAGCACCTCCCCGGGTTGGGCCTATCAGGTCAAATTTTGAATCTAAATCACCCCGAGAACCACTCAAACACACACAACAAATTTCATCAAAATCGGTCCAGCCGCTTAGGAATGCATAAAGGACGGAAGGACGGACAAACATTCATTTTTATACATATACCTACATAGATATATTCCTATACGCATAGACGAGTACTATATAACTATATCTATGTTTGTGATACTAGTAACACAACAGTATATTATAAACTTTGTTTATGGGGTGCTATATTATATTATTAACTGTACTATATATACATAGTTATATATAATATAGGTAGATATATATTAAAATATTCTAATGTGATTAACGATGGTGTGTATTGTAACTATATAGTACCTATATGTACGTGCTTATTTTTAATGACATCCGAGTTGAATACACTCTTATTTCATAATTAAATATAATATTGTCTTCATTATAAGTGTTGACTATTGGATTTTATTTTCCTTTTTTTACTATGAGTTATGTCATTCGATGTTTGTGGATAAATTATAATGCATTAATTAGCAAAGCACTAACTTCGATGAAACTATACGTATCATAACGAAGTGTTTTATACTATTTATAGCATTTAAATTAGATGATAATTATGACTAGAGGAATTGTATATGGACCTTAAAATTAAAGCAGCTGTTGTTAATTTAAGGTGAATCATCATTAGGTTTTTCAGGAAAATATAGATGAATGAATTTATTATTCTTACAAAAATAATTTTAAAAGTGGGTAAGTGGATGTCGCTCTGCTGTACATCAGGTTAAAAGTGGATCACTGTAATGCATGGTGTTAAATTTGAATTCAATGATATAATATCATTGTATACGAAAAACGATTCTGAGCGAAAACAGTCAGTCAGCCTATGATATTACTGAGCATATTTTGTGATATTATTGTGAATAAAGTAATTTATATATAACCTATTTACGTGGAACCTTGTTTTAAATTTTCAATCCTTAGCTATAAAAGTTGAACATTTTATAAATTTTTAACTACAAAATAATCATTAAATTTTAAATTTGATAAATTTTGTCAAAATTCGTTTAAATGCTTATAAAATAAATTATGCCTATGTATTTTTAATATTTTTCAAGTGCTATTGTAAAAATATATCAGGAGCCTTGCATTAAATTTTCACAATTTTTTACCCAACAAATACAATTTTATTGATATTTATAGAAAAAAAAAACTAAAAAAATTGAAAACTGACAATGTCCGTAAACAGCTCAAAAAGAGTCAAACTATTTTCAAAATTGTATGGTATATAGAAACCTGAAAATATAAACATTCAGTAAAATGTTTATGTATCTACAGTTATTTGTTTTTGAATAACAATAAAATAACAAAACCACTACATGAAAAATCGAGTGAATATCCAATCTTGTAAAAATATGAACTTATACGCTCAAAAAAATTATATTTGATTTGCTTGTAGACATTTTTTTTTTATAAAGGTAGACAAACTTATGAATAATCTTGTATTACATTTTGAAATCTTAGATTTAAAAAGAAAAATTTTTATGAATTCTCAACTCGAAATAATTTGCAAATTTTTGTAATTTTTCCGTATTTTTTCAAGATTTGAACTTTAAATGCTGATAAAAAAAAACTGTGACTAAGGATTTTTAACATTTTTCAAATGTCATTGTAACAATTTAGTAGAAGCCTTGGGTTAAATTTTCAAGCTTTTTTTAGCTAACAAATAAAGTTTTATTGATATCCATAGAAAAAAATACTAATAAAATTGGAAACTGAAAATGTTCCTAAACAGTTCAAAACAAATCAAAATATTTTTTAAATTTTATTGTATATAGAAAATGATAATATAAACAACCAGTGAACATTTTATGTATACGTTCATTTGTCTTAGAGTTACACGAAAAATCAAAATCGATTTTGTGGAAAACCGGTTTTGCGTAAAAATTCCGGTTTTTCCTTAATTTTTATGTTGTTTTTCCCGTCGCTTTTGAAAACTATTAGGCAGTTAAATCTTGACCTCCCGAATACATCAACTAGATTCACTTTCCCATCGAACAATATACTGTTGAAGAAAATCGAAGCAGTTTTACTGCCCCAAACCGTAATGACAGATAAAAAAAAAAACATTATTGTAAAGTTAATACATACATCGTTCCACTCAGAATCTAAAATAAAAATGGATAATTTTATATTATATATTTTATAATTTTGTTAAAAGTACATGATTTATATTTTTTTGTCTCTACTATTGAAAATTATTTTAGACCGAGTTGAACTTAATATAATGTATTCATTTTTACTTTTTAAATTTATGTGTTTTATATAAATTTTTTTGTGTATGGTGTGTCCAACTTTGAGGGTAGATTCTGTTAGCAAATTGGATTTAGTTGGTATTTGGAAGTGTTGAATTTAATGAATTCTTATTTAACAGATCCATTACAGTCACATTCTCAATGTGACTCAATGTTACATTGTTACTATTGACACCTTATAAATTATAATATAGTATAGCAGAAAGACTTTCCCATTTTTTTCTTTATTTTACACGAAAATATTACTAAATTTACCTTGTGCAGTTGTGTCTGGTTATGCATAATATACCTATTTAGATATTAATCAAGAGTGGGTTGCTAAAAATAATCATACGTCGGTAAGAACAATTTGTAAAGACGCCTTATTATTCGTTACTTTGTAATGCACTTTTATAGTTAAAACCTACTGACCTTCATAAATATAAATTATGAATTAAGAACGATGTATATTATGATGCATACCTACCCGGTAATCATATACAGTTTAGTGATAATATTTATAACCTTTATAGTTTATAGTAAAACTGGAATTCAAAAATATATAGGTATTAGGTAGGTACATATTGATACTTACTGAAGCAGTTTTTGAGTTATGCATTGTAACGGAGGTCGGTATGACCGTAAGTACATTAGTGCTTAAGTTGGACAAATATTAGAAGGGATATGCAAAAGTGTAAACAAAATATTCGTACCAGAAGATGTCTTATTGATTAGTACATAACTAAAAGGATATACTGAAATAGTGAAATATTACAAACAAGAGGTACTCCGTGTCTTCGTCCGCCGCACGCTCCACCATATATATAGCACTGGATTACCTATATCATATATATATCGTAGGGGGGTCTATACTATCATAGTGGAAATTATTATTTATTACACACGAGCTGAATTAGTGTATGATAATATGTTTTTATTGAATTTGAGTACCAAATACTAATCGATATTGTGTATTGTAAGTTTAACATAATATTATTGTTACTTAAAATAATATACAATATACCTACGTATAGAATGTTATGTTACATGGTTTTTATTTTTATTTTTTCTTATTTAAAAATACAATTGTACACATATTATATTATATACATTTTCAACGAGATAAATAATAATATCCACTATTCACAATTCAATCATTTAAAAAAAGAAAAAAAAAACAAGTCTAATATAAAAAATTCTCTAAAAATGTGGAATCCCAAAAATGTTGCCACTGTGGTCATTTACTTCTTTCACCCTACCATAATCACACCACTGTACTAGTACTCGTACCATATATATGTAGTTATCGGTAATTCTAGGACCCGAATGTTATTCAACTCATTTATCAGATTACGGCAGAAGCAACATCAGCAATAATTAGAAGGACATCGTACTCGTGTGTGTTGTCTCCGTCTTACTTATTCTTAACATAGCAAACATTATGTAAAATGGACTCATTTTACTCTGTTAGTCTATGTTAATCAAACCCATAGTCAAATATAAAAATAAGAATATTATATGGGGCGCCAAAGTAGAATTTTGAAGCAAGTTATGAGCGTTTTAAAATTAATAAAAAATTTACAGAAATTTACAATTTTAAAATGATTTAAACTTGCCAAATCGTAACCAATATAATATTCTAATATTCTCATTTGATAATATGTCAACTCGCTTTAATATTAAAATTAGCAGATGAAATGGATTTTTCTAAACGTAAAATTTGCCATGTTATGCATTAGTAATACGGAGTCAATACATTCTGGAATCGGAGTACGACGTCCGATAGGTACCTATCCGATAGCTGATGCCTGATATAATTTAGCACTATATTATAGTGTATAGCTGCGGAATAATAATAATAGAAATAATATAATACTAGGGTTGGTCAACAAAAGAAAACTTATAATTGGATTCCCGCACCAATAAATAGCTACAATATTATACTCGCACGCGTACAACATAATAAAATAATATTATGTACACGTTCACTACTGTGCCATCAAAAACAGCTTTTAAACAATGCGTTTTTTCTTCTCTTTCCGCGTATAAACCTACGTGATTGATAGTGTTTGTGGAATTTATTCTCGGAACATTGAACAAACGTATAAATTCAAAACCTAGGGAATTGGAATCCACCTTAAAAAGAGTCATCGAAACTAGTTTTTGAAAAAAAAGAATCAACACACGTAACCTATCCAAGAATATTATATATAAATATATAATATATACATAACCTCTCTGAACGAAACGAAATAAAAAATCGTTCGAATAACGTACACGTAGGTACTACGTAAAATACATCAAATATTAGTACCTATATATATATATATATATATACTAACCTAACCTATGTATATATATGTATACAATAATAATACGTATAACAAAAGATTGTATTATTCTTTCGCAGGGGCCCGTTTCGATAGAGTCGATAGATAAAAGACAATATTAGCTTTGCGACCAATGAGCTATAAACTATAAACCTACAGCAAAAATGCCCAAACTTTGGAATGTCCAGTGTTTTTCTTGTGCTCAAAATATTGTGTTCCACGTTGGTGATTTTCGTCTGTCCTTTTTTCGACCCCTATAATATAATAAGTGGTTAAACATTTTTCACATAAACTTTATAAACTTCATATAGGTAATCTATATTATTATTATATAACGGTGAAAATGATTAAGCTGGTTACAATGCGACTACGTACTTGTATTTTCAAGTTACCTCTGTTGAAAATTGAAATATGTATACCTTTCTTTTGAATACAAATATTCAGAACTCTCATACCATCATTGCAAACATGATCGAAAAAGAAATCTGTACGTTCAAACTTTTAAAGGAGACAAACTTTTTTTACATATTATTGAGAACCGTTTTGAATAAATATAAAATAAATGTTGAAAATGTTAGCTTAATAATTAATGATGGTAAATAATAAATTATGTACACTTATGGGTCTGAACAATTTATAATTATTATTACTGCTTTGCTTACATTACGCATTTTCACGAACACCTCAAGTCACATCGCTACGAAACAGGGCGATGAGCAAACATTGAAACTCGTACTCTTTATAAAGTGACTGTACACTCTAAGGACTTGGCTTTTGGGTTTTGTTTATATAAATTATAATGCAATAATACATCACTTATTGTCTTGTGCAATGATAATCGTTTGGAGGACTCACTCGGCGCGTCCATTAGTGCCTATACCATATGCGTCGTTGCGATTGCAATGGAATAAAAACACAGTTGCTGCAGCAGCAGGCGTATAGACGAAATAAATATAATATATTGATACAATATTACTTATTATTAGTTTACCTGTTACGAACAACAATAATAATAATACAATTCACGTTTAATTTAATATATGTTAATTTAATTTGATATTATATTCTATATTCCCATCCACCATATCGCCGCCATACGCGAGACATCGTATAATAACAATAATAATTATAATGTTAACCCATTATACGCAATAGAGCGGGTCTCAGAAACAGTGTAATATTATTATTACTATTATATCATCGTAACTCGTTGAAATCTTAGACTGTAATGACATGTTATATCAGAAAAAATTATATGTAAACAATATTTGGTGCTCGAGGTCTGAGACCAGCGTATGGCTCTATACGGCGTACCTACAGGTATTATAATATGTAGTAATATATGTAGCGCACTACATGTCAAGTACATTTCAAACGTAATACTATAATATAACCTCCTACAATAAATTGTCGTATAATACCCCTGAACGTGCATAATATTTAGGCGTACAAGTATAAAAAAAAACTATAAATGCTATCCGTCTGTCAACCGCTGCCACACTGTCGCTTTGAGTTGTGGATCCCCCTCCCCTCCCAGTGACCCAATCGCTAGTCACAACCAAGTTCAAGTGAATCGTATCACGAACGCGACGTTGTGTCTACGTTTGCTTAATTTATTTTTCTTCCGAATAATTAATATTATTATATACAGATAAACACCACGTGCTCAATGTCGTTATTATCATCAGTGCCAATTCAGTGGCGTTCCACATTATAGGCAGGCACTAATGGTGCACTTACCATTCAAACCGTATGCACTACGCGTAGATGTCCTGCTGCAAACGTGCACGTGAGGCGACTATAGGTTAGTTAAAACACATAATATTTAAAAAGCGTACCTCGAACGTTATGTATGTGTAATATAATATATAATATTATAATACGACATTAGTCTATAATATGCTATAAAGCTATAGCATATATTATATACGTGCATTTACACACACTTCGATAATGGATTGTCGATATAAGTATAGTGTGCAGAGTGTAGACGCAATTGTGTCGTCTGAATGTACAATTTTTTATGACGTTAGTGACCTTCGCTATAAATCATAATTCATGCAATGCATTTAAAGTGCATAAACAATAGTTCATTGTCGGTCGCCGACCAATTTAACAAAATGTGAGTAAACCTACCTACCTACTGATTAGGTACTAAATATTTTGAGATTTCAATGAATTGCATAAAAAGCTCTATCCGCAGTACCTATCGATTAATTGACAAATAAATTAAACATCATTGAGGTAGGCGTTTGCGCATATTATGTGTAATTCGGTTTACGAGGAGATACATAACCGTCATAATAATAATGATAATACCTACCTACACACATTTTTTTTTTTTGCCAAACAATGAACTACCTATATCTTTTTTTTCTTATAAAAATATTATGATATTAATATTTTTTTATAACTGTTGTAATAATAAATATGGGTGTTGTTTGTGACATGCATCAAGTTGCATGTAAATATATAAATCTAATTCAATTATAATAAGATATTCATTGAAAGTCGAAACTAAATCTACGCAAAGGATGCCTTCTACCTTATTTTTTTTTCATAACTTGTAAAATTGAGCAATATTATACTCTTGTCTTTTGACTTTTTACGGGAGAACGGGGGATATTTATATTTCTGCGAGTGCCTTTGAATCCACGATGTAGTAATATATTTAATATTTATACAATGCACGCATTAATAATAGTACGTTACAAATCAAAATGCTCTGATGAGGAAGGCGTAGGGATATTTAAAGTTTAGACTTATTTCTAGTGCTCTAGCTACCACTTATTATGTTCGTACACAAAAATTTCCTGTACTAAAATAATACGAGGTCTAGAATAATATTATAATTACAACTCAGTGGTTAGTACCTATACTCAGTACTCACTATAAGTTATATATATATATATTGGTCACTGCAGCCACTGGTAAATAATTTAAGTTCTATAGATTATAATAATATGCCTTACACAAGTGCCGTGTACATTTACTCCACAATAGCATATAACTGAATTAAATAATAATACGATGATATATGAAAATATCTAAGTCATAAATTGTTTCTGGTATATAGTATTACTAAGAGTTATATAGGCACAAATAGTCCAAACTATTTGGGGGGAATCCCATAGTATATATTAAAAAAATTGTGAGGCATAGGCCATTACCCCCTCCCAACAGACATACAACATACTGTATAGGCTATAGTTATTGATATATGTGTAATATATACAATTTGTAGACAAATACAAATTATTATTTACATAAATTACATAATTTACATTCAATATATGTATAGTATACCTATCCATTATCCAAACGCAGTAGCTGACAACCATACGCATAGACAAAATATCAGTGGTAAAATATAACACGGTTATATGAGCTGGGAGGTCACATAGTAATTTTATTCTTTTACCACATTTTGTTTGTGACATCTTCCATTTGTATTGGGTTAAATATCAATATTGTAGAAAACATTTATATTAACTTATAGTACCTACATACTTCATGAGATCTTTATTTGGGGATGCTTGGCGTAGTTTGTTGGTGGGGGAGGGCCTATTTCCCTCCAAGCCCTCCATAATTTAGAAACTATAAATGGAATTATTCAATTCCCGTGTATCACCGGAAGTGGCTTTTGTATAATTAAAATGTAATAATAGTTTAATTATTAAAACGCTTTAATATTATAGTTTAGTTTATTAAGAAAAAACCCAAATTTAGTAAAAACCGTTACTTACTAAAAATGTTGATACTCGTCTAGTATGCTACCTATCGCTACTTCGTTGGTCGTTGGTGTAGTATGCTGCCTACCGTAAAATGATACCTACCAAAAAATGTTTACCTACTGATTATTGATTAACGACAAATTAACAATAATATTCTTAATAACAATTTATTAACTTATTTATTATTCATCAAACTAAATCTAACTTAGTGTATTGCTGATGAGTAATGACAGATGATCATCGTTGTCAAGTATTTTATGATATTGTTATACGTCAAAGTCATTATATATTCTTTTAACATCATCCCAGAAAACTTCCAATAAGTCGTGTTACTTATTAATAGACCACCTCCATTCTTCTTTTAATTGTCGGTCTAACAAATCTGTTGCTCCTCGGGTTTTAATTCCGTATTAAGTTTTGACATGTCTCCATATACTATATGCTCGACATTGATCTGAATTTAGCTATAATTGTGTACAAGTGTTATAATATGTTATTTATCATAATGACTCAAATGTACCTTCCCGTAATAAAATAAAATTAAATAAAAATAACTACGGTAGGTAACATACTAGACGAGTACCAACATTTTTTAAAGTTGTTTGAAAAAAATATTTTTATTTAGTTCATATAGCATAAAATATAACCATATAAAATATTTATTTATTTATACATATTAAATGGATGTTAAAACCTTTTAGCAAAATACAAAATAATTATGTGTACATTTTCTGCTTAACTTAATAATGATATAAATTAAATAGCTTATATAAGTATATATATATATAAATAACAAAATGAAAAAAAATTATATTGAATTATTTGTATTAGTATCTATGTATGAGAATAATAATAGTAAAACAGCATAACAATAGTAAATAATTAATAATTATAACAATAATAGTAACAGCGAAAACCAAAAAGTGACTAAATAATTCAAAACATTAATTTAAACAAGTAAATTTAAGGTCATAAAAACATTCTGCCTGAAACACAAATAAGGTGGAAGTATAGTTATTTTTATAAAGAGGAACATGAAATAAGTTGGATTTTCTTAATCGGCGAGTGAGTGTAGTAAAACCAATCAGAGATAGTAATTCCGGTGAACGAATAAGACCTTTTAATAAGTCATATTATATGAACATAATATCCACAAAATTTCTCCTCAAGTCACAAGACGTAATCCCCAATCGGGTAATCTGCACGTCATATATGAATCTCTTGAAATGGGTATATTTGATTTAAAATATAATAGTTTTAAAAATGTATACCTACTGAACATTTTCAATAAAATTTGATATTAAGATCATGATTTTATGAATAACATGAAAATATTTACTAGGCATCTGAAATTCTACCCGAGACTACCACGATGATAAGATGGCTTAGTACTCCTAAGGATGCTCTTAAGTTGTATCAAAGCATGAGACATAATATTGTGTCAAACCTTGAATTGAAGACAAATTTTTGGTATCGTCACCATATGTTGACAATACATATACAATTATACGATACACCGGAGGAGACCATTTAAAGTTAGCAAAAATAGTTATGCTTGAAAGTGAAAGCTGAATTTTAATTTTGTAGTTGGTATCTAGATACCAATGTATTTAGATAATCGGAATGATGAAGATTTAATATGAAACTTTATCACACTTTAAATAAAATATTTTATTATTTTAACTGGATTTGAATAAGTATTAATAAGAAATGAACTAATAACTAGGTAATAAGTAATAATTACCACGATAATATATACTGAACTATTTTTATTATGGGATATACATTCTTTCCACAAGCTGTCGTCATTTTTAATTTTTCTTCTAATCAAAGAGATTTCCTGATTAAAAAGAAAATCTTTAAAATTAATTTCAGATTTAAAGAAAAATTATTTATGATCCATAACATTATATATATTATGCATAGATTTTATCCCAACGGATGGATTATTATTATTTCTATAAAGTATATTATATATAATTTATGAATAATAATTATTTAAAATTAAATCAGGTTATACTAAAACTTTTTAATAATAATTTAGTATCCAAAACTTTTAACCCCGTTTCTCTCTCAATTTACATATTTACAAATCTCTCGCCGTTATTTATAATCTTTTTAATAAAAATTCAAACTTCATAAGTACCTATGTATTTTTTTATCTTTCGTTTTAAAATTATTTTGAAATTATTTTTCTATACATTTGTGTGTATATATTATAAATACACTTATTATATGATCATATCGAACAGAAACTCGAGTAACTTATTGAGTTACAACGAGAACGATAGGAGACGATACGGTAAGTATTTCCTATTTCCGCATTACTCGGCGATGAAATAAGTCAAAACATATATATTAGTATATTATAATAGAATAATGTTATAGCACGTTATAGTGAATAATAATATTATCAAAAAGTAACCTCTTCGCGGGTTACGCATGTTTAGACTTTCACCAGACATACGCAGACTTACGATGTTTCAGTCTTATACCTATTACCTATAATATAGCTACATATATATCACTCTGTACTCTGTATAGGTAGTCTGTATACAACACATGACGTATAGCAATGCTTTCCTTTCAAGGTATATTTTTAAGAGCACAAAGATACGCAGCTATTCAGTGAATATAAAAAATGTATCGATGTTCATTAACCGAACGAAATCGATAGAATATTCAACGCGCCATCTATAGGTAATAGTCATACTTACATTATAAATGTTTTTGCGATTAATCGATTCGTCGCGACGAAAACGGCCGCGACATAATATCGGCATTGGGGCCATTGACCATTATAATAATGGTACAAGTACCTATGTAAAATATAGGTAATATTATTATCATAACCATTGATATCGTCGATATTACATTACTATCATATTTACCCTTCTAATTATTGTTTGAAACGTCTATTACAAGTGTACTGTGTATAGGGAACTGGTCAGCATAAACGCACCCAAGAGAAAAGTCATGCAATTTAATGCACGCCATAGCTGTTGTAATCTCTGTGACACTTCATAATCAGAATTTGAAAAAAATAATATTTATCTCGTTTAAGTGAATCTCGTAACAAATTAATAGCGATTACAATATATTTATAATCAGTATATGGTTCATATTATAGATTTTTAGGGTTAGTAAATGAAACAACTGATAATACAGTTTATACCCTTAAAGGTACTACTGCAATACTAGCGGTAGCTAACTACCAATGCCGGATCTTGAACTCTGAGGGCCCTAGTGCAAAAGACAATTTAGGGCCTCCTTTGAAAAACAATTTACAGTACTGTACTTTTATATATATATATATATTTATTAGTTGTAAACATAGATAATATAAGAATGGATAGGACATGTCTATACCAGTTTCATATGGGGCCTTGTGCTTTTTTGGGGAAGAGAGGAAGACGATATGGGGCTTTTTTTAAGGTTATGGCCAAAAACTGTTCACAATATTTGTGAATTTCTAATTTGTATTTTGATTGTTGTGCCTGAAAATGGAAATTGGAATATTCAAATTACTCTAAACTTTTCGTACATAAGTTATTGTAATTAGAATATAGAATAATATAGATCGTTAATTATTACTAATTAAATAATTTAAATGAAAAAAAAGACATCGGACAATACGAGGCGATGTTGGGGGGGGGGGGGGTACGTGATGGCGAGTTGGTGGTGCTGATGATGTTGGTAACTGGTATATGGCCACTGGTCACCTCTATACCGTTCTCACGGCCGGTCCTGCGGGGCGGACGAGAGTCGCGGGCGCGTTTGCTCGGGACGCGAAGACGACCATACCAGCGGGCAAAGCCCGGTCACGACGACTGCTATTTAGAAAACGTATACAATAATATGTACACTGTACAGTGCTGTAGGTCGATCATTATTATTATTTTTTTGAATAGAATTAAACGTATTTTTGGAAACGTAATTAAAAAAATTATAACAAAAACGATTGTATTAATATTATATAATTTATAGACATCACATAATAGTATGTCACATTTCAATTATATATATCATAATAATAAACACAATACAGTTATATATATTTATTCATATTAATTAAAACTGCGCTTTGAATAAATGAAAAAATTAATTTAAACGTTTTCAATTAAATAATCCTACTCTCGACAGTTGACCAACGATTAACGACTTTATACCAAAATAATATAGCTGGATTATCCAGATTGTACATAAATAAATTGCATAAAAATAATGTTAGGTAGGTACCTATATAAAAAATAGAAATGTATAGTTATCATACACTATATCATAATAAAAACGAAAGGGGCCTAGTATGGCTCGGTGGTTGGCCTCAGTCACTAACGAATTCTGAGGTCTAGCATCGGCCGACGTCACTAGTTCCCAGATGGGTGACCACCTAGGTTTTAATTGACCTCGCCCCACATACACATGTTTCTCCACCAACCATAACCCCCCTACAAAATGCTAATGTCCATATAGTTTCCGATGCTTAGGATCAAAAAAAAAAAACAGCTAAAATAAACGGATACCAATTATTCTATATAATATATATGTGCAGAGTCTATAATATTATAGAGGTACATCGTACATACTACAAAGAGAGAGAATAAAAATAATCCAGAAACTAGGCCCAGAACTCTCACTTATTGTAAGTGAATTGTAACGAAGGAATTTCTCGAATTTCTCGTTTGTTATTACTTACTAGTAAAAACATCATCAGTAAAAAATAAACGAGTGTTAACTCCTATAAGGACAAAATAATCTAAAAAATAAAATTTGATTAAAAAAGAAACGTAATGAAATTTTAATGCGCGTCTGACGTGGAAAAATCTTCGTTCAGCCTCTCGACCACTCGAGTGTAAGATGATATTTTTTTAAATCACGCTTTGCGTGATAGGCAATTAGATAATAATATTATGTAGTGCAGCTGGTAATAATGAACACGGACAGTAAGTTTTCTCACAGCAGCTACTAATCTTCTACCTTTATAGTCCTCCAAGTCAAAATCAGACGTCGATATAATACGTTAAAGAGAAAATTGCGAAAGTGTTTGGAATGTCCATATGGTGTTGATACATGCAGTATAAATATTATAATACGTTATATACTTATATATAGATATTATAATTAATAGTGGTCGATAAAAGAGAGATTGATACTTCGGTTGTTTATTGGTCCATATATTATTTATTTTACTACAAAAAAAAAAATGTTTGCGAGTATGATTAGTGATTACCGTTGCCGTATAATATTTTTAATAAATAATCCTTGTACAAAGTATTATAGGTATATATAGGTACCTCGTAACCATCGATCATTTGCACAATCTGCAAAAGCCCCGTAAAAAATCAGTTCAGTAGGGTAAAATTAATCTTAAGCTTAACATCCCCCTCTTAAGTTAACAATATCCATACAGTTTAACAAAATAAACATTCTTTGTAGATCCTGTGCAAGTAAGAACCGTTTGGCTCACACCATCGTCCATCTGCCATGCAAGATCACAGGGGTGGATTTATGGGAAGGGTGACGTGGCGATTATCATCCCTTAAGATTATTTTTCAAAAATTGTTTTAATTAGTTAATTTCACGATGTGTAGAAATTTTGATTTCATCAACACATTGAGCATAATAATACAAACATTTTCAAAATAAAATATACCAAAAAATCGGCTGGGAAGTAAGCAACATTCGTTCCTAAGTTGTAATGCGTATAACAGGTTCACAGAATTATATTTAAAGAATCGGCCTTCATTGGTGCTCCTGGTAGCCAATGCCTGCATTAAATTCCGTAAAATAAAGACTCAATAATTTCTTAATCAAAGATCGGAAGTGACCACACCGTATTATATACAACGTGAGATTAACTAATTTAAAAAATTAAAAAAAACATTTTTTTTTGACCGTAACTTACTAATTAAGTTTGAGTGTTTTTATTAAAAGTACCATTAAATTGAAAAAAAAATCCAATAATCGCTTGAAAGCTGAACTGCATTTATTACAAACTTAATGTTTTATACTTTTGGATTTAAGCCGCGATATTCTTGTGTACCTACTCAGAAAAGTCAGATTTATTAACTGTAACCAAGATTATTTAATTAATCATATTAGTTACAATAATTGATAATCAATGTTTGTTCAGAGTATTTAAACTGAATTTGGATTCTCATATGAACTCATATAAGTTAATTATTAATTAATATAAAAATATAATTTTTATTGTACTATATAATATATCACTCAAAAATATTCCTACACGCCACCCCCTTAAACACATACAAACACCTATATAAGCATAATACTACAGTGCACATATATTATTCGGATTTCCGTATATTATGTGCATTGTAGATGTTCTTGAAAATGTATCGTCAACACGCCAACACACGCACTAAACGCTAGTGGCCAGTCGTACGGCTTGTCGTTTTAATTAAAAAAAATTATAATCGAGCACGCGATGGTTTGGTATGGTATGCGTTAGTGATGTGGACCAGAGGGGGGTGGGCTGGTGGAATGCACAAATAAGTTAAAAACTTGTACAAAACATAATTATATACTCCACCGTTTTTTATTGGCACTAACGGTCAAATATTCCGCTTACTATTATTATTAATATTATGTACTAGGTAGTTCAGATGTTCCCAAACTTTTCATGATGGTCGACTCTTTTTTTATCATTTTTTTAATTTTAGCTACTCACAACATATTAATGACTATATATGGCTTAGATTTAAATGCCCTTAAAATAAGGAAAAATATATTTATGACCTTGAAACCCAGAAGTTTACCCGGTATATCTTCCAGAAATCAAGATAAATTTGTAAATCGTTTTATTTAAAAACAGATTACCTTAATATGTTGTTTTAGTACAATATATGTATCTATTTATTTTTTGATTTTTTTCGTTATATTACTAGGTTAAAGATGGCTAAAAATACATAATATTTAAAAACTTGATGCGGCACACAGTTCGGGAACATAATAAACTGTCCCCTTACCATAATATATAAATGTTTAATATTTTAAATACAGTGTAGAAAATAATAAATTAATCGTTATAATAGTTACCTATTGGATAAAAATAATTTTAATTAATTTAAAATTTAAATACGAAGGTAATAATCTCAATTTTAAATAGATTAAAACTATTTTCACCAAATTATATTCAAAATTCTGCAAACAAATTAAATCAATACATAAATAGATCATTTTTTAGTTCTTATTTATAACGCGTATAATGTACGATATGCTTATTAATGTACCTATACATACTTCAAAAAGAAACCCTGGGAACCGTTATTTAAGTGTAACAATTAATTATATAACCTTTGATTCAGTTTAACGATATACATATATCTACCTATTGAATTAATATAATTAAAGTTCTAAAATAGATAAATCATTATTGTAAGGTGATTAGCTCCCCCGAAATAACGCCACTGTGTGTGCCCTTTAAAATTCCCCCCCCCCCAATATTATCTTGGTCTGGATCCGCCCCTGAATATAGGTACTATTCTGTGATAGGAATGAAACTTACTCAAAATTACACTATATATATTTATATAATTATATATCAATATATCCTGAATATAATAATGCATCAATTCTGATATTGTTTAGTATAGTAATAACTAATAAGCATTATGTTTCACTATTTAAGTTAAGCATATTCATATTTCATTACCTAGGTATGTATTTTTATATTTGTACTTAAATAAAATATTATGAATACTTTCCACAACGATATTGTTTTGTCTAAAAACTTTTGTTACTAAAATATAAATTAATCTTATATTATGTTAATTACTTCTGTACTGTATATAATTGTAAGTTATTAGTAGGTAACATTGAAAAAATTAAGCAAATATTAATTGTTATAATATTACATAATATATTTAAATACGACTTAAGCTCTAAATCTTAAATCCTAATGAGTTTATATTTTTTTTACCTTTATGCAACTTTCATAGTTTCATATTATAATCGTACACAATATTAGTTTAACATTAAAAATTAATCAAATTCTTATTTCCTTATAATATAAATAGATAAGACTATACGAGATATATAGATATAGTCATATAGATGTAGTAATGTAGATGAAGTTTACTTCGTACTCTCATGGAGACATATAAATAATATCTCAAGGTTCGTGAAAATTGGATAATTTCCAAATGAAAATTTCGTGTGAATTATACTACACTCACGACCCCAAATATATTGTAATACATAAATAAAATAGACCGTATTATATATATAGCAATTAACTATGTGTATTTTTTTATGCAAGTGATTGTAGGTATAAATTAAAAAAAATTAATACAAAATATACAATTAAAAATACTGTAAACTGGATATATAAATCAATTTTTATGTATAAATATATATCTTCTGTAAACACCAAGGCACATAATATGTCAGTAAAATTAACATATTAAAACGGTAGGAATTTTATATTTGAAACGAAGAAGGAAATACATTGAACATTATCATATATATCAGTGACTATTATTTACGGAGTGGGGGACTTTGGGGAGGCGGGATAGATTACTCTTGGCTCAAATAACAATTATTTTAGAGTATTTTTCGGTGGTTTTTCAATTTTTGTAAATATAGTAAGAAAAAATTAATAAATTGATAGGTAATAACCAAAAATGTAACTGTTACTGCGCCGCCTCCGCAACCGAAACTCTGTGATAAGCAGGCTTTACTTACAGGTGTAAATTTGTAGTATAAAAACTATTTATTTTTAGACTAAAATACCAAAATCACAATATAGGTATATTATTGAATAATTTTATAGTGGTATATTGCACGTAATCAGTTTCTATCAGCATTCTTTTTTATTTATTAAAATTAAACATCGGCAATACATGCTATCATTGGTTACATAGTATATTTTACACTATAGTATTATGTATTTTTTTTTAAATACAGATCGACAAATTTGTTTGTGTGAGAAAATTGATTACGTATTATCATCTCGTCATGTTATGTTCATGATTGGGTCCAAGTGCGGTATCAAGGTTGTTAATTTTGTATTTTAGACAGTCTACGATTATGTGTTTAATGGAAGTTGGGTTGTTTGGCATATTAGGGTTCAGGGCTCTCTGGGCATCAGGAAACCGTGAATATATCTGGACATTAGGAGTTAATAGTAACATTGAATTATATTGAGTATTTCAGTATTTGACAGTAATAGATCTGTTAAATTAGAATTCATTGAATTATCTCCTCCCAACTACCAACTACTGATCCAATTAGCTACCAGAATCAACCATCAAAGTTGGAGATAGAAACATATTTACTGATCCAAAAGACGATGAGTCATCACTGATAACAGGAACAAAAAAATATATAAAACACATAAATATAAAAAGTAAGAACTTTATATTATAAGTTCAACTCAGACTATAATAATTTTCAATAGTACAGTACTATAGACACAAATACACTATATTTTTAATATATTATGTACTTTTAACTAATTTATAAAAATATACATAAAAATCTATAAATAATATTGTAAAAATATTTTTGTAAGAATAATAAATCCGTTCGTCTATATTTATCCATAACGTAATGACGATTTACCATAAACTAACAACAGTTGCTTTAATTTTGAGGTACCCACATGAAATTCTTATCTAGTCATAACTAAGGCTCTGCGATACGCTGATGGTATACTCTATTGGCTCCGTAGACATTTCTGAATTCAATAAATTTAAAAATAATTATTACATTTTTAATAATTTAATTATTTTATTAATAATAGGTAAGTAATAACACACATATTTTGTTTCGTAGTCGAAAACGATTTTCGGTGCGAGTTGGTTTGAAGGTTATGGTGCTTTTAACTTTTATATCGTTTATGATCCAATTATAAACAAACACATTAATTTTACGCATAATTTTTCATGAGTTATGTATATTTTATGAGCATTCCAAATTTTCGTGCCTCCGTATAATTGTCTTAGCAACATAAGGGCTTTGAGAACAAACAAATTTGAGGACCATTATAATATAATATATTGCTATAGAACATAATATAATATGTAGTAGGAAACTATAGGAAACCTCAAAAGGGTGTGGGGGGCAAAGCCCTTATGCAAAGCCCCCCACATCCACGTACGTAATTCAATGCCTGATCCCTTCCCTTAAACAATTCATAATTACGCCATTGTATAATACATAATATCTTAAAAGTGAATACATTTCTTGAATAAATAAGAAAACCAAACCTTTTAAACAGGAAAGTTTTGAATATTGTTTCATTAAAAAGAAAAAATATTTTTTAGCATTCGTTTTTTTTTTTTTTTAAACCACCCGAAAGTTTTTTTTATTATAACGACCAATAATCTTTAACAATACATTTCAAAGGTGTACACAAATATTAATGAATAAAAGGCATTAATGGCATAATTTTTGTTTTAAATTTATATTTCAATAAATTTATACAAAGTCACATAAATCATTAAAAACAACTGAGTGATAATAAAATACTGTACTGTCTCATCTGAACTTTAAAATAATATTTTATTCTTAAATTTTTTATCTAGAGTTTATACAATCTGTACATAAAAAAAAAGTACAATAAGCATAAATGATGTTTTTGTTAAAATTATAATATACGTAGTAGCTAGAGTATCTTGATGGAAGAACCAACCAGCGAAGGCACTTATCGGTTAAAATAATATAGTTAAATAATATGCGTTAACGCTGTCCTCTGCCAAAGTCAATGTTAAGCACATAGATTATTAGAACGATTATGAAATGTATCAATACCCATACCTACTTATAGTATTTGTTAGAAAATTGAATAAAAATGTTTACAACAATCCGAAGAATTACGCAAATGTAACTACTAAAATCATAATTGTTATAAGGTTATTATAGGATGTGGCGCACTAGTACAATATAATCAAGCTCTGTCCTACGTATTCTTGTAGTCATATCCCACGGAAATAACCAACAAGTATGTAGATACGCATAGTTATCATAATAATCATACAGAATACAAAATATCTCAACAAATATGTTTTACGACAGTATTGGTCGTGTGCTGTGGTGATTCTCGAGTTTCAACTAGTCTCAAGTATAATCATGATTCATGGATTCGTTTTTGATACATTTTAATGAATAATGGTAATACGATTGTTAAATCGCTTTTTATACTATCGTTAGTATCGTTCATATAATATCCCGACCATAGGCGCAAATAGGGTGGGGGAGATTTATGGGCTTATCCCCCACCCGAATCTCAAACGCCATTAGGGCCTATGATCCCGACAGAAAAGGAAGTCGTATA
Source organism: Sitobion miscanthi (assembly GCA_008086715.1). NCBI lineage: Eukaryota > Metazoa > Arthropoda > Insecta > Hemiptera > Aphididae > Sitobion > Sitobion miscanthi. The sequence continues at coordinate 40,413,920 of CM017797.1, forward strand.
GAAAGATTATTTAATAAAATAATAAAACGTTATTGATAAACATATATTAAGTATTGTCATTTTATACTCATCGTATAAAACGTAACTAGTAACAACTAACAAAAAAAAGGAATTGTTGAACTAATATAGTTCCATCAGTGTAATAATAATACATGGCGTTTAAAACATAAACCTGATAGTGAAAATATATGAGCAAACACGCCATGAGAGCGCCCTGTCCACTAACTTGGTTAGGAGTGTGTGGTTTTCATAGAATCATTATAATGTTTAAGAGTAGTTAAAGCTGCTCCTTTAATTTATATTTTACGTAACATACCGATTGGCCGACCAGCCAATTCGCCGACATCCGACATCCGACACACACATACATTTTATTTAGTTAAAAATGAATTATACTTAAAAATATAATTTGTTTATTGTCTTAAATTATTTGTATAAAGCACTAACATTGTTCAAGTCAACTATTAACTATATATACAAATATACCTAACCTTGTGAGCTTCTGTTTACTAAATGAAAATCAGAAAATGCAACATTATTGCCAAGTATCACAAAATACAAATCGTACCATTATGCAACCTTATAATTCGAAACGTTTTAAGAAAAAAAAGGAATTATTATACATCAATCAAATGTATAAATGTTTTACTGTTCTTTTGCAAATGATAACCTTTCTTCTAAATTGCCATGCATACATTTAGTTTTCATCTTTTGTTGCCGATTGTCGTATTTTTTTGGGCTATGAGGTCAGATTCGAAGTTTGTTTGATGGTTTTTAAACTTTTTGATTAAAATAAAAATGTTTGGCTTTAGTCTACCAACAGCTTTATTAAGAGATGCTAATGTGTAGTTTTATCAACATTTTGATTATAGATTGTAATATGCTAGATTTCCACATAAAAATTATTTAAGTATATATTTTGTGAAATGACAATTTAGAACTTTTTCCATTTTTCCCGGAAACCGAGTTCCGCGTCGGCGAAACGAGTAGTCGAATAATTAATTGTATGTCGGCAAATCGGACCTTAATCCCATTTTTCACCCTCGTGCGTCCTATGTTGAAAATAAAATTTAAAAAAATAATTTAAATTAAATTAAATTTTTATTTCGACCTATTTATACTTATCTATAATTCTTATGGTGCTCTAAGTCACTGAAAGTTGTAGCGATGTAGCATTGACTACAGTGGCGTCATTTGAGGGAGGGGTTCAGGGTGTGCATTTGCTCCAACTTATTTTTAAAAAGCCTTCTTTGGCCTGCTAACAATAAATATAAGCGCCGATATACCTCAATGTTTTATATATATATATATTTTTTTTTTTATTTTTTTCAGTATTAAAAAAAAATCATATTGTACTAATGTTTAATTTCCAAGAATGTCTGATGTGGTTTTGTGGTCCCACGATATTATAATTGATAAAATTTTAACACAAACATAGTTAAGAAGGGTACCCATAAAATTAATTTCTGGTTTTCTTAAGCTAGCTATATTATATATTTTGAGTATGCAGGGAGAAAAAATGTGTAGGTTAGGTTCGGTTATTTATTTACTAAGTGTAAATACCACTGTACACTGGCATCCACAATATAAAATAAATACATTAAAAGTACCTACACATACCTATAGTTCGTCAAAAATAATAACAATATGGTGATATTTTCATATTAATATAAGTGACATACTAAATAAATTACACAAATATTCTACAGTTTTTGTCCCCCCTTGAAATGTTTCATTGTGAAGAGTACTGAAGACTGAAGAGGATGAAGAAATTAAAATTGATTATATATATAGATAGATAGATATATATTTGTATATATTTGAAACTATATTAAAACAATATCTCTTGGGTAGTAATATATCTTATGCGAATATGCGATTAAACTTTCTGAACTATACAACAACAAAGTTTATAACTTCATAAATATGAAAAAACGGTAGAGAATTAAGAAAAAACGAAACTCAAACATAATTATGGAAAAAAAACCCATAGTGAAATTGAATGCTAAATTCTTAAGTGTCTGTGTTTCAATTATAAAAAAAAGTATTCTTTGAATTGGCACGAAACATCGATGAAAATTTTGAAATCTTGTTCGAATGTTTTTTACAAATATACAATACTTGACGTTAAAAAATATTAACTATACCTACAGTATGGCAGTATTATAATGTTTATATGCATATAGTATATATTCATAGGCTTTAATACATTTATTTTAATATTCAATTGGAAATTATACACATAACACATGTAACTTGTAAAAAATTAACGTTTGATATAGTATTATGGGATAATATTGAATTATTATACATTGGTATGTTGTTTAATACGATATAGCCACCGATGTGTAGGACATTTCGGATGGTTTATTATACACGCTTTGGACTGAAATAGTTTGGAAATGAGAAAACTGCTTCAGTATATACGACCAGTATAATAAAAGCGGCAACATATTGTTCACATCAGAGAAAAAAATATCGTCGTCAAGACAAAGGATACTCTATATAATATACTAATCTTCAGTTTAAATCTAAAGCAATCTTCTATAACGTATGTGTAATGCTAAAATTATATATATATTTTTTTTTGCTACGACATACGATCATTGAGAGCTCAGAGAAAGTCAAGAGTTCAACCCCTTAAGTATGTCTGTTCTCAGGGTCGTTGCGTTCATTAATAAATTATAATTTGATGAATTAAAAATAAAAAAATAGATAACAGTGCTATCAAATGTAATTAATAATTATATGATAATTGCGTAGTATAAGAATAATTGCGTTTCACATAATAATTTACAGTTTATACTATATTATAGCTACCTAATTAATGATTTGTCGCTTAATTAATACATCATTTTGTTTAAGCATGAAATTAAAAAAAGAATTGATAAAACAGTCGTATACATATTATATAAATAACATTTATACTTAGGTAGTACAGGGGAAAAAATCGTCCACGCACAATTTTGAAGTATTTATAAAAAGTCTTCAATATTGCTTATGTTGAAAAACAAATGGCTGATGAGATCACTATTCATTATATATTTATACATAGTATAGGTACGACCAATTAACATTCTTTGTTTGAAATGGAGGATGTTTATGCGGTACAACTATGTATACACTGCAAAACGCACGATAAATAATTATTTTGCTGAATACGTATTATTTACTTATATGATTTCCATCGGCCATCTCCAAGGACATGGCATTATAATGGCATAGGTAAGCAGTACTTACGATAATATTAACTTTAAGTTTTAAATAAATATGAAATGTATACAGGATGGTTCACCAAGCATGATCATCCCAATTTTTTCATTTAATGATGAATTTCGAAAGTGTCATCAATGGGTAGCTTTTTCATTCAATTGTTCATGTTTTCTTTTTATATAGTTCATACTCTTATTGTGCTGCTGGCACAGATTGTGTATAAATAATAATAATAAAAAAGGTGGGCAAGTGGGTGTCGCTTTGCTGTACAGAAGTTTACAAATGAGTCACTGTAATGGATGGTGTTAAATTTGAATTCAATGATATAATATCATTGTATAAGAAAAACGACTCTGAGCGAAAACGGTCAGTCAGCCTATGATATTACCAAGTATATTTGATGATATTATTGTGAATAAAGTAATTTATGTATAACCTATTAGTGGAGCTTTGTTTTCAATTTTCAATCCTTGGCTATAAAAGTTAAACATTTTATAAATTTTTAACTATAAAATAATTATTATAAATTATATAATATTATATTTTAATATAAACGTATATTACAATATTATTGTAGCTCACACAACAATCGAAACGAAAAACAAAACATCTTGAAATAACCGACCTCTTTTTTTTTAGACGCACGCGATACACCGCGCATTTGTGTACCTAAATATATCTGGCCGCATCACCGACGACGTGCGATACTTAGGTAGAGCGGAGACAGCCGACAGGCGAGAAAATCACTTTGTACAACTTGTATGCGTATAAGTACCTCGTAAATTGTCTTTAGACCGATTCTGACCAGCGTATCATAATTTATAATATATTGTACTACGTCAACCAATCCGAATAATTGCGTATATTATTGTACTCAGAATTCCAGAGGACTGACATAGTGACGTGCGTTCTATAAATCAGACCGGATCGAAGAACAATAGATGAGTGCCATAAGAATATAGTGTTCTGTGTAACTATTAATATACATTTAAGTACGTCAATTCTTTATTATAGACAATAATTAACTATAATAAAGAATTATTGTATGCGCATTACATACCTACATATTATATATTATTATGTACACAATATTATGATATAATATATGTTACGTTTTCCGTTATTCACCAATTTCTGAGGAAAAGATCATTGTCAATAGAATATTAAAATATACACTTCAGAGTATAGTCAGCATTTTGATTGTGATGAATCACAAGGGGGGGGGGGGGGTGGTAGTTGCCGCTCCAGAAATAATATTGAGAGGAACTATTATCATTTTAAATGGGTCAGTAAATTGTGATTAATTTCCCCTCCCCCACAGTTAGAGCCAAGTGCCGCCTATGCACTTGAATCCTCCCCCTCCCAACACAAATATTTATTAAATACTATGATTTACGAGTAATTCAAATATTTTGATCTTAAGAGTTTCTTGACTATAGACTTGGTTAATTAATCTTAAAATAATCTCCAAGTTGAACTCAGACGGTTTTCGATAAAATGGTATGAACGAGTTAAAAAGTTAAAGTTAAGTTAATTTTAACTTTTTTGAATTTAATTTTCATTGACTTAATTTTTAACTTTACTGATTTTTATTGATATAAAATTAATAAATAACGAGTTACTTTTGATCAAATCCAAGTTGCATTAATTTATAAATAATTAAATAATAAATATAACACAATTATTATTACTTTTTATTATTTTAAATCATATTACTGACTATTTAAGTATTAAAAAATAAAAACAATTAACTTAACTTAAGTTAATAAGTTAATTGTGATTGTCCTTTAGTTAAAATAAAAATTAGGAAAACTATTAACTTTGAACTTTTTCAAATTTTTTCTATTAACTTAACTTAACTCAATTAAAAATTATCATTAACTAGCCCAGGCTTGCATTTTTACCCCTAATATTTACTCTTCATATTACATCAATAGCATATTTCATGTAGGGGTCATAGAACTGATTCTATGAAACAGTATAATACATATTTTGTTTGACTTTATCTTGATAATAATCATAGATTAAAATCCAATTACATAATGTTATAAATTTAAAGAACCCAACACCCTTTTTTCATTGAAGTACAAGGGAAAAACAAGCGTGCCAAGGACTCCGAGTCCACAAGTGGAAAGTTTACTGTGGGTTTGGATTCATTGCACTCCAGTTCTCATCATCATCATCGTGGATGCATTAAAAATCACAATATCTTTATTCACAATGAGAATCATGCATGCAAATTCTTAAAGAGATTTTATAGGATTTGCAGTTTTTTCGCTCCCCCACCCCTCTCCTACCCCTTACAAAGAAATGTGTCTAGGGATGCCACTGATTCGTATCGTATTATTTATACGAGGCAAATAGATAACTAGGTAAGGTAAATACTCGAAAACGATTGGATTGTGCCTATGTAATATACGCTCAGACGCTCTTAACATAATATATTATATGCATTGTAGAAGGCGCCGTTCGAAACATGTGTGTGGTTTTTTGCTCACAAGTCGCAGAAAAACGAACAATGCCTATCCGCGAAAAACTGCCGCAAATGAAATGCGCAAAAAAATGTATAAATAAATATATCGAATCTCGAAGATATACACGTATATATGTCTATTGTTATATATGTATATAATGCGTGCATTGTGCATATAGATGAAATACTTTTTGTGATATTCGCTGCACAGATGCCAAGTGCCAAGTGGAGTTGCCATAATTTATAGCATGCCGCCAACGGAGGCTATTCGGAAAAATATAAATAAAAAATAATGTTCTCATCGCGATTTATATTAGTGCATTAATTATATTATACGATATAATATATTATGCCTTCTCCACGTGTAACGGAAAAAAATTTCGAATACAGGAAAGAAAGAAAAAACATCCGATAAGTGCTCGCGACTGCCGACCGCGGTCTGTTAGTGATCTACGTTGTGTTGTGTTGTATAATATTATATTATATCGACCGGTGCGTATAATACACGCCCACGCGCGTATGGCGTATTATATTATAATAATATTATATAATTACGCGTGCCACGATCGTGAGATCGTCTCGCGACCAGGCGGCGTCACCAGGGACGTGCATTTAGGATGGGAACATATTTGTTGGTAAATAGTTTGTTAAAGAAATGTATATTGTTGAATATAATTTTAGACCTCTATAATATTATATACTTTGGCCATAACCATATAACGTGGTAAAAGTGATACTCCTAACTTTTCGACCGTTGTCCCGGGAATTTACGCATGCACGTCATAAACAACGAACTCGTAAAACATTCGTAATTAAGTACGCACCTCGCGGGGTCTGCTCGCGAGATTGCCCACCTGAAAATATACTGATTGCATAATCACAAGCCAGACTCGTGGGCAACGCCGGTCAGGATGGCTATAATATGATATATAAACGAACGTGTCCTGACTGATAAACGTAGAGCCTAATTAATGATAGCTTGAGGCTCGCAATTTTCACGGTATCTTTTATATTATATTAATCTCATAAGTCTAAGATATTTTTCGGCAAGATATAGACGGGAACGGGGAGGTGAATGGTGATGCACAAATATTTTACACTCGGACGAAGCCGGGTAATTCAGCTGATATATATACATAAATGTGAAATGAGTTTTACTAATGACGAATACTGAGTACTGAACCGACTTTAATATAATATAGTGTGATCACGATATTAGGTACCAATGAATATCTCAGATGGGTGACTTTGTATTGAAATAGGGTTTTCGGGAGGTGATAGGGAGTACTTAAATACATATTTTCAGACAAGTTTCAAATTTTTAGCTCACTCGGTACGCGCATGCGCAATACGACTTACTATTTTTTTAACGGCAACCCCAGTTTTTTTCTGCAGATTCGGGTAGAGTATTTTTTTTTAAAAAATTTATTGTACAAAAAGTTTTTTTTCTATTTTCAAAACTGCCCAAGTTAGAGTAAGTCAAAAATTGGATTTGTGCATCATTCGTGTTTAATGATATTTTCATTTATAAAATTATAACCGTTGGAAATAATAAAATAAGATTCGGAAATATTTTATTTAAATGATGTCTAACAATGATTGCACTTTGGGCTGATACTCCACATCAATAGAATAAAAGTAAAATTATATTTTTCATCAAACTAATAAATAGGTACTTTTATTTAAATACCTTAATAATTACATAACCTGCTTATCTTATCGTAATTATAGCTATTTTTAAATTAAATAAAATAAATTATAAAATAGTTAAATTTGTAATCCAACTATAACAGTTTACTAAACAAAAATTATCACATACTCAAGATATTCAATCTTGTAACCAATACAGTCGTATTAAAATATTATTTGAAAACAGACAAAGTAAATTAAACATTTAATTGGCACTTATTTTATTATTTCCAGTGGTTATAAATGAAAATATCATTAAACACGAATTATGCATAAATCCAATTTTGGACTTACTCTAACTTGGTCAGTTTTGAAAATAGAAAAAAACTTTTTGTACAAAAAATGTTTTAAAAAAAAATACTCTACCCGAATCTGCAGAAAAAAACTGGGGTTTTCATTTAAAAAAAAGTAAGTCATATTGCGCATGCACGTACCTAGTGAGCTAAAAATTTGAAACTGGTCTGAAAATATGTATTTAAGTGTTCCCTATCACCTCTCGAAAACCCTATTTCAATACAAAGTCACCCATCTGAGATATTCAGTGGTACCTAATATCGTGATCACACTGTATATAGGATTGCAGGCTACAGCCATTAGTAATATAAATAAAAGAAAAAAAAAGACCCCCCCCCCCGCCATACGTTGCTGAAATTTTTACATAAAAGAAAATAATATTTGATTCATTGTTTGTATAGTTTGTGATTCAAATATACAACAAAATACAACATATCCTTATGTTTGTATGGATAATCTTATAGACTCTAAAACTACTTGTCCGATTTTGACCAAAGTTTCAGAGATTGTTCTTATACGAGAAACGAGGAAAATGTAGATAGCATAGTTGTTAGAACAATTCGAAAATACATGTTCGAATATATACGTAGTACTATATCGTCTATATTATATAATCCACCACAACCCACAAGCAGATTGCCCACCGGCCACCGTAGTCAAATAATTCGAATTAGTTCACAAAGCGAGGTACACCGATGCTTATTTGTCCGTGAACTGGGGTATACAAAAACCGATATAGCACTGTATTTTATAATTGTCATTTTTTTTTCGGGTGAGGTCTGGTTATATACAGCTCGAATATATTATTTTATTGTTATGCAGTAGGTAGTCGAGGTGCCAGGTATTGAACATTTCATGGGGGCGAGCTATTTTATAAACATATTATGTACTGCAGTTTTACCTAAATCTTACCATAATATATTTCCTATTTTAATTTTCCTTAAATTGTTTGCTAAACACATATTACTAAAATATAGTTATTTGTTGTTTTATATGTTATAACACAGCGATGGCAAATAGGATTTGTTCAACGTGCCAATTTATGACACAATTCAAAAAAAAAGTTTTAATTTCGTGCCACTTATTATATTTGTTAACACAGAGAATTTTTATAAAATATAAATGAAAATAATGTAGAAAAAAATTATTAAAAAATCAACTTTTATTGATTGTTAGGAACATTTTAGTCATTTTACTTCATATTACTTGAAAGATTCTTTTATGTCTGGTTAATATGCGTTGTTGCTTTCAAGGTATATAGACACGTAAAAGTCTTTTGGGGCCATCGAAAATTTCTCCCGTACCACTTTTTTGTCATCCCTGTTATAACATTTATAATATGAGAACTATGAGGGGAGGGGAGCTGAGCTCCGTCTTATCAAGTTCAGGGAAGCCCCAGAGGCCCCTGTACACGCGTGCTGGTAGCAGTTAAGTAGTAGAGATCGCGATAGAAACTACATAATGGCGCAAGTATAGCACACCAGTTTGTCATAAGCCACCATTTTGCGCGTAATCTTCGTGAATGCAATGATATAGTGTTATATTAAAATACTGCACATAAAGATTTATTATTATGTATAATATTATTCGTAAACGTGCCACGTGAGATTTTGGTTTTCAAGGATGACGGGTTTAAAGTAAAATTTGTGGGAAACGAGTTGTGGAAAATAATATATGTATCTAATGATATGTAAATGAAAAAAAAATCGTGATTTATAAGAACGTCATATGGTCATTGGCTCTGGAAACATGTCAGTGCATTCGTATGTATACATATATATATATTTATATATTATATATTATACAACACAATAACACATCTATACACAACTCAATGTTATTGTAGTACATCGCATTCTCAATATGCGTATATTATTAGCCCCGCGATTGTGTTATATACATATACGTATTATTTACTAGGCCACCGCATGCGGTTGCAATAATTTACGCTGCACCGGCTCATTAAAATGGCACCGCGAAAGAAAAAGTAAGACAAATAGATATACCCACAAAACATACCGTCTAATATAATGTATGCATTATATATATATATTATGCGGGTGTAAATAGTAAATACGATGGATCGGAAGTTCGGAACCACAATATAAGTATATACCTATCTACATATATATATATTATTATATCATATTTGTGTACGCGTCGGCGACGGGGGAGGGGGAGGGGGGCACGTGAGACGTTAATTATAGTATATTGTTACTATTATTATTTTTGCAATCATATTATATACACCGATTGCACCGCCTCTGAACGTATAAGTGGTATTTTGCCGATCACGTGGGTATAGGATATGCATCGCGTATAATTACTCGTAAGTACCATATATTATTATGTACCTAATGCTGGAAGTGTGGCGCAGAACTTGTTTATAGACGCGAAAATCACGCCCCTCTTCCTTATTCGACGACGTGTATACGGAGCTGCAGACTGTATATTTTGGTATATTTTCGCGTTTACGCTGCACACGATAATAATCTACAATATAGTATATTAATACACCTTATATATTATATATATAAACGTTATATGTACTGAGTGATTCTTAAATATAAAAACTCGTTTTTTTGTTTCAACGTTTTTGGAAATATTGTTTTTTTAATATATATATATGTATAATTATAGTTATAATTTTAAAAATATATATCGCAGTATAGGTATGTTATAAATAATTAATTACTCGTTCGGAAATAGATTTATTTATGTGTTAACATTTATAGAATAATATGCTGCTTCGGAATACGAATTTAAATATGTATGCTAGCTGTCATTAAAAAAAATAACTTGAAACTTATAATATGTTAAAAATAGTACACAATATTTTAAAAAAGGTTTTCTAACGACATGCGTGATTATAAAATAAAAAACTTCAAAACAATTAGAAAAAATTAGTGTTTACCTTTAGAAGAACCACCTTGAATATTATAAGTATATATAGCTATTTTAGTATTTTTCATAGGTAGTCTATCTATGATACCTACCGCGGAAGTCCTTCCAATGCAATATATATTATTATACTTCCATCTTGAAATTCACCTAAATGTATGCGTTTGGTGATTAAATGTGCAACGAATTACCAACTGCGGTCTATAATATAGGTACCTCCCTACCTGTACGGTGTACATGTACCAATATATTGTACGAGCGCTTTTAACCACTTTGCTGCAGTGGTGTTCGTGTGCAATGAGCACTACTATTGTACTACACGTCAAAACAAAATACCTACGTGTATACATATTATTATGTCAGTAATTCGTCTGCACAACTTAGGACAAACGACAGTGATAATATTCTCGTGTCGAATGTCGATATGGATAATAATACCGCTGATTATATTATATTACACGTATAATACGTACCTATACCTATATGTGATGATACTTAAATACGATTACGCATATTATTATGTAAGTACTGTTAACTTAATATTGAACCTATGTCCTAATATATAATCACATTGATGTGCCGAACGTTAATACACGTAAGTAATATAGGTTATAAATTATAATAATGTGTAGAATTCAAATGTACATATAATAGGTATATAATGCACGGTCGTGCGGACATTGCAGCGTAACCTATACACTGAAAATTTGCGTGTGTCTTTTTCTGTATACGACTTCATCGACTTTAATAATTGTAGATATAAGTATATAAGTATATAAGTACATTATGTTATGTGACTAAAATTTAATTTTACTTTTGCTTTTTGAAATTTTTTTGTTATTTAACAATTTTTAGAATTGATTCATAAAAATAAATTTATAAGGTATTTAAATAGCATGCGATAATAAACAATAATATTATATGATTTAATTTAAATTTTTTTAAGTATTATTAATAAAAACAAATTATTCAAATAAAACAATATGATATAATACATGAAACATAATAATATTATATTTCATGTGTGATATAAATGTGAGGATTTACTGGGAGTATAAAACAATTAATATTTTTTTTATCATATTAATTACCTATTATTACTAATATTAGAGATGTGGCTATAATAATATTTACCTATTTATTTGAACACATGATTTAATAGAATGCTGAATGACATTTTGAATTGCAAAGAAGTCTCCCTCCCTACTTTGACATTTGTTTGTTTTGGAAAGTTGAGTACAAGTGCAACGATCGTGTATCCCTGTATGACACTGTCCTTCAAAACTTGAGGTATGCAAATGCTTTTTCTCGCAATGAAATTGAAGATCCCGGAACATCGTGGCATCGTGCATACATTTTACTTTACACACTGTGAATTTGTTTTTGCTGTATAGTTGTTGCAGTTTTCCATCAGTCAAACCATTTTCATAGAACTTATCTTTCACTGAAATACAATTCAATATATTTATATAGTTATAAGACGATATTAACCTATTAATAAATTATTATCTAAGAGTATGACGCTAACGAACACACCGTAATAGTATAACTTCGTGCTCTATCTACGTCCAGAATTTCAACTTTCACTAACTCCTCGATATTTTTATGATAAAATAGTTTTTTAGACATTTCCGCCACTGATTGTAGTTTTTAATTTTTTTTTTAACGTTTCCTGTCTATATTTGCTTAATCAGTTGTTTTTTGTTGATTCTGTATGTTTTTTTTTTTTTTTGATACCATATTTTCATCAACTTTATTATCATTATATCTACTTTATATTAGATATATAGGTACAATGAAGAAATATTATATAATATTATATATCTTTATTATATTACGTTAAATAGCAGGCCGGGGAGACTAATTGTCACAATGATAATAACTCTGAAACTAGATGGTATTTATGTTCGTTATTTAGTTATATGTACCTACTATATATTATCAGTTATCACAATGAAATTAGATAATCAATTATTATTTCAGTTAGGTACCTACCTATGGGCTGATTGTAATCGCATGACGAATTTTAAAACGAAAAAGGTGAATTTTAAGTCAGTGAGTAATTTTTATCCGTAAATACATTTAATATTTGCCATTTTGTAAATTATATAAGCTAACGTTGTAATTGTTAACTTGAAAAATAACTAGTGTATTACCGTATACTTATTTTGGTGTGTAACTTTCGTTGATATTGAAAATTATTATAACTCATTAAGTTAATTTGTTATCAAAAAGTAGATTGGGGTTCGTTGTTGAAAATTAAAAGGGGCTGGTTGTCACATGTATTTAAAAGATTCAAACTAAATCATATGTTTACATTTGTTAAATTTATTAACTTATAGTTTTTTATTTATCTACTGGTTGATTTGTATCGAAAAATCCTAAAATCGACACAAATTTGACATTGACAACTATAAGTTTAATTTTAATGTGGTTTATTGATTTACCTAGAACAACTAACCCCGTGGTAATGATGTGATCACAAACCCAGAATTCTGGGAGTAATTTGTCACAAATTCTTTTTCTTTTATTTTTTTTAACAATTTAAAAATGTATTCCAACTTAATATTAGTTTGAATTTTTTTTTTGTATGTTCTAAAGATGGTATTTTGAATAATGTGACAAACAGCACTTGAAAAAAAAAGTTTTCTTAAAGAAAAAAATCAAATAGTAAAAACTGTGACAACTGGCCTCGGTTTCCCCTAATTTATTGGCTGTATAATGCATCTTGAAGTTCTTCTCCGGTTTTAATTTTATAAATATGTTTTTACATTTTAGGAAGTAAAAAATATATTTAATCGATTTTATTATATTTTATAACATTATTGATATTCTCAAAGATAAATTGCTCGTTATTTAATTTTTTTTTTTTTAATTGATTTAGGAATAATTATAAAAAATCTTATATAGTAAAAAATCTATATTAATTGTAAATAAAAAACATTTTTTTATTCACTGTTTACATTTTCTTGATATACCTAATGGTATTATTAACGTAATACGTTTTGTGTGCTCCTACGGTAGGTGACCTACCTATTTTTCTATACCTCTGTATTTTTCTTCAAATTACGTACCACAATTATAAGCATCGGATGACGAAATACGCATATATGTACAACTGTATAAGCCTTGGCATCTTATTGGATTTTTTAAATATTTAAAATTTTAATTTAAACGGGTTGCTATATTTCTACGAAAAAGAAACTCGTCCCGTCGTCGTCCGCTACATGTAAAAATGACCATGAAGTAAATTCGATAAAAAAAAAAATCCGTTCGCGTGTTTGAGGTGGCCGCGTATCGACTAACTGCTCCTATAGATTTTTATCCAACAAAATTCAAAAACAATGCTGCAAAACATAAAACGATATATATACGGATGATATTATTCTATTCTTAATAATGGTCCTCAATATAACTTCTTTGTCCATTCTAAAAAGAAAAATACTACTTTTTATGCGCTAACATGATTTTTGTTTGAGTATTTTATAACCTTGTACCCTGTACCTTGGTCAATACTTTTTGAAGAATTCTTTGCATTTCGGAATATTTTTAAATCCAACAGTTTTTTTTAAATTTTTTTTTTTTATAACTTGTTTTACTGTACTTTACCAATGAATATTAAAATCAGCAAGATAATATAATATACCTATATGAATTATATTTGTATACCGGGTATATCTTATGGCATGGTTCACGTGGTTTTTTAATAACTGAATCCAAAATGGCAAAATATGGAATTTTAAAAAGATGATTTATATTTTTACTTTTAAAATCGTTGTACAGCAATTTTAAAAATGTTAACACTCATTTGTACCAATAGCAAAATCAACTTTATATTTTATGAATAGTAGCAACTATGTTTTTGATAGTTTCAGATATAAATTGGTCATTTTTCTGAACGTTTTATTGTCAAATCATCGATTGTGGTTCACTTTTTTCCCCAATAATAACTTTACATATAGGTACCTACTTTAAATAGCTTAAATTTGAATATTTAATTATGTGACTTAGGTAATTGACAATTCGACTATAATATATGTAATATATGTACAAAAATATTCTGGAAAAATATGGCTATCAGGATCCAATAAAAATACTTAATTTTGATGTTGGTACAAGCGCGCGTGCTTATACAATTTTTAAAATTGTCATAACATTTAATTTTTTTATTTCACATCGTTAATCTATAATGATTAAACAACATATTATATATACACCCTGTACACACCTCATATATCGCATATTTGTAGTTATATGTGTAAATGGGCCTTATATGCCCCACACGAACATATTTATTAACATTATTATCCATCATTATCTACTTGAAAAAAAAATAAAAAATAAAAATGTTTTAAACACGCCATGGATCTTTATTCTTTACATAGAATAATATATTGACATTTTAAGTCGATAAAACAAAAACACAAAAGTATCCTATACGAGTATACGACATCAGGTTTTACTAGTATTTAAATTGTACTGTTTTAACTAAATCGTTATGCATTGTGCGATACGTGTATAAATAATGTACAATGCACAATATATTATCATGAAGTTTGTTGCGATGATCTTTATGCGAAAAATATCAACGGAATGAGGCTATTGAGTATTGGTAGTCTAAAAAATATTATATATGTGGGCTGCGTAAAATTCCATATATTAAATAGTTTTTTTTAGTGTTTTCTATATATTAGATTCTCAAAAGGAGAAAAGAAAAATGCGACATAGATAATAACGAACGAAGGAACGAACGTGTCAGTCCGTCCGTCCAAACGTCAATGATGGCGAACCGCTTCGAGGGTGGTGGTGACAGTGTACGCAGCACGTAAATCGTTTTCTCCAGAAGGGCTGCAGTGAATGTAATATTTTGACGCAAGAACCCTCGACAGTGCACATACTCCGCAATTTTTTTAGACGAGAAAGACGACGTATCGTGGCGGATGGTCGTATATTATAATACTGTACATACGATATGTCGACGACGTCCTTAGAGTACCTACTTACCTAAATATATATAATATATGTATAAAGGAAAAAAAATTGCTTATAAATGTACATTATACCTATATAATAATATATTGTGCGAGTATATTATTATTTTCGCCCTTTTTCCGCTATGCCAACTCGAGACCGGTCGCCTTCAAATTACCATCGAAATAATAAAACTACCTGTGCAGTATAATAATATAGTATTCGCACGCGCATAATACTTGCAAAGTATACCCTCCAGTAGCGCGGAGTGGCTACCTCAAGTCAAACAGTAGGTACGGTATATTGCGAGACGGATTAATAACGATTTCACATCATCATAATTCTCATCAAACACAAAAAATACATTATTCGAGAATCGTGATTAATGAAAAATGATTTAGTAATAGGATCCGACGACGTCAGTGGATAGAGACCGATTCCGTCCGATGTCCAATTCCTACTATATACACAGGATGATTCACCAAGCATGTTCACCCCCATTTTTCTTAAATAGTGCAGTTTTTCAACTTCTGATTTTTGGAATTTTTAAATATACTTAAAAACTAAATTTTCAAATTTTGAGATTTTTTTGGTACTATTACGAGAAGGTCTTATAGAGGTTCAAATATGTGTTTTTTTCAAATAAGAACCGGAGCCTGTTTGTCAGCCAAAGATATTTTATATTGATATTTGATATTATTACTATTAATACGGTGGCTGTAAGTTGAATTATTATTATTTGTATTGAACAATATACGTCTTGAGAAATCTATGATTCTGATGAGCGAAAACGGTCTGTCAGCCTATATTACGAAGTATATTTTATGATATTATTGCTGTTAAAGTATATAATTGATTTAATATTAGAGATACAGTATAAGTTAAATTAATTTTTACCAAAAACATTGTATTTGAAAATGTCATTATGTGTATAAAATAAAATAAAATAATATATTATAAAAGATCCAACTATCGACGATTTTTAAATTACAACAAAATAAATAAAATCGTTACCTATTCTTTTTTAAAATAATATCTTATTTATAATCTAAATTTTAATTTAAAATGCCAATAAAAAAAAATTGTGATAAGAATTTTTTTAGATTTTATGATTACAGTATGAAATACTTATGATACACTTTGTATTACATTTTCATAGATATGAATTGAAAATTTCATACATTTTTTACTACAAAATACCTCCTACATTTTTGTGATTTTGACAAATTAAATTAAAATTTGAAATTCAAATGCTTATATAATAAAAATTTGTGCTAATATATCTTTAATATTTTTAAATTCATAAAATAAAACTTATGAAGAACTTTGTGTCACATTTTCAAGGCATTTGACCGACCTAAAAATTATTTATCGACAAAAACATGAAAAAAACTTATAAAAATCAAAAATCGTTAATACCATTTAATAGCAAAAAAAAGAGTCAAAATAATTTCGTGTACAGAAAATGCTATTCTAAATATTCAATGAAAATGTTATGTATCTAACATTTTTTTTTTTTGAGTTACGCCAAAAAAATAATTACCGATGTTTTTGAAAACTACTGAGGATTCCCCCCCCCTCCCCGGGAAAAATACTGAAATTGAAAATCGATAAATTTTTTTACTCGGAAAAATTTTGACAGGCAAAAGAAAAACACACATCATTGTAATATCAATACATTCAACGCTCCACTCAGAATTTAAAAAATATATTCGAGGATTTTGATATTTTAGAAAATACCCAATTAATGTTAATCTATCAATCTTTATAATATTACAGTAAAGTATAGTAAATATTAGATCCAATATTACACTTATTTCATACTTATGGTTATTATTCTTAGCACGTAAAGACATTTTAATAACTGAAAAACTATACTTAAATTGGTACATCTTGAAATATGTACTTAGTACACTAACATTTTCAAAAAAAATTATGTACTAAATAATTTTCAGTAAAAAAAGAAAGGGGTTGTTCTCGTTTTAAAAACTTCTTTAGTACTAGAAATCTCGAGAATTTTAAAATATGGTCTTCAAGTAGGTAATTACCTAGGTATATTTAAATATTTAAAAAATCAGAATTTGAATAATTCAAAGGAAAAAATGGTGACGGGGTGTAGAGAGGATGAGTTTGCCTTATGAATCACCCTGTATAATAACAACAGCGCAATTAAAGCGAAAACGCAAACACTGCAAATGTATGCTCTGTTATATTTTTAACGAAAAAAAATGATAAACACCAAAATTCACATCGAATGCCGCCGCATAATATGACATAATGTCGATACGAAAACGACGCGACCATCTATAATATGCGTGTAATATACCGTTCGTCCGTCCGTCATAACAACGCGATCGATATATACGTGGTGTATACCTATAAACGTTCACCTAGTGTCATTACAATAGCAACATAATATCCGTATAGTCTACCTATATGCCTACTGCACATTGTCTTACGTACACGTATATTATGTGAGTGTGCGAGTGTGTGTGGTTGGTCAAATTTAATCAAGACATGTAACCTAAATAGCTTTGTTGACGCAGCGCACAGTGTTGTATAATACAATATTATAGTTATCGTGTAGTCCGCATTTGCAAAAACGCATAAATTTATTGCAATAAACAGTAAACACTATGTTATTATATCTATACGTTATATATTATTATACACATACACCTACTGCTGGTGGTACTGCTGCTACAAGTATTACGACTGCTGGCGGTGGGTATTTTTGGAAAATGAAAAACTCTTTCGAAAATTAGATACTATAAGGTCATAATGTTCTCCTTCATATTACAAAATATAACCTATCGAATATAATGTGTAATGAAATACTATATAATATAATATAGGTCAACGCCGGCATACGCGATCTAGCGGCAGCGGCGGAGGTGTTGTCCCTGCTGCCGCGCCCGTATATATTATATTATATTGACGTGAAGCCGTGAACATTGCCCGGACGAATATTATCATTTCGTTTTCATAATCTTTTCTTTCATATTTTTCGTATCGATCGCGTACCCAGGGATAGCTGTTGATGCCACACTATGCAGTATGCACATTAAATTTCGACGGGATTTTGATGGTAAGGTATACCTATTATAAAATACTGTGGTCGCCCGCCCACAGCAGTTATTTTGCGCATCGTATACAAACAGGCCATCGTTGGACATCGTTGTTTTGAGAAAATAATTCATATTATAGTATTATTATAATTTCACTCGGTGTGTTAAAGGTAATGTCCTTCCGAAGCAATTTTTTGTGTATACAAAATAAAGTTCATTATACATTACTCGCATCTTTATTTTTTTCTGAGACTATAGCACCGCCTTTTCCAGATTATTGACTGCATAATTGCGTATACTGTATGATGATTTCAGACTAAAAAATATAGAAGAACACGGTTAAAAAAATTGTTCATATTGCATAATATAAGTATACCCCCTGCGCAGTATTCAACATTTCAGCATACGCAGCCGACAACAAGACGACAAGAGATATCGCCGTCGTCGGGACCGGAATTAGACACGCTTTTTTTTTATTCAAATCAATAAACATCCACACCCTATCTGCAACATATATGACAAATAACGCTCTGCACCATGGAACACACGTATATAGTATATTATATACATTATAGAAGAATGCTCAAAATATGAAGCTTGGCGAATGGGTACAAACTACATATACAATATCGTGTAATATTATTCCCGCGGTGTAGGGTGTATCGTATATTTATATCGTATCATATTATATATAAGTACGCGTCATATGTAGAGAGGCGCCTGAAAAGAAATGAAATCAATCGCGTAATATTAATCAAGAGTTGCCGCCGTCAGGGGTGGTTCCAGAGACTTGGTTGGGGGGGGGGGGAGGGGGCCTGATAGTTATAATTTTCACAAAACTTATAATAAAAAATTCAAAACAACAATTTTTATAACACAAATTCAAGTCTTTTTTACTTAATTAGTATTCCCGTAGTTCATACAGATAGCAGATACATGTTACAAATCATACACCGACGTACCTCCAATAATTACATACTTTTACTATTACGTGTCTATAATAGTCGATGCTATAATATGTTTTTTTGTTTGTAATTTTTTGATAGCAATATACAATTTTTTTAGAAATACGGGTTTTGGGCCTTGAGGGGGGCGGTCCCTAGCCCTCCCCCCTGGAATTGCCGTTGACAGATCATTGCAACGGTCAGAGGAAATTTATAAACACAGAATAAGCGAGCGGGATAATACAATTTTTGGACGGATCAAAATGCCGCGACCACATAATATTTCATGGAATGTATAACGAAGTTTCCTGGTGACATATATTATTATTATTATTATTATACAAGTACGAGGAACATACTATTCGGTGTGAGGGATGTACATATGGACGATTGTAAATTCCATAGATTTATAGGTAGTAGATTTTAGGGTTGGATTTATAACATGTAAATTCCGCAGATATACACGCGTGTATAGGTAAATAATATAATATTATATTATTATTATTCATTAAGTTTATCTTCCGCAGCACGGTAAGACGACACTCGCCAGTCAAAGAAAGAAACAGCTCCTATACAAATATATATAAACGTCATATGCACAGAGCCCTATTTAATGGGGAGAGGGGGGAGGGGGGTTCTAAGGAATTGCAGTCCCGGGCCCCAACATAAATGTAATATAGTCATATACGTTTTATTTATACCAATCAACATTAAATAATATATTTATATCTTAAAAAAATAAATTGAATATAAAAAAACTATATAATAGGTACGTGGTGCAACAGACAGAACAGACTCTTGGAACAACTTTTGTTCTAATCAATATTTTTTTAATTTTTTTTTATATTATTTTTTAACCACTTGCGCTATACGTGTAATAAAAAAATTATTTTTATTTTTTAATACTGAAAATACAAAATTTTAAACTAGAATTAAATTTTTTTGAATAAATTCAAAATATCCTATTTGTGAATCTGATTATAAGAACGATTTGGATGGTAAAAACATTTATCAAAGTCAAGTAGTTTATTTTTTAGAATTTTTTTAAATATCAATATTTGTTTGATTAAATTAGTTTGGAACGCAATACTTTTTTAAAAATATTATTTTTGGAAATTTGCTAACATGGGTTTATTTCTTAAACTATTTACTAATCATATAATTTTATCCATTTTTATCATATGTTTAAGTAGCATCATTTTTATTTTTTTTCTGGTCAATTCTTTCTGTTATACCGTGTTTAGCAAAAAAACCAAATTTATAATTTAAGTTAATGGGCCCCAACAAAAAATTATCCCCAGCTCCAAAATGCCTAAGTAGGGCTCTGCATATGCTTATAATAATATGTATTGCGTCCGTTAAATAATATATACAATACACATATCACGTATACACGTCACATACATAACATTATTACGTACGCCTGCAAACATATTATACAGAATGATTCACCAAGCATGCTCACCCCCATTTCTTCATTCAACAGTAAATGTATTCAAATTCTGGTTTTTGGAACTTTTAAGTGGACAGTATAATTTTGAGGACCATTTTGTTTTCAATGAAATCGATCTTTTTGTCTTGATGAATTTTGTCAAAATTTGAAATTTAAATGCATATAAAAAATAATCGTGCCCATGTATCTTTAATACTTTTAACCTTATACTAACGAAACATATATAAGAAACCTAGCATATGATTTTCAAGTTTTTTTACAAAATGAAAAGTTTTTGAGAACAATATAAAAAAATGTCTCAGGGCTATAATATACTAGCTCAAAAAGAGTCAAAATATTTCAAAAATGTTAATATAAATATTCTGTGAAGATCTCAAGGGTCTATGGTTATCGATTTTTGAGTCAACACCAAAAAACTAAAATCGATGTTTTCAAAAATTGGTTTTGCGTAAAAATTACCACTTTTTTTTGTTTTTCTTGACGCTTTCTAAAAATACATGGCATTTTGAATTTTTACCTCCCTAGAATACTAACTAGATTCGAAAATCGGAGTATTTTTACTGCCCAAACTGAGCCAGAAAAAAACATACATTCTTTCACTCTGCTCAGAATCAAAAATTAAGGTCCTTTTAGCCAGGTTAAATATAGACTATATTATATCCTTGGGATAATGTATTTTTCTGATGGTAAAATAATTTTAAAATCGTTTAAGTTATTCCAGAGATTACCCCGAATAAACAATTTATCTTTTTTATATATTACCTATAGTATAGATTAAAATAAATGATATAAAGTGCTCAAGGTTTCTAAACCTTCTATTGTGGACCTATTAATAATACCTGCTTATTAATTAATAACTAATAAAGTAGGTACACCAAGTTAAATTACTAAAAAACTACTCATTCAAATTTCAATTTTGATACCTACATCAAATTTTCAAAATAGTGATTTGATTCACTGGAAAAAAATACGGTGATTCTCATTTGAAAATACAAATTTGTGTCGCCCAAAGGCCACAGCTGTCCTAGGACTACATTTCTTGAATGTTATAAAAATGCTAGATGATTGTAAATTGGGTTCTTACCTAAATATACCAACTTATAATTTATATCTACCGAAAATCATAATTACGATAAATTCTTTATCAAAGGGAAAATTGGGGATGAGTATACTACATGAATCACCCTGTATAGTGTATAGTAATATTTTATAATATTCGTGAATAAAAACACATCGGGGTCTTCGTGTCTTGAACTATTTGTATGTACACACACATATACACATATTACTTATAAATTATAATATTATAAGAGACGTATTGTTCCGATACACATATTATTATATATTATTATATACAATAAGGTATTAGTAAAGAACAACAAAAAAAATGATAATAATAATAAACTAGAATAAAAAGAATGTGAAAAGAAAATGAATGAATAAATAAAAATTACGACTCTGGGCGCATATTATGCATACATAATATAATAATATGTATAACGCATAGGGTGCTGGCGGATGAGATGAAAAGGATCACGTCGCATGGGCTTTTTTTATATTTTTAGTATATTGGCGGGGAATGTACA
Source organism: Sitobion miscanthi (assembly GCA_008086715.1). Taxonomy (NCBI): domain Eukaryota; kingdom Metazoa; phylum Arthropoda; class Insecta; order Hemiptera; family Aphididae; genus Sitobion; species Sitobion miscanthi. The sequence goes on from CM017797.1 coordinate 40,436,512, forward strand.
TATAGGCATTATCGTGCGTGGCTATAATAATATGATATGCGTACCTATATAATAATCTATGTTTTAGTTAGGTATATTATGTATCATATCATGTGTATATACGCGCATCGGCCGCGATGATATCCGTAGCCCCCTTATTCGGGCGCACGTAAATTACACTTCCAGCGTGATGTTTATTAGCGTCGTAAACTCGTCTACCTCACGTGCAGCACATTAAAAACACAACAAACCGGTGGAAATAATGTTTGGGAAAATGTTCGCGAATAAAACGTTTCATTATTATTGCTATCATTTTTTTCCCCACTCCTTTGTTCCTCGCGTCTTTTTATTACCACCAACCTACAAACACACACACACACACACACACATACCAGGACACGCAAAAACTCGGCTTATATAGGTACTTACTCATACCACCCCTACGCGGTATTTGCGAGAGGGTCTCGACTCCTCTATTTTCTATGCAGTAACGGCAGCGCAGTCATTTGAAGTAATTATACACACGTGATATAGGTACTGCAGTTAAATACGTCCCAAACGGCCAACTCGCCGTCGTCGTCGGGTGTTTTGACGAGATGACGATTTTTATTTGAATACTATTATAAATTATATTTTGTGTATAGTGTATTTAATGTATACACGTCGTGGTTGCCGGCGGATAGGTAACCATACAACCTATGGGCTGCGTTATTAAACGACCTGTCGACCACCAAGGAAACTATAAAACCCTGTCTGGATCTCGGACACCTTCAATCGGGTGTAACACATATCCGCCAAAAAGATAAGAAACTACCTTCATCCTGATTTATAGTCAAAATACGCCGATTTAACATGCAACGTTTTCTACAAACCCGCCTTTGACGATTAAAAAAAATTGGTAAAACGTTAGTAGTTTTCGAAATAATATAATAAGGGCCTTACGTTAAATGAATCATCTGTGTGTACATAAAAAGTACGATAGTTAGCGCATAATATTTGTATGAATAAATTTTAAATAATAAATGAATATAATATTACTGGTAGGATAATACTCAATACCATAATAATAAAATATGTAAAATAAGAATCATTAAGATCTGTTATTATATTTGTATATTTATTTATGTAAATATAAAAAAGTTTTATAAATACAAAGTATTGGGAAAAATATTAGAGTAAATTAGTTAAAAATGTAATTAAATAATATAAAATATACTAAGGAAAAATTAAAATGAATAAAATACTATACTATACTATGTTACAATAAACATTATACACTAAAAAAATCATAAATATTAATAATAAATAATACAAGTAAACAAAATAACTATAAATCAATTCTCCAAAATTTAAATTATGCATTTATTTTAAAAATAGTCTTCCCTGGTAGTCTGATAGTCTGATTTGCATTACACTAGCTATGTTACCCAGATTCACTAATGGAAAAAATAAAAACCGTGAAAATATTAAAATGCATCACCGTAAAACTTTTGAAACTATTAAAACCTGGTTTGTATGGCTCCTCCCCCCAGACGCACACACACACACACACACACACACACACACAAACAAACAAACAAACAAACAACGAGGATAGGACGACGAAGATATTTACAGATATTTGGAACAAAAGTGTAGAAAAAATCGTGGAGTTAGTCAAAATGTTCATCGGAATACATTTTTAAAAACTAAATAGATATTGTAACGTCAGAAACAATAATGACGTCTCAACATCATGGTTAAGTTAGGTATACCTCCATTGATTACAATTATTTTTAAATACAATGACATTTGTATTAATTATCAACGAAGCTAGTTATTGGAGGCTGAGATGAACAAAATTGAGAGTTAAAGTGCTTATATCATGATTCCGTGCAATTTGTACGTTGTAGTATGAGCCACGAGGTGAATTATAAGGGGTTCAGCACAAATTTACGGTGGACATTTACAAACTTTAATATTTGGATGATATAACTGGTAGATATAAGTAATATTATTTGTATTTATAATTATTTAATAAGACGTAATCAGAAAATTTGGATTAACACGCCGAGTTAAAATTTGAGTTGGGTTGGTAGTACGTAATACATAAAAAAAAATATTAATATACCTACGTAATTTGAGTTTGAATAAAAAAATGTCTAAGTACGTAATCTACAATTAAATGGAATATTACTCCAGGGATTATTTATTCTGTGCTTATTGCAGAGAAAACCCTTTTGGTATATGTTTTTTTTCCCCGATTACTACAACAGTATATGGTATATCATAAAATTCTCTTATAACTACTTTCCAGCGGATCGGAATCGTTTAAGGCTGCAGGTAAAACATCTCCTCAGTAAACATTATTACTTTTTATGGAATTCATTTCATCGCCCATGACCCACCGACAATTGGTCTTTTTGGAGAAACACTGCAACCGCGAACTTCAAATTATGACATAATTAAAGAATTTAGTGATTATCTCTACCACACAATAAAGAAGTCGAAATTCTGACGGACGAGTAGTAACGAATCGTTGCCAAAACGAATAGAATATAACTGGCTTTACTAGAAGTAATATGGCCACGGGAAATAAATACGAAAATAATAATAGAACAATTTTCTACAGAGAAAAGAAATTGAAGGCATAAAAATGGAGTAGAATTACGTAAAATCTATTTCCTAGCAATAGCTAATAAGAGATTATATTTACTACGTACTTATAAAGGGTCGCATCTTTAATATAATATTATATATTATATACTATAATGCACCAAAGTAGGGTAAGAGAGATGATACATTAAATATATTTTACGAAAATTTGAATAGGATATTTGATATAATACAACAGAGATATAGGTAAACAGCAGACTTGATGATAAATAATCAGGCAGATAATTTGGTGACTAATGAAAAAGAAGTAAGGAAAAAATATAAAAATACTTTGAACATTTTTCAAATAAAGCACCGACTATATTATCATCTGGTTCTATTTCCATATGGCCCTAATGTTTAGGAGAAGATTTTCTGACCTTACTCTCCTTTATACATTTTAGAGTTCCACAACGCACCTCTCGTTCTATTACGACTTCTTATGTCCCTCTAAGTAGCATAAATTACTAGTCAAATGAGCCTATATAAGACGTATGATGTCTAATGCCAATATGGACCACACTTCTAATATTTAAGCACCTCAATTTCATAAGTCAGCGTTTCGTTATATTTTTCATTTGTAAACTATTTGTTTTTGTTGTTATTTAATGCTTTACTTTTATTTCTCGATCTTTATTTCTTTGTTTCTTGATATATTTTTTTTTTTTGTAATTCGTATGTTTATACCTATTATTTTTACTTGTATTTGTATTACAGGGTTCTATAGGTCACTTAGTACGGTCGAGTATTAAAGGTGCGAAACACGGACACTTTGTATGGTCGGGTAAAAAGGTACATTTCAGAACGAGGACACTTTGTACTATTATATACATAAAGTATATATATTGTAAATTTAAGTTATATACTTAAGTAGTAAGTATATATAATATTGTAATGTCAATTATTAAAATTCAAAAATTAAAAATTAAATAAAAAGTCAATTAAAAATGTTTTAAAATATAGAATATTCACAATAGTTAAAATAATCAAAGTATTTTGAATTAACTGGTTAGATAACAGTCAAATATTTCTTGGTGCTATAATATATTTATAAATTCATTTAGGAACTTGATGATCTAAAAATTATCAAAATAATCAAATAATCAAATATGATTATAAATTATAAATTATAACTGCATTATACTATTATATATCAAAAGTTATGTAAAAAGTAAATAAAAAATATGTATGTAATATAAATATGTCAAACTGAAAAATAAAAATTATTATCGATATGTAATATCCCATGATCTCTCCTAATTCCTATTTGGAATATATAAGATACTTAGATTTACCATTATTAAACTTAATAATATAGTCTGGTTATAACTCTGACATGTTTATATTAAATATATACTTTATGTGTATAATGCACAAAGTGTCCGCGTTCTGCAATTTAAAGTTTTACCCAACAGTACAAAGTGACCGTTTACAGTACTAAAGGGGCTCGGCCCATATATATTCTAAACTAAAAAATATAGTATGGTTGAACTTTATATTGGTAATTCTTAGTAAATAGCTAAGTAAATATGCTTCAATAAAGTAATTACAAATAACAAGACTCCAGGGTTTAATATAGAAACAAAATTATCGACAAATTATGAGAAAGAAGTATGAAGAGTGATAAACTTAATACGGGAAAAAGAAAGATTACCAAAATGAAATAGTAAGGATTTTATATCCTATTATACTTAAAAAAAAGTGACATGTCCGAAATGAAAAATTATAAAGGAATATCTTTTTTAGAAATATGTTATAAGGTAGGTACTATCATAACTTATCCTTTAAAAAACTACTCTGTACACCAAAGACATTATAGGATAGTACATACTGTCTATACTACTAAAAAAAAAAACATGTTAACTACAAATCAGATATTTTGACAAGTTATGAAGAAGCAATATGAATTTGATGAAGAATTATTGTCCCTTGTATTAGTGGATTATAAATAGTGTTAGTAAACAAAGAAGATTTAAGGAGAGCAGTGACAACATTTTTGGAACAAAAAATTATGCATATATGATAAGAGTATGTACTTTGGGGAATAATCTTTAGTGTTGTGAGTCAGGGTTGTCACACTGTCTTCAATCCTATTTAACTTGGAATTTGAGAATATCATATAAGTTATTACATGAACAAAGAATAGTAATTACAATTAACAAACGATAGGTACTAGCATATGATACGATTAAGTAATTATAGGGAACAACAAATAAGATGTACCATAAAAAAATATCGAACCTCTTTAGAATCGGTGAAAATATGGGACTGAGTTTTAATTAAGAAAAAACTAAACGTATGATTTTCCCCAGAAGCAAAGGTAGTCGACCTAGGTAGTTTACGAGCAGATAATTTCGCGTTTGATAAAGCGGAAAAAAAGCTTTAAATATCATGGAATTATAATTAATAGTAAGCCAGACTTGCATCAGGAAATAGTCGAAAGAATATCTTGTGGGAAAAAATGTTACCATAGATCATCGAGCATCAATTAGCTATTAAAATCGAAACTGCTACCGAGAAATATAAATATAACTTTAAACTAGTTGTTGAGGCAAAAAATATTATAAATGAACTATTATGAATGAACGATTTGGCCTACAATAAATGGCAATAAAAAACTTGCGATGTGTACTTGATACAAAAACCTTTAGAAATATAACTACCACTATACAATTACTTAAATACACTTAACAAAATAAAAATAAAAATATGACATATAGGCGTTAAAGAAAAACAAAATATCCTGTCATAAAACGAATATACTGGAATGGTTTGGGAGCATATGGAGGAAAGGATGGCCGAAAACGATAAACTCAAAAGGGTGGCAACTGAGCAAATAAATAGGTATTCTTTGGATAAGGTGGAAATATGCTGCAAGTAGTTAAAGATATCAATTTAGTGGATCATTGAGGAAATAATAATAATATGACATGTATAATGTATATACAATAATATACAGCGCACGTGTACCTATACGGTTATCAGGTTATACCTAAACTAGGTACCGGCCGTCGTTTCAGTGCAGACGCACATATAATTTATTACTTTTTTTTACAGTTATATCCGCCAAATTATCAAGACCTTTTCCACACATGCACATAATAAAACCACGCTGGTATGATAAAATATGACATCTCTCGATGTATGACAATAATAAATTGTCGCCGTTGTTGTTGCGGTACAGGAGAAGACGTCACTGCAATATTATAATAATATAAATGTCGTCGACGTTTTCGACACGTCAATGAGGATCGTGCTTACTACTTCACACGGACGACTATAAAATAATTCGCTTGCCAGTCGCTGGGTACGTAAAAAAAAAAAAAATAATAATAATAATGGAAATTGGAAAGGAACCACGGGACCGGAAATCTTGTCGACGTACCTGGGTAATGATTTGTAAATATTAAACGTGTTATATATTTATGCTTTAGTGCGCCACGAATACGTAGATCTCAGTCACTGAGGTGACATAATACGTAAGTATCAGTTGCGGTCAAATGAGTTTGTCAATGTTTGGAGGGGGGTATGGAAGATTTTTTAACATTTAATTAATAAAAATTCATTTATGATTGTCAGATCTTAAACATTGAAAAAAATATCACGTGGATATATCTCCCTTATCACCACCGTTTGACCGCCACTGGTAAACGTATGTTAATACTTGGTTGTATTTCAACGAACAAGGGAATACAATTTAATGGAACGTTACTTCTGAGGTAAAGAAATTAGTACAACAACGAAAAAATAATAAGTTTTATAATTTTCCTAAATAAGATAGCAACCGTATATGTATATTATATATAATAGTAGTAGTATAATAACTCTCGGAATCGTTTTAGATAATTTAATTATTTATCATTCATAATAATACTATATATTAATACGAGTACAATGAGGTACATATATATATATTATATATATAATATTATAATTCTAGATATAATAACAATATTTAATATCTGTTAAAATTTGCAATACCGATCAACATCTTAATCAAATATAATAATTTTCGTAAGAATTTCAAATAATTATATCATATTATATTCACAATAATAACGTGCAAACAATTTTTTTTTCTTAAACAAAAACAACGAACATCTGTGTGTGAGGATACAGTTCAACTATATAGAAACGGTATTGTTTATACGTCCATCCGGACGTAATTATATAATATAATATAATATAATAGTAATAATTTATGTATGACAAAAATTCACTACGATTGGCCGGAAAGTCAAGAAAAATACTTATGTAAATAATACTAAAGATTGAGTAAAATAAATAAATAATAGTACAAAAGTAATAATATTTTCTTGTATAAGAACTTAAAAATAACGTACTAAATAGTTAGGTTAACATTAATAAAAATTCACGTGCATTAATGATTAAAAATACCAAATGCATTGTATTAATACAATAATAATATAATATGTGAGTGCGAACCTATGTATAAAATATTTATCATTTATATAAATTGCAAATTTAAATAAGGAATGTAATTAGATCATCTAAATATTTTATTATTATTATTATTATTATTACTATTAATCATTGAGCATTGTAGGATACCAATTTGCATAATATTATGCATTGTACCCATCTAAACGCGTCGTCGTGCGTAACAAAAAAAACCGGAACCCTGGTCGTTCATCGTCAATTTTGATTTATGAATTTCGCGGTTCAGGGAGATGGATTTTCACAATATTTAGCAACCGACGACAAAAATGAATGGATATTATAATTTATAAAAAATCAAAAACTAAAGGGAGGAGGTGAAAAGGTTTTTCCATTCCTCGCTCTTTATCTTTGTATATTATATATTTATACATATAAATCACGATCCACCACGATGGTGTAGATTAGTCAATATTTGTATGCGTGTGTTATGGATGGGTCGGGTAGGAGGTAGGAGCCAGAAATTTTTACACAAAACTTGTGCACATTAACAAAACTCTTCTGTGGACAAAGGCTGGCTGGCGTATACGGTGGGGTACAACACTTTTCCCGACGAATAGAAACATGTTAAAACACTAATAAATAGTAATAATAATAATAGTAGTGGAAGTAATAATAATAATAATGTTAGTATGTGCTACACGGTTCGTTAAATCAGCGAGTTAATTTTTTTGTCTGGCCGTCGTCGGCGTGTGAGTGGATGGGTGGGTGGGTGAGAGCTCATATTGTATTGTCATATCAATAGACAAGTGATAACGATGTTTGTTTTGCATTTATTAAACATACGTGTTATAGACGAACGAGGTTTACGGTAAAAAGTTGTATCCGATACACACACGAGATGCGGCAACATATACATCTTATATATAATATATATTATATACGTAAATATAACATATGTATATTTTTTTTGTATACAATGGAAAATTAAGCGAGTAATATGTGTCGAAGAGGAACTAAAACATTTTAGAATTTGGTTTTGAAAACAAATTTAAGTAAGTTCAAACCGAAAATGATACACCGTCAGAACAAGTTGAGCCATTGAAAACCGTCGACGCCGACGACGGACACGCGAGTAACTATATAATCAAAGAATTAAATATTTATAATAATATATAAAATAAATATGGCCGTCGTCGACGGCGGATTTTTATTATTATAATAATCACATTTTTTTTTTTTTTTTTTTTATGAGTGAGTGGGGGGGTTACTTATCGGAGCGGTAAGCAGAACCATCCCCTAGACGGCGGCCTGCCGTTGTCTGGGGGCGAGTCGATGGTCGTCGAACAGGGACAGTCGGCTTCGTGATGGTAATGCTGCATATTGTGGGGTGCGGCGTAATCGCCGCAGTCCTCCTCGTGTCACACGTTGTCCTCTTGTGACATCAGCAACGGGTTCACGTATTCAAAACCCTCGAATTCGGACTGATCGATTTTCTCGATGACACGCCTGAAAAAATTCAAAAACAAACAATTATTAATAATTCAATTTGTTTGAGTCGATGACATACCTTATATCTTGTATTCATTTATTATTATAAGTAAATTATATATATATATATGTTTATCTTAATTTTATATTAAGCTATTCAGTGGCAGGAAAAGCTTTTGTGGGTCACCCACAAATAGGTTCTATGCAATCGATTGAGTAATACATAAACTAAGGGATCCGGAGTTAATTAGTATTTATATTTTATCTTTTTAAGTACCTATTATTTATGTTCATAACGTAAGGGAAGAAAACGATATTATATTAATCATTGCATATAATATATCATTCGGACTTTTACGACTAAATCGTATGAATTTCAAACTTCCATTATAAGATAATAATTTAAAATTTAAATGTAATGTTTTTAAGGACAAACCTGTAATTATTACAATATGATAAAATATAACAGACCACACGTATATATTACGCTTATCACTCAGCTCCTTCTTGTCAAACAATTCACAAATAAAATTGTATACAATATTATATTACAACATTATTCATTAATATTTAACACTCTATACATCAAATTTCTCGTTAATATACTCTACGCTATAAGATAATATTATGTAAGGAACTTATTACATCTCGTCAACGTTGTAGGATACTATTGTTTTTAGACATTTTATATTAACCTAACAAAAAAAGCAATACGTTTTCGTAAAGACGTCAAACGTATTTCAATAACTAAATTATTATTTTTATGAATACAACACTTTTTAAATTTTTAAAAATAGTCCAGGATCTTGATTCTAAGGGTGATGTATTCACAATATTGATACAATTCATAAATATATTTTGATCGATTGACCGTTTAGATTTGTTTCAATTTGGCAACACATATTTGTGCATAGATTTCTCATTAAAATAATATTCCATCTATTTCTTAATTATATTTAAAAAAACTTCCGCCGTTAAGGTTTTTTGTAAATAATTCTCGTAATTTATTAAAAACATTTAAAATAAGCACAAATGCGGTACCTAACAAACTAATATAATTTAAACATCTAATTAGGTGCGTATTAAATATTAATATACTTCAGAAAAATAAAATTTGATCTATATGAATTTAGTTTTTACTCAAGATCAATGATACTTTATTCGATTCATCGATCCCTGGAGTATCATTTTCATATTGTCAGAATTTAAATTTTCAATTGATATTCATTTTAATACTTAATGAAAATAATATTACACTGTAGGTATGTTTAGTGTTTTATATATTTTCTTCACCTTATGAGTTATGACAATATAGTGTATTTATATTTTATATACTAATTTAGAGAGGCAAACAGTTAATATACGTAATTAACTTGAGTTAGTTAGTTAAGTAAAAGTCAACATAAGAATGTATAAAATTCTAATTTATCAAACAATAAATTTAACTCCCAACGTTTGAAATTGATATTCCATATTTCTACTAATTTATTAAATATATAGGTGATCCCGCACACTTCATTGCCCATAAAAAATGGCAACTCTTAAAAAAATTGTGATTGTTCAACTCTTTTTGGGTGTAACTCACAGCAGTAAGTGCAACTCAATAGGCTCTAAGCCTTCTGGCCTAGTACACGGCTACAGAATATAACAACAATTTCCAGATGAAAAGTGCAAGCAGAAGCAACATCATCGTCGGTGGCAGCGGGCTATTAAAATTATAACTTGTCTCATCGTCGCAACGGCGGCTCTAGGTTTTTTTTGTATATTACAGAACAATGAATATTTAGTTGGCGGATCCAGTGGAGCACGTTGCCCTGTACTACATATATAATATATGTGTATATCATATTATACTTAAATTATAATGAATAATTGAGAATCCTAGTGTACTTGGAACGAGTGGTGTTGTGCTTTTTTTACGGCTATAAAATACACCGTTATTAAATCTTGTAAACCCCAATTCAGTCTACTTGCCACGCCAAGCCCCGAAAAAGGAAATGTGAAGAGGACGAACTTGAGCTCGGATGGTAATCGAAAAACTTCCCTTTATTTTTTTCTCGCATTTTTCATTGTATTGTACGTAAGAATTACTATATATGTATATAATACAGTGCGTGTCTGTACCCTATGGCCAGGGGGTTGATGGATCGTAAAATTTCTCGCGTTTTTAAGGTAATGCTCGGTCGTAAAAATACGCTGTTCATCTCCTAAATAGTAATAATAATAATAAGGGAGCATACTGTCTCCGCAGAGACTCTTCGTGGTGAACGACGCGCACAGCGCAGTATACGAGTATAGAAGTTTAACCTCCTCCTTCTTGTTCTACTCAGAAAGGTTTTACGACTATATTTTTTTTTCGACTCTTCGTCTTTTTTGGAACGTTCAACGGCGGACACTATAACGCTATATATATTATATACTGCCACGCACACGATCGTAAAACCAGATCCAAACTAAAAAAATTCAACGAGATTTTCCGTTACTGTTTGGCAGACCATCACTATTATTACTGAATAATAATAATGGAAAAATCTAACCCTACTATAGATAACCTACAATAAGGAAGAACCAATTTAAAAATATATACCATAATATACTACACTACGATGTCTACATTATGTGTAGCAGGACTAGTTCCAAGAAATAGGATTAACCGTTTTAACTGTCAAGAGGTTGCACTTTAACGTGTTATCGTTTATTCGTCATGTCGTGGCGGAACTCTACTCCTACAAATAACGAATTTCAATAGTTATTATACCAGCTATTGTATAGGCGCGCACACTCCTCTCATACGTAGATACTGTGCGTTTGGCGGCGTGTACCTATGTAGGTTTCTGCGGTGCACTCGACAGGGTATTTTATCCGTGTATTGTACATTATACAACAATTCTGGAATTCTCGACTCTGGTGCGTATGTACGGCGGGGACCGAGATTATTTTTAGAAAACGCGAATATTTGCAGATAATCCGTCAGATTTTGGCTCAAAGCCCCGGAAAATACGTTCAGTTATGACTTATACTAATATATAACGACACCGAGTCAAATCTTTATTATATATAATATTATATACATGTATATAGAGTTTTACTACTTGCATATGTTGTTTCCAACGCCCCTGGGATTCGTCTCTATAAATAAAGTACCAGACACACGCGCAACAAGCAATCATCACACACACACGCATCTCGAACCGCGGAGAGCGTGAGATGTCGCCAAAACGCGTTGACCGGTGTGCATATAATATATTATACAGTATACACGACGCGATACACACACGTCTCTCATACTATGTATAACAACAATATTTTAGTGGACACGCATCATCATCATCGTCATCGCAAGCGGTGGCGGACAAATGGCCCTCCTCTCCTTTAGAAAATATGAGCGTACATATTTTTCATTCTCTGAATGTTTTTTGTGTGTCCGTGCGTCTATCACGATATGCTAATTCAGGTGCTAAATGAGCCGTAGACAAAACTGTTATAATATATATCATAGAGGAGGGTTCAACGGGCGGAGAAGACCGCCGCGGAGAAACAGGAGAAAAACACGCGATGAGCATGAAGGAGAAAAGAAACGGAGAATAAAAAAAAACCTAGATAATGAACCAATAGGTAGGTGTCAAACGGAGGGAACACCACCACGGCTATCTCACGCCCCGGAGGGATGCATTTAATGGAAATGGACAGCAATAATAGCGCGGACAATGCGGCGAAGAAGAATTTGAATAATTGCGCGTGTCCTGACAAATTACACGACGTGTCCCTTTGACCTTCGCAAACCGTTACACTAAAATATTGACACACACACGCACATACACACGGGTGGTCGCTTTTCAATTTGTAATTTAAAAACCGTAAATATGTCAAAACGGTAGCGCGCGACTAAAATAATATTTTCATAGCCTGCTCGGCCGTGATTACTTAATCTCGGTTTGTATATACATTATACATATAAGTATTTATATTACTACACGGATCCTGGATAAAGTGCGAGTGCATTGGGGAAACTAGAATATTGTAAAACGGTTTAGTTAACTAGCTCCGATTGTACATAATACGAATTACAAAACCAATGCGTGAATATTATGATAACAATCTATACGCTTTACGAACACAAATATAATATTATATTATAACACATAAGTATTTTTTCTATTACCTACCTATACCTAATATATAAATCATAAGTTGTCGAGAATTCTACAGCCAAGTACAATAATGTTACATTTTTAAAAAGTGGACGGCGACAGCGTTAGTACATTAAACACAGTGTAGTAGGTTTAAACATTAAAGGTAGGTAGTGCATTTTCGTTTTTAAAATTATATACATTGTATGTTGTAACACGCCACAGTTCTATATATACATACATAATATTATGATTTTACAATTGTCGGCAATCTGCGAAAATGAAAATAATGAGTAATTTGTGTTTTCTTGCAAAATGAAAAACGGTAAATTCAATTTCGAATAACTATAAATTACAATACCATAATAACGTATACACTGAGAGTATAATATTGACAAAACCAAACAAAAACATCATTAATATGGCACGAGCACAAGAACGCTCTAAAAGCGCGAGGGGGTTGTGTCTGTGTGTGTGTGTTTAAGTGCAGTACACAAATTATTAATTCTTCGTCCTCCGCACTCTCTGCAGGAAAAGAGGGCATGTAAATTCAGCCCAAAATGAGTAGGTAAAGTATTTATTAAATATAAATTTAATTTTGAAAAATGGGGCTTATAATAAAATATCATAATGTTTACCTCTTACAACTCAAAGAACTAAATTGTATACCTATGAGTAAATGCATCGAAGATAACAAACAATTTCTTGTGGTTTATTATCTGGTTATTGATCAAGGTGTTCAATAAAAATTATATTTAGTTTGAAATAAACGTTTTAAAAAAAATTATTATCATTAATGTTTTACTTTGTTTAATTATATAGTATACATAGGTACATTTTTATCATTATTTTAATACATTTATTTGTTATTATTATAATAGGTACCTTTTTTCAGCCCTCTCTCCCCCAATAAAAATGTATTCTGCTAAAATTACCAAATTTAAAATATTATATTTTAAAGATCTAGTCCACTAAGATAATTTGCGCTTTTTGCACCAATGCTAGTGGTCCGAGAGGAATAAAACATATATACAGCGGTAGCAATATAATATTAAACCCTTCTAGATTAGAATATTCTCATAACACGGTACGGCGACGATTTTCGGAAAAATATAGATGGTAATAAGTATAATATATTACATATATAGTGTACTGCACCGCCGTTATTAAAACGAAGGCGCCGGGTCGGAGCCGAGAGCTATTTGCCGTCTTACACACGCTGCATATTATAATACATGGCAAATGTCAATGATTTCCGAGGCTGCGGAGACGACTACATCGGGTCCCTAAATCGTCGCCGGAGACAAGAAAGCAAAAGGACAGCATACGTTTTCCATCTGTTATTTTATTGTCGTCGCCATCGTGCATTATTATATTATAACGGGGCGATTGGCCCGCACAAAATCAAAAAAAAAAAAAATACCACAAAATAAAACGATTTAAGGGGGGGAGGGGGGAAGGATTCGTATATTATATCATGAGTCGTCTTCGTTGTCGTTTGGCAATCGTCCCGCGGGTTTATGCGCTGCCGAATATTTCCGATTTTTTGGCACGACGAAACGCGAGATCCCTCCCTCCTATCACGGGCTATTGTCTATGACAACGAGCGAATACAGCTGAGAAAACTTAAAATACAAGCTGGATTTATCATTTGTTTATTTTCCATGTACACTTGATTCCCGCGGCGACATAATCAAGTACACGTGTATGCAATTTTATACTTTATAGTACCTTGTGCCTATATTTAAGAACAAATAAATTGTTCATTGAAAAGCGTTTTGCATGCGACCATGCGGGTGCAAGAACTACTCAAGCTATAATTATATAATGCTAGTTTAGAATCCATATTTTTACCAGAAAATAGGAGGACCTATTCTGTGTGCAATATCGATATTATAAATTGGTAATACATATTCATCAACATACTTACACAAAATGTTTTTAATTCATTATTGAAAATTCGTATTTTTATTAAATTATATTTATATAGATATACTTCACTTTGGACGGTCGCGGGATGAACGGCGGGTATAGGTAATTGAGTAAATTATATTATTATTGCTATGAAAAAAGCGTCACCGCATGGCCATGTATATATAACATATTACAGCCTTGTCGCGGTACATGATAATATTTTATTTTCTGGTCTCACGAATTAACGCATGAAAACTGTTCAAAACAATCCACACGAACTCGATACGGATAATGCGTATTAGCAGACTTTCATCATTGTCTCTGCCGCGTTTACCGGCGATTACGTAAGTATATAAGTATATAATATAATACATAGGATGAGAGTAGTTACGTTGTATAATAGTTATTGCGGCGGAGTCGTCGCAGTGTTGTTTTCGTTTTTTACATTGTCGAAATGTGGTGGCAATAATTTAGGATCGCGCACGCACATACAGTTTTTTTTTAAACGATATAAATCAAACGCCAGAGATGTTGCTGTTGGATTAAATAATAACGATATTTCAATAGATCGTGCAATGTAAAAGTGAATTATAATACGCATTTGAAAAGAGTTAAGGGAAAAAAAACTAATTTAATTTATAGACCACTCGCTAAAGTATACAATGCGTGTATGTTTGGTTTTACGACTCTCGTGTGGTTCCTATAAAATATTTTTAATTGGCACTTTACGACGCGTTTTGAATAGATCAATAACCGAAAAACTCGCAAGAAAGATGTAAAAATACGTATATAACACTAGGGAAGTGGAACATAATTTACAGGAGTAATCTACAATAATACAAAATACATATACTATAGTATATTATACTACTATATTTTCTCCAATTAGTGCATGCAAATGTCACTAAATCAATTTCATTGTTGCATGAATTAACATAATTATTAATATTCTATATTCAAATAATAATAATAATATAATAATAATAATAATTGAAAAACGAACTATACGAAGTTACTCAATTATATAAAGAATTTATTATTCATTGCTATAAATAACTTTAGCTGTCAAAATGTTGATGCCTTAAAAAACTAAATTATATCGTACTACTAATATCGATAACTCGTATTATTGTTGTTAGTATAACTGCAAGCATAAATTAACGAGTTAATAAAATATATTATGTGATTTTGATATAATCTGTGTAGAATATAGTTTGTGATAAAAACAAATATATTTTCAACTTTAAACACGTTATGGAAAACATCAACTTAATTCTGTTTTTTTATGTAAAGATAAAAAAAAAGGCGAAGGCTCACACTTAACTATTTTAAAGGTGTTTATAGGTATTATAGTTTAAGGTAATTTGTGAAAAGGGGGAGGGGAGAGGGTTACCTCCTTTATTAAATTATAATATTTACAAAATTAGGATTTAAAAGTTTTAAGTCCTAAGATATCAACGTAATTATATAATTACAATGACATTATAGTGGGCCCAACCCCGTATAATAGTTCAATAAATAAATAAATAAATAGTACGTAAATGGACTTGTTACAGTAAACATAACTACTAAATATCAAATCAATATCATTAAGTATATGAAAAGAAAATTAAGTAAGAAGCAATATAATGTTATGTCGACGTAAAATATTAAGAAGTAAATTGTCGTAAATATTGTCCAAATTTAATTTACATACAACAGTTTTTTTTTTGAGGTAGAAAAACTTATGTTGAATCTTGAATTAAATTTTCAAATCTTAGATATAAAAAGAAAATTATTATTAATTTTTGACTCAAAATAATTAGCAAATTATTTTCGTCATCTTGACGAATTATTTCAAAATTCTAACTATGAGACGCTAATGAAAAATTATTGTGAATTTACTCCCAATTTTTTTTTATGATTACACTAGTAACAACATATAAAAAATCTTGTATTCAATTTTCAAGTTGTTGACCGAGTGAATAAAAATTTACCTTTAAAACTTGGGTTTAAACGATGGTTTAAAAGTCAATTGCAGCTATACTTTATTATTCCATCGTTGTGGGATGGTCAGAGTTTTGTACTTTATTCGTTTATTGTGGGCGAGCATTAACTCAGTCCCACGACGAAAATACATAATACAAATCATTTACTCGGATGCTCTTGAAATTTAAGACATTAAAGGGACACAACGCTTTTTGTAATTTGTGCGATGTAGAAAGATGAGAATTGTCGATATCGGTAAACTACGGATAAAGTATGATGTCACGGAACGCAAATAATAACATCGCATATAGAGCACACAGCAGTCTTTCTGGATTGGTATAGATTTTTTCTAATCCTCTCCGTCAGTCCGATCCCATACGAAAATAGCAGAGAAAGGAGTGTATTAAAAAGAGGAAAAAACTAAATAAATGCACCCGCCAAAGGAAATAAATATTACGAAACCCGTACTTGTTCACACATATTATATTATGGGTACAAGAACGCGAAGGCAGTAGAGGGAGACGTTTTTTCAGCAGCTTGACCTCGGGTGACCACCGCGACGTTGAGAAATAGAGCTCTGCGTAGTGGAGCAGCTGATTTTTTTTTCTTTTGACCGGGGTAGCAATTAAAAATGCAGGAAACAGGAGACGTGTCTAAAATGGGTCTGAAACAAGGGAAATTCTGGGGGGACAAGTAATTATAATAATTCCTCGTCAAAACAATGCAATGGTATACCCTTAAACATAGTTGTGAGCTCCTTAGAACACAAAACTACTACGGCTTATTATTATTATTATTATTCCCCATTTAGGGTCCTCAATCGGTTTAAATATCAGGGTCACCCGTCGGTAAGCGTCGTCATCGGCGCGACGGCCACCGCCGTCGTCATTATAATAATAGCCCCTTTGTCGTGAATCCCAAACAAAACGTTCACATTATACATAGGTACGATTAGGACAAGGAAAAAACATCGACTGTATTACTATAGTGGGCTATAGTGAACATGGAATAAGATCGCCGTTCATTTCATAAAAGAATCATGCACTAACGGAGCAAATACCGTCAGCAATACTGAGTTCACATCAGTTTATTTGAATATATATTTTTTTAAAGATCACAAAACATGGTTAGACAGAATACGTCACAAGGGCTGTACGAAGAGCTGAGTTTTCTACATAATCATAAATTTGAGTTTAAAAAAATAAAGTAAAGATTAAAAATATGTATTTAATGTATATACACATAAAGAAATAGACGTTGGTCCGTCTGTTTGTAATTAAAAAACTCAAAAATTATGAGACCGTTTTCAATAAAAGTTATATTAATAGATTTCTTGAGACTTGGAGGGGGTTTATAGCTAATTTTTTTAACCCCTCTGGGTTGCTGATTACTATAGGGTGGCTCACACATGATGTAGTTTTTCACTCACGAAAAAAAAATATATTTTTTGTTTATTTAAAGGTTTTCATTGGTTACATATTATATTACTATTATAATAGTAGAAATATGGTAATATACATATAAAAAAACGCCGGGGAGGACAACCAGTGCTAATTGTAGTACAATAATTAATACAAAAACCAATATTTTACATTTTCTCAAAATCTAGATGAAAACGAAATGTTCAATAACACGATTAACGTTTTAAAATTTTCAACTAATGAGATCTATGAAAAGTTTGGACAAACGTAAATTGCGCCCAACGAAGGGAAAATATTGTAAATTGCACCCAATATTTTTCAGGTATAAATTTCTAAGTAGTAAATTACGCCTAATTACGCCCAGAAATATTATTTTTATACCATTCTAGAGGACACCACGAGAAGGTGACTATCACTGTCCTTCAAAAATGATTTTTTGGTTTGCTTGAAATAAATAAAACAGTTAATAAAAATGGCAAATTTTTTTTATTTAAATAATATAATTTGGGATTAAAAAGTTGTTTTAAATTTTTTTTGTTAGATTAATTTATGCAGCAAATAATAATACAAAATCAGGTAAATTATATAATATATAGAATTAATAGTAATTAGTAATATAATTATAAGTTACTTGTAAACCCAATGGCCCATGTTGCTGTGGGTCTTTATAATTATAAAAAAAGTTATATAATATCAACAGTATTTAAGATATATATAATATATTTCGATTAATTCAAGGACACTTATATAGGTATTTTGGGCACAATTCACTATACCCATTTAAGAAACGGAAAAATCTAGGGAACAATTTACTATGCATATTTTAGAAGCCAAAAAATCCCGAGCGCAATTTACTATAGTATTTTTATTACCTGCTCAATGTGGGTCCAATTTACAAGCTCCCAAAAGTTTTGTGGTTATATTTTTGTGGACAAAATGTTCTCGTTTCAAATAAAATTGTCAACTTTAACTATGTTTTTATATGTAAGATAGCAAATAAACATGAATTCAATATTGAAACCACAGTTTAATAGTTATGATAAGTTTAATTTATTTAATAGATTTAAATTAAAAAAATAACATATATTTATGTATATGTACATTGTGCATAATGCCTAATATTTGCCATCTAGTAACATTAAAGCTGTAGTTATAAGTTACACAATACTGAATACCTACATAAAATATATATTCTTATATATAAGAACATAATATTTATATTACAAAATATCAAAAGTAAAGCGTAGAGCCACAATTCACAAATCTAATACACAAAGAAAACACTGCAATAGAGTGAAGAATTTCGAATGAAAATAAATGCAGTGCAACTACAAAAAATTCGAGACAATAATCGATAGATTTATGGACATAGTAACCGAAAGTTCTTGGCCTGCATGCTTTAAGGACGGAAATACATGTATATAGAACAAATACAAAATACGCAATGCCGTTAAAGAGATTTAAAAGGGAAATCTTAAATTATTGGCGTGAATATATATCGGAAAGATAAAATATATATTATAACTTTTGTCATACAAACCACTTATTTTTCATGTTACCAGTACAGCAAAATAGAAAAAATGATATTATTTGAGAATGATAAACATAATTCAAATTTGACAGACAAAACAACAAAAAATATCTTAAATCTAACTTTTTCGTTATTTATAAATATTGTGGAAAAACTTTTTATGTATATCCCCGTATAACAGATATTATAATATTATGAAGTTTTTTTGTCATTGAAATTTGAAATGATTGATTTTGTTATACTGTAATGATTATAGTACCTCTATTAAAGATATATTGGCCATCTTGATGGGCATATTGTAATTTTATAAAATTAATAGCAAGAGTGCTAATATAATTTATGAACAAAATGTACGCATTTCATTTTTGACATTCACGAAACTTAGTACAAAACACTAAAACTGTATATATTTATATATATTATAGTAGGTATTAATATAGGTACCTAATAGGTATTCGTAATATTTAAGTATATTCTGTGATAAATATGTATTTATATATATATCAAACAATAGTAACAACTAGTTATTTATATTGCAGAACCGAATACATGTTAATATAACACGATATACCGATAAGAAATGTGATCCCTAAAAAATACTTCGGGAATCGATTATGCTTAAACCAGTCAAGTGGACAGGTGCTTTATTATAATTTATAATTAATTAATACCAATTATTTAATTTAAAGTGTGGATTTTGGTATATAATATAAATATATATATATATATATAGTGCGGGATAATAGAAATTCTTACACCACACTATAAAATACTGATCATGTTTAGTGGATCATTTCATAGATGTATCAAATGTGTGTGAAAAATATTCGAACAGAGTATTCAGACACCAGGTGTTAGACACACGTCACACTTTATTCACTAGATAGACCATGGTTTTTGACGTATTATTATTATTATTGTAGATACTGTTATTATTAATCATATAAATCATTTGAAAGAAATGATAAATCATTGAATTCTAAAAAATTCTTTGGGCGGAGATTGAATTACTATGTAATATTTATAGGACGTTATAAAAACCTCGAGTTACTCAAGGAAAATTTTTAAAATGTTTTGGATATAATACATTTATAATATAAGTAGTCATAAATAATATTAAATAACATAATACCAATAAAAGCCACATACTTAATAAAACCAAATCACAGTTTTGTCCAATCCATGTAGTCCAATAAAAATTGTTTTATTCAATCCATTCAGTCGAAAATACTTAATTTAAAAAACGGTGGGTAAGTGGATGTAGCTCTGATGTACAGTAGCAATACAAGTGGGCCACTGAAATGGATAGTGTTAGATTCAAATTCAATGATATAATATTTATATCATTGTGTAAGAAAAACGATGCTGAGCGAAGACGGTCAGTCAGCCTATAATATTACTAAGTATATTTGATGATATTATTCTGAATAAACTAATTTATGTATAACCTATTTACGTGGAACCTTGTTTTAATGTTCAATCCTTAGCTATGAAAGTTGAACATTTTATACATTTTTAACTATAAAATAATTATTACATTTTAAATTTAATACATTTGTCGAAATTCTAACTTTAAATGCTCATAAAAAAAAAATGTGCCTATCTATTTTTCAACGGCTATTGTAACAATGTAGTATTAAATTTTCACACTTTTTTACTCATCAAATAAAATCTTATTGACAATTATAGAAAAAAATTGAAAACTGACAATGCCCGTAAACAGTTCAAAGAGTCAAAATATTTTCAAAATTTGATGGTGCATAGAAAATGAGAAAACATCCAGTGAAACTTTCATGTGTCTACAGTTATTCGTTTTTAAATTACAACAAAATAACAAAATCTCTACATGTGAAATCGGATGAATATCCAATGTTGTAAAAATATGAACTTCAAACGTTCATACAAATCTAATTTGATTGGCTTGTAGACATTTTTTTTTTTTTTGATAAAGGTAGAAAATTTTATCAGGAATTTTGTGTTGAATTTTCAAGTCTTAATTTAAAAAGAAAAATTTTTATGAATTTTTAACTTAAAATAATTTGCTAATTTTCGTGATTTTTCCGTATTTTGTCAAGATTTGAACTTCAAATGCTTATAAAAATAAACTGTGACTAAGGATTTTTAATATTTTTCAAACGCCATTGCAACAATATATTAGAAGCCACGTAGGTATAACATTTTCAACAAATTTTAGCCAACAAAAAAATTTTATTGATATTCATAGAAAAAAATAAAAAAAATTGGAAACTAAAAATGTCAGTAAACAGTTCAAAACAAATCAAAATATTTTGAACTTTTTATCGTGTATAAAAATGATAATATAAACAACCAGTGAAAATGCCATGTAAATACGGTCATTTGGTTTAGAGTTACATCACCAAACACCAAAATCGATTTTGTCAAAAACCGATTTTGCATAAAAATTCCCGTTTTTCCTTAATTTGTATGTTGTTTTTCCAGCCGTTTTTGAAAACTATTGGGAATTTTAAATGTTGACCTCCCGAAGAACCAATATGATTCACTTTCCCATCGAACAAGATACTGTTGAATAAAATCAAAGCAGTTTTACTACCCCAAACGGTGATGACAAACATAAAAAATTTAAAAATTTAAAAAAAACACACATTGTATAAAATCAATACATTCATCGCTCTGCTCAGAATCTAAAATGTATTATTTATCCAAATTTTAATAACCTTTGTTTCAACAATAGGATTTTATTGATAGGACTTTTTTGTTGTAAACTATTATTCTTAATTAATAATTATTTTTTTTCAATAATATTTTTAGTTTAATAACCACTAGAATAAATATGATGCCAAGAATTATTGATGAAAAGAATAAATCATTACTTATAAACAATAGATTTTACTAACAAAATCATTCATTTAGCAAACATCATACCAATATTGGAAATGTTAAAAATGATCAATCTATAAAGCAAGGTGTACAACAAACCGTGATTAGGAAAATTTGGTTATTTTTAAATGTAATGATGGATGCAATTACACCTACCAGATGAAGCAGCCATTGAAGCAAAAGAAATTATCCAACGAATCATGACAGTAACTAAAGAAGTGCCTAACTCAAGACCAAGCAAAACATTACAAGGTATGGAAAATGCTCATAATAAATAAATTCTTTTTAAATTACCAGATAGAAATGCAATCAAACCAATGATAAACTTACAACAAAATAGAACGAGACCTACTATAACACGTAATTTATTTAAAATTTAAATTCACTATCCTTACAATGTTACAACATGTGATGAACCATTTCTTATAAGTTTATAATATAATATGATAGTGAGAATAATGACCCTGACAGATTAATAATATTTTCAACAGCAAAAAACACTCAATATTGATTGCCAGTGAGACCTTTTTCTCCGATGGAACTTTTAAAACAGTACCAAGACAGTTCATGCATTTATATACTATATAAGGAATTTACACGAGTAATGTATTTCCACTAGTTTATGCAGAACGGTATAAATTGACACTAATTCCTCAATTTACAGTATGAAATTTTGAGTCAGCCAACATAAATGGATTTGAAATTACATTTCAGCCCATTACATAACCTTATATAACAGGTTGTCTCTTTCATTTTAGACAATCTTTATTGTGTCAGCTACTTAAAAGAGGAGTATTTGAACTATAATAAATAATTTATTAGAGCTAATGTCTTTACCATTCATACCATTAGATGACTTGCAAAAATGTTTCGATAACTTAATGGATAACTTATATGAAAGCATTGTTGACTTTGCTACTTACATGGAATCAACATATAATCGTGGAGGACCAGGGTATGGTAGGAGACAAGCTGTCCCTACAGAATGTGGAATGTATATGAACTTGTATTAAGCCGAAAACAGAGAACCAACAATTCTGTAGGATTTGATTCAAAACTGGGAAAAGTTCTATTAACTCATCATTCTACTATTTGAAAGTTTCTAGAAAATATAAAACATATTCCAGAATAAACCGAAATAAACGGTGGTTATACACGCAACTGCCCCCTCGATAAGTCATGAGATGTTCTGTTTTTGCTAATAGCTAAATACATTTTATACATTTAGTTAATTGTTTGTACACTGATTAAACAAACCGTTGACATAAACATCTAACATATAGATCACATAAGCATATAGATGTTCAGTTTTTGTTTAACAATGTGGTATTCAAGACTAAAATGTTTTCGCCCCTCCCATGGAATTGACATGAAGATAGGACCAATATTGTTATAACCACTCTAGTCTTATCCATGTATACAACAAATATTTTTTGAGAATGCTATAGCACTAAAGCTTCAATTGCCAACCTCCCTCCCTCCTACGGAATCCACCACCGGTTATACAAATTTACTATTCAATACCTATTAGGTATGTAGATCATGTTTTTTTTCTTAATAAAAGTTAATTTTATCAAATATGTGAAGTACTAACCACTAAATGGTGTGCCAAGTGTGATAATGTCAATTTTTAGCGCACATCAATGTATACATAAGAAGTGATTTTTATACAAATAAACGAAAATTCATTATTTAAAAAAAAATGTACAAATTAAATTATAAATTACTTATATGACAAATTTAACTTTAACATAATATTTTAAACTTATTACTAATAAGTTATTAGTTTTTCAATCCCCACGAGCTACTAATTATTATTTGAATCAATATGATTTTTTTGATTTATTTTTAAGGAAATGTTAAAACTACTTACAGGTCATCAGGTGTTAAGTGAACAGGTTCATCCGTAAATTCTGGTGGGAAATTGGCAAGATCACGATCAGAATCTAGTCGTGGTTTATATGGAGGACTAACTTGCTTTTGTTCTAACTAAAATCACATATATTAATGATTACATTTTATTAGTGTTATTGTAATATTAATTATTTAAAATAATAAATGATATGAAGTTAGTTATAATGATGATTTACCATTTCCCAATCAATAGATTTAAAGAATGGGTGAGTTATAATATCATAGAAGCCAGTGTCTCGATTGCAACCCAAACGATCCACAGGATTTTTATTCAAAAATCCTTTCAAAACTGATGCTGCCTTAACGGAAAGTGATCTTGGAATACGAATAGTTTTTTCCAAAATAACTACAAAAAAGTTTTAAACAATGAGAAAACTATTTTTAAAATTACCTTTGTTTGTATTATATTACCTTGAAATAGATAGTCTTCAGTATTTTGATCGGGATTTTCTGATGCTCCAGCAATATCAAATGGACTTCTGCCAGCCAACATTTCATACAAAAGAACTCCTAAAGCCCACCAATCCACACTGAAAAACAAAACAGATTGAGTTTAATATCAAGTATTTAATTTAATATATTATAGTATAATAGTAATATTTCTAAATACTCTTTCCGGCAAAAGGAACATACGGAAATAAGATCTTCTGTGCATCCCCACACAACACTCTACCATAGTGGAACTGATTTTGATGGCAGTGTTGTGTGGGGATGCACAGAATTGACTTGTACAGTTATTAGACATTGTATAGGTATAAGTGTAGAACATAGTAAACAAGAAATCAATAATTATTATTAACCTTATCTACATCAAATTTAGTTTTAAAAAAATGTATACCTAAATCCATAATCTTCTCCTCTTAAAATCTCTGGGGCAATGTAATTTGGAGTACCGCAGAATGTACAAGTTGTATCTCCAGGCCTTATTCCTTCTTTACACATTCCATAATCAGTCAATTTTATATGGCCTTCATGATCAAGTAGTACATTATCCAATTTTAAATCTCGATATATTATACCTGAAATAAAAATGTAATAATGAAATAAAATAGAACATTAAAATATAATATATACATAAATACAACTTTTATATTATAGTTCACGATACAATTTTGCAATAATTGTGAATAAGTATACTAAGGGGTAATTCACTATCGAAAAAAAATAATAAATAATCATAATAATACTAAGTATTTATTCAGAAAAATTAACTATTATATCCATAAAAAATAAAAAGTTAACTTAAAACTAGAATTAAACAACTGAATTAATTCCTAATATTTTTGTCATATTTAATAAGTATTTATGACTAAATTTAGATACTTATTATATTATAAAACTCAAGAAAATGGGTAATATTTCAAATAAATATTATTAATTATCTCCTATAAGTGCCCGCAAATTGATAAAAATAAGTGAAATAAATTGGAAAAAAAATCAAATTTGAATAAATACAAAAGCAAACATTTATTTAAATAAAAATAATTGAAAATTGTTTTAAATTAATAAAAAATTATTTATATGCTATTTACGGTTAAAAACACAAACATGGACATTAACACCCTTTGAGCAGTTTTAAATTATTGCACCAAAATTTGTTAAATGTACATTAAATACTACATGACAGGGTGGGAGGTAATGACATATATGATGATAATTTCAAGTATATATATAGATTCTATAGAAATACTGTAGAAATCATGTGTTGAAGACTAGTGTAGTAAATATTCCCTATTTCCGTATTTTTTTTAACATACTAAAAAATTTTTGCATTTAATTGATCCTCAAAATAAATACTTAAATACTAGATCCATTTTTCTAGCAGAAAACACACGAAATATTGAAGCAATTATTATTTTCAATTTGATGAAATGCTATATGCTCAAAAATGCTTTAATTTTTTTCCTTATATATTCCAAAAAATAATGTAAAACTAGCAATGCTCATACTTAATTTCTTATGAAGTAGATAATAAAATGAACATGCAAATGCATAAATTCACAATCTTTAAAATAAGTAAGTAACAATGCACAAAAACACATTTGTTCATGAATATAATGGGTCAATTTGGTAAATACAGATAGTAGGCTGTACATCAATTTGAATTATTTTAGATTCTGAGCAAAGCGATGAATGTATTGATTTTACAATGATGTGTTTTTTTTTTTTAATTCTTTCATTTTTTTTTTTTTTGTGTCAGTCATCACCTTTTAGGACAGTAAAAGTGCTTGGATTTTCTTCAACAGTAACTTTTCTAATAGGAAAGTGAATGAAGTTGGTACTTTGGGGGGTCAAAAGTAAAAATTTCCCAGTAGTTTTTAAAAGTGCCGTGGAAAAAAAAATAAAAATTAAGGAAAAACAGTAATTTTTATGCAAAATCTGTTTTCAAGAAAATCGATTTTGGTTTTTGGTGGCGTAACTCTTAAATAAATGGACCTATATACATGAAATTTTCACTGATTGTTTATATTTGCAATTGCTATACACGATAAAATTTTAAAAATATTTTGATTTGCTTTGAACTGTTTAGGAACATTTTCAGTTTCCAATTTTATTGGTATTTTTTTCTACAAATATCAATAAAATTTTATTTGTTGGGTAAAAAAGCTTGAAAATTTAATACAAGGCCCCTACTATATTGTTACAATGACATTTGAAAAATATTAAAAATCCTTAGTCACAGTTTTTATTTATAAGCATTTAAATTTCAAATATTGACAAAATACGAAAAAATCACAAAAATTATTTTGAGTTGAGAATTCATAAAAAAATTTATTTTTCAATCTAAGATTTGAAAATGTAATACAAGATTATCTATAAGTTTGTCTACCTTTATCAAAAAAAAAAAATGTCTACAAAAAAGTCAAATTAAATTTTTAAGAGCGTTTAAAAATTCATATTTTTACAACATTTGATATTCGCTCGATTTCTCATCATTTCTCATGTTACGATTTTCTTATTTTGTTGTAATTATAAAACGTATGGCTGTAGATACTTGAAAATTTCACTAAATGTTTTTATTAGCATTTTCTATACACAATAATTTTTTTTAAATAAGTTGACTCTTTTTGAGCTGTTTACGGACATTGTCAGTTTTAAATTTTTTTAGTTTTTTTTTCTATAAATATCAATAAAATTTTATTTGTTGGGTAAAAAAACGTGAAAATTTAATGCGAGGCTCCTAATATATTTTTACAATAGGAAATATTAAAAATAAATCGGCACAATTTTTTTTTATAAGCATTTAACGTTCAAATTTTGACAAAATTTATCAAATTTAAAATTTAATAATTATTTTGTAGTTAATTTTTATAAAATGTTCAACTTTAGTAACTAAGGATTGAAAATTTAAAACATGATTCCACGTAAATAAGTTAATATATAAATTACTCTATTCTCAATAATATCATCAAATATACTTAGTAATATCATAGACTGACTAACCGTTTTCACTCAGAATCATTTTTCTTATACAATGATATTATGTCATTGATTTCAAATTTAACACCATTCATTACAGTGACCCACTTGTAACTTACTGTTCAGCAGAGCGACATCCACTAACCCACCTTTTTATTGTAATTTATATACTTAATTATTCATAATAACATACTATGTTCATACAAAAGTGTATTTGATGATTCTTGTGGTTCTTGTTTTTTAATTATATCAATAGGTGTGATCTTTCCACATATTATCATGTATATAGATTTGTTAAAAAAAGTTACTTGATCATAAAATATTAATCATATGACTGTATTAATGATTACGATTAAAAATAAAAAATTATTGTATGAATTATTAAGAAACAATGAAATATACCTTTAGTATGCAAAAAATTCAAAGCTAAACTAATTTCTGCTGCATAAAATCTAGCATGTTCTTCAGGCAGTCGTCTTTGCCTTTGCATATGAAACATTAAGTCACCTCCACGAACAAATTCAATCACAAAAAATAATCGGCTGGCAGTTTGGAAGCAAGAATGGAGACCGACCAAAAATGGATGGTTAGAGGCAGTCTCAAAAACATGTTTTTCTGTTTGTACCCAATCAATATCCTAAAATTAAAATATATATAATAAATATGTTATATGTACTATCAAACTAACCATTTATATTATATTTGTGATATCACAATCTTAGTTACATATATTTTTATTATATAAACACTAATAACATATAAAAAAGTGCCGTTTGGAAGTGTATATTTTAATTTTAAAATAACGATAAATTATTGATTTCACTGAGTACAAATTGATTTATACAAAAATGGTTAGTTTGTAATAATGTTATTATTTATAATTTATAAATAGAATTAAGTAATAAAAAATATTTTAGAATTTATAATAGTCAATAGATATTAACAAACTGAGAAGAAATGTTTTTATAAAAAGTAATGATGGGCATAATCGATTATGATAAATATAATTGAATAATCGAATAATTTCGATTATGAGTAAAATAATAAAAACTCTTGTGGCTTTTATTTAAAACACTCATAAATAATGCGGTATTAATAAATGGTTATTATTATTCCTAAATTATAATTTAATTAATATTACACCAACAAATGAAAAAAACAAAATTAGAGTATTTACAATTCATATTTTAAGTAATTTTAACAATTCTTTCGATGAGTATAAATGGTCGACTGTCTTTATCAAATTTTAATTTTGAGTGATTTTTCAAGACATTCTTTCGATTATGAAAATGTCTTGATTAGTTATTATTCGATTATGTCCATCACTAATAAAAGGGGCATATAATGTTAGGTGATTGGCTGTTGTTTGACAATCAAACTTATGGTAACATACAAATTGCTTTAATTTAAAAAAATTATTGTACAATATTATAACAATTCAATGTTTAGTTGTAAATAAATATACTGTGAACTTGTTTATTTAATATCAATATATATTATGATTTTTAGCTATTTTAAATTAAAATATATTAATTACTTCATCATCTGTAACAAGTGCTTTTTTTATAACTTTCATAGCATAGATGCATTTTGTTTTTTTGAGTTCAACCATTAACACCTTCGCATAACTTCCACGACCAATAACCCTAATTAGCTCAAAGTCAGCAATAGAATATTGACGTGAAACTCCAACATCTTCATCACCTGCTATAAATATAATTTAACATAAAATTATATTGTAACAATATTATTGTGAACTATTACTTTTAGCTTGTGGATCTTCAATGGGTACAGAATCAGCTGATTGATCAATAACAGAATTTTGATCAGAATATTCTTTTAAATCCGGTAAAGCAGTATCAGAGCTAGGTGTACCTAAACATTAATACCATGTTTATGAAATAAACGTTATAATTTCAATAAAATATATTTTGATAATTACTTAGAGACGTTTGTGAGTCACCATTGGTGTCTTCATTACCTATAGGATCATTGGTACAAGTCTTTTTACCTAGCTTATGACATTTTTTGTGGATAAGCAATTTGCATTGAATACATTTGAATCCTTGCCGTCCTAATCCCCAAATTCGATCATGACAGTATGCACAAAATGCTCGCTAATTATAAAAAAATAATAATAATTAATAATTTTATAGTAACATAGCATATTAAGTTGAAACAAAGTGTTTAACATCACCATTACTATTACATACTAAATTATTGTCATGTACTTGATATTTAGTAGAACAACTGCAAAATATTCCCATATTTTATAATTTTATTAAAAAACAATGAATAAGTTTTAAAATAAAGAACGCAGAACATAATATTCAAACTTATCTTATTTGTTAAGAAACATATATAGCCTTCTAAATTAATTATTATTACTATTTTTTAATGACTAGTTGATATTTAATTAAACGTCAACATACTTTATCTTATTTTTATTGAATAGAGAATACAGACACACATAAAAACTTAATAACCTTAGACCTCTTTCTAATGGAAAATATAGTTAGTATAATTTAAAACTATTAAAATAAATTAATTGCTTAATAACATATAAAATAACACAAGTGAATTCAATGTTTAACTGAGAATATTTGTATTTTGTATAATCTTAATTATAATATATTTGTAAACTATATTATACTGATTCGATAACACAAATGTAGTCAGTAGCACCTACTATAATTAGTTATATAGTAAATTGCAATATTCTTTAGATGTACCCTGTTTAAAAACTTTAAATATTTTGATAAAATTTAATTATAGAGTAATTCTCACAAGTCTAATTAAAAATAAAAATACAGTTTTAAATTTGCTCATCATCTCAAAATGGAGTTTAGCAACACTCAAATGAATAAAATTTGTTTATTACACATACCCTGTTAAACCTTTTAGGTTGAAAAATATGTCCATTCACACGATATAATTTTCTCCACCTTCTGGCCCCACGTCTGTATATACTACCTGCAAATTATCAATTTATTTTTTCATAATAGGATAAAAATCTATACTTAATCTATTTTTTTTTTTTAATATTTTAAATTTATAAACTTACGATCTTCTCCTTGACAAGGCATTCCTGGTGCTTGTGGTACATTAGGAAAAACTAAAGAAAAATATAAATGATAAATTATTATATGATATTATTATAAGTCATTTAAGAAACATTATGTATTGCAAATATTAATATCAAATAAATTAGTCTACTATCTCATTCCAAATAGAATAAGAGAAATAATTATAAAATCTGGTCTTATTATTCGAATTTCAGGCATGATATTTAAAAGGTACTAAATATTGATAAAAATAGATGTAATTCATACATATATTATATAAAATA
This sequence comes from Sitobion miscanthi, assembly GCA_008086715.1. NCBI lineage: Eukaryota > Metazoa > Arthropoda > Insecta > Hemiptera > Aphididae > Sitobion > Sitobion miscanthi. The sequence continues at coordinate 40,467,520 of CM017797.1, forward strand.
AAGAATTTGATAGTAATGTCTGATTTGTACCTTCTGTAAATGTCCTGAATTTTACAATAGATGTTTTAAATGATAATTCTTTGCTTATTATATTAAATATTATATACTAAGCAAAATATATTCAGAAGAATTATGTTTCAAATTTAAACATGAATCTATTTCGTCGCTGTCATGCAAAAAATTACCAAGTCAAAATGTTTAAGATTTTATTTTTCAGTTGTAATACTCCATAATTATTTAATTATTTCACTTGGTCCGTTTTTGCATATTAAAATTACATCTTATTTGCCATTATGCAAAAAATCAAAAACTATGTAGTTATACTAATCTCAATTTTTTTGCACGACGGCAACAATTTATATAGGTTACTCAATCATAATTTAGTAAATTAATATCAAAATATATTTAGTTATAATTTAATTGTTAACATGCATAGTTTGTGCTTAATGGAACTCAAACTTTAATTCTATGTCCAACAAACCAGCAATTTAAACTATACCAAATTTGTCAAAACAAAAAATTAGGGGCAAAATATTTAATATAATATACTTAAACCATCGAGTTTATAGCTTTTTATTTAAATTAGTTTAATATAATATAATCCAGTATAAGTATATCATATAAAATATTATCACAAGTAAATTTAATTATTGTCAAATAATAATAAATTAGAATTACTACTATTTAAATACTTTACTAACTGTCCACTAATATAGCTACTACTACTACTACTACTACTACTACTACTACACATGAATACACACATACACACCCACACACAACATATCCGTATATTTACGAAACGATTATGATTTTTTTGGCAACATTACCATTGTATTTGTTACCTGTGGCGTAAACATGGTCTTCATCATCAGATATAGAAGGAGATGGTGATGGGTCATGAACACTGCAAGGATAATGTTGTACAATAGGAGTAGATTGGTAACCAAAACAATTTATGTTTTGTCGCATAGCCATTGTCGATCCACACGAATCTGGCAAACTTAGCGAAGTAGGCGGAGCATATAAATGACGTGGTGGTGGTGTTCTAGGTCGAGAAGGAGGAATAGCTTGATTTAACAATAAAGATAATGAACCCGGCCCTGTGAATTCTATATCTCCAAGTGAAGGACGACGGTAGAATGTGGATGTATGATGATAATCATCATCTTCTATGGAACCAAAACTACTAGTGCTGTGCAAGGACTGATGTTGGTAGTACGATGTAGATGGAGGAGCTGGGGTGGAAATAGGTACATGATGGTTATAAAAACCCAAAGATGACGATTGTCGTTTTGGTGACTTGCCTCGGTCAGAAACAGTAGATGCACTCCAGTAGCCCCAAGCCATAATAGACTAATTCTTTTTTACTTTTTTTAGGTTCAAAAAGTTATTTAAACTTATATAAAACTCAAAAAAAGATGTCTTCAAAGTTAAGTATAATTAGGTTTTGTCGAATTAAAAATGAGGTAAAACGTAAATCTAATGAGTCAGCAAAACTTTTCTAGATTTTAAAATATGGTTATAACAGGTAAGTGAAAATAAAACCGTAATTACTGTCCCTTAAAAATGTATTATTAATTCGTGAATATATGTTAAAAATAGAAATATTTGCATATAATTGACTAATGACTCAAGATAAATAAACTAGAATAGAGTATTAATAATAATTGATCCGATCATCCATGAATGTCTATTTCATTGTGACTATAATCAAACAATCGGATAAACATGGGTGGCAAGTTTATTATTATTGATGATGATATATATAATAAATAAATTTAGTAGATGAAGTCACTAGATTTCGCTAAGTATTAGGATATTTTAATTTAACACGCGTGTAGAGAATTAACATTAATTAGATAATCTAGATAAGTTATCAACGAATACGTAAACGCACAACCCGTCACAAAAATACGAACGGACACGTTGTACGCGATACGCGAAAGTATTCATCAACCCGACGACAAATTGAAAAATCAATAATAATAATAATAATAGAAGTAGAAAAAACCTACTCCACCGACGCCCTACGAGAAACGCTAAACTGTTTGCTTTCAACAATTATTATTATTGTCATCACACCGAACGCATAACGAACGAATTAGTATTTCTACCGTCGACATAATAAACCACAACGCGATGTGTATTGAGCTTTTTGGAGACACAACAAGCACTTCTTGTACCACTGGCGGCCGTACGGAGGTTCCACCCTAAAATCAAAACGCCAGAGCGCCGAATCCGCCGTAACGTACGCTACTGCCCCCCGCTCCTCCCGTTCTCTAAGCCATCGTAGGGGTAGGGGCGGTATCCCGCCTGATTCCTAACACCCTCGCTGCAACTGTTCAAGGGGTACCCGTGACCCATGTTCGATGTACCTAACCGGAAGGTGGTGGGGACGGGGACACGAGTGCTGAGGGGGTGAGAGCGGCACAAATAATGTTATATTGTAGTTGCAATTTTGCCGCGTTTGGCTGACGATAACGAGAGACTTAAATTTTGAGTACCATTAGCATGCACATTATTGCTATTATACATTATACCCATACATCAAGATTATTTTCGTTTAAAATAATACCCTATGTGGCTATGTGTCAAGGGACATTAGAAAGAATTTGATTAAATTTGTCGAGTGATTAGTGGAAAGTGGGGGGGAGGGGTTGAACTTACCGTGTATCGTTAATTCGGAATCTTTATTGAGTTCGTATAATCGTACGGCTTCATCTAATTCCATTTGAGTAGATAATATACACGGATCGCCTAAATATAAAAATATATATGACAGTCAAAACAAATTCAATTTTATTTAAACAGGCTTAAGTCTTTTAAAAATACATTCAACATTGATAAAAAAAAATAATTGTGAATTTAAAATTATTAATTTTGGATATATAGGTACACAACTTATCTATTTTAATTTGTGATGATTATTATTTTTATCATTAATATTTAATACATGCAAAAAATATATTTATTGCCTATCTGCCCATGTGCTAGAGCAAAAACATTTTTATGGAATTACTTGCTTTATATTTTAATTTTAATGACATTAAATACATCATAATTTTAACTTAAAAAGTGTAATACTTTCAATTGAATATAAATCAGTTTAGAAATATATTTCGCGATATATAAAAATTGTATTGGATTTGATAAATATTTTGAAGTTGTCCATACTATGATTATGATGCCTCATACATAACTGATAAGTTGAAAAATTAATATTAGGAATAACAAAAAAAAATATTATCATACAATAATTATAATACATTAAAATTACTATTCGTGGAAAATTAGTAACTAATAAATAATGATAAATTGATAAATGAGTAGGTAATGACTATTGAGTTAGTTAGATACAGATCCTGACATTTTAATAATAATATAAGAGCAATATGCCAATATGGTTTGGTTTATCACTAATAAATAATAATAATAAGTCAATGATATATCTTTTTTTAAATATTCAAAAAGATATTACAAATAACTTAAAATTGGTTAGTTTTAGATGCACGGTGTAAAAACAAGAAAAATAGTTTGGAAATAATATAGAAACTACAAGTGGGTTTTTTTTATTATTGGTCTTTTAGAGTCTGCAACAATGGCCATTAACTTTTTGTGAGGTTAAGTTTGGTTGAGAAACACATATTTTTATGTGGGGCAAAAATTTGTCGTCAAGAACCCGGTAGTTTTCGATCCGAGAGCCAGCAAGGTCAGTCAGTGCTTAACCCTCAGCACACATTTGTGACTGTGGGCTATCACCGTGCAACACCAGGCCAGGCATGATATGTTTGTTTTTACTCTTTGTTATTATTTAATAAATTATACCTTAGTATTTATATACATATACATAGAGAAAAATATACCAAAAAAGTAAATAATAATCGGTCAATTTTATATCTAATTAAAATATTTTTTAAGAGCCTGAGATAAGGATTAATGAGTTTGAAACATATTGGTCTACTAAACTTGATGGCTGTTGACAATTTTAGCACCTACTAAAATGCAGATCCTAGCATATACATATCGTAAATATTGTGTGTATAGATTGTTACTCGTTTTTCAAAATAAAGGTATTTATCAACAAAATGACAAACATATGTGGCTTCTCTAGGGTAAGAATATTATCTGGATCTAAAAGCCAGTATTTCTACAGTTTTTAAATTTTATGTAAGTTATGAGCATTTTTAAATTGAAATATTTCACATGCTTAAAAATTGTATATATTGTAAAAACCAATCTACAAACACAGATAATTTTTTTACTTTAAAGTTCGATAGTAATTCAATTTACTCAAATATTAAAGCCAACAACATCATTGCTGCTGATCAAAGATTAGTAATATTTCATGTCTGTAAAGTGACATTAAACATAATACATTTATGACCTCCCCTTAACATAATTTTGACATTATAACGTTTACATAATATATTATACTTTTATTAAAGATTATTGTTTATTATAATTTTGTTAGAAAAAAAAAATTAATAAGAAGAAAACAGATCAATTAATATGAAGTGCCATAGTTTTAATTCTTTTTATTTTTAAACTAATATTTTAATATTAATATATAAAATTTCATAAATTATATATGAACAATATAATATAAAAAGCAATTGAATTACCTTCTTCATCAACCCATTTCATTGTGAAATCTTGATCAGATGAAAACCGACAAATAACCATCATTTCGTATCGCAGTTGCTCGACAGTTATTTTTGGATCTATATAAGTAATCATAACTTCCCTAAAACAAATATTTTAAATGTTGGTAACTAATTTCTTAGTTAATTAAAAAATATATTATTATAATATATTAACTTACCCATTGAAAGCCGTTTTTACACGGATTTCGGGTACATCCACAGTAGGCATCCTAAACATTTAAATATACAGAAATTATTAAACATATATTAATTTTAAGAAAATAGAAAAATATAATATTATTTATAAACACTAAAAATTATTATTGTTTTTATGAAATGTAATCCACCGTAATGTCATATTTATTAGGCATTAAAAATATTATTTATTAGTAAAATTGATTTTTACTGCAATCTGGACTATTTCAATAACTCTTTATCTTAGCCACAGCGTATGTAATACTTTCAACATTATCAATGTGTTAGCTAAAAATGTATTGTAATAAATATTAACAAAAAATATTTGTCACTTTCAAACAGTGATATTATTATATTTACAGTCCCATTGTTCCATTGAAAACTGCATACTACACAGTAGTATAAAAAGAACTTAGTACCTAATATAATTAAATGTTAACATAGGAAGTAATGAATTTTTTATTATTTCTAACAGTAAAATATTTGAGGAAATAAAGGGAGCGAATAAAAATATAATATAAATGTGTTAAGGTTGAATTTAAAATTATATTATCAAAAAATCAGGGCTTCAAAACGTTATAACATAAAATAATGAAAAACAAATAAACGAAATCAATAAACGAAAAACAAACAAAAATAATCTAATATTGTTAAACATAAATCATAATATACCATTAATTGTAATTAATGATTAAAAATAAACAATAAACGTAAAAATAACATTTATGCTTTTTTTATGTTGAACTTAACATTTCTTATTGTTTGTAAATCTTGTAGTCTATATAAGTATGAATCTTATAAGTTACAACTATGAACAATCCAAAGTTAGCAAACCTATGTTAACAGTGATTTATATTTTTTAAATACTTTATACTTGTTTGATTTACAAATATTGAATTTAATAAAATATTAGTTTATTTCTGTAGTTCAAATTTCAATAAGGTACAGAACTGCAAACACGTAGTTCAGGCATGTAGGCAGACATCTTTTCATAAGGGGGCCAACATTTTTTGGCCCCTCCCTGCTTTTTGTACCCTCTGTCCCCCTACCTCTTCTCCTTATCACACGATATCTATAAAAAAAAAATTACTTATAATAAAAAATATTTTATAATAACCAATAAGTATTAATTAATGAAAGAGTAATATTTTAAAACCCAGAAAAGTTATTCAAGTTAACCCAAAACCCTAATAAGTTTTGTTAAAAGACATCATAACATAAAATTTTTTTAAGTTTATTGGTGAATTATTGTAGTTCAAATAATGAAAAATTTTTTGATTAAAATCCAAAGTTAAAATAATGATTATTCAACGAGATGATGAAAGTTGATGAATAGCCGCATGACGTCATAGAGTCAACAAGTGATCAGCCGCCCATGTTTTACATGTAAAAGTAGTTTGATTTACACTATGAATTTTATAACTTACAATAGTATTTCAGAATTTTTTTTTTTACTATCCTTAGTATATTTATGTGTTTAAGACAGTGGTATAATTTAAAATTGAATATATCTTGTTGTTGTATACATATTAATTATTACAATTTATAATTAATTAAAATTATTGAGTTTGCGACTCGCATTGTATTGCAGTATAAACTAATTTTTACGAAATTTTTACTATAGTAGTTTTATCTACTATGAAAAAACTAAAAAGTATATCTAAACTATAATTACACAGTGTCATAAACACAAAAAAATACTTAAGATTGCATACAAATTTTTTTTTAAATATTACCTTTAACGATTGAATTTGTTGTGTTAATCTAGACGCTTTTAAACGTAAAACATACGCCACCGTTAAGACTTCAGCTCTATGACGTCACATGCATATTTTCAAACGACTGTATATCATTGAATAATTAGTGTTTAAGTGTGAGACCCGCACCATATTTCTTAGATAATGATGACATACCTTAAATATAAGCAAACTTGTTTTAAATGTTGTGATTTCCTTTAAAAATTCCATGTGATATATCTTTGCAATTAAATTTTTAATAATAACTATTGGTATAATAGACATAAAATGAATACATTAAAATCAACTATTTTTGGTCTAGAACTAAATTAAATTTAGATTGTTATTTGACATTTTGTAACAATAATAATCATAGTCATAGTTATACACTTATACAGTGGCGTATCTACGGGGGGATAGAGGTCATATCCCCCCAGCGACCAAATTTTGTACACAATACAACATGTATATAATATTAATATGAACATAATATGTGTATATTGAATGTCTATTAAAAATTGTACATCTCCCCCTTGATAAAATCCTAGATATGCTACTGCACTTATACCATACCATCAAAGAAATATGTGATGAGTTAATAATATTATTTTATAGAATATCCTATAAATTAAATGAGGTAAAACGTTTTCCCTAAACTACTTAAAACCCTTATAAAATATGTATGTTGGTTTATTTTTGTAATCAAATACACATCCACCTGAATATATGTAGCAATCATAACTCAAATTATATATAAAGTTCAATAAGGTGTCACTAAAGCATTTATATATACTTAAGTAAACATTTATTTTGTTGGCCTTTTAGTCCTAAAATAAAAAAATGTAATTAATACTCTAGGTGATAATTGACAAATTTTCCTAATTTTCAAGGTATAACACGAAGATCTGACAAAAAAAAAAAATGATGCTACTTAAACGTATGACAAAAATTGTGGGAATTATATAGTTCATAAATAATTTAAGAAATATACTTAAGCTAGGAAATTCCCAAAAATTATATTTTGAAAAAATTATTACGTTCTAAATTAATTTACTCACAAAAATATTGATATTTAAAAAAATTCTAAAAAATAAACTACTTAACTTAGATAGATATTTTAACCATCAAAATTGTTTTTATAATCAGATTTACAAATTGGCTTTTTGGAATTTTCATTATTAAAAAATTAAAATAAATATTTTTATATTACACGTGTTATGCAAGTGACTCTAAATTATAAATATTGATTAGAACAAAAGTTATTTCATCCATCAGGTCTTCCTGTAACATTCTGTACTCACCTACTTCCTAGACTAGATCTAAGTACAAATGCACAATAGTATAATAGCCAAAGGCATTAAACTATTAATAATTATTTACTTAAATCAAACTCTATAAAATGTAATTACTTAATGAAAACTAATGATTCATTTTTATTTACTGTTGATGGAATTGAATTATTTGTTTGAAAAATAATTTCAACTACCAAATTGTCAGTATTTCACAAATAAAATATTTAGAAAGCTAAGCAATGAATAGTTAATAAGATGATATTATACTGTTATTTTTTTTCTATCTTACAAACATAACATAGTAAATTATTTACATTCAGCAGAATCCATTTAGTTGAATTTATTTAATATTATATTTGTAAAAAAAGAATATTATCCATTTTTTCATTGGTCTTTTAAAAAAATATTTTAACTTTGAAACTTTTAACTGACAAGTATGTAAAATGTTACAATTTAAAAATATTTACCTCACTTTAAAAATAAAATATGGAAATGAAAAAAACTAACAAGATTATAGTCAATAAAATCTTATATTTAAATCAACAAAACCAAATGAGTTCTGATAAACATAAACTTGTTATATTATGCATTTGTAAGATCTTTATAACAAAATTATATGAGTATTTAGGTGGTAAAATTATTAAATCACACTGGGATCAAACTTACAACATAAAAAATTAGTATGTACAACATAAATTTATGTTCGGTAGAACCAGTTTTATGTTGTTAGCTTTAATATTGAGTGAATTAGCCTATTACCAATTATAAAGGTAAGAACATTATCATGTTTATTACAACATTTCAATTTTTAAGTAAGTTATGAGCATATTTAAATAAATTGTAAAATTTTACATAGTTAAAAAATTTGCTTAAAAATTGCAAAACTGTACAAAAAAAACCTAACGTACAAGCATAGACAATATTATTATTATTAGTCGATTGCCTCTAACATTAACGTTTAAATCAAAAAATTGCTGTTGTAAATGTTCCATAATATGTAGTATGTTATTTTAAGATGGAGAAAACATGTCATGTGGATGTGACATTCTAATAATGTAGTTTCTCTTTCTTTATTTGATCAAATATTATTTCAAAAACAAAAACATAGTAATATCTATGACTAAATAAATAGGTATGAAAATTATAACTTTAAGACACGTATACCACCCTTGATAATATTCTATTGACAATGAAATGCGGAGAACTACGAGCAATGGTTTTGTGCAATAGTGGGAAGATGCGCGAACCAAATGAAAACGATTTTTTTAAAATCATACCTATTTATTAAGCCATGGAAATATCCTAAAAATATAACTAGGTATTAATAATAGATTTCTTTTTTTTAAATAAAAATTAAATAATTATTTAAATATATTGAATGATTTATTGCTATGATAATTGCTCAATGGAAGAATGGAATGTGTTTATAATGAAGTTCATTAGTATTTGATTTTCACAAGAATAGCTTATTTAACATTAATACTTATATTAAGTAAATAAAGTAATAATTATATTTTAAGAAATTCAAAACAAATTATTATAATAGAACAATTTTATTGTAAAAAAAAATATATTCCTACAAAATATAACAATACATACAAATATATTATTAATATTATGTAATTATACAATTTATATATAAAATTTGAGGTTTAGGACCTATTAAAAAAATCACACCTTAAAGATTTAATCAAGTTTAAAATATAGGTAATCACTTGAATAATTATTTATAAGTTATAAGTACACTAAACAATACTTTTGATCCAAACTTAATTAGTTAGGATACTATATTTCAATTGTAACCAATTTTGTAAGCAGATAAAATATAGTATACGGAAGTTAGAACAAAAAATGTTTTTTGTGATTGAGTCTTTAAACAGTTTTATTCTTTATTGATTAAAAGTAAATATAAGAGTGACAAAAAATATAACTTAATCAATAAATAAATTATTTATTGAAAAACTTTAAAAATTAGTTTAATTAACAATTGACGACTTATCACTGAGTAACTATTACAATCTTACTCAATTGAAGTGAAGTAAAAATGATGTTGTCTTACAAAAATAATGAACTATACTTCTAATAAAATAAACAATATATATAAATTTTTGTTTTTTTTTTCATTCTTTACATGTCTAAAAATCACAATACATAATTGATTTTATTTTTTGTTGACAAATTTTAAATGATTTAAAAATTTTAACATAAAGCTTTTAACTGTATATTAACTTTCAAGTATAAATTATAAAAATACATCTTTAGGGCACCTTATCTAATTATTTAAAATTTAAGTTTTAAACATAACTATATTTCTCTCAAGGCAAACAGAATATGAATAAATCTTAAAATGAAAGTACATACAATAAATATACAATGTTAACACTTAATCATATAATATATAGGTACAGAATCATTCAAATGTTGTTACTAAACTCTGTCCCACGAGAGAACTTATAGGCTACGGTACATCTCGCATTGCAATGTTGCCTATAATGCGTTTCATTGAATTTTGATAGAATGTGAGGGTGGTATATGGTAAGATGTAATGACGTATGGTCACATGGAGGGGGATAAGACATCATAGTTGACCGACAAACCTCATTCTACATGTACAATCTAGTATGTTCTCTAGTGGGATAGACTGGACAGAATATAAAATGGTCAAGTTTACTTTGACATACTACCATTAACTTTATAATGCAAAATGTATAAAGCCCTGTACATATAAATATAATGAGACATTTATAGGTACAACAAAAACGACCAACCGCTCGCTAAGGATTACATTTACTTCTTTAACAATTTGGTATAAACTTACATTAAATAATTAAAACAAATACTTTTACAAATAGATACTTGTATTTACTAATTAATGGGCAAGTTGGGTAATCAAAGATGCACACATTTCAAAAAACTCCATTGTATGATGTCCTGTGCACTTTCTTTGTGGTAGTGCAACAACATCTTGCCTTGGAGATTGATTTTCAACTTCTAAAGTGGGTGGAGGTAAATTTCCATTTTCTAACTGATCATTTGTTAAACTCTTAAAGTCTAATAAATAGCTTTTATAGTCCACTTGATACAGTTGCAGTGAGATCATGATATAATTATCAGTTTTTGGATTCATGTGTCGTACTTGAACATGGTAAGGATTTATTACTTTCCATTGAAAATTCAATGCTTTCATTGCTCTATAAACTTCATTCATAATATCTGTAGGTCTACTTTGAGATCTTATACCTAAATGCCATTTAGCTCTTTTCATTGGAGATCCTCTGGCCCCTTGATCTATAGATTGAGCACGTTCTCTTTGAGATATTATTCTTTCAGGATGTGGTTTTACAACTGCATTTAAAGCTGATGGCTCCAGACTTCCTCCTGTTGGAGGTGGACTACTAGCAATATAAAAATCTTTTAACTCTGCTTTAGCTGCTTCATCGGCTATTCGTTTATTATCAATTATTAAATGGTAGGCAATACCTAATTGATCATGTGGATCACCACTTAATAAAGCATTGTGAACTTCTGAGTCTTTTACACTAAATTTTTCACAAACTTCATTAACGGCATCTGTATCAATCACTGAAGAGTCTCGGTCAACTGGTGAAGGGAAAAGATATGCAGGTAGCTCATGCTGGAACCATTCATGTTTTTTAATATCTTCAATAGATGCTCTTTTCATTGGATCTACTTGTAACATATGACATAGTAAACTAACAACAGATTTGTTCAAATAATCTGGTATAGGAAAGATACCAGATTTAATTTTTCGAAATAAAGTTGGTACATGTTCATCATCAAAAGGCAAAGAACCACATAATAATGCATATAAAATAACACCACACGACCAAATATCTACTTCAGGTCCAGCATACAATTTTCCTGAAATAACTTCTGGTGCAGCATAGTTAGGTGATCCACAGCTTGTTCTTAAAAATTCTCCATCCATCATCATGTTAGATAAGCCAAAGTCAGCAATTTTAACATGTAGATTGTGATCTAATAATAAGTTTTCTGGTTTTAAATCTCTATGTACAATCATATGCCTATGACAATAGTCAACGCCAGATATGATTTGTTGAAAGAAACGACGAGCTTCAAATTCCTTAAGTTTACCATGTTTTACTATATAATCAAATAGTTCTCCACCCGACACATACTCCATTATCATGAATATATCAGTAGGCGTGCTGATAACTTGATACAATTTAATGATGTGAGGATGACGGAAGAGTTTGAGATTTTGAATTTCTCGACGTATTTTCCCAACAACATCCAGACTTTTTATTTTCTGCCTATTGAGTATTTTGACAGCCACCTTGTGTTTGGTGAGCTGATGTTCACCAATTTTCACCTTGCCAAACGTACCAACGCCGAGTGTCTGTCCAAGTATATAATGACCTATTTTGACGATTGGTTGTTGTTGACTAGTGGCGGCGGGTTTAACCTCGGCCATGTTTCCTGATCTTTTATATTAAAGCAACGGACGCACGCAATATTTCTCCAAACACTGGAGATATGGAGATAAAAAAAGACACTGCTACCCGATCGTAATTTTACTTAATTAAAACATGCGTTCGAGGGATCAAACTGTGATAATTTAAGGACCGCGGAAACACAATAATAATAATTGCATCGGAATATTTTGAAGGCCGATCTCGATCCCACTTACATTCGGAGAAAAAAAAATAAACACATAAACATTACATACACACGCAGACAAGCGCGCGCACATAAACGCAGTGCCTATGTCTTGTAATCAAATCGATTGTATTATGAACTCAGAACTACCAGCGCGCATAACCTCATTGAGGCTCGGTGAAATTTTACCAAAATAAAAAACCGTATAAATTACCTGTATCCTGGGGGTTGAGCACCAACGGTCACCGAGTCACACTCCGATCACTCGCGACGATCTAGACCGATGCGAATTTTAATTACAGTCCCGTTTTCATTTTTACACATTTCCAAAACAAAACAGTCATCGAAGAATCAAAAAAAAAAAACAACTAAAAAATGCTTTTTTATCTACTGCAGTGTTGACGTCGTGCAGTGTTGGTATGCGGTCGACCCGGTCCAGGCACTTGTACGCGGTATATGGTGTGGTCGGCATTCATTCTCGGGCATGCGCACTTTGCGTGATGTTGGCAGTGAACCGATAACACGTGTGATAAGATTTTACGGCGTCGACGAAACAGTGACGATAACAGTTTCACTTTTTACGTTCATACATTATATTATTATTAAAATAATTCATTACGAATTACGATTAATTGTTTTTTCGTTTCCCGATCAACATCGACTTTTAATGCGCGTTTTCTAAACACGAAATAGTCGTTACTCCGCTCATAAATAAGTGTATAATTTTCACTTATACAGGTACTTGAAATTACAACGTAGCATAATATTAAGGTACGTAATTTTCTGCTGTTTCACCCGATATTACTCAATTTGACCAACTTTTATGTGGTATTACTTTATTGTGTTACATAGTATTAGAAATCGTATTTGAAACAACATTCTCATCACTAGGTTTCTAACGCATTGTAAACGTCCCCAAACAGGTATTGTTACAAGGTCTTCTGTGTATTTTTGATGCACCCAAGTTGTATGTGAGCAGACATCATATTTAACTCAGTTTTGTTCACCTCACTGGATTGATTGATCTATACCTAATATTTAAAATTATTTCTGATCCATGCATATTTTTTTAAACAACTGTTGTTTTTATTTTCCATTAATTATACTGTTATTAATTTATAATGCATTGTTTTTATTTTTATAAATATAATATAATATATTATTTATACATTCTTTGTGTGTTTATTAATGTTAATAGTATCATGGCAGTGCGTAGTACTGGACCTCTTTTGTCGAGACTGCGTGACCTGATGAAGTTAAAGTATTTAGGTGAACCCATTCAAGGTTATATTGTTTTATCAGAAGATGCTCATCAAGTAAACTTCCATTTCTGTACCTCTACCTATGATATTATTATAATTTTTTTTTTTAGAATGAGTATATTTCTGAGTGCGATGGACGGCGAGCTTTTATCACTGGTTTTACAGGTTCTGCTGGTGTTGCTCTTATTACACAAAATGAGGCCTTGTTGTGGACAGATGGTCGTTATTTTGTACAAGCCCAACAACAATTAGATGATAATTGGACTTTAATGAAAATGGGTTTGTGTATAATAATAGCTATATTTTTAAAAAAACAAATAATAAAATATTATGTTTATATAATTTAATCATGATACAATTCTAATTGTAAATTGACATAATTATGTAAATTATATAGAACAGTAAAATTAAAGATATTTATATTAGTTAAACTGGTTATTACTTTTAATTGGCTAGTAGTAAATTAATTGAAAAACTAGGTAGCCTATTATAAAATAAGAAAATATTTAAATTTGTATAAATGTTCTTTAAAAAAAATGTACTCTTATAATAATATAATGATTAGTGCCTTAGTCATTAAAAATAGAATAATCATGACCCTAAGTAAACTTAAGATACAAATTTGAAAACTATCTTGAAAAAACACCACACCCACATTTGTTATCTCAATATCTTATAAGTGTATAACATCAAATTTAAATTTAATTTTGTTGGTTTAGCAAACTTTTGTTTAAAAGTAGAAACACTGTCTAAACCCATCAGATATAGAATTTATATAGAGTACTGAATTGTGTACCTTTACCCCTTTCTCGACCATTAAAAATAAACAACCTGTCGACGGTCACGTCATGTCGGTCGACGATTGATGCTATCCCCATCACCAGTAGTAAATCTAGAATTTTTCTCTGGAGGATTTAAAGATTTTAATAGACATATTCAATATACACATATATTCATATTATTATTATATACATATTGTATTGTGTACATAAATTGGTCTCTAGGGGTGGGATATGACCTCATATCCCCTCCCTCGTACATACGCAACTGCTTACCACTATTTGGCAAGTAAATTTTAACTGGCTGACTGTTGTTTGATGTCTAGTATGTGCTCCAGTGTTCTTATCGATATCAATGACATTACAATTAGGTTTGAATGTCTTTTTTATTCAATATTTTAAATATTAAAATAATAATTTTTGTTTGCATACATGTAATTGTGAAATCATAGCTATTGTATCCATGTACATGACATAAATTACATTTTTATCAAATTGAGGCTTATACAACATAATACCACTAGAAGAAAAAAGTAAATTTAAACATTTTAAGCCCTGTTCCTAGTTATAAGCATGTTTAAAATGTAATATTTTCCACTGCCATATTTTGTTATATAACTCACTTTAAAATTAATATACAGAAGAAAAAAACCACACAATTAAATATTTTATACATTACATATTCCTTTTTTTTTAATTTGCAACATAAGTTATTAATAAAACCAACTGTTAATCTACTGTTTTGTTATTTTGTGCTCACTGGTTTTAATATAATCCATTAAGTTTTGATAAGCTTTTAAGTTTAACCTTTCAAAGATAATATTTATCTGAAAATGTCTTTTTAGATTATATATGTGACTAATAAAATACTATTAAAAATATGTTTGTTTACTCTTTGTATTATGTTATGTAAATAAATGTGTTATATTAGAGATAAGTGTACTTGAAAACAATAATTTTACAATACTCGTTCATAATAAATAATATAATACTAAATTAATTAATGTTAATAATATCAAACTGTCTGTATTATTTCAAAATTTAGTATTATTAATTCAAAACTCTTACTGGACTTAAACTAAAAACTATTTTCACAATAAATGTGTATAGACATCCAACATCTAATCTTTTTTTCAAATCAATAAATTGTTAATGTTAAAATTATATAATTATTTATATGTTTCAGGACTACCAGATACAAGTACATTGGCTGAATGGCTAACAAAAAATATGAAAACTGGTTCTAGAATTGCTGTTGATGCTAATCTAATAACATACAGTGAATGGCGTAGAATCAATAAAGAAATAAAATATAAGGGCATTAACTTGGTTCCATTAGATACCAACCTCATAGATCGCATGTGGTCTGACCGTCCAGCTATTCCATCAAATCCAGTTAAACCGTTAAACATTAAATTTACAGGTAATATGGATTATTATTATTGTTATTATTTTATTTTATATACAAACAAAATAAAAATAAATTATGAAGTTATTATTAATAATCATTATCTTGTTCTAGGAAAAAAATGTGGCGAAAAGGTTGAGGAAGTTAGACAGAAAATGACTGAAAAAAATGCTACTATTTTGTTAGTAACTGCTCTTGATGAAATTGCATGTAAGTATGAATCTGATACTAATGTCTTCATCATAAAATCAATTATAACTTTGACATTTTGATATAATATACAAGGTGATTCTTTTATCATGAAACACTTATTATTTCAAAATGTATTAATGTTTTTGAATATATATTTTTTACTTAGTTTCAAGTTATTAAAAAGGCAATATTTTTACTAAAAAATCATATTTTTAAATATTTTTTATATTTATATTTTTCGAAGTTTTTAACTTTTTTGAATGAAGACACAGAGTTTTAGTTTCATATTCCAAAGCCGAATATTTTTCTTAGCATTTTGATCCATAAAAAACAAATTTAGGACAAGTAGTTTATGAGTTATAACTTATAAGTAGAGACCGGCATTTTATGTTTTTAAATATCTTTACTGAGAGTATGCAGCTCCAATTGAATAAGCTTTCTCGACGATTCTTTTACCTATGAACTGATATACAAATTTTTTTTAGTGTATAAATAGAATATTTTAAGGTTAAAGAATATTTTGTGTAAAAAACATGTTTTAGGAATATATTGCTATATTGGGTTCAAATTTGAATATTTTATAAAAATCTAATAAATAATAAAAAATTATTATAAATTATTATTATTATAATTTTTTGAGTTCATAAGGCTGAATTCTTTAAGTTTGAGTTATTTTAATACATAATATTATTCTGTTGTTGAACTATACGCGGTCATTTTTTTATTTTTAGTATTATTATTTTTTGAATTCATAAGTTTGTGTTAAAAACAGTTAAATATAAGACATAAGTACACCAGTATGGCAGTATATCACCATATTATAGATTAAATATAACTGTTTATTTTTATAAACTTTTATTTGTTTTGCAGCGTTTAATACATTTTTATGAAAAAGTATAGTTTTGCCTATAAAAGATTATTTTGATGTAATTATAGAGCATAGAAGTATCTTATTTTCAAGATTTTAAACGCATATAAATCCGGTCTCTACTTATAAGTATTTAAATTTTAGACAAGCGTAGTAGTGGACAAACATTTTGTGGAGTAAGCCCATACCACTCCACTCCGCCTATCTAAACTTTAAATACTTATTACTCATAAACTACTTGCCCTAAATTCAATTTTTATGAATTAAAATACTTAGAAAATACTCTGCTTTAAAATATAATATTAAAGCCGGGTTCCCACTACACCATGTCGTGTACACCCGGCTTAAAACTGTTGTCATTCAAAAAGTAAAAAACTTATAAAATTATAAGGATAAAAAATATATTTTTTAGTAAAAATGTTGTTTTTTTAACAACTTAAAACTACGTAAAAAAATATTTTCAAAAACATTAATACTTTTTGAAATAATGTGTGTTTCATGATAAAAGAATCACCCCGTATTATGTCAGTAAGCAATATGTGTAATTTTTCATATTTTGGTTTCAGGGTTATTAAACTTGAGAGGATCTGACATAACGTATAATCCAGTATTTTATTCATATGTAATTGTCACACACACAGATGTTCATTTATTTGTTGATGACAAAAAACTAGATTCAACAGTATCAGAACATTTTAAAAGTGAAAACTTGTCAGTCATTATACAGCCTTATGATAAACTACATACATTTTTTAATGATATTGTAAGTATGATTTTGATATTTTTTATTTATATTATTATGTAAAAATAAACTGGTATAAGTGAATACTGAATATTAAATATTTATATTTATAAAATTCTTTATGTGC
This sequence comes from Sitobion miscanthi, assembly GCA_008086715.1. Lineage (NCBI taxonomy): Eukaryota > Metazoa > Arthropoda > Insecta > Hemiptera > Aphididae > Sitobion > Sitobion miscanthi. Next base: position 40,485,408 of record CM017797.1, read on the forward strand.
ATAATTTTAGTTGGCATCAGACAATAGTAAGACTGGAAAAGTTTGGGTATCAGACCGATCTAGTTATAACTTGGTTAATATTGTACCAAAATCAAACCGCATTTCTAAACCTACCCCCATTCCACTCATGAAAGCTATTAAAAACTCAGTTGAAATTAATGGTAAAATAAAGTCATTATCAGTCTAATGCAATACAATTGATCATTTTTTTTTTTTTTTTGTAGGTCTTAAAAATGCACATATCAAAGATGGTGCTGCATTGTGTTCATATTTTGCTTGGTTAGAAGAAAACATATCATTAGGAAATTTGACTGAAATATCAGTTGCTGAAAAGTTACTATCATTTAGAAGGTAATTATTGTTTAAAAATGTTATTTTTATTTAATTTTTGTTTATATTAACTATAGTTAGTGATAAATTATAATTATTGATTTTAATAGTTTGCAAGAAGATTTTGTGGGTCCAAGTTTTGAAACAATTTCTTCGTCTGGCCCAAATGGTGGAATAATTCATTATTCACCAACTCCAGAAACTGATAGAAAATTAAGTGTAGACGAAATGTATTTGTGTGACTCTGGCGGTCAATTTTTGTTAGTAATATCATTTTTTATTACTAAATTATTAAACAGTTACTTTGTTTTAATCTTAATATTTAATATATATATTTTTTTAATAGGGATGGAACTACTGATGTAACTCGTACATTACATTTTGGAACACCGACTGAGTACCAGAAAGAATGTTTTACTAGAGTTTTTAAAGGTCAAGCGAATTTAGCAATGAGCAAATTTCCTCACAAAATCCTAGTAAATTTTATAGTTTTGTTTAAAATTGTATTTTTATTTACTTATGTTAATATCATGTTTTTACTTTAAGGGTAATTGTCTGGATTCATATGCACGTAGATTTTTGTGGGATGTCGGTTTAGATTACATGCATGGTACTGGTCACGGTATTGGTTCTTACTTAAATGTACATGAAGGACCTATGGGAATATCTTGGAGAGAAATTCCAAATGATCCTGGCTTACAACCTGGAATGTTTTTATCAAATGGTAATTTTTTGTGTAAAATCTGCTATATCCCTTCTTAATGTTTTGTATATGAGTTGTGTCAACTCAAAAACCAATTAAGTGTTCAATTTTTTCTATCTTGCATGCATAAGTTGTGTCAAAATTGTATATTATTTATAAATTATGTCTTGAACTTACTACAATGAAAATTGTTTTATTCTACATTCAATGACATTTCCCTTCCCGTCTTGTAGACCTTTAATTAAAAACTAAATACAATCTTATCTTCTAACAGCAAATATCTTACAATATATTGATGATTAGAGCGCAGATTTATATGCATTAAAAACCAGCCAAATATGTGCTAAAAATCTTAAATATGCATAAAAAATATATTTTTTGAACATTTAATTAAAACATTATATTAAAAGTTATGTCAATGGTTGTAATTGATATTTACTTATCTTTGTATACTTTTTTTATTTCACCGATTATTGATTTAAAGTTATCTTTTGGAAAACCGTTTATACGTACAAGTATACCTATTAATTTATTTTGATATTAATCGAAACTATAAAAATATAATATTTTTTTCTTATATTACAATAGTATTTATTTCAAAAATGCCTAATAAAAGGTCGAATTATGCAATTAAAATTGTAAAATTAGCCCTTAAAATAGAAAAAATTGGTTAATGTCATTATCTTATTATTATATGCACTATAAAAGTTTCATTTTATCAAATTTTTTGCTCATTTAGCATATTATATCAACTAGAGTAAATATGCAAATGTATGTAAATCTGCGCTTTATTGATGATCATAAATTCCCTATTTTTGGCTTTTTTTTCTATGTGATTCATCATAGAGCGAAACGATACAACTTTTGTATTTAAACCCAATATTATTGTCTAATCTTGTAGACTTAACTGATTTGACACAATATATTTCTAGTTTTTTTTTTTTATTATTATCAATTATATAATAATATTTATATTCAGAACCTGGATATTATGAGGAAGATTTTGGTATACGCATTGAAGACATTGTCTTAGTTAAAGATACAACAACTGAATATAAAATGCCACAGAAGCCATTTTTACAATTTGAAACTGTTACTATGTGCCCTATACAAATCAAAATGTTGGTGATAGATTTGCTCACAGATACAGAGGTAAGAAATCCAATAATAATTGCTTATATTCAAAAAAATGTATTTATTAATTGTTTTAAAATTGATTAGATTAATTATTTAAATGAGTACCATCATAAGTGTTTGGAAATTCTGACACCATTATTAGAAAAATTAGATGACAAGAGAGCATTAACATGGCTGAAAAAGGAAACACAACCCATCAAGCGATAAATTAAGTGTATATTTCCATTATATAATCAATTTTTATTTTCATTTGACATCAATTCTTAAAGTAAAATTTAATATTGTAATTTTACATACCTATAATACTATATTATATAATATGTATTTAGTAATACTTTTCGGTTATGTAAAATTAAAATTAATATATTAATTCACCAATCCATTGTTTCTTTTCTGTTACTAAATTGTATACTATTAGCACTATAAAATTGCTTGTACCATTTTCTATGTGCCAAGAGCGTTGATTCTTGTTTTGAAGCTAAAGGCTTTTCAATGTAACTCTTGTGGTTCCAAATGACTACATCTCTCTCAAACTGTAATAACATTAAATACATAATTTAGTATTCATTAGTGAAAATTATAAAACAATAGTAATTGACACTAAACTAACCATTGCAGCTTCCATGAATAAAACTATTGAAGCATACAGTGACAAATACACTGGACAGTAGATACGATGTACAACTTTTTGAATCAATGGTTCAACAGGGGTTACAACTTGTACCAATTGTATGGGCCCAAAACTGGTTTTAAAATTTAAAATCACTAATCCAGGACCAATCTATAAGGCAATAACAATTTATACTTCAATATTTTAGTATTGTCATTGTACATTTTTTTTTCAAGCGCAAAACAAATTTGTGTATTACTAAAATAAACAATAAATATGTTGTGTATCATAGATGTACAAATGTAATAAACATATTTTAATACCATGACTGGTATCTAGTAACAATATAATATATACTTAATATACTATCCTATTTTGAAGTAGATAGGTACTTCAATTTATGTATACATAATATATTTAGTGTATATTACTCACAGAAGATGTGTATAAGGCTTAAACAAACCGGAATAAGGAGCCATAGCTCCTGTATACTTTATATACAAAATGTGTTATGTTATTAATTTGTGTTTGCATATTAGTCATATTTTAAGAAAAAAAATTTAATATATTAATGAAATACTTATATGGCTATATATTATGTGATATATAATTTATTATAACAATTAGAGACCTACATAATTACTAAATTATGACAACCTCCTCCAATAGATAAAGGATCTTCATCAGTTTCACAAAAAAATTAGCAATCATAATATAGCCATATAGGTATTGCATATAAAATTATTTAACTAATAAAATATAAAAGAATAAATTGAACAAAATTCTTAACCTAACCAAAAAATCTAAAAAATATATAAGCAAAGTTTTTTTTATAGATATTTTAATTTTTAGATTCTGAGCGGAGCGAGGAAGCTAGTGGTTTAACAATGGTGTTTTTTTTATTTTATTTTTTATCTTGTATACAAAATTTCTACCAGTAGGAGTGCTTTGATTTCAACATAATATAGTACCTTGTCTTTTAGAAAATTGGATCAAGATGGTACTTTAGAGAGGTCATTTTTCGATTTTCTCATTAGTTATTTAATGCCACAGGAAAAACTACCGACAAATTACGAAAACCGATGAAAATGGGATTTTAATTTCTAACGCTTTGCTTATCGCCAGAGCAACGAATAAAATATAATAATAATATTATAGTATTAATTCAACTAACAGGATATAATAATTAATAATGACAATAAAAAAATGCAGACTGACAAACCGTCTCCGCCCAGAATCGTTTTTCTTATATCATGATATCATATCATTGCGTTCAAGTTTAATACAATCTATTATACATTGACCCACTTGTAACCTACTGTACAGCAAAGCGACATCCAATTACATGCTTTTTTTAAATTTTTTTTGTGATCAACAAATATTATTTTGTAGCGTTTTGAAACTTTTACGAATCTATTTATTATATTTTATACACACAATGTCACAATGACATCTTCAAAACATTAAGATTATATTTTATACTATTACCTATTTATATTTTATACCATGAATTTATTTAAACTGTTCTTCAATCTTCTGTAAGTCGGTTTTGACCCAAAAGTTAATAACAATAATAAATTATATACATTTATGTTACCTTTTATTATTTTAATTATTAATATATATATCATAAAATATACTTAGTGGTTATAGTAATGTAGGCTGACAGACCTTATTTACTCAGAACCGTTATTCGTACGTATAAATATGTAATTATTTAAATATTTATTTACTACGATTTACTCGTTGTTCATTGACGAGGTACACTCTACGTCTACAACTGTACACCAGAGCGGATATCCGCTTTACCACTTTTTTCTATTTAACTTGAAACTTTCTTAAGTTAACAATATAGAAAAGTTACTTTTTACTTTAAACTTAACTTTTGTTTTTCTATATTAAATCAACAACGAGTCAGACGAATTTGTGAGGTAGCTTTATAGGTACTATGTAGTGGCGTGTACCTGTTGCGCTTCCACGTTCATTTTGAAAACGACGAACTTGCCGAACACCACTAGCCCGTGCTGGAGATCGAGCGTGGACACGTGCCGCCCGCGGGTGCCGTCCGCCCGCCACGCGGCCGTCCACTCGTGGACGCCGATCCACCTCCACAGCGACCGGTCGGCCTGCGCAGCGTACTGGCCGCCGAGCGCCATGTGGCCGTGCAGTGCCGGCAGATGGGCCACGTCCGCTCCATTTTCCGGGATGTCTTGGATGTGCGCGTTCACGTAGTGCTCGCTGCGGCCGCGGTACGTCCAGCCGCGGCCGGCCATGACGTCCCTGGCCGGCCGCCACGATGGCGCCTCGTTCTCCGCATGGTACCACACGAACACGAACCCATTGGCTTCGCAACACTCCCATCTCCTCACCGACGCTGCTTTCGATGACACTCCTGTGGACAAGCGTTTTCGGTTTTTCACAAGTATCGCAAATCGATATGAGTAAATTACTTTTCGATTCCGTCAGTACCTATAGTACTATAACTATGGTACCTATATAGTCAAACAACCTGTTGATTCCCCTAGTCGCCAGTACTGACTTCCAAATTAACCTGTGGCCGTCCTGCAGGTTACCTACTCCTTAACTTCGTTAACTGATCAAAAATAAATCACATTTATTGCATGCAATTTTTATTTTAGGTATGCCCATAGAATAATAATTATTATAAAGTTGTTAATTCGTATACACATCGCCAGTGGCGTGATGAAGGACTTTATTTGAGACACGTGCCTCGGCTTTAAGGGTGGTGGGTGTCCTGGAGACTAGGGGCATTTCATATAGACTTTAATAATATTTTATTAAGTACACACTAAGACTTAGCCAATCATTCTCAGTTACCATTACATAAATACGTAATTATTTATATATAAGTATTTATAATTACTAATATAAATTGTTGTGCATCATAAGTTAATGAAGTTCGCCACGCCACTGCACATCGCAATATAGGCGAGGATAATAAATGAGGAATAGCATTATATCAAACGTAGGTTTGAATTATTGGAAATTATTTCTCATTTCTATACAGGTATATAACAAATACATATTATTTGTGCAGCTATGATATCTTTTATCAAGCAAATTCAACCAAACAATGAATTAGTATTATATTATAATAGGAATAAAGATCAGCTTCGGCAGGTACAAAAGCATATATTTGCACTTTTCTTCTGCCACTTAATTACGCCACTGGTAAAACCAAAATGTTCATGTAGAATAGTTTAAAAAATAATATCTTAAACATTTACAAAATTATGAACCAATACTTTATTATTAAACCAATAAAACCTATGTATGTTATCAATTGTGACTTTGTAAATTAAAAAAAAAACAATTGATGAAATTGCAATTTATAATTTTTGTTCAGGAAACTTATTTTCCTCATACCTTTTTTAGACTTAGAATTTCTAATAATAGGCGGAATCGATATTTGTTTTTAAAACTACTTGTAAGAACTGGCGGAATCGATCATATCTCCGAAAATCTTATACAGTTTGCCTATAAAATATCAGAATATAAATAATGTCTATATTGTTCGTTTGTCACGTACCTACCTATGTATAATGGTTACATAGGTATGAACAACTATATATTATTAACTGCATCAACTAGGGGGGTGCAAAAGAATCATTAACGCCCCCAAATTCTAATTTAGCAACCCTTGTTTTTTTAGGTTTATCATTATTATAGTGAAACCATTAATTTTATGTTTTTAAAATATGAAATATTTATCGAAAAAAATCAAAATTATTTTGGTCATTATGACATAACATTGTTAATTTGTTATAAATGATTACGTATAAATGTATATTGTATAATGATAACTGATGAATGATTAGCATTACGATACATATTATGGAAAAATGCATTGCTTACGATTAATTTTTAGCCAATAAAAAAAGTCTTGGAGTACCTATTGACTATTGTAGATTTATTATTTGTAATATTATGTAATTTTGGTAATAGGAGGTGTGAGGGGCTAAGCCCTCACTGCTCTGTGAGGCATTTACAATTATGGCACTTTTAGAGGTCTATAGTTGCGCCTATGATTATCTGTATACGAATTCTTACCATTAGAACAATCGTTCGGAATTCGGACGCACTTCCCACTGGTACCGTCAAATGTCCATCCATGAAATGGACATTGAAGACAGTTTCCTTTAACTATTCCTCCAATAGCCATATTAGCACCCAGATGAGGACAGTAAGCATTTAATATATTGACGTCACCGTTGGATGCACGAAACACTGCGAAATTTTCTCCTAAAATTAGTAAAATAAACATAATTTTATATAAATACTTGTAGTACCAATTATTATATTATTGTAAAGTTGTAAACGAAGGTATTTATAGTAGCTTATAGCTAAAACCTACTCTGCACCAGTGGTGGATCCAGAAGGGGAGCAAGGGGCCTCGCCCCCTCCCCCCCTTCAACAGTTTATTTTTTACTTATACAAATAATAGTGGCAATTCCTAATCCAGCCATAGTAAAATTAATAAAATTCCCTTAATAACCATTTCTTTCATATTTTTAGGAATACGTGAACTACAACATTATAATGTAAATATATGGCTTAGAACTTAGAAGCAAGGATCGAACCGTTTCAAATTTTAACGGTTACGGTTTCGGTTTTTGAGAACGGTTTTCTACATTTTCTGGTTTTGGTTTCGGTTTCAAAAAAGGTTTGTCAAATTTATCGGTAACAAGACGGTTTAGATTTGAAAGATCAAACGTATCTTGCACTCGAACTGCTCAGTGCTCAGAGAAAAAAAATTAAACGTGTCCGAGGTTAAAACCTGCAACGATGCACTGCAGTGCCTCTCTAATCCCAATCCAGCATAGGCCATAATGCATATATGAATGAGAACGGCGAGGCAGAAGAGTAGTGTAAACAGCAAAATGTAATTTATATTTTAAATGGTTTATCAATAAAATCTTTAAACTACAACATTATTATCTTAAGTAAAACATTAATGCATTTTTAAAATAATTGAATTTTTACGATTCAAAAGTGCAAAATTGATATTCTGTTTAATAGACACAGCTGGTATCAAAGTATCAAACAGCATTAATAATAGAAGTTTAATAACATTTTTTTTACAGTGTAGGGCGTGCGTTGTAACGCGCCTAATGGCTAATAATAAATAACCTTATACCTATATACATCTGATTGAAAGTGAATTTAATTTTTTTTTTCTGGTTATGCGTATAGTTTAAGAATCAAGGTTTTGCCCACTTTAATTTTTTTTTTTAATTTACTTAAACCAGACAGTGCAGTGGCTTGAATAAATTAATTCTGTTCAGGTTGAACCTCTATAATAGATTTTCATTCCTGTACCTATGCGTGTCAAAAAGTCACAAAATAACAAGCCGAAACTCCAAAATATTATCTGCTGCTATAATAATATTACAAATTAACTTTCAAGAGCATGCACCTCTAGAGAACCAATCTTAGTATGAGTTAGATCATATGTTAATTATAGTTTTACGATAAATTCTATAAAATAAATTGATTTATTAAATTTAAAAACTCAAAACATAGTTTTTAAAATATTAAATAATTATATTTGTATACAATTTACATTTTAAATTTTATAAAATAGGCAAAAAAACACAAAAAAACTTTTACAGACTTCCATAGTTTTCACTCTGACGCCCACATGTATGATGTACCAAGATTACAAGGCTGGGCATTAACGAGTTTATAAGTTAAAGTTAAGTTAATAAGTTACGTTAATTTAACTTTTTAACTTAATAAGTTAATTTTTTTTATGATTATTAACTTAATTATTAACTTAAGAAATGTTTGAATTAACTTGAGTTAATTTTACATTCAAACAAGTTAAGTTAATTTCAATTTTAATTATTATGGAATATGTTTTCATATTCGTATAAAATAGAAATACCTATAATATTATTAAATTACGAATATTATCAATGCCCGTTATTTTTCGCCATCGTCGCCAGTTGTATTCCTATTATTATAAACTATTTTATATATTATTATTATATTATACTTATTACGAATTAATAATTGTATAGAAGGTAGCGTGGACAGTCTACGGTTCTTAGTAATACCGCGTTTATTTTTGGATAATTTATTATGAATTCGACGTTTTCGCCGATAACCAGCATTCCGATTTCCGGCGGCATGGACGCGCAAATTGATGGTACTCATTTTAAAAGTATGCTAATAAATGTGTGGAATGTTACCTAATGCTTTTGGAAAATAAAATAATAATAGTTCTTTGGTCTAATAATATGAACAATTTTAGGTACCGATTGTTTTAATTTTACCTAGATGAAAACAAGAAATTTTTTTTTAAGTACCTTAACTTGAGTTAAAAAGTTAATATTACATTTTGGTTAACTTTTAACTTAGTTCAATTGATAAAACATTTTGAATTAATTTTTAACTATTAACTTGATTTAGATTTTAGTTTAACCTAACTTAACTCAGTTAAAAAATATCATTAACTTGCCCAGCCTTGCAAGATTATAAAGAACTCTTTATAATCGTGAGTTGTGACACGTACCATGTACGAAATTATCACGTGAAACTATTATATTGTATTGATAATGATAATGATATTGATAATGAGTAATAATATTTTTTTGTTTTGATTTTTTGTTTATCTTATTAAATACATAAAAATTATAGTAGAAATGTAGAATGTATTTATATTTAAAATGCAAAAAATCATTAAAGAATCCGTTAAATTGGTCCGTAATTTTGTAGATAAGTACTTTAAGTTGGCATTGCATGTGTAGCATAATCTTACAAATACACAGGGGCGGTGCTAGGCGAGGGCCAAGTGCCCATGTGCCCTAGAAAAAATAGTTTTACCTTAGACCTTAGCTCCTTAGAATTTGAGCAACCCAGTTTCGAAATTCACGTTCGTGTAATAATTATATTTTTTTTAACTAGGAAGCAACATTAAAGGCTGCCAAAGTTGATTCAAAGTTATAAAGAAAAAAACAATTTTAAAATAAAAACAATAAATAACTTAAAATAAAGTTTTTAGGGACGTATAAAATAGTGTTTTCAGAAACATTTACTCTAGGTAAAATGGCTGTATAATAATTCCATCATCAAGTGCTATGGTAGAGCGGACTATTTCAAGTCTTATATTAATTAAAACCAATTTGATGAACCATTCATCAAATGAGAATTAAATTTCTATTGCTACACTGGAAATAGAAAAAAACCATCAAAAACTTTGAATCTGGAAATTATTGTTACTAAATTTACTGATTTCCACAATAACAGAAGCATAATAATTTCAAGTAGAACACATATACAACAGTCAAACATACTATAACAGAATGTTTAAAATACGAAGACCTCAGAAAAAAAATATCGCATAACCTGAGCAACTATCCAAAATCCTGGGACATGGTTAAGAAAAAAAAAAAATAATAATAATATTGTTTAAAAAAAAATAATAATGTATAATCACTTAGGTAAACGGTACGCTAATAACCATTGACATTAAAGCGTTTTGTTCAATAAAAAAAATAATAAAAATAGTTTCATATTTATATACCTAATAAATATTAAGTAATAATATATTCATTAAATTATTACAATATTAATTAATTTTATATTTAATAAATAAATAAAACACATTGTAATCATTGTGTACCAATAAATATAATTTTTTTTTATTGAGTTAATAAGACTTAACAAAAATAAGGTTAATAACACTTAAAGTTATTAGCCAGGATAAACATAAATCTATACTAATTTCTTGTATTTGTTGAAAAGTTTAGGTTTCATAATACATAAATACTAAAACATCTGTTGTGGACTTGTGGTACTAGATGCTACCACATGTGTGGTGGCTCAGCATCAAACCGGGGACTTACGTGGTATTAATGTATTATAATATATATTATTCATATTGTATACTTATATATAATCTAGACGTATTATAGGTGTAACGCACTACTAAATTAGTACTAATAAACATCGAAGTACGGTTGGTTTGAAAACTAATAACTTGTAAGTAATAACCAATAGGTAATCTAATAAGTATAACAAATTCATGAAATCAGGGAGACTTATTCATTAAACAATTTTATTTGAACCATTATCATGAGGCCCTATAGTATTAACCGAACTATGTGGCAAGAGCCATTTGATGTATTTTGTGAAGAGTTTAGGAAGAAAAACTCTTCATATAAAAAAATTATTACCAGGCCCCGCAAATCCAGTGGTTACTCTAATTTTATTTTCCCAATTTTCGCCTATGACATTATGGCCTTGCTATAGTCTATACTATATTATATTATATAGAGTGTAGATGGGTTTTAAATTTAATATTTCCGAAAATAGAACACTGTAACTTACCTAGAGCCGTCACGTACTTAACTTGATTGACGATGAGTTGATCAGAGTCCAGGAGCGCAAACCATCCATTCGGATAGACTGGCGGCAAAGTTCCTTTTTTCCTTAGTCTCATCATGGATCGTATCATGTGTAACTTATCCTTTGATACCCATTGCTTTTGTGTGAAGTGCTGTTCGTAACCCACGTCAGCCAATTTCTTTTGTTAATAAAACAGAAGTAACTTACTCAAATTATTTGGGTATTCAAAACATATACAATATACATATTTTATAAATATAAACTAATAATATAAGGAATGTTAATTCGCCAATCAATCACGACGAATCGGAATCGTTTTCAGAGTGACAATATTACAATTTAATATTATTATCATATTACAGTCTGCAGTACCTTGCAGTGGTATAACCAGCCGGGGCCCGCACGCTTAGGAGCCCAGAGTGCAAATTGTTTTTCTTTTAATAATATACTAGGTATTTATTACATTTTTCTTTTAAGATTCAAAGCATATATTTTTATTTTAAAAACATGTGTCTACAATTATAATTGTGTTGTAACACGTATGAGTGTTACTAACGCAATGTTCATATGTGGTGTAGGTACCTAGGTACGGTGGTCAACGAGAGACGAGAGTATAACATTTATGATTAGACACTGTATATTCAAATTGTTTACGAAAAACCCTAAGTCATTATGCATGTTTTTCAAATAGCATTAAAAAGGTTGAGACACTTAAATTAGTTAAATTCCGTGACTTTTGTGACGGTTTTGCTCAAAATAATATGTATTACATATAGATACCTACAATTCTGTCACCTCGTTTGTGTTTTTAGACAAACATGTAAAAAACCATATAATAATATAAAAACAATGTATGAAATAATTTCAGCAAGCGAAGGAACCCTCTTGAGATATCTTGGATACATGCCCAGATGGGGGTGTGATGTTCAAAATATCGCTCGCGAGCCCAAATGTTGAGGTTACGACACTGCAGGTTGCAGTTATATACCTACTTATATTATATTATGCTATAGACAATGTCTAAATTAAATACTCAGTATAATATCATTTCATATTCGTTTACCCTTCGTATGTCCAATGGTCTGATCAAAAATCGGTAACCGTACCACAGTCCCAATGATGCACAAACTCCTGCGGCCGCGTACTTGAAGCAGTCGCTACCGCAATAACCGTGAGCGAACTGAATCAACAAACAGGCGGCCAAAAAAGAAAATATTGATTTTTCCATGATTACCTATAAAGAATGTTGTAATATTTAAACATAAACATCAATTATAATATTTCACTGAATTTATGTCTTCAGAAATTGTATGAAAAAATAAAAAGACACACCGAAACCCACACACAACGCACGTAAACCACCCGTGTTTATGAACTGAGGCCCCTGCAGGGGTTGTGGGTGACATGAATGCGTTTAGATAGATAGGTAGGTAGGTAGGTAGGTAGGTAGGTAGGTAGGTAGGTAGGTAGGTAGGTGGGTATAAGGTATACCTCGATGTTATTTGGCGTTTACCTTTTGTTTTTTTTTTTGACTTGAACGTTTCTTATTGGATTACATATTTTATTGTAAGAGAATATTTTACGTATTATTCATGATCGAGTAATGTATTGTACATTCAATAATGATTCGTGACATACAGAGTCGTTCAAAACATAGCTATGCCACCAGAAACCAATCATTACTGCAGTTTTAACAACGACAATGTACAACCAAATCCAAAAATGATGGTTTGTTCGCAATGAATTATTAAATTATTAATAATAAATGTATTATTGTCAGTGATTTTTTTTTTTTTTTTGGTATTATTATATTATCATTATTCAAATAATTGTTATTATACACTATACATTATAAATTACAATATTTAATATTTTTTTATTGTATATTTGAGATGTAGTTCACATAAACTTTGATCAATTGTCATACTTTCGTTTATCGTTTATGGTGTTTTTCTACAACACTTTTTGACTGATTCGTGATAGTATCATATTTAAAATAGGTACATTATGAATTCAAATCGACTTATGATTTTTAGATGTGAATCTGCAACATCAAATTTTTTTTTTTTGTATAAGTACATTTTATGTCATTCAAAAATTGTAAAGAGTTTTTGGAGAGAGATATAAGTCAAACAAATAAGTCAATTTTTGGTATATTAATTATAAGATACCTAATAATTTTTAGGCACTATTTGTATAGGTATATAAATCGAAGGATTAAATATTTTTTTGTCTGCGAACCGTCAATAATAGCTTAAGAGAAAAAGATGGTAGTATACCTAATATATTTATATTTATATTATATAGGTTTAATTTTTAAAACAATATACACTCTCTGGAGTGACAAGATTTACTCGTTATTATCGTGTTGTTGGATACTATTTTTCTTTAGGTTAGTTAACAATGTATTCATATATAGAAGATTGAAATATTAAATATCTATCCATATATATATACAAATGAACTTGTCTGACTGACTGATTCATCATCGCCTAGCCGAAATCGCTGAAGCTATGAGCATGACATTTGGCCAGTAGTTTTGGTTTATGGTGTAGAGACTAACACCAAGAAATTATTTTGCAAAATGTGCATTTTAAAGAGGTCCTTAAACAGATGTTTTGAGATTCAGAGGGGAAATTGAATTTTTGTTGTTGTCTATAAATAATTGCCATTGGTTACTCTGGCAGCTCAGATAGAAACTTGCATCGTCCTGATATATTTAAATTTTAACGCGATTTAAAGAAACTATATTATTTTAAAAGTTAAAACCAAGTGTATATTTCAATATTTGTAGCTTATATACTAAAAAATCACTCGATTGATTTTGACGAAAATCTCAGAGATTGGTTTTAGAGGTACCTATCAGACATCTGCAATCTAATGTATAATAATAAATAATAATGGTAATGAATCATTTCCTTATAATTGCTAATTATCTAAACTCTATAGGCAATATCTACCTGTAATATAACTATAGGTATAATGGAGAGAATATATAAAAATAAGCAATATATATACAAATATAATAGTATATAAGTCCGGTATTTTAGGTATTATAATTATAGTAGTCGTTGACAAAAAAAAAAAAAAAAGTTTAAGAAATTGCATTTTGAACCTGTTCCACGTATTTTATGGCAATTCAGCATATCGAAAAAGAATGCACTTAGCATAACATAGATCTACTGGTGTCATAAATTTGTTAATTCACGTCACATGTTATACCTGAAGGTATTATAGCCTATAAATCATATAATATGCGCACAAATTATGTATTTCATTTAATATATTGTTGCCGAGCAAAAAACTAGAGAAGGTTTGGTTGATTGGATTTTTAAAGTCAGTCTTTGAACATATATTGTACGGACACAATTCATTTATAAAAATACTCAACACACAAAACGCGTTAGATTTTCAAGTTTAAAATTACACATTAAACAGAAGTATACTATAACCTGTAGCTATATATTATTTACACATACATGGCTAACGTGACAATTTGAACGACTCTGTATACTTACCGACCTTTTATAAATGTGTTGGCATATATATATATGGATAATGTTTTAGTGGCCAAGACTGCATAGTAAAGTGACATTAAATCTTATCGGTCCGCATACAAATATGTTGCATATATCTATATATATATATACATTTATTATAATATGTATAGGTATCCTATCTATAATCCAGTGGGCCTATATAATATATATCTATAAGAAGGCGTGTTAAATGGTTTATTCATGACTTTGACCGAGTAGAAAATTATGTATGTGTGCACCAAGCTATATATTATGTATGTATAATGTGTGTATATATATATATATAAATACTGATAGACAACGGTTGATAATTTTGTTTAGAAAAATATTTAAATTGTGTCAGAAATTTAATAATATAAGATAAATTACACATAATAATATTATATTAGGTACATAAGTCATAAATAAAATAAAATGAATCATTTTTTTTTCACAATTTGATGTACTGTGAAACTTTGAAGGTAGGTACTATATAGTATAAAGTTAGATAATTATAGTAGTTTGTTTTAATAATATATAATTATAATTTTTACGCAGTTTATCGCTTAAATGTTATGTGTCGTGTATTTATTAGCTTTTACTAAGTCAATTTGTATATCCTAGGATGTACACAACGTGTTTAGTAAAAGCCCGAATAAAATTAAGGATTTCAGCATTTACTGAGTAAAAACAGTAAAACCTAGCATTAACTAGTAAAACCTAGGTTTACCTATAGTGATCGGGCATTTACGGTAACATATATACATAATTATGTGACCAATAAAAATATATAATTCATAATATATACAATAATCTATAATATAAAGTCTATAATCTATATACGCAATGTATATGAGCATGCTGTACCTAATCATTACACACAACACACAATATACTTATATTGGTTTTATACCTACTTATTAAATTGCACAAGTGCAGGCTGCCGTTGATTAAAGTGTGTCTGTAATAGTGTAATCTGTATTTGTTGATTTCAGTGGTGACTCGTGAGTCGTAAATATAATAATAGTGGTGAGGGCGTGAGACAGATATTTTAAAATTCCTGTGAGATTAAAAAAAGTACTCAAAACAATTAATTTGTGTTTAGAAACACGATTATAATGAACATATATATATTTTTTAAATCATGGCCACAAATCAAATAATCATAAGATTTTTATATGACAGTATAACTACCATGGTATTTATTTTATTTCAATAATAAAATAAAATTAATAGAAATTAGTTATTAAACAGTATTACATTAATTTTTTTATTAAATTTGGGGAAATAGGTATACTTTAAATGTTTTTTAATTTATTAATTTATACAAGATATACTTTGAGGACAGTATGACACACATACTTAGTTGAAAAATAGATCTTAATCTTTGCAATTACATTTAATTGTAGTGCAATTAGATTTACATGTTCTTATATTTATCAAAGCTCCAGGATCACCATTGTTAATTAACCTAGGTGGCTGTATTGTAACATATGTTCAAATTTAAACAAATTTATAAATGTATTTACAAACTGTACATACTACATACCCGTATGAAAAAGGGCCAATTCGTCAAAAATAAATAACCTCCCAATAAATACTTATTTTTGAAACTATTTTTTTATTTGATTCATTTTTTGTAATGTTTAAAAAACCAATAAAAATTCTGTAGCAGTTGACTCATAAAATAATTAATTCTATTGTTATGATGTAAAAATAATTATAGGTAATTATAGGTAATAATTAGATTAATTTTGATGGTTTCCTGTGACGGGAAAGTTAAGTTTATGTTTTGTTTTGTTTTGTTTTTGTTTACTAATTTATTATGTTTGGACCCGGCATATTAAGTAATTTCATCTGTTTTCTTTTGATAGTTACCATCCATTTGGATAATGTACGTATAATAGCCGGTTAATGTACGAAACTATGGTTTTAATGGTTGTGTCTGTAAATAGTGTTAATGTTCCGAATAATATGCACATTGGCGACAGTCCACATTTCAGACTTAAGCCGAAAGCATATACATTATAATGATTAATGAATTTGATACTAAATTATATGTATAGATATATCTACCAATTGTACCTAAGTAGGTAATTCAATATACTGGGTATACCTGTATCTGTATGAGACAGAGATAATTTTATCATTAACTAGTAAATCTCTGCAAACATTTCGATATTTCGTTCTATAATTAAGTAATCATTTGAATGTAAAGCTTTCTATATTTGAACTATTTTTAATATTTATACGTTCTATGATATATAGATACCTACTCTACATGTTGTAGTTACTAGTTTCTATTGATTTTCTATTTATTTATTATTTTTATTTTTTATGTACCTAGTTATATAGTTATAGTTATACAATAAATTATTGAATTATATTGGGCCAATAGTTAATTATTTATAAGTTATAACTTACACATTTATTTAGATAAATAAGGTTTGGACAAATTTTAAACAACCCACCTTGCGTATATAGTGATTAGTGTCTATTATAGCCCTATAGTGATTAGTGTCTATTATAGCCCTATAGTGATTAGTGCTTACCTGACATATAAGCAAAATTTTGTTTTACTACACCATAGGCTATAGTCTCCGCCCTCCGGTTCATTAAAAACTTTAAATACTACTAAACTTATGTTTAGTAATAAAAAGAACTATTATTATATTGGTTCAATCGCAATATTCATAGACCAGACATAAAAATGTTCTGCTTGAGAAGTTGAGAATATGAATTAATAAAAGGTGGGTAAGTGGATGTCGCTCTGCTGTACAGTAGGTTACAAGTGGGTCACTGTAATGGATGGTGTTAAATTTGAATTCAATGATATAATATCATTGTATAAGAAAAACGATTCTGAGCGAAAACGGTCAGTCAGTCTATGATATTACCAAGTATAATCGATGATATTATTGTGAATAAAGTAATTTATATATAACCTATTAAGTGGAGCCTTGTGTTAAATTTTCAATCCTTAGCTATAAAAGTTGAAAATTTTATAAATTTTTAACTACAAAATAATTAATAAATAATAAATTTGATAAGTTTTGTCAAAATTTGAACTTTTAATGCTTATAAAAAAAATTGTGCCTATGTATTTTCAATATTTTTCAACTGTTATTAGAACGATATATCAGGAGCCTTCTAATAAATGTTCAAGCTTTTTTAACCAACAAATAAAATTTCATTGATAATTATAGAAAAAAAAACTAAAAAAAATGGAAATTGAAAATGTCCGTAAACAGCTCAAAATAAGTCAAAATATTTAGAAAATGCTATGGTGTATAGAAAATGCTAATATAAACATTCAGTCAAAATGTCATGTACCTACAGTCATTTATTTTAGAATTGCACCAAAAACCAAAATCAATTTTCTCGAAAACAGATTTTGCGTAAAAATTTCCGTTTTTCATTAATTTTTCTTTTGTTTTTCACGTCACGTTTGAAAACTACTGAGAAATTTTCACTTTTGACCCCCCCCCCCCCCCCCCTAAAGTACTAACTAGATTAACTTTTCTATCAGAAAAGTTACTGTTGAAGAAAATCCAAGCACTTTTACTGTCCTAAAAGGTGATGACAGACACAAAAAAAACACACATCATTGTAAAATCAATACATTCATTGCTTTGCTCAGAATCTAAAATACGTAATTTGCTATTCATAAGAATTGAAAAAAGAAAAATATCCAAAAGTTAATGCTACGAAAAGAACAATTTTAAAATGGTTAACTGGTAAAAAAATATTAAATAACCATAATCGAAATCCCGTAGACCTTTCAGGGTAACTCATTAAAATTAAAATTTGAAAGTCCTATTTGTCTGTTATTTAAAATATTATTTGAATTAAATAAAAAAAACACGTAATAATTATTATAATTTTTATTGCAAATAATCCTTACATAAAATTGACTATTTAAACAAAGTAGGGGTTCTAATTAGCGAGTAGCTGAATAAAAGAATCTAAAAAGCTAAAAAGGGGTTCCACGATAAAAGTGGACATAAAGAAGTGTACACGGATATAAAATTTAAGAAACACTGCCGTAGACAATCATAGACCGATGATAAAGTCAGTACACTGAGTCTGTGTATAATAAATTAATAAAAATCCATTTATATTATAGGTACATTTTACTTAAATGTTTTGTTGAACGTACGCGCGCTTATTTGAAATGAACGATGATAAAATATTTAAAATAGTTAATTTTCGCACTCGTTGGCGGTAACGGCAAAACACGTTTGAAACGTTAGCTGTCAAGGGTAAGGACGACGAGTGTTAGGACGTTAGAAAGAGAAAAGGAGAAGGTGAAGAGTAAAAGAAAGAGAATTGGCATCAGTGGCTGCGCCTTCGTGTTTATGCATTATTATTATTATTATATTTAATTATCCGGCTTCTTGCACTAATCTTCGAAACCAGCTGGTGGTCGGTCGTCTCATCGCCGTAGGCATCATGACACCTATATAGCTATATAATATATTATATATATGTTTATAATATATATAATATATACACACAACACACCTATCTACCTAGAGAACAATAATATAATGGCTTTATTATTATTATTATCATCATCATCATCTTCACCATAATCGTCACCGGCATCGCATCATCTACACACAATTATATTTATAAAACACATGCGATCCGTCTTTAGTGATGGTTGTAGCGCTATATTTATAGGTTGTCTTTTTATTTTTCACCACACGTGGTCGACGTCCTCATGAAATTTCCTATTGAATAATATTACATAGTACGTAATTATTGTTCTGTGTTGTGTGTGTGCGTATAGGTAATGATAATATTATTGTTGTGATTTATAACAATAATTTTGATGCAGTCACGCAAGCTATTTTTAACTGTGCATCGCTGCGTAGTGAAAGACGTCCGCATATAAGTACATATAATACAAAATGCAATTTTTCGGACAAGATTATATTATATATTTTTTATACGACATCTCTAGAAAGTAACCAATGGCATCACCCCCTTAAACTTCTACTTCCAATCTATCTGTCCAAGGTATTCTCGTTTATCAAATAACCAATATTTTATACGTGGGATTTCGAGTTTCTGGCGTTTGGGGATTTCATACACAGATGATTTCCAAAATTAAATTTGTTATGTGATGACTTTAAAAAAACTGTGACCAAATATGTGTGCTAAATGTTTGTAAACATTAATAATTTGTTATTGAAATGGTTCACTGTCAAATTACCAAATAGCATTTATTTAGAAAAAAAATATATAAGATGATTCTGTATACATACATATATATATGATATACTGGTGTCTGGTGTAAATGTATAATAAAACATTAAAAAATATATACTATTGGATCATATTGTTTTTAGAATTTGAAAATAATTATTAGTATTTACTATTTAGTTTATTATTGTCATTGAGTGTACGGAGAGTTGCAGTACGAGTATACAGCGTGATTAGATTAAAACAATAAAAAAAAGACCTAAGTGTTACCTATAGGTATAGAACTTAGCAATACTAAAAATTGATATTGTACAGATATTATGTTAGTGATTAATTTATTTTATATTTCAATACCTAACATATTTTTTACCGAACAAAGTGAATGAGTATTGGCAGTGTTCTTTTTTTATTAAAAATTATAATATAGCTACAGTTGTTAAAACTAAGAACAAGTCATAAACAATTTTATAATTTTGTCAAGCTACTCTTCAGAATACTTGACAAATTTTACAATCAACTATTAAGTTACATTTTAAAATTAAAATAATGTACAGTGATATAATAATATTCTTTTTTACATTCACTAATCACCAATAATACACGTATATAATATACGGTATTACTAAATTATTTCAATTAACACGAATGACTAATTTTTTTGTCATTTATAAATGTTATACTTAAAAATGATTAGGCCATTATTATTTACACTAATTCTATTCAATAATTTATACAGTTATACTTAAAAGTTTAAATGTAAATATGTATTTAAAATTTAACCGTATGATTATATGAAATGTAAAATATAATTTTACTGGATTTCTTATTTCATTTTCGTTTTCACGTGAATATAGTCGACAATAATATTTTTGATGTAAATTCTTTTTACCCATGACCTCTAGGGCTCTTGCCATCTACAACTTAAAATATTAGAGATAGAAATTTTTTTTAATAAAACTCGTTTGGAATAGTTTAGCATTAATAGGTAGGTACATACATATTAGTTTACATAATATGAACATTTACATATTACGTCATATGTAATATATATAGATACATTTAGTCAGTAAAATAAAATAACATGACCAATATGAAATATATATATTATACAAGCCATCTAACGAACTAACTAAATATTCCAACGAGTGATTTGGTAAAAATGTAAAATGTATTTTCCATAAAAAAAATAGAAAATTGTAATCAAAAACCATTTATAAAATATCAAATTATATAAACTGTAATATAATATATATATACGTAATATGTATAGGTTCTAGGTATATGAAAGTTAAAAATATAAAATGCAAATGTATTAGACTATTTTTAAATTGTAATAGAATTTAATTATAATGTATAAACATGTAACAATTCCATATACATATTATAAAATGTTATATTTTAAGATTGTATTTAACACGATTTTTTTTCGATAAATTAAACGTTTAAAAACCGCATAGTATAGTACATAATAATTCCTATGTATAAAAGTTTACCTAATAGCAATTATTATTTAATATGTATATATGAGAATTGTTCGTTATTGAATCGATGATTGTATTTGCAAGTATAATATTAATATATAGTGTACGTTGCTGTTAATAAGTTAGGTATCTTCTATAGCTATAATATGTGTATAGTACGCCCAAGTCGCTCGACTCAATATATATTATATATAGGTAGTCTTCTGCAGAATGCGTACGTTGCAGCGTACTATGCAGATTGATTATTTATTATTATGCACATTTTTTACTTTCACATAACTGACATCGCTGTACATCGTTTCGTATAAGTGCTGATGATTCGTGAGAAAAATTATCTCTACACTGATGTTTATAAATTATAATATGCTCGTACATAAATATCAATGGTGTACACAGCAGTTTAATACATTTTTAGACGCGTATACATATTATTGTTTTGTATGTGTATACATATATATTACAATATATTCTACCATCAATATCTAGGTGAAAAAGTGTTCAATTTCACTGATGGCATTACATCTCTCAGTCACCGTCGAATATTAGAAATAAAAATCATTTAACAAGTGGTTGTCCTTGGTTCCACTGTTACAGTCCACAGAGTGCTGCTCCACAACACGCGACCTTGGCCACCCTTCGGCAACTTGATTGATGGTAGCCACTGGTCAGTTTTTTTCTTTTCTTTCTTTTTTTTTTTTGGTAATAAAGCGATGCCTGCACGTACCTATACCTATATACTCGTTTATATAGGTAGTAGGCAGTATATACGAACATCACATATAACATGTACATAATAATATATATTGTACAGAAACCTACCCTCGTTAATGCACAATCTTCTTTGTTTCCCCAATTGTTGTTAGAACCAATTATTACTCGGCATTATTGAAAGTTGGTGGTGTAGTTGTAGCTAGGGTACGTTCACACATACGAAATTTGTGGTTTTTATGGCTTCACTACCTATGCATAGCCGCATTCAAACCCCGTATTCGTTTTAGCCGCATACGCGTGTATCCAAACGAAATCAAGGTTGTCAGTATTTTGACTCTCCAGCAATAAATGAGTGCTCGCGTATTCACGAAAAACAAAAAAAAAATTCTGAAACACATTTAGTATAATATGATCTAATAACTTCGTGATTTTCGCTGAACTGCGAATTAAATTCTTATGTAGAACGTGAATATTATAACATATCAAAAAAAATTTGCCATTCAAAATACTTAAATTAGGGCAAATCGATTGTAGAAAACAATGTCAACACTGTTGCACTAAAACGACCAACGGGAGTCTCTATTTTGCCGATATTGTTTAAACTCTGGAACTCTCAAATGTATAGACTGTAGTATAATATACAAAATTAAAAAAGTTATGTTCATTGCAGACTATATAAAGATAAATAATGAATATATTATACAACAATAACGATACACGCCTTGAAAAGAAATGCTTGTGATGATTTCGTGCAGATACGGACGCCTGTAACGAATGGCGGTGACGTTAAAACACAGTTTGAGGCCAAGTTCAAGGTTATGCAATGAAATGCTTTCATATGGCGAAAACAAATTGAATCATAAAAACGTAATAGATCTTTCAATCACGGTTAAGGTACCGTTATTCGGTCATGACCACCTGTCGGTGGATAAAAAATTAAAAAGTAAATTGCTTACTGTTAATAAATTACGCAGTGCAAAACAAGAATTCGCAGAACCGGAACAATCAACATGCTAAATTTATATGTGAGCATAATATTATAATGACGTATTTACAATTTACAATCATAAATATATATATTGTCTTTTAATATTCTGCAGTGCAGTATAATAAGACAGTTTTCAAACACAAAATTCAAACTCTTCTAAGAATAACATAATAATAAATCGTTTATTAAAAATGTCATTATTGGAATCATTTAGGCTAGGCATCTAGGCCGTATGGTTAGAAATACTTTTGATCAACATGTTTCTATAACTATCGGTAACAAATTTGTCGATTTCGTTGCATATTGATAAATGATAAGTAAAAACTCAACTAAAAAGTAAAATTAAATTTTACTATGTAAATCAGTTCAACTGAATTCTTAAACAACGTATGTAAATAAATAGTATCGTCGTATAATATAATATTAACAAGTCTTGCTTGTTAAAAATAATTTTCAAATGTATTCAGTATACATATTTAAATACTTTGTGTCATTTGTATTTTAAATGCGGAAATACGTATATAGGATTACTATCTTTCAAAAGTATTAGAATATATCAATACAAATACATTTTAAAATTATTTCAAAATACAAAATTCGTTTAAAAACGTTTATCACAAATGTATACTTAAAATTATTAATATATATTTAAATTAAATAATTAATAAATAAATACATTTTTTAAATAGTTCAAGAATTTCAAATGTCAAATCCCTATCCTATTATATTGTCAAGTTAAACTTCAGCAAGGTAGATATGAATTTTAGGTATTGTGTAATCTGAGTATTTGATGAAATCTCAAAAATTTTTAGTAGCATTATAAAATATCATTTAAGACCACTTTTTAAAAATATTGTTCGATTAAATACAACGGTATTATAATACTATATTTATAAGACAAAAAGTATTTTGGAATAAAATACAAAGAAAAAGTATTTTGAAAGTATTTAATTTAATTAGCATTTAAAAAGTTTTAAAGGATCATAATAATCAAAGCAAATCTAACCTAGACACTTTTACATCAAGTTAATTTGTCTTTTACATAGATACAGGTAATAAATTAAGAATTTGTACGTCACTGTAACATAATTTTAAATGATTTAAAATTATTCAGATTAGTGTTTTTTAAATATTCGTAAAAATTAAACTGAAAAATCGAGTAAAACGTTATCACGATTTAAAATTTTAATCATTATGTTTGAACTGTGTTATGTTATTCCGTATTCGTATGTTATGTATAGTTAATAAAATGTTTGACATACAATAGTAAAGCATTCTTATTTATTATTCTTAATTTACGTAAGACATTGAAAAATTAAGTTATGCTCTTTATTTGAATATCTTACGTAAATTAAGAACAATAAAGAGCATAACGTACTTTTTCAATTTGAATATACTACTTATACAGTAGGTACGATCGTTTCGTTTCTATAAAGGGTGTAAACGTGCCCTTACAAACGCCATAAAACTGGGCCACTAGTCCGTGGCCTTGATGTAACCCTTCGGGCATTGTTCACTACCGATCATTATCCAGCGTGTTAAATAAAATATATACAGCGAGATAATGTTTTTTTTTTTTTTTTTTTATTGTTGTTCATCTCTGGTCGAGCGTATGCAAAGAGGATACAGGCGAAACAGTCGTCTGAAGGAGTAACAAACAGGTGTGCTGATTGCCTACCGGTTTTACCATCTGAATAGAACAAGATTTTCATTTCAGGATCACGACTAATTCTTATGTAAAAAAAAAATAATAATAACATACGAAGAAAGAATACAAGTTAATTAAAAAAAAACGGACTCGTTTTTATCTACCTGTTACTACCCCTACGAAAAATACAACGTCCTATAAGACTACATGTAATTTATAACCATACAATACTTTATGCTAAAATGAAGTTTTTAATCCTATTCAAAAGGTTTATTAGAAAATATTCAGAACTCGATAGAGGTATTATAGTGGTACACTGTTTATTTTTTTCATTAACGTTAACAATTTTTGGTTCAGATTAAATCTCTTTAAACGATAATGCCTATAGGTAAGTAATACCTATTATTTTAGATGTAACATCATACATCGATGAGACAGAGCAAAGCAATCAAATAGCCCAATGTATACATTTCTTACTAGTAATCTTGAAAGTGTATCTAATTATTTATTTATGAAATTATCAAATCTTCATTATAAACTTTATAAAGTCAAAGATGAAAGGTGAATTTTATTTTATAAAATCACTTTTTTTTGTTAGGCACTATTCATTTAATATATATACTATAACAATTGCCATTAAAAGATTTCGTCTTAGTTAAAAAAAAAGAAAAGATTTAATACAATTTAAAATACGTGAGTTATTATGGTAATGATTAAAACTTATAGAAATAGTACGTATTTGTACAATTTTTTTTTTGCATCGCAAAAGATCTATTTTAATTTATTTTTCCATGTTTTATCTATACAATAAAAATGAAAACCTGTTCGTTGACTCTTTTTTTGAATTTTTGTAATATTCCGAAGAGGTTTCTACAGAAAGAAAAATTGGAAATTCGTGAAAAACTGAAGGCTCTTTTTTTCCATAGGATTTTTATATAGGTATTGGTTGACGGTTACTATTGGTTGCCATTGGTTGGATAATATTATTATCTAGTAATATCAGCAAGTTAGTAGAAATCAGTTACTCTTTTCTATATAAATGGTTGTTACAGCCCACAGGTTACATGATATAATTTAATTGATTGGATATAATAATTACGACTTATAGTTTAATTATATTTGATCACTATAATATTTTTAACCCGCGTTGGTTTTTCCAAAGTTAACAGACTCAAAAACCACTGGACCGTTTTCAATAAAAAGTTATACCAATAGAGATATAGGTAATTAGAGAGTGTTTATAGTTTATGTTTTCAATCCTTATGCCCAGGTAGTTAAAAGATAGCTCACGAATAAAGAATATTTTTTTGGTTTATTTATAAGGTCGCCACTGGTTACATATTATATTAGGTACTAGCCACTAGGTATTAATAGGATATTAGGATTATCTCAAATATGTTATATTCATTTTTTACAAATAAATTTATAAAAAAAAAACAAATCTTTGTTTCTGGCAACGCCGTGCGGGACAGCTAGTTTGAAATAATACTGTTAATAGAAGAAAAAATGATTTATTTTCAAGTAAAATTTGTAATTTAACTGAAAACAAATATAGATTTTTGTTATAATACATAAACTTTATTATGATCATAATACCTGTCAATAATATTGACATGTTTATTCTGTTTTATAATACGTGTTTTCGTGATTTATAATATTATACCAGTAAATATTGAAAATTTAAAAACAATTTTTATACACTATAACCGCATATTGACGTGTAACTGCATATTGTGTGAAGTGTAAATTCACCTACGCAACGAATTCAATACGTCTATAGGATAACATAATATAGTCCTCGGTGTCTATATAATTTGTATTGTTCTATTTCTACAGGAATCGACGAAAGTGTTGAACACCGTGGTTTGATTCCAGGTCATCAAAACGAGTCCATATTGGTTAAAAAAAATCCAATTCAGCTGAATTAATGAACCATTTTTACAAATCTTGTGTAATGTTTAAAACAATTAATAGTATTCTACGAACGGAAATCGAGAAACATCGCTAGTACATATTTTGTAAACCTTTATTCGCGTGACGCGTATAACGAAAAATAGTATATTATTATATTATCATAGAGAAGTATTCATGGTACATTAATCATAATATCATGTATTATATATTATTTTTCAAAATTTCAAAACTTTATGATAATACACAATGAGTTAAATTAATAAATTATTATTTGTATAAATATCGATTTTATATTATCAAATATGTATCAATACGGAAATATTGCTCGTTTATTCCTAGGATTTTGGCATAGAGCAGAAGTCTTGTCAATTATTACTGTTTCGTTGAATCGACTGAATAAACAAAAACGAACCTTCAGAGCAAACAACATTTACTTACGAATTAACAAGTATAAAATATGCACGTGTGCAATATATTATATTATATAGATATTTAATATTACATTTTACAGTCAAAACTAGGATGGATGTGAATATAGTTAAATTTTGGTTTTAACTATAGATGCTTAAACCAATATCTTAATAAAAATTATTTATAGTTAACGTATGTTTAAGGTAGTTAGGTCGTTTAAGATGAAATAAAAGAATTAAATATACATATACCTACACGAGTTTGTTTTAGAAAAATGTGTAGGTAATTAGTTTTTATTATTATTAATTTATACAAAATTAAAAATTGTCAAATCTTACACCCATGCATGTTTATTAGAAATGGTTTTCATTAATACAGTCTTAACTCATGGAAAGTCGATAAGAGTGTCTCATATAATATCAATCAGAGGCTTGTTAATAATATTATGTTTGTGAAACCATAAATGTTTTTATTTTATTTTCGCACACAACCCTCCGACCCTGGTTTCAACAGAAGTAATGCGGAATCTCTCTTATCCACCTGCCAAGTCAGCGATCCAACTCATAATTATGTATACTCGCCTAAACTAGAGTTTTACATATTATGCCTATTACGTTCATAAAAACTGTTTGTATCTTTAGTAGGTACCTGCTTTCACAATTCCATCGGATATTTGTATATTGTAAAATATATGTTATATAGAAAAATATACTGACTTCATATCAATAATGTAAAGTATTTATAATCAAATATTAACGGGTGACATGTACACGCGCCCAAGTCTCATGCACAAATATTAAGCACATTACATAC
The DNA here is from genome assembly GCA_008086715.1 of Sitobion miscanthi. NCBI lineage: Eukaryota > Metazoa > Arthropoda > Insecta > Hemiptera > Aphididae > Sitobion > Sitobion miscanthi. Next base: position 40,513,256 of record CM017797.1, read on the forward strand.
TATCACACCGGTGCAATATTGGAATGCCACTAAAAATGGCTGGTCGTAGATAAAACCGCGATGTGGTTTGGACACACATCATCGGTATTTCGTATTCGGTATCATCGATAATATTAGTTTGGGTACCTGTCGAAATTTAAATTTTTTTTATAACGTCATAATAATTATTTATATTTAAATGTCGTCAACGACTTTACCGCACTGTACTCCTGTTATACACATAGACACCCACAAACGGTCTCTGCCCGCGTACAAATAATAATAATAATGTGTATAGGTACCATCCAAATATGTGTGTAAACACTTTCAGCGACAAAACTCCAGACCAACGTATAATAATAATATTATGTAAGTATTGGGTATACCATCCAAATATATATAAAAATACTATCAGTGACAAAGCCCTCAGACCGACATATTTTTAACTACGAACGTTTATGTTTTATAACAAGCGTGTTTAGAAACTGGTATCGTGTGGTACATATGTATAAATAAATCTGTGTATCCTATTATAATATTATATAGATTTTTACGGCCGTCGCAGGCTCCGACAACGGTATATATATACATAGGCGGGTGGGGTATATTATATACTATTATATATATATATAGGGAGGTGGGTATATAATATATTATAGTGTGCATCGTGTTATGTATAGGCAGGTAGGTATATAATATATTATAGTCACTATAATATGTATAGTGTATGTGTGCATCGTGTATTATATTATGTTTATGTATACACTATGCGTACATCGCGATACGAAGACGTCGTAAATGGTTAGGTTAGTGCTTACCTGCAGCAGTGCAATATTCCGGTTCGGTGGATAGATGAACAGAAAAAAAACGTAATTGGCTAGGTATATATATAAGTATATAGGTATATATATATATATAAGTATATAGGTATATATATATATAAGTATATAGGTATATATTATATACTAGATATAGATGGAGCGACGACGGGAACGCGCGCGCGCGGTTCCGTGACGACCGAATGCGAAACGATATTTTACCTATATCGCGGTGCGGAAAAATGAACGTCCGCGCGCATACATTATAATATTATATTATATTCCAACGATGACATTCCAGCGATGCAAATAATATTAAATAATATATATATTTATTACGTTACAACGCGACGCGCACGCGATACGATAACAGTATAATAATATTGTCGAACAATAATTATTACGGTCCACGTGTGTATATAGTATCCGCTTGGATTTTCGTTTTTTTACGAGAGCGCGCGTTCTTCCTCTTCTAGTTCGATTCCCACTCAACGCTATACACACACACACACACACACACGTATAATATATAGCAACGAATACACATATATATGTATATATATATATACTAGTATATCGTCGTTGTATACATACGATATTTATACTATATAGGCGTGCAAAATAGCGCTGCGCTGCACGGGGGGCAGGGAAGGGGCATCGGAAAACCGAGTGCGCTGCTATAATATTATACTGTACACATATACAACAATAATATGACCGAGACCGATGTCACCTATATATAGCTGGGTCCACACACGAACGCGCGTTATTAGTATATTATACGTGCGTTTTCATTATTTTGTTGGGTGCACGCGACTCCGACACGACACGATTTTTTACAAAATATAATATATTATACACCTTAACACCTATAAGTGGTTACATACACACAGTTAATATTATTATATGTTGTACTCTTTTTTGTTTTCGGGATAAAAAAAAAAAAACTAAACAAAAATCCCCTTCGCCGATCAGCCCAACAACTGCACCGCCGTCACAACCCCGCCGCTTGCTTTACCCGTTCCCATCTTCATCGTCGTCGTCGTCGTCGTCGTCGTCTACGAATTACGATCACCATCGCCGCAGGAGAAACCCACACACCAGCCGCAGAAGAACATAATATTTTAATAATAAAATATATTATTATCAACTACAACACACGCGCGTAATATTGATATTATATTCTACGGCGTTTAGTCTCTTCTCCTTTTTCTCCTGCGCCTCCGTATCCTCCGTCTTCTCGCTTTTTACAGCGACTCCGTCTGCCACTCCCTCACTCTCCCTCTCTCACACACACTCGCTCACCCGTCAACGTGCGTACTCGTAATAATACTCTGGGCAGCGTCTTTGGGGTGTGGAGGGGGCGGACGGCCGTGGCCTCAGCATCCGAAGGTGTGTGCGCGCGCCGCGCAAGTGTGTGTGCTCCTCTTCTTCGTCAGGCGTAGTCACCGGGGGCGCACTCGCGCACAGTACACAGCCGGTGGACCGCGGGAGGCTGAAGCAGAGTGGCTATGGACACCGCGAAAGGGGTAGTGGCTGCTGCTGATAACGTAACCGTAGTGCTATTGCTGCTACTTTCCGTCGTTCTCCTCATATTGGCGGTCAAGTTGGCTCGTGGCAGCAAACCCTGGACAGGGCGCCGTCAACCAGGCAAATCGACAGCCGCCGCTGCCCTCGCCGCCGTGCCAGACGGCCCAACGGCGTACCCGGTCATAGGGGCGTTGCACGCCATGGACGGACACCAGGACAGACCTTTCCATCGGTTCACCGAGCTGTCCCACAAGTACGGGCCCGTATTCTCCATGACCATGGGATCGATGCCGTGCGTGATCGTCAACGATTTCGATTCCATCAAGGAAGTCCTCATCACCAGCGGTTCTAAGTTTGGCGGCCGGCCTGACTTTAGCCGGTACAATGTGCTGTTCGCCGGAGACCGAAACAATTGTGAGTATACCAATGAAAAGGCCTGCTCTTTAATCATATTATGTTATTAAGTTACGCCGTGTCCTACTTAAATTCGGCGAGTCCGACGATTTATATTCTGATCATGCTGTTTCGTCACAATACGATGCGACCGGTGCGACGAAATACAAACTGTTTCGTTTTTTTTCGTATTTGTCGGATTCACGTAGGATACGGCGGTAGAGTATATAAGTAATCTATGACACTTATATAAATCCTACTATTAAAGATCCATTTGTTAATAAGAGGGCATTTAAGTGTTATTACGATATAAAATCGCAAAATATTTTAAATTATCTATGTTTTTTGGTTACGCGTGATTTTTTAAAAACCAAATTTAATTCCCAATCAAAAATAATAATTTAAAATATAGAGTGCATCCGCATGGGCCTTTTGGTCATCCCTGAAGTATTATTATTAATTTTACACAATACGTTATATTATATATTATTATAGACGATTTATTTTTTTTATTCTATTTTAACAATTGATATTCGCACCGCGCTCGACACTATTATTATAATATTATTATAATGTAACGATGAGCATAATATTCTCGAAAACAAATTTATGGACGAGAATTTCACGGAACGAAATTTACTGTAATATCAAGTACCTACAAATTATTTATTTTATTTATGTTAAAAATGACAAAGAACTAACAGTTTTTAAAAAATGTGTACTTATTTTTAAATAATATAATCTGCTTATACATCATGTTATTATTTTCAACAAAATATTATGTGTTATTTATATGTATATATTGAATAGTTCAGCCTCTGTTTTAAGCTGGAAATATTATCACGCTTTACATTTTTTTCAACTTGTTGACGTAAGTATTTTTAAATATCATGAATCTAAATCTGAATCTTAGCTTAAAATATTGAAAACGTTCAAATGCTAATTTTCTATACACTTAAATTGATTACGCTCTATAGAAATTGCCAATTTGCATGAAAATACCATATATAGGTACATCATAAGGTAACAATTATTTTACAAGTAAATAATCTAATACAATAATAATATGTACATCGTATAACAATATTATTTTTTTAAATGTGTGTATATATACAATTAGTTAAGTACATATAAAATATTCGTAGATGAGTTTTTAGATTTTTGCGCAATGATAAAATTGATTAATCTCAATAATCTTTGTAAATAACTATTTAATTCTGAGCCAAAAGATGAATGTATAATGGTTTTACAATGTGTAATTGACAATTGTTCATATTTAGTGTATTGTCAATTTTTTTTAACGTATAAGGAATGCTTAAAAAATGACAAGCTTTCTGCAATAGCCCTATATACCTACATATAGATTTTACAATCTATATGTAGGTATTATATATATACATAAATCTTATTTTGTCAATACTAAGAGAGAGATTGTATTTTGACCTGCGATATTCATTAGTCATTACATTTCCAAAATCTTCAATCGTCAATGCTTTTCACGAGTAGATGACATACATTTTAAAAATCATTCTATAAGCCCTTGATATACTTATATAACCTATACATAGGTATTAGGTGTCCTACCTATTTTCGAAAACGCAAATCCCACGGTAAGAATAGTCTTTTAAAATTTTACGATTTATAATCATCGTACTTAAGTGTGAAACAATAACACGCATCACTTTATTATTATTATTATTATTATAGGTACACAAATATTTTGAACCTCACGATGAGCAAAATGTGCACACAAATATATAAAATCTAGTATCTGTATTCGATTAAGATTTTGTCCCATGCGCCTACCGCAATAGAAAGTCTAGAGTGTTCCATCTCTATTGTTAAATCATTTTCGAATTCGAATCGATTTAATGACGTAGATATTTATATTTCTTTCGTTTTAGTTTGTTTATTTTTAAAACTGTTTATGTAAGTAGTAAGAGTACCTCACTCGTCACTGAGTAAAGTAAACATTGTGAATTATGAAATATTTGTTTTTTACGGGTATACACCTATAATTCTTATAAATTACAAGAATCCCAACACATCAATATGATATTATATAATTAATACTCATTAGTTTTCTGAAATATTTTACGGTTATTATTCATATGTAGCCATGTAGGTAATTATGAATCAACTAAATTTATTATTGTAAGCGTTTTTAAATGGGTACTATACTGACATAAATATGCGTGATATGCAGTATATTACTTTCATTATAATATAGTTACGGTTGCCGATTTAATTGCTAATCAAATTACTTGTTGAACGTAAAAATAAGGGTTTAATATCCTATTTTTTTCTTCACATGAAATTCAATACTAATTTATTTGGAAGTTCAATTGGGTTCAAATAATTTTAGACAGAGGTTAATATACTGTATTAAATATCATATATTATAAAGGTATTGAACTTTGCACTGTGGTGTATTTTGGATTACGAAAATATAAATATGAAAAAATACTATTGTACATGTTATAGGTACTTCCAGCCACTTTTTCTTCCCCTGTGTCACTGTGCCCTTTATTTTCTTCCCTACCAAATATAATCATGGACAATTCGTGGTCGAACAAGATGATCTCGTTTTTATAATATATACTTTCCAATATAATTTATCGTAGTAATAATTACTAATTGCTGCTAATTGCTACAGGTATGTGACGTTTAATTATTGTGCGATTACCGTATTATAGTTGCAACTCATTTCCTACAGGTAAATTGGAACACTGTTTCATTTGTTCGACAAAGTTCGTCAATTATTGCGGAAGGCCACATTTTTTTTGTTACCAGGAAATATTTTTAGGGGCCACAGAACCAAAATACGACTCCTTTAAAACCACTTCGTAGTTCGTGTCAAATACTTTTTTTAATATCACCACTAGATTCAATGTTTCATTATAATACCATTTTTCAAATTGACAATAATTAGTGATTATAGGTTTTCAAATTCTAGACTTAGCTCTTTCCAATGAAATATTCATATAATGAAATATTTTTAATAATCAATAAGTAATGGCTAATGAGCTTTATCAAATAAATAGTCAATAATCTATAATACCTATACGGCTATATTATATAGGTACCTACCTACAAGTAAATAGATAAATACGTTTTTAAAACTTTAAATTCATATAATGTACCTATAGACGTATCGATCAAAGGGTCCCAATATAAATACTGGTTTAGGGGCCCAACAGGGAAAATAAAAATGTCCCCACTGAATTTATATCGTAGAAAAGATTCCAAAAATACATAATATTATAAAGTAGGTGTATTCAGTTCACTAAGGGGTTTGAGTATAGGCAAACATGTTACATTAAAGTCGTAAAATATTACGAACGTCAATATAACATGGTTTATGTTTATGAGAAATAGAAAATAAACTTAAATTATTTTTATGTTTACAATTATAGTTGAATATAAATAATTATTTTTTTCTCACCTATATTTTATACAAGATTTTTTAACCTAAACATTCTCACAAAATAAAACAATACGTTTGTCAGTTCTTATTGTTACAGTTGCTTAACTAAACAGGGAAATCAGAATTATGTTTTAAGAATTTTTATCAGACATCAGTACATCACTAATGTTTTGGCGAAGGCAAAGGAGTTATTGTTTATTGTTATATATAATTTAATGACTTAATAAATTGTTGGCTCAGCTCCCATAGCCTCCCCTCTCATATTTGGTCCATACTAGGTCCATGGTTTATGGGAGTTTATCATCAATATAATCATATATGTAACATAATAAATATAAGTGTTAATTCAAATAAAATCTCTTGTTTAGTCTACAAAAATTAAGGATTAATTATTCAATTAAAAATTATTAGTTTATTTGTATTAACTGGGCAAAATAATTACTCACTAATTAGGTTTGATATGTCAATCAAAAAGTCAATTTAAAGTGATCTTGATTATTTTCTAACGATTTACTAAAGATTAAAGAAACGCAATAATAAATAATCATATTAATAATTTTTTTCAACCTTTATACTAGTACAATGTAAATTAGATACATTGTATAATGATACAAATGTATGTATAATATCTAAAACGTCAGTCACTGAATCACTGCAGTAATAATATCATATTATAAACAGTACCTAACTATCAAGTACAACACATAGCTACATTCTGAAATATTAATTATAGAGATAGGTACATATGCCACTGTAATTATACCCTAAAGTACAAACTATAATAAAAATAATTTACTGATTACTGTATTACCTACTTATAAGCAAGGCTGGGCAAGTTTATGGTTTTTTTTTTTAACTCAGCTAAGTTAAGTTAATATGCACCTATTACAAAAAGTTAAAAGTTAATTTAACTATAGGTTAACTCAGTTAAGTTAAAAGTTAATACCCACTTTTATTAACTTTTTATTAAGTTAAAAAAAATTTAATTTATTTATAGAATGATAGCGTACTTAATTTTTTTCCAACCCAAAACTAAATTATAGTTTATAGTGTTTATACTTTATACAGTATTTCCATATAAGTTAGATTTGAATGATATACATTTTTAACTTTAAACAATTCACGGTAAATATTTTTTGACATCAAAACGAAATAGATTGAAATAGTGAAATATAATAAAATTAAAAACAAAATAAATTAACTTAACTTACTTTTTAAAATGAAAAATCAATTCGTTATTTTTACATTACTTTAAAAAGAAATTTAGTAAGTTAACAGTTAAGTTAATGAAAAGCCAAAAGAAACTAGTTAAGTTAAAAAGTTAAAATAAGATTAACTTTTTAACTCGTTAATGCCCTGCCTTGCCTACAACTTATAAGTAAGGTTAAAATATTTTTATCATGATTCGTTGGGCTAGTGGGCAACCATACTATCTTAAATCGTGTAATAAACTCATAATATTATGAAGATATTTTTTTTATCAGACTATCGGACTTCATTAATTTCCTAACACAACCATGGACCTTATCACAGTTAAAGATATACAGGTTACTCGACTAAACTTATTTTTTGGTGCACGAAATGTCAACGAATAACAATTATGTCATAACAAGAATTAGAGTCAGTGCTTTTGTATTATAATGATTTATTTTGGTACTAAACAATATATCAATATATATATAATATACAATATTAGGTTGTTGAATTATTTTAATCACGCTCGGAGCGTTAGTAACTTTTCTCCAATAGTGCTGTTTGAATCCAGAAAGTTCATGCACAACTTTTGGGCTACAACTCGTAGGCACACATATATGTTGGCTACTTGTGATGAAAATCTCTAGTATCAGACTCGTTTGCTCACACATATTTCTTCTCACTTTACAGGCTGAGGACTGTCCGTTTCAAACAGGCGTGATTAAAAATGTGCGTGTGTGTTACATAAATCGTCATAATATCGTTACAGTATAGTCAATATAAATATTATCTAAAATTTTAATATCCACTCATTAGAACACGATATTCATTAAATTTATAATTATCGATATCAAAACATCGTTTTCCTCGCCGAGTTTCAAAAATATTAAAAATGTCTACGTCGTCAAAACCCTAGTACTTCACTGTGCTGAACCATAACTACTGAAACTGTACTAAAAGTAGTAGTTCAGTTAGATACAGAAAATCCAAAATGATGGTAAGATAATATTGCTATAAAATATTTGATAATTTTTACTGCAGTCTGTGACGATATATACATGTGCAATAATTGTGCATAGAGTTGTTGAATAACCTGTATAATCGTATAAATCGTACATAAATCGTGGACGGCGACGATAGGCCATATACATATAAATAAATATCTATATGTCTATGCGATAGGCCCATAGACGGAGCATGCCTGGCCGTGCCGCCGCGGCTGTGGTCGTCGGGGTATGGGTGGTGAGGTACTGAGGTCATGGCAAACTGCGTTACAGTGATGTATTATTCTAATAAGTCAATATAACGAAAACTTTGAAATCAAAAACGAGACTACCTACCTACTACTCATACTTAATACAAGTTAATTCATAATTCGTTTAATTTGATTGAAACTTGTAAGAAATATACACGAATCATGATATAATAGGATAATTGCGTATTTATGCTGTTTTTGTTTTTAACGATGCACAACCTAGTTTGTTTTTTGTGCATGCGCAGAAGTATGGAACAACGTGTTCAGCGCACGCACTACACGATTTAAGATATTAGTGGTGGATCCAGGGGAGGGCAAAGGGGGCAATCACCGTAGTTCCCTTTGTTTTACATTGTGTTTAGCCAATTTTGTAGTAAATGTATGTACTTTTTGTACTTTTGCCCCCTCCATACCCCCCCCGCAAAAAAAAATTTAACAAATTAAGCCCTGAATCCGCCTCTGTAAGATATACAGCTGGTTATTCAACGACCTTATGCATAATATTATACACACGATCATGACAAAATAGATAGGACAGGAAGTGTGTCAGTAACAATACGAGACGTAATCCGGTTAGCGCATCCCCACCCTTTCCAACCGTAGTCGTAGTTCACCTCATTTCATTGGCCGTTAAATTACTGGCCAACATACAGCGGCGAACCAGCTTCTAAGAGACGGGATGTGGATTGGTCGACGAACACGATGCCTATCAACAAGTTGCTGACATACCTATCTATAATAAAGTTATTAAAGTATTTTGTCATGCACACGATGTAGATAATACGGTGTGGACACTCGGCGTCGAATAGTGAGTCGTATTTTCACGGCATTTAATATGCGAGTTTTGTCCGTCAGGAACGCTTTTTTTTTAAAGTTTTTTTATTAATTAAAGTTTTACTGACGTAAGTCATCCTAACTTATTGTTGGGAACGCTAGGAAGGCCGACTTTTTAAATAATTATATGTAGCGATATACGCCTTAAGACTTTAATTCTACTTCAGTTTACTTCCCAAACTATTTTTTGGACCTTTTTTTATCGGAAATGTTAGTATTTTTATGCTCAATGTGTTAGTGAAATCAGAATTTACCTACCTTACTTACTTTTTATGTTATTGTTAATAAACCACGTATAAATTCAACTAATTCAACCTAATATTGTAATATATATGATATATATTGTAGCACCAAATAAAAATTATTATAATGCAAAAGCGCCAACTGTACTCCTACCCACCCAAAGCCAACAGTATCCAGTCCTGTGTAGTAGTAAAGCTCATGGAATTCATGCTATGAACACGTCAACTATAGTTCGCTAACACATGGCTAACAGGTGGGGTAAGCCATGCGGGTCATGGTAAACCGGTTCGATTTTCGTATCACGGACTATTAATAGTAATACTATATATAGACTATACATACATATAATACTATGTTTGTCTATCGGTGAAGTAAATTAACAAAACTCGCTCCGATGGAAACAATTTGTACCTTGCGATTCGGGATATATGGATATATGAAGTTTTATATTGGTTATTTTACTTTTTCTAATAAATTAATTTTGTTATTGAAACTTTATACTCTGGTATGGTTAACTGGTATATACGTTGGTAAGTATAATTTCTTCTAATATTATCAAATACATTCAAATGTCGGGAAAATACATACAAGCTGATAATAGTATCCTGACTCCATGTAGGGGCAACCCGCCTATAACCATCAGTACGATAGGCGTCAACAGCGCTCCCGATGTTAATTTGTTTTGCCAATATTATAAGCTTTATAGGCATTTAAAAATAATATTATGTTAGTAAAACAATTATTTTGTATTTTAATTTGTAATAATTTAGAATTTCTTCCTATGTTATTATTCTAAAAATACAATGAACATTTCAGTACGACGATTTTTGATTAAATAAAAATATTCTTAAACGTGATCTTTTAGGATGTATAAATATAATGGAATAATGGTCCAATTAGATAAATCATGTAAAATTGAATAATTAAAATAATCAAATATTACATTATATTATTCAATGACTGGTGACTTGGTACATCATATACATATAAGGCAATCGGACTAACTGTGATAATTTTTTTCTTTTCTTCAGCATTGGCTCTATGTGATTGGTCATGGCTTCAAGAGACCAGGCGGAAGATAGCTCGGAAGTATTGTTCCCCGAAAGTGTGTTCATCCAACTATGGTCTATTGGACTCTATTTCGTCCGATGAGCTAGACGTGTTTTTGGAGTCGTTGGCCGCAGTCACCATCCGGAATTCCGAGTGCGAGGTACAATTGAAGAAGCCGTTGTTGATGGCCTGCGCCAACATGTTCATCCGGTTCATGTGTTCAACGCAATTCGATTACGGCGACCCCAAGTTCCAGAACATGGTCCGGACGTTTGATGAGATATTCTGGGATATCAACCAAGGTTACGCCGTGGACTTTTTGCCGTGGCTGAAGCCGTTTTACGCGGGTCACATGCGAAAGCTGTCCAAGTGGTCGACGCAAATCAGACAGTTCATGATGGACACGGTCGTGTCAAAGAGGAGCAGTTACACAAAGGCCGCGGCGTTAGACAGCCCCGGTGATAACAATGACTACGCTGCCGACGAACAGGAACCGACAGACTTCACAGACGCCTTGCTCATGAGCCTGCGCAAGGAACCTGGGCTCAAAATGGACCACGTGCTATTCGAATTGGAAGATTTTATCGGCGGTCATTCGGCCGTCGGCAACATGATCATGCTCGCACTGTCTATGGTGGCTACCAGACCTCACGTGGCTCAAGCAATCCGGGATGAAGCCGAACAAGTCACCGGTGGACAACGTTTGGTCCGCCTTTACGACAAGCCGGACATGCCGTACACCGAAGCAACTCTGTTCGAAACTCTGCGCTTCATTTCGTCACCCATCGTCCCCCACGTGGCGACCGAGGATACTACCATCAAAGGTGAGGAAAACGATATAGTCTCGAACGATAGTTAAAGAACTCACGGGCAGTGTTGAGTAAATTACTTTTAAAAAGTAATGAAATTATACGTTACTCGTTGCTTCAAACATTTTTATTTAAATTACATTTTCGTTACCTAAAAATATTTTTATCACATTACATTACTTTTTCATTAATAAAGTATTGCGTTACAAATAACGGTACTTGCTAATTATTATGTATATATTTTACAATCATAGACCTAGTGATAAAAGACCTATTATGTACAAATGTACAGTAATCTCATCTATATGGCTATATAGTAACAAGTCATAAATCATAATTAGTTTTAATTAAATTTTATTTTTAAACCAAACTGTTTTCTTTCTGCTAATAAAGTGATTTATTTATCCTGGAATGTTTAGTAATATTGTGAACTATTATCGAAATCAAAAATAAATATAATTTTTTTTTATTTTTCCTGGGATATCCTATCGGCATGTTTTTGTAGTACATTCAAAAGTATTATTATAATAACGTGGAAAATAACGCATTAGTGCGTTACTTCATAAAAACTACTTTTCAAAAGTAATTTTGTTACAATTGCGTTACCTTAAGTAAAATGTAATGAAATTACTGCTGCATTACTGAAAAAGTAATTGCGTTACAGTAATTTGTAATTTGAGTTACCTATACGTAACGTACGTTACTACCCAACACTGCACACGGGATCTGTTAAAATCGTATATGAATTTCAAATCCAAAAATCACTCACTTGTGATTTCGATTTCATAAAAAGGTCAATGTACAAAGCCTTAAACCAAAACACATTATCGAATTATTAAATATAAAAAAGCACTCTTAGTGCAAGTTTTCACCGTACAATATTTGTAATCTACAGACAAAATGTATCATGAACGTCAAAAACTTTTATTAAGTTTACCAAAAAGTTTGGAAAAAGCACTTCATTTCATTTTAAATTGTTATATTCTTACTACCCAAAATTACTTATTTTTCCAAAGAAGATGAAATTGAAATTATAATAACAAGTAAAAAAAAATTGAATTTTCATGTAATTATTATAAACACATATACCTAAATAATACATTTTGCATTTAGAATATAGGTACCTGCATTTTTAACTTTTTAAAAAAATGCATTATAAAGTGTGCGGTATTTGGATACAACCTTAATAAATTATGGAGTTTTTAGATTAAACTGAAACCCATACCCCGCAGTAGGAAATGACAAAAGTAGATGGTGTTGGTTTAGTAATTATAATATTATATTATGTAGTACAATTAGCGCTCATATAATCTGAATAAAGTAATAAATAAATAATATTATATTTTTTCAATTTCTATATATTACCGTCGATTCAGCAATTTGTTGACAAATTATTTTTCCATTATAATATCATTATTGTGGAGGATAAAATATGTAAACAGATATCACTTTTAGCCATAAAATGTATGCAACTTTTGGTGACGTGAAAAAAAAATTTAGAATAAATCCTTGTAGACGGTTGCGAGTCTTGACTACCTATTTATTATAATATAATATTATATCTATATTATTCAATGTGTGTTTTTTTAATATGTCATAAGCACCTATATTTATATTTTGTTTGCGTTCTTGTACATTTAGGATTCAAAATATCGAAAGGCACGTGCATCATTATAAATAACTACGAAATCAACACCAGTCCTGCGTATTGGGACAACCCGGAAGTGTTCGATCCCAATCGTTTCGTACACCGCAAGTCCGGCGCAAAGCCGTGCATCCGGAAACCGGAATACTTTCTGCCGTTCGGCACTGGAAAAAGGACATGCATTGGACAACAATTGGTTTCCGGGTTCGGGTTCGTACTGCTCGCCGGGGTACTTCAGAGGTACGAGGTGAAGGCCACTGCTCAATTGGCGATACCCGAGGCGCGTCTGGCTCTACCACCCGACACGTACCCTCTGATATTGAAACCTCTCGATGGATCTCGATAGAATCGGATGTCAAATATAATTAATATCAAATATATTATACAATCTCATCGACATCAGACTAAAATGGCAATCATTATCGTTGTACATTAAACTAGATAATTATTATACATAGGTAACTACACAAACACAAATAATGTATTTCATAAGTATCGAATCACAAGACTGTTTGATTTACAATTTATTCGTATATAAGAACATAACATTAATTTTAACCACAGTGTCCACGTCGTTATTCGATTGAATAGCGTATTGTTAGGTATATATTTTTTTTTCAAATAGACTGAAAGACACTGTTTGAGATACATTTAGTATCGGTCCAAAAATTGTTTTGTACTGTAATAAACTAATATAATATAGAAAAAAAAATTGTAAGCATTTATTCCAATTTTATATCAATTTCAATTTCAATTTCAATATACTTTTTTTGATTTAGCATAAATATAGATCTTTTACCAAATTGTATTATTTTTTATATATTATAATATATTTGTTGAATTTCAATTTCAATTTATAATTTATATAATATGTATTTGTTTTAATAGTTAGTTAATTAACCATTCTACACTTAAGATTATATTTCCTCTGACATAAAATCATACTGTTCAAATAAAGTATTAACAATAACTGCAGTTACCTAGTACTTCCAATTTTGTCCACATATTACTATCGTGTATATAAAATTAAAGATAAATATTATAAAACAAACTATAACATACTCAAATAAAATGAATAACTGAGATCGATAAAATGTTTTGTTAGCCTAAACAGTGATATAAAACATTATGTTTTAATAATAATATGTAGTTATATCGACCGGTCACACACACTGCATGATTTTTTTCGGAAGGGTTTGTGTAAATAATACTTTTCGTACGATTAAATATTGTTGATTAGGAGAGGGGCATTTTGTAAAAAATATTTCATGAAGGAACACATTTTCATGTGTAACAAATTCGGAACCTATATACGATATAATATAGATAGTTATCATTGTGAATGTGTTGTGATTTTGGATATTATCAATGAATTTTATTCTGAATTCAAAATAAGTGAAAACGAGGATAACCTTTTTTCATGCTCGTGTTGGAGAAACGTTTCTGGGTTTAGGCATTGTGGAAAATGTGATTATACCTTAGTAAAACGATTTTACAGTAATGACTATTTTTTTATGTCCGTTATCACTAGTTTTAGGCCCATTTCATGCTCATAAAAACCTTAAAATATACATTTATTTATGCCTTAAAAAAATATACATTAATCCGATTAATGTACGTTCAACGTGGTATAAAAATTAACTAATTAGTTAAATTTATATAAATCGACATTTATATCTTCAGATTCAGGTATTTTTAAGCTTGTCAGAAAAAAAAACTAAAACTCCATTTATTCATTTTCTATTTATTTTTCTATACCTAGTTAATTTAATAAATACTAATTAATAATTATTACACATTTACACCCAAATTAATAGTTACATTGTGCCATTAAAATGGATAAAAGCATATCGGTGGTTCATAATTATAAATGGTCCCGGTGCGGAGACTAGGATAATACGACCCACAATAATTTCTTTGAATATTATTTTATGTAGATATACCTAGGTAAATTCATTTTTTTTACCAATTTAAAGAAAAAATAAATTCTAATTAAAAATATATGTAAAATATACACTTAAACTGAGAATATAACAAAATATGCACTAACACGTGAAAAAAAGTAAAATATGTGAAATATGCGAAATATGCAAAAAAAAAGTTACTGTAGAGTCCTGGTATTATGAAACAGATTATAGAATATTAGAAAACAAGCATACTCTAGACTTCTATAATGGGTCCCTGCCCTAGTCAACATCTTTTGAGGCAGTACAGTTGGTACAGTACAGTCTAGTAGCTAATTGGATCTATTTGGTACTTTGAAGGGGTCAAAAGTAAAAAATTACTAGTACTTTTCAAATCAAACTAGAGAAAAAAATGAAGAAAAAGAAGAAATTTTTATGCAAAACTAATATTTGAAAACATGAAATTATCACAAAAATTGTATGTTATAATTTATATTTATACTGTATATACATAATAACATTTTCAAAATAATTCAAATCTTTTTAAGCTTGGCATGAGAAAAAACTACGGTTGTACCTAAATATAACAGCAGCTGTTCCATATGTTGATACAGTAATGGTATACGTATGTATGATAGTACCAAAAAGGAGCCAGTATTAACTATTGAGTATATAGGTATCTATTACCGTTATAGTATATTGTAAAAACTATGGTACAAACATAAACGTATATAACTTGCATACGATGTCTATAAGTATAAACTATATTTGCAACATTTTTCCATGCACAAATTATTATGATAAATATAATAAATATTACTGTTATAAATGTTCTTTTAGTACTCGGTAGTTATAGTCAACACTTGAACACTGTCAATATTGTTGGACACTATATAATATTATAGTCCCTAGGACCACAACTTTTAAAAGTAAAAGAAAATAACTAATATTCAATATCAAATTTAAGACACATCGGTGCTTTTTATTTTTGGCAGGCCAATGAAAGCATTTTACAAAAAAATGGTGCAAATTCATACCCTCCCCACCAAATGACCTACTCAATGGTGAGGTACACCCTACCGTCCCTACCTAGATATAAGCTGATCCCGTGCACTTAGTGGCCCGTTGAGTGCCACGTACACTCGTCACACGTTGCCCGTTAAATGTACCAACTTTGTATGACTCAAACTTTATTAAATTTGTTATTTAATATTCGGTGTATGGAGTTCTAAACTTTACATCGATCATTTTGAATATCAAAATACTTATGCAAGCACCACTTTATAAAATGTGAATTTTGGAAGACGCTTTCTTAGTGCACACTTACATGGTGGTATGAAGGTACCATGAAAATTGCAAGCCTCAAGCTATCATTATTTAGGCTCTACGTTGATCGGTCAGTGAGTCATTTGATTTTATTATAATTTATAGCCATCGAGATACGTTACCTGTGAGATACGCTTGTTATTATGCGAGCAGTAAATTTTCAGGTAGACAGCCCTCTCGAGGAGCATACGTAATTACAAATATTTTATTGCTACATTGTTTATGATGTGCATGTGTAGGTTCCCGGGACAATGATCGAACAATATTAGCATTAGGAATACCATTACCACTATTTTATATGGTTTTGACCAAATATAATAATTAATAAGTACAAGTCTAAAATTATATTCAATGATAACTAAAAACAACTTTACAATAAACAAAAATATATTATCATTTAGTCTATTAATGTTAGACGGCTGGCACCACTATTGTATTTTTGTTACCAGATTTGCTATTTTTCCGGTGGATTTTCCTAAAATTGTCTTTCATATAAACTTAGTCTTGACAATTACGAACACAACAAAAAAGAATCAGCCAAATCGGTCAAGCCGTATCGGAGGCAATCCGTCACAAAGATTTCCATTTTACTTTTATATATATAGATAGAATTTAAATGTTTATTTTAATTATTAATAACTAATTATTTACTAACTTTATCGGACTTAACGTGTCTATAACCAATAGCAACCATTTACAAACAAACATATCCATTATACATTTCAAAATCCCTGTTTGAGAACCTCCCCGGGTCTTAATTTACCCTTATTAAATTAGCTATGGCACTCACAAATAATGTGGCTTTCTATTTGTAAAATAATTTTCAGAATCGGTTCAGTAGACCAATAGATTATCCCCTACAACCTCACAAACTTTACCTATATATAATTATTATAGATAGTATAGACACATTTGCTTGTACAGACATTTATATTTTATAAATTTTACTTATTAGCATTTTTTAAGCCACTAACATGATTGTAAATTTATTCTATTAAATTTACTATGCATATTTCGTATATTTTGGAACCTGTAGTGCATATTTTATGTTTTTTTAGTGCATTTAACACATTCCTCACGGTCCTGATAATTATTATAATTATTGTGTATAAATGTCATGTTTCATTTTATAAATTAGATAGTTCTTATTTTCTGAAAAATAATTATTTTTCATAAAACAAGTATTAACATGTTACAAATACTAAATGCTAGGTCAGTACTGATACATCATAATATTTATAAATAAAACATAATAAAGAATAATATCGTGTATGTAAGTAGTAAGTACTGAAATAGGGATAATATCTGTAGTTAATAATATTATTAATTACACTATTAATTTATTTATTAATGAAGGTCAGACATTGGAACGCACCTGTATAATGGTACCCATTATGATATTATGTTCTAGTATCCCCCTTACTCCAACAACCGATTGACAATTATCATAAAACATAAAAAAAAAGATAATATTTATATTAGGTAACGATAATTAAATTACTTATAACTGATAAGCATAGTATAATATTGTTTAGTATTGCTATAGTGATTAGGTGCTGATTATTATACAATAATATTATGAGACGTGGGTACGCAGACTGAGAATAACAGTTTTCATAGATCAGTAAATCAGTCGGCGCCCGTTGTTCATGGATAAAGTGTCATTTCATACAAAATTTAAAAATTTCAATTTCAAATAGTATACTATTAAAATAATATCTCTTCTGTAGTAAAAAATATTACATTAAAACTATATAGCAGTAATATTCTATATATATACAGCTTAAATCTAGAAGTTGGTAAGTATATTTTGTTGATTTTATTCATTCAATAATCCCTACTTGGTACCTACTCTGTACCTATGTACACAATATTAACTTTACTAAATACTTTTAGCTAATTAATTGTTATCATCATTATATATTATCATCACTACATATACTCAAACTAGTTTTTTGGCACTGAACAATGATGATAACTATGTAGTAGAAGCGTAGATTAGCTAATTAAAGTACTTAAATATTTTGTATAGATATTGTAGAGTTTTGGTTTTTATTTAATTAGTAAGCAATGACAAAAAAAATTTAGAAAGGCTTTGATCAATATAAATTATATGTTATGATAAATTTAAGTTGAGAAAAAAAATATTTATTTTGATATGTAATCAGGTAGGAATTAAAAATCGACATAAAAAACTGTTATTTAATGCTAACCATAGTATATTATATAACAATACCTGTATAATTATTGTTGTAACATAATATATAACAATAAGGTGGATAAAACCCCACGACAAAATAATAATAACGATAGGTATGACAATAAAATATAACATATTATAATTTATAGCCACTTACCTACTTGTTTTAATTTAAACACAAAGGTTTTTTAGTTATACTCTTATTCATGCGGCATTAGGTATCTAAATTACATTTTGCATATTATTCATATTATAATTAACTAGGTCCAACAGAAATAATATAAATAGCTAGGTACATTATATTCTTTTCGAAAATTTTTTTAGTTTTATTTTTCCGCTTTTTTTTACCGTTTACTTAGAATACTAATACATTTTCTCGTTTGGTAATTTCCTTGACAACAAACAGTTGGTATATAGAAACTGTCAACGTTTTCCGTGTAAGCCGTGTGGTCAACACAATCCATAATGTACTAAATATTTGACAATATTCAACTACCTCACCGTGTGATTTAGCGGTTATTAAATGTGTTTATTAATCACTATCTAATGAAATGCTTAAATCGTTTTACCTAAACAATATTATATTATTTAATTTTGGGTATAACAAGAAAATTCTGAACATTGTGATAGGGAAACACACAACTACAACTGAAACGTACCTAGATAACTGAAAACGTGGTTTGCCCGTGACTCGCGAGATAAATGTTAATAAAAAAAAACAAGTATTTATTTAGCAATAGCAAATATTGAAATATATCTAGTACTTATGTCTAATAATAAAAAATAAATAATAAAAAATTACTTCATACAAACATAAAAACATTTCTTTTTCGAAAATGTATAGGATTGCCATTTTTAATACTTATTTAAATTAGTACGTCTTTATACGTAATTCGTATTATATGCGTAGACAATATATTGCTTCAATAATGTCATATTAAAATATTATAAAATATTTTTTTAATAGTTAATACTAATAAGTAATAACTAATAACTAGCCATTTATCAATAACAATTTCATTCCGTGACAACTGACTGGATAACATCTGGACTGGATGGTACTTATCAATAATTAATCATTGATTCGTTTTTAGAGCTCTATTAATAAACTAATGACCCACACAATTTAAAATTTAGCAAAAATTTATAATTATATAATATATTAGATCAGAGATCAGAAAATACCAGTTCTGCTTTTATCATAATAGAGGGTAGGTATTGAACGATTTTTATTGAAACCTATAATAACTTAGGGTTTTTTTTCAATTGATTCAAACAATTCATTAGATGTCTCATGTCTCAATACATATTATTTATTAATTTACCAAATAATATTATGGGCTAAAATCCCTACAATTACAAGCAACAGATTTTTTTATATTATGATAATGTTAATTTTTATAACGTCTTTTAGATTATATTTTAAATTAAGTGAATAAAAATATAATTAAATAAATATTTAATATAATTGTTGTTTAATGTCAATTGGTAATTAATAAATGTATTGCTTATCTACTTAATAGTTAATACTAATAATATTATAATAATAATATTTCTTTCTATGGCATATTAATGTTTTAAATATTTCTCTATTGGCATATGATTGTTTTTATCAAAAGATAGAGACCAAAAGTATCATAAATTATTTAAGTTCGGTTTTAATTATTACCTATTAGCAATTTTTAAGGATGGACACACAGTAAAGTTCAATGATAGATTTTACTAAATTTGTGTCCACTAAAGAATAAAAAGTAAATTGTAGCAACTAATAAGTAATAACTATAATATTATATTAATATATTAATTATTTTTTAGACTCTTCTTCTTCTTTATAAAAAAATATATTCCTATTTATCATTCTGATCAACGATAACTGTAAAATATATTTATTAGTTAATAGTTAGGTATTACTACTTTTTATTATAAATAGTAATTGAAGGTGTGCGGTGGCGCGACGTGTGGCCCTTTTAATTCCGTGTGGAAATAGTATTATTTCTATCATGGGTATTTTAATCAAACTGTCAGGGGAGTAACACTGGAGAGGTCACTGAGTTAAGAAAATTGAGTCTTTCTACTAGGAAACTTATTTTTTAAGGGATGGAAAGTGAACACGCAGTGGTTATTCACTAAAAAATGGCCTGATATGGGGGGGGGGTGTTACATCCAAAACCCCCCTGGTTACGCCCATGGAAAATGGGTGCCACTCAGAATCGTCGTTCAAATGTAATTACTAATTACACACGTTCTAGTTCCTCTCCAAAATAATATGTATGATTATAACATCAAAATATTTTTATCAAAATATAAATACCGATATGCTAATATTAACAGATATATATTAATTAATTGCAGATATGTAAAATGAACAACATGTTGCTAAAGTTAAATTATAATCAACCATTTATTTTCAGATCATGACTTCCATGCTGTCATTTGTGCTGGAAAACGTACCTAGTGATTGGGAATCAGTAAGCACATATAACAGCAGTTATATTTTATTTGATGTAAATGTCCTTAGTATAGAGGCAGCAAATGTAAAATCAATGTTAAACTTGACGTCATTAAACATAAATACTATTCGAAGAGTCCAAAATCCTTTTCAGTATGGTCGTTTCAAGTTGAGACAAGAAATGTTAAACTCTAATTCAGTGGTAAGCAAAAAATATACATTTTTATGATATAATGATTATACGTTTCGATTTAAAATAAAGATTATTATAGTGCTAGTACGTGTTCGAGGATGTCAGGGCACTATTTATTTTCCGTACCTGGCCCACGCGCAACATAGACAAAACGCATTTGCGCAGAATCGTTTTTTCTATGTTTTTAAGTAATTTTAGAATAAATCACCTATTACAAAAAATATAAACTAGGTAATCCCCAAATCTGCCACATATCTTATTTCGCTATCATACATTTTATTTCAAGACTAGTTTTTATTATTTTATTCTACCATATTGTATCTATATGACTTTATTATAATATGTACATTGTACATTGTTACCATGGTTCATGTTTGTATACACAGTCTGACAGCCACTCTGCACTCATGTACCCTAGGGGCTAGAAGATTAGAAACTCTTGTAACCATTCCTAAAAATTCAATAAGTACTTACAAGTTACGAGTTACCATCATAAATCATAGCCATTTACTTATCATTTATCAACTTCTCACACAAATACACTGCATGTCTGGCGTCTGCGTAACCCACAATCATAATAACACAAATTGTCTAAATCATTTAAATAATAAATATAAACAAGTCAATAACTGCTTCCAATAAAAATAAAAATATCTTTACTTATTATTACTTGGTACAAAAGATCGTATTGTGTGCGTATAAGCACGATTTTTGGAGTTCAAACTTTGAACAATCGATATTTATGTAGCATTGACTTCATAATATTTATATATCATGTTTTCATCGATTCAATAATAGTAGATATCAATTAATTAATATGTTTGTGAAAAATAAATATTTTAAACCTAATGACGTTACTCATGTTGTATATTTAATATTTGTATGACATTCTTATCTATATGGCATTAAGGCTTATCGCTTAATAGGATGTCAGCTCACCATATTTTGTTTTCTCTCTCTGACCCACGCGCAACATAACAAATTTACGTTTAGGAGAACCAAATGAGAGTGAATTTACCTATTCTCAAACTTCAAGTTAAGAACATTACCTATGTCTCAACGTTGTCTATTTTATGATATTTTTATTTTTATTTAAGTTATGAACGTGTAAATTATTACAATTTGAAAATACTTATAAATTGTATATTCATTATTTATTAATTAATTCACCCTAATATTAAAAGTAACAACACAGGATTGGTTCTGGTAATCATACATTTGGTATGTTGCGGGTCAGAGAGACAAAATAAATGGTGCGCTGACATCCTCTTAATGATTATGATTATTGATTTATGACTATATATTCCGTGGTATCTATACATTTTAATACCTAATGTTATATTTTACGGTAGATCGTAAGACGGTAGTTAACCACTTCACATGTTATCGTATTTCATACCAATCAATTTTCTTACAGGACACAGTGTTTCATATTGTACACCCAAGTGATTTAGAAACAGCTCTGAAGTACACATGTGATTACAGGAGATATAAACACGGACATAATTCTGAAGATGGGAATAAACATCCACGCTTTTATCCCAATGTCCAGAACGCTGTTGTCAACTGGCCTGCATCAATGATAAACGATTGTTGCGTATTGGTTGTCAGTAAAATATCTGGTAACCCCAAAACTCAAAGTGATTATTATATCCAATATGTTGTTGATTTTAAATAGACTTCACTAAATCTATTAATATTTTATATTATTTTACTTTGTAACTGTACTTATGTAGTTAGGTATCGATACACCAATATAAATAAAAAAACACATTTCATAATATAGGTATTTAAATTTTAATATGTCATGATTACCTATATATATTAATTATTTTTATTATTATAAAATGTAATGAAATTATAACTATTAAGTAAGTACCTAAGTAATAGGGCATTCATTTTAATTTACACGTTATAACACATAATACGATCATAATACAAGTAGATCAAGTACAATTTTAACTATGAACCAGGTTCCTACGGTAAATGGACATTCCCCCCCTCCAATATATTTTTGATGCGAACATGTTCCCCCATTTTTTTTAAAGTTTATTGTTGACTAATAATATTGAATTTAATAATACAATATTAATTATTATTTAACATGTTATAAAAAAAAATGTATAACATTTTTTTTTTTTTTTTTTAATGTATATTATGTTTGGTCCACTCTACTACTTGAAACAATAATAAATTAAAAAAAATAAGTATAAAATAAAATATAATTAATAATTAATAAAAATGGCCAAAAATTCCGACATAAAAATGATACATTTTGTAAAAAAACATTTGATTACCTACTGATTCTTTTGTTATTTCTAAATACATATTTTTTAGCCATTGTTCATATTTTTTTTTTTTAGTTAAAATGTACAAGTTTGGTTATTTAACAATTTAATAATTGCTTGTAAATTTGATTCAAGTAGTTCAGTTGATCAAAAATATACATTTATAGGTAATTTATTATATTTATGAAAATATTAGACAGTAAGCAAACAAATTATTTCATATCAAGTAGTAAACTTTTTAAAAAAATGGGGGGGGGAAATGTCCGGGGGTAAAATGTCTGCGATTCGTACCTACCTACTACCTATACCTATAGACTATAGACAGCTATACTAGAACTGGATGGTATCTAACATAACGAACTATAACTTGTATAACCATTTGAACCTATCACAAAATCATTATAAAAAATATGCTAATTAATAATAATTAGTGTTTTACGTAAAATATTGATTGATAATAATATTAATAACTGTCTTAAATATTCAGTTTATTGTTCATATGAAATATAAATTGAGTAACAAAAATAAATGTAATGTTTTTGATAAAATTAATATTGTATATTTATGTGTTCCTCGATAACAAACAATTATTAACTCTACACTGACTCCATTCCTAAAACCTATTTTTTTTTAAGAAAATTTAAATATACTTAACTTATTGTAATATACATTAAGTAACTAATTATTATAGTATATTTAATATTATATTATCAATTGTTAATTTTATGACCTACTATATTTTAAATTATAATACACTCATAATATATTTATTGTTTATTAATAAATAATATAATATTGAAATACATAATTTAACATTTTTATTGTTGTGATTGTTTTTACAATAATATCCTCTCAATCTTTCCAGTTGGATGGTGTTGGACCGTTTTAAATTAAACTGAAACAATTTAAGGTATATCCTACTCTAAAATATACTAACCTATGTAAAATAAGCAATATTACATTATTAGTTATTTCCTATACTTTATAATTTCTAATTACAATATCAATATCAATGATGTAATAAATAGTTCATATGCACACACGGAGTATACCCGTGTAAAATCTCATTTTACAAGTATACGCTCCTAAAATAACCCGAAAACCAAATAAAAGTTAAAACTTATTTATTAAATATTAGTCATTGGAAAAAATTATTATGATGTTTTAATGAATTATTTATCTATAGAAGTATTGAAGATAACAATAATATACGTTGTGTTTAATGTATTTTAAGTTCAATTTAGCAAACGCGGTAAACGTGTTTCTTGCGGTTTTGTGCGTTGGTAAGTTGTAACTGACACGAGTGACACTACGTGTTTATCAGCCATGGGCCAGTTGAATGGCTTATTATTTTTGGTTTATTTATTATTTATAAATTATTGTTACTGCAATAATGGGTATTTTCCTTAAAATGTAAGTATTAAACAATATAAACTTTCTAGAAACTACAAGTGTGTAAAATACTTTACCCGTAAGGTAAAGAATTTGATTTATTAGTTTTTAAATATAAATGATCCACCTCTGAATCAATGGAACCTAGAAGTGTATGTTAAGTTATGGCTAATTAGCCAATATAGAGCTGCTGATGATACTAGAACAAAGATATTGAACACCGATGAACCCAATATTGAATACAAAACATCTTTGTGGAAAATTGTACAGTGTATCTTACGTCATTGCACGCCAGGGCCAAGGCTTGGAACCGAAATTAAAAATACCGGTATTTAAACCAGAACCTATTGAATATATTGGAACTGAAATCCTTTTTTTGATTTTATTAGTAACCTAAAGCAGAACCGGAACCGATAATTGAATTATTTTTTGTTAGCGCTATCATTTTATTTATTCTATTTCTCCTCGAGTTCATGTTGAAAATTTAAGTACAATACCACGATTCACCAATTACGAAGGAAAACGCAACCATATAAATTAAACGGCATAAATCATAAATCACAATCGGTAATGAAAAAATGGCAAAAACGTCATTCAAATTATTAGTACCTTTTCATTCTAAGATATTACATTTAAGACCGTTTAGAACTATTTCATTCTTAATTATTGTTTAGAATGAAAAGGTTGTAACTGATGTTTCTCGGTTTCGCCCTTGATTCTGACAATGGGAGGTTATTGATATTACAGGTTATTTTGCACTTAGGTTATCAAGGACTCTAGCCCCTATAATTTTTCAATCTTAGGAAGGGCCGTATTTAAGGGGGGCAGCGGGGACATTTGTTCCGGGTGGCCAATTTCGGACACATTTAGGGGGGCGGCCAGGCGGCAGTGTATATTATATAAACAACATTTTTTTTTGGTAAGAATTTGTTTGAGTACCTTTACTTGGACTTTTTGCTTTGCATGACTATGATACGACCATTTGGCGTCATTTACTCATTTTGTCAATCAATGATAACTATTAATTTTTGTAGAGCACAATATTGTATATTGTTATACATTTTTACAGTGATTAAAATAATGCATCATCGTGATCCGTGTTATTAACAAAATTTTCATAAATAATTAACTGTAACCAAACAATTAAAAAACGGATTTTTTTTTTTTTTGGGGGGGGGGGGTACAAATATTGTTGACCCAGGGCGCAAAAAGTGTAAATACGGCCCTGATCTTAGGCACGCCCATGGAAAGAACGCTGAGAGACAACATTTTCAAAAAAAATAGCATACAATACTTAGTCCATATCCAATATCCATTATATCTATAGGTACCCACTACCCACTAATAACAAAAGAGAGATAGACATGCAAAGATCATACAATGTTTAGAAAAATATTTCATACAGTTAAGGTCCCAATGTTTATTAATTATTAGGCACAGGTAAATTGAATAACTCATTCAATTTTAAACAATGTTGCACTTGGCAACTTACCTATAGGCTATAGCAGATTATGGTGGACGCGCAGTCCATGTGTAATATTTTAATATGCAGTCTATGATCAAGCCTCAGAGACCAGAGTATATGCTCAGTTCCCACTTAAATATCGCGAGTATCCATGAATACTAATATTCGTCATAATATACACGAGTCAAGATGAATTTTATTCTTTGAGTAAAAGTTTATCATTTTATTAGCATTGGAAAAAAATCTTCCAAGCAACTACTTAGTTTTTAAATTATAAAGTACAGTATAGGTACCTAACCTAATATAGGTACCTAACCAGGTTATAATTATACCTGAATATAAAAAAAATAAAAATATATAATAATTGTGGCCCAGATTAAGATTTCCTAGGAATTATTCAAAAATGACCTAAAAAAATATATTTTAACCTTAACAATGAATAAAATTGCTAAAAATACAAAATAAAAGTTGTGTTTTCAATTGTCGGATGTATGAAACGGAATTTGCACTTTAAATGCATTTGCTGCAAACCCTGCTGATTAGTCCCATGGATTTCCCAAAAAATAATGCATTTTGCATTTAAATCTGGGCCCTAGTAATAATAATAATATCAGTCAAATACGACTAAGTTAGTGATCACTTGCAGACATTTTTGGAAAAAATTATAAATAAGAAAAATAAGAAAAAATAAATGAATAGGAAAAAATAAAAAAATAAAAAATAAATTGATAATTTTAATATCTTATAGTCAGTCAGTACTCTACTAGTTATTAAAGAAATTTACTCAGTTCGCTTGCGGATAATACAAATATAAATTCTGAAAATTATTTAACGCACTTGATTATGAGAACGGAGGCCGGAAATTCGTTTCTAATAGCCAATAAGGTCAGGATGATTTAAAAAAAATTTTGAGGTCCAGAAAAACTTTGTTTTTTTGCTATTATTATTATTATCATATGCTCAAGTGAACTGATTAACTTTTAACAAACTGACCAAGATGTCAAAATTATTATTCAAATTTTTTTATTTTCATTATTCAAATTTTATATTTTTATTTGTATTATTCATTATTATCTTTGACAGCTGCTGCACTGCTGCAGTGTCCAACAACTTCCATTTGCGAGTTGCGAACTTTGTCTGTTTGAACCAGACTGAGAATATTAGTATCAATATTATTTTTATAATTTTTTTTATTTACGTACCTTTTATAATATTGGTTATAAAAAAAAATGTTTGGTCAGGTTAGGCTTCTGCAGTTCTTCCGAGCGCTGAACGCAAATTCACCATGTTAATAAAGTAATAATTATTTAATCATTGTGTTTGTAGACGCAGGCACGTGGCAACAATAATATCGTCTATCATATTATTATTATTGTTATATCCTGTGACACTGTCAACACAATACACATGACGCACCATGGCGTCCTTATTGTACAAAACTACAAAACACACACACAAAAACTTCTTATGTCTCGGGGTTTTTCCCGAAACGGAGACGCTGCATTAATTAATAATAAACGGTCGTGTTTACCAGACTAAATTGAAAATGGTTATTCATACATTTATTTTGGGCCACGAGTTCGAGACGTCCGCGGTGTCGACGAATGATCGTCTCCCCATCCCCTTCCCCACCACTGTATTTTATTATTTTAACTAATAGTTTTGTCGCCACTGGTCACTCGTCGGCTGTCGTCTATCTGAGACCGTTCGTTTCGGCAACCGTCCGTCTTCCCGTCTGATGCCCAACTTAACCGACGAACTTCGATTTTCGAAACGCAAATACGCAATATAGTCGCGAATAATATGGACCAGTCTATGTTGTCATTCGTCTTGACACATTTGCCAGACAACTGGGACACCAATGTCTCTTACACAGCTAGCCATGTGTTGCGCATTTTAAGCAGGTCGAAAAATGCCGGTGAATACCAGTCAGTCGAGCCATGTTTTATGGAGCAAACGTCAGTCAGATTTTAAGGGTGCAGAATCCGTTTCAATATGGAAGATATATGTTGAGGCGTGAAATGATTAATTCTACTTATGAAGTAAGTACATACATACAAAAACTCCCGGTTTTCAATCTTCATACTGTGCTATGTGTGGGGGCAGGCCTGTCCTGACGATTTGCGGGTTTAAAATGTCACTACTCACTATCGTTAGTTGGCAGTTATGGCATATTGGCTTATTATGATATTACATCCCTAGATATAAAAGGGAAACTCGCAAATAGACTTAAAAATATAGTACCTTTTACCCACAACAACATGAATAAGTAAATTAATTAATAACACAACCCGTCATATATTTAAACTTAACATATAGGTAATATTGGGAATTGAATAAGTCAATAAATATAATGGCCAGTGGGTATCCAATACAATATAAATAGGTTAGGTGGACGAGTGGATACAGCTCTGCTGTACAGTAGTTGTCGTTGTAATGGATGTGTTATACTTGAATTCAATGATAAATCATTTTAATCAAAAATAGACTATGAGCGGAAACGTTCTACAGCCTTGCATACTTGTATAAATAATCAAATTTAACAGTTAAAAAAAAATTATCAAAGATCCAAAATATCCCACAGAAATAAATAGCATGACTTTCCAGTGAACTTTTTCTTATTGATAGAGGCACAAAAACTTGTTGGGAACCTTATATTAAAATTTCTAATGTTAGCTATGAAAAGAAAAACTTTTATGAATTTCTAAATAAAAATAATTTACAAAATTTGAAAAAAATTCTCAAGGCTATAAAAAGCTCAAAAAGAGTCTTAATAGTTTGAACATTTTACTATGTATGAAAAATTCTAAAATAAATATTTGGTGAACTTTTCAAGGCTATTGGTTTTGGGAATACAACAAAATATCAAAAATTGAAAAATGGGAATTCGATAATTTACTGCTGAATATCAAATATCATAAAACTCAATTTAAATTATAAGTTTAAACACTCCTAAAAAATTATTGTTCCATTTAAGTAAACTTTTTTTGTTGTTAAGGTTGTAACATTAATACACACTAGATACACATAAATCTTAACTATGAAAAGAAAAACTTTTCTAACTTAATAATAATTTACAATATTTAAAAAAAAATAAATTATTATAAATAGCTAAAAAAGAGTCAAAATTGTTTGAAAATATTACTATGTATGGAACAACAAAATATCAAAAATTGATACATAAAAATTTGTTAATTTAACAATTAAAATCATATATCCTAAAAATGTTAAATTTATACACTGATAAAAATTAATATTACTTTTTGGTAAACTTTTTTTTTGTTTAGGGTAGAAACATTTGTGGGAAATCTTCTATCATAATTTCTAATGGTAGAGGTATGAATGAAACAGCTTTTGTAAAAAGTCAACAAAATTGAACTTTAAATGACCATTTATTTTTAATATTTTTGAACTCCATTAATGCAATTTTATTTATTATTTATTTATTTATAAGGAACCTACCATTTTAGTTAGTCAGCAATTTTTTTTCTGTAGATATTAGAATTGATATTAAGTACAGTCCTGACCTAGGGACGGCTCTGTGAGTGGGTATGCGGATTTGGACACTTGGATCAAAAGCAAAGATCTGGAGGGGGTGAACTACAATTTTGTTACAATACTACAACAAGTGCAGGTACATTGAATATAAATACAGTATTTATAACCAATGGGACAATGGTAGTATCCAACAGTAGGTCGTGGGGGAGGTGGTACTATAGGTAGGGCTAGCTCTAGATTTTTCCCTGGTGTGGACTGTGGATAATACATGGATCACAGCTATCGGCAAGGCTGGGCATATTTGTGATGGAAAACAAAATCTGCCTATTTGAAATCTAGATAGTAACTTTTTATTGTTTTATACTCTTAATACAGTGTTACTATTATACCTAGTATTGTTTTTAATTGAAATTTTATTGCAGAATACTGTTTTTCACGGAGTTCATAGTGATGATTTGAACACGGCATTGAAATTTAACTGTGATTATAGAAGATATACTAGGAAACGAGAGGGAATATATGAAAACTCTCAACATCCAATGTTTTATAATTCGTTCTCGGATTTTTTAACTACTACTATACATCCTATTTCAGACATTAATGTCTTAGTTTTAAAAATAATGACTAAAGCACCAAAGACACAATGCGACTATTATATTCAGTATGTTGTTAAATTTTGATTTTTTTTTAAATTAAAAAGCAAGATTTTAATTGATTAATTTAATTTTGATTAACTACTGTTCTAAAAATATTTTTTTTTTACATTTCCAAAAACCTAAATTATTCACCAAAATAATTAGGCCAACATAATTTAACACAAATTGAAGATTTCTTAAATAGGTACCTGTGATGAAAACATTTTTTAAGTCGTACCTGTTGTACTTATTATATTATACTTAAATGTATGCTTTAACATAATTATAATTATATTCAACCAATGTATGTTGGTAAAATAAAATATTTCTTTAATGAGTAATTTGTTTTTAAGTATGATATATTTTAATTAATTATATTTCACTATTATATAATATTGTTAATAATTAATAATGTGTTATTACACAACATCTATTAAATAATCGTGTTTTCATTCATTTGATGTTATTACTATTTATGATTTTATGAACATAACTGTTTTGTAGTTCTATTTTATTGTTTACTTATCAATTTTTCATACCATAAATTCTCACAAAGCATGCTCACCTCTATTATTCTCTTTAAAATTAATTTATTCAAATTCTTTTGAATAAATATAAATTATTTAGTAGATAATTTTTTTGAAAATGTTACTGTACCTAATTCAATAATCAAAGTAGTTTTGCAGTTATTAAAATGTTTATACTAAGGGTAATTTGTCCTTAAAAATGGTTTTATAAAAATATAAAATGTATGCAATATTAAATCTAGTATTAATTATATTTGGGCCATTTTTACAAATTATTAATATCTATATTGATAATAATACACTTATTTATACAATTATGAACAAAATAAAATCATTTGTAGGCAGGTATTTTAAATTTTTATTGTGCCATAAAAAACGTCTGAAAAGATGAAGGCTGAAGCGACTAACGGCTTAATGAACACAAAAGTAATTAATATCAGGTTAAGAAAAAAATTAGAATATTTTTCATCCAATCATAGTAGTTATATCAAAAACAACAAATCCTAAGCTATAACAGTTATTACATTTTTCTTAAAATGCAACTATTGCATTTCTTGCCATTTGTACAAGTTAACTAGGGGCTGGGTTGATTAAAGTTATTCATCTAGTATTCAAACAACGCAAGAAAAAAAAGATGTGTTTATGTAGTTTTAAATTTATTATTGATGATAATTTAATCATAAGTATCACAATTTTTTTTTTATAGTATCAACATCAAAATATAATAACAGTATGATTAAAAGTACATTGTTTGTGACTGAGGGAACTGATGTTGCACTATTTTTGAAACTAAAGCTCAAGGACGACTTAAGAAAAAATAGTGCACTAGGAAAAATCAAGAAAGTTTGTTTAAATTTCTTATTCCAGTGTTTGAACACCCAAATACATCTAGCAACCTTGAAACCCAAAATGATTTGGGTGCTAAACCCTGGTTAATATAAATAAAACCAAACAAAATAAATTGTCATTTTTTTTTTTGTTTTAATTATCTGCATTGATTAGGTATTATGTTATTTGCAATAAATACATTTTTGTTAAAAAAGTCATTATTTCATTAAACACTAAAATTAAGAGTCCAGATAATTTAAAATGTCCAATATACTAATATGTGTTTCCTTTATTTTATGCCTATGAAGCCGGGACTGCTGAAGCTTTGTTACAATGAAAATAGTATGAGTATTTAACTTTTAGTAATATTTAATACCATTGACTAATGAAGATGCTGACTGTTATACCAGTCACTGGATATATCATTACATATTACATCAATATAATAATAAATATATTATTTATTATTATTGTAAAATTTATTAGTATGTATAAACAATTTACACCTTATTTACATAAAAAGAAACATGTGTTTAAATAATATAATAAATGCATTTACAGATAATACTTTGGATTCTGGTAATAATTGTCGTATGGTTGCTTGTACGGTTCTTCAGTTGCCTTTGGTTTTGGGGCGAATGGATTTTTTGCTGCATCCGTGTTAAGTCTAAAAGTTAAAAAAAAATATACATATGATTAAGTATAGTATACCTTATAAGTTATAATATAGCCCTTCTGCCAGTTTTAAAAAGTAATTGGAATAAATTTAATATTTTTTTGAAATCGATGATAAAAAATGAAGAAAATATGCTCACTCGTAATAATATGTCGCTTTGCTACAGTCTACGTTGTACCACCAATCGCAGGTAAATTCTTTTTGATTGAACAAAGTGCCATTGGAGCACAAGAAAGACGCTCCTTGATGACCTTCACGACCGTCGTGACAGATATGGTAAGCCTAAAATATATAAAATGTTATTAATCTGATAGGTATTTGAAAAACTGAATGATGAGATCTTAGGGGGGGGGTGAATTTCACATCCACAGAGGTAATGATGTTCAACCCCTCCCATTATTTTATATTGTAATGATGTATAGTGGTGATAAAATACCCAAAGGGGAGCAATGTATAGCCATCAATATAAGACATTAAATAAAAGTTAGCGTCCAGTTCCATTATACGACAGATAAAAATTTGATTCACAACCATTAATATACCTATCTAGATACTTGTATTTATTTTAATTTAAAATTGTTCAGTATTTACTATTTACACAATCAGTGGCGCCGAAGTCTAAAATTTTACGTATGACATTAGACACCTCCACATCAAATTTTGACACCCTGCACCTATTTCTTATAATCACCTTACCATATACCAAGTATAGTTTTTATGTTGTCTATTAAACAAATGTTCATAAAATAACTATAGAATGACAAAGGTCACCCCTTGCCTACTAAAATCACCTATGACAATTGACAATTGTCATAGGTAAATATATATTTTCACGCCACTGTACACAACTGATCATTCTAATTATATTTTTTGCTCCTTACGACCTTACTGTACTCGTATAGTCGTATATTAAAATTTAATATGTCACTCGTATTTCGCGTAGATCAGTTCTGTCACGAAAAAACTACACACGCTGCACTTCGACGTAGAATGTAGATAATGATTTTTGCATGCAATTAGGAAACATTGATTTTAAGAACTAAGGAGTAAAATATAGTAATTTATCCAATTAAAAAGTTGAGATACCTACCTATGTACTTTTAAATATATTATTTTAGTACAAAAAAAATTACCATTGGTCTAACTTTTAATATGTTTTTGTATTTACTTTATAGTTTTTTTTACTATAAATGCCATCGATTAATTATGCTTAATTATAAGTACCTATAATTAGTACAATAAGCCATTAACAGTTATAAAAAGTACTATTAATATTTTAGTATTTTTTTGTAATATATTAAATATAGTACATTTTAAATAATTCTAATAAATAATTATCGATGAGCTATATTCGATAACGGATTGCACATGTAGGTATTAAATGTATATAATAGCCTATAATGTATAATATCTATGTTTAAAATGTGTTATGCTATAAATTTGTTGGGATGAAATTTCAACTAAATATTTTATAATAAAACCTCTTACGACTTATGGCACTAATTACAAAGTACAGATAGGTAGTATAATAGTAGCTAGTGTATAATGATTGTTTGTATCAGCGTTTTAATTAAATAGAAGGTATTAATATAGATAGATGGAATGATGGGTATATACTATATAGTTTAGATGTTGCGTACTTGCGTCATGTACCTACCCATAAGTCTATAACTCGCGTACTAAATGTAGCTGTTATAACTTAAAATAGTAATTCTTTTGTTAAGACGAATTTGTCTAGTCATTGGCTTAAATTAATATTTATTACTTATAATATATTTATATACCACGACGTATGATTACATAAAGTCAATATTTAAACATAACGAAGGAGAAGTTTAGAGAAAAAAAAGGCAATAATACGATTATTCCGAGGTTAAATTGTTTGATATACTTTCCTTTTCGGTACTTACTTAGAAGACGTTCTCTTATATTATTATCATAATAATATCAACAGGGCAATGCGTGACGATAAAAAGTTGCATTTCTTATTTCTCTACACTCTGCAGGACTATCTCTATAATATGT
The DNA here is from genome assembly GCA_008086715.1 of Sitobion miscanthi. Lineage (NCBI taxonomy): Eukaryota > Metazoa > Arthropoda > Insecta > Hemiptera > Aphididae > Sitobion > Sitobion miscanthi. The sequence goes on from CM017797.1 coordinate 40,547,839, forward strand.
TATTGCCAAATGTCAATTACCCAATATGAATAAATGTATAATTTATAATAATATAATGATATTGCCCATTGTGAGGCGGTTTTCTATAAGATGTGGGTCAAATGTAATTTTCGCATATCGAATAGGTACATATTATATTACGCGTATTTCTGTTTATAGGAATGAAGTAAGTTTCGTGGAATGAGTTATGACGTCTTCATACAAACGGGTTTTCGACAATTTTGCAATGAAACACATTGCTTATTAGTTTTTTTTTGTTAGTTAAACAAATCCGTTTTAATAGGTACCTACTATTACTACTATTCAATTATTGTATTATATTGAAATCATCGCACGAAATTGTAAGCGCGCAAGACAGTAATTAATGACATTACGTACATACATACCTATATACAATCTATTTGTAAATTGTATACCTAGTTGATCGTGGTGTAATTTAAATTGTAAGTACCTTCGACCTATACCATAGTCGTAAGTCGTTACTCGTCGAAATATTAAGTCAGATGTTCCCGTATATTTCACAATTAATAAGCCACTGTACCTGGCATCCGGTCTCCACATTGGCGTACATGCCTGGTGCGTACGGTACGTCTTTGCAATTGAAACTCGTCTCCGGCACCGCGTGGTAAATTGGGTAGTCTACTCCCGGTGTGCCTGGCACCTTACTCAGATCTTGGTGACTTTCGTCCTTGTAGTTCTGAGTGTATCCGTCGGAATAGCCGGAATACACTTGTCTCTGTGAGCAGAAAAATAATAACACGATCAGTACAATGTATACAAATTAGAAACTAGCATTACTGGCTACTGTGCGTCTGTGCAGTGTTATTTTCTAACCATCAACAAATTCTGTGTCGTGCAATTCCAATAAAATTGCCTATGAGTTTTCTCACTCCTCTTTGGAGTTTTACGGCGTTGTCAGCCGAATCCCATATTCAAAAAATTATTTTATATTATACTGACGTGAGTGTCTGTCGAGTGAAGAGTTGAAGGTTATCAGTATAATATGCAGATTATCTATGACTGCATATAAAGTGTAATCAAAACGAAGTACCGTAAAAAATGGCTGACCTATAAAATCGACATGTCTTACCCATGATGCAGCTTTTGTACTATATAATATATGCCATATGGGCACTTGACTGTATCTTTTGGTTTTATACTGTACTCGGTAGGTACATTTAACATTTTTAATTAACGACACGTGTGTCATGTGTATGTGAATTCACATATAAAGTATACTGAAAATCAACGTTGAGCTTAAAAAACATATAATCATGCCGATATAACATGTATCCAGGTGATATAATTAAACTAATTAATTACCTAAATTACCGAAAGCTATAGTATTAAATGTAAAATAACACGATACAGGTATATAAATGCGCGTTTTACCTGTTTCAGAGCTCCAGTGTTGCAGCTGCAGCATATCGCGACTACCGCTACAACGGCGATTATCGTTTTGAAAGACATATTTTTGATTCCGCACAGTGTTCAAAATATACGCGTACTTAAAAAGTGTACCTATTATACGGTAGGTGTCAAATTGTATCCTGCGATTTTCTGCTGTTGATTTTGTGTTGTGGCGTTCGATTATAATATTATTATACTATTTGTGTTCTCGGTGTGTACACGAAAAACGGCTGACACGACTGCGTCCATGTGCGCTCGTCAAGTCACGGTCCCGACGGAGAGACGTTCGTATATTATATCATCATGTGCACCTCCTAACCCAAGACTTATCCGACGCTGTTCTGCCGCTGCAGCAGCGGGAAAGGTCTTGCGACATGCGTTACGCGTGATGTAAACATCGGTGTCGGCCTCTGAAAAAAGGTGTATAATATGAGTTTGTGTGTGTGTGTGTGTGTGTTTGTCGTATGACCATGTACGGGTTTTTTTTTATTCCTTCGGCGATTGTTGTTACACACTATTATATACACCTATTTAATTTATTAAAATAATATTATTAGGTATATATAAATATATATATTTGGTTTAGTGATACGTACTACGTACACGTTTGACTGGGGTCGGGATGTCGTGCGTGTGAATCGAATACTTCTAACCAGGTATATAATATTATATTATATGCGATACGCCCATGATAATAATAATATATAGTATTATGAGATGAAATATAATTTTATATCATATTATTATATAACGCGTGACGTGCATATTATATATTATAATGTATGTTTAGAATATTGCGGCTGAGTATAGAAATAGAAGTATAGTTATAGACTACATCAATATACAAACATAGGTAGGTACATTAATCATTGCACAATACTTGATGGAACAATATTTACAAAATAATCTTAGTTAACTGGAAATATAGTTCAACTATACTAAGAATTAGATTAACTTTATTGTATAATTAAATAATCATATCTTTATAAGCTAAATCATACCTGTTTCAATGGAACTATTAAGGTAAGTGCTGGTATACTGGTATCTGCCTGTCCATCTAGGACTAAAATTATAGCTAGGTACTTTTGCCCGGTCTAAGACAAATGTAAATGGGGACAATTGTACGTAAAAAAAAATTAAATGATCAATCAATAAAAATATAAATTGGTACAACCTTTTTTTTTTTTTTCAGTTTATAACCGAAGTTTAAATCTAAGATTTTAAAATGTAATACAACATTCCTCATAAGTTTGTCTACTTTTATCAAAAAAAAAAAAATTGTCTATCAGATTAAATTTTTATGTTTGTTTGAAGTTCATATTTTTACAAGATTGGATATTCACTCGATTTCTCATGAAGCGATTTTGTTATTTTGTTGTAATTCAAAAACAAATAACTGTAGATACCTACATGAAAATTTCACTGAATATTTGTATTCTCATTTTCTATAAAATATCAAATTTTGAAAATATTTTTACTCTTTTTGAGCTGTTTACGAGCATTGTCAATTTTCAATTTTTTTGGTTTTTTTTCTATAATTGTCAATAAAATGTTATTTGTTGGGTTAAAAAGCCTGAAAATGTAATACAAAGCTCCTGATATATTGTTTAAAAGGCAGTTGAAAAATATTAAAATACATAGGCACAATTTTTTTTTATAAGCATTTAAGGTTAGAATTTTGACAAAATCATCAAATTTAAAATGTAATAATTATTTTGTAGTTAAACATTTATAAAATGTTCAACTTTTATAACTAAGGATTGAAAATTTAAAACAAGGTTCCACGTAAATAGGTTATATATAAATTACTTTATTCACTATAATATCATCAAATATACTTAGTAATATCAGAATATCTTCGCTCAGAATCGTTTTTCTTATACAATGATAATATATCATTGAATTCAAATTTAAAACCATTCATTGCAGTGACCCACTTGTAACCTACTGTACAGCAGAGCGACACCCACTTGCCCACCTTTTTTAGATATTATGTTATAAGACGAGCGAGGTGAACATCCAAAAGACAATATTATTTGCTGAATATTGAATACAATGGAAAATTATTGAATAGATGTTATCGTGTAAATTATACGATATACCTATTAAATTATTCCTTGAAAAATAATTAGGTAGGTGTTCTGATAAAAGAAAATGTGCATTATACCATTGTCCTATTCTGGGGTTTTATACCATCGTCCATCAGTGAAACATTTCGAAATAATGTTCAAAAAATACATTGTTTTTATTCTAGATTCTGAGTGGACCTATGAATGTATTTATTTTACTATAATGCATTTGTAATAATTGAATTTTCTTCCCATCTTATCTTGGAATTAAATTAAATGATCAGCTAAAACCATACGTGTTACCAAGGTATACAGTATAGTTTACCTGTATTAATGCTATTAGTTTTTTTTAATCTGATAAACTTACAATCAGTATTTTAAACACAATCTCTAAGTAAAATATAAGATAGTTAATAATTATTACATAATAAATAATAAAATTAACACGATGGTGAAGGAAACCATTCTTTGATAAATTATTTGAGGGCAGCATTTGATTAGTATTACATTTAAACTAAAAGTATTATATTTTTTTAAAAATATTATTGTCTATTGATCTCCGTATGGTAAATATTCAATATTACAATGATATAAACATTAAACATGTATATCATTAAGCATAACAAAGTGTTATTAGTGTTAAGCACGGTATATTATAATATAAGTGGTGTCGAGGTGTCTAAATTGATTAATGAATAATGAAATAAAAAAGTTATAAAATAATTTAAGCCTATTTTCGTGAATTCGTGACAAAACATGATGGTTTTAATCTATGATTTATCATAATTCCTCGAACAACTACTGATCAAGTAGTTGTAAATAAATCAAACTTCCAAAAAGTTAATAAAGACCGAATATCCAGAACTATTGGAATACTTACTACTGCTAAAATTACTGTATACCTGGTACAAATGAATAATTGTTAAACTTGTAATATATTATATATTATAGGCCATAGATAATTCCCATAGGAGCAATTTGTTGGGAGGGGGCTTAGAGGGGCTTAGCCCCACTAATATTAAAATTGCAAACGATGTTTGAAAAAATTATTTTCTAAGCTTTAAACAACTATTAGGTAATTAATTATTCCTCTGTTTTCCTATAGTATCTAGATATCGGAGCCACCCATAGAACATAATATCGTTGCGTCCGTTCGTTAGTTACCAGTTAATGGTTACGATTGTTGCGCTATTAATATAAGTATATAATTATTGTCCGCGGTTACAATTGTTTGTATATACCTATGTACTAATTAAGTTTTTATAACGGTTCTATTCAAAGTAAATTCATACTAGTCAATATTAAACAAATAGGTAACAGAATATAAAGATTACCAAATTCTTTTTTTAATATTGTACCTATATAAATGGGATTATATAGCTTGATGAGTTAAAATTAAATTTAAATTTAAAATACGTTTGGAAACCGGGAATTGAGCACGCTTTTTTAAAAATTTAAAATCAAAATTTAACAATAATAATTAATAAACTATAATATACATATTCCCGAGACAAAAGTTTATGAAGATCTTGTTTAAAATATATTACATTATTCGTTTCTATGTCAGGCAGTATATTATTTTTTTCTGTGTAATTGTTATACAATGAACATTATACGAATAATTCATTACAATATTCTAAAATTAATAACGTACTTTTCATAATATATATTATAATATATTATATTAAGATATTATATAATATATATCTATGAATATGTCGAATATCGCTGCACTTGCAGTACAGAATACATCGTCCGAAGTTGAGATTCGCTCTCCGTCCGCCGAATCTATCGCGACGTACCGAGTTTTTGACGAGCTAAGAAATGGCCCGACCCGCAAAATCATGTCTGCGAGTCGCGGTGATTTCGATGGTTCGGCGTCCTGCAGGCCGATATAGTTCAATGCCGAACATCGCGGTGCAGATTGCTTCTGTGGGTGATGCATCCGATATCAGGTATTCGGGTTGCCGCCTCGACGCAAGTGCCGACATCATCGACAGATCCACCGTCTGTCGGCTACTCGATGCAAACTGTTTCGGTCGAGGCAATAGTGACACATGTTGCCACTGAAGTCAAGATCGAGACGCCGCCCGCTGCAAGTTCGGCTCGAGCGGACGTGCAGCAGTCAAGCCGTGCAGATCTCGCGGATCCGTCGATACGCCGTTCTAGTTCGATGCCGAACATCGCAGTGCGGTTCACTTCGGCCGACATCGAGTACGTCCCGGTGCGAGTTTCGATCGTGACGTTAGAGTTTGAAAACAACCGAACTAAAGCTCATCGTACAAACAGCAGTGCACTCGAGTTTCCTGCTGGGCGCAAGCCTGTAATCCGCCGGTGTGATGCGACAGGGTCGGTATCAGGGGCGCCCGCAGAGAGGGGCCAGTGGGTGCTATTGCACCCACTGGGATTTTTTTAACGATCAAAAAAAATAAAATCTATAATAATGTAAATATATGACCACCTATATGTGTGTATAGCATAAATTTAATTTTGCACCCACTGAGCTTATTTTCTGCGGGCGCCCCTGGTCGGTATAACCGCCGCACAATGGTACAAATCTCTGCAGATATAGTTGGTCAAACTGGCAATTTACGTGTTGAATCATATTAATATCTATCAATACAATTACAATGTATATTAATTAAGAAGTAAATATAAATATTTCTTTTTTTGTATTATTATATGATACACGATTGACATTGCCCTTATCACGGAAACACACTTCATCAAATATACACATATCTTCATACCAAGGTACAAGGTAATTAAAGCTAATCACCCTGACAATACAGCGCATGGTGGTGTTTCAATATTTATTAAAAATTCAATCCACTTCCAACCACTTACCAATTTCTGTTACGATTATGTGCAATCGTGTACTATAATAATTAAACTAAATAACATACCCATTACTGTAGGTGCTTTTTATTTTCCTCCACGCCACAATATCTCGAATGCTACGTTTGCAGATAACTTCAATACAATTACAAATAATTTTATCATAGGTGGTGACTTTAATGCTTAACGCAATGCTCAAAAAACCCACGTGGCATAGTCTTACATAATTTTGTCAACACAAATAATTTCAATGTACTCTTTCCACCTGGCCCTACCTATTAGCCATCTTTCCCTACAAAAAAACCCGATATTTTAGATATATTTATCACCAAAATTCCGAGCAATTTACGTGGAGCCTTGTTTTAAATTGTCAATCCTTAGCTTTAAAAGTTGAACATTTTATAAATTTTTTACTACAAAATAATTATTAGATTATAAATTTTATAAATTTTGTCAAAATTTGAACTTTAAATGCTTATAAAAAAAAATTGTGCCGATGTATTTTTAATATTTTTCAACTGCTATTGTAACAATATATCAGGAGCCTTGTATTAAATATTCACGCTTTTTTACCTAACAAATAAATTTTATTGATATTTATAGAAAAAAAAACTAAAAAAAGGTGGGTAAGTGGATGTCGGTCTGCTGTAAATTAGGTTACAAGTGGGTCACTGTAATGGATGGTGTTAAATTTGAATTCAATGATATATAATATCATTGTATAAGAAAAACGATTCTGAGCGTAAATGGTCAGTCAGCCTATGATATTACCAAGTATATTTGATGATATTATTGTGCATAAAGTAATTTATATATAACCTATTTACGTGGAGCCTTGTTTTCAATTTTCAATCCTTAGCTATAAAAGTTAAACATTTTATAAATTTTTAACTACAAAATAATTATTAAATTATAAATTTTATAAATTTTGTCGAAATTTGAACTTTAAATGCTTATAAATAAAAACTGTGACTAAGGATTTTTAATTTTTTTCATTTGCCTTTGAAGCAATAACCTAGGAGCCTTCTATTAAATTTTCAAGCTTTTTTACTCAACAGATAAAATTTTATTGATATTTATAGAAAAAAAAACTAAAAAAATGGAAACTGACAATGTCCGTAAACAGCTCAAAATAAGTCAAAATATTTGGAAAATGTTATGGTGTATAGAAAATGAAAATATAAACAACCAGTAAAAATGCAATTTATCTACGGTCATTTGTTTTAAAGTTACAACAAAAACCAAATTCAATTTTGTGAAAAATCGATTTTGCGTAAAAAGACCCGTTTTTCCTTAATTTTTCTTTTGTTTTTCTTGGCGCTTTAGAAAATTACTGGGAATTTTAAATTTTGACCTCCCCAATGCACCAACGATATTCACTTTCCAATCGAAAAAGATACTGAAGTTGAAAATCGAAACATTATTTCGACTACTTATCGTGTACACAGACACAAAAAAAAAACCAAAAAAAAAAATATAAAAACACACATCATTGTAAAATCAATACATTCATCGTTCCACTCAGAATCCAAAAAACCAAAAGAATTGGAAACTAAATATGTCCAAAAACGAAGCTCAAAAATAAAAATATTTATTATAATTGGATGTCATTTTAGACCTGCGTATTTTATATTTGGTCAAAACAACCCAAAATAATTGTGTTAAAATCTGTGTAGCTTACCTACAACGGAGTTTAAGAAGGGGTAAATTCACGGGCATTTAATTTGTCACGGTTAATGCCTAATCATGAACTAGAGCCTATGCCCTATAGTAATATACAAAAAAAATATTTCCATGTTCCATACATTATTTAATATTTATACGCCTATACCTATATAGCACATATACTATATGTAATTATTAATTTGAATTCGCTGTAAGAATAGTGGGGAAAAAACGATTAAATATATCACGTTTCCCTTACAGCATTATATGCGAATATACCTATTATCATTAAATTATTTCCAGACTTATTGTTTAAATTTCGATTTCAACGAGAGCTGCGTGACCACGAGGTGCATATAATAGTTATATATAATACGCATAATGGGGTAATCCTCGGAAAGTGAAGGTTAAACGAGTGCTTATATATATATATTGATGTGTAATAGATATGCGTTGCCTTCAGTTTTCAGATATCGGATAATATGATCTATGATCTATGCAACTGTATACCTAAGTCTATCAGCCAACCTACTGTAATTATTATTATATTTGTTACCAATACCTGTTGCTCTCGTTCTCGTGTCACTATTACTTGAGCAGTTAAGTACAATATGATCGTGAAACCTTCGGGCTCTAGTGCCTACAATATTATTATATGGTCTAGACGCCTACTTTCACTGTATATAAGACTACGATAGGTATAATACGAAATAAGAATTAAACATTTCACACTCATATTTTATGAGTTAGGTAATATTTTCATCGCTTGCAAACTATAATAGTAAATTGTATCAATTTTACCCGTTTTCTATAAAAGTTAATATAATATTGTGCATCATTAATGATCGATGTTTTTGGATCGGATACTGCATTATATGACTATTGTCTATACATAGTTATCCTATACCACCGGGTTATATTACTTATTAATTAAAATTATTGCAAAAATATTGTCATGTACTGATATGTACTCATATCATAGGTATAATAATATGGTAAACGCCATACGGTTTACGGATACGTCACAATCTTGTCTGAGAATACCGAAGAAATCATTATTTAATATAAACGAACATAAATTTTATCGTAAACGATAATCTTATAATTGGCCGGTGACTTGTGCCAATTGTATCATTTGTATCACAACGTAGAGAAAATAATATCTTCTCTACGTTGAGATTTGTATGTCACTTAAGAGGATGTCATCGCAATATTTGTTTTCTCTCTCGGACCCACGCGAAATATAGATAAAACGCTTTCGCCTAAAATCGTTTTTTTATGAATTTTGAGTGATCTTAAAGTAAGATCAACTATTACAAAAATTATGAAGGGTAATATTTTTGAGGGTATGACATTGATTTTATATTTTGTCTATGTTGCGCGTGGGACAGATATGACAGAAAACAAATAGTGCGCTAACATCCTTATAACTATTAAACTATCAATATTACACATTTATACATTATATCGTTTAATAATATTATTAATTTACTTCATTAAGTAGGTGATTAGGGATGACGTACTGACGTGTCGTGTGTACATTAGCCGTTAGGTTATTTGGTTAGGACGTTAGGTTACTATATAAATTGCAAACATGTTGAGCAAATAATGAGGGTGCAATAGTATAATAGTAATAATAATAGTGCAGTAGACGTAGGTGTTAATGTGTTATATGTACATTTAAAATGGTCTCAAATATATTGGCGCCACTAGGGGGGCTAGGGGGGCTAGGGGGCTTAGCCCCCCACAAATATCCCTTATTGATTCAGATATAAGCCCCCTATGGGTTATTTTAAATAAATAGTTTTGTTAGCCCCCCAGAATTTTAACCCTAGTTTCGCCTATGCAGGTATTGCAATGTTTTATTCAGTACCGTGCTAACCATCAGTGGCACCCTAGGGCAATTAAATTTGGCGCCCCTAATCTCAGGTGTTCATAAGTGGGGAGGGGGCATTAGACATTTTCTTAAAGCCTCCCAAAAATTGAAACTATTCAAAATGTTATTATTATCTGGTCACTTCTCATTAGATTATTTATATTATAATAATTAATAATGAACAAGTAAAACAACTCAATTAATAAACAATGAATTTGGTTAGGAGGTAGTAAGAATAAATGAATAAAAACATGAATAACAACATTTTTTTATTATAGTTCTATAGTCAATAGTAGTGAATAATGATTTTATAAATAACTTCATGCAAATGTTTTTTTTCTAGCTTTAAGTTTTGAGAATTTTTTAACAAGACTTGTCCAACTGATATTCTTGACAATTTCATTTTCAATACATAATATTGATAATGCTGATGTTTTTTCATTTGATAATGATGACCGTAAATAGTTTTTGACTCTCTTCAAAACAGAAAAGGACCTTTCTCCACTTGCATTAGAACATGGCATACAAATAAATAATTTTAAAGCAATTTCAATATTAGGAAAAGTTGTGTTTAATGATGGATTATTATTAAGGTATTTTAACATTCCTTGCATGTTTTTGGTTTCGTTGGGAAAATGTATTATGTACTTTTTAAATTGAACAATTTCTTCAACAAATTCTACTTCTAAATCATTAACATAATACTCCACAAGCTTTAGTGCTTTTTTACGTAGTTCACTTGCTTCAATATTTTCCAAATCAGAAAAAAATCCGAATTTGTCACATAGCTTTGTATATGCTTCTTTTCTTTTATTTAGTTGAAGAATCAATGCATCCATTATAGGAATAAAAGTTTCATTCTTCATTTTGTCTGTATTAGAAAAAATAACTTCATCACTAGGCTCTTCATCAAAAAATATATTTCTGCGTTTAGTTCTAGTTTCCTCCCAAGAAAATTTATTTATGCTACTTATTTTTATCGCTTCACTTAAAAATATTTCAAAATTGTTTCTTTGCTCTTGGATATAACATACTAATGAATCATATAGAGAAACTACACATGACAAATCAATATTAATTAACTGGAGACTTTTAGATGTTTTGTCAAATCTTTCTAAAAGAGGCGTCCAAACAACTAAAAGAAAGACAAAATCTAATGATTTTATTTTATTGTAAATTGATTTGGCTTCATGTTTAACTGCATTTCGTTGATTTGAATCATTATATAACATCTCTAAAGCAGCGAGAATTCCAACATATCCATTTTTAATTGATTTACAAACTGAGTGCCGTGATGACCAACGAGTAGGACATAAGTTTTTTAGAAGTTGAGCATTAGGAATTTTATCTAACTCTTTTGATAAAATATTCCACCTCGAGGTAGACGCAGAAAAAAAAGTATATAACTTTTGAGCTCTCAAAAAGAATGTATTTCCCATGCTGGTTAGTTCTGCAGCAAATGTTCCGACTAAATTTAAAGAATGGGCTGAACATGGTACAAATTCTGCTGTACTTGACATTTGCTTAATCCTTGCTTGTAAGCCATTATAGATGCCCGACATATTACTAGCGTTATCAAACGACTGACCTCTGCAATTTATCATATCAATGTCCAAGTTTTTAAACATTTTCAATAATTCCAATTCCATTTCTTTTGCTTTGTGACCAACTGAAGGAAGAAACCTATAAATCTCTCTACAGGTAAACCATCTTTGTAAATGTATCGTACTGCCACAGTTAATTGGTCTACCTTTGTAACATCTGGTGTTGAGTCTACAATTATTGAAAAGTATTTGCCAATTTTTATTTCTTTAACAATACATTGTAACACAGTTTTACTCATAAGGTCAATAAATTCATCACATATTCTACTTGATAAATAAGATACATTTCCACGACCTCTATTAGAGTATTTATCAATGTGATTAGCGAGAAATGGATCAAACTTTGATAGGAGTTCGAGACAGCCTAGATAATTGCCATTAAATTTGGAACCAATTGTTTCATTGTCTCCTCTAAATGCTAGACCTCTAGTAGCTAAAAATGATATTGTTTCAATTAATCGATGAAGTAATTTTGTCCAATACTTTTCTTCTTTATTAATTTCTATTTTAAGAGATTTGTCTATACAGTATTGGTTATCAAGCTGCCTAGAATGCCATATACGGACTGATTCAGTATGCTTAATACATTTTTCATGGTTATTAACATCCAATAAACAATTTTTCCAATCAATATACCCAGATCCTGGACGACTAAATTTAGTTTTTCTCTGAGCAAAAAGTAAACAATAGAAACAAAATAGGGAATTTTGAGAATGAGAGTATAAAAGCCAATTACGATGTTTGAATTCACCATTTAGTAATTTTCTGAAAAATGCTTCACGTGGCAATTTCCTATTATATTTACCAATTCTTCGGAAAGTTTTGTTAAATTGTATGTCTACCAAATTTGTCGTTATTTGATTTTTAGAATAATACTCAAATTCTGATTCATTCAAAATCCATTTGGCTGGATCATTACTAAACCAGCAATCATATTGAACATTTGTATCTTTTACGTTACATTTAACCTAAAATTAAAAAATATATATAAGTACCTACTTAATTTTAGTATTAAATATATTAAGAATTTACACAATGAAATTTTTTAAAAAATGGCTAATACTTTTATATTAAAAAATATAAATTATATAATACAGCTAACAATTATGCTGAGAGTATTTAAAATGTTATACAAAGGTCACAACTAATTAATAGTTTTTAGTTTTAAAATTAATTGAATAGGTATGTCAAATTTGTTGGTAATAATTTTTTTATACTTACAGTTTCAAGTGTTCAACATTGTTTGTTTCTATATTCTTTATTTTACGGTTCTGACTAGCTTCTTTTTATCAAAATCTATACTAGTAGGCACAATCCTTACACAAATTTTATCTTTGACTTGATTTGACATGGTTTCATTCTAAAATTAATTCTAAATTAAATTTAAATCCTAAAGGGTACTACAAAGTTATAAGAGCAAAAAATAAAATAAATTTTAAGAGCATTTTTTTCTTTTGTGATTTTTTTTTTTTGGTGTTAACTGTTTATACTCTTTATAAAATTATATAAGTCCATATTCTTGATATAAATTATTTTATTGTTTTGACTTACTTCCTTTTTACCATCAACATTTACAACAGGCATATTCCTCGCATTAATCTGGTCTTTGACTTGAACTTGTAGCAATTTGTTGGTTTCATCCTAAATAAATAATAAGTAGGTACATATCAAAATCAAAAAATAGTAAATAATACCTAAACTTTTATTTGATACTTACAGTATAACAATTATTACTACCGTCCACATTCATGTCATCATTAGTTTTATAATTATGAATCTCTTCTTTTTTTCCATCTACTTGAGTATCTGTTACAATCTTATTATGAACTTCATTAGGCTAAATCAATTAAAATTAAATATTAACAGACAAACAAACATTTATTTTAATCAAGATTAACCACATGTTCTAGTAAATATTTTAAGTCACTTGTGGCCTTGCACAATTGTTATTATTATTAGTATTATTCTAAACTAATATAAAAGCATCAAAAGAGATTCAGCCCTCCCAAAACCACAAACACTATTCCCTAAGAATTAAAATGTACACTTACCTTTATTTTAAAATAAGTATCTAATTTTGTAGTTTTTTTGATTAAATTTTCTCTCTTTCTTTTTTTGCTTTCGAAATTTTTCTGTACTGAAAACCACTTAAACGTTTACGTTTATTTGCATCAGACATTTTAAAAAATAATATGAAAATCCACTTGAATAAAATAAAATAACTCAATGTAAATAAACTAGGTAAAAATTGTAATAAACTCTAAAGTCTTCGTTGTGCGTAGGTACTAGGTACAATTGTCACTTTTCGTCGTTTGATGAAATACTGAATATTGAATAATATAAAAATATAGCGACATGACAGTGCGTGCAAGACCATTTACGATTACCATTATATTATTAATATTTAATATTATATTATGTTATTATCATATCGATTATTCAATAACAATAAATTTTCCGAAAAATGGTTAAAAATAGCTTGTTAATTACCCGATCAGTCGCCTGCCCCCCGCCGCCATCCATAGGTCAACAAGCCAGTGTAGGCACACACCAGTCTATAATTATAAATTATAATTTACAACACTTTTTCATAGATAAAATATTTTATTTTAAAATAGATAGTAGATAATAGATATTTTAATTGTTGTGACCGTGACGAATTTGGAGTATAAACTAATGGGAAAGATTTTTGCCGCCTTATAAAATATAGCTACTTTTGCCGCCCTGGGGCACTTGCCCTAATTGCCCCCCCCTTTGCACGGCTCTGGTTTTATTACTAACTTTATTAGTGCTTATAAACATTTCATTGTAATTATAGTATACACTATACAGTACAGTAATTTGAATATTATTAACTGTAGAGACTTACAATTTTAACCAAATATATTCAAATTAGCAATTACAAAACATGATTAAATTATCAAAACATTTTGGATATTTTTGAGCTATTTATAAATGTATGATAATGATATTTGTCGACTTTTTTATTTTATTTTCGATGTATCCTTAGGAACCTTCTTTGTTACTCGATCAAAACTTAAAAACTTAATAATTCAATACTGCTGAGTTCCTAGTGAGTTTTTCTTATATCGGTTACAAAAAAAACCGAAAATATTAGTTACTACATTTTCACACACCAAAAATTAATTTTACTTTTTTAGTTTATTTAGTATCAATTACTAAATTTAATTATATTTAATTAAAATAGGCATATGTACCCAATTTGGCAATTCTTATCTATAGACTATTGCTTAACTTTCTTATTTACTCACTAACTGTGTAGATAAAGTAAGACAATAAAAATAAAATTTTAGAAATATAATAAATATTAAATTTATTTATTACCTACCGCATTATTACATTATTATGAAAAAAAATTTAATTGCATTAACATTCTATATAAATCACTAGATTTATCTCTACTTACAGACCATAATAGACATTATTATTTATCATTTACGAAAAATTGTATACCTATATAGTTAAAACTTAAAACGCATCGAATTACTTTATTTTTTAAATTGATGTTTTATTTGTAAGACCGTAATAGTAATTTATAATAACAATATTAATAATTTATAATCCATTGTAATACAAAAAAAAACATAATGTACCTAGTTGTGTCATATAAAATACATACTCTTATGAATTTAATAAGTTTTTCACTACTGCAGCCGATGGTTGAAAATGTGATTGTATTGTTGATCCACTGGCCACGATGGTCATTTCAGCTATCTACAGTATACACGAATGCGATAAAAACATTATTATTTTATTTTTATGTGTTAAATAGGTACGAGGTACCTATCCCTCAATTTAATCTTAATTATTTTAGTAAATCAGCTTAGTGTCTTTGTGATAATATGCAATGGCTAATGAGCAATGAGTAACAGCTTAATATATAGGTAACAGTATAGGTCACTACATTATAATTTATAAAGCGTTAAACTATGTATAGGTACTTAAGTAATGTAAACATTATGATTTATGAATATTCATAAACGTATACGCGTTATGCATATGCGTTGTTAGTTTGCGATTATCAAAACTGATATTGTGCCGTTGTTTTGTTGATACATAAAAATCATTTTTTGTCACTAATTAGATATTAAATATTATCATCGTTAATTATAAGTACCTATATATTTGAATAATGTAGCCAATGTAAATACCTAACAAAATAACTTACAAGTACAGTTGGAGGAGTGGCTAAAGTTGTAATAATTGCGTTAGCAACATCTTCAGTTTTAAGTATTTTTATGTCATTTATTTGAACTGTTGAATTTGGTTCTCTACTACGTTCAAGAATACCTAATAAAAGGTCTGTTGAAACTGCTCCTGGACTAATGCTCTAAAATATATAATATTATGTACCATATTATGCATGGCTGTAAAATGAACATAGGATTGTTTGTAATTTGTACATACTGACACTTTGATTTTTGACCCTACTAACTGTAGTTCGTGACGAAGTCCCTCGCATAAGACTCTGACCACGTGTTTTGAAGCATTGTACATTTTCATGGCAAAGTATGGTGTTATATTATGACCAATAACACTAGATTATATAGGTATGAAAGTTATATAAAATTATAAAATAATAAACAATGATTCATTATTATCTTTTTAGCTTGGAAATATTTTTTATAGACATTTTTTTTTATACTTAATAATTTTGTAATTATTTTGTGCACACTTAAATGTTAATCAAGTCATAATTAATTAATAAATTATAATTTTGAACATTAGCTATTACCATTTACCTGTTCACTTGAATAATATGACCATCGATTTTATTTCTTGACATTGATTGATAAGCTTCCCTTGAGCACACATTTAATGCCAACACATTTAAATTCATCATATCTTGCCAATCTTCCAGTTTTCCATCTTATTAAATCAATTAATAATGTAAAATGTATAATAAAAAGAAACCAATTGATTATAAATATAATATATTTTTTCTCACTTAGAAGACTTGATAGTTTTGCGGTTCCAGCATTATTGATTAAAATACTAACACCTCCTAGTGTAGAATCGACCCAAGAAAATACATTTTTCACTGCTTGTTCGTCTGTCACATCGCAAACTTTTGGGTGAACAGTACCATGATTATTTTCTTTTCCATTAAGTGATTCTGCTAGTTCCTTCAATAAATTTTATAAAACTACTTGTAAATTTAAATAATTTCCAGGTGTATTGTTGGTAAACTATAGTAAATTACGATAAATATTTAAATATTTATATTGTATTAGTTTTAAATACGATTTTGAACAAAAAAATAATTTGTCTATACCTATTTGAAATGAAATTTATATGTTTTTACTTTTTTTCATAGGATTTGTTACCGAAAATATTGTTAGTAAACATATTTGCAATATATCTCTAAATTTTAAAGCCAAAAGTCATAACCAAGTTTCGGAACTCGTAGCTTTTGATAATTTTCTTGGCTTGACTTAAAATCTATAAGAGTTCTATGGAAATTGATTTATTGATATCATGTTAGTAATTTAGTATTTATGTTACTATACGATTTTAAAGTGCATGTTTTTGCTTATTTTGATTGTTTTTATGCATTTTACTTATTTTTTTTGTTCTTTCAAGTAGTTTGAATGAAATGTATGAAAGTATGTATTCAAAATGTCAACCGTTTTTACTGCTTTGTATGTATATGATTCATTATATTATCTATATTATATGCCTAATGGTATATGTTCTGTAGTCCGTACGTCTATATAACTACAAATATTTATATTGTTATACAGTGGCGGCGCGAAATTGTGGAGGCTTTGAAGCATATTGTATACTTTAAATATTTTTACCACCGCACCCTTCATTGAACCAAAATTAGGGGCCATTAATAATTATTAATTACTAATTGTATATATATATATATAGATATTTATACACCCACCCACCCATTTCAGACATGAAGCAATTGCTTCAAATAATCCTATATTCCGCTGCCACTGTCAACTAATATAAGTTGCATTCACATTTTTATCATTCACCTATCACCTTGTTCTTATTATTTAGAAATTATCCTATAAAATATTATAATTTAAATTTAAATCCAGATTTTAAAAAATGTATGTTTGTGAATACTTAAGAAAAATAACCTGAAGTTTAACTTCTCTTCTAGCGAGCGCTACAACATGAACGCCGTATTTCACCAACTTGACAACGATTGCCTCACCGATTCCTGCACTGGCACCAGTTACTATCGCTACTTTGCCTTTCCACTGTTCCATAACTAAAACACTTTTAAACAAATTACTTATACATTTATGTAGACATACAGTATAAACACTCAACGGCTACATGTAGGTACAGTACAGTTGAGGTATACTACCTATGTAATATATTATAGGACAAAGGTAGCCTGCAGGTATGTACTTATAATGTGGAAGTCGTATCTACAACTAACACAACAATTAAAAGTAGGTACCTACCTATTGTCAATTTACTATTTCGTTAAAGTCATCTTTATAAGGTTATCTATATTATAACTCCATATTAATGTATTAAAGGATTTAGTTTATTTAGATAATTTCCCGCAAAACAATTAGATATATGTAAGCATTAAGCACACACTTACCTACCTATATTTGTATAATTTGTTATATGAAGAAGTATCAAATAGTTATTAATCTTATCGGCCATGTGAAGTACACAGATATACAGAAACTAAAGGTAAATAATAATAAGATCGGATGTACATAATATAATAATAAGTATAATGATTCGATGCACAATAATGTTACGAGGCGTAATATAAATCAACGACTGTATATCGGCTACAGTAGTCGATACACTACACATGACATATCACAATCACATATTATATACATATACGCTACAGTATTGTAAAAATGTATACTCAGCGTCTGCTGTACTACAGTGTGAATAGATTACTTATACACTACATGATAAATGGTTTTTTGTTTATAAATCCAATAGGCTATAACTTAAAATAATACAATATTACAGTTAAATACCTACGTCCTACATTATATAAAACACTATTTTTTGTAATACATCTCAGTAGATATTCTTATTTGATTTAATTGTATATTGAAATTCTTGTTTTTAATATCTCATTTAAATATTTGGAACTTGACTAATGTTTTGTTTGATATCCATCTTGTTAATAATATATGTGATGGAAGCGCTTAGTGGGATGTGCTTAGGTACCTACCGAAAAATGTATTGTATGGTCGCGTGGTAGATATCCAATAAGTATCTGGAAAAATATAAGGTAGTACTAGATAAGGTAAGTTTATTTCCAATTTAATTTTAAATTTATTTGTAAATAATCATAAATTCAACAAATCCTAGTTAGTTAAAGGGACTTTACAGTGACATTTGTTCTCTCCGTCTTACAAGTACTGAAGCACGTAACATAGCAAATTTTACACTCAGAAGATCACGTTTAGTTCCGTTAGTTTAAAAATTAGAGTGAATTTACCTCTTATACAATTTAAAGGCAAGACTATTATCTAGGTAATAACATAGGTTTTTTTATTATAATTTAATTTTGAAGTGAGTTATGACTCATGAGTACCTATTAAAAAATCTTAAATTGTTTGTACATCTTAAAATACTCATAACTCGCTTTAAAATATAATAAAAAGCATGTCATTGCTTGGATAATAATCTTACCTTACCGTTTCCCTGCAGCGTCAAACAATGGAACTGCACGGTATTAGTCAATACAATGTGGAGATGTGTACTACGCAACATATTTCTCAAATACTAGAATTAGTCCTGACTCCTGGATAATTGAATTAAGTTTATGCTATATATATATTATATGCTTTGTTGTTACTTATTAGTGAGTATCGATCTCAACGATAGTCTTGATTCTAATGTAAGGCATTTTATCTTAATATTTTATTTAACTCAATTTATTATAATTTATATATTCTAATAAAATATACTTCTATAATTATATCTATTATAATTGTTGTATACTATTATAATCACTGTGATATTAGGGCTTGCTTGATACGATCGCGAGAGCTTATTGGGATTGGAGTCCAATGGCTAAACCAAATTCAGGAATTTCGGCCCTGTTAAATCGTATATTATGTCGTTTCTGGAACAATATAATGTTGTCCAGGTCGGGTACATCGTATTTTTGTCCACGAAAAGCATTTATCGGAAGAGCCCACGCTCCACGGCACATGCTCATTTGTTGATAATTGATCATGATTTGCACAACAGATCTTAAGTTTAAGAAATTATATCATCTGGAATCTTGGGATCAATATTACAGAATAGGTTTCTATACTGTGCCAAGACACTGTTACTAAATTCAAAATTGCCCCTAATAAATGTTGTAAATGCAACTTAATATAACTGGTATCAACCGGTCTCTTATCAGTGGTATAGAAGATAACTATAAAAAAATAGCCGAAGTTAACAGTTGTCAGTCTGTTATCTTCACAAATTATAGGGCACAGACAACAGACGGCCAGAGCCATGAGACATTCATATTACTGATTGATTATAATATAGATTGAATTAGATTCCTATGTTAACTAAAAACTACAGTAGGTAAAGTACCTACGTTAGCGGCAGTAAAAATTACTGTTCATTTGGAGAACATTTCATAAAAACTATGGAGAAAACCAAACGACCATTAAACGAAGATGAAACGGACAAGCAAGAGTTATCATTGCCACAAAAAAAGTACTATAGGCAAAGAGCTCATTCAAATCCTATTGCCGATCACGATTTTGATTAGTAAATATAATTTTATTATTTGAGTATACTTGTATACAATTATTTCAGTAATAATTAATAATATTTCTTTTTTAAACAGTCCCAGTTGTCCAGAGGCTTATGATTGGTCAACACTATACCCTGGTGTAACTAACACAGAGTCCAACATTTATAACAAGCGTGTTGAAATGTTGGACATTGGATGTGGCTATGGTGGTCTCTTAGGTAATTACTTATCAGTTTAATCAATTGAAACATTTATTAAATTTTTTTTGAATAATAATTTAGTTACTCTGTCGCCTATGTTTCCGGATTCGATGATCCTCGGGATGGAGATAAGAGTAAAAGTATCTCAATATGTCATCGAGAGAATTAAAGCACTTAGGGCCAATCAACCCGATTGCTACAATAATATAGCATGTATAAGAACTAATGCAATCAAATACTTACCAAATTTTTTTAAAAAAGGCCAAGTCAGTTGATTGAGATCATATGATAATTGCTGTACTAAAATATTAATTTTTTAGATAAAAAAGATGTTTTTTCTTTACCCAGACCCCCATTTCAAAAAATCCAAACACAAGTGGAGAATCATCAATGACACTACATTGTCTGAGTACGCTTATGTGTTGGCTGAGGAAGTATGGTTTGTCATTAATTTGCTTGAATTCTTTATGTTTAAACATAATTGTCATCACTTTTAGGCACTGGTCTATACAGTTACCGATGTGAAAGATTTGCATGAATGGATGGTTCAGCATTTCTCTGAACATGGTCTATTTAAACGTGTAGAAGATGGCGACTTGGTAATTTTGTTAGTTAACATTTGTAACTATATGACTATTTAACTAAATTTTTTGTGCAGAAGGATGATCCTGTTGTTGATAAACTGTATGCAAGTTCAGAAGAAGGAAAAAAAGTGACAAGAAATAATGGAGACAAGTTTTTAGCTGTTTTTATGAGAATTAAGGATCCAAATTTATAGTATACATTATACAGCATCATATATCAAAAAATAAAATAAGAGATTGAATCCATGTCTTTATTATAGTTTTGGAATAAAAATTATTTTCAACAAGAATAGACTACTCTATTCAAAATAAGAACAGACCGCATTACAACTGAGTTTGGCGTTGCCACACCACCTGGTGGTCGATTTGATAATTATTCAATAATAGTGAATATTTGTGGAGACAGCCATAATGGGGATGGATGCACGAACAACGACGTGATTTGTTTATCACATGGTCTGTTCTTATTCTGAATAAAGCATAGTTACACAATATCAAACTTACTATAAACTAGTGATGGGAATAGTTGAATTATTAGTAATCAAATGATAAGTGGTTAAAATAAGTATAATCTAATAATTTATAAATCAGTACTCGAAATATGAATAATCAAATGACTGAATGATTCATTTGAATTAATTAAAATTAAAATTTATTGAACTGGTTGTATAAATAATTGAATGATGATCTATTTTTGTGAAATTTCTTTTCAATGCAGATACAGTCAAACCTATTAACAGATTTTAATAGCTTATACTACATATATAATATTTATAGGCGTATAGCCAGGATTTTTTAAAAGGGATTGTTTTAATTGATTATTTAAACACAACTTGGGTAGTTTGGTGAAGGTGTGGGTTGTTCACACATCTATAGAATTCTTCTATTATCTTTATCTATGAGTGATTTAATTAATTTGATTTTAATACATGATAATATGTCTGTAACTGTTATTATTTATATTAACTGTCAAAATCAATAGATAATTCCCATCACTACTATTATTATTTTCTTGGCAGTACAATTAATGTGTCATTTATGTGAACATAAAGTTTTAGCAAGAAGGAAATAGTTATTAGTGCAAGTATAATATGTATTATACATTGTGTGCATACCACATACTAATAACATTTATGTTTGTTAGCTACGGGTATGCTTTTGCTGTGTTGTAAAGCCACGGCCCTGTGTCCAAGTTACCTCCCGAGGTTCTTTCTAAATGTAAACGAGTACACACATTTTTTCAGGACAACTATTTTTTGCCCAAACAATGAATGCATTAAAAATTGATTATTTTAATTTCAAATACACTAATATAATAGAAAAAAATAATACTATAGGAAATCAGTCAAGCTGAATAAGTCATAAAGTTTACTCAGAGTGAATTTCCTTATTTTTTTTCTTCATCATCTCTAATATAAAAATTTCAATCTATTAATCATTAGATTCATTAAACTTCGGTAAATTTCATAAGTTACAGATTCTGGGAAACTAACGCGAGGGCCGAAGAATACATTGTATATAGGCAAAAATTTTATTTTTTTATTAAAATAATATACAAAGAATTCTGCCTAATATGGGCAAAATGGTCTGGTCCCAATTCTAATGTATACAACTAATTTCAGCTTATATGGCCAACCAAATATGTGGGGAAATGAGTTTGGTTCCATATTAAGCAAAATCCACTGTATTTAAATCAAATGTTTAGAAAATAAAGGACTCAAATTCATAATAAACAATATCCTATATAATAAAATAAAATCTTTGTATCTTTTTTTTTAAAATATAATTTTAGGTATACTAACATTTTTAAGGAAGTGCAGTACTAACAAGTTATCCAATATCCAACAAACTGCTTTTTTTATTTTCTTAAACTTATCCGTCGTCACTTTCTTCACTTTTCAGTCTGAACAAAAATTAAATAGTAATTAATTAATACAAGTAATCAATGTAATATACAGTGTGATCTTGATATTAGGTACCACTGAATATCTCAGATGGGTGACT
Source organism: Sitobion miscanthi (assembly GCA_008086715.1). Lineage (NCBI taxonomy): Eukaryota > Metazoa > Arthropoda > Insecta > Hemiptera > Aphididae > Sitobion > Sitobion miscanthi. The sequence continues at coordinate 40,570,823 of CM017797.1, forward strand.
TTGTATTGAAATAGGGTTTTCGATAGGTGATAGGGAGCACTTAAATACATATTTTCAGACCAGTTTCAAATTTTTAGCTCACTCGATACGCGCATGCGCATACGACTTACTTTTTTTTGGCAACACCAGTTTTTCCGCAGATTCGGGTAGTTTTTTTTTTTAATATTTATTGTATAAAAAGTTTTTTTCTATTTTCAAAACTGACCAAGTTAGAGTAAGTCAAAAATTGGATTTATGCATAATTCGTGTTTAATGATATTTTCATTTATAACCACTGGTAATAATAAAATAAGTGCCAATTAAATGTTTAATTTATTTTGTCTGTTTTCAAATAATAATTTAATAATACTGTATTGGTTACAAGATTAAATATCTTCAGTATGTGATAATTTTTGTTTAGTAAACTGCTATAGTTGGATTACAATTTTAACTATTTTTATAGTTTAATTTAATTTAATTTTAAAATAGCTCTAATTACGATAAGATAAGCAGGTTATGTAATTATTAAGGTATTTAAATAAAAGTATCTATTCATTAGTTTGATGAAAAATATAATTTTTTCTTTTATTCTATTGATGTGGAGCACCAGCCCAAAGTGCAATCATTGTTAGACATTTAAATAAAATATTTCCGAATCGATGGATTGGTACTAATGGCGTTGTTCCTTGGCCTGCACGATCCCCAGATTTAACGCCATTGGATTTTTTTTATGGGGATATTTGAAGACTGCGGTTTATGCAGATAAACCTGTCAATCTTCAAGACTTAAAACACAAAATAAAAACAACATGTGATATTTTAAGTGAGAACCAAATCGAGGCGGCAACTTCGAACAATTTATTCGATAAATGTATTTAATTCATTTTATTTCTATTATAATATTACTATTACTATTATCATTATAAGTTATAACTATTTTGCTATACATTTAATAAATACAGTTGACAAAATATTATACACTAAAAATAATGTTTAATTAGTACACTCTTATTTTATTATTTCCAATGGTTATAAATAAAAATATCATTAAACACGAATGATGCACAAATCCAATTTTTGATTTACTCTAACTTGGGCGGTTTTGAAAATAGAAAAAAACTTTTTGTACAATAAATCAATATTTGATATAATAGTTCAATAAAAAATCTATAAAGTTTAATATTATTCATAATAATGTTTAATATCAATAATTAACTTTCTTATTTTTTTTATTGGAAATAATACCTACTTTTAGACTTTTGATTTATTAATTATAAGACTTATTTTAGCACTTCTCCAAGAAACAGATGCTGGGAACATTAAATGAGGGGACACCTAGGGTTGACGGTATTGAAATTGGATACCGCTCTGCCGCTACATACTGGAAAAACTCAATCCTAGATGGCTAGATATATGTCAGGCACTCAGGCAGCATATTTTTTTATTTATAAGGTAGTGAATCACGTTGGAGAAAAATGAGTACTTACACGCAGTGGCGGATCTAGGATTTTTTATGGGGGTGCTAAAGTTATGGTTTCGTATTCTCCATATATAGGTACTGATGGCAAGACTTTTTTTAGTCCTCAAAATGAATGTGTCTAATATTTCAACTTTAAAAACAATATTATTTAATATGAAATAAATCAACTCTAGCTACCCCTTGCATTTTTTTTTTTTTGAGACATACGTATTTCAACGAGTTAAGAACGCTGGTGCAAACATACATTTTGGAAATCATTATTTTGGAAGTTATATATTCTTCCAGAGTTTGGGATTTTACGTATTTACAAGCATACGCGCAACACTGTACTTTACTGTCGCGCCCAGCGCCTATAACCAATTTTGAATTTTTTTCTCACGCATTTTAACAAGTTTAAAATGATGGTGAAATCAGTGGTATATTTGTGTTTTACCGGACATTCTTTTTTCAATTTGTCTAAGTAACATACTTAAGCATGCTGAAAACTATAGTGAAATCAGAATTTGCCGGTCGAAATTAGTTATGAAGTTTTAGCTGTTTTCGATTTCAATTGTCCGAGTGACCTGCACAGCGAGCAAGTGACCACGTCGGGTGTATATGAAAATTCTATAAATTCAAATTAGGTAAAACTAAGTCTGACTCCATCGTTTTCGCATGTTTAACTGTAGTCTATACACAGTCACATAGGTACGTTAAAAAAAAAAATCAAATTTGTTATAGACGCTGCGCGCGACAGTGTTGTGCTTGTGCGCATGCATATAAACGTAAAATCGCAAACTGTGGAAGGATTCAGGGATGTAATACTTCCAAAATGATTATTCCCACAAATTATTTTTTTTACCTTCGTTCTTAACTTTTTGAAATACGTACCTATATATATATTTGTTTTAAAAAAAAATAATTCTAGGTAGCTAAAGTGAATTTATTTGTTCCTCAATAGTCAATATATTGTTTAGGGCAGTGTTAGGGAAAAACTACTTATGAGTTTTTCTTTTTGGTACCAATTTTGTTTAGAAATGTCCCCAGCCTACTGAAAAATACAATATACATGTTGTGTAGAGTATTTATTTTCTAGTAAGCAACATGCCAAGGGGAGTGCTATAGCACCTCCTCTGGATCCGCTCTGGCTTACATAGTTACATGATAAAAATTATCACTCGTATTCCCTTTTATTTGTTTAAAGTTCAAACAATATCATCTTTGAACATTGTATTTATTTAATTTATCCTTACAAAGAGGCAATTTTAAAGAATAACAATAATAATTCAATAAATATGAAAATAATAGATTTGTATTAAAGAATTAAATATGGAAAGCATTAGTTAAATTTGTCAATAGACATTATAAACATATTAATGAATTGTAATTCATGTAACTAATTGATTTATAAATTAAACAATAATCTCAAACTTATTGTCTTGTAAAATAATAAATAAATATGAGAAAAAAAATACTTGCCTTTTTAATTAACAATAAATATGGCCATAATGGTACATATTTTTTTTGAGGTATGTAATAGGGCTGTGAGTCTATTGCAGGAACGACCTTAAAAAATGCACTGTAAAACCTTGAAAAATGCACAAGCAAATCAAAATTTAAAATGTTTAAAGATCTATTATATTGCATCAAGAAAAACTATATTTTCAATTATTTTTATTTGTATACAAAAGTGAATAAGACAAAAATTTAAAAATAATTCATAAGATGTACCCATGTAATAATGTTTGTTAAAGGGAGTTGTAAAAAAATAAAAAACCTAAAAATGAAAAAAATGTCATAAAATGCAAAACAAAAAATTCAAAATTGAATTCATTGATACAATGATACCTAATTAAAATTTCAAAATTTGTGTTGGGAAAGCTGTTTTACTTTACAATTAGCTTAACTTGGGAGAGGTGCCATTGGTCTTTTTGATCAAAGTATTTTTATCTAGGTTATTCTTTATGGTATATTACTCAAAACCATTGGTTTCCATTAACTTTCATATACGTGTATCCTCTGTTTTATGCGGTATTTGATATTAACAGTTAATTATATTTGTTTCAATTTACATTTTTACTAAAAGTTGGTCATTGGTTCCATCAGTTTTAAAGACAAATAAAAATTATAAAAATTATTATTCCATAGTTTGTTAAGTATTATTTCTTTTTTTGTTTGTCTAGGAGCATAATGCACCTTTACCGGGCTTTACATACAAAAATGTGCTGTATAAAAATATAATATGTACATGATAAAATCATGTACGTTAATAAAGTTATTAAACTTTTTGTAGTTTGAAAAATAATTTCTAATATGTCAGTCAGTAGCGCCAAAGAAGTTAAAAAATACTCCGGCAGACTATGAAAATACCACTTATCCCTAGAAAATTTCAAGCAGCACAACCACCCTAAGTCTAAACCACGGTCCATGGCAACAACCACCAATCAAAATATATTTTACAGGCCCAACATATACCCCGTGTTTGTCAAAAAAACCAATAACACCCCTCATTATATATTTTAACATGACACCTCTACCACATTAAAAGAAGTATCATCTTACTTTGTATCATATTATTTATCTAAATTATGTTACATCTTAATTCCTAGCAATCTCCTACAAACACAAAGCTCTAGTCATAACATAAACAAAAATGTTATCAATAATTTAAAGTTCATATTTACAGTAAACATTAATTAAATGTAATTGGAATGCTTATACTTTTATATACTTAATAATATAAAAACTGTAACTCGAGATTCTTAATATCAATTTTAAACCAGGGTTTCGAGTTATTCATTATTATGAGATCAAAAAACAACAGAATATAAATTACAGTATATAATCTACATTATAATGTACAATAAAGTGATATTTAATTTAAAATTAAAAAAAAAAAAAACTAAAATTGATAACATTTAACCAAATGTACTAAAAAATATATCTAAATTAAATTAAGCATTTGCATCAAATATTTAAAAAAAAAAAATTAGGGTCCAAAATATTTACAGTAAAAAAAAATATCAAACCACTAACTGAAAATATTTTATTTTGCAACAATGTGTTGTTGCTCATTACATTTTAAAATAATGTCTAAATTACCAAAATATAGAATGGTGGTAAAAATAAAATAAGTTTAAAGACATAATACAACCAATGCTCGAGTTATAGTTAAGTTCCGGCAGGACAGAATATATTATCTATTTACATACTAATAAGTATCCTAAGTAATCATTATTTGCAATATTTTTTAGCATATACCTGTTGTATTTGTTTTATTATATATTGAAATAACAGTAATCTGTATATTGAACCAATATATAGATTTATTTTGATTGATATATAATTTACAGAATAATACATTTAAAATGTAGTTTGAACAAATATAAATTATTAGTCACTTTAATTTTTGAATTAAGTAGATTATAGTTCCAATAGTCTTTACTCTTTATTTAATATGTTGTATAATATACTCATTTTAACAAATTAGTGTATTTAATTTAACTGGCTTAAATATTAAACTAAATATTTAATATGACAAATTTAAATATTATCAAATTAATTTTTAATATTATTTTTACTTAATCAAATTGATTAGTTTATTTTTTAATGAATAAAATAATCAGTGCCATGGATTTAAGAGTATAATTAAGCAAATATAATTGTCTTCTATAAATTATTTATTTTAAATTTTAATTAATAGTAGATAAATTGATTTGTTTTGTATTTACTATGATTTAATTGCTTGATATAATCTCTATCTCAATAAACTTAACTTTTAATTTCAAAATTGTTAAAAAAAAAATAAAGTACTATTATTATTGCACATCACCAAGAAACATAAGAAACAAAAATTTATATGCTTTTTAGACAATATTATATAACATAAAAACACATAATTTGTGAGCAAGTAAATCTATAGTATGTGTACAATTATTTTATTAAAAATCTATTAAATAAGTTCAATCAAGCTTAAGATATTTGATGAGTTGGTGTAATTTAAATTTGGAACTATCAATTTCTTTTCTTTTTTAATATTTAAATAAAACAACCATCTAAATAATGATGTTAAATTTGATTGTATTAATTAAATAACTTCATAATTAAACACATTTGACTTTATCTACTGTATAATATATCATAATGGCCAGGCCTATAGAGAAGATGAACGCAGACTGGAGATCCTTCAGGGAAATCATGGGCAATAGCTTCAGATGATTCACCTCTGTCCATGTATCTTACTCGAACTCCAACATTTAACGCAGTACTCAATGCAATAATATGAATATGATCACTTTCTTTGAACATTGGCTCTACTTCCTGAATAATAAAACAGAACATAGTTGTTTAAATAATCATTCTAGAAAAAAAATGGCTTAAATTAAAAAGACAAAGAGAACCAGAGTACTCCTTATTTTTTGAAAATATTTTAACATATACCATAGGTTTATTCTCAACAAAACATTAAAAATGTGGGTAAGTGAATGTCCCTCTACTGTACAGTAGGTTACAAGAGAGTCACTGTATTGGATGGTGTTAAATTTGAATTCAATGATATAATATCATTGTATAAGAAAAACGATTCTGAGCGAAAACGGTCAGTCAGCCTAGATATTACCAAGTATATTTGATGATATTAAGGTGAATAAAGTAATTTATATTTATAACCTATTTACGAGGAATCTTGTTTTTAATTTTCAATCCTTAGCTATGCAAATTGAACATTTTATAAATTTTTTACTACAAAATAAATAATAAATTTTAAATTTGATAAATTTTGTCAATATATAAAAAAGCTTATAAAAAAAAATTGTGCCCATGTATTTTTAATATTTTTCAACTGCTATTAGAACGATATATCAGGAGCCTTATATTAAATTTCACGCTTTTTTAACCAACAAATAAAATTTTATAGATATTTATAAAAAATAAAACTAAAAAAATTGAAAACTGACAATGTTCGTAAACAGCTCAAAAAGAATCAAATTATTTTCAAAATTTTATCGTGTATAGAAAATGCTAATATAAACATACAGTGAAATTTTCAAGTATCTACAGTCATAAGTTTTTTAATTACAACAAAATAAGAAAATCGTTACACGAGAAATCGAGTGAATATCAAATGTTGTACAAATATGAATTTCAAACGCTCTTAAAAATTTAATTTTACTTTCTTGTAGACATTTTTTTTTTTTTTTGATAAAGGTAGACAAACTTATGAGGAATCTTGTATTATATTTTCAAATCTTAGATTTAAAAAGAAAATGTTTATGAATTTCTAACTCAAAATATTTTGCAAATTTTCGTCATTTTTACGTATTTGTCAATATTTGAATTTTAAATGCTTATAAAAAAAAAATTGTGACTATAGATTTTTAATTTTTTTCATCTGCCTTTGAAACAATTACTTAGGAACTAGAATCTAAATCACACATTATTGTAAAATCAATACATTCATCGCTCCGCTCAGAATCTAAAACAATACTAAACTTTACGTATTATTTGTATTAAAGTAGAATAATTTAGTAATGTAGACTTAATGTCTTTATCTCAGAATTTTTTTTTTTGAATGCAATAGTTTCAAATAACACATTATAAAATCAGTACTTTTATCGCTTCGCTCAGAATCTAAAATGTGATGATTAGAGTTCTTATGTATCATTTCTATTGAAATAATTTAATGTTTACGTCATATTTTCACAAAGTATTTTATTTTACTGATTGATAAGTGATAGCAAACATTAATATTAAACTGACTTTAGGCAATCTAATGTTTCTATTTATTTATTTAGAACATTGTGCAAACATAAATACAATAAATTAAATAAATTATTCTTCTATGTTTTTTCAATTCAAGCAAAGTAAGAAAGTTAAAACTTATAACATAATTTTACCTGGTGACAAAACTCTACAACAGTTCGATCCCCTTCAATAAAATGCTTATAAAACTCTGCATCTTTTTGAAGTTGTCCTGAGGTTATCAAACGAAGATATACCACTACATAGTCTGAGTAACCTTGCATATTAAAAGTATCATATAATTTCTCATGTTGGCCTTCACCAATCAAATTGACCACTTCCATAAACTAAGATAAGATTTAAAAAAAAAGATTTAAATTGATTTTTCATAAATAAAAATTAAAAAATTTACTGTATCGTGAAAGTCCTCCAATGTAAATTGAGTAAAACCACAAGAGATCAATTCATCTTTGCTTTTTAGTGCACGTTCTTTGAAATGCTTATATTCTTCATTATGGTCCATCAAATATTCAAAATATGCAAAAGCAAATGACCTAAAGAAGCAATTACCATCTGGTCTTGCACGTCTCATGCATTTGTACTTTTTATTTAGATCTTGAATTTTAGTTAAGTAAACGGGATCATTTATATATTCAGTTTCAAGTGATGTTAATTCTTCTTTTTGACCAATTAACAATATAGAATCGGAAATCTGCAATCAAAATTGGATAATTAATATATGTTTTATAACAACAAACATACTTAAGAAAACAATTTATCAACCTCTTTTTCAATTTCTCGATGTTGTTGAATTATCAATTCATCCTGTTCCAATCCTGAAAATATAAAAACAAACATAAAATATATAACATAACACTATTTTTACTAGAAATAAACTTTGTAGTATTTTAATAAAAAATAAATTACTATACCGAAATTTAAATAAAATGCAACTCAATTGTTGATACTTGGGTACAGACAAAAAGTTTGATTTGAAAAAAAATCAGATAAAAAGTCTGATCACATTTTTGGAGTCGGACAAAAAGTCAGAAATTACGAAATTAATCATTTTTTTTTTCCTGCAACCACTCTGTATAAAATATATCACTCAACCACCACATGTCTGTTTGTTGTTTTGTATGATATTGTTTTATGTACCGTTAGATACTTTCAAATAAAAAAATAAAAGTACCTAAATCATAATAATATATTGTTCACAGTTAATAGTAGCATGGTTAATAATTGATATTTCATAATTAAACAAAAACAAATAGAAAACTTAATAATATTTCCTTAAGTATATTAAATATTTTTTTATTTAATAAAACGATATATTTTTATTGTAAAAATTGAATGCCAGTATCAAATATAGCGAGAAATAACTCCAATAACTCTAAAAATTATTTTTTTAAATATGTTAATAAGATTATTTGTAACTGTAAGATAGGAAATTACTAGATATTACACATATCTACAATACCTACCGGCTACCACCAATAGCGCCAACATACTAACATAAAATTAAATAAAAAATATAAGATTTATTTACCATCTTTCCATAAATAATCTAGTAAAATATTGTGATACAGAGAAATATCGAAATTTTATAGACTGCTGATGGAAGGTGCGTAGGCGACCTGGTGGGCGATGATCAATTTTGTACAGATCAGAGGCAGGGCAATAGCAAACAAATGCTTAAAAAATAATTAAAACTCTCAACTCAAAAGTACAAAATACGATGGAAATCCACTAGGTATTTTAACCTAGTATTACTAAGTGATTCACCAAGCCGCAAACCACCTTTTATCCATTCAAAATCTGATTTTTGGAATTTTTAAATAATAGAGGTACTTTAATGAGAACCACCTATTTCTAATGAAAATTATTTAACGGATATTTTTCTGAAAATGTTGACGTATCAAAATAAAAACGCAATGAATAGTTTTTGTGTTTAAAAAATTGTATATATAATTTGTATACAAAAAATCTAAACTTTTTTTTATAATTTGAAAAAATGTATTTTATAATAAAACTATATAAATATTTCGGAAAAATGTTTTTATCCTGACCTTAGATAGTGAACATGGATTTTAACAGCCTTGCAGCAAAAAATGTCATTGGAAGACATTTTAAGATACTAGGTATAGAAAATTACAAGAGTTAAGATTACAAAATAAACATCATAATGATAACGACTTAAGTCATTATTATAGTACAATGATCAATTGTTTATTTGTTATTTAGGTTTGAAAAGAGATTGAAGGCATGAATTACTTAAAATTAATTAGCGCACCCGAAAATACAGACGCAATTGATCAAACTATACTTTTGTAGTTTTACATTGACTATACGTCAATATGTATATCCATATATTTTTAATTTGCTTATGAAACAATAATATTTTTAAATTGTAGATATAAGGAACAATAATCAAATATAATATTGTACATTTGAACCTATAAAACAATTAATTCAATTTTTAAACATTTTAATTTTGTGAATTAAATAATTTATATTGCCTGAATTTTTTACCCTCCTACAAAATATACTAGATTTTTTTGTCTTGGCAGTAAAAAAATTACTTCAGACATTTTTCAAATCGGTCTTTCTAACCGATTATCAGCGATAAAATACAAATCAACAACTTACTTTATCAAAACTACTGGTAATAAAAAGGTCAGCCATATTTTATGATGACTCATAAGTTATGACAATAACTTAATATTTTACTGTTCAATAATCGTCTTTTTTTAACCATTGACACACATTTAATTTGTATTTATTGAGAAATGTAATACTAGTAATAACTAATAAATATTACAATACTAAAATGAATGATCATTAAAATAAAAAGTTAACACAAGTGGCAATACATATAATTGTAATACAAGATGATTCATTTGTCGTAAAGCACTCATTATTTCAGAAAACAACTTTTTTGAAAATATTTTTTCTATATAATTTTAAGTAATAGTAATTACAAAAAATCATTTTTGAAAAAATAATAATATGGTAATGACAACATGGAATTTTCATTTAATATCCCAAACCAGAATACTATTCGGAGTATTTCAATCTATAAAAATAAGCATTAAAAGATTTGATGAGCGGAGTGGTGGAAATTTTGTTGGATATCCCCCCCCCCAATGTGTCCACGCAACTCGGCTCAATTAAACATAAAATACTTTTAACTCATAAACTACTCTAAAAATCGAAGTATATACTCTGCTTTGGGATAAAGAATTAAAACGTTGAAATAATTTTCAAAAATATTTTTTAAAATTATGAAAAAAAAATATTTTCAAAAATGTTTAGTTTTCGAAATAATGAGTAGCTTACATTAAATGGGTAACTTGGTAACATACAAACATAGTACATCAACAATTAAACTAATTATTTATAAAGGTACAGAAAAATGTCATTAATAAACCTTACATTTTTAGATTAAAAACCAGTCGCCTGGTGGTGCAGGAGCATGTTTATGGGTGTAGATTTGAGACAGTTCTGCCCCCATGGCTCCTTAAATACATGTATTATTATTTATTATATGATTATTGTAGGCTCTCCCGCAACTATAAGCTAAAATTCCTATTCCTCAGTTTAAACTTATATAGAAATGGGTACTAGTAGTGTCTAATGCTTATACTCTATTAAGGGTATGAGTGAACCACTATCATATTATAGACTAAGTTGCCAAACACATACAGACCCCCTAAGTATTGTCTAGAATTCTAGGTCATAGGCGCAAATTGGGCTAAGATCAGCCATACAAGTTGGAATCATCAGTTATCATCATACCTTAGATCATGAACTTTAGATGAAGCCTATAAAATATACTATAAATAGGTAATATCATTGATTATAAATACTAGTATTTATAATCAAGGGTAATACCTAGGTTAACAAAATATAAAATTAATGCTAGGAAAATTAAAAAATATTAATACATGAAATGAGTATCTACCACAAATTTGATGTATTTATTTATTTCTATAAGTAATTTCAATAATTTATCTATTAATTTAGAATTATTATAAACATTTATAAATTTTTTTCATTATAACTATTCAGCATTAACATAATTGTATAACGCACAAATACAATATGCAAAGTTCTAAATATTTTTTATCACAATAAATAGTAAGTGGCTAACACCCTAAAAGATTAAATCACATTGTGAAATTGACCTACTGTACAAAGTATTTCAATAATTATACAACTAAATACATTGTTTTACCTTCTGGCTTAGTTGCAGTTGTTTCATGGTTATTATCCATATTATAATAATCCTAAAACAAATAAAATACTTATGTAGGAACAAATTATTCAAATATATACTACGGTTTATGCTAAATTTATAATTTTGAAATTATTACTAAGGGAAGAATTATTTTAGATTATAGGGTGGCATGAAAATGTTATCTACCAAGAAATTAAAAGGTTGTGATTAATTATGAATAATTTAAGTTGATTTTAAATTATGATTTGTAATCATCTTAATTGATATATAATATTTGCATTTTAGAAGTGATAAAATACTTTTTGGAATTTAATCATTCAAATAGAACAAATTAAAACAATCATGGATTAAGTTTTAAACAAAATGACTGGTCTATAAATGGATAATATTAAAAGTTGTTTGTATATTAAATAGATAATTTAATATTATTTTGGTCAACACATCATAATTTGAATATTATACTCATTTTGAAAATGTAATATTAATGTACTCACTTATTTAAATTGAATGAACTGAATGTCTAAATGATTGCAACAAACAATCAGCATATGTCAATAACCAATCAAGAACTGAATTATGATAATGTTAAGTATAGTTTGAACTTAAGTTAAGACCAAATAGAAAAATAGTAAATATCTACTTAAATTTAACCTATAGCTTGCTTAGATGTATAAGTATATTTTTACAATTATGAAATAATATGAAATGTAATTATTATTATTAATTAACAAAAAAGAGATACAAATCGGCTTATCATTATTTCCTTTTCTTTTCAAGCTATCGTCAAAGATAGCCGCAGTGTTACCAAATCAAACGACCACTGACGAATAAGACAATTTTTATTTTATTTTATTGTAGAAGAAATGGGTTCCCAAAATACCTAGGAGCACAAAAATGAATGGTAAAAAATTAAATAAATAATAATTTTATCCTCCTCTAATAGTCTAATTTGAGTATTTGACTCTTTAAACTATCAGAGTAAAACCATTAAACAAATTAAATTATGTGTATTGATTAATTTTATAGGAAACTACCTCGCTGTAATCATATAAATAATAATATGCAATACCTACTGTCCATATAGCATATACGCATTTACTCTATGCTACTACCTAGTCGTGGCTGACTGGGTGGTGGGTGGGCGATCCCTGCCTGGGCCTTGCAAACATTTGGGTATCTTAAATAAAATTGGGCCGAATTTCCCGTTTACCCGGGGTCAATTTCTATTCCCAGTCCGCGACCGTACTAAATTAAATTGTACTGTATTAAATTATGCATTTCAAGATAATAATATACATATAAATTGCTTGTACAGAACACAGTATAACAGTATACGTACGTCGTATGTGTTATATTATATTAAAATGAATTAAATATTTTAAGGCAAATTACCTCAATAGTAAATTTTTATATTAATGAATAAAATAACTACCTATAGACACCAACTATTATTTTACAAATTAATTTACTAATATAATATGTATAATGTAGACGAATGTTGAATAGATTATTCTTAAAATATAAATTATCTTTAGCTTTATGTTTTTTTGTTTTAATATACTTACAAATTTTAGAACTACGACTTACGAGTTACGACTTTACAGTTTATTATTACGAGTCTGAAATATATTTTGGCACTAGATTTATAACATTATCACTACCTACAACAAAATACTACCTACTCATAATTTCCCATCGTTTAGCATAATATATTCTGTCATATTGGTATAAAGTATTTTGTATAATGGTATATAATATTCAGTATTCACCATTCATACTTTTATATTTCTTACTTAATGCTTATAACTTATAAGTTGACGGTTAAGTGTCAACAAGTATCCATAATATTATACATTATATACCGTCGTCCTAACACACAGTTATTGCATTCTGGATTTTAGTGACTTAGTAGTAAGTTCCACTAATTATTAAAATATATGATGATGCTATTTATATACATTATGCAGCAATTAGTGCAAACATTATTGTATGTATTTTTATGATATCAATCAAATCATTCCATTCACAATACAATATAATATAACATTTATGAATATTTTACAATAAAGTCGACAATTCATCATAATTCATATTACACAATATGATTGAACCATATTTTACTTGTTATCTTAGATAAATGCATTTCATTTGTATGTAGAACATTAGAAATCAATAATTATGATATAGGTATTTATATTATACTCTGCGTGCAGCTACTTCAAAAATTGTATACAGACATACTAAATAGATTATAGGTATATAATCATAACCGTGCAGGCGAAGGGTGTACAGGAAGTGTGATCACACAGGGACAGGGCTCCGCCCTTTTTTATTGGGCTTGGGGGGCTAACTTTTATTAATTGCACAGGGCCTCGCAAATCATAGCACCGCATTGAGAATATACAAATAAGCATATATCCCGGGTGATATGATTTATTAATTATTATACTTCATTATTTATTTCCATCACGATTGAAATATTTTTTGTTTTATTTTATGAATGTATCATAGTTGGATACTTGAAATTGGCTTACATGCCCCCCCCCCCCAGACATATAGATCAAAATCAGTTAGTAAACATAAAAAAAAAATACTTAGTGTCTTTTATATAACACGTTAGGTATCTCAAAAATTCCATTTGTTGTTATTTAGTACCTATATCTATTTTACCACAATGATCACATACAATAATAGATTTTCAAAATTCTCATTTCAAATTTTGTTTCAAGTTTTGTGAGTCATCACTCATCAATCACCATTATATTATTCTATTTATATATGTTTATTCCTGAAATTTTTTCAATAGAATCTAGGAAAGAATCGACATGTTTGAAAAATTACAAATTGAAAAACGTCACGGAAAATGTGTTTTTACTTATAACATTTTTAAATTAGTTAAAATATTAAATATAATATACAAAAATGGTTGAAAAATACCGAGTTTATTTTTTAATTCAAATATTTCGTAGTTTTGTACATTGCCAGTATCTATCGCCACTCTAGAGAGATCTTTTTCAACCTTAATAAGGTTGAAAAGCTATCTAAGATCAACTACGAATGAAGTAATGTATTTTAGAAAATATTTCTATAAAAGTTATAAAATGTTATAGTTATGTTATAGTTATAGTTAAGTTATAACATAACTATATTAGATTCTGAGCGGAGCGATGAAGCTAGTGGTTTTACAATGGTGTTTATTTTATAAATTTTTAACTACAAATAATTATTACATTTTAAATTAGATAAATTTTGTCAAAATTTGAACTTTAAAAGCTTATAAATAACTGTAACTAAGGATTTTTATTTTTTTTCATCTGCCTTTGAAACAATAACTCAGGAGCCTTCTATTAAATTTTCAAGCTTTTTTAACCAACAAATAAAATTGTATTGATATTTGTAGAAAGAAAACTAAAAAAAATTGAAAACTGATAATGTCCGTAAACAGCTCAAAAAGAGTCAAATTACTTTCAAAATTTTATCGTGTATAGAAAATGCTAATATAAACATTCAGTAAAATTTTTTTGCGATAGCAGATTTTGCCTAAAAATTCCCGTTTTTCCTTAATTTTTCTTTTGTTTTTCACGGCGCTTTTGAAAACTACTGAGAAATTTTTACTTTTGACCCCTAAAGTACCAACTAGATTTACTTTCTTATCAAAAAAGTTACTATTGAAGAAAATCCAAGCACTATCACTGTCCTAAAAGGTGATGAGGATGACAGACACAAAAAAATAATAATAAAAAAAAAATAATAAATAAATAAAACACACATCATTGTAAAATCAAAACATTCATCGCTTCGCTCAGACTCTAAAATCACAAATAACAAATAATATGTAGGTATAGACGTATAGTATATACCAGGGATTACAAATTAATATTTTGAAGGGACTGCACCAAAGGAATTCACTTTAGGAAGTTTTCGGAGGCCATACAAATTTAATGTACATTGTACATGTTACCTTAAAAAAGTAAAGGAAAAATCAAAAAAATCAAATTAAAATTAATAAAAATCTCATATCATTCACCATCAAAAATGAACTGCATGTCTGCGGGCCAGATAAATTCTGTACACCATACGAACAGCCATTTGGATTTGTTAATCCAAGCTGGTTATATATTTTAGCCGTTAGACATTTGATATATGCTCTACTGGGCCTTGGCCAATGCTAATAGCGCCCCGTAATAATATATACAGTAGGTATCTACTAGTACTACTGTCTTCTATGCGTAATATACTAATATAATAAATGGATATAATACATAATGTTCCTGCTCACACCTTCCCTAAGAAGGACAGCTCTGGCTCTCCACATTACGTCGTGCCGACATGCGGTTGTGGTTAGGTATTTTAAATATATTTAAATAAAACATAAACTATAAACACTAGTGTTGGTAAACACTGCTGTGGTACCTACTATTTTATGTATTTCTATTATTCTATATTTCAGTTCCAGTATTATCTTCGGCATTTTCTAAATTATTATGTATTAATAATAAAATATGTTATACCTACGGTTGGCTGTATTCCATTAAATAAACACAATTATAATAAATTGTCAACATGAAAACAACATTATATATTATACTATGACATACTTATAATATTAATACTTAAATTTTTAAATAAAAATCATACTTAATACAAATTTGAAAAAGTGTATCTAATTATACCAATATATAAATTAGTTGAAAAAAAGGTATAAATTAATTTCCCACCCCCTCTTCCACATCATTTATAAGTATACATGTCTGAATTGATTAGGAAAAATGGCCCAGTTCAATACAAATATCTAGTTCCGCCTATGGATATGCCTTCCCCCTCCCCCAATTGAATATTCTCCAAATTTATTTGTTCTATAATTCTGTATATATTTTTGTTTTGTATTTT
This sequence comes from Sitobion miscanthi, assembly GCA_008086715.1. Classification (NCBI taxonomy): domain Eukaryota; kingdom Metazoa; phylum Arthropoda; class Insecta; order Hemiptera; family Aphididae; genus Sitobion; species Sitobion miscanthi. The sequence goes on from CM017797.1 coordinate 40,587,129, forward strand.
TCCGTCAGTGAATTTTACGGTAATTTTGTTTCATCATTTGTCCCATCGGATTTTGGACATCAATGCCCATATCGTTCGGAGGGATGGATTGAGAATCGATGATTTTTTCTGTGTGTTGTTCTTTACCGATTATCTACCCAACCAAAACAAATATAAACGCTATGAATTCTCAATCATTATTAATGAATTTCTAACTTCAAATTTTTGCGATTTTGATTAATTTCGTCTAAATTCTAACTTTAAAAGCTTATATACAAAAAAAAAAAAAAAAGGGCTATGTATTTTTGATATTATTATAGTTGGAATATGATCAACTTTTAAGAAACCTTGTATTAATTTTCAAGGATTTTTTTCAGAGTGAAAAAATATTTATCGATACATAAAGAAAAAAAAGTTTGAATGTTAAATGTTTATAAATAGGTTAAAAAGTTTCAAAATATTTTGAACATTAATTTATCATGTACAGAAAATGCCATAATAAATATTTATTAGCTAATATTTGGTGAAAATTTTAAGTTTGAGTTGAACTAAAAAAACAATATCACTTTGTTGAAAATTAAAAGTTTGATTTATATCACAAACCACCCTTAAAATCGAAAATCGAACCATTTTTCCTACTACTTTTTGTGCATACATATACAAAAATAATTTTTAAAAAAATGATATTAATGTAAAATTAATACATTTATCACTCTGGCCCTCTGCTCAGAATCTAAAATGTATTTCTTTGGAAGTTGACTTTTTACAATATGACTAATTTTTAGTAGGTAATACATTTTTATTTACAATCAACGTAAACTGAAAAACCAATATTTTTAGCCATACAATTATATAGCTAGTCCTAAGTTTGAAAAATGAAAAAAAAATATTGATTCTCCAAAATTATTCCTTAACGTAATTTATGTATGAATAAAAATTTACCTAAATGCTCGTTAATTTACAGAGACCCCTTTGTTTAAACTTACAAATAATAGATAACATCCATCACAAATATCTGCGATAAATATCGGTTTCGAAATTTGCACAGTGGACGGTTGTGATCCATCGTAACGATCACGATGTAGAGATCTTCTCTACATCGCGGTAATGACAGTCGTGTAGTGAAGTATCGCGGGAACACGTTGAGAACCAATGGCTGGGGTCGCCGCACACCCTCCGTTGGCAGCATTGGTCTGTATGTTCACGGCAGTTTCGTGACAAATGGCAACTACGGTCTATGGTCTACGACTTTTTTTTTCTTCATTATTATTATTATTATAATATTATATTATTTTGTCGTGTTCGAACGCCACACAGAGGCGAATTCCCGTCTTGTCCGGTCCGAGTGTCCGACCGATTTCGTTTACTCGTTGCCTGCGCGCGCGATCATCGGTGAGTCGAACCCGGGAACGGTATATTATAGTGCGTCTTCGCTAGTTACGTTGAAAAATTAAAAATATTTTTTTTTAATTTCGTAAACAAATCGGGTACAATACAAAATTCCAGAAATTACAGACCGCGAATTCCGATCGATTGACGAACGCTGACGTATCCGGGATCTACGGGATTATCAGCAGACCCATTTGTTCATATATATATATATATATATATGTATAACAATACATCGGGCATTACAACATCAAGTTTTAGTTGCGTGCGGCGGTACCGTTGTTATTGTTGTCGGGGCGTGTGTGTGTGTGTGTGTGTGTGCGCGCGCGTTCGGCGGTGCGATGGCGTTTAGATGAGGGGCCCACTGACGCCGTTTAGTTTGCCTGCGATGAACATGGAAGAGGGGTACAACGGCGGCAAGCCGGGCCAACAGCAACAGCAGGCCGGCGGCGGTTTTGGCCAGAAGGCGACAACGGCGACGGCGGTGGCGTCAACAACAAGGTGAAGTACACCATGCCCGGCGTGTTGCACTTCATACAGCACGAGTGGTCCAACTTCGAGCTGGAGCGGTCCCACTGGGAGATCGACAGGGCAGAGTTGCAGGTGAGGATGCATTACTGTCGTCGTTATTCGGGTAGGACGTGTTACACAGCCCTATAGATATCTGGGTACCTGTTTTCAGATGGCCCCAGGTATCGCCCTTAAAGTTATGCGTATTATCGGTCGACTACCCATACAGAATGTCTCATATTCAGTCACGGATCCAGAGAAAGATCCTAGGGGGGAGGGGGCAATAGTTTTTTTATAACACAATTACATTAAAATCCAAGCGTCTTTTCATATTGTTGCTTTTTCCAAAACACTCAATTATTAGGTCAATGTTTATGCAAATTTCTTTATGAAAATTGGAAAAATATTATGTTTGGGAGGGGGGAAGGGTCTGGGCCCCTAGCCCCTACAGATTTGTCCCTGCTCATATTGCATAAATAGGTTACCTATAGTTCTAACAAAGTGGATGTCCTAAGTGCTTGGCTACTGTATGTTCCGATATCAAATGATAAATATATCTTATAACCCTTCTGATATCTATAGTCTATCTAGTATTTACCTCTTAACATATTATATTAGATTTAAACAAAATGCTGACCAATTAAATTATTTTCATTTTAAATCATCTTATAAGTTGATTACATTGTATTATGACTTGTATCTGGTATATATTTCTTCAATGGATAGGAACATTATAATTAGAAAATATATGTCAAGTACAGGGCCGGATTGGACATATTCGGCCCACCAAGCCCACTTACAAACTGGCGGATCTTGGGTACATACTACATTCTTATTCCATACCTACATAGTTTTTTTTATTTTATAATCTCCATTTCTTTAACTTATATTTTCAGTCAGTACGGCCCTTCATGACTTGAACGGCCCACCGAGTTTTAATTGGTAACTCGCCAGGCCATTCTGACCCTGGTTTAATACCTAAACAAAATGTCTTGTTTAAAAACATGATAAACATAATTCATTTCCAAGGTTTATTTTATTCATTAGTTTCCCTAGGTAGCAATGTAGGTTGGCTATTACCTATTATTAACCTTTCCTATTATCCATTATAGGTAAGACAATCAAATAAATATTTTTAAATTACCTAGATAACATTACTTTTAAATATAAATTGAATTAATGTAACTAATCTTATATTTCAAATATTTATCAATGAGAATATTATTATTTTGATTTAAAAAAATAACAATTATAGGTACCTATATTCAAAATTGTTTAGTTAATTTTTTAGAACTTGGTACCTTCATTGTCTTATGCAATTTAAAATACTTCAGGGTATACCTAGTTATAATGTCTTTTACTGGTTCACTGGAATTGTTCGCTTGGTCGTATGTGAGTGCTCTCTTTCTCAGATAGGATTAGAATCCACAGAGCCGGTCTATTAGTATAAGTTCTGTACCTAATACAAACTACAGTGTTAGAAAAAACATAGAATATGTTTGTATTTTAAGTTGAAAAATTATATTTCTATATAAAGTTAATAATTTGTAAAATAACTAAACATCTTAAATACTATCTAATGAGATAAACATTTAATGTATAGTACTATCTATAGTAGATTAATACTCTATAAAACATACCTCTGTTATATTACATTCTTAATTTTTTAATGTATTTGTTTTATTAGGCGAGAATTGCATTTCTTCAGGGCGAAAGAAAAGGTCAAGACAATCTGAAAAATGATTTAATTCGTCGAATTCAAATGTTAGAACACGCGTTACGAGCTGAAAGGTAATATTAATATTATTTCATAAAAATATTACAATCTGTATCAAGTGAACCAAACCTCTTATCGGAAATGTAAGTTTGCTGTAATGTTTTTTTAAACCGTGTTACCAAATTGTTGGACCTCATATTTTATTACTATTTCTATGCTTGTCTGATGGTAAATATTGCTATTTACTATTTAGTATTCGTTAACCTGGCTATGATTTTAACAATGTCTAGTATTACATTCCATGCAGTTTATAGGGATAATACCTTGAGTATTAAATGTTAAGGGTGGAAAAATCAATTATCTATCAGCTATCTAGTGACTAAAATATATCAGTGGTGTCTTTGCAAATATATTTTTTGATAAAGCAACTTTTTGGATTTCGTGTTTACCGACTTAATTTGAATTTAAATCACTGTATTCATATACAAAGTGATTCTGAGCGAATACTGTGTGTCAGCCCCTATTTCTAAAGATATTTTATTTTGCTATAAATTACTTATATCATTATTAGTAATATGGCATAGATTGAATTTCAATTAGTTTTTGAAAAAATAGCAAAATATAATAATAGTATCAATTATTGATTATTATTATTTCATATCATATTGTTATTAACTTTTGACTTATTAGTTAACACCGATGTCTCGTAGAATGGTGTCAATAGTTTTATCGTATTGTATATTTTAAAAATACACCCTTGATTATACGTGTTTAAATAAAAATGTACTTCATAATATTTTCATACACCATTTATAAATTGCCAAAATTATAAGCAATACATATTTTCATCATTATCTATTTTCTCAAATTAAATTTTCGGTATTCAATTAAGAACATAATACTCGTATTTAATTGATACAACTTGTAACTATATCATATTAAAATATTTGTATATACTAATTATTTTCATATTTTGTTTATTCTATAATTAGAAACAATAAAATATATACATTTTTTATTTTTAGAGCAAAATATCATAAACTAAAATATGGAACAGAAATTCCACAATCTGAAATGCAATTACCTTCTGCTTCTTCGAGTGCACAAGATGAATATTCTTCTATACCAGAAGTTGGTGCAGACAGTGAAGCTCCATTATCATCAGTATCAAATGTCAGTTGGAAACAAGGCAGACAGCTACTTAGAGAGTAAGTTTATTTACTTTTTACTATAGTTTTAGTGTTTATATAATATCTTATATATTTTTAGATATCTACATGAAATTGGGTATACGGATACAATAATTGATGTTCGGTCATCACGTGTTCGGAACCTTTTAGGTCTGAATAATAATAACAATTTGAGTGGTGTAGAACAAGGGCAAAGCGACAATAATCAGATAAATGGTAACAACTACAATAAACGTTTTAGTGATAATCAAGGCCAATGTTCCCCTACCAAGCGAGTAAGTATTCTTAAAACTTTCAGAAAATTAACTTAATTATTTGTGAAACTAATATTTACAGACACAGCAGCAACAACAACAACAAAACCAAAAGAAATTGCTGGATGTTGAATCAGCTGTCATGGCAAATTTTGAATTTTTATCTGAAATGCGTAGCACAAGTGATTCTGGTGATGTAGATATGGACGATGATGGTGTTGATGATGATGATGATGATGAAGATGATGATGATGACGAAATGGGGATGGCGGATGATGTCATTGATATGACATCTATTTGTAAAGTATGATGCCTTAAAAACTTTTCTAAAATATTAGTTTTTAATTTATTATTATTACTATTTGTTTTAGTTTGGCCCTGATGATGTAGATGCAGAGGCTGAAGAAGTTGTGAATGAGCTACAATTATTGACAGAAGACATAAGTAACAAAGAAAATGAACAAAACGACTGGAGTATGTTTCTGTAATATTGTATTATATTATATCTAATGTTATGTATCAGTAGGGCCCAGATTTTTTTGTTAAAAATGTCAAAGTTGCTTTTATTATGCTCTAAGAAACTATATTTTATGTTTTTTTTATTCTCTTAAAGATGAGAAAAAATATTATTTTATGCTTCATTATATCAATTTCCAATTTTCTTAGTGCAAATTAAACATAAAAATCAAAACATTTAATGAACGTATTATAAGTTGTTTTTGTCAGTATGAAACTGCTAACATCACGCGAACTGCTGTATGTTGGGTGAAGGTATGGCTACTAACTTGATAATACTATCAGGGCACGTGTTTCAAAGGAATTGCGATAAAAAGTCCAGTATGTATATACAGGGTATAACAGATAGAATTGATTTTTGGAATAATTTTTGTTATAATTAATATTAAAAAAATTTTTATGTATATAATTTATAGTCACTTGTGCTACTCATATACTAAACAAAACATTATTTTAATTTTTTAACACTGAAAATAAAAAAATTTTTGAATTTTCAAAATGGCCAATTTGTGAATCTAATTATAAGAACAATTTTGATAGTAAAAACATTTATCTAAGTCAAGTAGTTCATTTTTTATAATTTTTTAAAATATCAATATTTTTTTTTGGGAATTTGTTTACATGAGTATATTGCTTAAATTTTTTACTAATTATATAATCTTAACAATTTTTATCATACCTTTAAGTAGCGTCTTTTTTTTTTCAACAAGTCCCCCTGTTACATTTTGTATATAATAATACACATAATATATTATAATGATTTTTTAGTCAACTATCATCATATAAATATTATATTTAAAAAAAAATCTAGTATATATTATATTTAACAATATTTATTCAAAAAAAAAAATTCAATAATTAAATCATTACCTATAAAAAAAATTGAAAAATATTCGTACAAAAACAATATACATAATATAGTATTATTATAATAATGATTTCTCAGTTTAATGAAGTATTAACTATCGTAAAGACTATTTAGTATTTACTAATTTTGTCTGGTAAATCATTTTGTTACAATTTATATTAATATTATTGGAACATTTGATTGTGCGTCACATCGTATTTTCCCTTTTAGCTAATTATATGTACCAGACTTTTTACCGTTGACTTTTAACCACGGGCTTTTTGGTAGTCTACCATTTCAAAATTATTAGATGCGACTTAAAATAATTTTCAAACAAAATCAGTTCAAAAAATTATAATTTGTTAATGACTCAAACACCAAAAAATATTTTGGCACCTCAATACAAAACTCATTAATTAATAATAATAAATTAAAATAAAAATAAATGAGTTTTTTTTTTACAATTTATAAAATATACTAGTGATGGGAACAATCGAGAGAAAATAATCGAGTACTCGATTATTAGAAAATAATCGATACTCGATTATTAAAAAATTATCGAATTGCTCGGTCAAAAATAATCGAATGAAAAATTAGTAGTTAGTAGTTACTTATTAGTAATACTATTTTTATAATAACTAGTTTATACTACTTTATAGTAGTTGGTTTGGTATAGCTATTGAATTCGAACACTGAACCAGTAGGCAGTAATCATCATATCTACTAATCTACTATTCACTAATATTATAATATAATAATAACTAATATATTTAAAATACCCAGGCGGCCGCGGCGCGCGGCGTAGTATAACTATACTTTATTATTAATCTGTACTATCTGGAATTGTTAAGGAAATGGTTTCTATTATTACTTTATCTCTATAAATAATAATTTTGATCACATAATATAATTATTATCTCGGCGACTAGCGACTTCACTATATAATAGTGACCATTCTCTCGATAAAAATAATCGAGTGAATTACTCGATTATTATAATATCTCGATTACTAATCTCTCGATTATCGAAATCATTCGATTATTCCCATCACTAAAATATACCAAGATATGTCAAAGAAACTTTATTTGCTAATAAAAAAAAAAAAAGAAAAATTTTCTTGTGAACTTGTTTAAGGAATTGTCTTAATGCAATGGAGATTGATGTATAAATCTACAAACCATTGCAATCTACTTCTTAATTATGTTTTTTTTTTTAGAAGTTTCAAACAGAGATGTGTTTAACAAGAATTCAAATAATGCTAATTGGATAAAAAATGAACCAGTTGAAATGGTTGATGGAAACATGGATTTAGCTTTAGGGTTAGGAGAATTGGCGCAACTCACTGTAAATAATGAATCAGAGACTAATGCAGATGTAAGATTAAATATTTATTCAGTTCTTATTTTGTTTATTCTTAACTATTTTTCCTTCCAGATTATTGATATGAAAACTGCGTCAAGAAAAACATGGAATGCTAAGTACACTCTACGTAGTCATTTTGATGGTGTTCGAGCCTTGGCTTTTCATCCAACTGAATCTATTTTAATAACTGCTAGTGAAGATCATACTATGAAGCTTTGGAATTTGCAAAAAACTATTGCTCCAAAAAAGTATTAACATTTTTTTTTTCATAATTTTGTATCTTGATCTGTCATCAATTTTCAAATTAAAATATGTAATTTATAGATCAGCATCTTTAGATGTAGAGCCATTATATACATTTAGAAGCCACACTGGACCAGTATTTTGTTTAGCGATCAGTAAAAATGGTGAACACTGTTACAGTGGTGGTTTGGATAATGTAATCAAAGTGTGGGCAATGCCATCAGCTAACATAGATCCCTATGATTCTTATGGTAATAAAATATTTACAGTACAGCTATATAAGTTACAATTATATTTATTTAATAACTTTTGTGTTTAGATAAAAACATTCTGATCAACAACCTAGAAGGTCACGAAGATGCTGTGTGGGGAATTTCAGTTCATCATAATCGTTCAGAGTTATTATCATGTTCAGCTGATGGTTCAGTTAAACTCTGGTCACCAACCAATCTCAAGACACCATGTTTGTCGTCTTATGTTTCTGATCAAGGTAAACAACATTTTAAACACAATTATAAATAGTGTTTATTTACTTTTATATTATTGACACAGTATGTTAAATGCCTTAATTTGTTGTACAGATGAAATTCCTACTTCAGTCGATTATGTTAGAGATATTGAAGGTCAATTTGTTGCATCTTATAATTCATCTCATTGTGTTATTTATGATATTGAAACCAAGAGTCCTATAACTCGATTAGAATGCTCAAAGGTTAATATTTATAAGCGTTATATTTTAATTTGTAAAATAATGTGTACATTTTATCTTATTTTAAAAGGATCCTACTGAAATGGCAACTCAGCTAATTCATCGAGTTAAATGCCACCCAACATTACCTCTAACTATTACAGCTCACGATGACCATCATATTCGTTTCTTTGATAACAATACTGGCAAAATGGTTCACTCTATGGTCGCCCACTTAGATGCTGTAACTAGCTTGGCAGTTGATCCTAATGGCTTATATTTATTATCTGGAAGTAAGACTTAAATATTTAAAAATATGTATAAAAAAAAAAATACTCATAAAAATGTGTAATTGGTTGTTTTAGGCCATGACTCATCCATTAGAATATGGAATTTAGAAAGTAAAACGTGTGTACAAGAAATCACTGCACACCGAAAAAAGTTAGATGAATCTATATTAGATGTCGCGTTTCATCCATCTGAAGCATATATTGCCAGTGCTGGAGCTGACAGCCTAGTCAAAGTATTTGTATAGGTACAGTTAATGTATAATATAAATTAGTAAGACACTCAGTTAATTTTATCTTGGTGTCTTTTGTTTGACCGACTTTTGATCAAATCCATCATTGTAGTGTTGCAGTAATCATGATTTATTAAGTTGAATTATTACTTTTTCTTTTGAAATTGTTTTATTATATTCATTTTTTTCTAAAACTAAACATTTAAAAAGTAAAATTTTTGTGCATAACTTATTAAGTTTCTGTGATTTTAATTTTTAGTAAAATTATAGTTTTTAAGGTTTCTATGTATTATCATATTTTATATGATTGAACTCCCATTATTAATAATCAATAATTATATATATATTATATATTTTTTAATCCCTTTATTTTTATTATTTCCATTTATATTTTCAATTATTTTGTTAAATGTACATTTTTAGTGTAGCTGTTAAAAACACTTAATATGCTAATTTTTTTTTCTCAGTTCAGTTCCATCCTTACCTTGTTAATGGTTTACATTGTTAATCAAATGTTTTAAAACTACAGAGTTATTGAAAATTTTTAATTTGCAAATAGTTAAGACTTAAGGGTTAGTTATATAATATTCTAGTTCTTTTTCATTGTACTGTGCATGTATATTTTGAAAATGAATATTTGAATATACACATTAAATTTTACTCTGGATAATTGGACCCTTAAAAAATCAAATGGAATTTAAAATTATAGTCAATATTGAATCTCAAAATTAGTGCCACCCTAATTTGGAGATCAAACAGGGTTCTTATGTGTGTATCAAACCGTGTATTCTTTATGTTTTATTTATTTACGATTATTATTCTGAACAAAAAAAATTGCTTTATATCATTATGTTTTTATACTGCAATTAGATCAGTGTTGGCTCTAGTCATTTTTCTGTTATTTTCTTAGATTCAATTCAACATCATTTTTTTTAACACAAAAGGGACCTTGATTTCTAAAATTGAAATATTTCGCATTTAACTTACAACAATAAATTATCATTGTATACTTAATAATTATATATTTAAAAAAAAAATGTAATATTTATGATATGTAAACAATATTTTAAGATCGAAAAAAAAAAAGAATAAGTAGTTCTGACACTCTTATATTAAAATTAAAATTTTAGAATAATTTATGTTTTAAGTCTAGTCTGACAATATCATTAAAAAATAAATAAATATATAGACCACATTACCACAATATTTATATTTATTATCTAAATCAAGTATAATATGTATGTGCCTGTTTCATAGTGAAACTCAAATGTGTTCTAGAGTGGTCGATATAAATGTGTTGTATATTCATGTGAGATACTTTCAATGTAAGGATGGTATTGTAGTTCTGGCTTAATTTACACCAATACTAAAAAAAAATTATAAATATTTTACATATTTATTGTATTGGGAAATGTTCTGCCATTTTTGTTTTTACAAATAAAATATTTTATATTTTTCGCAGTTCAATAAATATATGCAAAATGAAACAGACACATTATTATTTAAAATATTTATCGAATATGATATCATAAGAGTTATAGCATTATTATACTACCCAAGTGTGTTGACCTTAAGTGATTACTGTAGACAAGTGTGTGATCAACTACACTACTATAAAAAAAAGTAGAATACTATATTATATATTTATATATATATAAAAAAGATAAACATAATGTACCTATACTATAACTTGTTGTATAATATTATATACTGTTGTAAAAATATATAATTATTATCATAATTAATGTTGTATTATTGTCCCGCATTCTATTTTCTTCCGAAATGTGTAAGGAGTCATCCCACATTCCTACCACAATTCCTTTACAAAAAAAAAAATCCAGACATAATTTTTTTGAACCTAATACATTTTTATAACGCATTGTTATATATTTTAAAATTAAAAAAAATTGACTATTAGTTTTAATAGTTTTAAAAAGTACATTTTGATTATTACTGTTAGTATTAAAAATTAAGTTAAAATTTAAAATGTGCTTTTGTTTCTAACTGAATTATAAGCAAAACACTTGTTTGTAAGACATGCTTTTTATCATTACTTCATGTAATGATTTAACAAATGTTGATTTTCTTATAAATAATAAGTCAAAATAAAACGTATCCTTAACTAATTAAAACATTACCTAATTAATTTAATTTTATAGCTTTTACTCCATATTGTCTATAATATATTTTAATTTGAATTAATATATAGACATAAATCTTACATTTTATATTTTTCCAAATAAGTAATCAAAAAGTTTCATGCCACTATCTATTGATTAAAACATTTCTTTACGACTCGAATGTAATGACTCATGATTATTGGTTTCAAATTAAATACAAACCTCAAAACACAATTATTGTATCTTATCAAGTAAGGTTAGTTTATGTTCTGCTCAACACAGCAGTTTCTAAATTTTGTCCTTTTTTTCAAAGCGCATACTGAATTTTAATTTACAATTCTACTCATTTTAATTAGTGATTTTACTAATTTTGAAGAAAATAAATATTTAAACATCCAGATGTTATTTAAATACATTTATTACATAATTATGAGAACAATTAGAAATGTTAACAATAATTACAAATGACTAAAGAAATAATTCAGTCTCATATTTAAAATTTTAAAAATGTTTGCAATTATTCTCTAAATTAAGTGTACAATGTATTAATTATCAACAGGAAAATTATCAAATTAATAAAAAAATGAATATTTTTTTAATAACTTATATAATAACATACAATATAATATAATAAAAAGAAAATTTTGAATTGTGGAAACGGTTTGTAATTTATCTTTTATGGTGTTAAAATAATGAACAATATTATTAAACATACTAATTTTAAGTTAAACAATTTAAAATGTAAAATCTACTAACATAAATACAAATTAGTTTAATCCCAATTTGCTTAAGAACTAATTTTAAGAATTAAATGCACAATTTATCATCAAGTGCAGACATCCCCTTAAAGGGTCATTATCAAATAATCTAAATAGATACATCAAGGAAATATATCACTAACAATGGGATATACGATTAACATATTAATTTTTACCATAATAATTATATTTATTATATACATCATTTAGGTATATAGATCACACATTTTTAACAAAACACAAACAATAATAGTAATCATTACTCCTTGTCTTCAAAGTGTTTGGCAGATGAATTATCTTCCAATCGGGCGCCCATACATGGTCCGGCTTTTGTATTGGAAGTATCAACAAAGTCATGTTGTGAATTGTACCAAGTTACTGATAACCTTCTATCTTGGAAGAGCTTACCCTTGATCTGTGCGGTTTCTGCGTCTTTTCTTATTTCATATTTTATTACTAATGCAGGAATTATAGTATCAGATATATATTCAATAATATTACCAAACTGTAAAAAATGTGTTACGACTTGGTCTTCATCATCTACTTCATACCCAGACACTAATAATTGAGTTGGTCGATGGTCAACTGAGATGCTGGTAGTTTTTGTTTCACGCACTTTATTTTTAGCTTCCAGTAATTTGTTTGCAATAGCCAATTTTTCTTTCATTTGATAAGCAGTTTTAGCAGCCCCAGATGCTGGTGTAATTCCTAAACCTTTTAATTTATTCCTCAAAATAATAACATTTTTCTTCAAATCTAGTATTTCCTTTTCATCACTATGTCCTTGTTGTTGTTTAATGAATAAATCTAAGTCAGTTAACAGCAAGTTCTTCAATGCTTCTTGTTTGGCTTCTAATAATTTATCCTCTTTAGTAGGTGTTTTTGGTGGTAGGCTATTTATAACTTTGACATTAGATTGAGATATAATTGGTCTTTTTACTGCAGATGCTAGGTCAGCTTGAATATTTTCAATATTAGTTTTAAGTTGAATGATAGTAGACATTAACATTTGTTTTTGTTCACCTTTAACGTTAGGGGCAGCTTCTATTAGTTTATTTAATTGTTCTAGCTGTTTGTCCAACAGTTCTTGTTTACGTTTGGTGATGGCAGCAGAAAAATCTTGAGCTAGTTTTTTAGCTTCTTCTTGTTTTTTAAGCAATGATGATTTGATGACTTCAGCTTCTTTTTCATTTGTTAATCTTGTTTGACCAGTAATTCTATTATCTAAAGACAGAGTTTTAGGTTTTTGTGGCGGTGAAGTAATTTTGTCTTCTACTGGTTTTACTTCCACTGAATTATCAGAAAACCAATTAGCAGTAATTGGTAAAGTACCAAAAACAGTTTCTATATTTTGATACGCTTTTTGTGCTTCATGAGAAGCAGAAAATGTAATTGTGGCTTCTTTATTTTCACTACTTGTTTGAATGTTGGTGATTTTTCCAAACTTCATAAAACTATTATTCAAGCTACTAATATTATTTAAATTTTCTGGAACATTTTTCAATTGTACTTCATTGGAGGATACTTTAGGACCTAAACGTCTATAGTCAAATTTAGGCTTTTTATTGTTATTGGAATTATTTTCTTCTTTTTTAAAGTTCTTCCTTTTAAAACGATTTTGGATTTCACCAGTAGGTACACTAACTAATTCACGTTTTTGTTTGGAAAATTTTTGTTCTCCACTTCCTCGAACCCAATAAGATCCTTCGGTACTTGGATAGTACATTCGCTGATTTTGGGCTGGCGGATAAGGTTGTACTGGTACAGGCACTGGTACATTTTGAACAATAGGTACTGGAAATGCGGGAGTCAATGGGTTTGTAAAAGATGCCCCAGCATTTTGGAAACTTAACACACCATTACCCGTAGCCAACACTACTGGATCTTTTCCATGATCATAAACACATAAATCACCTTTCATACAGTACCCTTTTTCATCGAAATCAACACATCGACCCAATGTCTTTTTTTCAATACCTTCAGATTTTTTGAATTCAGCGAATATATCTTCTTTTGGTTTTTTAACAGGTGATCCAGACTGAGACCGGGACCGGTTTTTTGGAGACCTAAACCTACGTTTGAATTTTGGAGATTTTGATCGTCTTGGTGACCATGACCTACCATGGTAACGATACTTACGATATGATTCTCTTTCTTCGTCTTCATCACTGGTATGATCATCCCTACGATACCGTTTAGATCTGGTAAATTTGACATCTTTAGTCCTCGGTGATCTCGATAACACAAGGGAACGTGATCTAGACCTAGGTTTTTCATCATCCCTAACAATAGGTTTGTCGATAATTGGCTTCTCACCTGTATCAGATTTTTCCCCGGACGAAGTGACAGCAATTTCACATTTAATATCGACCGGATCATCGACCAAGTAAGACTCGTTTCGCAACGTTTCAACTAGTAAAACAGTAAATCCTTCAGTGTCATTATTCAAGAACTCTTCTAGTTGTGACTGAAGGAACTTCTGCAGTTCATTTATCGGCCGATCACGTTTCAATAATGCAAATATATATTTGGCCAGTGCTGCGGGATCAGCTTCGCATATTGGTCCCAGGACGGCTGTCAGCCAGGTTTTGAAACGTTCTGGATCCTTGATTTGCATCTTTCATGTACTGATGGTAAACACCAGTATCAATAATTGTTTGAAATGGAATGAATCGATCAATTCCGAACAAAATACCAACAATTAATAACTATACTCTAACAGGATACCGAACGGTTTAAGCGTTCAAATGTTCAATCTCCGATGTGTATGTAGTTCAGTGTTGTTAAGTGGATAGTTCAAGCTTTTGGCAAATTATTAATTAGCAATTTCACTGGCACGGACATTTATGTCAACGTAAGTGGTCTACACTGGTCCATAATTCCAAATATCCCCTTTGTTGGCCACACTGGTTTAAAAAAATACACGTCTGGTGTTATTTCAATCTTTAAAATGTAATACTTAATATATTTTGTTGGCGATCAACTGAACGGAAAAAATTCGTCAAATGAACAAATTTACTTATAAAAAGTAAAATATCAATAATAAGAAATTTAATAACTTTATGACGTATTAAACTTCATTTTTAACATATTACGTTGGTAACACATAAAAAGAAATCGGTCGATTCCTTGGTTGGAGATCCTCATGCGCCCGCGCACTAATAATTCCTAATTTTGTTTTTATCCCTCCGATTGCTCAGCTACAGTCCTAATATTATTTATAGGAATTTCTCTAAATTTCACATCTGTGTGGTTGCACGATCGCTTTAAAATGCCGAAAATTGGTTGACGAAGTTCGGCATAATATTCCGTGAGTATTATAATTGTCGTTTCTTTTAAAACTTTAATTCGAACGATAGGTACTTACGTTGTTACGTGACACTCACATAATTACATCTTTTATTGCTAGGTATTTAATACTTGGTGGACTGCTCCCCGCAATGACCACCCACTGCGTTAAACTTAAAAAACAGAGTACGATCGGATGTGTGCCGCAAAAATATAGATATATTAGATATATTTTAATATTTTTAACTGGGTGATTAAGCCAGCTAAGCGCGTTATAAATATTATATTAAGTTATAGTTATACCTTAAAATGAGATATCGGTTGCTAATAAACATTTTTGAATTACAATAGGTAGTATTGTAGTAATATATATTTGTTATTAGGTATCTAATATATTTTCATAATATTATAAAATCGAAGTTTAATAGCTTCTGTACATTTGTGACCTGTACCTATAAGTAGGTATTCATATTTCGTAAGCACGAATTTTACAATGATTAAGATCAGTGGTGGTGAGGGAGGAGGGATCAATTCTTTAGCCTCTCGCACACACACATGCACCCCAACCCGTGACTACATTAGTATGATTTTAGGTAAACTATATAGAAAATTCAAAATATTACTATATAATTTAACTTTTGTGTCAGTATGTCAGTATTCAATAAGCTGGGACGAAATGCTAATTATATAATTTGTTGTGCTGAAAAAGTAAAGCCCTCTAGTTTTTCAGTAAGTCTTATGATAATGATTTACTCATTGAACAACTTCGCCCCCACCAGTATCACTATTCAATAATCACATAATTAAATATTAAATAATTTATTTTTATTAATATAAAATAAGAATTAACTACCCATAAATTATATGAGTGCTAATCCTTCCTCGCGAATTGCGTGTATATGACAATAACTAAATTTAAATTTAATATTATAGAATTTAGCATTTTTAAACGCACATTTACCTCAATCCTGAGTCCTGACAAACAACATATAGATTGTTTATTTTTATACCTATACCTATTAATTTCACAGTATTGCACATCAAATACAACTAGAATACTGAATTAAAATAAATACTCATAACAATTTATTATTAGGATCAATAAGTATTAAAGGTATTTGACGTGTTTTTTTTTAAAAATAATATAACTAAATTATACCCACTGAAACATAATTTTTTGTTTAGGGTGACGGTCAACAGAGGGGGTATTTGATATACAAAAATTAATACATTGTTTGATTCTCCATAAAAAATATAGACCCATTTTAATAAATTTAATGATAAATCAAATTTTACAAAACATGTAAGTACGTACCTATTTATTAATTATTTAAAATAAAATCGCAACCATTCGTCCTTCGAAAACGTATTATTTAGGTATCTAATTATGTTATAAACATCGTATTTTCGTAATATACGAGTAGTAACTATTAACTTTGATTAATAATATTTAGTGATTTAGGTAGGTACCACTTACTGACTTAGTGCAATAGCTTAGTAAATATATATGTTTAAGTTTGTTTTATATTATAAAGTGTACTATTTAAACCTCCGCCCACTTCAACCCTATTTAAATCTAGTGGCGAGAACAACCAGTACTTAGTAATATAGTACAATTAAATCTGGCTTCAGTGGCATAGACATGATTTCTAAAAGGGCGGGGGGATCAAAAAAAGAAAATGTCATTGCTACATGGGAGGAGGAATATGGAAAATCCCCCACCCTCTTAAAACTTTTTACTTAGGTAGTAAAATATTTAACAATAAGGAACAATGAATATAATTTGAATTTATTCAAAATTCACATCAAACACAATATGGAAAATTATTATCCACTCCAAAGCCAATGGGAGGAGATCTGACCCCCCTCCATCCCCCTTGTCTACTCCACTGCCTGGCTTAATAGTTATGTAATATTTTATATAATTTTATGTAATAGACATTAGACAATAATCTAATAGTCGTAAACCGTAACTAATTTAATTTTAGGACATATTTGACATTTGCCCGTATAGGCAGGACTGCTGTAATTAAGACCGTCGAGTTGAAAAAGTAAAGTCAAAATTACAAATTAATCTCAACAGAAAGCAGCATAATAGATTTAAATTTTGATTTTTAATTTTTATGTGTGCCTAAATAAGAATTTTTATTTTAACTGTGAATTATTTTTTTTTTTAAATGTTGATGC
Organism: Sitobion miscanthi; assembly: GCA_008086715.1. Lineage (NCBI taxonomy): Eukaryota > Metazoa > Arthropoda > Insecta > Hemiptera > Aphididae > Sitobion > Sitobion miscanthi. Next base: position 40,604,697 of record CM017797.1, read on the forward strand.
TTCTAAATCGAAATTTGAACGAGTAATTGCCAAATAAAATGTTTAGAACTAAAATTACACTTTTAATACATCCACGATTCTATTTTGTATCCTTCTGGTGAACCGGAAAATAAAATTAAAAACCCATATGATTTGTGTAATTTTTAGGAAAAAAATATCGTCGAGGATATTTTAAGTATAGTGGGCATCCTGGACTATTAAGCACCCATGCGTTTCTTGTTTTCGTCTTACGAACATACGACATAGCAAATTATTGTTCACTATAGTTTTAACTGTATGTAGAGCCCAACTTAGGAATTTTGGGGCCCGGGTCAAATTTTCTAATGGGGCCCCAAAATTAATTATTATCTAAATTTTAAATTATCTACTTAAATTATGAATGTAGTCTTTATGCTATATAGATTTGTTATATCTTATATTCAATTTATTTTATTTGATTATAAATCAATTATACCATAATAAGGCTATATAATGTGCTAATATAAGTGCTAATAATGACAATTAATATAAATAAAACGATGAAATTAAAAATATAAATATAAATAAAGAAGTGTTGGTACAGTTTTTAATTTAAACAAATGTTTACTGATATACATCATATACATTTTGTACAAAGTCAAAGTGGCAATGCATTTTTCAACATAGTCAATGTAAATAATAAAAATACTAATAATGCGAAACTGACCATCAAAATGTACCTATGTTAAGATAAATTGTAATCATTAATGATATAAAGTGCTTTTGACCAACTTTATCTTAAAACTTAATAGCTTATTTTATCGATTAGAGAATAATCATAAATTCGGAAATTCCATTACGATACGTGACTAACAAAACTACGTAACCTGTAATATCATACAATTATTTCAAAATGCCACTTTAATAATTAAATATCAACAGGGGCCCGGGGCTGAAGCCCCCCTAGCCCCCCCCTAAGTTGGGCTCTGACTGTATGCTTTTAATTTTGATATCAGAGTGAATTGACCTATTATCAAACTTTTTAGTAAGAACATAATCTGTGCTTAAGCGTTGGTGATATTTGATATTTTAATTTTCAAGCAATATATGGGTATGTAAAATATTACAAATTAAAAATGTTCATATCTCACTTGAAAATTAAAATATCAAATAAAAAACCCAACACTTAGGTACAGGTTAATGTTCTATTGTTCCGACCTAAAACTTTGAATTGGTCCATTCACTCTAATATCAAAATTAACTGCACACAATCGAAACTATAGTGAACGAAAATTTGCTATACGTCGAACGTTTGTAAGACGGATACAAAAAATTCATAGTTGGTGTCCTCTTAACTTATAACTGATAACTTGTGGGTTTTTGAAAGAAAATATACATTAAAACAATTTAAGAAGGAATGGATCCAACATCCTGCATGTATACTTCCGGGTTGTGGCATGACCTGCAGTGATGTTCGGACAATGAGTACCTATTTGTAATTTACACTTACATGTAGGTATTTACGTACTATAATACATTAATAATCAGTCTATTTTCTTGGTGATTTTCATCAATCGACGTTACCTTGGTATCTCGGTTCTCGGTGTAGACATGCAGTGTGTTTCTCATATTTGCATTATTATAGTGGTTACATATTTTATATTATTATTTATTACTATATGGCTATTGGCTGGTGATTTATTGCATAGAGAATAATATTATCAAAATATATTTTAAAATATGCAATAAAAGTTAAGAAATATGTAAAAAAACCATTTTAAATAACTATTTCAAAATAAAATTATTTAAATGACATCGGTATACAGGTATTGAATCTTTTTTTTTATTCAACACCGTCACCACAACTAAAGCTAAAAAATTTCAAACCAGGGTTAAAAAATTGTACCTAAATGAGGTCTAAGAATTTAAAAAAACAATTCACAAACCCCAAACCATAATAAAAAAAAATATAAATCGAAACCTAAACATTTAAAAAATCATTCTCAAAACTGAAACTGTTAAAAATTAAAACGATTTCCAGCCCTGTGGAATATATATCAGCCATCAGTTTTCTTGTATTGATTAAAAAAAACCAAATTTGAATTAATTATTTTTAAATAATTGTCTTAAACACTGTTATTTCATTGGAAATTGCATTGCACTTAATCAATTTACGATTTTTTTACGTTTTAATATTGATTATGGATTATTTATACGAGATCTTCAAATTTGTGTACACTGAAAAAGATTTGATCTAATTTATTACTTTATTAGATTAGGAGTTATAACTGATTTAATATCTTAGCTTAAGGCTTAAGATGTGGCTACGAGTCCAATAACATCTATATAGTTATTACCCTCTGATATTTAAAACAAAAGTTATAAACTTAAAAAATATTAATTAAATATACTTTATTAATAGGTAAACGATGTAACTGCACGTCATGGTTCTGAACTGACACTGATATTATTAATATTAATAAATAATAATATATTTTGAAACTTTCTTAAAACTGTTATCATTAACCATCAACTTTAGGTTTTAGGAAAATTGAAAATAATAACATTGACAGACATGGCGACAGAGATAAGTCAAAGCAAAACAATCTGCATTCTGGCTGTTGTAGCAGGATGTTTCGCCATTCTATGGCCATCTTTATTTTATCCAATGCTAAAAGGATCATTTTCACCTCAGTCTCACATAGGTGAGTTTATAATTTATTAAATTAATATTATATGTAGTTTTGTTATTATAATTTACGTTCATGGAGTAGGCTGTTGCAATGTGCTGTCCAGTACGGACGTGAATATAGTTAAAATAGTAATGGATATATGTGATCGTGTAATTAACACAACGGACAAAAAAACAAAACTGGAAAAATGTCGTCACGATATTTTCAACACATGTGCAATCAATATAACTGGTTTAATCAATGAAAATAAGGTTGGAAAAATTTCGCACAATAAACATTTAATCGACGAAATAAGATCTTTGAATGGATCTCTATGTCTAAAATATCATTATGGAGTTTCCTTGACAAGCTTGGGGGTTACACATAGACTTAAAGAAAGCGATCCTTTAATGAGTAAGGAATTATCATTATTACTTTCACATTACAATTTAATCATAACTTAAGTGTATTTTTAAAAAGCTTATCAACTAATTATAATATATTCTGGCTATTAAATAAAGTATTTTCTTCGTCCACGGGTATGTATAATAATTTATAATTATGCATACCTATCTTTGGCTCCGTCTTACAAACGCAAAACATAAAATAAACTTTCTTCAGAATAATTCATTTAACTCTGTTATTTTTAATATTAGAGTGAATTTATTGATGTATTATCCATCATATTTAAAAGTATAAGATTTAAGACTCCACGTAAAATGTTTTAAAACGTAATTATATTAACCTACGTGGGGCCTTAGGTATTGAGTTGGTAGGACGGAGACAACATGCGAGTACGACGACTTCTTAAAAATAATATTTTCACACTACTAAAATAGTTTAACATTTGATTGAACATATATTTTTATTGTACATTTAATATAGCTAGTCATGCATACAATAACTGTTTAAGAAAAATATTTGTATGCCATTCTTATTAAACTCTTTAATTGTACGTATATATTATATTAACTATAGGGTTGACGATATTGAAATCGTATACCGGTATTGCGGTATTATAATCAATACCGGTATGGAACGGTATACCCTATTGGCTATTACCGTTCCATACTGGAAAAACCCATTATACCGACACATACCAGAAAACCGTAATACTTAAGTACCGACAATGTTGATAGGGTTGATGATATTGAAATAATTATAATGATGCCGGCAATGTTGTATTAAAACTGGTATACGGTGTACCGAAAAACCGGCAATGCGCCGATCTTTATATATGGTACCTCTATGGGGTATACTTAACGTCATACGATAACGAACGGTATGTCGGTTCTTCGGTATCACGGTATATCGTTCAAGCGAAATTTGAGCAACCGGTATAAGACGGTATATACCTAGTCCTCTACTAGTCCTCTGTTTAACTTTTATCTTTTTTGCTTACAAAATGTTATTAAATAAACATAAGTGAAGGGTTTAAAAATATAAAAGAAACATAAGAGAAGAAAAATGTAAAATAGTTTTATTATCATTTACCTATCATACTATATTAATTTTTCGTAACCACAACAGACATAATCTGAAGTATATTTAAGCCCCTCAAAACCATAAATTTGTGTTTTATTCTTAATCTACCTTGATTTTAACAAATTATAATAGTAACAAAGTAATAAATAATAATTTTAATATTTGATCATAATTATAAGGATTTAATTAACAAATGAGTACTAGCTTATAGTTACGCTTGTATAATAATTGTTATATTTTTCACATTAATAGATATGTAAAACTAGTTAATCAATATTTTTATTGTAATATATTCATGTCTGAAGTAAAACTAAAATTATTATTTTCAATGATTTATGTTTCTAAAATATAATTTGTGTACCTTTTTTTAGATAATATTCCGCAAGAAAGAACTCCTGTCCATTTAAGAGCCTCCAAAGCAACAATGCATCCAGCATTAATGGAAAAAGGACGAGCAATTCCCCAACCTCATATTGGACCTAGACATAGTAGTCCAACTCCTCACAGTTTCAAAGTAAACATTTTTGACACAGTATAGATGAACTTGACCATTTAAATTTCTTCTTTAGTTTTAAATTTAACTTTAATACAAAACTCGCCAATTTTTTTTATTATTTGTTATTTTGGTTTTGGATTCAAGCCATGTGTTTATATATTTTTGTTCTTGTTATTTAGATTTTTTTTTTAATATTTAACAAAATGTTTTAAACTAAAACGTATATAAAATTATTATTAATGTATTAATGCCATTTACATTTTTAATGTACTAAGTAATTTTAGAGTGGTTACAATATGTGCTTAGTTAAAGGGTTTTTGCAAAAATAAATTTTTGAGGCAATAAAATTAAATAAAAAATTAAAAGCAGCTTTACCATACGTCCATACCCTATTATAGGTTATAAAGCGAGAGGGATAACCACTAAGCGCTACTTACGCACTCACATGTGCGTGTCATAAAACGCCTAAAATCAAAATTATTTCAGTGCGAAATGCTGTAGGTAAATCTGACATAAATGAGTTCCGTTTACCAACTTGAGTTCAACACCGATAATAATTTTGAATTCATATTTTATTTTGCATTTAAGTTAATGTTGGATCCTTCGAGCCACATTTTTAATTTGTTAATTTATAAAAAAAAATCTCGTATACTTATATAAAAATTTCATTGGAAAAAAACATTTTTTTATTCTGAATCGAAGGATTCTAAAAACACATAATAATAAATTCAATTATGCATTCAAAATTATTATCGAATTATTAGCTCTACTTTGCTTCAAGAAACGGTAGTGTGGACTCCCCTTGATCATATTATGCTGGAATTATTTGTAGCAAAGACTATAGCTCCTCCAGAAAGTTGTCCGTCGTAATGCTATGTCAAAGCAAAATTTAACCTCATGTCCTCTCAACCACTTATTACCTTAAATTAAAAATATACTCATACCTAGTGTTAGTATTCTTAGGTTCTGTGTAAACGTCTTTCTAATATTTCATATTTTGCGTTTGTTAGCCACCAATTCCAGGATCAAGACCGACAATGGGAGGTATGGGCGGCACCAGTAATAAAATCGCTGGAGGAGATGGTGGTGGTGCCATGAATATACTAATGCCAATGTATACAATTGGAATACTTCTTTTTTTTGTGTATACTATGATGAAGGTATAAAATCATGATATTATACATGTATAGGTAATGTACATAGTACATATTATTTGTATACTAATGCCAGGTTGTACAACAATTTCGTTGAATTTCATGATTCATTCAAATTTAATGGATAAACCAATGGTAATTTTAGTTTAAGAACCCGTAAAAACTTACTAACGTTTATGCAACCTGGCATTTATTTTTTATTTATTTATAAAATTAAAAAAATTTGTAATAGTTATTGTCAAAAAAAGACGACGTTGAAGATACTGTTGATGATAAATATTCTTCACATTATCCTTATGGCAGAGATGTAAATCAAAGCTACAGCCGCAGAATCTTCCTACAAAATTAGGTGAAACACTAATAAATATTTTTAATATTTATGGACAATGAATTATTCTATTAATTTTTAAGCTTAAAAATATAGTTATATAACGTTTTATTCTGTTTATTGCTGCATAGGGTTCATTGAAAAGGATACGAGTAAGTTGAAAAAATTTTTTTAAATAAAACATTCTATTCTTGTTATAAAATCTGTATTCTATACTACTGTTAACTAATAATCATTAATTAATAACACTATTTGTTTTATAGTATATTAAATTAAATTATAGATCATAGGTTTACTGGATTCAGTAATACCTATAGGAATACTACAATGAATCCTTGATTGTAGTTTATGTTTTGCGTAGGGGATTTAGAAATAGATGCGCTCCGTCGCAAGCTAGAAGAAACAGAGGCTGCGATGGAACGCATTGTTAAGCAAATGATATTGGCGTCTGAGTGCAATGGGATGGATGGGAATAAGGTTTGAAAGATTTACAAACATTTCGATGCGCATGTGTTCAGTAATATTATTGGCAATTTTGTTTTCTTACTACTACACTAATTTCACCTCTTAATTTATAATTTATGGAGTTGACCCACTTATATATGTATTTACGATTTTAGAATAATTTCGATTATTTTTTGCTAGTTGTACCCGTATAGATGAATATTAAATATATAAATCAGAAGTTGGTTAAATAAATATTGATCGTTTAAATGTTACGCCGCACAATTTTATTGTTAATTTCTATGAATTAAATGAGTAGGTAGAAACACGACACGGTAAAAGGATAAATATAATTAAATAAATAACTGTAACATATAATAGGTGTAGAATTATTTAGATTTTAAAAACAATAAACAAAATATTTATTTTTTTTTACCCTTAGTCGTGAACGCGTTTTCGTCTCTATTGGAAGACGTGAATCGAGAAATATTATCGTCTATAATTGAAAAAGAAAACGTTCCCACAATAATTGAAAACGAGGTACCCTTAGGATAAAGAACTTAAGTTGCACTAATATTTATATATGCTTAAATTTTGCTTTTTAACATCCTAAATTGTATTTAAAAAGTAATTGTATTTCAAATTATTCAATCATCTATTATTTTTATTTTTAATCTTTTAATTCCTGTGTTATTAATTTTATATCGGTTCAAAAGTTATGTTTATTATTTATTGTGTATATACGCGCAGTTAACATTTTCTTCGCTTTTATGTAATCATAATTAATATTAAATTGCTTTTCCCTAACACTTTTCCAAAGATTTCGAATATAAATTTAATTAAGACATATATTGTGTATTTTAGGAGCTTAAAAACGAAAATATTGATGAGGGGAAATGTCTGACAAATATTTTATCCAATGACAACACAAATGATACGATTACCACTAATAAGTCTACACCATCAGAGGAATCAAAAAGCATTAAATCTTTAAACACTTCCGAATCATACGATGAAAATACTACAGATTCCGAAATTTCTGTAAAAAAAATAATTCAAGTGGTCAATATGGAAACATCTGAAAGTGTTGGTGGTGGTCATTGTTGGACTCCGACTGAAAAAGAGAAAATACCTTCTAAACGTAAAACAGCATCTAAAGAAGAACCCATTTCTCTACTCATTCCTGGTATGATTCCTAAGAACTCTCAAGTTTTAATAAGCGATGGTCCACTCAATACTCCCTCAGAAACTGAGGATCACGAAGCAGTAATTTCAAGCAAAGTTACATTATCATTAATACCCGTGAGTAACATAATATGATTTCACATATTGTATTAAAATTAAGTAATAAGTAATTTCATTGCAGTTAATTTACTTTCTCGATTTAAAAGCAAGTTTTTTTATCGGATAAAATAGTTGTTATCAAATTAATACTATTCAGTATGAGCAATTTGTATATTGTATAATAATAAATAACTTATAATTAAAAAATTACAAACATTAGGTATCGATCAAATCGTTGGTAGAATGTTGGTATTACAGGTGCTATAGGTACATCATGATTCATGAGTCATGACATCAGGGAATAATAATCCTAACTAAAAATAAATAATACCATTATGTACAGGTGTCAAAATTTACATTTCCTGTTAAAATAACGAATAAGAATAACTATTTTAGTAGATTATCGCGTTGACATCTAAAGACAATTTATTTTGAATACTATTTTAATGCACTTGCTGTTTATTGCGAGTAAATTATGTAAGATTATAATTTTGTTTTAATTTAATTTCTAGGACGACCGGGTAGAGGAATACTTAACTAGTGATGAAGCAGAAGATGATAATACTACTTCAACACTATCAAACATTAACTAATATGGCGAAAAATGAAACCATAAAGTATGATTTGCCTATATTTAATAATTATGTGTCGAGTAAATAATATATTCAATGTACATGCACGATTTTAAAATAGGTAATGTTTGGGGATTTGACGAGAGTAATAAATATGGGAATAGGAACGTATATTATGAAAGTTTTTAATTGCACATTTATAATGCACTTAAATATTTTGTGGTAGATTTTAATATTATAACTTTATGAATGAGCCATTATAATGAACTTTTCAATGTATGTTAAAAAATATGTGATCAGTATTATTTTATGTACCTAGTTTGTCAATTTATAAGTACATATTTTCGTTACTTTTGAAGTACTTTAGACTGATAATGTTGCCAAATGTTTAGCAAATATTACTTGAATTTATTGTACTTTACCTGTAATAAATATCTGATGTGTCAAATCAAAAAATTGACGTTCTTTTTTTTAAGTGTCTGTGCGGAGCAACGAATGTATTATTTTTACAATGTGTGTTTTTTAATTTTTTTTTTGTTTGATGTCAACTTTAGGACCAGTAAAAGTTGCTTTAACTCTAGTTGGTACTTTTTAGGGGAGGGGTGAGAGGGGTTGACAATTTTAGTAAGTTAAGTTTTTTCGATTTATATATTATGATAAAACTTTTGTTTGAGTGAATACTAAATAAGCCAGTAAATTTATACAAAAATTCTCATAAATTATTCTTACTGTGATTAATAAATATCGAAAATCATAAGCACAACTATTGATCATAAGACATAAATCGTAATACGTTTAATGTCAAATTTTGACGAAATTCTTAAAAATCATGGACATTTTCAAATTATTTTATAGTTGAAAATATATATAATTTTTAATTTTAATCGCTAAGTCTTGATAATATTATACAAAAGTTCCCCATTAAAACATTAAAATGTTGACAAAATTGGACATTTACACTAAAAATATCGGTTTTAGACGTTTTAGTGATAATTTACAAAATATTTATATTAATTTTAAGCTATTCCTACGATGAGACGTGGTATATACACTGTTCTATCATGTTAGATTACTGAATGTATAGGTACTGACTAAAAAGTTAGGCAATACAGCTAATAATAATTGATATTATGCGATTTGTTTCTTTTTTTGGTAAAATTAGTTACCTTACGTATTACTTATTGAAAAATAAATTACTTGTAGAGTAACAGCAATATAAATGTATAATAAAATATTCTTAGAAATATAGGCCGACAGACCATCTCCGATCAGAATTTTTTTCGTATGTAATTATTTTTAATTACAATAAAACACATTAATTTCAGTACAATAAGAAACTTCTCCGTTTTTTTTTTTATTTTCCATATGTTTTCCCTATTTAATTCAAATAATATAATTATATACGGGTTTAATATACCAAAACTTTTCTGTATATTCTTTGATTTGTTAAAAGTTAACGTATTTGTTTAATTTGTGTAATATTGTGTACAGTATAAATAATAATTCAGCCTATCTACTTTTGTCACAATTCACAAGTTAATATATTGAGCCAGTTCATAGTAATATACGATTTTAGTAGCCAGTAGGCTACAGCTGTTAAAATCTACTTAAATTATGCGGTCGGTAAGATTCCAATATTGCGCATTAAATATAGACATATTATGTATAGTATGTCTACATTAACAATATTTTCAAATTGTTTTTAACTAATTAAATATAATTAAGTACATAGTATGTGCTTAATAAAATATAAAATATAAAATTAAAATAATATATTCAATTTTATATATTCAAAAATTGTTTTACACAAAACTACATACTATACACATAAATGTAATAAATAACAATAATATTATGAGATAAAATATAAGTTAAGGCTCTAAAAGATTATGTATATGGGTAATTAACATAATATCAATATGCCTAGTGAATAGGTAGTAATTTTTAATGATCACTGTTTGGTTATCTACTACCAGTAGGTACTACCTATATGAAATATGAATATAATGAAGCAGGAAATAAAATAATAATGTGGTCATCTATTATCAATGTACCTGTCTTTGAAATTTAAACTAGTATCCAGTAAGTACACCAGGTAAAATTACTTTTTATTAACTTTCACTATACATCATTATCTATTGTTAATTATTGAAGATAGTTCCTTCATCCTTGTTTGAATTGCAACCGTGGGTATGATATACGTATGCAATTACAAAGTTACAAATAGTAGAATTCTATGACTTCCACTTTAGATAAGTAGGCACCAACCTACCTATATTACATATGAACACAGTTCACACGCATATAAAGATAGGTACCTAAATACCATATTTTTGGCAGCTAACCGCGTATTTTATACGGATTTTCGTATTTTTGTCCATTGTCACAATATTATTTTCAAAAACCGTTGAAAATTATTGTCCATAGCACTGTCGTTTTCGCGAAATCACGGTAGCGAAAAAAATAAAAAAAGGAAAGCGCAGAACATAATAACACGATAACTGGATAACGTTTATAACGATTGGCGTAGAGGTGGAAAGTTGTTGTCACGGGAGACCGCACGATAATGAGCAAGAAAGCGTTTCAGACCTCAGACGTCCTCAGTACGTATTGTATCGCCGCGGCAGTGTGTTCACACGTGAGTGAACTGCAGTTTCAGTACCCGTCAGGCAGGTGCAGTAGTGGTGTGCTGTACCTACCGTGAAAATAAACGGTCATTTCTATCAGAAAATCCAAACCGAAATTTCCGTAAAAAGAATAACAGTTACAGCTGGCACGACTCCCCGGTCAAAAACAAAATAAAGTAGGTAAGTGATCCAAATTTTGTTTTAAATAGGTAGTTTTTCGTCGTAGTTACCTACCATTTTTCGAAAACTATATTGAAGAGTCGAAGGGAAAATTTCTATACACTATAAAGAGTCACGCGTGTAAAAAGTTTAAAACAAAACACTTGCAGTGGGTAGAAAAAAGTGCAATATATTATTGTTGTGGCTATATTTTATGATATTATATTATGTGAGGTTGAATCACACGTTTTCGAGCTTCTCGTGATTATTGAATATCAGTATACGTAAAATTTACCTATACGAAATGTCTAAACTGTTGTACATCACCTATGTAATATTCGTATACTTGGATTTTTGAGTGTACCTACTCCGGGCAGAGGCAGAACAACCGTGACTGCACTCGTACTGTAGGAGTCGGGAATATTGATTTTACAGAATCTGCTGTTACCCGGCGTACCGGCGTCCGGTAGTATTATTAAATCTATCGTGGATATAATTCATGGTTAAGGTTATACGGTTATACAGGACTGTTGTTGAATTCATGAATGCGGATGTGCATAAATATATAATATGTTGATTTGTGTAGTGAACAATATTGTTTTTTAAAAATAATTCCAATGAGTTAGTTTGAGGTTTAATAATGTATATTGTATCTTCAATAAAGTAATCATTACCATTCATGTACCTAACCTAACCATTATCATAACATTATGTCCATATATTGTATATATTCCGGTAGGTATAGCACATATAGTATCGAAATTATATAGATGACAATATATAACCATGAAGAGGGTGATAAAATAATGTAATTCTATATGTAAAACGTGTCTTTATTTTTTAAAATTAAAGTAAACATGTAAATTGGTTCCAAAATGTTTTTTATTTTTAAGTATTATCTAATTAATGTAACCCATAAGATACCACAATGATGACGAAGGGATGAATCTCATTACCTTCCTTTTCTCTCTTTTTTGTCAAATAGTTAAAGAAAATGTTTAGTACAATTCTATATTTTATTTCCAACTAATGGCTATGTAATATTACATAATTATTTTTAAATTGTAAGCCATTTCTTCTTCTACATTTGTACGCAAGTATTGATATTTTATTTATTCATATTATAATTCCCTATTTTGTATTTTTAAGCGTGTTTTACTGCAATTTTGCATACTAAAACGGTCGTATTTATTAAACATAATGTATACAAAATACAAAAATATATTAATATTAAACATTTTGGTATCTAAATGAATAAAATATTTGCAATATTTTTATTTATTGTTAATTAATTATTATTTATCAATAAGGTAAGAATAATATAAGAATAAAAATGATAAAATAAATGAGTATTAAGTGGACAGAAATTAATTTTCAAGCGATTTTAAGAATTTCTTGGTAAATTTTGACTTACCCATATTTATGACAATTTACCTACCATAATTATTTCACCGTAATATTGAAAAAGTGGTTTTTATAGGTACCCCTACATCATATTTGTATAATTGTTTTGATATGCACTTATTCAATTAGTAATATTGTAAATCGAGCTCAGCTAAGTTTATAATCAGATTTTTAAGATTTGATATTTTTCAATTGTTTAATACTATAATAACAATAGTGAACCACAACACGTAATTATACACTCCATAATTATATCTTGTCGCCTATATACATTTTAAAGTAAGTAGTAATAATAGTAGTACCTATATTATATTAGTATGTTTTAATAACAATTATAAATCATTATAAGAGAATGTTCAAGTTTTTTAATAAAATAGTTACGTAAAAAAATGTATAAATTTGTATTAGTTAAACAATAAACAATAAACAAGTTTGGACATTTTGAGAAACACATGACTACATGAGTAGTAATCAACTGTAATAACAACGGTAATCCGGTACAAATGAACCAAACAGAAAATTATATTTTTCGATGGATTCTATATGTATACCATCTTTATTATCTTATACTAGTTTTACTGGTTTTAATATTGTGAATACTGCATAGTAGTTGTTGGAAGGCGTTACTTTTGCTAACTAGTTCCTACGTAAATTTTAAGGAAAGTGAAATCTTAAAAATAATAATATATTTATAGGAATGTGTGGCTTTCATTTATTTTATATCAATTCGTGTTTTACCATTATTATTTATTAAAATCACTTGAATAGTTTTTAAAAAAATACAATCATTTAATATATTAAAATTAGTTTAATTAATTTTACTTGTTTGTTATACACATATATTTTACATATTATATTAGAGAAAATTATTTAACTTTTTAAATTTAAATTCTGAGTGGAGCGTATATAAGTATTATTATTTTTGATGTATACATGGTTTTATAATGGTCAATGTAGTGTTTTTTAATTTTTTGTGCATCTGGAGACACTTAATAATTGAAAAATACTTCAATATTGAGGGTGGTTTTTGCTGGAACAAAATTGGATCAAGTTTATACTGTGAAGGGGGAGGGGGGATATTATTATTAAAAACAATCTGGAAAATCGAAATTAAAATTGTGGAATAGTTTACGCAAAACCAGTTTTCGACAAAATCGATTTTATTTGTTGTACATACCTATAATTCAAAAATAAAAAACTGTAGAAACTCTAAATTAATATAAAATATTTATATTAGCATTTTATGATTTATTTTTCAAAATATTTTGGCTCTGTCTGACATTTATAGATTTTTTAGAATTTTTTTTGATTTACGTATGGTAAAATTGTTGTTTGTTGGTATTGTAAAACAAAGCTTGAACGTTTTTCCTATTAAAAAAAGAAGTTAAGTGTAAAAACTAAAAGCTGTATACATAGCATTTGAAATTCAAATTTTGATGACATTGGATTTCAACGTATAATAATTTATTTTCAAACAGTTTTTGTTATTTTATTATTTTTATAAAAATTTTATTTGTAAAAACTTTTAACGTTTCACTATTACTTAAATTATAATTTTCTATATTACACACAATGAAAGTTTAAAAATATTTAGACGTAATTTTAAACTTCTATACCGTCAAAAATCTATTCACATCGTTATATACTTATAACAGAATATTGGTATTGACGATTGACTGATAACTTATAAGTTATAAATTATAACTTAATAATTGTTTTTCACACGCAATGAATAAATCGTTGAATTTAAATATATTACTTCCATTACAGATTACAGTGACGAAGTACACTAAATATTTACAATACAACAGACTGACATACCAGGATTTTTAAACTTTATAGGTATATGTGTAGAGTTTTTAATTTCGCCTTTCACACGATCATATAAAATAGATACTCATGATTATATTTGTATAGAACATACCAAGTACCAACAAATGCTATATTTTATTATTTTTATTTATTAATTAATGATTGTATAGTTAGTTTTATGGTTTATTATTGTACTATATAATTTTTGAAATTAATTGATTTCGGGTGAAATGTTAGTTATATTACAAATTTATAAATTACAATTATTAATTAATAAATGATAAATACCATTGGCTAATCAATTATAGTTCCTCCATTTTATAATTTTTTTTTTGTTAAGTTTTTAACGTATTTTTTATATTAAATAAAATGTTTACGTCTAAAACCAGTCATAGGTACAGCATTAGATATTGCTTATTATACTATGGTCATTTAAAATTAAAATACATTTCGACAAAAAAAAATGCAAGTTAAGAATTAATTAAAATAATGAAATTGGGAATTTTTAATGTCCTATATCCTATAATTGTACACATTTAGTCAAATGTCTTCGCAGGAATTTAATGTTACGTTTATTTTGTGTTCCACTTTACTGTTCTACATTTTCTGATTCGATACATATACCTACTCGCATTTTATCCTCCAACCACCAGTCCAGACACTGTTTTCAAATTGTAACAATGAATCATTGAACTATTAATAACAGTTATTATATTTTAGGTCAAAGTGAAAAACCTATAACTAATATATTTTGTTTCTAATAAAATTAGTAGCATATATACTAACTGTACACTGTACACACTACACACATATGGTATATACTATATATATTATATGTTTACAGTACACACGTTACAGACATAGTAGGTACCTATAATACAATAGTATAGGTCATCTAAGAATATTTTACCATCAAACAAGGATTGGAATTATAGTTTGCAAAAAGTGTTTGACGATAATTATTTACTTAAATGTATGTATCATATATTATACATGAAAAATTCTTAAAATAATATGTTATTGGAGTAATTACCATCAACCATTATATAGGTTTAAATATAACGAAAAATTGAAAATGATTATGTGTAGAACTTCTAGAAACTTAACAATATTATTTATTTATTATTTATCAGTAGGTTCCTAATAAAAACATTTGTGAAATGATGAAAACAATTTCAATCGTATTTTGCATTTACGTAACAAACCTTCAACAGGAATTTATAGAAGTCAAGATTTTATTCATATTATGTACATTGGGTGTTTTGCTTAGTGAATTATCTATTAATAGTTTACATTTATCTTAAAATAATTATACTTTAAACATCTTAAATATATCGAATAAAGTGTTGATTTTTTAATTCACTTACAAAAAATGATAATAAGATTTCTATTTTGCGATTAATGTCGTTTAGTTATGAATATTATGAGTTGGTCGGTATATTGTCATATTGAAATATCTACAGCAGATATAATATATTATCCAATCACCTAATAATCAAGCATAGATCCTACTCAGCTCATTCTGCTATTCTCTACTCAGCAGGATAATAGTTTATTAATGAATAATAATATCTTTTATTTAAGTTAAGTTTTCAATCATCTCATTGAACAAAACTATTCCGATATGATATAGTTTACTATATTAATGTATATCGAACGTTATAATAGTTCCCATAAAAATAATATACGATTAAAATTTATTAATAAGATAATGAATGAAAAAGTAGGCTATCTATAAGGCTATAACTATCCTATATACATATTGACATATTGTATCTAAATATTTGATTTTAGTATCAAAATAAGCTATAAATTCTATGAAAAATTGAATATCATAATATCGTCATAATTGTATTCATCGGTACAAATGGGCGTATTGCTATATTGACAAAAACTACATGAAACACTTTTTTTTTCCTGAAAGGTAGTCGCATAGCTGCATAGGCATAATATAAGAACAACAGTAGCACCAACATTTTTAAATTGTGGTTAGGCAATTTCAAAACTTCGTGGCTTCAATATAGGTACTTATAAATATACTCATGTTCATAATAAAGTTTTGTGTAAATAAAATGTGGCCTGCCGCATAAGTAAAGGATAAGTAATCTGGTTATTTAAGTTATTTTATAATAGATAGGTTAGGTTAGGTACTTATACTATAAAATTGTGTCCAGATCTCGTATAAATAAGTTATATTATAACCTGTTGTATACATTATACATATAGATATTGGATACCGATATGTTGTTGTTATTATTATTGCCATTTTAAAATATTTAATATTTATTGGAAGGAGAATAACTTAAAAATGAATTACTAATTAGTATAATTTATATTGCCTACTACCGAGTAATATATATTTAAAACTTATAATTAATTTAAAAACATTTTATCACTATAAAATGTTGATAAATTATATTGACATGTATTCATATATTAAGCTGTTATTTATGTGCATAATGTATATACTATATATTAAAATAGAAAAAATATATATGTATACATTAGGTATATATTTGTTCAATATAGTCGATGGATAAAATGTAATTGTATGATTTAATCACATAGAGAAAACTACAAAAATATGTAAATCATGTTGAGAAACGTTGATTTATTTATGTGAAACATCAATATCTTGTTGCATATGGCATGTGCATCTCAATAATAAGTAATACTACAATAAATTTATATTTTGCTGTATGATGATTATTTGAAATATAATTCCACTTTCATTAGATTTTTTTTAGAAAAAAAACACTCATATTTTGCATTAATAATTAATAATTACTTACAAAATAATTATCTTATGACGTTATAATATATGATCATAATAATTATTAGTTAATACCTATTGGTACTATTTAGTCATCAATACGCTTGTATTAATATATGATATAGGCACAATAATAATTATTAAGAATATTGATTTATGGGCTTAACCCCCAAAAATTGTAATAGCCCTCCCCCCCACCAAAAAAAAATTATTTAATTGATTCCTAAAATATTAATAAACATTTAAAAATTCAGCTGTATTTCTTTTTTTTTTGGAAAGTTTTTAAAGTTAATAATTATTTTATATTGCCTACCTTTCTATAAATCGTGGCTAATATACGAGAGTCCTATACTCATATTTTACCTTTTCTATGATATACGTTTTCATCGTTCGTATTATGTACGCACTGGTTAATTGGCGATTGAAAGTAATAATCTGTTACGGGGACACTGTGTATCATTTATGTCATGTTTCCAGTTCCCCGTTATACAGATCCATTCTCCGCCGGCTTGAAAATTGATAAGCTTTCAATTACCAATAGCATTAATAGGTAATACGTTCCTCAATAAATGTGATCTGAAAAATGAAATGGCTGTCTTCAAAAATTCATTCTGTAATAATGAAAAAACAACTTATTTTAATCTCGTTCATGAAAATTTAACCAAAAAAGTTTTCCCAAATGTCTACAAAATGTTTCAAGTGGCCAATATATTGCAAATTTTTATGCCGAGCGTGCATTTTTTGCCATGAGGCAAATAAATACCTACTTGAGATCTATATTGGATCAAGATCGCTTTAGTACTTAGTATTGAAAAATATGTAAAAATTGATCCTGGGATAATTTTAGAACAATTTACAGCCATCAATAAAATAACAACGAATCTCTAATAACATGTTAATTTTATGACGCATATAAATATAATTAAAAGTAAAATGTTGGTATTTTAATGGTGTTTAAATTTGAAGATGGTGGGTGGTGATAACATTTGGTATAATATTGTGGTGGGGCTATAGTCCCCCCTCAAATTTTGTGCTAGTTACACCTAACCTAACCTATAGAGTATATAGGTAGTATACTACTTCTACTTCACTCATCATAATTACCATAACTTTAAAACCTCAAAAATAAATACTATTTAATCTACTTCGTACTTTCGAAAAAAGTTAAAATCCTTAATGATGAAATATTATATTATAAGTACAAAATCGGTTTTTATAATAAATTAGTGTATTATATAAATACTTAAATTTATCATTGTATAATTTTGTATAGTTGAGCCACGATAACTTGAATTTAAAGAGGAATGAATATTAAATTTAAGTTATGTATTTTTCCAGTTATATACCTAACCTAACCTACCTCGAACACATCTTAAAAATACTTCAACTTTCAAGGCGTATAAAAAATTCAAGTCATTTTTTTATTTTTTATTATTTTTAATATTCATGGGCGGAAACCCATTTAAAACATAGTAAAGTAATATTGGTATTTACAATTAGCAATAATATACAAAATATACGGAATAATATATTATGTAGGTTATGATGTTATCGAGGTTTACGAGTAATCAAGGTTCAAGTTATCGATACTCGACTGTATTATATACTTAATAGTTAATACTTATGCATAAATAAACATTAGAATTTATGTTTATTTACACAAATAAAATCCCTATATTCTGGGTATAATTGGACTCCACCAGTTTGTATAATTATATAAGAAATTATAAATAATAACAATTAAAATTAATGTGTACTTTTTTTTATTCCAGGTGAGCAAGAGTACCATTCGAATGAAGTAAAACTTTTCATTTTAAACGGTCTTATAATTTAAAGGCTATCAATAACCATGACAGAAAATAAAAAAGAGTCAACTCATCCACCTCTTAAGAGGTATAGGTAGGTTAAAAAAAACCCTATTCAAGTATCTACACCCATTATTTAAAAAAGTTTAAATGTATATATTTTTTGCAAATATTCTTTTTATATAATTTTATGTTAGTTAAAAACAACTTTTAGAAAAAAAAATATACTTTTTCTATTTTTTATCATTTTCATTTTTAAGTTTTTACTTTTTTGAAAGACACAATACCTTTTATTTCATATTCCGAAGCAGAATATTATTTGGAGTATTTCAATTTATGAAAAATAAAATTTCGGAGAAGTAGCTCATTAGTTATAAGTAGGTATTAAAAGTTTAGATTAGTGGACAACATTTTGTAGGTACCTACCCTATATCCTATACCACTCTACTCTGCTCATCAAAACTTTAAAATGTTTATAAATAACGAACTAATTGTCTATAATTTGATCTTTGTGGATTTAAATACTCCGAATAATATTCTGCTGCAGAATATGAAATAAAAAATGTATGGTGTTATTCAATAAAGTAAAAACTTAAAAAGTTATAGCGATAAAAAATAGTAAAATTTTAATTATTTTTTCAGAAATGTTGTTTTGAAATAACATCAAATTTGTAAAAAAATAGTTTCAAAAAAGTAGAAACTTTATGGAATAATGGGTGTAGACATTTAAATGATTAACCTGTTTAATATTATGAAATGATCAATCTTTATTTTTTGTTTATTTTTAGGTCGAATTCTATGGGAAATTCAGTTGCTTATGCAGGCTTATTACTCATCGAGTTAATTCTTTTGGTTTTAAAATTCATTTATACTACCGTTGAGTCCATTATACGAACATTTTTACCGCCGTTAGAAAAATCACTAAAAGACGAAGTTATATTAGTAAGTTGTTTAATGAATAGTATAATATTATTTAGTAGGTATATTAGTGTTATATGTAAGATATGCATAATATAAGAAGTAAGAACACACGTTCTAATTAATGTTATAATTGGTTTTAGACTTGATAATTAGTATAGGTAGAAACCAGCCACCAAGTATTGAGTGTAATTGTAAAAAAATAATAAAATATAAATCCAGGATGATTGTGAAGCTTAACTTCATAATATATTAGTTACATCCTTATTTTTTTTAGAAATCAAGTTTCAGTGTTTCATAAGACTACCTACTTTTATTGAATATTTCACAAACCTTAACATATAAATTATACAGTCACACAAACAATCCTTTCTAGTGAAATAGATTTATTAAAAGACCTTATAAAACTACTGTACTTTCAAGCGCATATTGAATTAAAATAATATTGCCATAAGGTAGGTCATGTATTTATTGTTTTTTGGCACCACATAAATTACATATAATTACACTCTTAATTATTATAGTTTTAATAACCGGTTTGATATTTACCAAAACATCGTGATAGATAAATTTATCGTGAAAAATATTCAATCAATTTTTTATTTTAAAATATATTTAACAGTCCTATTAATGTTAATATGTTATTATTTTTGACTGGAATACATAAATAAATATAAAATACAATTTTCTAATTAATAGGTATTCGCCCTAAATTTTTAACTATACGTCATAATAATTTTTTCTAGATAACTGGTGCTGGTCATGGTATTGGTCGAGAATTGGCATTATTGTTTGCCGTGCAAAATGCAATTATTGTATGCTGGGATTTAGACGAAAAAGGAAATAATGAAACTAAACACATTCTTAAGATTAAAGGTTACAAACGTGTTTACACTTACAAGTGAGTACGTTTTTACATTCACCCACGACCCATCTTTATAAAACTATGCAAAATACATGCATTACGTTTTTATGTAACTATCTGGTTACATCTTATATTCATATTATAACCTCCTTGCATGACGCGTAAACATTTTTCTTTCATGAAATTGTTTTCGTATAATAATTTGGTTGTTGCATAGATCCCCGCATAATGCCATTACCTTTGCCTTGATTACATTTTTTATTCTTATTTTATTTTGATATAATAATTATTATTTATACTGAAATCTATACCACGGTTCTTATACAAAACATAAGCTTTTGGTTACATCTTATATTCATATTATAACCTCTATATGCATGACGCTTAAAATAAATAAAACCAAATCGTTTCTTTCATGAAGTATTGTTTTCGTAAAATAGTCGGGTTGTTGCATAGATCCTAGAATGAATTACCTTTGCCGTGATGGCGCGATCAATAAACGCAGAGGCGTGACAAAAAATAGTATATGTGGCTCGTGCGGGAAGGCAATTTCCACCCTTGCCACACAATATACTATTTAACTAATCAGTAATCACACACATTAGAGTACTATAGTTAACATTGAATAATGATAGGCGATAATACGTTAGACTTTGGAACTGGAAGCTCTTAAAAACCAGGGTTGGAAAAATCCGGGCTTTCAATTTTTTCAAATAAAACCCTAAAAAACCAAAAACTCAAAGGGTTTTATTGTAAAAGTAATAATGGGTGGTTTTATCGGTTTTTTCTGAAAAAAAACCATCCGAAAAAATAAGAACTTTTCCCATGTTTTAGGTGCACTATTTTTACCTTATGCCTTATCTCTGTTATTGAAAAATGCTTAATATGTGTCAGCCCAGCCAAAAACTATATGATTATGAACTATATGATATGTCAGATATTGACATTCCGACATTTTTTCATTTTAACGTTAGTGGTTCTTAACTTTAATGGAATTTTTAAGTTTTTTGTTTGTCTTTTATTGTTGAAAAATTACTAAACTGATAAATTAACATTTGTAAGTCATGTTACGACCAGTCATTGGTAGTGGTCGTAAAGCCGGATTATGACAATGTACGGAATTTGAATCCATATTTAATATTTATTGATAGTCAAATTTTTTTTAATCAAAGTTAAATTATCAAAATAAATAATAGGTACCTATAAGTAAAACTTTTCTGAAAATAAAACAAGTAAAAAAAAATTTGGAGTAAATTTCTATTTCACCCAGAAAAGCAGCCCGGGTTTTTTCAGGCTGGGCTTTTTCATGTCAACCCTGTTAAACACACACACATATGCATAAAAGAGGACCAAATATGTACTAAAAAACATACCAAGCACTAACACAAATAATAATGGTGACTGAATTATTAAAAATTTTTTTATCATTATTTGTATAATTAATTGAGGTCCATTTCCCCAGCACCCCACCTCCAAATTTTGATTCAAAACCTAAACCAATCGTTTGTACCTGTTTGTACCTCAAATAAAATCGTTTGTACCTCAACGGTTTTCTAACCGTGCTGAGGAAATGCTGGCACTCCCACCTTTGAATTTCGAGTTTAAACACATACCAATCGTTTGTATTTGTTTGTACCTCAACGGTTTTCCAGTTACTCCGTTCGTAAAGTTGGCACCCCCACCTAAAAAATTTGGAATAACTGGATAACCCTTGAGGTACAAACGATTTTATTTGAGGTACATGCAGGTACAAACGAGGTACAAACGATTAGTATGTGTTTAAACTCGAAATTCAAAGGTGGGGGTGCCAGCGTTTCCTTGGCACCCCCAAAATCAAAGTAGGGACAGTTGGAAAACCGTTGAGGTACAAACGATTTTATTTGAGGCACAAACAGGTAAAAACGATCGGTTTAGGTTTTGAATCAAAATTTGGAGGTGGGGGTGCTGGGGAAATTGACCTAATTAATTGTTATCTTTTTGTATACTATGTATTTTGTGTACTTGTATACTATCGTTTCCATATCAATGTCATCTGGGCTTTTAGTAAAAATAAAATTATAAGAAATTAGTGATTTTCGAAAAAGTATTGGAAGTGAGGAGAGCTAAGCTTTTTTTTCTCAGAATAGTTATTAAAAACTTAAAAAAAACCTAGATAATGCGTAAAAATGCTCAAATACGCAAAAACCTCAGAATATGAAAAATTATGCGAAGTAAAATTTTGGATTTAGAAATTTGAAACAGGATGCTATTATTGCTATATATTGATCATTCTCCAAACAAACACATAAATGCTATAAATCCGTTATCACTTATCAATAACGTTATAAAAAATTATAAGTAAAATTGAAATACACATGCAATATAAAAATATAATTTATTTTTAAAGAAAATAAAAAACTAATAAAAAAATTTGCTCTGAAAATATATAGGCAAATTTTTATTCAGTAATTTATTTAACATTTAATTTTGTGCTGACTCGGATCGTTAGGGAACGTGTGGTATTGGTAGGTATACTAAAAAGTTATCAACATTAAACATTTTAACTAAATCATACATTTATATGTAGTATAGAGAATGAGGATATGTTTATACATGGCTTAAATATACAAGGTTATTGTTATAGTACCTCAACTATATAATTTTATCACGTTAAGGAATTAAAATGGCAGCGTAAGGGGACGACCTATACTGGCCATACTATGATATAAATATATAATCTAAGATATGGACTGCAGTACCTTTACGCTGCCATCTTATATTTGTTTGATAACAATAGATGAGGCTATGTGAAATAACCTTGTATATTTAAGCCATGGTTTTATACATAAAAAAAATATAAAAATAATAATATGGAGTTATTACAAAATAATATAATAATATTTTAATGTTGAACATTTTTACATAATTCATATAATTATATGACTCACTATTTTTTGCAGGAAGTGCACAATTCATTTTAATTATTTAACTTTTGGTACTATTATCTTAATTGTTGATGTTTAAATTCTAAAGAATACTCATATAATTGAATAATTTTTTTTTGGTACTTAAATTTCCCTTGTTAAAACACTGTATTTACATATTCAAATATTAATTGCGTTTAAAACCTTTTTTTAAATATTCTTTGAAATTATTCGTTGATTGTATAAATATGATATATATAATCTACCTACCTATAAAAATATAATAAAATATACTCCATGTGGAAAATAAGTCAATATATAAAATTGGTTAACTTATAGTATTGTCTTTAAATATAGGTACCTATTTACTCATTTTTTTAACGAAGAAATAATAGTACCTAATACATTTCTCTATATTTTAAATTTAAAAATTATTTTACATTTCGTCATTTATGACGCGTAACAAACATTTTAATGAATTTAATAATAGATAATTTTAAAATTCTTTGAAACGTTTAATTGCAAAGTTGATCTTGGATGTTGATGATTTGTTAAATTAATATAAAATATTTACAGTAGGTAGAATTATCTTTGTTTACTGTGATCCATAATTGTACGAAATAATAAGTAATACCTATTATTGCATAATAACTACATAAATCAAGGAGTAGGGGCTTATAAATCATATATAATTATATTAAATGTATAATTATTTTATTTGTATTGAATCGTAAAGAGTATAATAATAGTATAATAACAAATGATGTTGACCTAGCCAAAATTCACGAATGACATTGACATAGGTCCTAATGTGCGTATTCAATCTCCATGCTAAATTACTCAAGACGTGTTTTGACTGAACAGCAGTATTTTAAATTTTCTTTCTACCGATATTTCAGATAGGAAAGCAAGTTTGTGACGTAGAATATTATAATTATAACTGTTTGAATTAGAGAGAGTCTTCGTAGTATAGGAACATATTGGTGACTTTAAAGTAGCATGTGTCATGTACGATCAAAACTATGAAAAACTTTTTTTTATTTTTTGTTTAAACTTTTTAAAACTTTCATAAAGATTCTAATATTATAGCACTTTGTTTTACACAAATGAACAATGATCATACAAATAAATGCAAATAACATATCGAAATCGTTTGGTAATAGTAATATTTTCATCATGTTTCAGTAATACAAATAAAAAATTAAATTATGTAATTTTGTATTAAATATAGTTGTATAAATAACAAATTGCATCAATGCCACAAGTAATAATATGCAAAATTTATGATAAACGGTAACTTTGTACGGTACATTGTTTAAAATGCATAACGTGGACACTTTGTACTATTGTAATATCATAAACCTACACAAAGTATCTAAGTATAATATATATGTAAATAAAGTTACATGTATATAATATATATTATGTTATAAAGTTTGATGAGATTTTAACATTATTTTATTTATTTGATATTTAAAAGTAGATTAAAGATTTTATAAATAGTAGGTACCTATCTAAACAAGCCAAAAAATTTAATTTTCCAATTTTTCAATTCACAGGTTAGCTGGTAACAATCAAACATTACTTGGGACTATAATATATTTATAAATTATAATTGAATTATATTATAAAAAGTTAAATTAAATTTTTTTTTATAAATATGTAAGTGCAATCAGTTTTTTTTTTATTTACAGGTTAAGTAACAACCAAACATAATTAGGTGCTAAAATATATTTATAAATTATAATTATGTACGAATGTATAAATACTTAAATGACATTTTTTGAGCGCAAAATCCAAATTCTACTTTATAACTCCAGCAATCACCCTCCGGTGGACATATATGATATACGTAAACAAAACTATAAAGTGAAAGTAAAAGTATCTGCAACACAAACTTAACTACATATTCCAACTGGTTATTTAGAATGGCAGAATACCTATGTATATATAATGATTCTTGTAAATTCCGTTTATTATTTCAGACCGTCAATTACCTACTTTAAAAGGAAATTTAATTAATACATTATATCTATTTTGTATGAATCTGCAGCCTACAGATACAGTGGTACACCAAATACCAACCAATTACATTACATGACATAAACAATTAATAAAAAATATATTTGAAATTGTATAACAACTCACGAAGAAAACATTATATTCTCATATGAATAATCTTCATCCATTACATTACTTAAGTTAATGCTGTGAAATATATATATATATAATATATGTTTATGAGCAGTGAGAACACTGCCTATTACCTGTAGGTACATATTCGTGTATTGTATAAATAACGCTAGGACTAACAACGAAATACATACGTATTTATTTTTGGTGTATGTATTTGAGAATTTAATTTATAATGAAAATAACCAAGAAAGAATATATATTATTTTTTCATTTGTAGTGTATTTTAGATGATAAAGTGGCAAATAATTATACCAAGATATTTTTGTAGCTTTAGAAGTTAAAACATACACTTTTAAGATTTGCACGTTTTTGTTACAACTATATTTACTATCATCCATTAGTTAGATAATATGCTGTTATATCTTTACAGTATATCTTGAGCCATGCTCCTACGTTATAAATTTTTTGCATGTTAAAATGCTTGTTATATAAGAATTTAACTGTTTATCTTATACAGGCACCATACGGCATACATATAATATGTAACTCTAAATGTATTATAATAATATGTAAATTACTATTCATTTACCTACCTACGACCTATCTCATGTATAATGATATACACAACAATGTAATAATTCGGTTTATTTATTGCTTCTAAGTGGGATAATAATATATGAATATGTGATAAATGAAATAGTATATTAAAAATATCGCTATATAACACAAAATTTACAAATTTAATATCTGATCGGTTATTTTACCTATACTAGTATTAATATTAATTGATATCTGGACTTACTATTATTTATGTTTTTGCAGAGTAGATGTGTCTAATAGACAGGAAGTTTTGGATGCTGCAGCCTTAGTTAAACAGGAAGTCGGTAGCGTATCGGTACTAGTAAACAATGCGGGCATTATGCCATGCAGACCGTTGTTTTCTCAAAGCCACGAAGTAATTGAAAAGACATTCAACGTCAACGTTTTAGCTCATTTTTGGGTAAATTCAATGCTAAAAATAAATTGTATACCCACTTAACCAATACATTAATATATTAAATGTATTAACTTAAAATTTTTATCAGGCTCTGGAAGCATTTTTGCCAAGCATGATTGAAAATAACCATGGCCATGTAATTGCTTTATCTTCAATGTGCGGTGTCATCGGACTCCCAAATGTTGTTCCATATTGTGCATCAAAATTCGCCGTAAGAGGTAATATTAAATATAGTTTATCAATTCAAATATGATTTTACAAATCCAGTTACTCATGAGTTATGATCGTGAAATACGAATATGATAAATATAACGTGTATTTAATGAACTCTCTCTTTAAAACTCGAATAAAAAATTTGAAATCTTTGAGTTTTCAATGGTATTCAAGGTAGTCAAGAACCAAGGTCGTAAAAAACGAGAGTAATTCGATGAGATGCTTTTGTTATGTAATAAAATAGCGTTCATATCTAATATTTTATTTTAATATTTATAACATATATATTATAAGTGCTTATGAACTCATGAAAGTGTATATATTATGAAGATATTTATTATGGGTTTCAAATTTCAATTTGAAGTAGGTATATTATAAAGTATTAATATTTCTATAAAATAACTAATTTATTCGAGGAACGCATGTTTTACGCTTTAATACGATACTAGCGTAACTCTAAATCAATAAAATTTCAATTATAATATACAATATATTTGTAAAAATTGTGAATTTTAAGATTATGGGATTGTACGAATAGATTAAAATAATTTAAATAACTATACATTTAATTCATTAAATTATAAATTCCAAGCATCAAAAATATACTTAAAAAATAAACCAAGTACCGTACGCATATTTATTAATCATAGAAAGTTAGTTATAATAAATTATAGTATAGTTTAAAAAAAACGTTTACAGCAAAAATAAATTTATATACACATCTTACTGTGATTTGTTGTGTGCCCATTTTATGATTCAATGTTTACTTATATGTGTAAAAAATATTATAATTTAAGCGTTGATAAAATTTACATAGATAATTCGCAAATACAAAACGCTGATTTTTTGATAATATTTATGTGTTCAACACTGTTTAAATAATTTTTTAAATAAATAACGTATGATTTTATGAAACAAAATAATATGATAAATGTGACGTAGGTGGTAGGTAAGTGTGATGTAGGCAGATATATATTGCATACATTTTAATGTCCTTACGACTAGGCGCTGGACGATATGTTTGCACAACAGTAATAAAAGTATAAAAACCATTTAAATTCTTACTAAATTTTATGTTCAAACAGTATAAGTTGTTGGCATATAATATTATACTATATTCCTACAACATTTGGTTCTACACTGTTTTATTAACGACAAATAACAATAAATAGGTAATAACTAGTTCTTAGAGTATGATATTATGTTGTTATCTTTAAATAGATATTGTATAATATACATTTACATGTGCTTCGTAAAAAAAGGTTATAAAATATATTTCATCTAGAAATTATTTCAAAGTACTTACCGACCATCATAATAATATATTGCTTATATATTATTCATTCTGCAGATTGCAAAATGCAATGTGCAACTGCGTAGTTTTAAAACGACTGTAGTTACATTATACATATTATGAAATATATTCTGTCAAATATTATACTTATATATTATAAAGCTATTATTTTCAATATTGTCGTTGACACATTAAGCATGATAGCCTATCTGGTTTTGCAGGACTCATGGAAGCCTTATACGAAGAGTTAAGAGTTGGAGATACGAAAAACAATAAATCTGAAATCAAATTCACTACAGTTTACCCGATTATGGTTAATACAGGACTAGTTAAGAAACCTAGAAATCGATTCCCATTCTTGTTGGACATGCAATCGCCTGAAAAAGTAGCCAATATCATTGTAAAGTCGATGAGACGTAACTACAAAGAAGTTAGTATACCGTGGATGCTGATGCCTCTCGACCGGATATCCAGGTATCTATAAATTATTATACAGAGCGGTTCTTGAGTGCTTTATATTATAAAGTATGGTATATACTATATTGTATAATATATCGATTCCTACCACTTTAAATTAATGAATGTTGGTTCCCCACCAAGGTACTTGGTACCCAGTTTCGATGTGAAATTCATAAATTCTCCATAGATACACTGCGTATAAAACTGTATATTATAAACCATACAAATAAAAAATATGCATTATATGTACTTACACGAGATGTTTACATCTTACCAGGCTTATCCTAATACATTCACACCCACTGATGATACCCATCATCTACCAGTCTCTAGTCTAAACTTTAAAAACTACAGAATAATTTATAATATAATAAATATTCAATGAAAATTGAAAACTAATTTATCTACTTTTAAAATCAACAATTTATTTTTGCGCTGGTAAATTGGCTATTTTAGATTTTTAATTCTTTAAATATCTACCTAACACGACGAATTGTAATTCATTTTATTTTAATATGTTCGGTCAATAAGTACTTACATAAAATTGCAATTTAATCATATAACACAATTTGTGGATCTTTAATTCAAAATTGATTTAAATACAAGTTATGGACATCCTGTAGGTAATCCTGGCTCTTGCTGTACCTATATGTGCACATGCAACAATTTATAAAGTAACCTTTTGTATAAGTGAAATAGGATTACACGATATAGATGTTTCATTAGAACTTTATTTGTAAATTCTATACATAATTCTATACATAATTTAATATAAATTAAAGTGTGTCCAAATATGTGTTGTGTATCTTAGTAACTATAAGTTATGTTTGATTTTATAGACTGTTGCCCGGAAAATTCATTCAGAACGTTAAAGATTTCATCGACACTGGCTTGGACCCACACACAGATGACTAAATATTATAGATACCAATCGTTTCTTTGCTCATTGTTGACGTAATTGATTTTAATATACAGCTTTTGATAATATTTGTTAAAAAGACTCGACATATATTGTTTTTTTTAATATTCGTTTTTATGTAATGATGTCCGAATTCCCAACAGTAATTATATAAATTGTACTTTAAGGTATTTATGGTGGTGTATAATTTAATACCATATTATTATACTTCATGCTTGTTATAATTATGTAATTTTGTAAATAATTTGTTGTACAATAAATATAAGATGTAACTTTGATATTATATTATATTTTTTGAGTAAAATAATTTATTTTCAAATAATATACAACCAAAATGATTTATAACAAATATATGTGTGTAAAGAATTTATTAGGGTAACGGTAACTGATTGTACCTATATAGCTTATATTATGCATTGTTTGAATTTCATACTTTTATCATTGTTCAACTGTAAACAGCCAACCGGTATGTGCGAGAGCGGAGAGAGTAGTTATCACAGTTGAGATTTGAGAAGGAAATATGAAATCATAATATTATCAACTTTCATGAAAAATGTATGATATAATAACTGAATAAGTTAGAAGGTATACGTTCGGTAAATGTCGTTTGAATGATTTATCTCACATCAGTTATCACTTATCAGGTGTGTGGATTTTCGGATTAAGTATAAATATGGCTCAACAAAGTCTGTGCAGCATAATATTATGTTCTATTGATTAGAAAACCAAACACGGATGACGGATATTGACATAATATAATAATATTACGTTAACCCATAGTATTTTTCGAATGCAATGATTCATCTCATCCGACATATTGTGTTTAAAGAAAATACACGCACTGCCGCACTACAAATGTATGACGGCCCACCTGTTGCCTTTGCTTTTGTGTGTGTGAATATTCATCAAAAACCGCAGACATTAAACGTCAGCCCCCGCGGCTCGTACTGTTTGCACGTAAGAGCGTGACAAAAGTAGGCACTTATAGGCTATTGATAAATAAAATAAAAATTTGGAGAAGAATCGTGTACAACGATTTTTTTTAATAATTTCTACCTACATAATTATAAAACATTATAGGTACTGGAAAGGTTGATTATAATAATATGTACTCTGTAGTGCGTATTAAACCACCGACACAACATATACGTGCTCTATCGCCTCGCCTCTTGGCGTGTAACGTCGATTGTTAGTCTCGTCGGTTGTTAAATACCTAATCGTGTGTGCAATGTGCAGATTATAAATTAAAATAAGAAAATGTGCCGTTGCGTTCTTAATTTTAAATCGCGTTATTTCATACAGTAAGACTTTTCTGTATAGTTATTTGAAAAATAAAATCAGTTCTAATATATATGTGTGTGTGTGTGTCTGTTATTTATCACTTATCGGGTTAAACGGTGTTAGACTGAATTAAGGTGTTTATGTAATGCATAAAAAATTTAGTTAAAAAGTTGTTAATTCTATTTTCTAGTTTATATAACAAGGCTTTAACTGTAGTTTAAGAAGAGAATACGAAATGTAGGTACCTGGTACCTATATACATATATGGTTACTGGACCGAGTTTGGTCAATTGATTTTTTTACATTTATCGTGGCACTCATTAACTCATACACATAATATTATTACACTTGCTTCTCGAACTTATACTATGCTTGTACGTCTCATACTTATACTTATACGATATGGTAATGGTTCAACCGACGGCGCGAAGCATTTCGGTGTGCCGCTGTTGTGCCGATAACGCTTTCGCACAAATCTCTTTCTCGACAATAATAATTAATTGAATAATATATTTCTTATATTATTATTAAATAATTAATTATTATATTGATATTGTGCTGGTCACTCGTACAGACGCACACATCCTATAGTGTCCAACATGCACTATAACAGTACCTAACCGGTTTATTTTGTGCTAAGATTTCCGTGTCGTTCACTATCGGTGGATCACTCGAACGTGATAAATATGACTGTGAATATGAGCGCCTACGCATGTTGCATGAAAAATACTATAAACAGTAATATAAATAGTAAACGCATAACATGTTTAATACATTAAGATTTGAATTATTTAAAAAAAAAAAAACATATACACGAAATGAAGGTACCTACTGTTTAAAGTATTATTATTACGAGTAGTTACTATTTACTAGTAGTCAATAACTTAATGTTGTATATTAATTGTGTATATAATATAACTTATACTTTCGAGAGTAACTATATTTTTAGCACCTCCATTGCTTCAAAAGTGCAAACCATCGGAGGTCGTCTATCTGCACACCGGCAACAGTTCCTATGTAATACACCTGACCCGAGTCTATAGTTGTAATGTATAGATATTGTGCATTTAAAGGACGCTACTGCACTATTACAAATATGCAGTCTAATCCGCCTTTCTGACGGACAACGTGATATACATTACAGGGAAAACCACTTGTTTCAAGTATCACGGTAGTTTTTGGCTGGCTTTAGTCGTATTCAATTCTGTAGTCGTCTATACATCGAACGAGGAGAACTCATATGGGTGTTTATAATATAATTATTATTCATCTGATTTGTATATAGGCGTGTGTCGACATTTTAGTTTCAATGCTAGTTGTCTCGTTATTGGTTGAATGATGAGTATAACTACTGCACAAAAAGTAGAGCGTACACTCTATAAATTTGTATTCTTATTTTCATATCTTATTATTGATGTGCAGCGTACTTTGCGAGCATTCCTTTCAAATTTGGAACGAAGACAATGTTGTATCAAAATCAAGCGTCGTTAAAACTTAAAAAAATAATTACATGTTCGTGGCGATCGTTGTTCAGCGTATTCCAAATTCCAATGTACATATACCGTAGAGGCCGCTTGTAAGTCTCACTTATTGGGACCACAGGACCGGCACAAAGTGAGTCCTCTAACCAAATGAACCTTATGTCCGTGAATCGTAAATGTTATAAGCAGCATCCACTACTCCACTATATATATATATATATATTATAATATATTGCTAAAAATTGATAAATATACCTTTAAATATATTGTTATATGTATACAGCCTGCAGTGGCGTGGTGAGCTTCAAATTTTTCAAAGGCAAGACTAATATTATGTCACCCACTCCGCAGCGCCAATTACCCGATAATGGCATTCGCTGTCTTATTAATTGTTACCACACCTGACGTTGTTATTATTAAAATACTATAGTTGATACCTAAATTAAATTATTACCCATTGGTCATTATTACTCATTACCCATCCCACCGCCTCCATACTTGGGATGCTTAATATATTTAACCAGTTATTATTATTAGGGTGGCTATCGATAATATTAAAACCATAACCGATCAATCGTTTATTTCCGCTTGAAATTTATTGATTCGCGCGTAAGAAAAAAAGTTACTTATTAGTTACACTACCGTGTGCCCATCTCGGTTTCATTTATCACCGGATGACGCCGGGTAATACAGCTGTAGTGAGACAACAAATTGTCATTTATACGCTATCAATATGATTTATGATGGGTGGCACTATATATATATTATGATATTATATACGTCGTACATGTATATATGTTTGACTCGACAGCAGCGTTGTTGATGACGTGTCGCATTAAATGATCGATGGATGTGCAGCGGTGATCAATAATAATTCGCGTACAGTACCTACTACCTACGATAACGTTATAATACGTATCCTATTCGTATAACAACAGTATTATGTATATACAAAACGACTGTATCGTAAAAAGTACGTCATTATATTATTGTGTACCTGTCGCAATAATGTTATATTGTACGGCGTAAGACTACTGCTCCTAGTTATCACTCGGCGTCAAACCGTTAATGAGGCAATAATGTAATATAATATGAATTATAATCGTTCGAACAGATGCCGTCATTTGTCGAGACCTGTCGGCGTGTCCAATTGCGTTTTTGTATTATTAATTGTCTGCTAATTATACACAAATTATCTCCGTCTGCAAAAATAAACCATTGCACGGATACCCACATAATATCATTGTGCCTAAAGGCTATATAATATGTATACACATTCGTTGGATCGCGGACAAGAGCTGACGTATATGAACTATGAACTGTCGTTTAAACCGCGCGGGAACATTCAAATATTGATGGATATTCGACGGGAATCGGTCCGACGTCGTTTTTCGAACGGAATCGTTATTTTTTTCTAACATTATTTTATTCGTCGTATGGCAGTCCCATAGGTATAATTATATATCAGGTATGGTTTTCGTATTTTTTTTCTTAATTGCATATTATTCTTGAGATTTTATAATAGACTCTTTAGAGTTGCTTCATCTGTAAAATAAGTACCTACCTAGTGTAATTATTTCTGCTTGTAAAAATATAAATATAATTTAAAAGGAAGGATTTTAGTCTCTGTATTCGATTAACCATGTACTGTATAAATTGAAATAAATATTAATATTTTCAAATCTTTATTCAATCGATTTTTATCGGTTCAGATATTTAATAATCATATATTCATTATTATTATTACGTTGGTATATTAGCATATTATAAACTATTTAGATAAATGATTAGTTATAACTAAATGTAAGCTTTTTTTAGTTTTATAATGTATAGAAGCATTTGGATCAAGGCTACAGGCTAGACTGCGTGGTGGATTATTACCACCAGACCGCATGGCCTCACTGTAGAGTTTAGTGTTTACCATAATTATTTGGTGGAGTCGTAATTTTTATCTGGGCCATTTAAGACTTACCTGTTGACTGTTACCTATAATAGTTAGATAATCTTTTTTTCTTAAGATGAAATTTTAACCAAGGACAAAATCAATACCTACTTTGATATTATTCAAAAACCTAACCATTCAAAACAATTTTATTTTTTAATAACACAGGGTTCACCAATTGCCAAAAACAGATCGTGTTTAAAAAACATAGGAAAATCAATCTTATCTTGACTTTCTTTGTAAAGTTGAAGATCCTAAAACTAATAAAATAATTTTAAATATTGGCATAAATGTATAATGTACATACATACATTTCATATTTTTATATACAAAATATATTGTAACTATAAAGTATGTAGGTTACGGCAGAGGTTTTTGTTAGATAATCAATGATTGACATTCGAACGTAATAACGTACGAAAACTTCAAATATGTTTTTCGTACAGTTTGGCACACAAAACATCGAACAAATATTGACGGATAAAAACGATTTGTTCAGAAATGTAAAATTATCCGTTAAATGTTAATATACGTTAATATACCATTGACGAAACAAAAAAATCGATAAAATTAAATTTAAAATATTCCTAATCATTCGCCAAGTCTACAGGCCTCTGGGGGTACAGAACATCGGCGTCGGACTAGACCAAAGTGTAGTAAAAAATGTATTTCGAAATTACCGCTAGGTACCTATATTATTATTTATTATACCTATATTTTTATCTGTATAATGAGTATGGATAAAACTAAGATCAAAACGTTAATCGGAGTTTTTTATCCGGAATAATAAAATTAGCTATTAAAATTGGAATTCTGCAGTCCAGAGCGAAAGAGAAAATTTCAGAATAATTATTATTCCGTAGTTACATTGTACCTACGTACGAAACAATAATTATATAGGTAAGTATATACTACGT
This sequence comes from Sitobion miscanthi, assembly GCA_008086715.1. Taxonomy (NCBI): domain Eukaryota; kingdom Metazoa; phylum Arthropoda; class Insecta; order Hemiptera; family Aphididae; genus Sitobion; species Sitobion miscanthi. The sequence goes on from CM017797.1 coordinate 40,639,995, forward strand.
TGCTCTAAATCTGCGATATTAAAATATTAATTCAGTACACGGAATACTAATTTCAATTGGTAAATGGTAATTATAATAATAATAGTCAAAAAATAACACTTAGACTAAATAATATACATGTTAAAATATATGTTTTTTTTTATTTATGACCAAAATATATGATAATTGATTTAAATTATAGTACTTATTATACTATAGTTATACCACTCACCAAGTATAATATGATGCTCAATTTTAGACGGTAATAACTAATTATCTATTTCATCAATGGTTACATTTTATTTTATTTATCTCATAAGTTTTATGTATCTATAGTTACAGTTAGGCAGATACTTGTTCATCGACGGACCGATAATTTCTTGAATTAACTCAACATACATATAAATTCATATCACTATGTCAGTATGTCACAATATAAGTACCCACCGAAGTTTTGAATTATTTTTTTCAGTCGTACTATGTTTGTTTAAATGTATAAAACTAGAACTTATTTAAATTTCAAGTGGGGTTTAAGTGTGTATTCATCTTAGTGTTTGAACAAATCTCCAAATCGATGGACATTTAAATGAGTACCTAAATATTTCTGAAAAACGACCTTCCACCATAAAACTAACCATCTAACCAACCTAGTCTAATCGTAGGAACGTGACAACAGCAAACCATTCGTAAAAAATAAATATATTAAAGATGCCATTATAAAAAATTGAGCAATTAAAAATGTTTGTTATTATCTACAAGTATATTAGTGGTTTTAAGGAAGCTTTTCTACGATGTGTTACTGTCTCACCGCATATAATGTTTCTTTATTTATTTCGTAATAATTACAAATATTATTTTACTTTAAATAGGTACACGTTACAACAATGACCTTCAAGTCTTCTACGTTTAGTTATATTACCCAAGTCATTATTAGATTACTACTTATTAAACTTTGCTTTACAATATAGATATGTTATTTTTATTAGTACCTATTTATACTCTTAAGTCTCAGCTCATTAATACTTAATAATAAGTTATAACTAATACACAGACACACGGTAACAGTATAACAACAAAAATAACAACTAATTACAAAATATGCGTAAATATAAGTAATCATGTATTCATGTTCTTGTATATTCAAAAGTTAAAAAAACTCAAATGTTATAAAATATACTTTTGATTTATGTATCATGTATATAGAATGTTATATAACATATGATAAATTTGAAATGTTAATACTTAGTAAAGTTGTATCGTTGTACCTACTAACTATAATGATGGAGTCCCTACTCAATATCTGTAGGTAGTTACAAAATATAAGTAACCTTTAAAAATCTATAGACATTTTGAAATTTCAGGTCAAGTTTGATTAATTGAAGCATTATATCAATTGTCAATATAATTGTTTGGATAATAGACTTTAGCTGATAGATGAATTCTTAGAAGATAATATGGTTCTACTAACGAAGCTATTTGCAGAAGATGTAGGCGAATTTGATTTATAGTACCTACCTAATAATATGTGTTGCATGTAACCGTCTTCTCTTTTCGAATGATGAAATTAGCCACAAATAATTTTCAATCATTTTGATGTATTCAATTAATAATACTACGATACTTAGCTAGGTGCCACTATCGTAAATTTGTACATTGTAAATTGTTTAAATAATATATTGAAATATTCAATCACTGCTGATCAATGTTCAACTGTAAATTTTCTTTGTGGAGCTTTATGATTAATGTAAGGACTCGTACTGTTGTATTATGCATTCGTATTTTATTTATATTGTGCTTATCCCGTTTATAAAACTTTAAAAATATAATTAACATGGTCGGGATATGAAACTTGTTCAACCTGTTGAGTACTGTTATTGTAACCCAACGATAGGTGTTATCAATAAAATAATAAAGTTAAGGCTTAACTTCTTAGAAAAAATCAGGGTCAGTGGTTATAGCCTATACTGGTCAATTTAACCAATATCTAAAGGAAAAAACTATTATTTCACATGATAGATATATTCACGCTGTATCATTAACTATTAATTGTGTTGCAAGTTGTAAGGTATAAATTGGAGTTTATTTCGAAATAAAATATGATTATTATCACTATATCATTATAAATCCAGATAAATGTATAATGATTAAAATCTAGTAAAAATGCGTATAATAGCTGTTGATATACCTAGTTCTTAAACAAATTCAAGTAAATAATAATGTATATGTAGGTACTTTTAGTTTTTATAAGTTATAGTAAAAAAAGTAAATATACTAATTAGTAATTAATAATGAATAATTATAACGCAACAATGTAATACATATAATATTTTGACATTTAAAAATTAAATTTTTCTATATAGTTTGTTAATTGTTATCCCTATTTTCATTTATTTCAATCTAACGTTGTTGTAAGAAAAAAAAATGTTCATCGTAATATGTAAATTAATCAATTGTTAGCCTGTAGTGGGCCAGACGCCGAGTCTTATAGTAAGAAAAAAAAAGCATAATACATAGGTAATAGGTATATTACATAATATAATCATATATATATAATATCATCTTATATATAATTCCATAATTCTATAGCAAAATATTATTCTAGTCTGTAATTAATATTGTGAAAATATAATATACGAATATACCTACTTTAATTATAATTCATAAATAGTAAACATTAATCATTAAAAGAAGTATTTTTATAGTAACAATAATTGGTGTAATAATATAACTAAAATATGAATTATAATTTAGTAGAAAATTTAAAAAAAAATGTATTAGTATTTGCTAGTGTTAAAACGAAAAATAACTTATTATATTATCTTAATTTCGTAAAACGGATGTCTCTCGATTATTTTTACATGGACTTCACAACAACAGGGACCATCACTATAAATATAAATTACCAAAATTATACCGTCAACAAAATTAAGATAGATACATAATTTTTTTTTTTTTTAAATGTTGTTCCTTCATTCAAATGTATTATATAATATTCTTATAATTTATCAATTTTAAATTTCGTTCAATATATTGTAGCTTTACTTTTACCCTTGATTCACATTTAATGTATTAATAATAATATAACGAAGTAATAAATTTATGTCCTTAATTTTAAACTACGCTTAAAATGCCTTAATGACATTATTCGATTAACAATTCATATAACAAAATAGTTTAAATAAATAGCAATATTTAACGACACTAATCCTACCCGAAACGATTATAATCAGTCGTATGCGCCTTTTTTTTTTGCTATTTACATACAACACTATATAAAAATGATGATATATTTATTGTAATAAATAGTAAAATTTTGCTGTTTAAAGGTTAACAAATTTTTCATAATTCTTGTCTACCATAATCGCGTCGAAATATTGTTGGATGAGCTTTAACATAAAGTTATTGTTTGTGAACGGCCAAAAAGTGTCCAGGTAACCCACGTGACCACCCCCGGAAGTCACTAATATAGCCAAATTTCCGTGATTGTCAGCTTCGTTCACGGGTATGTCTATAATATAAAATATATAACAATAAGTTCGTATTTTAATAATATGATAATATGTATAGTTAATTAATAAATGTAATGTCATGATATATAATTAACTGTGTATTATGTACCTAATCCTCAATAATTGTCTGTAAATTCTCCCCCCCCCCCGTTACTTTATTTAAAATTAAATAAATATATAAATATATACACGTGTCTAGCCAACGACGTAGGTGAGTGCTCTTCAATAACTTTTTTTCTCATAAATATCTTTGAAATATGATATTGGGAAATAATATTATTACCTATTCTATTGTGTAAACAGATGATGAACTAAAAACAGAGGTGTTAAATAGAATACCTAAAAATGGCAAATTAATGTTATTTTGCAGTTGGACCCATCTTGTTAAAAACCAGAATCATAATATCTATAAACATTAAAATACACATGAATTTTATTCGACTTATCATCCTATACGGCCCAAGACCCGATTATTGCCTGGGATGAGGCTCATTCTGCACGTGTGGATAGGCCTACCGGGAATCCAGGAATTTCCCGGTGACCCCCTCAACATTTGGGCAATGCGGCCTTTTTTTATCGTTTGACACGATACCTCCTTGACGGATTTTTTGATGTAGGAGACCTTTTAAAATGTCCTGGTAGGTCAAAAATGGCCTATCCACCCATGTCGATCACCTAGCGGTAAGAAGAACAAACAACACAATGAACTCTATTCCAACGACCATGTATCACGAAGGAAATCACAAAATTAAGACTGACGTAGGCCGGATGTATTTAGCGAAAAAATGATTCAGTGATAAAAATAGTAATTGAAAAAGTCTCTTTAGAAAAATTACCACTGGGGAGGTCCGAGATATTTTATGATGAAGGATGTAAAACGGTAAACCCAAGAACTTACAATTGAATTGAAGGAAAGCAGTCAAAGACAGAGATTGAGAATATTTTGTTTTACGGGCAGGAAACAAAAAAACAACAAAAATTCTATTATGTACAGATATAATGTTTGTGTGTGAGATGTAATTGACACAGTCAAGTCTATCACACACATAGTTCTTATTTCGAAATATAAGTACCTAAACCTAAACCCGAAATGTGCACCTCGCAGCAAATTTTTTTAAATTTTACATCTTAAAGCAGAGGTAAAGCAAAGATTTGTTGGCTAACGAAAAGCGAATATTTTTTTTATTTGTTAAGAGTTATTACATTGAAGGTTACTGACAATAAAATATTTTTATTATTATTTTAGATCTGTATTTTATTTTTAGGTAAATCCACTGGTGCCGGGGAGCTGTAATGCAAGGCCGGGGAGCTGAAATGAAAATCGCGGTTCTCTCCCCGGTCCTCGATAATACGAAAAACAAAAAAAAGGTAAATCCACTGGGATTATTTAATTTAACGGTCAACGTTGTGCAGGATCAGTTAGTTATAAAATATAATGCATTAATCCTTAGTGAATTTTTAGGTCGAGTTATATAGTTTAATTTATATCAATCATTCCAGTTTAGTTAATCCCAAGTTGGAAGGTGGGAAGAAGAGTGCAGGCCTTCAAAATAAATCGTCGGCGAGCCAAGGGAAGCACAAGGACGAAAACTGACAGGTACCTTGTATTTTTATTACTTTTTTATACATATCATACCTCTAAAATAAAGAAAAGGATCGTCCGCCGCACTTAAACACAGACATGGTACGTTGATCAGGTGCAGTTTGTTGCTCAGTGTCGCATCCTCATAGTAGTGATACACATTGGTGTAATTGAATATTTTAATGGTGTAGGCAGTGTCAAACTCTCGGATGGTGTTACACTGCAATTACACAACATAATATTTTAATTTTTAATTTCAATATAATTTGCATGATGTTAAAAATTAATATTTAAACGTGTAAATATGCCAGTGGCGTATCTAAGAAGGGGATATGGGAGTCATATGCCCCCCGGAGACCAAATTTTGTACACAATATAACATGTATATAATAATATAAATTTAATATGTGTATAGTATATACTGAATGTCCATTAAAAATGTTATATCTCTCGCTTGAAAAAATCTTAGATACGCTACTGAAATATTTAGTACAAGTAGAAACATATTGGTCCACTGCTATACGCGTCACCCCCATCTAAACTTTAAACACTTATAGGTAGTAAACGACTTGTCCTAAATATGATTTTTTTAGATCAAATACTTCAAATAATATTTTGTATTGGAATATGAAATTAAAAAAGAATAAAACTTCAAAAATTATAAGGTTAGAAAAATTAATTTTTCCGTTAAATGTTATTTGTAACGGCTTAAAATTATGTAAATGAAACATTTTTAAAACGTTGTTTTTTGAAATAATGAGTGTCTCACGTCAAATGGATTACCCATCCACCATAATATATACGTAGAACCTTATTTAAAATTATAATTTAAAATTAGATTAGTATAATACTTAAATACTACAGGAACGCATTAAAATATTGAATTTATTCTTGTTTTACATAGTACATTATTAATATTATTATTGATCATGATTTTTACACTTATTTTTATAGTTTTGATATTTTATATTATATATAAATTGCTATCCTCCAAGGACAGAATTCTACATCAATAAATATTGTGTCATACCCGTTTAATAATGTTATAATCCAACGATCTGTCATTATCTTGTTTGAAAATAACATCTTTGTTCCTGAAATAACGTTGATTAAAAATTGTTTATCAACTATCATATTTAATTACCTAAGTAGGTAGGTACTATATAGATAATGGATTTATTACAATTTATTTGCATGATACACATTCAAGGCCATATATTTAGGGGTGCTAGAATACTATAAAATAATTTTTTATATTCTTCGAATTCATGGGTGTACTTACGGGGGAGGGGGTCATGGGGTTTAACCCCCTCCAATTAAAAATTCATGAACGCCACACAGTTCGAATTCCAAATTACTCACTTAACGACGACACTACGTAAATGGTGGGACAGGTTTTTGCCCATTTTTCGCATCAGCCATGAACCTTCTGCGTTTTTACATGCTTGTTTAACATTCCACGGCACTGAAATTAGTATTCCTGTGACCAAGTGTTTATTTTTTTCTTGTTCAGATGACATTAAGAATGTTCCCAGTAATGTCCTGTCAATAAAATTATACAATATGTAGCAATATTATGATGATATCAACTCATGCGAAGGTGGAAGTTACTAACGACACAATATGCTCAAGAAAGAACGTACCAATTAGAAACAGTCATCGACATGGTTGCTGGTTTTTATGCAAACCAATGTCTAGTGTCATTTAGTTTTAGAAAAAATTGCCAATATAATGTCAAACACGTGCAGAAAATATTTCTATTAAGAAAAAAAAACGTTTCACTACGTCAATTTATAACACGTACTTTAGTTGGATATTTTTATTATTAACATAATGTTAAAAACTAAAAAAAATTCTTCCATTTATCCAACAACCATTATAAAAATTGGTATTTTTAACAGTGAACGTTTAAAAAAGTTTTAATTTTTTTGAAAAATGTATAATACCTATAACTGTAAATTATTCTAACATTTTATACTGGCACGCTGATATTTTCACCCTCAAAATGATTTGTGTTCATAACCAAAAGATTCATTCTGTACAAAAATATCTAGATCGATAATTCCTGTTATTATCGTTTAATTTAAATTTAAAGTTAAGATAATAATAAGTAATAACGGCCAATTACAAAAGAGGGATAAAAGTTTAAAAATTTTAAATTTTCTAATACCTATGTACAACTTATCATTGTTTATTATGCTCATAAGTCATAATTCATAAATATTTATTTAAAGCAACGTGTAAACGTATACGGATAAAGAAAGTGCAGGGTACTGATTATAGATTTATTAATAAAAATATGAAAAGTTGTATCTTACTTTAAAATAAAAATAGGTTATCGTACTTTCGTAGTAAATTATAAACTGTAATATGAGACGAAAACACGCGTAACTAGATATTATTATCGAAAGACAAAAAATCAATAAAGAGTGATGGCCAAATATGGATACAATAAATAATAAATGTAAGTATAAAGGCATACAGCGCCTCTTAAATATTACAATGATCGATTATTCTTTTTTCTATATTATAAAATATATTATAATGTTACTATTTGAGTACATTCGTCGTTCACTATAAATCAAGTAATTACATGTTTATTGTTCGTTTTAAATTAACGCACTAAAACGTTTTACTTAGAATGATTTTAATTTGTTTATATAATTAGTTCGTATAAGTAAATAAAATACTAAAACACTGAATGCAGGAAAATAATCGTATTACAAGCACAACAGTTGAAGAGTACAGGTACACTGTACAAAAAACTTTGAAAATATTTTGATCTCCTAAATCATAGATTTTACTGTCTTCCGAGGATCAAAAAGTAGCACATGCACATGCGACAGAAATCGTAAAAATCGTATCAAATCATTAACAACAAAAAATAAACATCAAAACGGTGTTTTTGAAACTCTTTTGCAGTCATTCAAACAAACATAGTTGGTACCTTCGGTACGTTCGTTCTCAGTTATAGTGTGTATTACAACTACTGTGGCCGTGGCAAGGATGACGACGACAATGTTACCCTCCCATTGAGAATCCTATGCCGGCGATCGGACTGTTCGGCCGTTTGGACTTGACATGTTTCAGCACTTCTGTCAGGTCTTCGATGTTGGTCGCCGAGTACGTTCGGGCAGTCTGTCGAAATTCAGTCGGTCGCTAATAATTCTAAACTATACATTATACGTAGTCGGGGTCTCGGGGAGGATGGAATAATGATATTATGTATTTGATATTTTGGCGTGATTGGTTTAAAAATTGAAGCGCACAGGCTTTAAGGGTATTTACAACCTAACCTGAACTTTAGAAGGGTGCAATGTACTGCGTTTTCTATGAAAGGTTAAGCACCTACTTTTGTATAACAATGTAAACACTTTTAAATTTACATTGTATTAGTACTTGACAGTAATAAATAAGTGGCAACACTCTACATGTCCGGCGTCGGGTATAGGCAATCATTATGACTTTTAAAGCCTTGAATAGTTTGTATATAAAATATTATGTCATAATATGCTTCAATTTTAATGTGGAAAAATGTAGTTTTACAAAAAATATATAAATGTATAAAATTAGTGTAATTTTAGTACCCTCGACGATTGATTTAATGAAATGAAATAAAAAGAAAAAAAGCAATAATTGCTTAAAAATGTATAAAACTTATTAAATAGATATTCTAACGGTATTAAACGGGGGACTTTTGACAATAGGATATTTCCAACAAAAATTACTATTGTAATGATCTTTATAGAATCTATGTAAATTTATGAAGTGTATATCAATAAATTATTATAAACTCTTAAAAAAAAAAAAAAATTAATAATATATGAATTTTTTTTTCCTATTTGGGGCCACCAAATGTGGCCTCGAATTTAGACTCTATGTTTCTTTATCTAATTTAATATTTATGAATTAAATGTATTTTTACATTATTATAATTTTCACACAATATTAATTCGTGTACTTTACTTAGCATTTTATTTTACCTTCAGTTTTACACCTCCTCTGCCTCTGTAATTAAGAACAACACAACAATAGCCTTTTTGAAACAGCTCGTTTACTGTTTCTCTGACATATTCAGATTGGCTATCACCTGTAAGTCCAGTGAGTATGAGCACAGTTACTAAACTCTGTGGACCTTTATATTTTGGATACAGCCAGTCTACAGCGAGTTCGCCTCCGTCGTTTAACGTCAAAATTTCCCTATAGAGTTATATAGTAAAACATTATTATTATTAAAACATTAAGATTATCTAAGATATACCTAAGAGTTAAGACTATTATTTTAGTAAAAAAGGACTATAGAAATTAAATTTTAACACAATAAACAATAATCTATGTTTTATATTATTATAATATATTACAATTAAATAATCAACATTATTTTACATAATTTATTTGATGTTTTTAATTTATTGTAAGTAACTATAACTCAAGCCATTTAATTATTATTCTATTCGTTCCTATCAAGTCTTGACACTTTTTTTTATGAATTTTATTTGAATGTAGGTATTCTATTTAACCACTCCTCTTTTTACTACTACGTTCTGCCAACTAGATTTTTTTCTTTACTTGCTTACGTATTAATTACAGTCCACAATCACCTAAACTTTCACAAGTCAATAAAATAGCTATAGGTCTCAATCATTCTTCCCCATACAACAAACTGCAAAAAATCTGTGAAACTATTTATACATTCTCGTATTCCATAACTATACTTAACTATTGTGTACCACTTTGTATACCTATCAATTGTAAAGCTTACAGTTTCCACAAAATCCACAATATTAGAATTAATTCCAGATATAATATGTAAATTATTCGCTCCCTCCAAAAAAAGAATTATCAATAGTTCTATAAAATACGTTTAGAATGTTTAGACAGATATTTAATGATTTACAATAAAATAATTGTCTCGTAGTGTGTTTATATTTCTCGTTTCCTTTATAATATCCACATTGCAATTATTCCCACGATTCCCTGAAGATGGTGAACGGAGTGAATCATTTAAATTAAGATACTCCTTATTTCAGAAAACACTAACGTTTTTGAAAATATTTCTTTTACATAATTTTGTATCATTACAAAACAACATGTTTTCAAAAGCATTGATAGTTTTTGAAATAATGAGTGTCTTATATTAAATATACCACTCAGTAGACAATAATCGGATATCACATGCGACATGCGTAATGTTAGTACACTAATACACGTAAAATTATAGGAATATAATATATAACGTTTATGAACTATATTTTTTCTAATACATAAAAGTACAATTATTTTTTTAAATAATGCTATACAGATTTCAAAAATTTAATATAAAACAATGTCTATAAAATTAGTCAAATAGTTATTAATTTGTTTTATAATACATAAAAATACAATTATTATTTTAAATAATACGATTCAAATTTTACAAATTCAAATCTGTTTTTCACTTCTTTGTATTTTTAATTTCATTAAGAATGTAATTTTTTCTTTTATTTGATTAAAGTTTGTTTCCTGGCTGTTAATATTTCTGTGCTTCTAATTTTAATATAAACTTCTATTTGAACTCCCAATAAAACATTTAAAAATGTATGAATATTAAGATGTGACATAAGGAAATTATTTTTGAAATTCGAATGAAAAGACTCGATGGCATTTGTAGCTATGTTTTATATTCTTTGTATATATTACTCTTTTGGCTATTTTTATCGGTTTCATTTGATGGCAGTCCCTGCTAAATCTATTTTATTTAATATTTGATAATTTAATACATTTTGATAAGGAACGCGGTCGCTTTGAGTAAAGTTTCGTATGCACTACAGTGTTAAGTATTGTTACTACGTATTATATTAGATATTAGTTTTAATAGTGGCCCAATCACCTAGTCCAACTGTTATAAATGTAAATCTATAGTGGCCCAATTCCTGGGTGCTCTCGAAAAATTATTATAGTGATGTTACAAATAGTTAGACAACCGAACACTAAGAATTCAATTCAGTTAAGCTATAGCCTATAATAGTTCAAAAAATGATCTGAACATTTTCAATATTCAACCTAACCGAACCAAAGACCAGCTGTAATTAGTTTGGTTCAAAAAACTTAAAGTATGATGAAGAATGATAAAAATTAATAAAATATTAAAATGGAATTATTGAATAGGTATAGGTACATAACATTTATTCGTATTTTCATCATAATTTTATCGTAATAATAATTATTTTTAAGTTTTTAGAATTGTTTAAAAGTTTGGTTCTAGTTCGGGTTATCCTTGAAAATCAAGGTTTGTAACATCACTAATAATTATTCATATTTCCCAACTCCTATATAATAATTTATAATGTTTAAATATAACAGTAAAATATTTTTCCAAACTAAACATCTATTTTGAATCAAACTTATCTATACATTTTACATATATTTTATAAACAAATTGTGATTTATATAGCTATTGATTATTATAAAACTAATAACACGACTTACCTGTCATAAACTACCGTAGGTGTAATGATATCTCTAAACAGTGTGGCGAGAACTGTATGCGCATATCCATTGAACCCACAAATTGAAGGTAAATATTTTTCTCTGACAACAGGTACTTTTTTATTAAGGAATTGCTTGAAGTTGCCATCTTTACAAAACAACATGGATGACTAAAAAAAATGTGTATATATTTTAATATAGGTAATATTGTAATGTGATTATAACCGGCAATCGAACCCGAGCGAGTCTCTCGCTTGCCGGGCGATTGCTCTACCACTGAGCTATCCGACCATATAGACCCATGACTCATCTCCCCCAGTTAACAGGAGTTTACATACCTATATAGTGTATAATAATAAATAATATAGTGTATTATAATATATATATTCAATTTTCAAGTTTCTTAATGAAGATCATATTTTTGGCTTTTGCTATACCTAATTTAGTAATTTATTATTTAGTTTTAGTGTATGATAATAAGATTGCGCGCGGTCCTTATCAGCGGTACCCTTTTAGGCGTACGATTGCGCGCGCTAAATTATTTTTGCTTCTAAGCAACGTTGCCAAATATACAGAGTATAGGTATATATTTACTAATAAGTCTAAAAGAATACTGTTTACAATATTCATACATTTTCAGAACTACAAACGGGGCTGAAAGTTTTCATAGAACATACTGGTCACACTGGTGTTATGCCCAGTTTAATAGTGCTCATCCATCGACATTTATTGTTATAAGTACCCTTATGGAAACTCAGGCAGAAACCGTCATTAAATTATCAACCATTTCCAGAAGAATAATCAAGTCAAAGTCAAAGGAAGAACTAAAGAAAATCGAATTTATGAGTAAGCAATACGAAGAGTATCTAAAAAATAAAACGCCAGAAAATTTACTTAAGTATTCAGCCATAATTGAAAGTAATATTATAAGTATCAGGGTTTTAAAAATTAAATATTATTTTATCATAACGATTTTTTTTTAATGAATATTATTTTATGTTCTTTTATAAGGTAGACTGAGTGTGAATATAAAGTATCTGTTTTATTTTGTGTTATAAATTTAACAAAATATTAATAATAATTTGGCAAAATTTAAATAATACTATTCGAATATTTTATATTATTTTATTATAATGATTTACACGCGTAGCCCCCTGGGAATGTCAGATCTAAATATAATTCAATATTTAATTATAATTTCGTTAATTAGGTAATATCGTTGAATAGTAATTGTAAATAATACCATTTCTGACCACTCGTTATACTTAATAACGAAATAATAATAATAAAAGAATATTATTAAAAATAAATACATTATTTAAAATTATTATTATTTTTTTATTGATAATTTTGACCTAAAAAATTGAATTTATAAGATATCAATGGGCTAGTCGAAAATTTGTTTGTCTAGTGTTTTTTCTGTGTTAAAATCGTATTATACATAGACATATAAATAATTTATTAATATGTCTATGTATTATATACCTGTTAACGATATTTTTTTAATAATAATAATTATTTTAAATTTTAATAATAACTTGGCAACGTCGCATCCAATTTCATGCGCAATTGTACGCTTTTGAATAGTCAAAAGCATGTTCTTTGTTACTCCGGCACAGCGCGCCGTATGCCCAAAAAGATAAAACGCGCGCACATACTCCACCGATATCAAACTTTATAGATAAATATAAAAAGTTTCATAATATAAATTATCCATCATAAATTGAAAGGTAATTAGCAGAGGTAATTTAAAAAAAAAATTAGTTTGCTAAGATAGGAATTCATTCTGGAGGGTTTTTGAAACGTTTTTTGGTAAAAATAATAGGTTATAATATATAAACAACTTATATTGATTTAAATTTTAGATAAACATCTGTATAAAATAATAAATATTTTATAATTTTGATTTTCACCCAATGGGTACATGACCATTAATGGTCAAATCCGATTAGTGATTAAGATGAAATTATATTACGCTGAATGTAAATTTTGAAGTATTCAACTACACAATATATTATGCGGTGTACAATTGTTTTACTATGATCAGCGAGGAAAAACCAATAGTTTGAATTAGTAAATTGTGATTTGTGACCTCACTCATTTTAAAATCTAATCAAACTTAATGGTCAATGACATATACATAATATTTTTATGCTGACTAATAACTGAACCACTACAATATGTCCAAAGTTAAAGGTAATACTAAATAATTTAGATTCTAAGTGGAGCAATTTTTTTTTTGTGTTTAAGTATATGTATAAAAAATGCTTTGTTATTCAATATCTTTTTTGTTAGGAAAGTGGATCTAGTTAGTAATTTAAGGAAAACGAAATTAAAAATGTGAAAATTATTTTGAGGTAGAAATTCCTAACAATTTTTTTATTAAATCTAAGATTTGAAAACTTAATACAAGATTCCTCATAAATTTGTCTACTGGAAAGTCAAATTAAGTTTTTATGTGTTTTTGAACTTCGAATCTTTACAACATTGGATATTCATTCGATTTCTCAAGTGGTGATTTTTTTATTTTGTTGTCACTCATAAACGAAAAACCGAAGACACTTGAGATTTATATCATATATGTTTATTTTATCAATTCCTACATTTGATAAAGTTTTCAAAATATTTTAACTTGTTTAGAGCTGTTTACGGGCAATTTCAAATTTCAATTTTTTTAGTTTTTTTTCTATTAATATCAATAAAATTGTATTTTTTAGGCAAAAAGCGTTAAAATGTAATACAAAGCTCATGATATATAGGTACAGATTGTTTCAAAATTCTTCATCCGATTACGAACTGGTATAGTTCGGCAACAGTTAATTGCAAGTTAGCGACCAATGTATTGATGCTTGACCGGTTAATAAAACTTGCCTATTTTAAGAATATATTTTACTTTATTTCACCCTTATATCTTCATTTTTAAAATAAATAAACATTTTCAAAATCGGATGAAGACTTTTGATACACACTGTATATTAAATAGCAGTTACATACTGGATATTTTTGTTAAAATGTAATTATAATTATTATGATTATTATCTCCGTGTTTTAGTTAATAATATTTTAAATTTCAACTTTGTAACTAAATGATTACCTAAAATAAATGTAACTATTATAATATATTAACTAAGAATCAACTAATTATTAAAATCTGCATTTTTCATGAAAATTGTATAAAATAAGATAGTAGTTATTATTTATTCAAAATTAAGGGGATGCCACATCTGACTCATCTGCTGTGCTGTGCCGTGCCCGTTTTACAAACGTACCTACCTAAAACATAATATAGGCCTTATCATATAATATTCCTTCAACAGAATAAAGAATACATTTTATGTTGTTTTTTTTAATGCCATAGTGAATTGATCAATAATTATCAAATTTAAAGGTATGCACATTATATCTGTGATTGTAATAGTTGGTATTTTACGATACCTACCTACCTATTAAAAATGTTAAGCGTGTTATGAGCATTTTAATACTGTAATATCTTATAATATACAAGTATACAACATTGAACATACTTAAAGCAGGTACCTATGAGCTCTGACTCGCTAAAAATTAAACCATCGTTAAAAACCAACTTAAATACACAGATACTGTTCTTTTATTTAAGTTTGATAAGAGACAAATCGACTCTATTTTATAGCTAACAGCACAAAATTGTTTGGCAGTTTTTATGAACGCGAATTTGGTATATTGTATACCAGTCACCTGCAGAGGTACCCAAACTAAACATCCCGTAGAACTTACAAAGTCTTACAAACTTTTCCTGCTTTTCTTAGAATAATGAATTTCTATAAATTCATGAATGTGTTTTTGATAGCTGACACGAAGCCAAACATTTACTGCAGAGTGAAAAATATTGAAATAAAAATCATGTAAGATTTGTATTTCTTCAAACCTTTATTAATTACATTTTAATTATTAATTTATTTTTTTTAATTATTAAAACGACAGAATATGCAAATGATTCCAGTAACATTCTTAGAGATAATAACTATACAAAAACCAATAATGGGATAGATGAGCCATATGAGTCAATTGTAAATGTTCAATAATTTGGCTTCAAATTAGTCAAGTTTAACATTATTTCATATCTATTATTCTATTCTACCATTGACTTCCGCAATCTGTTTCTTATTTTTCTATAAGATTGGCAACCATTCTAAAACCCTTTTTCACTATGTATGACCCTCGTGTACCCCTATTTATATCTCATGGACCATCATTTTTATTTTCGTTGACATCAACCCCTTGAGGATCATAGTTGAACCTGCAGGCGCTCGATTATAATATAGACCACTTTGGGAAACTTAATTTGTATACATTTTAAAACAAATACATCACACGTGAATGCAGCTGTGGAGTCCTATATTGAATATCAATGTTATAACTTATGAACTATACACATTATCGTGTATAGTAAGTGCAGTATTTTAAAGTAAATATATGTACTATAAGTCAACTAATGCTAATAAAATGAAAAACTTGCACACATAAGTAATTTTTTCTCCGTCTTACACATGTGTTATGGTTAAGAGCTCTCTCAGTATTTCATTCATTGAGGTAAAAAAAGTTATAAATTATTATTATTTATTATTAACTAAAAAATTAAATACCATACCTAATAACTTTCTTTAAAATCAAAATATTTATAAAAAAAGCTTATCAAAAAGTGATAAAAGAATATACCAATAGAGCTGTAACCTCTTAAATTTAATATGCAACTTTATTTAAAATATAAATGTTTGGTATACAAAAAAATACAAAGTTGCTACTTTACCCAAAGTGGTCAGGTAAAATGGACAGTCTCTGTAAAGATCTAGATATAATACCTGTAATAGTTCGAATCAAATTATAAGTTACAATAGTACCTATCCATTTAGTTTATTATAAATGGCTCAAATATCATTTTATTACGTACAGTAAAAATCGTTGTCGTGCAAAGTGGCCACCTGACCGGGGAATCGTAAGTTCCTACAAGAGAGTAACAGGTAGACAATTACTTATGTTAATTCCTACATATGTGATATGTAAGTTCCCACACGAAAAAAAAAGGTACCTATGTTAGTTCCTACACGACAGAAGACAGGTACATGTGTAAGTTCCTACACGGTAAAAAAGGTATACCTATGTGTAAATCTATACTATCATACATTTTAACCCTTTAACAATCTTCTGATAGAATGCACACGACAAACGCATGTGAAAGTTTTCATTCGGATTTCAATAAAAATTTTTATCATCAACATCCACATATTTTTAAAATTATCGAAATTCTCAAATTATTTCAAGTTAATACATACATAAAATAAGAACAACCGATAATAACTTAGTAATTAAAATAAGTCAAAAACATGCCGAAAAAGAAAATTTATAAATCAAAAATAGAAGAATATTCAACTAAACAAATCAATCAATATGATTACGTTAAAGCTATAAGCTTCAGAAATAACCTCATAAAATATAATATTTTTTTTTATTGTTTTATTATATTACAATTATTATTTTTTAAATTATTAAATATTATATAGAATGCATTAGTTATATTTTTTTTTACAATAAATGATGAATTATTATTATATTACAATTATTATTTTTTAAATTATTAAATATTATATAGAATGCATTACTTATATTTTTTTTTACAATAAATGATGAATTATTATTATATTACAATTATTATTTTTTAAATTATTAAATATTATATAGAATGCATTACTTATATTTTTTTTTACAATAAATGATGAATTATTATTATATTACAATTATTATTTTTTAAATTATTAAATATTATATAGAATGCATTACTTATATTTTTTTTTTTACAATAAATGATGAATTATTATTATATTAAAATTATTATTATTTAAATTATTAAATTGATTATATTTATTAGGTAAATTATTAAATATTATAAAGAATTATATAGAATAAAGGGTTAAAATGTATGACAGTATTATAATATGATATAACTGATATTAGATTGATAACTTATAACATACTTAGTGTAGGAACTTACAGGTGTACCTTTTTTTACCGTGTAGGAACTTACACATGTACCTGCTTTTTACTGTGTAGGAACTTACACATGTACCTGCTTTTTACTGTGTAGGAACTTACATATGTACTTTATTCTATCGTGTAGGAACTAACATATGTATCTTGTTTACCTGCTAGGTCTCGTGTAGGAACTTACATTCGCCCACCTGACCATCACTATGCCCGAAATTATGTCATTAAAAAAATCTACGGTCTAAGATCTAATCTACACGGTCAAGCTGTTCAAACAAACATCGTTTGAAAGCTTAGAAGATTTTGATCAAAAAACACTAGAGCGATCCCTATAGTAAGTATATAATCTGATAATCCTAATAATTATTTATCTATAAGTAATCAAAACCCATTCATCGCTTCCCTAAAATCAGCAAGTAGAAAAATCGAGAAAATAATATTAGAAACGCGTGTAACGAGCCAAAAATAATTTGACTGATAATAGTGATGACATCAGTATGTTGCAATAAGTCCCCCGGTTTCCGCATAATTTCGAGCGAAGAAAACTCAAATAACTTTACTCGCACCGGCCACTTCATTACTTCTGCCATAATGTAAAATGTTATCACAGTTATATTAGTGAATTACGGAGAAAGATTTTCTTATATTATTCAACCGACTATATAACGGGTGTAGACGTAAAAAATGATTTTACTGATGACCTTTTTACACGTTCACTATAAGGATGAAGTCTAATATCGCAAAGCATAATTTCTACATGTTTTTTTAGTAGTTTTATTTAGGTTTTAAACTTTTTTTCGTCGTCAGCGGTTTCAGCGTATATTGTATATATGTGTGAAATACGTATCTCAAAATTATTATTTTTTAGGCCCACGATAACACGTAAAAATACGTAATTTTGGTCCGGGTAGGTATGTGTGTACAAAATTAATAGGTATATATGCAGCGAACGTATTAAGGAAAATGTGTGACATATCATAAACAACATGATAATTTTGACTGCTTAGCGAGGTACTTGTTTATAACCATTTGAATATTCATGAATTTATAATTTATGAGCAAATAATTTTCAGCTATTTTGCAAGAAATTCAAATGTTATAGCATCACAATTACATAACTTATAGGTAGTACCTATCATACTTTAAAGTTATATTTATTTTTTAAAAATACCGTCAAAAGTCCAAAGTTATAAACAATAAAGTAACTTTTATACAATAGTTCAAATATACTAGGTAACACATAAACACTTATCACTGATAACAAATTATAACAATATAGTATAGCTAGACTCATTCATCCAAAATGATAGGTCCAATCGTCGTTATCCTTCCAAGGGGTTAGGATGGTTCGTGGCATAGTTAGTGCATAAATGGATAAGAAATAGAGAGTTATCCATAGAAGAAAATTAAGAGATTTTTAAGTTGAGGGAATTGAACAGGAAAAGGAATCATCAATATCGCCATATACTTGCTTACTATAAGAAATTTTACATTAGCTTAGACCGTTCTGCAGTCACATGGGACTGAAGTACCTGCTGGAGTATAGTGATGTGGCACATGTTCAATCTTTAGTACAAAAGCAGTAAAACTCAAGAACCTCCGCTGCACTCGCTATGTTTGCTTACACAAATTCAAAGTATAAGGATCCCTGCATATTCCCATATTATTGCGTCATACTCTATAGTATAGATCGTACAAGGGCGCTGTAGAGGGTCTTAATATTAGAACTTCTAGTTTAAATTCTTTCTCAGGTGAGTTTTAAAATATAAATGTTTACTAAATTATTATGCACTACATTGTAGTTTATTAAATATTATAATATACATTTTTGAAAAATGTAAAACATTAAATAGGATAAAAATTAGACCACAGACATTGAGTTAAAATATGAAAACAATGAATTAAACGGTAAATAGTTTAAATCGATTAACAGACTTTTTAATCAAAAATAGTTAATGTTTGGTTAAATCCGATGTTTAATAGCCTTTAATGGTTACGCTAACATTGGTTTTCAATACAACATATCTTTGAAGTAATCTCTCACCTGCGTTCAAATTGTCAACAACAGTTTCAGTTTTCTACCGCTTGAGAATAAAAACATAATTGTAATTTGTAAGGGCAAAAGATCGCCGCGCAGGCGCACTGCTGAGAATTTAAATCTATTGAGTATACTCGTAAAATGTGGACATTCACACAGGCGTAGCTACAAGAGGCGAGGGCTATAGGGGCTGAAGCCCTCCCCCCTTTAGGCCTTGGGTACTTAAAATATTTCGGAGATTACCTTAATTCTCTGTTCATTAACTAAGTATAGTAAAGAGGTTAGAGGAGGAATACTATATTATGCTTAAAACATATTACATTATATTGTTTATCGACATTTAAGAGTGATTGATAATCGAAATTTTTTTTCATCTAGCCCCCCTCCCCTTTTTTCATTTTTAGATCCACACCCGCGTGTACACACACGCTATACAGTTAATGAACAATTTTATTATTTCTAGTTTACCAATGTAGGCATTAGGGTACTATAATATTAACGTATAATAATTTGCCCCGCGAGCGACGATTCAACTGTATAGGTGTTTAAAGTTTAAACAGTGGATTAATTTCTCAAAAAGCGAAATATACTTATGTTTAGACTCGGGCCAGGACTTAGGAGTATACTTTGGTTGCCGTCAGTTATGGAAATAATTATTTTACCATGGTGACTATGACAATATTAATAATTGTAAAAAAATTATACAATTGCATAATTTATTATTATATATTTATATATATATTGTATATTACATATTTTTATATCATAACAAAGCGTCAAAGCGGTTTCAATATATTATTGTTTTATTATAGGTACATACATTGCTCACATTACAATGAGCTTTTCGAAAAAACTAAAAACATAAATAAAATATTATACTCAATACTCACTGCCAGTATAGGCGTATAGCACCTTTACGGGATATAATATGCGAGCTTTGACGATAAATCGTGGTGAAAACAATTAAACTATAGCCGAAGGACGAACGCACAATAAATCGACGGACGATGATCAAACATTAAAATATACAACATCATAATAATATCATCATCCGCCGTATTGAGAAAATAATTTTATATCGTACATTTATACAAGTATTACGACCTACGTAAATCGGGTTACTAAGAGTACTCCTACAGTGTCACATTTTGGCAATATATTCATTTTTATTTTATAATATGATATGCGTGTGCGTTGCAAATCGCATTGTAAAATGTACCCATTACACCTTTAAGTGTTATAATATACATAGCGTTATATATTATCGATAAAAATGGGTCGTCTTTCACTATCTCCGGACAACTCCTCCGTCAATGTAGGCACATAGTATGCGTTTGTGCCAAATATAATTATCGCTATAAAGGTATATGGTGGGTATTGTCGTGCTACGGGCTATTATAATATTATACTATACAATAATATGCGAACCCACATATTATAAAAAACATGATGATGATGATGATGATGATGATGATATACCGACCTGTGTTTTTAGGGCCAAAAAGTAGCCGGCGATCACGAACGCGGCGGCGGTGAATATTATGTAAGCCAACGGAAGAACGGCGTTCCGCGCGAGCCTTACAATCAATAGCCGATCCATGTCAGCTGCTGAGCGGCGGGGACTACCGTCTGCGAAGACCGCCGAACACGACGACGGCGCGTTTAAGTTTGGTGGTGCGCTGGTCGCGCCGCAGCTGCCGTCGCGATATTATATAGGTAGTGTATTATAATATGGCTGTATACAGGGTGATTGTTATTTTTTTTGTTTTTTTTTTTAAACCGATCGTGTGATGTCGGTTAATTGTTGTTGTCTACCAAAAAAAAAAAATCACCTGTACCACTTATTACAATATCGTACAGTAAAAAAATGTCTAAATGGATTTTTAATTTTCACAGGTTCAGAATAATTTCAGATCAAGAAATTATATAATATTATATTATTTTATACATGTTACCTACCATGAAAAAAAATTAAAAACCTAAAAAAATAAAGCATTGCAAAATATTTCATTTACTTATATGTATAAAATATATTATATAGGTACCTACTTGATATAAAAATATTTTTTATTATTATTATATGATAGTGGTTTGCTGTTTTCCAATTACCCTATGTCCTATATTTTATACCTATACGTTATAAATACCTAAACCTAATACATACCTATACGGCTATACTGGCTACTATACGACGACGGTGAAAATCACTGCTAATTTTGACAGTAAAATTATAATATAATATCAAAGACTATTTAGTGCATAAAAATATACTGTGCTAAAGATTTTGTATATTACGGTTTTATTTTCGTTATGTATATTTGAATTGAAATAAAAAAAATTTTAATTTGTTGATTTTCAAACATTTTATCAACGATCACAGTAATGTATACACTAGTGTTGTTAACGTTTATTTTATAAAAGAATCCGTTTAATTTTAATGTACTATATAATAATTTATTATAGCAAAATATGTAAAAAAAAAAATGTTTTAAAGAAAAAAAATATTTAGGTAATACATAACTTCATTGTAGGTACGTAATAACCTATCGTTGAAGCGTTGTTTTTTGATCAACAAAAAAATAAAATAAGTTTCTATTTAAATGGATCACCCGGTATATGCGAGTAGACGTACCAATATATCCTAGGTAAGATATACGATTATACGGTTTTTACCTATTGTTTTAACCCACATTATGTTTTCTGTAAGTTAAATGATGAAACGAGAAATCACGGTTGGACACTCATCTGTACAATTGTACAAACATAATAATATTCAGAAAATATTTTAAAATATCCGTGCCGATGAATTTGGATATTGATACTTATAGGTATAGCCGAGTAGGTACATCTATTTGGTATTTAGCTTGCTTATTTTTAATATAATATATTATGGTCGCGACTCGTGATAGACGCAATTATTTTTCTATCGGCTATCGTAATATTAAATATACCTTTAGTACCTACCTATATGTATAACATTTAATATTTATAATACGTTATTTTGGTCTTATAGTAAAATAGTATGTATATATATATTTATAGATTCTAGGTTTATATTATACAATATAGCCAATATAGGTACGAGGCACCTACCAAGCTTTTTCATGAATAGACGTATATCAGTACATACCGACGTACCGCTTATAGTTCTTAGACTTAGTTAGGTACTTGCGATTACATAATATAACAATAATCAATATAATATATTGCCGTTTGGTATAATAAAGTATAACTAATAAATAATAAGTAATATGTAGGTACCTATACATACTAGTATAGGTACTACACATTATATTGTATGTATTAGGCTATAATATTATAGTAAACCGCAAGTTGCAGGGTAATGATTTTTTAGTTTTAGTTTTTTGTCGAGTTAGCCGATCAAAAGGGTAGGTCAGACAGACGAGTTGCGCCATATTACCAACAATGCGGAACGACCCCAAAACTATATGACTGTATATACTATATACATTCTACATGTAGTTCGCTTCAAGGTCAGTTCCGTTCACTGGCTTATATGTTACCTATATAATATACAATATAGATGCATTGTATAAGTATAAGCCCTATAATTATTTTTCTTTTGTCCAGCAAATTTTATTTTTGACGAAATAACTCCACCACTGCAATCTCCACACAAAGTAATTAATATAGGTAGTTACCTAGTAAAATACACAGTTGAATAGTTGGTCAATAAATAGGTATTGTACTCTACTACAAACTCTCAATAAATAATAAGTGAAAAATATTTATAGACGTAGGTAAGCATTATAGTATAAGCGTATTGTATTACCTTGGTCTACCGTTACGTACCTATACGCTTGTACAATTTGTTTTTTTTTATCGATTTACAAAGTTGTTTTGTAAAGAACCATATGAACAACGCACGTACACACAACAAAACTCATTACCTAATTACGTGTATATATAAGCATTTACATTTGTATTATAGGTACCTAACTGCCTACTACCCATGTCCTATATGGCTATATATATGCTTCATGTACTACATATTATATTATAGTGAGTAATAAATACCTGAATATTTTTTTTTTATATTTTATGTTCCATCAATGAAAATCCTTTAATCGCCTCATCAAACCTTAAAGTACATCTTAACCACTTGTCTGAGTGGTATAAAAAATGGCGAGTGAAAATTAACCAAAACAAATCTACACACACAACATTCACACTTAAACAAGGAATATGTCCAAACATTACTCTCAACAATGTACTAATTTCCACATCCGATACAGTTAAATATTTAGGATTATTCTTCGATAAAAGGCTCACATGGAAGAAACACCCCCAAACCAAACGACTAACCTTAAACAATCGCATGCGCATGCTCAGACCTTTGCTAACTAGAAATAAGAACTCCACTCTAAACACCAAACTAACAATCTACAAAGAGCTACTCAAACCAATCTGAACATATGGACTTCAATTGTGGGGCGCAGCAAAAAAATCTAACGCTAACAGAATCCAAACTTTCCAAAACATATCACTCCGACGATTATCCAATGCTCCGCTCTATATTTTAAACTACACTCTTCATAATGATTTTCATATGAAAACTATCGACGAGGAAGCACGCTCTTCCTACAAACGATTTCATAAACGACTCCAAACTCATCCTAACCCTCTCATAAAAGATCTTTCCATCCTTACTCTCCCAGGAAATCCCAACCGCAGGTTAAATAGGAACTGGTGCCGTGACCTTCTACAAAACTTTAATGTCTAACGTCCCATGACAAAAAAAAAACATAAAAATCTAACTAATCAATAGCCAAGAGCCACTAATGGGTGGTTGCTTAATTCACAACTTTCATGTCATATATATAACTCTCAGCATATAAACTTACTATGCAAAACTGTATAGATTGTTTATTTCAAATAAAAATAAATATTTTAAGTGTGAGGAGAATTATAAAAAAATATTATTTTATGTGTAACAGAAAAAGAATAAATTTGGTACCACTAAATTGACCTTTAAAATTACATTTTTTCCAATTTTATACATTCACTGAAATAGTGAAGTCATACGCCCTATTAAATGCTGTCAAATTGACGTCCCGATTCATAAATATACGGCATCCTGCCCTTCTACTAACCAATTTCCCTTAATTATTATTGTTTCCTTTAGATTCTGAGCAGAGCGATACCATTATACAAATTTTAATAAAACGTTAAAACCGTTTTATGATCCATTTTTAAGTGTATTTGACGTAACTTTTAACCGTTGTCCGTTAGGAAAAGTAAAATTTCTTCATTTTCATATTTTAGCATTCTGCATGTTGGCATGGTTTCTGGTCACAAATTGGATCTAGCCAAAAGTAAAAATGCCAGACTTTTCAAAATAATTGGAAAAATTAAATTATTCACGTAAAATTGATTTTTTTTTTTTTGTAATTCAAAATTGAACAATTTTAAAAACTTTTCACCAAATATTTAAATAAGAATTTTCTAGATATGATACATTTAAAATAATTTCAAGTGAAACATTTCATTTCAAAACCTATATAAAAATATTTCGACGCTTTTTGATTTAACATAAATATGTTATTGGGCTGGGTACACGATTTTTGTTTCTGACCGATTTTTTGTAAGTGGTTACTTATTAACAAAAAAATATTTATAATTAATTGATTTTTCTTGTTGAGAAAAAATATCCAGTAGTGCTTTGGTTTTTATTTATATTTTATATAGGTAGGTTTTTTGATTTATTTGTGATACAATTTTTGTTTGTTAGTTAAAATAGCTTGATAATTTAATATAAAGTTCCTTAATATAGTAAGTTGGTCTTGTATTAGAAGCTCTTGATATTAAGCTTTGAAGATATCGAATATTTATTAACAAATTAGCCAAATGAGGTGTAAAATATCCTTAAATAAATAGATGCTAACGGTGCAGTCTTGAGTCTACGCTCAGAATCGTTTTTGTATGCAACGCGACTAGGTCTTTATCATTGAATTAAAATGTCACACATCTATTGATCCATTACACAAATTTACTATACAAAAATCTACTAAACCTAGGTACAGCGGTGAGCATAGTGACATCCCCAGTAATTAGAACACGAATTTAGGATGGTAAAATAATAAGAATTTCAATGAAATTTGAATGTTTTAAATATTACATAGTAAGTAAACATGCATAAGTTGACAAATGATACTACTTACACACATATATTGTTAATAACCATATATTATTATAATTAATTATATGTGGGGGGGGGGGGCAAAAAAAAATGATAAACACATAATTAGGGTTTCAAGCAAGCTCACCCCAGTTTTCCAATTACATATTTATTTTAAATAAGATCCAACTTATTTTACTGTTAATATTGTTTAGCAGTTAGAAATGATTGTTTTGAAAAATTGTACGTAGGTAGGTATATAAAATCTAAATTAAAACTCAAACAAGTGATTGTTGAGTTCTTACAACATCAAATAGAACTAAGGTTAGGCTTAGGTTCATAATTAGTAGGTTTAATTAGGGATTAATGGTACTTAAAAATGGTTTTACAAAAATATAAACTAGATGTTATATTTAATCAAGTACTCTGAAATTGTTTATCAATTATAAAATGTTTTTAGATTAAAATTAATTGATATAATTTTTAAATCAGCAAATTACTGATAACTTCCAAACTTATTATAAACACTAAGTTAAATCACTCAAAAATTACTCATTCAAATTTAAATTTAAATATATCATAATTTTCAAGTCATCTGCTTAACAATTTACAGAATAAAAGAGAACAGTTGAATATGAAATACCTAAATGCTTCAAATTGCAAAAATATATAATCTTAATCTATTAGTAGATTGATCTATCATAGTAGTTAAAAACCTTGCCACACATACACGAGTTTGCTACCTACTGTAACAATCGTAAAATCAACCTACCGTACCAACCTTACCCCTACCACAGTTCATAACCCCTACAACAGCTAATGGCCTTAGTTTCCGGGCTTAAGTTCAATAATAATAATAAAAAAAAAAAAAATATTTCTTTATTTTTTTAAAATTATTATTATTATTCCAAGGCATTTTGATTATCACTGAAAGAATAGAAAAATGTAAAACCGTTCTTTGAAAATGAAAAGAAAAAAATGGACAGCTGTATGTGGCCTGCTCACGCGTCAGAAAACCTCCTGATTTACCTATTGGTGGACGCACTAGAAGGAAAAACAAAAATATTGTGTATTCAAATGCACTTCACTAAGAATCCATAGCATTCAATCGAAAACTTGAATTTTCAGACTTTTCTCAATAACACAAATAAAAATACATCATGAATCATGATCCAAAATAAATTTAATATTGTTGTAATGATATTACTTTGTATATTTTAACCGTTATATTATAAAATAAAACATAATATTATTCATATAGAGTTGGTATTTTTAATGGGCAACTAAGTTCACGGGATCAGCTAGTAATAGAATTAAACCTTAAAAAATGAGAGTTAAATTTCAGATTTAGGTTTCTATTATCTCAAATAGGATTTTCATTTAACTACCCAAATATGAATCATGAAATTTAAACAAATCAAGAGAAATCATTTTTAAATATCCTAATGCCTTCAATAATTAGTATCCTTTATCAATCAGATTCATTTGAAAAGTCAGATTCACTAATAAACATTATATTATATTTCTTTCTCTATATTTAGACCACTTCACTCCGCTCATCAAAACTTTAAATACTTATAACTCATTAGCTACTCACCCTAAATTTGATTTTTATGTTTTGAAATACTAAGTCATTCTGCTTTGGAATATGAAATTAAAACTCTGTTATCATTCAAAAAAGGTAAAAATACTTAAAAAAAACTATTATGATAAAAAATATTTAAAAATATAATTTTTTAATAAAAACGATGTTTTGTAAACAACTTGAGACTATGTAAAATAATATTTTCAAAAACATTTACACTTCTTGAAAGTTGAAATAATGAGTGTTCAATGATAAAAGAATTATATTGAATATAATGATAATTCACATTGCACTTGTGTAAATCAGAAACTGTTTGGTCTACGACAATATGAGTAGGATTAATTTATAGTTTAAAACAATAAATAAATAGTATATAGTTAATTTGTATATATATTTTTTAACTAAAATGAACACCACCACAAAGAAAATAAATGTATTACAATATAATAAAAGTATGTATACACTATAAAATTAAAATATTTGATCGTATATTTTATCTAAAGTATTAAATAGACTTAACTCTAAATGTATTACAAAAATAACAAATTAACCATCATATCTTTTATAGTTATTATTTTTAAATATTGAGCTAAAATATTGGTCAATTATACGAAACATAAATTCATTGCTATTAGTAAATGGCCAAATACCTTCTAAAAACCCAATATGTCCACCTTTTACTGTAACCAAAATGGCTAAATTTTCATTGTTGTCAGCACTTTCTAGTGGCAGATCTAAACATAAATCAACGTTGTCTTAATTTCATTACAAACTCTTTTTTGTTTACTAAGTAGTAAGTAATATTTACCAGATTCCAAACAAAATGGATCATCAGCAGCATTCAAACACAAACAAGGCACTCGGATGCGATCCAATTTATCATGGAGTGATGCTTTTTTATAGTATTCATCAACAGATTCATGTTCAAATAACTTGATAGTATAATTTGAATCAAATTCTCTTATAGTTTTACTCTGAAAATAAATTTTTTTTTATCAAAACTATAATAGTTTCTATACACAAAAATATTATACTTTAATGACTTGATTATAATCCCATTTATGACTTGATGAACTTAACATATTGCTACTACTAAAACATACAAATAAAACATTTTTCATTATAATAAATAGGTCAACAAATATAATTAACTAATATTTAAACTTACTTTTCAACAAGATTACAAAGACATTTTGCTAAGTATGTACAAAGTAAACGATTTAAATATGGTTTTTCTATATTTCGTGTAGTTGCAATTAAATCCCATGGAACTGAAATTAACATAACGGCAGAGAAATATTTGTGAACGTGTTGCTCATTAGATGACAAAAAACTTCCCAGTAAAATTCTGTTTTATAAAATAGTAATAACTGTAATTTATAAGCACATAAAAAATAAGACTAAACTAGTAGATTACTTACCCACCCATAGACACACCAATTCCTCCTAAAATTGTGTTTGGATACTTGCTTTTTATATGACAAACAACTTCAGTTAAGTCATCAATATTGTTAGCAGAATAAGTTCTCGGAGTCTAAAATAAAGATATAAAGAACTAAATTAAAATGTGTCACAAATTACAAATGATTAATAAACATAATTTAGATTGGTTTTAAAATGTATAAGTTATAACTTATAAGTCCTTTATTTATTTAATATGATAGTTATTATTGCAACTTTAATAATTAATAGTTGATAAAAATTTGCCTAGAGTAAATGAGCAATTTGTTATAAAAATTATTTATATACAACCATAACTATATTATACATAATCAGTGCTTGAATTGAGGTGGAACGAAGTCCCTCTTCTTTTTAGAAAATATTTATGTGCACCCTTTCTAATTGTTTCCTAATCAACAAGGTATTTAAATCCACGCACATTTTTTTTATGCTTTGCATCCTCTTTCTAATTTTCTCCCAATTTAAGCACTAACATAACTAAGTGAATAAAAAATGCATGCAAACTATGTCTAAACAGAAGAAAAAAGATCAGTTAGACTCGACAAAGCTAGGTTACATAGCTAAAAAATAATAAAATATACATAATATACTGATAAATATCGATTAATACCTAGGCAAATTATTATTAATAAAAATTGTAAGGGGGTGCAAAGTACACACCTCCTCCACCCAAAAATCTAGAAAATTAAATAATTCTCAATCAGTCAATCAGAAAAAAAATTGTTTCTATTCTATAATATTTTCATTATATTAATGTACAGTTAAGTTATGCAGTTAACAGTTATTAATATTTACTTTTTGATAAAAAAAAATTACAATCTAAATATATAATACTAAAAAAACATTTTGCTCATACAATTCCTATTTTGATATAATATAGTAAAAAATATACTAATATTTAGTCACCTTCAATTCAATGCCACCAATTCCTCTATAATTGAAAACAACAATTCTGAATCCAGATTTTTGCACAGCCAATGATGTAGCTCGAACATACTCACATTTACTGTCACCTGTTAATCCAGGCAAAAACAAAATTGTTGCATCATACATATCATTAGGACGTTTCATTGGTTCCAACCAATCCAATGCCACTTCACCTCCATCCTTTAACTTAAATATTTCTCTAAAACAAAATTAATAATAAGTAAATCAATAGTTAAATTGTTGAAATTATATAAAAAAAAAAATTATTATTAAATAATTAGGTATTGTAAATGAATACCTTGTATATGGTGCTGGAGGAACTACAAATGATCGTATCAAACTTGCTAATACACTTTGAAATCTAGCTTCAAAACACCACATTGTTGGCCAGTACTTTTCATTGATAATTGGAACATTTTGACGAATAAAATTTTTAAATTCACCTTCTTTACAGTGTATTCTGGGAGCCTGAATAATATTTTATTATTTATCATTTAATATATAATTGATTTTAACGGTCATGTATAAAATTAAATTCTTAGATCAGCAATTCCCCACCTTTTTATCATTGAGAAGTCAGTACCTATTGATATTTATATTATCAATAGGTGTTACAACAAAATTATAAAGCTAAATTAGGGTGGGTTAATAAAAATAAGCAATAAACAGCGCCAGATGTATCGGCACACAGAGTTTTAGGATTTTAACTGGTCTTCAAAAAGTTAACAACCCATAATTCAATAAGACTTACCTAATATTTATTTTTTATTGTTATTCATATCTCATAATTCAGAGTTTGGGGTGTTCAAATATTTTCGGTCATATATTATTAATTCAGTAAACCAGTCCAAATTTTACGTGGCCCATTGAGTTTAAATCTCTAACTTGTTGGGCCTATCCGGGCTTCGGTATAAATGAAAATATTTAAAAATAATTTGTATTATTAATTAATGTATTGTACCTATATGATGTATGAATAAAAAAAAATTAAATAAATTAGAGGAGAAAAAGATCTTATGTTTTTTTTTTTAATAAACCACTTGAATTGCTTTTGCTTACCCACCGATAGTCGGTTGGGAACCGCTATTCTAGATTCGTTTATTTTTATTTTTTAACTTGTAGTATTCTAAATTACTTTAAAACTACATGTATCATCAACATAAATAAGTCATACATCTATAGATTAAATTACTTAACTTTAAATTAATTTTTTTCACTACTATATAAATATGTAAAATATGTAATTTTATTATTATGGATATAAACAAGTAAATTAATTAACTCTTACCTTAACTGCAAACATAAAATAATAATTTATAAAACCAACAGCTGCAGTCACCCCAACGATACATGAAGGTGGCAATGAACAAAATTTGGCAATACTATTTGTTAAAATGTCCATGTTTCACGTAACTTAAATTAAATATCTGAAAATGAAATTAATTTTTAAACAATATTTAGGTACCTATGTACAATTTGTTAAAATGGTTACTTTTGGAGTAAAGCGATCAGTATAATAATAATGTATCTTTAATAATACATATACCTATTATAATTTATAATTTATAACAAAGTCTCGTGAAAAATAATAAATATTGAATCTGCAAAATGTGTACCCAATTAAATTCATAATGTTGAATGTGGTATTATCGATTAGTTTAAAGGTCAGAACTGAATACTAATACTGTACTAACCTCACCTAACCTTTAGTTCTATTGCGATGAATACTTCAGGCATGATTTGAACGAAACAATTATGTGAAACAAAACATAATACTACTTAATAATTAGTATTTAGTATTACATTACTTTAAATATATATACATATTATAATACTTACATCGATCCAAATTGATAACACCAAAACATGCTTGTTCGCAGATTTCTATGATAGTACCCACAGAATTATATTTTATATAATCTGTGATAGTACGGTACTAGTCATAGAAAAGTTAAGTAAAGTGTTTACGGTGTATATACTATATAGTATAGAAGTGCTGGATGAAAGCACAGAATAGATTAAATTAATTTAAATAGATTTAAATATTTAATCTATTCTGTGATAAAAGTATGAAACTATGAAACCAACTGTTCCAATTACCGCAAACACGGCTACAAGTCATGAAGGTTTTTTAAATTTCATTATTTCAAACATAGACATATTAATATTAATATTTGTATATCTATGATTTCAACAACTTTCAAGTTATACCATATTATAGGTACTGAAAATAACAAAAAAAATTGTTTTCATTTATGGGCCATTTTACAAATTAATTTACAAAGTGAAGGGTTATCCAAGTTATTCATAAACAGGGTTGGGAGTTTATAGCACTTAAAATTGCGCTATAATATTACCTTAGAATAATAGAATTTAGATATCGCTAAATATGTAAAAAAAGATATTTATTGACTAATAATTTATCACCAAAAAAATTGCTAAATATGCGCTAAAAATTTGCAAAATGTGCATAATAAAGAGAAAATGTATTAATTAATAGTTTTACACTTTTAACCCAATAAAATCGGCAGATAACGAAAGCTTATAATTACAACTAAATAATAAGAAATTAAGAACGGTACGGCGCGGCGCCGCTTACGTCGCATCAGCATTCAACGTGGTCATATATAATATCGGTATTCGGAAAAAAAAGCCCTGGAAAAAAAAGCCCCGGAAAAAAAAGCCCCGATTTCAAAACACGGTAAAAAAAGCCCCACCTATAGGAAAAAAAAGCCCCGTACTAATTAAACACATAACGCATTTTCATTATAGTGTACATTTTATAATTTAATATTTGTATATAGGTAACCTAACCTTTTTTGGACATAGGTATATTCTATAACCATATATATATGTATAGTAACATTTGAAATATAAAAGATTAAAGTATAGTAAAAATGGAAGTTGCTGCAGACCAAGCAAAATTGGCGTTGAGTAATGTAGGAGACAGAGTACAGAGTACAAAACTAGGTACAAAACAATTGAAAACCGCCTAAAAAATGTATGTATACAAGTTTCTACACGGTTACATTTTTTTAATTATTTTAAATTTTTTTAAATTATATACAAATGACAAATGAAAATTATTTACCTTTTAACATTTTTTTAATTTTTTTAATTTTTTTAAAATTATATACAAATGACACATGACAATTATTTAACTTTTAACATTTTTTTAATTATGTATAAATGACAATTATTGACAATGTAAAATGCAGATTGCAGCTAGTCTTGTATACTTTGTAATAATTAATAAGTAATACATAATAAATAATATGTTATTGAACTCATTAATATATATATTTTGATTTATGGTTTATGTTATATAATTTTTTAACTGTGATATAATTAGTTATTGTTTAATGTCATATACGATATACTAGATGTAATTTTTTTAAAGTTACCTTTTAATAAAATAATATTATATTAAAGAAGTGTTAGGTACATTGATAAATGTAATGATTATATTATGATTATATTTAATTATGTAAATCATAATAAAAAAGAATAATGTATTTAGTTGGTACGGGGCTTTTTTTTCTTATGACGGGGCTTTTTTTTCCAATGAATGTTGTCCAGGGCTTTTTTTACCGGGGCTTTTTTTTCCAGGGCTTTTTTTTCCTAGATTCATAATATCTGTCCATTTAGGTACTTAATACGTATATATAATATTTACTTTGACAATTATAGGTTGACAATAATATAAAAACACGTTTACTAAAATATAATTTCATAAAATTTGACCAATTTTGATTCAAAAACAGGTAAAAATGCAAAGCCCCTCAAAAAGTCCAAAATAGCACTAAAATCTAAAAATTTGCAAAATATTCAAAATAAAATTTTTAATTTGAGTTCTTTGTGTCATGAAACACATTTTTAGCTTGCTCTGCTATTTCTTAAGCATCCCATAATAAATATTCAAATGCTATAAAATTCCAACCGTGTTCATAAACAAGGTAGATATATTATAGCCGTGTGCCCATGTTTGTATTAAAAATAACTACATAGGTATAAGTGTATAACCATATATACTGCACTGACTAAGATATCTTAGTCCATGGTATTCTGTGTTTCTCAGGAGGTCAAGAGTAAAAATGTCCCAATAGTTTTCAAAAACGACGTGAAAAACAAAAGAAAAACGGGAATTTTTACGCAAAATCTGTTTTCAAGAAAATCGATTTCGGTTTTTGATGCAACTCTAAAACAAATGACCGTAGGTACATGAAATTTTGACTGAATGTTTAAATGTATTAGCATTTTCTATTGGGGAAACAGATTAACAAAATGCGCTCTGGCGGAAACAACTTGTACCTTCCAATTCGGAATGTATAGATATACTTTTATATTGGTAATTTTACTTTTTATAATAAATTAATTTTGGTATCGAAACTTTATACGCTTTTATAGTTAACTGTATACGTTGGTAAGTAAAAATTTATAAGATGTTCAACTTTTATGGCTAAGGATTGAAAATTTATAACAATGTTCTACGTAAATAGGTTATAAAAATTACTTTATTCACAATAGTATCATCAAATATACTTGGTAGTTGGTAATATCATAGGCTGACTGACCGTTTTCGCTCAGAATCGTTTTTCTTATACAATGATATTTTATCATTGAATTCAAATTTAACAGCATCCATTACAGTGTCCCACTTGTGATCTACTGTACAGCAGAGCGACACCCACTTGCCCACTTTTTTTTAATACGCTCTGTAAAAAAGCTTTTAAAGGTTCCTCATAGTTGTTATTACTGAGATAAAAAAAATAGTTGAGCATAATTTCAGAAATATTTTTTTAAGCACCTGAACTCTGATTTTTAACTATTTTGATTTTTGACAAATTGTATAATTCTCGACTCCCACGTAAAATAATTACTTACTTAAGTATCTTATCAAACAATTTTAGTTTTTTTGTTGTAAATCAAAACGTAGAAACTCAAAACGTTCAAAATTCAAAATGTTATAAATATATTGACTGTTTTTGAAATATTTTTCGACATTTGACATTTTTTATTTTATTTATAGTGTCTTCTATAAATATTGATAAAAATGTTATTGCCTAGTCAGTTTCAAATATTATTCCAGGTTCATCGTAACTCCTAGATAGAAGTAATTCATACTGAAACCAAGAAATCCAAAATATATTAAAATACCCACAATTTTTTAATAGATCTAAAATTCAAACGAAACTACGAAAGTATGATAATCTAATACACACTAGACCTATAATGAGGTTTGGACAAAAATATAAAAGTTTTTAAATGAAACTGTGTTTGGACTTATTTTATGTTAGACATAATAATTTTGATAACATATTTTATTGTTGACTTTGTGCTGTGGATCGTGCCTGTGTGGGTATTCTGCAACTATGTATAGTTTCTTCTAAAAGTGTTCGGTAAGAAGCACACAATAACAAAAAAAAAAATTTTAAATTATTATTAAATACTAAATTCTTGTTATCAGATCTACTAAAAACGATTTTATCTAAATGCAATCTCAAAAAAAAAATTTAAGGAAATATTGGGATATCTATATAGAATAGCCGCGTGACGTCACTGGGCTCGGCTCGGCATAATCGCCTATCTATTACGCGTATTAGGTAAAGTTGGTCACTTTCCACAATGATTTATCAACCCATGATCATTTTTTTATACAGTTTGATTTTTATTGAAATATGTGATTTTTTGTGCAAAATACGATAGAAGAATCAAAATTTCCATATAACGTTTGGTTTTTTTTTAATATTAAAATTACTAAAAGAGATAATTTCGTTACATACATACCTATTATAGTTCAACTGGGCAGCGCGTCGATTTATTTATTTTGCTACACATTTTAAATATTTGAAAAAAAAAAACTTAAAATTTTAGAAAAATGTTGGTTTCATTAACGTTTTCAGTACATAAAACACAACTTATACTTAAAACAAAAATTAGAAAATATACTTTAAAGGTAGGTAAATTATTGTGTGAAGTGAATAACATTTACACGTATATGATAGGCAATTATCCATAGACAATATATTATTTATGCAATTACCGCAAGTTCGGCCTAATGACGTCACCTGTCTTTTTTCAATTCCTCATAACCACGATTACAGATAGTATCTTTAACCGTGCTCATAACTCATTGAATAATGTGGGTAAAAACGTTAAACCTATACAATTATTATTAAAATTGAACAAACTTTAAAATTTAAAACCTTTTTTTTTTGTGTTTTGTGCTCTTTATAAAAATATTATATAAAACAACAATTTTAGATAAACCATATTTATAAATATATTACTCTGAAATAATATGATATATAATAAACTTTGTCAAAAGAATCAATGAATTCTGCATGGAAAAGCTGCCTTTATTCTTCTTATTAATAAATAACACGTTCATTCATCATATAGCAATAATAAAAGATTCTTATTTTTTTTTATTTAGCACAACAAGAATTGAAAAAAAAAGAATCTCTTATTTTTATTTTACTCTGCACTCCTGAATGTAATTCATTAATTGAAAAAATAATATGAAATGTATATTATGTACTTAAATTGATTAATGGAGCGCAGAGGAATTAAATTAATAATTATTATTTATTTAATGTTTCTATAACTAAATTATACCGATATTACAATAGACAAAAGGTAAAATACAATAATGAATAAATAATAATAGTAATAATAATCACATATAAAGTTTAACAGTAAATACATCAAAATTTAAAATTCTAATATTTGATGTATCTATTGATGCTTGGTCAAAAAAAGTAACAATACATTTAAATAATAATTATAATATTAAACCAAACAGATAAGTATGATAATAAATATAAATAAATAGGTTATATTATTAATATTAACAATATTTTGCGATAATTAAAACATAGTGATAATGGGTTCATCAAAATCATTGTTAATAATAATAATATTAATAAATGTTGATGATGATGAAGTGTACTATTTGTTGATAATATAAGTCCAAAGCATTTTAATATCAACAAATGGTTAAAATGAGGGTGGAGATGACTTATGAACGGTATCCAAGAGCAATTGTAAACCAGCGCGTTCTTCGCGTAAATCATTCAATTGTTTTTGTAACTCTTGATAGACTAGACGTAAATGAGCATTCCTTTCTTCTAATCTGATGTGTATGAAAAATATATTATTATTTTTATTTATTTAACAGTTGTATACTTATAACTAGTAATAAGTTATATTTATTTCATCTATTAATTACTTGCTAAACGAAGATGACTCTAATGGCTGCACACCATGTATTTCTGAACCAGTTGTAGATGAGTTTTCATTACTTTGTGTTTCTGAAACTATTAAGATTGCTACAAAATATAATTTGCTATTTCACAATAAAATTAATATATATTATGTTGGAAGAATTATCTTGTATAAATATATTAATATTGTATATATATATATTAAAATTTACGTGGTTTTTTGTAAACTTGAAAAGCACCAGGACACTGTGCAAAATCAGCAAATTGACCAGATTCAGTTCTCTCACAATTTTGTCTCAACCCATTAATTTCAACGTTTGAATTCTAAAATATAAATAACTTTTTATGTATTTATATTAGATACTAGGAATATACTATTTACTGGACTAGGAGTTATTCTTGGAGGAACAACTGGAGGTCCCTGAGTTGAATTAACAGCCCCAAATTTGCCTAGAATATAAATTTTAAATAATAAACAATACAGATAAAATGTATTGATCACCGTATAAAAGTAAATTACCAAGTTTATTGAGATCGAGAGAGGAACTACGCATGTGAGCACGATATGGCCGTGGTGGTGGTGGAGGTGGAGGTTCTTTTTTTGCTATTACCACAGGTAAACTTGCAGGTCCTGAATTCCTATAGTGAAATAATTCAGATAAATAAAATATCAATACATTTCAATTTATAAAACATTAATCAATTATTATAAATTATTATTATCGTATGGTATATTATAATATGAGCAAGCAAATAAAATTAGTTAAATAAAAAGTCAATAACATATTAAGTAGGTTTTTGATAGCTGTAAAATTATATAAAAAGTGGTGTATTCTGTTCTTCTTTAAGGTCGAGTGCTCTAATTTTATTAATTGCTTCATCAGTGGAATCATGGAGTTCATGCATTGATCCTTTGAATGAATGGATGGGACAGTATTTTAGTATATTATGATGGATAGTCTGAGAGGGGTGACAGCAATCACAATCTCAGATGCCATTTTTCATTTGTGAAGCAACTCTTTACAGTGCCCGTGTCCAGTAAGTAATCGATTTAGCACGATACAGTATCGTCAAGGAAGATGCTATCCTAAAACCGGGGTGCTTAGTGTTAGTATTATATTGTGGATGTCCAAGTTGGTTTTTTCCCATTCTGATTTCCAATCAGCTAAGCCATCATAGCGGCTCTCAATAAGTTCTATCATATTTATGTGAATTGGTTTTCTGGTTTTCAGTCTGAGATTCCCATTGTGGATGATGTCTTGATGGATTGGTTTTCAGTGTATTTTGTCCATTATCAGAGACCAGCTTTACGGCATATAGAAAGTGGCAAGATGTTACACAAGACGGAAAGGTACTG
This sequence comes from Sitobion miscanthi, assembly GCA_008086715.1. NCBI lineage: Eukaryota > Metazoa > Arthropoda > Insecta > Hemiptera > Aphididae > Sitobion > Sitobion miscanthi. The sequence continues at coordinate 40,678,284 of CM017797.1, forward strand.
TAACGGTCTTGATTTTACTGTGCCAGAGTTGATTCTCATAGAGTGGTTGACCTGGAAATCAATTTTGTTGCAGTGATAGCTATTTAGCTACAATGGGCAGGCATACTCTGTATTTCAGTAAACTAATGCTAGCGCAGATGTTCTTATTGTGGAATTGGATGGTCCCTGGCATGAGCCAACTAGTTTTTTCTGGTTTTAAACTTATCTGCAGTATTTTCTATGAGTCGTTTGTATGTAAGCTGTCTGTCTAGAGTAACTCCGAATTATTTAGGAGTATGATCATATTTGAAGATACTACCACAAAACACTATCTTGGGTTGGTAATTGGCCAGACGATCGTTTAAATGCAAAGTTGTCGCCAATATTTTGGTCCCCATTTGTGTAGATACGCTGAGATTGTAGGTAGGTCTTTTGTTAAAACATACCCGGTGATTTGGAATTTACTGTTTTGCATACCAAGTGTAATATCATCAGAGTAGATAAGTTTCAGCAAAATTGTATTTGTAGGTCACTGGTATAAAGGTTGAACAAGATTGGTATGAGAACTGACCCCTGAGGTAGCTTGTCGTTCAGCCGTCTTGATTTACTAAGTGTTTCTCTTAGATGTACTGTAAACATAATTACTGAGAATTTTGTTCATTAATGTATATAGTGTAAGACAATAAAATAGTTCCAAGAGTTTTGTATGGATACCCATTCTCCTACCCTATCATATGCAGCTAAGAGATCGACTAGCATAGCTGTAGTTTTTAGATTATTTTGATATCCATTTTCCGATATGAGATTAATGCTGCTAATTGATCTGTGCAGCTTCAATTTGGTCTAAACCCTTCTTGTAGTTTGGAGACCACTTAATCAATAATTGGGCTAATGCAATTGTAGATCAATCTTAATAGGAGTTTGTAGCCAACACTAAGTAGTGCAATGGGCTTTGAGGACAGTTTAAGGGTTTGGGGTGCGCTCCGTATATGCTTTCTCGCAGTCCATCTGGGTAAAGATAGATGAAACTTTATTTAACCTATCGACTGAAGTATACGGATTCCTGGTCGGCGGACCGTGCTCTTGCATCTCCCATTAAATATGAAAGCAAATAATAATATTAAAAATATGTTTAACTTACATATCTTCACCATAATATGTTGGTAAAGGTGGTGGTGGTAGAGCACCAGGTCCTAGATCTAAAAACAAATAATTTATTAAGTACAAAATTAATATTTTATTTTTAGTATTCTATTTGCATTATTATATTAGATTATATTTAAATATTAGATTAAAAACTAAAATTAATCATACAAAAAAACTACTTAAAAATACATACGGCTGCTAAGCTTTTTAGCTTGAGGCCTCTGAATTGATTTAATTAAAACCATTTCTTCAACATTATTTGACAGTGTTTCTTTTTCTTGGTCTTCTAAACAGTTATCAATACCAGGTGTAACTCGAACAGCAACCGGATGTAAGATCTTTGGATCCTGAATGTTGTACATAACAGAAACAAGTTAAACAAATTTCTTACATACAACTGATCTAAAATTATAATCTGTATTTAAAATTATGGGATTTCCTAAAAGACATTAGAATTGGAAAAATAAATAATATCATAAGCAAAAAAACTATCTGTATACAGTGTACAATGAATACCATTTTTATCTAATTATTTTTTTAAAAATTAAAACTTTATCAACTTGTTAATTTAAAATAATAGATTATGGAAATTAAAATTAGGGATGGGCCGATACAAGAACCGATACTAGATATTGGCCGATATCAGTAGTATCGGTTTTTTTTCAAAACCAATACTTCAACCGATACCAAAAAAAAAACCTATAGATCGGCATATTAATAATAAAATATTAATATTAAAGTATTAAAGACTGAAAAATAAACAACAAACATGTAATAACTATTAAATAATAATCAATGTTTTCACTTTTCTAGGTAATATTTGTGTTGTCGGGTATCGGTTTTATTATATATCGGTTGATGGTATCGGCTCATGTTATTATGTCAAAAATGTTGTTTTTATATTTTCATATATTATTGGGTATCGGTTTTATATCAGCAGCATATATCGGAGTATCGGATATCGGTAAAAAGTGGTATCGGCCTATCCCTTATTAAAATTAATAAAATCCTTATCTATATGATACATAATAAGAGTCTATACTCTATTGAGATAAATATCAATTCTGAAAATGTAAATTATTATGAATGTTCTGTGTCAGGCAGAGAAAACTATACCCACATCATTTTTAGTAAACAATAAAACCCAAGACACTTTTCTCAAAAGTTGTTTCATTGTTTATATAAATATAAAACATTCAAAATTGGTCAATAAAGCTAATAGAAAATGTTTGAATAAAGATTGATAATTAAAATTTCATATTAACATCTGACATTTTGTTTTTCATTAACTAAAAATAGACATTTAATGTCTCAATATTTATAATTATATTTGTTATTAAACTTGAGAATAGTTTAGATTATAATAATATAATTTATAAACAACTATAAATATCTGTATTCTATACATTCACTTTAAGTGTACTTTTGTCCTAACAAGTGTAGGCAACAATGGTTTGATAATAGTATTTATTAAATACATAAAGAAATGATGAATAATATGTCCTTTAAGGGGCCTCTAAACCTTTCTATTTAAAATGTTTGTTTAAAAACAACTAATTCTAAATTTATCACTATTTATCTTTATTACTCAGTAACATGTAATTCGATAATAGTTTTGAAAAGAGATGGATTTTTCAATACATACTCAATGCATCAGTCAAAGTAAATTTACAATTGGTATACTACAGAAAAGCCTCTAAATATCGGATACTTTCGGTCACTGAAAATGTGCCCACCAATCGGAGGTGACAGCTATTCAGAGTTCTATATTTATAAAAGTACAGTGTTCGCTATTTGGAGATGCCCATTAGGGGAGGTTTAAGTCTATTGAAAAATCTATATTTTTTTTCAAAACCATTGTCAAAATACACGCTTATAAGGTATTGTTGAATTCAGAATGAGTTGTTTTGGAAAAAAAATACTCAGGTGTAAGGGCCCTGTAAAAGAAAATTGTGTATGTTAACATATAAATATGTGATATAATTCCTATGATTAATCAAGTTGAGCCTAGTCAAGATTCAGTATAGATGTGACATTTAAAATACATAACTATAAAATTTTTTTTATTATTAGAAATTATAAAGAAAATTATTCTGTCATTAAAATATTTATTTTAGAACAAATTTATTTAAAAATAAAACTAAGTATCTATCTCATCAGTAAATAATACAAAATAATTTAACAAAGAAGCTCTTTCAATTATTAGTTTTTTTTTTGGTTTTGTTTATTCAAATTTAATGTAATTTCAACATTTAAATGAGCTCTGAAACTATTTCAAACTGAACACTAATGCTTTGACCCACTTTTATAATTTATGCTCACAGCTCTAAAAAACAAAAAACAAAAATGTGGAAATAATTAAATGAAACTAATTAATGTTTCACTCCAATATAAAAACCAATTAAGCATATTATAATATATAATTAAAAGGTGACAATGACATACTTGTTCAACAGAAGACTTTTGAAAATCAAAATTTACTGGCTTTGGTCCAGGTGATGATAATGAACTAGTTGGAGAATCAATAAACTTTGTCCACTGTAAAAAATTTAGAAAATGTTTTAACTTATAAGCGAACAGTTTTAAAAAAGTGTTTACTTCTTTGCTTTTAATACTGCAAGTTGGTGATACAATAGTATTATTTTTAGTATTTATCTGAACTGGTGACAAAGCTGGTGGCACTAATGATGGCGGTAGTTTTTTAGGAAGAGTAATATTGTTGCGTCTAAGAACAACTAAATGCATGGCCAGTTTGAATTCAGCTAATGAAAGTGCTCCATCTTTGGTTACATCAGACAATTGCCTAAAAAAAGTCAAAATAAAAAAAGCCATAGTAAAAGTTTTAAACAAATATACCATATTTCTTTAAGTTCGTGTAATGGCAAACGTGATTTTTCAAAAAATGATCGGGCTATTGATCCAGTCAGTAAAGATTTTGGATTAGGCTGCATTGATGCAAATTGTTCTTCATAATATTTACTCTGTTCCTCATTCATACTCCAAATTCCAATACCATTTGCAGATGAAACTGTTTCACAGTCGGATGAATCTGCTTCCTCTTCAGTACCCAATAACTGTCGCTGTTCATCACCCCATGCTAGAAATTCAAATTTTATTTGTTATACATTCAATATATGGCGATAGGTTTTGAAATACAATTATTATGTAATTCCATCATGCAAAAACATCCAATATTAATCATTATACCAAATATTAACTTTTTGATTTTCCTTACACAGCTATGATTTTTAATCAGAATATAAATAATAATGTAAAATCTTCAATAAGTATAAAAAAGAATGTTTGTTTGTCTGTCTGTGTGTGTGTCCTTTATGCATTCCTAAAGGGCTGGACCGATGTTGATGAAATTTGGTACTAAGATAGATTAGACCTCTGGGCAGAAGATAGGCTAATTTAAAAAGAGAGAGGACCAACTCAAGGAGGTGCTCAAACAGGGATTTTGAAATTTCCGATGGAAATTTTTGTTTATAAATGGTTGCCATGGGTTTTAAAGCTATTATAATAATAATTACCTAACAATAAAAATACATTAATATGATACAAAATAATGTGAATATTGTTGTAACAATATGACTTAGTATATTTTAACCATTGTATTATAAAATAAAAACTATTATTCATATAGAGTTGGCATTTTTAATGGGCAACAAGGTTAACAGGATCAGCTAGTAAAAAATAAAAATCATATACTTATAAAATAAATCTCAAATTTATATTTTGAATTTATGACAATCATAATAAAATACTTTGCTTATGAGTTATATTAATAACACACTAGGTACTAATACTAGTATTTAGTTTCGACCTATTAGTTAACCTAGTTCAATTTAAAAATGCCTTATTAGTGCTCAACAGGTAGATATTAAATAATTTAAAAATAGATAAACTGTATATCATGTATTTAACTATGTAAATAGTTCATTACTTGGTCCGTGCCAATGAACCCAATTCTTATCCTGGACACTGTTGGTGGGCGTAGGCGAGTCACTAGCCGTGCTCGAAGCCTCTGTCGCTGAACTGTTTCGGGTGCGTTCCACATCGCGTTCCGTGTTCACAATTACCATTTGACTGTCCGTCATAATAATATTTACTCAATAGTGTCTCTCCTGTGGGGCGTTCATGAGAAGAAAAAAAAAGAAAATGAGTAAAATCGAACCCGACGGCGGTGACATTAGCACAATGTCGAAACTCGAATTACCTTGTATGGTAAAACGCAAAACCATCATACGTGCACTTAAGACGACGATCAGCGTTATTCAAACATAACTTTTTCTAATCCACGGGGGATGGACACGCGCACGACGATTCTTTATAATTGTTTGCTGTCGTTGCTGCTGCGGCAAGTGAATCAAGGCGATACGGGCCCTCACAGATTTTCCACGAGTCGTGTAGGAATTCGCCGTAGCTGATATAATAATAATGATTATTATTATTATTATTATTGTCAGTCAATTAAACGCGTATTGTTGTTATCAATGTGAATATGTATCACTGATAAGAAAATAAATAAACAAATCGCACCGGCTAGAAGAGACGTCCGGTTCGCTCTCGGCCAGCGTTCCTAACTTTGTACTCGTCGTTGCGGATCGGTCGGATACATACCCGTCATACCCCCATAAAAAGTCTTTTATCGAGTATGCTGACAAAACATACTACATAGATCCATAGGCGGAATTTGGGGGGGGGGGGCTTAGCCCCCTACTTTTATTTAAGCCCTCCTAAGTTTTTGGGGTTTAACAGTTCAAAATTAATTAAAATATTTTGAAAATTTTATCGCGTATAGAAATTGCAAATATAAACCAACCAGTGAAAATGTTATGTATTAACGATCATTTGTTTTAGAGTTACACCAAAAACCAATATTAATTTGTCAAAAAACTGATTTTGCGTAAAAATTCCCGCTTTTCCTTAATTGTTATTTTGTTTTTCCGGGTGCTTTTGAAAACTATTGGGAATTTTAAATGTTAACCTCCTAATAGTACCATACTAGATTACCTATGACAGTATATAAAGTTCTTTATTAATCATTATCATATAGGTTCATAGATAACAAAAAATTATTTTTGATTTTGGTATCAAACAGTATTTCACATTATATAAAATTGCACGCGTTGTTACTTGTCACACAACAGACCATAGGCTATCAACTAGTTTATGGGTCTATGCAACAGCCCTTTGGGAATAATATTGCGTAGAAAGATTTGTAAATTAATTCGAATTTATGTATTTTGGCTGTTGAATTAATATTGTTTTTTTAAATTCTTTATAATTATCTATGTAAAGCATCTTAAATATCGAGCATCGAGCGTATACTTTGCTCATTATCTTATGCATATTATAAATAAATGTAAATATATGTAGTAAAAATTATAATTTTCTATTATCCTAATGTCACTAACACTGCTAACAGATTCTGTTGACATAAGATTTTGTTCTGAAAGATAGCCATTATCTCTGTGTTCTCCTAAAGAAATATTTTGCCGACCAAATAAAAAGATTTCCTCAATAATTGGTCGAAGGCGGTACTGATTTTCTTGTACCTGAGCTATAACAGTTGAGAATTCACTTGGTTGATAATTTCTAATTGAGGGACGTGATATTTTACTAAACATTTTGTACCCGCACTAACTGCATCTTTTTGATATTTTGAATTCACATGAGTTGTCAGGTAGACAACAGCCATATTATCTTTACTATAAAGTTTTTCAAATGACGTAAGGGGTTTTTTTTATCAACATTCCTAGTTAACTACTCTGCAGGTGAAATACATATTCACCAGCAAACACCACACAGTACTTGCAATAAAGACCACGGTGAATATCTAAGAGAAAAAGCGAATTTATAAAGCGAAAAAAGTACTACACGAATAATAGTTACTATAGTATATAGTATCGCTATAAAATATTCGTTACACAGACATTGGAGTTCCACGAAACTTTTTCTTTAGGGTGCCGTTTAATTTTGCGTTCAATTTTATATGCTCAATATTTTTACGTCTTGGAAACTTTCGCGGCTTTCTTCGGCCATTTAACGATACATCACGGACATGAAAGATTTTCTACGGTCATATTATTCAATAGACGCGGCTACAGCGATTATGACTCTCAGTGTGGTCCGGTCCCGAGGTCGTCTCGATCGATCGTATATTATATATTAATGCCGTCTGCAGGAAACTCGGTGCTTCCTCATCGTATAGTCCCAATACCCACCGGGGCTCTCTTCGTGCGGTATCTGTAAATAATGGACACGAATTAGAAGTTCGAGGAATGAAACGTATATGGGCTTTGAAGGTTCCGTATAGTCATCTCCGCATAACGTCATATACACCTCGTAAATGTACGCGTCGCCGCCGATTTCTCAGGATAATACGTTTTGGACTAGCGTCCTTATCGTGGTATGATGAGACGCATATACCATAGGCTAAAGTGTAACTCCAGATGTCCCCGAAAGCCCCCCGGTCGATCACCATCGCGGGTATTTCTGCGATGCAGTGTCACTTCTATGTATTTTAGTACCACGAATGTCTCAAGATCGAACCACGGTTTCGGTGGATAAATTTGTTGCATTTTTTTCTTATTTTTACTTTTTTCCATACATAAGAATGTTTAGTTTTTATTTTAATACGGTTAGATTAAGGGATTTTTGTATCAATTGATTGTATAGTACCGCCATAGGTTGAATCAAGTGAAAACGACAAACTTTGATGCTTCAGAGTGAAATTATACACTTACGTGCAAACCACGCGTGTCCGCTATCTACCGCAGGTAAATTGTCTATAGGTACCTGATAATATACTGCTGCGAATCTCACGGACAACGCCGTTCGAGATAGCTGTATAATTTACACTTAAAAGACATTGCTTCCGCAGCGTGTATTATACCCAAAATAAGTTGAATAATCAGAATTTTTTCAGGGCAACGCCAGGTAATTCGGCTAGTAATTAATAAATTACTGTAATGAGTACGGTTAATAGCTGCCTTGTATACATATACAATAATATAACAATATAATAGTTACAAAAATGAAAATGTTCAACACTTTTATTTATACATTATTCCGCAGCAATTCCTCATTGTTTCCACTTTATATTATAATTCAAAACAATTTAATAATTATAACACAATTATCAAGTTTATAATTTGTTTTATTCACACCTGCGTTTATTTTAAACATAATAAGTAAGTTTAATTCCTGAGAGTATTCATGAAACTTGCCCGTATACGTCTTACACCCACACACAAACATGTAGGTCGTTGATTACGCGTATTATTTTAACCGTACTACACATGTTAATTATGTTTCCGTTTTGATAGGTATTTTCTTACGTGCTGTAGGTACCGGAAATGTATTCTTACTGACATCATGAAAACACGAACACCGTTTGCGATATTATATTATGCTATATGCCAAACAGAAAATATTAAAATGTTTATTGACTCTTCTGCAGAGCAATAAATTGTTGTTAACGATTATAACAAACAAGTATTTTATAAATTTTATTATATTTACTTACCGTTTGAGTAGAAAAAAATAATGAATATTTTTAATGATGTATAGTACTAAGTATAACTGCACCGAAGTATATATTTCAATAACGCTAATGATATGCCAAATGCCAAGTACATGGTTGCCATGTACATGAATGTTTGAAAAATCTACAATTCGTATCTGTGTCACATAGTTACCACTTATCAATATTCATTTCTTGTGTTCATTGCGAACAATTTTCATTCCTACGCATTTTCGTATAATCTTCTCCGTGAATTATTCTGCCTATATATTATCAGATAAATATGTCGTCTATGCCTATGATGGAATCAACGCCAAATTTAAAATTTCCCAGGTTTACACTTTAAATGTTTCGCCCAAGAAATTCCGTAAATGCGTCAATCACAACCAGGATGTATTCGTAACCACCATTTATCTTCGAATATGGAATCATTTCAACCAAGTCAGCTTGCCATGAATCATTTTTTCCATAGACATTAAGGGCCAGTATTATAATCATTGATTACACTTCGATTACGCTTAACCAACTGGTAAGTCATTTTCTTACCGGCCGAATTCTGCTGGTTAGGAGTCCGTTAAATTTAACCGCAGATGCTGGCCCTTACTCTACGTCTAGGGAAATTTTTCACTTTATTCGAGTTGAGAGCAGATAATAATACACTAAAATGTACAATGTTTTGTAGCGAAACTGTAGATTTTCGCATGTCTAATAGTAAATATGCAGCTATAATGTCAATCACAAATCAGATACGTTGGTCAGTATTACCAAAACAAACTGTATATATATCGATTCAAACCTAGTTATGGGTTCATTCGTCAACGGTAAGCAGTGCCATACAATACACGAGTTTTATCCAAATGCACTTCCAGGCTATAAAATAATAGAGGTACCAACACATTTGGTTTTTTACTCACTTAATTCTACATCGATAACACACGCAAGTGTAATTTTAAAAAATCAGGACAACGAGTTGATCGATCTACGAGGCGAATCAGTATAAATACGATTATTAATTCAAGACTCGTGATATAAAATGGGACTTCAATTTTACAATATAAATAGGCCTGTATATGAAAAACCTATTAGTCGTGTTAAAAACACTAACAAGGTAACAACTCCGAAGAAGAAAAAGTATTCGATACGAAAACAGACTAGACAGCCCAACACCCGACAATTTGGCTTTTCTACACTCGATAAACGTAATTTAATATGGACGTCACATATTTAAATGTCACGGCTGGATACACCGACGATTGTAAAATAACTCAAATTGATTATCATTCGTTTTTACCTTATTCGACGTCCGCTCTTTCTAATAATGATGAGGTGCGTATTGCTTTACATAACACAGAGTCTTATACTTTACCATGCGAGAGTTATATTTACATCGAGGGGACAATAACCAAACCTGCAGAAATAACCGACGAGATTAGATTTATAAACAACGAGCTGTCATTAACGAGTGCGTTTAGATCGTGGGAATTGTGTGAATATCCATTTTTATCTCAAAACACTTCACATTCGTGGAAAGTAAGACATCCAACAAGTTAGAAAAACCTCGATATTTTATAATCGGATTTCAAACTGATAGGAAAAATAGCACAAGTAAAGCAATGTCATAATTCGATCATTGTAAAGATCATCGACAGTGGATCTCAGAATTGAATTAGAAGCTGATGAAGCGTTTCCAGCTTCAACTTCAGCATATTGTTCAATATTACATGACCAAATTATAACTTATAATCCATTTAATGAAGAAGTAAGAACCTTGTAAATATTTATTGTAAACCTTAATATTAATAAATGAAAAAACTTTTTTTATATATCATGTATTTTTTTTATTTTTCACATAAATTATTGATTTCTAACAAAAATATTAAAATAGTCTACGTTTTAATTTACGCAATGGTGTTTGGTGTTCAACACAAGTTGATCGAGATGATGGCGGTGTCTTGAATTGAGACAATGTATAGGTTGGCTTGAAAAACTCAGTTTCATCATTTTCGTAGAACGACTGTTGTTGGCTACAGTTTTCATCAGGTGACCTTGGACCATCAAATTGATCAATCGGCTGGAAAAATAAATATAAAATAATCAATAATTTGTTTTTATTTAAAAAAAATATATATATATTTTATAAAATACCTTAGATAAAACATCATCCTGATCCGTTTGATTAAATCTATTGGGGTCTTCATACAATTTGTAGATAGCAGCGTTGACAGGTGAATAGCTTAGTGACATTGATGACAGGCTTCTACAATTCTTGTCATGTGGCTAAAATAATATAAAAAGTATTAAATATTTTATATATAATATGTATTAATAAATTTCTAAATTACCACCGGAGTGTTTTGTGTCTCCAGACGATTCATACAATATACGTCACACACGTATGCGACAGGCGGTGGTACGACTGCGACGGCAATGATGTGGGATGTGGGATGTTGGATGTGGGGATGCGGTACTAGAACCCCCCTTTTTATACTACTGACAATTTCATAAAGTTTGAACTTATATATAGATAGGCTAGTAAAAACGAAGTATTTTAATATTTGTTAATTGTGTTAAAGACATATAATGTAACTATTATGAGAAACATAATATTATACCTATTCAGTTTTTAATCTATTTTACTCATGAACAAAAATGTTATCATACACAATTGCAATGATGCTTACGATATATTATTTTATTTTGACTACGATCAATTTATTTCATAGATTTTGGATTTTTACCGAAAGTAATTTTATATTGTGCATATCGTACCTATTTGAGTTCGAAATTATTGTTGAACGCTGGGCATAACCCGTTAGTAATTCTATATCACGGGTATGTATTTATTATATTTTATTGTATTTAAACATTTTGTTTGTTATTGGAAATAGACTGTATTCTTCCACTCCTAAGTTCTAATATAATACGAGTATAACCTAATATTTAATTTAGGTTTTTTTTGCTTTTTAAAACGCATTTACCTGTGGGAACTTCTAGACAGTGTTGAGCCGAGATAAATATAATTTTATCTAGATAAAGATGAAAAAATTTTTTTTTATATTGGTTTATGGCTGCACTCTCCGTAAGCTCGTAGCAATATAGAATAACTTAATAGTATGTTATCGAAAATGTCGATAGTTATTAGTAAATACTACCTACTTGATAAATTACTTAATTGTCTACCTATAAATTATAATAAATAAAAGCCGTTTAATAAACTAAATTATCTGGATAAATTCATCTAGATAATGGTGATTATTATCTTAGATAACTGTGTAAATTAATAATTTCTATTTATCTAGATAACCTCAACACTGCTCCTAGCTAGACCTTCTTAGTTCATACAGTCATTTTGAATCTAACAGTAAGTCTTGATAACAACCAAATTATACTGTAATTTATAATTATATTATAATCAAAATATAATAAAATATAAAATTGCAAAATATATAATCCATTAATACTTATATCACCTAAGTTATATACTACGCTAAATATCGTCGTTAATAGCTACTGATGATGAGTATATAAATTATAAATTAATATTGTATTACAAACTCTGCCCAAGCAATGTAAATAATGTGTTGCCCGGCGTATTGCATAGGCAAAATAGGTACACTACTGCAGTAATCAATATTGTTTGTAATTATACATTTTAATCCATCGCAAGTATCTATAGGTATGTCATATTATGAAGTTCGCCGAGAAAAAGTGGTTGCGCACAATCCAAAACGGTCGTATTTCGCGACAAGCACCCCAATCAACACGTCTTATCGGCTGCGTTAATATGCGTGAAATCACCACATACATGGTATATGTATCCGATATTGTGTACACAGTCAAATACAAGAATGTCTGCGGAGGTAAGTCAATGAAAAATGATTAAATTGTAGAAAAATGTACAAAAAAATCATCAAATTAGTTCAAAAATATAATTTAAGTTCCTTTTAGGTGTAACTCGCTGCAGTAAGTGCAACTCAGCCACCCTGGTATAGGCAACCGAAAATTCGATTTGATGGATGCGTGTACCTGATCTGCCCGAATAACTAATGGCAACTAATTATAAAAAAATACTAATTTCTACTAATTCTCTATTTCTACAAATAGTAACCATTTATAAACAAAAATTTCCTATTTCATAAGAACCTATTGTAGATATTGAATTTTCGAACTTTTTTACTCACAAATGAAATTTTATTAAATAGAAATAGAAAAAAAGGTGGGTAAGTGGATGTTGCTCTGCTATAGATAGAGTACTAGGTTTCAAGTGGATCACTGTATAATGGATGGTATTAAATTTGAATTCAATGATATAATATCATTGAATATACGCGAAAAACGATTCTGAGCGGTGATACGGTTCGTCAGTGTGGATATATTTTATATTATATTTATATTGTTATTACTTATTACTTATTATTAATACGGTAGCCGGTAAGTTGAATTAATATTATAAAATTACAACAAAATAACTAAATTGATATTCTTGGTTATTTAATTTGTAATTTCCTCCAAATTTGAATATAAAATAACTATGCTGTATAACCTAAAACTGTGATTTATATTTTTGAGATTTTTTGGTTACAGAATAACCTACTTACGTGGAACCTTGTTGTAAGGTTTCTATCCTTAGCTAAAAAAGTTGAACATTTTATATATTTTAAACTACAAAATCATTTTTAAATTTTAAATTTGATAAATTTTGTCAAAAATTGAACTTTAAATGCTTATAAAAAAAAATCAGGTAAGTGGATGTCGCTCTGTTGTACAGTAGGTTAAGAGTGGGTCAATGTATAATATATTGTATTAAACTTGAATTCAATGATATAATATCATTGTATAAGAAAAACGATTCTGAGCGGAGACGGTGTGTCAGTCTGGATTTTTTATATTTTTATTATTAATTATTATAGCCTATCAGTTGAATTAATATTATAATATTATTATTATTTTTTATTCGGTGCTCTGGCGATAAACTAAGCGTTAGAAATTAAAATCCCATTTTTAGCCGGTTTTCGTAATTTTCGGTAGTTTTTCCTGTGGCATTAAATAACTATTGAGAAAATCGAAAAATTATCCCTCTAAAGTACCATCTTGATCCAATTTTCTAAAAGATAAGGTACTATATGTTGAAATCGAAGCACTCCTACTGATAGAAATTTTGTATACAGGATATGAAAAAAAAGAAAAGAAAAAAAACACCATTGTAAAACCACTAGCTTCATCGCTCTGCTCAGAATCTAAAATTGTGCTTATAATATTTTTCAACTGCTATTTAAGCAATTTATCAGGAGCCTTGTATTAAATTTCAGAGCTTTTTGGCCCAATAAATAAAATTTTATTGACATTTATAGAAAAAAAAAAATAAAAAAATTGAAATTTGAAATTGTTTATAAGCAGCTCAAAAAAGTCAAAATATTTTGAAAATTTTATCAAGTATAGGAATTGATAAAATAAACTTTTGGTATAAATCTCAAGTGTCTACGGTTATTCGTTTTTGAATTACAACAAAATAAGAAAATTACTATATGAGAAATCGAGTGAATATCCAATGTTGTAAAAATTTAAAACTATGTATTTTTATAATATATTTGTGAATTTATCTTAAATCATGACACCGTATAATCTATATGGTGGTTATTGGATGGTTCTACATGGTTCCACTGATATAAATTTATTAACCAATTCTCGGCGGTCGGCGTGGTGGTCGCCCGTGTCGGTTGCGTTGTCGTTGTGTTGGCCGCACTGTCACCTGAACCGCGGCGACAAGACCATACTATTTTTTGATTCGCCGTCCTCTTCCAACTACTATTCGGCGTTTTTCGATTATCATCTCTCTTTATTTTCGTGTGTTTTTGGCGCAATTTATTGTTTTTCCTTTTTCTCTCCGCCTATCATCGTGACGCCGTCCTGCGACCTGCGTTGCGTCTCACTCTTTCCGCACCGCAAGTGCGCGTTCTACACATTACGGTCGTCGGCGAACTCTGCAAAGTCTTCCGGTAAAATCTCTGGTGCCTATCGTTCGTGCCGCCGCTACGAAACCATCATCATACCAACTACAACGGAAGACGACAGCGATTATTAGCGAGTTAGCATCTACCTGCGGCGATAATGGGAGACAAGGAAGGTGGTGAGTACGCGAGTGCCTGAACACCGGGTTTCTCGTCTGAATAATTGTTATGATTGTGGTATTAACACCGGGGTCTTTGATGGCGTTTTACAGATACGTTTGACGAGGCGGTCGAGGAGCGTGTCATCAACGAAGAATACAAGATATGGAAGAAGAACACTCCGTTCTTGTACGACTTAGTCATGACTCACGCACTCGAGTGGCCGTCGCTCACCGCTCAGTGGCTCCCAGACGTTACTCGGTAATTGAATCCATCTTTACCGTATTCATCTTATGTGGTTATGTCCTCGACTGATTGACTATGTGCCTGCTTGTCAGTTGTCACAGATTCTGATGGGAAATATTGGTTCGAAATTATAGATTTTTAAATACAGTGAAAACTACAACAAATATCAAGGGGTCCAACAGGTTTCTTTTGTTATATAGCGTTTTGTAATAGAGTTAGGTATGTAGTGGAAATAAATAATAACAACATTTTAATAATTATAAATGTATAAATATATTTTATTACTAAAAGTGTGAACGTCATTTCTTTTTACCTTTTTCTATCACACGCATTAAAGCCACTTTTTTGTGTATGCACAATGTATTTCTTTTAACTGCCATGTTCACATAGGTATTAAATGCACTGCTGCAATAATGCATTTGATATTATTATATTAGACATAATTTCGATAGTTTCAATAATATTTGATGTCCTTAAAAACAATTTAAAAGTAAACGATTAAAGAATACGTTTAAATTTTTACATTTATGCCTATTATTATATACCTATTGATAACAAACATTTTTTTTTTGTTTTTGAGAATTGAGACATTTTCTTTAAAGAAAGTAAACTAATGTATGGGTTATAAAGCGAACCAACCTATGTTATGTAATGGTTATGTTGTATAAAATCTTTTGTTGTATGTAGTTTTCACCATATTTATATACTTTCATTGTAATTGAAATGTGTTCTATTCAGAAACTCAAATTCAACAATATAAATAAGAAATAATGATTTATATAGGTACTAAAATCTGAAATCTAAAATCATTAAAATATTAATATCTCTAAAATAGAATAATTTTTAATATAAGCTTAAATTAAGTTAAAATAAGATAATGATAAAATTTTTTTGTTTATATTACCTACTAATCTTAATATCATGGATTTATTTTGTAGTCCGGAAGGTAAAGAGTATTCTATACACCGTTTAATACTTGGAACTCATACTTCAGATGAGCAAAATCATTTATTAATTGCTAGTGTTCAGTTACCTAATGAAGATGCTCAATTTGATTCCTCTCATTATGATGGAGAAAAACAAGGTATAAAGATCGTATTCTATAAATGTGTTATTATTTTATGTTTTTATAAATATTTTAAATGGAACATATTTTTTTAGAATATGGTGGATTTGGTTCTGTAAGTGGTAAAATCGAAATTGAAATTAAAATTAACCATGAAGGTGAGGTAAATCGTGCTCGTTACATGCCTCAAAATCCATGTGTGATTGCTACCAAAACACCATCAAGTGATGTATTAGTATTTGATTATACCAAACATCCATCAAAGCCTGATCCAAATGGAGAATGTCAACCAGATTTAAGGTAAAGTAAAACGAACACCCTTCATAAACAAAATAAACGTATTTGTATTTAAAATAGATTACGAGGTCATCAAAAAGAAGGATATGGTTTATCATGGAATCCCAATTTAAACGGATATTTGTTAAGTGCATCTGATGATCACACCATATGTCTATGGGATATTAATGCCACTCCCAAAGAACATAGAGTTGTTGAAGCTAAAACTATTTTTACTGGACATACTGCTGTTGTTGAAGTATTAAACAAATTTTAGTCCAGTGAAATGGCATTTGCAACTGACTGTCTTATTTTTTAGGATGTCGCTTGGCATTTATTACATGAATCATTGTTTGGTTCTGTTGCTGATGATCAAAAACTTATGATTTGGGATACACGTGCAAACAATACAAGCAAACCGTCACATACTGTTGATGCTCACACTGCTGAAGTTAATTGTTTATCCTTTAATCCATATTCAGAATTCATTTTAGCTACAGGAAGTGCTGATAAAGTAAGCTGAATTTGATGTCTTGATACCTGATTCAGAATTACATATTTTTTTTATAATTTTTCCTTTAGACTGTAGCCCTGTGGGATTTAAGAAATCTCAAATTGAAGTTGCATTCCTTTGAATCACATAAAGATGAAATATTCCAAGTACAATGGTCACCCCATAATGAAACTATATTAGCATCTAGTGGTACAGATAGACGTTTACATGTTTGGGATTTGAGTAAAATAGGTGAAGAACAGTCTCCAGAAGATGCTGATGATGGCCCCCCTGAACTTTTGGTAATTATATTATACAAATATTGATTATAAACATTTATTATAAATTATTGGGTTATTTAGTTCATCCATGGTGGCCATACCGCTAAAATATCAGACTTCTCTTGGAATCCCAATGAACCATGGGTTATATGTTCAGTTTCAGAGGACAATATTATGCAGGTAATTAAATAGTACATTAATATGTTCCATATATTAATAAAACAAATACAATTATTGTCGTACCATACTAATAATGATATTTTATCCCAGGTGTGGCAAATGGCTGAAAATATTTATAACGATGAAGAACCAGACGCTAGCAGTCCTGAAGTAGATGCACCTGTTCCTTAAACTTTGTACGTGTTTAATTAATTTTATCAACATTACTTTAAGCATAACATAATAATGGTCTTTTTTTTAAAAATTATTCAATATGCCATCTGAAATGTACATATAAGCACTGAGTATATTAAATTCTATTCACGTCATCCTTGTAATTTGTACAATATATTTTTATCATGTATCTTACATTTTGATAATTTATTGTTTTATAATATTGTGCATAGATAATATATTCTGAATAATTGTACCATTTAACAAATCCATTAATTTTTAATGAATGTAGGTAATTATTATCTTTTTTATTTATTATTATTTTTTTTTTTATATATATATGTACAATTTTGGAATAAACAACTCAAAATAGTAATATACTCTGAAAAAGTATTTATTTTTATTATTGTACTACAAGTGAAAATGAAAAACCAAACGATTTAAAAAAATAATAACAAACAATGAATAGTTATTTTAAGTACGCATGCGAAATGAAAGTATTTTTAATCTATGACCATATTGTCTTAATTTTATAAAAAAAAAATATATATTATATTCAATATAATATGTGTGTACCTATTTAATACACATTAATTCATTTTAAACGGAGCTATTTCATCTATAAATTATCACAATCTTTTCATTACAATCATAAATGTTAACAAAGAAAAACTCCTTTGGGGTCAAATGGCCCTCAGGACTTTTTCTGATTAGGAACAAAAAAAAAAAAATATACAAATTTATATAATGGTTAAAAAAAGAACTAAGTTTAAACTTAACATATTATGTCTTAATATTAATTTGTTCGTTTCGACTTTAAGTTTCTTAGATTTTGTGTGTCTATTACCACAAAGAGACTGATACAGATGAAATGCAAAAAAAAAAAAACAACTTAAAATTGGAAGATCAAATAAACAAAATAAATAAATAGAAGTAGAAGCACCCCGTTGGTCAAGAACTGAGAAAAAATAACAAAATCAAAACAAATACATAATAAATTATGAAGTGCAAGAATATAGGTCAAATTCATAGTAAATGAGGGGGAGGGATTAATTTCAATCTTCAAGGGTAATTATTTGTAAACAATAAAAATACTGATTCTAATAAAAAATATTACTATCAATACAAATTGTTTCTAAGTTAATACTTCACTGACTACCGAGGTATTTAATGTGTACAATAATTATTATCTGTTGAGAAAGAGAAAAGAGAATTAATTTTTGTTGTCAGTTTTTGAAAAACACGGCAATTCTGTATGCAAACACTAAAACAATACAATTAATGCTATTAGAAAATATAAAAATAAGATTTAAAATAAAAACTTATTGAATATCAGTTTCAGATACTGGTTAGATTAAAGTCATCAAATTTTACAATTGTTGAAATAAGTAGGGTATACAACAAAGTACAAAAATTATTTATTTTTTTTTTTTTTGAAAGGGTTTATAACATGGCATCATCAATTATTGTTCACTGAATTAGCCATATTTTCTTGAAGAAATGTGTTAAACGACGTACAAGATATTATGTATTAATCACAAAACAATACTTACTTTTATTATAAAATTAAGCTTCAGTGACTAAATGTGAACTTTTCTTGGGTGTATATATAGTGGCATTTGGATCAAGGCTAGACTGAGGTGAATTACTACCACCAAACCTCATTGTTGGCGATCCGCCAACAGAGTTTACCATATGGTAAGAGTTATTTGGTGGCGTCATAATCATTGTCTGAGCCATTTTAGACTTGAGTTCTTCTATCTCTTTTTCTTGAGATGAAATTTTATCTAAGGACAAAAATCAATATTATCATATTATTGAATAGCTATGATTATATTAAAAAAATTACTAATTTTAATTTCTAGCTGTCTCTTGGCTTCGCCTAATGCTGAAAACAGATCGAGTTTAATGCGCGTTTCCGCGCTCAGACTGTGTTCTAAGTGAGCGTTTTTGTCTTTCAATGTTGACAGTGCAGACATAACAAAATCAATTTTATCTTGACTTTGTTTGTATGGTTGAAGATCCTAAAATAAATATAATTATTTTAATTCAATATTAAAATAAATATATTTAAATTTACATTGACTTCTTTTTGGGCCGCCACATACTGCTCTTCTTTTATCCTAAGTTCTTTGCGTAATGCTTTGGCTTCACTTTCAAGCTCTCTGCGCCTAACCTTACAGCTTTCTGTACATTCTGGTCTAAAATAAAATTATGAATTTCTATTTAGTATTTAATTATAAAATAAACAAGTAAATATTTACTTGGTAGATAAAGCTGATAATCTAGAAGCAGCAAGTTCTTCAACTTTTTTTAATTGTCGTCTTTCAGTGATTAATTGAGACTCACATGAAATCCTTTGTCGTTTTTCATCTGACAAACGTTTTTCAAGTTGAGACACCATCTGCCTATCATTTTGATGAGTTACTACCAAATTGATAACCCTAAACAAATACATTTTAATTCAATGAAATACAAAATATATGATCTAAAAAAGCATTATATAGTATTATATTTTACTTAGATTTGGTATCTTCGTGTTCTTGTTTTAGCCTTGTCAAATCATGTGATGTATTTGAATTTTCAACCAAAGCAGAATTTAACTGATTTCTCAGTTCTTTTTCTACTTGATTACACGAGTGAAGTTCACATTTAAGCCTTTTTAACTCATTTTCCAATCTAATGTATCAAAGATATTATTAAAAGTAAATAGGTATTTCAATATAATAAAAACTTACGTTTCACAATATATATCTTTAGGATCCACAATTAAAGGCTTTTCTATTCTTAGTGGTGAGGTGCCTTTAGCTTTTGTAGATTCTTTTGTGCTTGAGTTTTGATTACTACACCTTAGATGATTATTATTTTTAGTTGATGACGCTCTAGGAGTCACCCTTTTATTTTTTTCTGTTTCTTTATTTACATGATTTTCTTGATTACTATTACATCTACATTAACCAAATTAATATTATTTTCAATCTACTTTAAACATAAAGAAGATTTTACCTAAGTAATAAGTACTTACATTAATTTATCATTAGTTACTAATTTTTTATTAGGTATTTCAGTACATATAGTATCTTGCTTTTCTGGTTTCTTATGTGGAACAATACCATTAGATATCACTTTATTAATATGTATATCATTGTCTTCTGCAGGTACCTCACAAATTGATTCCAACCATATTTCTATTTATATAAAATTATAAAATTGTATGTTAAGATTTAAGAATTTACATTTAGAGTAATTTAATTACCTCCATCATCATTTTCTTGACTAGGTATAATGGAGCCGGTTATTCTATCAAATGGCAAAGCATCTAATAATAAGTTCTGGTAAAACTCATTTTCTTTAGAAACCCTATGTTGTTGTTTCTAAAAAAAATTGTGATTAATAATATATGCACAAGTATCATGCTCTACGGTTGGACAATAATTTAATTTTTACCACTCAGTTGATGGTATTTAAACTAAATAAAATCTATTTTATAACGCTTACCTGTCTCAATTTATGACTTAAATAACTTTTGAAACCAAAACATAGTGTAACCACAGGATATCCAATACTAAAAATTAGTAAGCCATTATTATGTGTTATTTATGAATTAAGCAATATACAATATTATAATGTATGTTTATACATTATTTATTATCTTACCAGTTAGCAGCTAAAGGTTTACACAAAACCAATTTATAGGGAATATGGTCAGGGTTATTCAGTCGGATATAAGCCTCCACATAAATGTACAAGACTAATAAAGTTACCACTGGCCAAGAAACACATTTTTCTACAGTGTATAAGACAAAAATTAAGCAAATATATAAAAATTATAAGAAACAAATGTACACTAATATTTGACTAACCTGCTTGGTAAATATATTGTACCCAAAAATAAGTACTAGCAACAAACAGCAACCAATGTACGGGTATGAAGAAAAAGCACACCATGTCTGATGTCAATGCAATGCAAACAAAAAACACTGTATAAACCTGAAATATAAAAATATATAAGTAAGAATACATTATGGTAATTTGATAAATACATATTAAACATTTTTTAACTAAAATATTAAGATGCTAACATATTTATTGTTATAACTAATACTTGACACGACTGTTTAAAATTTTAGCCATAAATCACTTAAACAACACCATCAAAATGTACATCTATGCATAAGACTGAGTATAAATTACAAAAATATTATTATTTAATGGATCCCAATGACCTATGGTGCCTATTTTTCCTGGAAACTTCATTGAGATAGATAAGAACGCTCGAGTGTGCACGTCCGTAGTGTCAAAACGTAGTTACGTTTTAGCAATAAATGTTATTGATCTTGTTGATAATGATTTTTTATGACAAATTTAAACTACCTATAAAATTATTTAATGACAGGTCCAGTTCAAGTTGATTTGATATGCATACTACCAGGAAAAATGAATGCGGTTTACTATATATTAAACAGTATAATAGTTATTTCTCCCCACAGATATCAACAATTAAAATAGTCACACACAGAGTAATATAATTTGTACATCATCTATGTGTATACTTACAAATCCTTGATGTTTAATTCCTTCAACAATTTTGTGAAACAGAAGCCAAAATGGCCAGACGTACTCAAACCGAAAGTGTAGTAAATAATCAAGTAGTATCAGAACGAGCCAAATTCCAAACAGCTTCAGGTAATGAACAGAACTAGAAACAACAAATATTTACTAGCTTGGTTTCAACAGTTGATAATACATTGTGCCCAGTTGTGATCATATACCTCCAGTAGATTCCTTCGGTGGCTGATTTGTTTCTTTTCAAGGCCTTTCGAGATTTTCCACAATCGCCATTCCTTCTCTTCATACTACCAATTATTGTGTTTATTCAAATGCATATATAAAACTGTGTATCAGATCGTCGAGAAAAATAACAAAATGTAATCTAGAACGGTGCAGAGATTCGTTAGTTTGGTAGCAGTACTATGGATTGCTGTGGGACATGTTCAAGTAGTGTTTCAATTTAAATTTCGAGCGATCATGAGACATGAATTCATGACTGACCGCACGAATTACAAAATTAAATAATAAAATAAATCCATACAAATCATAACCAACAAATCTCGATCATCACTTGGCATAAACGAGAGATAAGAGTAGTCGGATGATAAACATTTTTCACACAGTGGGTCGGTTAGCCTTTGTCCCTCCCCGTGCAATAGGTAATAACTTAGATGCCTATGGGGTATGGGTATCATTACGTCGTCTGGACCGGGATCGAAATGATCGTGAGACCATCCGACAATCGATCGCCCAAATACCGGTAAATGAGAATCGACACGTTTCGATTGTCCGAAATTCAATCGAGCATTGTTTTATAATTACCGATCGCCAGCAGCTGCAGGCTGAATATAGGTAGTATAATGGCCACGCTCGCGCAAAATAAATGTAAGTTCGCAAAGTGTAACTTGACTATTCTACTATAATAAAGAGTCTATATGGCTATGTTCAAACTATAAAAGTCTGTACAGTATATAAATATATAATATAAATATCAAATTGTCGTCGGCGGACGGCGTGGTTTTTTTTCCATGAAATTCAAAAGCGTAAAAATATCCTTGCATTTTTAATTATATATTAATTTATAGGTACTTGCCACGGTCTCAAAATATTATAGGTATATATATTATTAACAAAATGTTCAATTTATTTTAAACCGTGATACTAACAAGTGAACTGTAAGTAAGTAGGTACTAAGTTGTCACTAGCAACTTGTCATTACGATGATCTCCTCTGTCGTTAGTCGGTGGTCCTCCTATATACCTCTATAATAACAATTATGTAACAATTATTAATAAGATGTCTATACCTCTACACCTAGTACTACCTACCGTATTATACGTCCTTTGTTCATATTACAGGTATAACTACTTTTATATAAGTAGGTATATATTTTGTATTCGGTATATTACGATATTATAATATGTAGTATGTACCACAATACCACATATATATTACTCTATATAATAATTTATATTATATTCTTATTTCTTATTATTATCTCTAATATTACTCTAATATTATTCTGATCAAGATAAAAATACAAAACTATTAAATATAAACGTAGGTATAAATATGAGCATTGAGGGCACGCGGTAGTAGCCGGTAGGTAATAATAATAAATAATAAATTAATGTTCGATTCGAGCCGATCGATTTCGAAATGTACCTGTTTAAATATATACATAAACCAAAATCAATGTGTTCAATTATAGGTAAACATATGTTTATATAATTTTAAATTTAACAAATGTGTATATTGTGTGTCAGTACTTAGACACGTCCCCCCCCCATGAAATCTTTATAAAATTTTTTTTTTGGCTTGTTTCATTTATTTATTTTATATTATATTATAAAAATTAAAAGTCAAGGCTGTTGAACGCGAACCATACTACTCTTGTCTACAACCTTCCCCCTTAAGGGGTCGGATTTAGGAAATGTTTTATATCCATCATGACTGATGTGTGAGTGGTTCAGTGACTGTGTAGTGTGTCAGTCACTACTGATCATTAGTGTGCGTGAATTAACCAAACGCTTTATGTAATTAAAGATAAACTATGGTATATGGGTCTATACTAAAGATTCTTGGAAATTCGTAACGTACATACGAGCTGTCACTATATTTTGTGATAAAAAATATTCAACTCCCATGTGCCATGAAAGTCCAAAAATCGAATGAGAAATTCACCGAGAACCAAAAACCCTATTTTAATTTTGAAAACATATCGGAACTCCTTAATCTCTTTTCTATAGGTTATGTAAAAAATGGATTTTCGATTTGTTGTATTTTTAAATTAGGTAAATGGATATTTCCCACTTCTGGAATTATATTTTTTTCCGCTTATTGGTTTAAATGCACAAAAAAACGACCAGCTTTCAATAGCCTTAATATATTAGTCTTGTATTCTTGTTAGAGAATTTTAATAATATTCGAACAAAATATTAAACGTTTTGTTTGCAACACATATTGGTATAATACTATAATGGTATTAGTACACGTATATTATTAATGAATACATTAACCTATGGTTTAAAATAATGTTAAATGTAAATACAAATACATTCTTATACATTAAATGTATATTGTTTAGGTATTAGGTACCATAATATGACCATATATAATATTATAGTTATTAACATTAATATATAGTCATTACTCAATAGTCATAAAGAAGTAGATGTGTGGTAAACACTTAGTAAACAAAGGGGTCATAATAAGATATTCTGGAATTTCAAAAACTAAAAACAAATATTGTAAGTGCCCCCCCCCCCAAAAAAAAAAAAAATCTGGCTACGGCACTGTTATATTATGTACCTATTTCATACATTTTTCATTTTTTCAAAAACATCGTATTATACTATTATAATTAATAAAAGCGTGATTGTGTGAATAAGTTTTTGGCAGGGGCGTAATGTAACATGGGGGCGCTAAACCTTGACAAATTTTAGATTCTGAGCGAAGCGATCTGTCATCACCTTTTAGGATAGTAAAAACGCCTAAATTTTTTTAAACAGTACCTATATTTTCTGATATGAAATCGTGAATCTAGTTGGTATTTTGGAGGTCAACAGTAAAAAATTCCCGGTAGTTTTTAAGTGCTGGAAAAAACAAATAAAAAATTTAGGAAAAATGGGAATTACGCAAAATCAGTTCTTGACCAAATCGATTTTGGTTTTTAGTGTAACTCTACAACAAATGTAGATAAATGACATTTTCACTGAATGTTTAAATTAGAATTTTCTATACACCATGCAATTTTCAAAATATTTTGACTTGTTTTGAGCTGTTTACGGATATTTTTAGTTTTCGATTTTTTTTATTTTTTTATTTTTTTAAATGTCAATACAATTTAATTTTTGGTTAAAAAATATTGAAAATATTGAACACAAGGTATGTATTGTTACAATGGCAATTGAAATATATTAAAAATAGTTTAAATTTTTTTCATAAGCATTTTAAGTTGAATTTTTACAAAGTTATTTGAATATTAATATTATATTTGATATTTAATATTCAAAATTATTTGAATAATTAATAATATTTAAAAAATACTATATCCACATAGTAGTACAACATTCACATATACACTAGCTGCGTCACTGCAATATGATTGTATAAACGGACCTAATTCTAACACAGCGTTATACGCCAAATTCGGACACAATTTAGAACTGTAATAGGTTTATTTAGAAGTTAGAACTCTAGTTTATTTTCGGACCCAACTCGGATATAGCCGTGTATAAACAGCGTACTATACAGTGGGGTTGCTATACGTGATACGTCCTGGACTACTGGTTTAAATATAGCGTCCTGGTGTGGCGGTGTCCCGTGTCCATACAAAGTTTTAGAACGATCTGCAATTACTGTCCTGGAATTAAACTTCAATAATTTATGTTAATGTTTTGTCTTTTACAAAACATTTATATTAGAAAAATAATATTGTTTTGATAAATGGATAAAATTATCTATCTAAGCACCTACTTGATTGATTGACAAAATCTAATATCTATTTTTTAATTATTTTCCCGGCTTGGTGATGACTATATTGAGTATATTGAGTTCAGATGTTGTAGAAATTTCCTGTTTAGATTCTGAGCGGAGCAATGAATGTATTGATTTTACAATGAATATTTTTTGCTTTCTTGATTTTTAATCAAGTAAGTATGGTAATTGAAATGAAAAAGTCTGAATTTTGAAAACTTTAAGAATTTGTGTTAAAATGGAAAATAATAAAAATGTAACACAGTAATAATGAGTAGGGGGTAATTAAGCTAGCTTAAATATAAAATATTAATGAGAGGGATTCGATATCACGCCCAAGTGGTAAGTATAACGATTTGAATCCACATAAACGTCGGCGTAAACAGTCCCAATTGGAAATTGTTTATACATCCTTTAATACTCATAACTCAATTTAAAATTAAAATATAACAAAATACCGATGAGATGCCCTAGATAATATTCTTACAATTAAATTTTATAAGAGGTTAATTCACTTTAATTTTAAATTTAACGGGGCTAAACGTGATCTGCTGAGTGTAAAATTTGCTGTGTTATCGAAAGACAACATAAAATTCGGGTGCGGTGGCCTCTTAATAATTTTTAACTGTGTGCTTTAAAAAGAATAGTTAAGGTTTTAATATGTTTAAATACTAATATGTAGGTCGTAGACTTCGGTTCTTTGTATATGGATATAATGTCGGTTTAAATTAAAGTTTCAATTTTTAAATGGTTTTTACGTTATCTATGTGTGTCGTACACTCATACTGTCATGTGATAAGTATTAAGTTCTACCACTTCTGCCCCCCGGCTAGCTTGGTATAATACTTTAATGCTACTCAACTGACAACTAGACAGTGTATGTTTAATTATTTTAATGTTTACTGTTTACCTCTTAAATCATAATTCATAATGTTATAATTATATAAGCATTATTCTGTATACCACTAAGGTTTACCATAGACTTGTAAACTTTAGTTTTAGTATGATTGAAATAGCTTAATAGTTAATACCAGAATACCTATATTAAGGTCTATTGGTTCACCTCATAGATCTTATACTGGTAGACGGTTAGGTTAGGTTAGGTTATATTATATATATTAATTATTATACAGACAATACAGTAATATAATACAGTTTATTGTATATTTGTATCATCTGCTGCGCATGTGTAGTACCCCGGATCCTGTTGATTAGCGCAGCCTGGCAAAACCACGCGAACTATACCGTTGCTCCGTCTATTATATTCTTAGATCTATAGACCTATAAAGTAATGGACATCGTTTAGAGAGAGTCTGGGGTACGATATAGAGTAAAAGAGAACGTGGGGGAAAATATAGTATTAGTTTCATATGTCAATACCCCCTTTATGTTCTTTCTCTCTTTTCTCTTTTCGTTCTTTCTTTCTCTTATATGATTCCCGTGCATTGATGGCAGGGCGGAGTGGAATGCGCTGTCCATATTTGGTTTATAGGCCTATGCTTAGATCATACACAAGATCTAAGATTAAATTATTATGAGCACGGTCTTAGAAGATATCTTGATTATGAGTATGGTTTACCCACAGAATCTAAAGCCGCGTACACACTTGTAACATTTGCGCGTAACATCCTTTGATGCAGCCAAATTTACCGACAACTGGTGTTACGGCGTTACGGCGTAACAGAAAATGTTACAAGTGTGTACGCGGCTTTAGATCATATACAATCAATGTATATGATTGTATATGATCTAATCACAGAATATAACAAGGTATAAGGTGGTTTACCTCCCAATCGGATTGATATAAAATTGTTATCATTTTTGGATGTTTATATTTTAGTGTTAAGATTAAATTTAAATGAAATAAATTGTACTTATAAAGTTAAAAATATAAATTTCTTTACTATATGCTTACCAGAAATTTTTAAATGATAAAAATGAAACCTATACGTATACCGTATACGTAGTATCATACGAACAATACCTACCGCTCGTTGCACACAATGCGCACTTTAAAACAAAAGCCCTTGCGCATTTAGCATTATATTATGCAAAATTGCCAAAAAGTCAGATAATATGTACCGAATACTGTGCAACGCCGAAACACTATCGACTGTCAGTTGTATTTTAAATTAAAATTTTTTAATAAAGGAATGAATACAGCTTAGCAGTTTGAAAAGTAAATCGATAATGGTACTACCTACTTACATAATTGGTTAACTGTTTTATGTATTAGGTGCGCATCTGTGAATCTATATTTTTCGTAATAATATTAAAATAGTTAGTTTTTTTTTCATTTTCAACCTTCCTATTTCAGATTTAACATGTATTTGGATACAGATGATTTAGTGACATCCAGTATAATTGCATTTCTGATTGCAATTGTAGTTTTTGTCTTTAGTATTAAAGCGTTCAGATGGTTGTCTCCTGAAAATTATGTGGCGGACAAAAGTTTATCATCTCATGTATGGGTCGAAAAACCAAGTTACATATTAAGTGTAAGTATCATACAACCAGTCTGGATAGGTATATTTTCAATATAAGGTTTTAAAAATAAATTACTGATAATTATTGTTTAAAGGATCCAAATGCCTGTATCGTATGTGAAACATTGACGCATGGATCAAAAGTTCGATACTGTGATAATTGTGGGATTTTTGTTGACATAGGCTGTGTAAAAAAAGCCAACAAACGATTAAGCTGTAAGATTTTAAGCACCAATAGACCACCTAAGACTTTCATACACCACTGGAACAAGTGTAATTAATTTAACATAGTTATTATTTAATACTATTGAAGTACCTATTATTAATTATTTAAATGTTTTGGTATAGCTCTGTTAATTGATGTTACATGTTGTGTTTGTTCCTCTGATGATGACACTGATAGTGTTCTTGGACATTTTTTTCAATGTATATGGTGTAAGAGATTTTTACATGAAAATTGTATTACTCAATTTAGTCAGGTATTAGTTAGTTTTTAATAACTTCTTAGCTCTTGTAATGTTTACAATATTATTAAACTGAAAATTAAAGTAAAACTCAAGTATTATGTTTATATTTATATTTATTTAATCATTGTGAGATGTATGTTATATTTATATTGCTATTTAAAACTAAAATCAGGAATTTCAATTAGATTTTTGAACAATATTATTATATTAAAAAGTTATTGAAACATTAGGTAATCAATAATTACTGATACTCGATAGTCATGGTTTTTTTTTTATAATTTGTTTTAGAAATGTGATTTTGGAATATATAAACAATATATTATACCACCATTTTGTATAAAAACAAGTAATCGATTTAAAAATATATCCAAGCAAACAATTGAAAAAGTTATTCACCCTGGTTGGGAAAAGTGGACACCTTTAATCATATTTGGTAAGCATTTAAAAAATAAAATCCAATACAATTTTCAAATATATTTTTTGTAATACTATAGCAAACAAGAAGTCTGGTAATAATGATGGAGCTCTAATAATTTCACATTTCCGGCGTTTACTAAATCCTATACAGGTGTATGATGTTATCGACTGCCCTCCAGAAAAAGCTTTAGATTGGTTAAAAACTACACAGCTGGAATGTGTTTTTGTCTTAGTTGCTGGTGGTGATGGTACAGTAGCTGGTGTATTAAACAGCATTCATAATTTGCAATTAAGAGTAATTATAAATCCTCCATTATTTGATACATCAATGATACAAATTTTAATAATTAACTGAACATTTTCAGATAGATCCTGCTGTAGGTATTATACCACTTGGTACAGGCAACGACTTATCTAGAGTATTGGGATGGGGAACTTCATACTCTGATTCTGATTGTTCCAGAATTGTGGATTCTCTTGATAATATTTCAGTTGTAAAATTAGATAGGTTAATTAAATTTTTTATTTTATTATAAAAAAATAATTAACCAAAAGACTAATGCTCGTTATTTTTTACTAGATGGAAAGTGAAAATTTTGTCAAATGTATTGAAGAAGATAAAAATAACAAACACTATCACAATGTACAATTATTTAGGAATTGGTTTAGACGCTCAAATAACATTGAATTTTCATCGTACTAGAAAGTCACCATTATACTTATTCAATAGTACACTGTTGAATAAGATGATATATGTAGGGTGTGGTACACAACAATTTCTAGAACATCAGTGTAAAGGACTGCCTGATATGATTGAGTTATACATGGATGACAAAAAAATAGTTTTACCAGATATAGAATCCATTGTAATTGTGAATATTGAATCTTGGGGTGCTGGCGTAAATTTATGGAAACTAGGAGTTAATGATGGTAATGAGTTTGGTGTACAATTCATTGATGATGGATTGTTAGAAGTACTTGGCATACGATCTTCCATACATATTGCACAGCTAAAAATGGGAATTGCTGAACCCATTAGAATTGGTCAAGCGTCTGTAATCAGAGTAAGTTACATTTTATTTTTATGCAGTTGATAAATGTATGTTGCTTGCTTATAAGAAATTTGCGATTGACAGGTAAAATTATTACAAAAATTACCAGTTCAGGTTGATGGTGAACCTTGGCTCCAACCAAAGTGTGAATTTGTGCTTAAACGGTGTAATCAAGCTACAGTTTTGAAGTTGTCAAATATAATTTAACAAAGTAAATTTATTTTTATTATTATTAATATATATAATTATGTCTCATACCGTCCATTGACTTTGGGGAGGCTTTTAATAACATTACCGCCTTATATAATAATTAAACAGTATCACACATATTTCAGTTATAGGTAATACTAGTTATTATTTAGTATTTAAAGTTCTTTTTAATAATATAAGTAAATTTATGTCATCTTGTCTGATTCCCATATTTTTTATATTTGGGCTTAGTTAAAACTTGAATAAACTATAATGTTAAATTCTTGTGCCAAGTATTCAAATATATATATTTTTTAACATTATTACGCTATACAGTTGCACTGTACAATTAGTCAGCAAATATTTTATTTTTAATATTTACTATACTTCGGCCGCTGAGAGAGCGCTACCCGACCAAAACTTGTCCGATCTCGTGCATTCCCATCACTAAATCTGTCCGTACGCTGGCTGCCGCCACCATCGTAGCTACAACTATACGGTAGAGTGGGAGAAATTTGAGTATGAGAATGCGGAGCTCGGTCATTTGGATGCGCCAACAAGTAGCTCTCTCTCAGTGGCCGTAGTATAGGATTTTCCTAGTAATTTAGATAAAAGAGTTTCAAATGGTTGAAATTTTAAAATTATAAGCATTAATTAATATATTTTGAATGCAATAACTGATGTCATCAGAAATTTCTTGAAAAACCATTATGATATTCTTTGTGTAGACTAAAATACTGAATAGTTTTAATTTAATTTGTTATGAAATAAAATAATTTTTTAAGGATTACACTAATTTGGACTAAAATTAAATGTATTTAAAAAATTTGGTTTAAAATCTCTAATAACCAAAATATAAAAGTATATTAATTGTTATTACACATTGTGTTGTATCTATTTTAATATATATCAACAATAATACGATAATAATATAACTGTAAATACTAAATATCACATTCCTATATTTTAAAGAATTTATTGAGTTTGAATAACCTAATTTTTTAAATATTCAACTATTATTTATAATAAATTTAACACATTTTGATCTGATGTAAAAATAGAATATTAAAAAAATTATATTACGATTAATTGTTTTATACTCGCATAACACTTACTGATTAAATGTATACCTATATTATAATATAATATTATTTAATATGAATAATAATTACTAAAAACTATAAATGTATTAGAATATAGCGTAATTATATCTACAATATTATATGGAAGTAGGAATTATTTAATTATTTTTATTGCTACTAAATAGAGGGTTTTATAGATTGTAGATGAGTGTTATAAAACTGTGTAAAATAATGAATAAGGTTATTTTGTTATTTATTTATTAAATAAAGATCTGATTGTTATGAACTTACGTTCTACTTTTGATTTTCTGTGATTTGTGATTATTGAATTTTTATTACTATGTTATAATTGTGTGTGTTTGCTTGTATACATTTTTTTTAAATAAAATTAAAAGACAAGTTATTGTTAGTTGATATTTATTTACAATATATTATTAATTAATTTTATACAAACAGTATGCGTCACATCATATCACTTTACAACAGCTCATAAAATGTTTAAAAACCTAATGGTTTTATCTGACAGAGCCTGAATTTAATGTTAACTTAAGACCATTGTCGGCCAACTTGTACAGGTAAGACATGTCGTCTATGCGGAACAATGATTCTTGTGTAGTGATCCTCATAGTGCCTGTTGCAGTGTTAGAAAACCCAGTAACTAACGGTGCCAGTGCCACCCTGACGTCAGCCAGATGCGACACAGCAGATGATAGCCTCTTAGCTGATTCATCAGCCTTATGTTTCCAACAGCCAATCACTAAGCAAAGGCGCGGTTGATGCTTTGAAAATATAAGGAATCCAACAATGTCCTCAAGGCTCTCACCCAACAACAATAGCGAACTGACATCATCCACTACCATGTAGACAGAGCCAGTAGGGTATCTTTTTAGTAGGTCTTGCGCACAGTTGATCAGACCGTCAACGGACACAATAGACTCGACAAACGAAAATCGCTTTTGATTGGACATCGACAACAGGTTGTAATGGAACTTCAGGCCTACATTCTGGTAGTGACCATATGTATCTCGGACACCAACCATACACACGGGAAGGTCAGTCTTGGTGAACACGTACCACATGTAAAACGATAGGATCGCGTCCGCTTTGGCGGTGTCTGTCTCCTCAACGCATACAATCCGCCGGTCCGACATGTCAGGCCTGAGCACCAGCTGCAGTTGCTCCAAAACGTCCACGTTGGACATCGCGTCAGCAGTCAAACGACGTAGTGGACAGTGGGAGGCTAGTAGCTTAAAAGCCACCAAGTCGCGAGTTTTGTTTAAACTTTAAATGTTTCCCGCTATCAGGATGTATAGGAACGCGTGGACAGTCAGTGTCTGTGAAGAGATCTCAGACTTCAGTGATAAAGTGATTGCAATTGATAATGTTATCTACAGCTGTGTTAGTGCCTAGTGACCACGGTTTAAGATAGTTCTAAAAGAATAATGTTATTAATTATAGTTGGGCATGAAGATTACAACTAACTACTGAGTACTGACCTGACTGGCTAACTCATACTATAAAGAATTTAGAATATAATTTGACTTGACTAGAAAAATAAATAATATTATAATAATAATACTTTATAAAAAAAAATAGTAGACCATGATAAACAATAATATAAATACATGTCGACCACGAATAACTAGAATTTATTTAGTAATGATTCTATATTATAGACATAATATTCTAGTCTTCATGAATTAGTAATTACTCTTTCGAGCGACCGATCTATAGAGTAAGATATTACTCTTATGGTATAGACTATAGACAATAGACCACGGTCACCATAGGCGTGCACAGGGTTTTGTGTCGGGTGCAGCATACGTTAATAAATAAAATATTATCTATAAATAAAGTAAAATATTTCAAATAGTCTATGCTATACATATTGCCATAATATACTCATATTATAGAATATTGACTATTGAGACACAATAATTAATATTTTACATTATTTATTTGAGTTGAGACTATAGTATATAAACCAGAGATGGAAAACGTTTTTGAAAAACGTTATTAAACGGGAAAAAACAAAAATAAAAAAAACTGAAAAACGATAACAAAAAATTCCAAAAACCGAAAAAAAATTTAATTACGAAATCAAAAACGAAAACGGAAATAAATTATAGTATTATACATAATTAAATTATTTATACCAAGAAAAAACACTTTTTTTTCACTTTAGTCTTTAAGATTTCTCTTTACTTATTAATCTTTACCAATGCACTTTTAAAATTTAAAAACATTTTAATTTGAAATCAGAAATTTTGAATTTTAAAATTTAATAATTAAGAATAATTCATTTTAATTTTAAACTTTTAAGTGCATTTCTATATTGTGCGTTACTATTATAACTTAAAAGTTAAAAGTTAAAAGTTATAAGTTATAAGAATATATTATAATATATAAAAAAAAATAACAAAATTATCAAAAACGTTATTTGGAAACAATAGGAAGATAATGTTTTTAAAAACGTAGATCAAAAACAATATAGAACCATAGAACAATAGAAACTATATATTATATTGATAGAACTATGCTTCGGACCCGTCGATCCGGTGAAAAATGTAAATAATATTATATATTGTATTTATCTATTCTGTGATAATAAATAATAATAAAATGGTCGTTTTCAATCCGTCGGGTTCTTCACTTTATTTACTTTTTTTGATTTTTCTTAAAATGTACGATAATAAAGATAATTTATAATCGTGTTAAAATGTTGCTTATCTTGTGACTTGTTTGACATTGTCTTATCACAATTTGCCCTTCACGGCTTCACCCCTCTTCAGTCTCACAACAAAATATAGACATTAGATGAGTACTATCACTGAACAATTATAGACCGGCAGTCGACACTCCGTTAAATACATAATACATATTATTCCAATAAAGTACCTATACGTTCCCCCACGGTCGAAACGAATATTAATCTGTTATTAATCATGACCGGAACCCGAGGGGAAAGTTGAAAAGTTAGTTCACGTAAGGACGTCCGGGAACAGCAAGTAATTCATAAAACTTCGACTACGTCTCGTTTTCTCCCGGTAAGGGTTTCTACCATAGGTACACAGATCGATGATTAGGTTTTTTATTGGAGCTTAGATTTATGAATTTTGTTGTTACCTTGACACAGAACTCTGAATAAATTACCGGCAATGGCTTTAATGATGTTTACTTGTTAACACTCGTTAAAATATGTAGAATTATATTAATTTTCAGTTGCATATTTACTAATAAGTTAGGCTACTTTTTTTTACCTATTTGTGAATAATTTTGTACATTCTTCAGGTCACACTTGGCAGAAGAGCAATAAAATGGCAGCTAACGATAAAAGTAAAAAGTTTTCACGATGGTATTTCGGTGGTATTGGTTCGGCTGGTGCTGCATGTTGTACACATCCATTGGACTTGCTCAAGGTAAATGTTAAATGCGCCTTAATGACTGGATCAACTATTTTAAGACTGATACTCAGGTACATTTACAAACACAACAAGAAGGTAAACTGTCCGTCAGCCGTTTGGCAATGAAAATCATCAGAGACCAAGGGGTATTCTCACTGTACACAGGTATTTCAGCGTCATTGTGTCGACAACTGTCATATTCAACTGTACGATTTGGAATATATGAGGTATTGTAGTTAAGTGTCTTTGACCTCTATAGTTTATAATGAATTTTGTTTAATTGTAGGTTGGAAAACAAGCAATGACCAACCCTGGTGAAAACATTCCGTTCTATAAAACAGTGCTATTGGCTTCTGCTGCAGGGGCAGCTGGTGGGTTTGTTGGAACCCCAGCTGATATGGTTAATGTGCGAATGCAGAATGACGTAAAGTTACCACTGGAAAAACGCAGAAAGTATGAATGTAATGAAATACTAACATTTTATTTATTCAGTATTCACATTATACTAACAGAGCTTTGGTGTGCATGTATTTATTAGTGAAAATTTACATGAAACATTCACGATTCAAATCCATTTGATTTGAGCATTGTACCAACTTCGGTAGAAAAATCCTTCAATGGATATTAAAATTTGGGTGTCAATATTCAATCCAACACATGGATATTTTTGAAAACACTTTGAATACAGAAAGTATAATTTATTGAAATGAGATATAGATGTGAAACAGTATACACTTAAATAGTTAAACCTCATCCATCATCACATCTTAATTCTTAATGTTTTCTTTTATTATAGTAAAAATAAATTTTAATACAATTTAATGATTTTAGTTACAAGCATGCTTTTGATGGTTTTTTACGTGTTTGGCGAGAAGAAGGGTTTACCAGACTGTTTTCGGGCGCATCAACAGCTACAATGCGTGCTGTTTTAATGACTGTTGGACAGTTATCATTCTATGATCAAGTGAAACAATTATTGTTATCATCTGGACATTTTGATGACAACTCTACTACACACTTTTTATCTAGTCTTACTGCTGTAAGTGGAACAAAATGTAAGCCATTTTTCTGATGACATTTTCATTATTTACTAAATTTGTAGGGCGCTGTTGCAACAACCCTTACTCAACCATTGGATGTGCTAAAAACTCGGGCAATGAATGCCAAACCAGGCGAATTTTCAGTATGTTTTAACTATATTGTAAAAATGTCAAATAATACATTTTTTTTAAATCTAAACTGAATACATTTTTAGGGTACACTTGATTTAGTTAGATACACTGCAAAGCTTGGACCAATGGGATTCTTTAAGGTAAGAATGTAAGATTATTATTTCTGTAAATATTTTTATACATGTATTTGTATTGTTGCTTAGGGTTATGTTCCAGCATTTGTGAGATTGGCTCCTCAAACAATTCTTACATTTGTCTTCTTGGAACAATTACGATTGAACTTTGGTTACTATAAAACATAATAAATTGCAATGAGAAAAACGTAGTAACATGCAATATTTTATTTATGCTATTGACAAAACATTTCATTTATTCATTCTTCAATGATACTTTACAAGCAATAATTACTAGGTATGAATATTGTTTTTAAAAATCAATGCTGAACAAATTCTAATATGAGTATTTTGGAGAGAATTGGCTAATTATTAACATATTTTTATTTAAGCACTAAACAGTGTTCGTTATTATATGTTTAATACCTCATATATTAAAAAAAATTAGATACACTTAGATAACTTATGGACTTTGCAACCAAAGCAATAAGTTTTGCAACAAAATCAAAATGCTTGTTTATACATACTATTATGATAACAATATACCAAAATTGGTGGTATTTTGATTTGTTTAATAGGCATTGATTTTCTTAAACTTTAATAACTTATTAAACGAATTAATAATCATTTCTATTGTATATTTGAAACTAATCTGCTATAATATGTTTTTCCAAAATCAGTATGTTCATATTTTGAATTTACAAAAATAATATTTGAACTTCCAAAAGTTGCCAAATTTTTATTTGTTAATTTATATTAACATTCCTGAAACCTTTTAGTATACTTAAAGTTTATTGATATAATAAATTAACATAACAATATACACTAAATGATTCTTAATTTGGGTCCAACTTAAGTATATAATAAAAAAGCCATTAATAATGGATCCCAAATATCTTTAGTTTTCTATATTAGAAACTAATAATATGTTTTGAATTTTTTAAAACGAATGGTTATTTAATTTTTTTGTTAATTATTACTAAGTTAAGAAATATTAACATTCCTTTAAGAAAAAATGTTTTTAGACTAGTATACGATTTTTTTGAAACATACATGTATACTTTTTTATGTGAAATGAATTTGATCTTATACTTGATATTAATTGAATTATAAATTCACTTTTATTTGTGACATGTTAATAAATTACCAAATAAATCAAATGCATGCAATAATAATGTACTGATCTTAAAATGTTAAAAAATAAAATAATATATTTTATTTATTTATTTTAGAACTATTAATCGCCGTTTTAGATTTAATGTTTTGATTTTTGAACGATTATAGATTTTATTTTTCTGGATGTAAAAAATTGTAGTTTTATTATTTCTGGATGCGCTGCATAAATTACAAATTTGATGTTGTAACTTTGTAAGGTTTTTAAAATATTATATTAATTTGAGTTGAAATACTAATAAATACAGTTATTTCTTTTTTATAACTGAACATACCAATAGTCAATAACGATACCAATTTTGATTTATCCAATATGTTGTACTAACAAATATTTTCCATAGGTACATTTAATTCTATAAAATTCTGTTACATCTTTCAGTTTTTGGCTATGATAAATAAATTTTTACGTTAATATGACGCTTCACCAGCATGGTGTTGTCTGTGTTTTACAAACGCATACTTAACTTGTATATTGTTTTTCCCGGCGCTTTTGAAAACTATTGGGAATTTTAAAATTTGACCTCCTGAATACACCAATTATATTCACTTTCCCATCGAACAAGATACTGAAGTTGAAAATCAAAGCATTATTTCGACTACTTATCGTTAATAATTAATTTGCCTTTCCAGTAGGCATTTTTTTTTGGTTAAAGGTAGAAAATTTCTAATGAATCTTGAATTCAATTTTAAAATCTTGAATATAAAAATTTTTATGAGCTTCTAACTTAAAATAATTTGTGATATTTCTCGATTTTGACTCATAAAATATTAGTGTAAATTTATGCTCAATTTTAAAGACGCACAAAAAAAAAATTTTTAAAAAAACCTAGAACTATGTAATGATATACTCACACACCATTATAATAAATGAACTAAAATCTTACAGAGTAATAAATAACGGCCAGACCGTCGCTTGTAGAAATAGGACATCCCTAATAAAACCATTGTCACCGACAAAAAGGTCTTCGCCGCCGAAGAGAAATCTAGTTCGGGGAAATACAAAAGCCTTTGATAAAAACCGCCTACTGCTCTCTGGTCGGCATATCCGTGTCGTCCCTTCAACCAGTGCATGAGCACCAACCACTAGAGTAACAACCTCTCAAGTCTTAAAACCGATTTCAACGAACGACAATCTGGAATTCTTATGATAAGCCATAATTAGTGCGTTCGTTGTTTTTCAATTTGTGTATTTGAAGTATTACTTTGTTTCATCTAAAACCTAAAAATCCTACAGTATTATCTACAAACAACTGCGAATCAGGTGAGGCATAAAATATAATATTTTATATTGATTGCAGTTATAATATGAGCTTTTTACATAAAATTATATTGTGTAAAATTATATTGTGCGGTGTATTTGATATTATTCTCGAATACACGATCTCGAGAACCCTCCGAACACCTGGAGGAAGGTAATAGCTTATATTTAATATTCTAACATCAGATTTTAATATAATTATCGACGGGACTCGTTCTTATAGTTATCTCATTTTTAAGTTCTTACAACTATTAATTATTATTGGAAAATGTTAAGCTTAATTATAATGTAGTTTTTGTTACTCATGCCATTTTTCTATATAAGTAAATTTTGAT
Source organism: Sitobion miscanthi (assembly GCA_008086715.1). Lineage (NCBI taxonomy): Eukaryota > Metazoa > Arthropoda > Insecta > Hemiptera > Aphididae > Sitobion > Sitobion miscanthi. The sequence goes on from CM017797.1 coordinate 40,717,419, forward strand.
CTGACAATCTATATAATATTATATATATTTATACTACAGACATAATACTTTTAAAATATTTTGAATCTTTTTGAGTTATTTATAGTCGATTGAAATTTAAAATTTATTTTTTATAAATATTGACAAATTTTTTTCTGGATCAAAAAGCTTGTCAATTTAATACAAAGTTCCTTGTAAGTTGTTAAGTTGTTATAACAGCAGTTCAAAAATATTAAAGATACACAAGTACAATTTTTGTTTGAAAGTTCAAATGTTGACAAAATTCTATAAAATCACAAAAAATTGCATATTATTTTGTTGGTTGAACAATTATTAAATGATTAATTCATATGGATAGCTAATAATTGAAAATTTTAAACAAGGTTTCTCATAACATTTCCTACCGTAAAAATCTTAGTTAACGAATCTGCCTTATTAGAATATGAGATGTGTATTATTATTTGTTTATTTTTCAAATGTACAATAGCCAATCTATTTAATATATTATTAGTTTGAATAGTTTCCACTTTCAAGTCTCAAGTATTTTATAATAACGATAACACGGAACTCTGTATAGGCTATTTAGCTACGTTACTGTCGCAAGTGTATTTTTGTCGATATCTATTATAATTTGAGTAATTTGACAAGAATATATGATTTAAGATTACAATTAACCGATTATAGATATATAAGTGTAAAATTAGTTCTAATTGTCGACACCATAGACATATAAATTAATTATTAATATGTCTATGGTCGACACATATGGTTGAGTGTTGACATCAAGTGCCACTAGTTAATTATTAATAGCTGATTTTTATAGTCACTTTGTAAATCAATCTGAAATAGTGTTTAATACAATTTTGTAAAATATTTACTAAAACATAATTTTTCATAATTTGACATAATATGGTACCCGATAAAAACGTACATTGTTATATTTGGTAGGTACTCGTCTAGTGGGTATGCTGCCTACCAAAAAACTGTATGCGTGTAGTATGCTACTACCGTAGTTATTTTCATGTTATTTCATTTTATTGCTGGAAAGTACATTTGAGTTATTACGATAAATAGGTAACATATTATAACAGTTGTTATAACAAAATTATAGCTAAATTATTCAGATCAATGGCGAGCATGATATTATAGTATCTGCAGATATAGCCATATAGGTTATCATCATGAAACCGCGTTTTTTGTTGATCCTACAACGGGCGCACAAACACAAATTCTCGAGTGTATAATATGGAGACATGCCAAAACCTATTACGGAATTAAAACCCGAGGAGCAACAGATTTGTTAGACCGACAATTAAAAGAAAAATGGTTCATTAATACGTAACATGACTTTTTAGAAGTTTTCTGGGATGATGTACCTAAAAATAATAATATATAATGATGACGAGTAAAAATATTATAAAACACTTGATAACGATGATCATCAGTCATAAGTTCTTCACTCATCAACAATATACATAAAGTATATTTTAGTTTGATACATTTTAATAATAAATTGTTATTAATACTTATTGTTGTTAATTTGTTGTTAGTAAATAATCAGTAGGTAAACGTTTTTCGGCAGATATCGTCTTACGTTCAGTAGCAAACTATACTGACGAAGTAGCGGTAGGTAGCATATACTATTCTCTGTTCAACGAGAGAACGCACGACGCACCGACCAAAACTGCAGGTTCCCCCACGTGGCCACGCAACATCCTGCCATAGAAGAACCGTTTTCAATAGGAGTGTGACGCGGGGGGATGCGCAGAATCTGTGCGTTCTCTCGTTAAACAGAGTATAGACGAGTACCTTTTATTTTATATCTCAGATCACAGATATAGTCATCTACCCAATACAATAATTATTTATTTTTCGCACAAACGGTTAGTACATAGTATGACCTAGAATCGTCATTTTTATGACAATATTGGTGAATAAAATAAATAATAAATATTAAATGTCTATATAATATGAAATAGATGTATTGAAGTTGAAGAAAAACAAATTACAATAGGTACCTATAATATGCGATACGCGACATCTGGACGTCGTACGGACGTGTATACTGTATAATATATTAAACCTATTGTTTTTTATTTATATTTTAGACATAAATGGGGGAGCGGGAAGAAACGAAAAACTTTATCGAAAGCGATTGGAAATCGGAGGAAACAGCACGGAAGCCGGAACGGGCGACGGGATTTCGTCTCTGGAGTGTGGAACAACAGTCGATTGATTGATAGGCGGCAAACTTCCCGAGTCCTTTTCCCAGTCGAAGCCAGCAGCCAAGCTCTCATTGCTATAGCGAACAGACAGTGTCGAGCGTGCATTAGCATAATATTATATTATATTAATTCAGTGGCACCGAAGTAGGTACTTATATATATGTCCTAGGTTTTTGGGGGACTACAACTAAGTTTTGGGGGTTTAGCCCCTCCAAGCCCCCCCCCCCAATTTGCGCCTATGCTGAGCACATATTTTACGGGGATTTGTCCGTTATCGATTACTCGATTATTATATATTTGGGTTTTCTGGTATTTAAATGTAAACCTAAGTTTTCACTAGTTGTTACTATATTTTTTTCAGTATCTTTTGTAGGTCTTATATGCTGCCATCTTAGGCTGTTAATAACCATTTATTTAAAACTATTGCCCTCCTCTACATCATCCTCTGATATTATTTCTCTTGAATATAGATTGAAAAGCAATGACGAAAGGATATACACCCTTGACGAATTTATCTCTGAATTCTAAAGTCATTAGAAAGTGTGTTGTTTGTTCTAATATTATCTTGTTGATGCCATTAAAATTTGTTATGCATTGTATGTATTTTCTATCTATACCAATTTTTTTGTAAAACCTCAGATTATTTCATGTCTCACCTTGTCAAATGTTTTTCGAAATAAATGAAGCACAAATACACTTTTTTGGTTGATGTCTCGGCATCGTTGAACAACCTATGGTTATTATTCTTAGCTGACAGTGTGCACGAAATTAAATAGCTCAAAACTACTTGTTCAAATTTTGATATGATATATTGACAGTTTCAACAAATTTAGTTACGTGTAAAATTTTTTGGGAAAAGGGTGGGTATGAATGTATGATTATGGAAAAGAGAAGTTGGCATCGCCAGAAAGTAATCGCTTAAATGGTATAAACCACTCTGCTTATCGCCTATAGGTACCTACCTAGAGGTTGTGCATAGTCTTGATTCCGGCGTAATCGGCTGAACGCGACTTTCGGCGGTATACGTCCGATTTTTTTCCGGTTGGTCATCGATGGTTGCTTTCTCGAAACTGCAATTTATAACACATATTATTATATTAATAGGGTACTATTATAACTAAAATTGTGTACTAAGTTTCGGCAACTATTTAAGAAGTCATGATAGGTAACTAGGTAAGTATAAGCGAATACAATGCTGAAGCGACTGAACTATAGAATTAGACATTTTAAACTGTATATAGGTACTACAGCAGCAATGCAGCATAATATATATTATACAAGCGGAGGGACTGTGAGTATTTAATCAGGAGGATTAAGACATACAAAATGTGCGGGAGTACCCCATTCTTAAATAAAGCGTTTGCATTCATTATTTTGAAAAGTTTTAACTTTAGAAAATATTTCTACATAAATGCATGTCATTGAAAAATAAACTTTAAAATAAAATATAATTTTAAAATTTGTTATCACAATAATTTTAAAGTTTTTCCTTTACATTTTGTACCGACAACGTACACATTTTCACGAATGAAGCCGGATTATTCAGCTAGTGTTATGTAAAAATATAATAGGTATATTACTTATACATATTTATTTCTGAATACTTAAAGTAAAAAAAATCACGATATTTATTCTTTACAAAAATTAACTTCGTATGACTATATACTGTGGACTATACTGTGTCTAGCAAGAGAACTCACCTACGTCACGTTGTTAATTGCTATAGGAACCGATTCCCTCATTCCCTCATTCCCCCATGGCAGGGTGTCGCATGCAGGGGGTGCGAAGAAAAACTGATTTTTCCGAGGCGTTTTCTCTCGCTGGACAAAGTATAAGTGAGGCGCAGTCAAACTACCGCCAATAAGGCTATCAATAACATTGATTTGAAATACGGGTTATAGCTATATATTTTAAATAGTTGCTTAGGTTCGAATTTATCAATAACAACAGTGTATATGTACCTCTTGTCGATTGACTGCATGGTGGACGTCAGTGGTAAGACATTAACGTCTGTATTGTACGAGTTGGCGTGTATTTCTTGCTGGTACGACCGGTACAGCTCTTTCAGATCGGTCGGTAACGGCATGTTTTGACCTGATAAATTGGAAATCCAACCATAGTAAAAGAGGATACTTTATATAATATAGTAAACTGTCTCTCTCAATATGCATACAACAGTTAAAATATATTATGAAAAACAAAAGTTTGGATTGAGGTAATATTACACATATCTATATAAGTAATACATTTAGGGGCCCAGTACCTATACCCTTGGTCTGTGTGGTATACTGGCAAGGTTATGTGCCTATATATATATATATATGGTATTTAATCTAGTGGCCTCCCTCAGGAGATTTCTGGATAAGCACTGCATAGCTTATGTCAAGTGTAAGAAATACAAAAAAAAAATGGTTATGTATTTTTTTATCTACTATCTTTATCTAGATAATATTTTAGTCATCAATTCCCAACACTGGCCATGCTTAAAATACATAAACTACATATATATATTTACATTTTTCTGTAATGAGAAAAATGTAGTCCAACGATAAAAAAATTGACCTGTTGCCCGTAAATAGTCAAGGTTTTGTTAAACGTAACTGATGTGTTCTCATATATAAATATTGTATAATAATATATTATAGTACCTATACCAAAAATTTCTCCGCACTTTTAGCATAATGATCTTTTTCGTAACTGTTTCAAAATAAGTGAATAACTATACCTACTCGAGTTCCTATAATATAATAGCTAAAGGGAATCATTTCGTTACACACTCCCTCCCCTTTAGCAGGTCCAACCCCAGTACGACTCAGAACACAACATTACATACATGATACATTTTAATATAATACTATAGGTATTAAACTATATTGTACATTTATACCTTCGATGATTTGCCGCTGTTTCGTGATAATGTCGTCGGTTATGCGCTGTTGCCGGTGCATCTTGTGCAACAGATCTCCTCTGCGGCGCAGCTCGTACGACTCGACTAGCCGTTCACCTTGCAACGCCATTTTGTCGGCTTCCAACTCGTGCACACGACATATCAACGAGAGCAGCTCGCGTTCCGTCTCCGAATCCAAACGTTTCGGGAGGTTCTAGGGGAAAGAAAATGGATTTGTGAAATAAAATATTCGTAGATTTTCCTCGAACGCCGCAAGCGTTTATTACATTTTCTAAGGCCACTGCCTGTTGCCGGACCGCGTCCAGTTCGCTCACTGTTTTGGACCTCAGCGCCACGTATCTTTCCTGTTCGTGTTCAATGTAACTCAGGTCCGACCACGCCTGGTGCATGTTTAGCTGGTCGTTATCAAAGGAATCTGTGTCTGCGTAATGTGTATATATTATTATATTATATTTCTGTTAAAATAATTATAATATATTTAAATACGTTTCACAATGTTTATACAACATTGTAAAACGTATTTATGGTACGTATATTATAATATATTAATCATAGGTAGAGCTGTAAGTATGAGCTTTTTTGCATTAAGTATAGATACCTACCTACTTAAAAAGTTTAATTTTTTTTGAAATGTTTAACTTAACTTGCTAGTTACTTTTACAACAACTTAAGAACTTAACTAATTTAAGTAATTATTGAAATAATATAACTTTTTAGTTAGCTTAAAAATAGTTTATTAGGCATTAAGTTAAAATTAAAAATATTTTTGAAAATTTGGTTTTAATGGATTCATACAATCATACATTAGGTAATTACTAATTACTGTATTAAGTATATAGGGCTTTAAATACAAATAAATATAATACTATAATAATATATTATAATTTCTATTAAATATGTTTCCTGATACAATAATAATATTACACATGTATATAGTATATGGGCAAACCATATTCTTTATGAGGTTCATTGTCCATATACCAATGAAAAAAGTAAATTAATTTTTTTTAACCAAATTTAATTAATATTTTTTAGTTTTTACCATATTAACTTTAAACATAGAGAGTTAAATTTGTTATTTGCCAACTATTAACTTCTAACTTTACGGTTTTGTGTTAACTTAACTTTGCTTAACTTGAGTTAATTATTTTTATTAACTTGCACACCTTTAGGTAGAGATATTAATAAGTATCTATTAATTTATAATTAAGTTATAAAATATTAATGTTACGTGGATATTATGAGGAGCATTGAGAACCAGAACAGCTTAACCGAGAAAAAAATTGTGTGCTGGATGATGGCACATAATTTGTTATGTAATAAATAATTAATTTAAAGAATTGAGTGGGCTAAAATGCCAAATCAAATTCTCTTAAAATATATTGGTTATGCTGCTCATATATTTTGTGTACTCGTGTCCTGTTGTCTTACTTGAAGTGTTGTTGGAACCTTTGGTGTTCGGCCTGCGCTGGCTACTGGTCCTCCGGCAGTACAGTCTATTGTTTCTCGACTCCCATTGACTGATTATCTGGTGTTGCCGTTCGGCCTCCACGCCCAACGACAACAGGTGTCCGTCGATGTCCATCAGCTTTCGCCTGTAACGTTTGTCACGGCAATTATCGACGTATATTGGTTGTAAAGCTACCTGGAGTGACTTATACTCTGTTCAAGTTAAGAAACGTAGTCGGCGGCGACCAGTTTTCTTCGGGCAGTAGTCATGCAACACCCGTTTGTAGCCCGCACCCAGTCAACTATCTGTATACCTGCCGGGTAGTATTTCTATGCCCCTGAGCACAAGTCGACCGCTGACTACGTTTCTTAAATTGAACATAATATAGAGTTCAGTATACAAAGAACTTTAAGTGAAGATTTGTGCAATGAGAATGATGGCTGTGAAATATTGTTGCCTTCGACAATCTTTTCTGCAAATTTCCAATTGTTGACCAAAAATTGCATGAACGTCGAGTTCCCGCTCATATAATGTTTATTATGCATATAATTCTAAAAATGTCGAAAGATTTGGATTCAATCAAACATTTTAAGATGCAATCTATGTGAAACTCATTTTTGGGATTCACTAATCTTGTTTTCAAATATGAAAATGACAAGCCATATACATTGATTGCGTTTCCGACTTGGCTGATCTATCAATGATATAGTGTATTAAATTTAAAATAAAAATATAGCGATGCCTAAAATAAATTGAGAAAATATTACGCATGGGGATGAAAACTCAGTTTTCCCACCCTAATACCCTATATCCGATCCAGCGTTTACCTAACTGCAGTATAGATAGACACTGTACCTGAGCTTCATTTGTTCGCGGAACGTGCCTACAATCTGGTCTCTTATCTGGTTCACAGGCGTATCGCTGTGCTGGCCGCTCGAAGACTTTGTCCGGCCCTCGTCTAGTTTCGTTCTCAGCCGAGAGATCTCGTTACGTAGGTCCGATATAACTGACCTATACTGATTCACCTGAAACGACACGTTCAAAACGTTTCGCTCGACCTTGTGTGAGATACCACTGGCCCTGCGAGAAAATATAAATTAACTCTGTTAACTTATATATATATATATATAAGCTGTACAGGTTGGCAGTAAGCCCGAAACAGGGATAATTTCGGACATATCGTGGATAATATACCAGCTATGTGATCATAACTTTAGAGAGCATCACAATGTCCGATAAAATGTCAAAAAATATAATCCTAAAAAAATGCATAAATGCCTTGAACATTTTTAAAAATGTATTTATATAGAGTTTAAAAAGTTATATAATTCGGACTTGTAGTACAATGGTGAATTGTTTTCATATTAATGACACTTAAAATGTATAATAAAACTTAAAAGTAAATAAATACTCAAGTATTTTTATTGTCTCTTTGATTATCCTAGCATTGATTAAGTATCAAATACTTAACGATTATGTACCAATTGCTTCTTGCTTATGGTAGAAATGAGCAATGGGGGTCAGTGTGTATTGAGGTACTCAACCGTCTCAACCTACAGTATATTACATGTATACCACTATCAATATAGTGCGTTTTATTAAAATAATATTTACGTTTGTTAAAAAAATAAATCGTGAAAGAAGTTCTAAAAACGTGAACAATTCTCTTTAACGTTGAATGTGTAAAAATTTCAAAATATCATTAAAATAATCAGTACCTATTGACTAAAGGCTAAAACATATTTTCCACTTGAGCTACGTTTCATAACACCAGAAGAAAATAACATTTCATAAAAATTTCAGCCCTATAAAGAATCTAACCCTATTGTGATTCAGTTACAATTGTAGTTCATAATTAAATTTTCCTCTCCACTTCCTAAAACGATTGTAAATTTAGTGATGGCATTTTGACTACGGCTGTGTGAGTCTATACATTTTTATAGTCTTCTAAGTGATGCTTATAAAAGAATCCTTAATTTTTTTCGACAATTTACGACTGTAAAATAATAATTGTGTTACAGGTACCTAAGAGAAACGATAATATGAATAGATGAATAATTATTATTTTAATACTTCTCACCTAGCGGCGTAGATCAAGGTGTTCCTTGTCTCGTCTTTATGCGACGTTGCTGAGCTGACGTGTGCGATCATTACCGTCCGACAATTTCCGCTAAGGGACTCACGAAGCAACCGGGTAAGTTTGCTGTCACGGTAGTTTACGAATCGCGGGTTCGTTCCTCCACTCAGGGCGTTTATACAGTTCCCCAAGGCCAGCAAAGACCTGTTGATGTGTGCCCCTTCTTTTAGCCGTTTTCCTCGGTTCTGAAATCCGGCAAATATTAATAATATTATTCATTTACAGGTATACCGTATACATACTATTATTATTATACTGATTCTATAAAAATCGTAATTGAAAACGTGCAGTGGTTTAATGTTTAATTTAAGAAAAAAAGTTCCTGAAATTACGTAGGGGAAGTGAACAGTGGACTGTATGTTATATTAAATTCAGCGGATATCGTGATACATCTTTACGTCCCCGCAGTGGCGTAACCAGTGGTGAAGGGGGGGGGGGTCCCTGGTCCCGAGTCGTACCCGTACCTTGGTGTGGTTGGCTCTCTCGGATCCCGCCAAGTCGATCATGAAAAGTCTGCCTTGCCGCACGGCCGTCGCAGTCCTGGAGGCCTTGCACACCGTTACGCTGAGGAGTGCGTGACTTCTGGAAGACGTTTTGTTCACGCCCGTCGGCTCCACTGTCCGCTGCCGGTTTCCTTGGTGCAGCAGCGCCATCACCTCGTCAATGGATACCACCACGACTTCCGAGAGCCCGGTTACTTGGATGTTCCGGTTCCTGGCCGCCGTGTCTTCACGGAGCTCTAGGAAACCCGACGCCGGGTTCAGGAGGTCCCGGATGTTCTCGTTGTATATTTCTAAATACGACATTTTTACCTGCGCACCCACAGTTCCAATATTAGTATATAACGTATAACTATTTTAATAATGAAATAATAATTTTTGGAAAAACTTGTGAAGTGATGGGTGACGTTTTTGTTTGAAACGACATGTACACAAACCGGGCTAAAAGATTTTAGTATAGAATACACATCATTATATCTTTAAATAAACTGTATCAAAAAGTCAACGGGTATTAAAGAAAAACAAAAGTTGTATATGTGTAAATGTGTAAAAAAAAGCATTTTCAATGGGTGCTCACTGCTCGAACCATGGAGCACCCACGTACCTAATGATTGCCTAAAAAAATTAATAAATAAATAACTTGGAAGTTGGAACGTAATATCTTAATTATATTATTTTATATGAGTATATGACTATTATATTCATCTTCGCCTTTTGTTGAAGCGTTATTTATACCTAATAATAAAAATATAAATATAATTACTGTTATTGTGCTTATTTTATAATATGGACTTTTACAATCCTATTTACATTTTATTAACCATTATTATTATTGAATACTATTTAGATATAATAATATTATATCTAAATAGTTGACATAATATAGAGAGACTAATTTAGTTATACATTTTAATCGATGAATAAATAACTCAAGTATATACTCAACTGTATATTCGTCACCTCGACGATTATTAGAAGTTAGAACAGCCAGTGGATAATATTTATTACGAGTGACTGTCAAAATTTATTCAATGAACTTAATTATGGGTAAATATTGTTTTAATTAGGGCACGGTTAAAAATTATAAACATTAATGAAGGTATAATAACATTGTTCAACAAATTAATTAATTTCCGTAGTATATAAGTTAAGTTGTTAGAAGTTTCAGAAAACTGAAATTATTCTATTAATTATATGTGCAGAAATACACGATATCTATGCACGATATATTTTTACACGATTTTGCAGTGGGTCAAATAATATAAATACTAAAATACTTGGGGTTTGAATTTAATTAATATTACGTAAAATATCGACTTCCGTTAATTTTATTTGAAGGCTAAAATATTTCAAAAACATTTTACGCATTGAATAGAATAATACATGTCAAGAATGCATAAACAGAAATATTCGTTCAGTCAATGAATTACAATTATGAAATGTTTAGAGGTCAGATTTTCAGGTATTTGTTAATATCGTCTATAATCTATATGATATGTAATGTGGTTAAAGTTTAAACCAGATTTAGAAAGTACCTCGACGTACCAATGTACCAGTATTGTTCAACAGTCAACTTTAGTACGTAGTCGATTCTTGCTAACTCTCAAACCTTGACGTCTCGAAGACTTGAAATTGTCGTTACCTCAAATAAAAATAATTCTCTTTAAAACGCCATTTGTTTCGGTATCTCGAAATTGTTAACAACTCGAATTTATTTTCCTATTTTCTCTTTGAGTTACCGATTGTATATTACATAGCAAACGACGGGACTACGACTGTGCAATAAACAAAACCAGAGTTGGTGTATTTTTTCATTTTTGAAAAAAAAACTGAATTTTTTGTTTAAAACTGTATAAAAATTAACTGTTTATAACGAATGATGCTAATTGATATTATTATTTAATATTTTAACTTTTTTTCCGAAGTATAGTACCTATTATTGTTTATTATTAATAATAAACCAAAAAATCACAATATTAAACATAATAAGAATTATTCGGTTTAAAAGCGTTTAAAAGAAATATTTTGAGTTCATAACATATATTAAGCTTTAATCATACACTATAATAAACACGTGGCAAACTATATGATATAATAATAATATATACATTGTACGTAATAGGTAGGTATAGGTAGTACCATTGATTTTATAATATATATTATAAAATCAATGGTAGTACCTATATATAGATCGATGCGAAGAAAATGTACCCGAAAAACGAGACACGTGTTGCGCGCATTGCTTATGGTATATTATTATTATCATAAGCGTGCGAACGGGATGGTAGGCACTTGACTACTCTGCGAACTCCCACCGGACACCCTCAATGTTCAATATTGTTATCATGATAATTGATAGCCAATCATGAAATACTTTTTAACTGTGGTAAATGTAGTTAAACGTAGTTAATTATTGAAATATGTTTTATTTACACTCACCGTGTATCGGTAAGCGTTTTTGCTCACTATGTCGAACAAATCGCTTATAGCTCGGACCATGATGCCCGTCTCGCCGCCGTGCCCAACCATCGTGTGCGTCTTGCCGCTGCCCGTCGCTCCGTACGCGAACACGGTGGCGTTAAAACCGACGAGTATGTCTTTCACCAAGCTCTTCGTCGTCTTTTCATACACTTCGTCCTGAACGAATTCAATAAAAAAAATCACTCGCCGTTATCACTGTCGTTTTTTAATATACATACAAGTCCCGGTAATGGCTGTATTTATTATACGAGTAAACCGCGGACTTATAGCTCTTTGGATGTATACGTACAATAGTATAAACGTACGCGTATCAAATTATAGGCGAAATTTCAACTTTTGACTTGGGGAGGGGGGGGGGGGCTGAATATATTAAAGGCAAGCAGACCATTGCAATATAGCATTTTAAAATATTGTATGTCCTAGGTTTTTGGGGGGCTACGGCTAAGTTGTGTGGGGGGTTATCCCCCTCCAAGCCCTCCAATTTGCAACTATGTGCACATAATATTATTATTAGATTATATTGGTAAAATTTAATTGTATTCGATCGTTTATAAGTTCAAACTCATTTAAAATCGTACATGAATATAATGAATCGAATTTCAATAGTCTTATACATAATGCATTTATTATAATACACATATATGTTGTACGTTTATACGTGTATGTAATAATTTTGTGCGGCGCAAAATCTAATAGAAGCTGAGCATTAAAGAATGGCAATGTGGTTATAATTGTTTTTAGTGGATTGTACCTAACTCCCTATGATTAACTATTAATTATTTATTATATCAGGAATAATTTTATTTTAGTGATACTTTAGGTGGAAATTTGATAACAATTTGATAGACTATGTATCAATGTGGTATTGTCATAATTCATAACTTTATAAAGATAACACGCTTATAAGATTTGCATTTTTTTTTCTATAAACCTGCAGTAATAATATTAAAATTAGTTTCAAAAAATACCTATAATTTTAATTTAATCTTTTATGCATCATACAATTTTTTTTTTTGCATGCATTGTCGCCATTTTACAAACGCATAATGCGCATTATATGATCGCATCAACTATCTGTACTGTGTGTCGATTTTTAAATGTAATGCACTAATATAGGTAATGTGTATATAACAAAATGGTATCTGGCATTGAAAATACATGTACAGGTGGTATAGTGGGTCATAAATGTTAAAGAGTATTAAATATTAATAATTATTGACGTTGTCGGCGGTATTATAATATATCATGCAGGGGGACGGTTTTAATAATCAATTCAACATCGTTAAATTATAGGTTTCATAGTTTTTTTTACCTGAGTGGAATCTTCATCGAAAACTACATCGAACGCATAACGCTTTTGTCCCGTCCTTTTTTGCCGAAGTACGTCATCTCTTTCTTTTTCGGTCTCCTCGACGACGATAGTCTGAAAAAACAATACAATCAACCGGATTAAACAAGGCAACGCGGTAAAACGGCAAATGATAAATATTGGTTTTACGTTTTGAATAATGTCTACCAGTTACTCATTTAGTTTAATATATAGAAATCGTATCGGTGTGGATATACCATATAGACGAGAGTCTCAATATAGGTGTGGGTATATCGTCGTTATTGACATCAAAGTGGCAAAGTTACCTTACTGTCACTATTAACAAATAGGTATAGGTACTTTAATATGAGTATCAGAGTATACGTTCATTGTACGAGTAGACCAAACATTTTTTAGACGAATTTAAAACAGTAAAAAGATAGAATCCATAAGTACCCGCAGTAACGTATTTAGGGAGGCAAGTTTGTTAATATATAATAGTTAATAGGTAATGTAGAAAAAATGTATTATACAATATATTTTGTTAATATAATATGACTTAACGGGATTTTCTGTAATGGAGACCATTTTTTCGTATAACCACTTTCAATTTATTATAGGTATAGTAATTTATGATTATTTACTCAATTAAAAAAAAAAACCAAAATTCCAGAGGAGCTAATACCCCTGCTTGTCCCCTTCGGACGTCTATGGTAGAATCATCCATCCAATACTGCGAAACCACGTATTGATCAAGACAAACACAAAAAGATTTTTTTTTTAAATTAATATTTTCATGTTACATAACAATTTTTCCGACGGTAGAGTTTTTATTATAAGTGTAAATATTTTACCAAAATTACAATTGTTCATATTTGTATTTTTTAAACATGGCCATTGCGAGTGGATTTTCGTAGTTAGGGATGCGGCATAATAAAATTATTTTTTTTCGACCGTTTTCGAACGCGTCATCGTCACAGACAACAATATATTTTCAATATTTAGAGTACTGTATATTATTAAATATAATTTATATAGGTATAATATGATACTAATGATGTAATAAATTAATAATAAGTAAACAATAGGTAGGTACAATATTAAAATCTTAAATAGGAAAATGTTGCTGCACAACAGCCATCGATTGGTAATTAGTAATTATTATTAATTATTATGCATGGCTATTTTGGATACCTATCTGAAATGTTTTATCATGATATCTTGTGAGTGTGCATTAAATTACAACGTTTGATGTTTAAGTTTACAATCAGCGTATGTAGCTCTAATCTCTATACAAAATTAATATTTTTTTGGATTATTTACTGAAATATTAGTGTGTACATGCAACGTATTGGATTAAGCGAACATTTTTTGTCGCAGGACTGACTTGTATCATGACTGTATCATTACGATCAGTCTATATTATATCTACTCTTATAAACTAAAAATTAAAATATCAATTAAGTACGAACACCACGTCTGAAGGATCGTATTTTCAGATCGTAAACAAAACATATTATAATAATATGACGTGGGTATAATTTTGTACTTTTTCCTAACGGATTAAGTAGGTAAGTATACCTATTTACCTAACTCTATATTATATACTATGTAGACAAGTATTTTTACGAAACTGTCAACTGGGGTAGTACAATCAGCCGAGTATGCGAGCAAAGGTCACACACACTGCAAACGACATAACAGCGATATAAAAAAATATAATATATCTTTCAATAACGCACCTCTGCAACTCCAAGTCTCTAACCCACAGTGTAAAGGTCACAACGACATCGGACTATACGTCATATATTTAACTTGTTCACATAATGTTGGCACCGGTGTCCGTTTTCTAATTGGACATGAATATTGTGCGCAGAATGGTAATTCATGGCCCATGGGCGTCACTGTCACCGAGCGCTGCGTAAACGCGGATGGTATAAAACGGATCATCCGACTAGTGGCAGGTATCAGTCATTCGTCTGTCTTCAGCCGCACTCATTCAACGCAGAAAATCAAGCCAACTCTCAAACAACATCACCATGCAATTCCAAGTAAGTCGAATCATAAGTTCTCCGTTCAATATTTCAAACGACACCGTTCAATCGTCAAACATTTCGCGATCATGATATACGTGCTACCTATATTGTTACGGCTTTTTTTTTTTATTTCTCGTGTGTCCGAATATTGTGGATACACAATAATACAATATTATACACATAATTATTATATAATACATTGTAGACGTATATATAAACAACATATTATATCTTATTTTACAATAGTATATAACTCTAATATATGTTTCGGAACTATTTGATAACGCTTACATAGGTACCATACATTCATGCGAAAATCCATTACGATCAGGCTGTTATAAATATTCTTTCTACCAAGTACTTAGCTTTAATACGGACACCTGACCTAACACCTAACCACCACTTACTATAACTAACTTCTAAATTACTAAAAAAAATTGCAAATTGTGCGTGTTTCAGGTGACTTTCGCAGTGCTCGCCGCGGTCATGTGCTTCGCCGCTGCCGCTCCCGCAACCGAAGAAGTCAAATCATCGGCCGCCTCGACGTCAGCCCAATCTTCCGTTTCGGGCACCGATCGTAGCAAACGGTTCGTGGCCATCGCCGCACCGTACGCCGCTGCACCTTACGTGGCCGCACCATACGCCGCCGCACCTTACGTGGCCGCTTCACCGTACGCCGCTGCACCTTACGTAGCCGCCGCCCCATACGTGGCCGCTCCATACGCCGCCGCCCCTTACGCACTTGCTTCCCCACACGCCGCCCCGTACGTCTCATCGTACACCACTTACCCGTACGTGGCCAAGACCCTGGCTTCCCCGTACACTTACTACCCATAAACGGCCGCTTTCACTCTTGACTACCCTCAGATATATTTGGAAAGAAGTACGACGACACATCACGTGATGGATTGTGCTGCCCCGTCGAGTTACTTTTAAACGAAATAACTTTATAAAAATAAAATATTGCTTAACCCTGATTGGAATGTATTAAAAAATATGAAAATATGTCTTGTTGAAATGTAAATAAAAATTTAATTTTTTCCAATGACTTATTGTACAATTTTGTTTCCTATAAAATCATCACATACATTGGATTGGCACGATAACAATATATACCTCGCTGTTACAAGAATACGCGAAGATTCAAACCAAATTAGAAGAAAGAAAATTATATGATTTAAAGAATTAATTTTATATAGGTATCAATATTTTTGTGTTTTTTGTAACAGTACTTACCTATATATTATTAATATATTCTACACTTATTATGGTAAAATAACTAGGTGTCTAGGAATCTAGGATGTGAATACAATGCGGTATAAAAGACTATTGCATATATGCAGTGCCGGATTTAGGGTTGTGGAGGCCCCACGGCCCATATGAGATTGAACAACTTACTGAAAAAGGTACTTATTTTGTGGGGTTCTCTTATTAATTGAATCATGTGGGGGCCCAGTGCCCCCTAAAACTGGCCCGTATACTTGTACTTATACTAGTTGCTTTTCTGCATTTATTATTTGAAATAATAAATTGTTTTTTAAAAAACTCAAAACTTCAAAATATTATAGAATAATAATTAAAAAGGTGGATAAGTTGGTACCGCTCTGCTGTACAGTAGTTGAAATGGATGTGTTATATTTAAATACAATGAAAAACCATCGAACCTATACGAAAAACTGTTCTGAGTGGTCAGCGTAGTCCTTATAATATTATTATTTTTTATTCGTTGCTATGGTGATAAACAAAGCGTTAGAAATTTATAATCCCATTTTTAGCGGTTTTTCGTAATTTGTCGGTAATTTTTCTCGACGCTTTCTAAAATTATTTGGAATTTTCAATTTAGACCACCCAAAAGTAGGTACCAACTAGGTTCACTTTTCTATCAGAAAAGATGCTTAATCTCAAAAATCGAAGCAAGCTTACTATCCAAAATGTTGTTTACAGACATATAAAAACACCCATCATTGTAAAACCAATACATTCTTTCGCTCCGCTCAGAATCAAAAATTTCTCAAGATTAAGTTTGTTGCATTCGTATTCTGCGGTGCAGCTACAAAGACTCTGATATTGACAATGCAATTACAAAAAAAAAAAAAAAATACAGTATAATAGTTTAATTATATATAGTTATGACATTAAGAAATATTGTGTATTCCAAAAATAAATACATAGTACCAAAAAATGCCAATACCTCTATACCTATACTCGTAACACATTATGAAATACTGCAGTATAACCAGTGCATTTGTGGATTTAAAAATTAAAAAACGGTTTTATACATACACTGTTATACACTATAAAATAATAAACTGACCAGGACACAGTTCAAAATTGATTTTGAACGATTTCAAGTATTTTACAATAATTATATAACATTCAGGTACACGAACACGTCACTACCCTACATGGAGTGCAAAAATGTAAAACACTCTAGTAACTACTTTATTCTGTTAGGATATTTCTTTTACGTAAACTGAGATAAATGATAAACAAAATAAAATCGAGAACATATTGTATTTTATAGTTTGGGTCAATGGCATTATCGAAGGCAGAAAGAACCTATTAAATTAACGACGCACAATGCGAGGGGCGTTATGCTAATATTTTAGCTATTCAATTTATCAGGCACATCATTATACATCATTATTATAGTGACATCATTACGTTTTATGAATTCTTTTTTCTCGACACATTTTGAAATATTATAGAAACATGCGCTGGTCGCTGACAAATTACGATTCGTATCATTTGTACTTAATTAATACACGCGATATACCTACTGTGCACAAGACCGTAATATTATGAGAGGTGTCCAGGGACTGGAGCATCAACAAAATATTTTTTAAGTAGAAACATTTTAGCAGTAAATATTGTTTATAAACTATTGTATTACGAATAGTTTTATGTTTTCGTTCAAGCAGAATATAACGAAAATTAAGTTTTTATATTTTGAACGTAAAAATTATCAGAGCCAAATATTTAGATTAGAAAAATGCTAGAAAGGTGAAAATGGATATTAAATCTTGACAGAAAATTAAAAAAAACACGAACATTTGATAAAATTAAAAACGGATTTTTTTTCCGGTTAATCGTTTTTGTTTATCAGTTTTAAATCTTTTAATATATGAGTTAAATATTTTAAAAATCATTTTAGCATTTTCATCGACCTGCATATAACTGCTGTATAGTCTGCGTTCTTTAAGACGTAATAAAATGAACAACGCAATATTTAATAAAACATACAATTGTGATTGCAGGAAATAAGTCTACCTCAATAACGCTTTTTTCCAAACCTGTGTTTGCATATAAAACAATAGAAAAAACAATAAATAACTTGTACTACAGGTGGTTGAAGCAACTTTATACGCTTGTATATATTATTTAAATTCATGTGAACTAATATTTTTTTCGTAATACAAATTAAAAAAAAATTGTGGAAAGATAATTTGATAAATTGAATATTTCATTGTTGATAACTTTTTGGTCTTTTATTGTAATTTTGGTGTGTATTGCTATCAGATCACGGATTTTACATTTTATAATAATAATAAACAGCAAGATAATATTATGTCAAAAAGACCAGATTTATTTAAAAAATAAATTAAAATACTTTATAATACACTGAGATTGTCAAGACAAACGAAAGTAAATAATGTCTGTTTTTCAATTTCCAATTCAAATGTTTTTTGAGACTTGCAAAATTGTCTGTTTTTCCTCCCTCTAATTTGGGCACTGGACTATATTTTTATTTTATATTTAGTTCAGTGGGTGTTGGAGTAATAATTGCACCACATCCATAAATTATGCCTCATTTCACGAATAATCATTTATCATTTAATGAATCGGTAGTAAGATAATGGTCCCTTAAACATGACGACCAACAATGACCATCATGAACCATTAAATTAATACATTTTTTTATTCAATCCGGGCAATAATATTACACATTTAATATATTTTAATGACGTTATAATGATAATAATAACTGTACTGCGGCTGAGGCTACCTGGCTACGTATTTCGAATAAAATATAAATAAATATACACATACAAAGGAATCTTATGCCTGCACTACTGCAGGAACCGAGGCAGTGTCTATACCGAATTATTTAAATGTTGAATGTATTATGCGAAACAAATCTGACATCTGTTTCTTTTATATATAAGCTCTACATAATTATCGTGGTGGCGAGAAGATTTTTGAAGGAATCCACGTAACCAGTATAATGTAAACGTTTCGCAAGCCCGGCCGGGAATTTTCGTACATTTTTATGGTTCAAACACAACAACACTTATTGGTTATTGTAGTTATCATACTTTATGAGCGCATTAGCAATATACTATATAGGTATCTATTGGCGCAGCTATTTCTTGCGATAAATACCTATAATAATAATAATAATTTAATATATTATACGTGTCGAACACATTGTTTTGCACGTGCCGAACGATGTTTGCTCTGCTCGGCGAAAACAAACGACCGGCTGCACACACTCGCGTGTGTCGTACCACCCACGTGTGGCGGGTATGTGGGTCGGTGGGTCCTGCTATGGTGGAAAATTCTCGGCAGCCGCACGCACTGCAGTTTCGAAACCACCGCCCGAGTCCACCCGTCGACGATGCGTTTTCTGTGCGTGTGCGTCGCGGTCCTGAGCGGCCTGGTGGCCGTCGTCCGGTGCTCCGTGTTTACGCCCGAACCGATGAAAGCGGCAGCCAACATACTCCGCGGGGTGTTGGCCTGTGACCGGGAATGGCAGACAATTCTCACCCAGAGACTTGACCCGGCAGAGGTGGACTTTGACGGGAAGCTAGCCGAGCTGGGACTGACCCCAGCACCGGGCACCGGGATCATGCCGATCACGATCATCCAGCAGTTGGTCGCCCGCAAGAGCACGACTGGTACGCAGTTAATGTACGGCATACGGGTACTGGGCATTGCGCTGGTCAATCAGTTCATGACCACGGTTATGGTGCACTCGTACTTGGCGTCCAAGTTCGCCGACCGTAAGGAGGCCAGCCCGGCGGCCGTGCGGGTCAGTATATCCAAGATCCAGGTGTCGCTGGTGAATTTCGCCAGCAAAGCGGCCTTCTTCGGTCATCCGATAGATTTGTTCAGGCAGTTAAACGATGACATCAATGTGTTTCTCGGTGACAATAAAGCCATGTTGGAAAACAAAAAAACAAACATAAAACAGCAGGATGCACGTACAACCATGACGACCTTCTTGTCGAAATTAGTCAACACCACCAAAGAAAAGGTAAAGAAAGTTTCACACGACTACAAGAACTTAGATGATGCAGAAATTCACAAAGTTATGAGATCCTTAAAATTAAGAACCGAACCTCCGGAAGTAATCGATAACACCATGGACGGCCATGATCTTTACGCTATGATTATTGACATCGATGATTATGAGCAGGTAAACGTCAAGAGTGTTGGATTAGATTTCGGCGAAAAAAGATTTAACATCAATAAGTACATACCCACGGATGACAATGAGTTACAATAATAATATCGAATAAAATTATAGTTCAACTCACTTCTCTATGCATCAGTAATATTATACAAACAATAAGTCATGACGTCATGTCTCATAATTTAAGTTTTCAACATTATCGTTATAATATTCAAACTGGACATTTTTGTTACACTTAGGTATTGTATTAATTATTTAAAATAGATATTCATGTGATTATAATTTATGTTTTATTATTTGATCGAGTGTTAAATACGTAGTATTTATTGATTTATTTATTTTTTATTTATTAACGGGCGGAGCCCCATACAACAGTTTCACAATATATATTTTACAATTTACAGTTTAAATAACTAATACAAATAACACACATAGGTATTGTAACTATAATTATAATTAATAACGTGTCGTACTTATCGTAAGTATGGAATCCGAAAAAACAAAATTTAATATGTCAACTATTTAATATTATCATTTTTATTGTTCAGTATTGAACCATGTTTAATCAATATTTTAATAAAAATTATTTATTATCGAGTTTCATACTTTATTAAACACTATACCTAATAATAATATAGAATATGAGTTATAAAACAATAAATACATCCTCATTTAAATTCTGAATTGAACGCATTTGTAACGTATTCATCATGGGAGGAGTTCAAGGGGTTATATGATGCTAAATATGATGTTACATTTTTTTTACGAGAACATAATGTAGCCCACGGTTTTGTGTCGGGAAAATTATGTGGACCCCCCCCCCCCACATGAATAATTCATAACACGCCACTGGGTAAGTAGTGAAAAAGTATTTATTATTTTTGTAAATTAAAACGAACGGATTGGACACTTATAATAAAATTTAACATGGAAAAAAATATTAAATTATCGAGTGTCAACATATTAGAATAATATGAATACGTAGCTCAGAATTATTAAATTTGACAAATTGATCAGATATCTGATCAAAACATACTGCAGACAGATGCATTCAAATACAGAATTTAAATTATTTATTATTTTACAAAAAAATATCTACAGATTGACAACAGCACTTGAAAAAGTTCACAACTTACAAAATAAAATTAACCTATCTACATTATAATATTATAATTGAGTAAAAACATAAAATGTTTGAATAATAAGTTTTATTCCGTTCATTTTCAGGGTTGCGTAACGTACATATTAAAGGTTTTAATAAAAAAAAACATTCAAAACCAACAAACACATAAAAAAGTGTATCCACTATCCACACACACACCAACCATAATACAAATATACCTACGTTTGAGGGCGTTGACCTATTTGATGGCTGTCCGATAAACAATCCATTCAATATAATATAATATTTTACTATAGTCAACGGACATTTTATTTTGTACAAACACCAATCATAATCATATAGCCCAGCAGTTTACAATATAAGGGGTATGCCCGGCCACTACCTTCAGCACCATAATGTTTGTCTCAGTCAAAAACATATTTATTTTAGATTTGTCTAAAGAGTCTGAACTGCCTACCTAGCAAATATAAAATGTGTAAAAAGTTTTTACTGAAGGAAATTATTATAAATATCGAAAAGTAAAAAAGAAATGACCAAAAAGACTGAAAAAGACAAAAAAAAAAACTAATAAAAACCTAAAAAAAATCAATTGTCAAAAAATGCAAAGTAAAATTTTTAAAATTGAATTCATATACTTAGTACCTACCTAATTCAAATGTTGTGTTAAAGAAGCTATGTTTTGCACCACTCTTAAACTAATGAAAATGGTTCTATCAAATAATAATTATAATATGATGATAGGTAATATGTGATTTACTGCGCATAATTTATTATCATATTACATATATTATTATTATTATTATAATCACGAGCATAATAATATTTTCGTTGACCTCGGTTAGTAAATTCGTCATCAGCTCATCGCCACGTCCTATATGAGAACAAAATCGTCCGCTACCGAAACATACGATTCGATCGATTAGAATATTAATATTGTAAATTTATAATAAGCACGCGAATGGGATCGCACGTAGGCTTTCCGAAGGGCGAGCGTACGTAGAAGGCGCTGGCAAGCCGTCGTGGCTGTTGCACGGTAGACAAATTGGTAATAATAAAAAACAATAATAATAAAAAGTAGCTATTACAATAATTACATTGTATTTTATACGTTTCCGTGCTATCTGAAATAGCTAATAAAAGTTGCACACAGTTTGGGTCATCGAGCTCGTCTAGTGGCAACGATATGTTTTTATAGAAATTTGTAATATTCCGTTGTTCGCTTTATGTGTTTCAACTTTCAAGTACCTATATATTCCATATCGCTCGTCATTGCAGTCTGCACGCGTTTCAAATTCACATAATAAATACGTGACATTGACATAACGCATATTATGCCATTTATATAATATATTTATACGTGAACCATATACATTATAATTACATATACCTAGTTATTCATAATATATATATTATATACCTATCAAGGCTGTTGCTGGGACAAATTTTCGGTTGTATGGCATAAGCGCCAAATGTACAAAAATGACATATCATTTGCGCCAAAATGAATATATTATTATGTAAGTAGTTATTTAAAAATCGCTACAATATACATATAAATATAATTGTATAAAAAAAATGTCAATAATAAATTATAATATGTATATCTATAGCATTAGCTCAACTATGGGAGGGGGCTATGGGGGCTTAGTCCCCCTGACTAAGATTTAGCCGCTCCACAAATATCCCTTATTGATTTAGATATAAGCCCTCTAGCTATAGGTTATTTTAAATAAATAGTTTTGTTAGCCCCTCAGAATTTTAACCCTAGTTGCGCCTATGTAAATACAAGTAATTAATATAAATTTAATAAATTTGTTGATTGCGATTTTATAAAAAAATTCAATTATAAATTATAATATGTATACAAATAAATATACATTTAATAAATCAGTTGATTGCGATTTTATAAAAAAATTACTAAAATATTACCATTACGTTATAATTTATAACACAAAACTACTCACACGCACCGTCATGTGACATATTGTCGTAATCAGATAATAAATTTGTCGATTAAGATTAAATGTTTGGATTTTTTAAACGATATAGTTTTAAATCTGTTATTTAATATCTATTAACTGTGGCACACAAGTAGGTACCTAGGATTTTGGTGCTTTCGTACGATACGATTTTGGCGCTTTATTTCGGTACGACTTTTTTTTTCTTATCTCATTTTGGCGCTTATGTCTTCTTTCGAAATTTTCGGGAGGCAGTTCAAATTGAATAATTTTGAATATCTAATAGTTAAAAAAAACCAACCTTCGTGGTCGCATATACCTTGATCATAGAAAACAGTATTTATATTAAATGAATACATATAGATTCTAGATAAGATTTTTTTATGTATTAGGTACCTAAATAAAATATTTTTTTAATACAAAGTCAAACAGTCTTTTTTTTCTTTTGGTGAAACGATAGTATAATAACTGTTCGTGCGTCTCAAATATAAGCTACTCCTTGAATATGTTATTATTATTAACCAGTAACCTGTAACAGATTGGCAGTACGATAAAAGAAAATATTATGTAAGTAAAAGTATTCATAATTCTTAATCTTAATGTACTCTTAATGTAAATATATTTTTGATGAAAATGTCAAAGCACTAGGGTTATTTGTTTTTTAATTACGACAAAAGTAAAATCGATTAATACTACATTGGTTTAGTTCATTAGTGTAAATACTATAAATATACAATCATATTATATACCTATCTACACATATTATACTGTATACTCTTTTTTTTAAAAATATGTGTAGGTATGAATTGTGTAACATAATATTTATGCATAGGTCGTGAAATACCTAGTTAATAATTGCTGTCATGTATAGTGTATACTTTACGTTCATTTCTATATTATACATTTATAATATATAGCTATAGAGCCTAAATACCTAATGCCATACTGCTTATTATATATTTATACCAACCGATTTTAACATAAATTAATATTTTATAACTTGTAAATTAAACTGTACATAATAAAATATTGAGACTTTATTTGAAAATACAACTAACATATTAAATATTTATTAAAATTTACATGACCACCGTTTAAAATATAATACCAATAAGCGGGTAACACTGACAATAATAAAACTATAATGTACATAGGTATAATATAGTATATAACTATCGCCATCGACATCTGATCGTCGTGTTTATCCAAAGTGAACTTTGCGGAAGGGGTCGGGTACGACAAATATAAGAAATATGTATAGCGATTTTATAAATATTACAAACATGGCCTTTTCGTATTATTTTGAGGTGCATTGAATAAGTGATTTCACTTATTATTGACAATAAAGATAATAGACAAATGGGTAATTGCAAATAAATATTTATTAATATTCAATGTTCAGCAGTATATGTTCCAATGTTTGTGTTAAGACCGTGACTAGTTTTTCACTATTCATAATTGTTAATAGTTGAAATAATTTTTGAAATGAGATACCCCTTTTTTACTGGAAACATTTAGCGTACAATGATGCGTAGTTTTTGAGTTATTGAACTTAGTGTTCTAATGATAATAATAGGTCCATGATAATGAGTTTGGAAGCCATATGGGGACTATGGTGATTTTGAAATTTTAATAATCGATATTAATCCATCAATATTTATAATTTGTAAATTTGGTCCAAGTTTGGACCAATAATATTCATAATATTATAGATATCTAATATTACATACTTAT
Source organism: Sitobion miscanthi (assembly GCA_008086715.1). Taxonomy (NCBI): domain Eukaryota; kingdom Metazoa; phylum Arthropoda; class Insecta; order Hemiptera; family Aphididae; genus Sitobion; species Sitobion miscanthi. The sequence goes on from CM017797.1 coordinate 40,742,675, forward strand.
TATATTTTATATTTTTGTAAAATTATTTTTAAAGTATGTTATCCTTAATATAAACTTTTTTGTAGATGAGAAACTACGAATTCGAATTTTGAATTAGGTACATTAACGTTTTCAAAAACATTATTCACTAAACAACTTATGGTAAAAAGGGAGGGGATTCTTATTTCAAAAACGGAAGTTTGTATCGCCACAGGACACTCCATAAGTAGTATTTAATTATATTTAAAAATTCCAAAAATCATAATTTGACATTATTAAAGGAAAACATAGAAGTGAGCATGCTTGGTGAACCATCCTGTTTACATCATATTATATCAGTGTATATATCTTTACGAATAGGTTTTTATCAGCGGAAAAAAGTGAAATTCCTCCTTGTTCTCGTAAGAGGGAAAGTTTTATTAAAACGATATGGACTATAACAATATTATATGTGCCATACGACGTTAATTTAAACATAATAATATATTACATTACAAATTGATTATCGATATGGTTTTCTGGCAAAGTTTCCATTTTTCTTTTTTAATACAATAAATTGTAGTTGGGCCAAACACCTCGTTGTTGTTCAACATTGATAATATTACGATTTACAATTATTCGAGTATTCCGTTCGAGTTTGATTCACCTTCCACACTCCGATGGTCACTTTCAAACGTATAGATAATAATAATATGGAACAGTTATTGTGTTTATCAGACGACCATCTTTGAATAATAAATAATACGCACACGGATTTGAATGACGTTCAAACGTTGACGTGTGGTGTTACACACTTATACGTATATGGCCGGGTGGTCTGCCTACTGCTTAGGTATTTGTAATAATTTAAAAGTGAACCAATCTTTTTATTGAAATATTTTGGCAGTTGGTTTTTATTTTGTATTCAATTATTATTCTATATTGACGTTGACACGATATTATATCTATATTATATTCCCTGGTTGTATACCGTTCTAAAAACTCAAAGCCTTGGAACAATATGCCTGATACGCAATTTTAATAAAATACTAAAACAGAATTCCTTCTTCGTAGGTAGTAATAGTATATACAGTCAAACAATAATGTAGATAGCTACACATACATAGCTAGACTTCATATAAATATATATAGTATTTTTTTTTATACTTATATAATGTCCAATTCAATATACAGTATGTCCCAAAAGTCCCGTATCACCATTAATATCTCCATGTAAAATCACTATATTTAAACGTGGTTTTTTTTACAGTACTAAGTATAAAAATTCTGATTGAATGGCATAAAATTCATTTTTTTTTAAATTCAAAAATTTTCAAAAATATTTTTTACGCATTTAAGAATTTAAAATTTTTAAGATAGCCATTTTGTTGAACATATTTTTTAAAACAGTTCAAAAAAAAAAAAAAAAAAATACTAAAATAAAATAAAAATTTACCAAGTTAGAGCAAGTTATGTTTTTGAATAATTGTAGTAAAAAAATCAATTATTGTTTCACATTTCAATAATGAAGTATCTAATTTCAGCACACGACAATACTTTTACATTCCTAATTAAAGTTTAGATTTGAATAGAAATAAAAATAGCCGTGTCATATCGTTTGCTGAACAGTGAAACTGGTTACCTATTTTTAAGTATTTTAATTATCATGAAGTGAACCTAAAGTTACGATATTGGACATAATCTTACAGTTATAATTAATGCGATTTATAATAATAATACCTACGCAAATCGCAATTTGGTAAATTATAATTAAAATTATTATCTTGTGTTCTTTCTTTATTTTTATGAAGTTTTGGATTTTTTTTTATGGCGTTATTTGAAAAATCTTGTGTATCCGTCTTGTTCATTGTCTGATCTTCGTCATAAAATTGAACAAAATATTCAAAATATCTTAAGGGAGACATTAGGAAATGTTAAGAACGCTTGGGTCGAAAAACTTCAACTCTGTGTTGCAATTAATGGAGGTCATTTCGAACATTTATAAAAATAAAAATGTAATGAATTATTTTCGTTTTTATGTAATAAAATCTTTTTTTCTATTAGCAATCAAGTTTAAAAATATTATCTGAATTTTAATTTTAATCTTTCCTAAAAGCTCAACTAATAGCTAGGTGTTTACAGATTACCATTAGAAACAGCATACCTACCTAACTAATATTACAATTATTTATAAACATACTCTATTCAACTAGCTCTATCTTTATTATAAATCGCTTTAATTATAACTGTAAGATTATGTCCAATATCGTAACTATAGGTTTAAACTAAGTTCAATTAAAGTTAAGTTCAATATGAGTTTTTTTTATTAAAGTTAAGTTCCATATAGGTTTCTCATTAAAGTTAAGTTCCACTCGAATTAAAGTTAAGTTCTAGACAAATTAAAGTTAAGTTCCACTCGAATTAAAGTTAAGTTCTAGACAAATTAAAGTTAAGTTCCAGTCAAGTAAAAGTTAAGTTCCACTCGAATTAAAGTTAAGTTCCATATAGATTTCATATTAAAGTTAAGTTCCACTCGAATTAAAGTTAAGTTCCATATAGATTTCTTATTAAAGTTAAGTTCCATATAGATTTCATATTAAAGTTAAGTTCCACTCGAATTAAAGTTAAGTTCCATATAGATTTCATATTAAAGTTAAGTTCCACTCGAATTAAAGTTAAGTTCCATATAGATTTCTTATTAAAGTTAAGTTCCACTCGAATTAAACTTAAGTTCCATATAGATTTCTTATTAAAGGTAAGTTCCACTCGAATTAAGAAGTCTATATGGAACTTAACTTTAATTCGAGTGGAACTTAACTTTTACTTGACTGGAACTTAACTTTAATAAAAAAAAACTCATCATGAACTTAACTTTAATTTGTCTAGAACCTAACTTTAATTCGAGTGGAACTTAACTTTTACTTGACTGGAACTTAACTTTAATAAATAACTTATCATGAACTTAACTTTAATTCGAGTGGAACTTAACTTTAATAAGAAATCTATATGGAACTTAACTTTTACTTGACTGGAACTTAACTTTAATAAATAACTTATCATGAACTTAACTTTAATTTGTCTAGAACTTAACTTTAATTCGAGTGGAACTTAACTTTAATGAGAAGCCTATATGGAACTTAACTTTTACTTGACTGGAACTTAACTTTAATAAAAAAAACTCATATTGAACTTAACTTTAATTTGTCTAGAACTTAACTTTAATTGAACTTAGTTTAAACCTAAAGTTACGATATTGGACATAATCTTACAGTTATAATTAAAGCGATTTATAATAAAGATAGAGCTAGTTGAATAGAGTATGTTTATAAATAATTGTAATATTAGTTAGGTAGGTATGCTGTTTCTAATGGTAATCTGTAAACACCTAGCTATTAGTTGAGCTTTTAGGAAAGATTAAATTAAAATTCAGATAATATTTTTAAACTTGATTGCTAATAGAAAAAAGATTTTATTACATAAAAACGAAAATAATTCATTACATTTTTATTTTTATAAATGTTCGAAATGACCTCCATTAATTGCAACACAGAGTTGAAGTTTTTCGACCCCAGCGTTCTTAACATTCCTAATGTCTCCTTAAGATATTTTGATATTTTGTTCAATTTTATGACGAAGATCAGACAATGAACAAGACGGATACACAAGATTTTTTCAAATAACGCCATAAAAAAAATCCAAAACTTCATAAAAATAAAGAAAGAACACAAGATAATAATTTTAATTATAATTTACCAAATTGCGATTTGCGTAGGTATTATTATTATAAATCGCATTAATTATAACTGTAAGATTATGTCCAATATCGTAACTTTAGGTCACTTCATGATAATTAAAATACTTAAAAATAGGTAACCAGTTTCACTGTTCAGCAAACGATATGACACGGCTATTTTTATTTCTATTCAAATCTAAACTTTAATTAGGAATGTAAAAGTATTGTCGTGTGCTGAATTAGATACTTCATTATTGAAATGTGAAACAATAATTGATTTTTTTACTACAATTATTCAAAAACATAACTTGCTCTAACTTGGTAATTTTTATTTTATTTTAGTATTTTTTTTTTTTTTTTTTGAACTGTTTTAAAAAATATGTTCAACAAAATGGCTATCTTAAAAATTTTAAATTCTTAAATGCGTAAAAAATATTTTTGAAAATTTTTGAATTTAAAAAAAAAATGAATTTTATGCCATTCAATCAGAATTTTTATACTTAGTACTGTAAAAAAAACCACGTTTAAATATAGTGATTTTACATGGAGATATTAATGGTGATACGGGACTTTTGGGACATACTGTATAGGTACTTTTAAATAAAAAAAAGTTACCACAGATGGGTAGTTTTAAAATGTAAAATTGTAAACCATAAAGAACATTAAGTCGTTTACCTATTGGCTATTACTTATTATCATTAGGATTGATAAATTATTCTGTACTTATAGCAGTTATAGACTTAAGCTTTAAGGTTTAAAGCTTAAAATCATCACCAATATCATAGGTAGGTAATATTTTATAAGTAATGTATAAAATAGAATAATATATTATAATAAATTAAAGCTATTTAATGCTTTAAAAAATCTAATCAAAACGGCCAAGTAGGTAAATACTAAATGCTCTGTAGTACAGTTGTCAGTTAGATGTGTAGAGTTTACCTCATAAGTCATAATTGATAAAGTCACTTGATTAACTGTAATAAATGTGTTAAATTTAAGTACAATAATTAATTATTAATATTTTATTAGTCTATATTAAAGTAATAGATATTATGTTGAACTAATTATTGCCAAAAATGTTTTCATTTATTATGTTATGAAAATTATTATAATATTACATAATATTAAATATGTTATTGTTATTAGCCTATAAATTATGATAATTAGTAATTACAGACTACAGTTATATAATACCTACTGACTATTATTATAGATAAATTATTGGTAAATAAAATTGTTTTTGATATCTTGTGGCAGTAAACAACATTAACACATTTTATTGACTCAGTATACCTATTATGTTTTTGAAAATTAATGTATAATATGAAACTTTTTTGTGTTATTTTTTTCTTTGTATCAACATATTACATGTTATTAATTATTAAAAGTTTTTTTAATACAATTAAGAATTTATTTATTAAGTATCATATGGATGATCAGAAGATATGTGATGCGTGTGTTAGTTAATTAAGGAGTGTAAGTGATGGGATGGGATTTTGTTTATTAGGAATATTAGAGCAGCTAAGAGGGGGTTTTTGCTTATAGGTTTTAGAGTTTATTTAATAACATAGTATCTACTAATATATTATTTTAGTTAATTTAATGTCCAATATATATTTTGAATATATAAAATTATGAAAATAAAAAATCCTTTTTTGGTGATTAAACATCGCCAGCTTTTCTCTGAAGATTAAAACAACCATGGACCACGCAAAAATTGCATAATAAATTATAATATTATAGTTATATTTTCAATTTTTAATAAGAAATTAAGACTAAAACACTAAACAATCGACTGTCAATTACAACGGTTCAACCTACTAGATTCCTGATTCAATTATTCAAAGAAGTTTTCGTCTTTATACATTTGCACGATCGTATAGTAATTTTAACATTGACGTTTAGAGAAATGGTTAAAACAACCTCAAAACATTGCATGGCTGTCGTAATGTTGTATAGAAGTCAACTATCTAGTTGTCTATCTATGTCTATGATTTTCGTATACAATGAATTATCACTAAATTAAAATCTAACACCACCATTACTATATAATATTTCACAATTATTGTATATTAGAGCGTTACCCACTTTTCCCCTTTTAGATTCTGAGCGAAGCAATGAATGTATTGATTTTACAATGATGTGTTTTTTTTTTTATTTTTTTTTTTTTGTCTGTCATCACCTTTTGGGACAGTTAAAGTGCTTGGATTTTCTTTAATAGTAACTTTTCTGATAGGAAAGTGAGTCTAGTTGGTACTTAGGGGGAGTCAAAAGTAAACATTTCTCAGTAGTTTTCAAAAGTGCCTGGAAAAACAAAAGAAAAATTAAGGAAATACGGGAATTTTTACGCAAAATCTGTTTTCGAGAAAATCGATTTTGGTTTTTAGTGCAACTCAAAAACAAATGACCGTAGATACTTAAAAATTTCACTAAATGTTTATATTAGCATTTTCTATACACGATAAAATTTTGAAAATAATTTGACTCTTTTTGAGCTGTTTACGGACATTGTCAGTTTTCAATTTTTTCAGTTTTTTTTTCTACACATATCAATAAAATGTTATTTGTTAGGTAAAAATGTGTGAAAATTTAATACAAGGCTCCTGATATATTGTTACAATAGCATAGCAGTTGAAAAATATTAAAAATACATAGGCACAATTTTTTTTTATAAGCATTTAAAGTTTAAATGTTGACAAAATGTATCAAATTTATAATTTAATAATTATTTTGTAGCTAAAAATTTATAAAATGTTCAACTTTTATAGCTAAGGATTGAAAATTGAAAACAAGGTTCCACATAAATAGGTTATATATAAATTACTTTATTCACAATAATATCATTAAATATATACTAAGTAACATCATAGTCTGACTGACCGTTTTCGCTAAGATATTGTTTATCTTATACAATGATATTATATCATTGAATTCAAATTTAATACCATTTATTACAGTGACCCACTTGTAACCTACTGTAAAGCAGAGCAACATTCACTTACCCATCTTTTTTTAATATTACTTTTACGAAAAATTTGATTAAATGTGTCATTAAAGATATACAAAGTTAGAGGTGATTACGTTTTAGTATTTGTGAGAATAGTGGATATACAATATGTTAGTAGAAATTATTTAGTTAGATAAACGAACTACAGGTTTTTAGAAAAATGTTATTGAATTTTATATATTGTACTTAATTTGAAATGAACTCGTCCCTGTGAATATTTCTTACATTTTTTAATTATAACTCTAATTTCGTTACAATAACACGTTCCTATGAAACTGACTTTTGCATGGCAGTTCATGGTGGATATATTAAACAATATTATAGAACAAATAAAAAGTATTACATACAATTTCAACAAGTAGTTTGTTCTTTATTATCTATTGGGTTAACATTAGCTATTAAAGTGTGAAAAACTGAAAACCATAATATAGCATGATATAAGTTTCTTTCATTCATTCAAAATTAAACTGATTTCAAAATTGTGCTCTTCTCCATATCATTCACTCTATAATATAACTATTTTTGAATTTTTAAAAACAAAAAAAAGATTTTGAGCTTTTTTAAATTTTTTTTTAGACCATGTTACTATTCATATATTAACATTTAAAAAAACTGCACTAGAATATCTGCATCATATTTTTAATTAGGTCTACTGATTTCCCAATTAATTATCATATACTGTATGAATAAGTCGTATGGGTATCATGAATAGATGGCACCTATATTTATTATTTAAATATATGAATGTTTAGAATTTAGAAATGAAACAGATAACAGTATAATCTTAATATATTATGTATATAATATATATCTTATAACAATCTTATGCATGTATTTTTGTTTTACGAGTTCACTTATTTGTGAAAGTACATACACAATATATTTAACAAATTAAAAAAAAAATATGTTCTTTATTCGATATTGATAGTTTAATAAATCAATAATAAATGAAATAGTAATCATACTTAGGTATAAAAGTACAATATTAAAAAATCTGAAATACTAAAATGTTTGCATAACACTATTGTAGATCATTAACTATCAATTATCGTGCACAGGTATCTGAAATATTTCATCGAACGAGTACATTCAATTACAGCGTATGATGTACAAATTGTATATTTTGTTGGTGTAGATACATAATTAATATTTTTTGGATTATTTACTGGAATATCAGTGATTACTTGCAACGTATTGGTCTGTTTCGCATAATATTGGCACTGGTGCCCGTTTTCTAATTGGATATGAATATTGTGCGCAGAATAGTAATTCATGGGCGTCAATGCCACTGAGTTAAACGCGGATGATATAAAACGGATCATTTGGCCAGTGGTAAGTATCAGTCTTTCGTCTGTGTCCAGTCGCAATCATTCAACGTTGAAAATCCAGTCAACTCACAAACAAAATCACCATGCAATTCCAAGTAAGTCGAATCACGGATTCTCTGCGTTCAAAAAGCACCGTTCAACCGTCGACAATCTCGCGATCATAGACGTATTATTGCTACGGTTTTTTTTTTCAATTTCTTGTATGTCTGAACAATAATTGTGAATATAGACAATATATACAAACACATACCATGACCACACTCTATACCTGTAATAAAGCTCTAGCTGATTTATATTATAATATATTGGTATTGAATACTCGAATGCATATTGCTACTGCTGCACATCGTGACGATCTATGAGTTCCAAAAATCATCACACCCCGTAATTTACGTCATATGTGTCGACATTCTATTTATTCTTAAAAGTTAGCCAAACACCTAACACTTAATAACTACCTAAAATATGTCCATATGTGTAATACACTTCTGAATAACTAAAAAAATTGCAAATTGTGCGTGTTTCAGGTGACTTTCGCAGTGCTCGCCGCGGTCATGTGCTTCGCCGCTGCCGCTCCCGCAACCGAAGAAGTCAAATCATCGGCCACCTCGACGTCAGCCCAATCTTCCGTTTCGGGCGCCGATCGTAGCAAACGGTTCGTGGCCATCGCCGCACCGTACGCCGCCGCACCTTACGTGACTGCCGCACCATACGCCGCCGCACCTTACGTGGCCGCTTCACCGTACGCCGCCGCACCTTACGTAGCCGCCGCCCCATACGTGGCCGCTCCATACGCCGCCGCCCCTTACGCACTTGCTTCCCCACACGCCGCCCCGTACGTCTCATCGTACACCACTTACCCGTACGTAGCCAAGACCCTGGCTTCCCCGTACACTTACTACCCATAAACGGCCGCTTTCACTACCCTCAGATATATTTGGAAAGAAGTACGACGACACATCACGTGATGGATTGTGCTGCCCCGTCGAGTTACTTTTAAACGAAATAACTTTATAAAAATAAAATATTGCTTAACCCTGATTGGAATGTATTAAAAATATGTCTTGTTGAAATGTAAATAAAAATCTAATTTTTTCCAATGACTTATTGTACAATTTTGTTTCCTATAAAATCATCACATACCTACATTTGATTGGCACGGTAAATGTTAATTTTCCTAATTGTATGGTACAAGAAAATATGAATAGTCAAAACAAAAAAATGTGTAAAGTTTCAAAAATTGATATTAGTGGCTTTGTAATTTTTGTAAGAATACCTACACACTACTATTATATATTATCTTAATATATAATATAATTTTTTCTGTGATATAACTATATAAGTATTCTAACCTCTAAATTCTTAAACGGATTCACTGATTTTGATGAAATTTTTTGTGTGTGCTTGAGTGGGCCCTTGAATGGTTTGGATTCATAATTGGACCCAGTTGGCTCAACCCGGGGAGGTACTCAAACGCCTCAAATAGGGATTTTGAGATTAACGGTGGAAATTTTTGTTTATATATGGTTACTATTTGTAGAAATAGAGAATTAATAGAAATAAGTATTTATTTATTATTGGTTACCATTGACTATTCGGGCAGATCAGGTACAAGCATGCATCAAATCGAATTTTCGCACATTGCCTAACAAGGTGGCTAAGTTGCACTTATAGGCTATAGCAGGTGGATTGTCTACTTGACATGCTGTCTACCAAGGTGGCTGAGTTGCATTTACTGCTGTAAGTTACACCCAAAATGAGTTGAACAATCACATATTTTTTAAGAGTTGTAATTTTTGACGGGCAACGAAGTATTATATCAGCTAGTATTAATATAATATTACAATTCTATTTATTTATTATTTAAGTGGATGTTGCTCCGCTGTACAGTAGGTTACAAAATACAAGTGGGTCACTGTAATGGATGCTGTTAAGTTTGAATTCAATGATATAATATCATTGATACGAAAAACAATTCTGAGCGAAGACGGTTAGTCAGCCTATGATATTATATAACTAAGTATATTTTATGATATTATTGTGTATAAAGTAATTTATTAACCTACTTACGTGGAACCTTGTTTTAAATTTTCAATCCTTACCTATAAAAGTTGAACATTTTATAAATTTATACTTAAAAAATAATTTTTAAATTTTGTCGAAATCCAAACTTAAAATGCTTATAAAAAAAAATTTGTGCGAGTATTGTATTTTTAATATTTTTGCCTAGTATTAAATTTTCACGCTTTTTGTCCAAACAAATACAATTTTATTGACATCTATAGAAAAAAACCATCCATTTACTTTCCTATCAGAAAAGATACTGTTGAAGAAAATCTAAGCATTTTACTGTCCTAAAAGGTGATGACAGATACAAACAAATAAAAAAACATACATCATTGTTAAATCAATACATTCATCGCTCCGCTCAGAATCTAAAATATAATATAAACCGTTAGAATATATTTTAATTATGAGTTATGACGTTTATAATAAATTGTGCACTTATTTCAAAAGTGAATAATTTCTAAATATGCCTATTACTCTATTAATAAATACTTTATATTGTTATATAATTTTCATAAGAGTATACGTTTATTGTACGCAGTGGCATGGTAAACTTCATTAACTTATGAGGCACAATAATTTATATCAGTAATTATAAATAATTACGTATTTACGTAATGGTAACTGAGAATTATTGGCTTAGTCTTAGTGTGTCCTTAATAAAATATTGTTTACTATACCTATGTGAAATTCCCCTAGTTTCCAGAATACCCACCACCCTTAAAGCTGAGGAACGTGCCTTAAATAAATTCCTTCGTCACGCCACTGATTGTATGAGTGGTCCGATAAAAATCAATTCTAATACGAGTTCATAACTTACAGTAGAACACTAGAGCCAGATAACTGATATCCGATAGGTACGAGGTAAGTATGGTCGAGCAAATTAAAAAATGTTTCACACAATAATAATAATATATTTTACAATATATTTAGGTTTCTTGAGGCCCGTCGAGGCCGCTACTTCATGGAAGTGTGGGTCACAGCTGAGTTTCTATATAAAATGACAATTTTAAATGATGCGTAGATGTTCCGTACAGTCATAGGCGCAAATAGCATTTGAGATTTGTTTGGGGGGTGGTGCTGATATTAAAACATTGAATTTAATAAAAATAAAAAATTGTAGGAACGGTTTGAGGGGGTTAATGAAATTGTTGACGGTGCTTATATCCACCAAATCCTTCCTATTTACGTCTATTCAAATAGTACTAAAGTGTATGTAGGCTATGCCTTAAATATAGTTGAATATAGTTCAATAAGGTAATATAGATGGGGCACCGTCGATAACGTGTTTTATAAATTGCAACATTACAATATTTCATACACAATATAAAATATTATATGGTATACTCGGGAACTCTAACACTGGTTTCCACGACACCATGTTATGTTCCGTATATTTATAATATGTAGGTATCGTGTCACCGAAATTTTGTTACCTACATAATATTTAATATACGGTCATACCGAACACGACACTACTGCGTGGTGCATTTTTTTTGTACTGAACAATTACTGAGCGTTTTGTTGTATTGAAAGGAATGCAACACACGTGTCGAGCAGTAAAACACGATATCTAAGTACATATTATTTAAATTATTAGGGACCACATGCATCTTGATAAAAAAAAACGTTATAAATACGCATCATGACCTTTATTTTTCGTAAATATTACTTAAAACTATTGAAATTCAGCTGTCTTGTATGTACCTTTATAGTCTATACCTATATTTTGTGTACTTGACGCGTCATCCATTTCCCGAGGATATACGAGCCGATATAATATATAACTATAAAATGTATTAGCTAAGAGTGTAGTAAGACACATAATATCATAATTTCAGTATGTCACAATTATTTTCTATATTATTCACAAGGTTCCTTTTAGTGATTGTTATTCATACTCAGCAGTTCACGATAGTCCATTGACCATTGTAATCGGTGTTATTTATCTCATTTCCATATTTTAATTTCCAAATATTATATGTATGATATGTGTAGACTAAGGCTGCAGTACATCTAACCTTTCCGGACAAGGTTACATACTTATAGATAAAAATCGACATCCCCATTGATAGGGCAGAAAACACTATGGATTTTTTTTTAAATGGTAGGTATTCTTTAAACCTATAAAAATACTGCCTCTGGGTAACCAAACTAGGCTAGCAGAATAAGCCTACTCCTAGTGAACATCACCATACAAAAATATAAGAAATACGAAGCCGAGTACTTACTGCAATAATTGTATACATATACATTTGTAATATCAAAGTTAAACCTCATTCAAAATATAGTATGGTTGAGTAACGCACAGTGTGACGATTTTCAGTGGATATAAAATATATCCCATAAAATAATATTTTATAAATTTATATAATTCAAGCATAAAAAATAGATTGAATATATTTAAAAAATCGCCCATGTAGGGTATATACAAATTGAGTTAAAAAGTGGAAAAACCTTGATTTTCTAACAGGTTAGGCCAGGTTATAATTATAATATGGATAAAATTATATTAAGTTGCTTATTCTATAGGGTTATTTCCGCAAAGCTTTGGAAAATTAACTCTTAGCAATTAAAAACTATCTTATTTTTATTTTTTTCCTTTTATTTGTTTTGCGTATTACAAATTAAAAGTACCTATTCAAATTTTAAGTAAGCTGTGATTTTTAAACGCAGCTACACGATTAAATGTAATATTGCATGAAACACGCACAGAAAAATTTGGCTGTCTGTCTGTTATGGTCTGTTTGTCTGGGAAAGGTTTGAAACGAATGAACCGATTTTGACGGGGTTTTAACAGGTATATTTTTTCATTTTATAACCTGCTAAATAAAATAGTTATTTTGATTGGATATAATTATATATAATAATATTTATCATATATCCATATTATTCATATAATTTCAATATAACATTGTCGTTTTTGTCCTTTTTAAATTGTTTATAAATTATAAATATTATAAAAATATATACATAAGGTGATTCACTAAGCACACTCACCCCCATTTTTTCTTTCATAATTAATTTATTCAAATTCTGATCTTTAACATTTTTAAATATATCTACTTCGAAGTCAATTTTTTCAAATTCTTGAATTTTTGTGTACTACTGAAGAAGTGTCCTGTGGTGATACAAACTTTTGTTTGTCAAATGAGAACCCTCATTTGTTACTGTAAATTATTTAGTGGTTAATTTTTTGGAAAATGTTGATGTACCTAATTCAAAATTCAAATGAATGGTTTTTTAGCTATAAAATGTTTGTATTAAGGATAATAGTCCTTAAAAATAGTTTTACAAAAACATAAAATAGACATAATATTGGAACTAGTATTTATTTGGTAATAATTTACACTTGAAAAGGGAGGGGGTTCATTTTAAAAACATAAGTTTTTAGTTTGTATCTGCACAGGGTAATCCTCACGTAGTACAAAAAAAACTTCGTTTCAATAAATCTCAAGAATTTGAATATAATATACTCTTTAAGTATATTATATAAAAATTTAAAAAATCAGATTTTCAAAAACTGCATTATTGAAGAAAAAAGGGGGATGAGTTTGGTAAATCACCCAGAATATATATTATATAAACTTTTCAAATAACATTCGCTCCGACATTTGCCAATCAATTAATTTCTTCTTTCCGATAACATTTAGTTTTCTTAGCATTTTTCCATTGATTTCTGCGTAGGTATAGATATAAAAAAAAATAATTTTACTTATACTGTCGTATCTTTAAATCAGTTGAGTCTAAGTTACTCTTAGCTAACAATCCAAAAACCTTATTCAATATCAGACTGTATAGTCATTTATTTCAAAAATCACAAAAAATAGAATATATATGTGAAGAATGTGGATAACAAATAATAATTGTACAAATGAACGTTACGTATTAGACGATAATTTCATAAGACGCGTAGATGTGGCAGTGTTTGGTTGTAGACAGGCAGAAAAATTATTAACGTTGCATTAGTTTGACAGCACTCGATCGGGTTCCAAACTTCTATCGGTATTTTATATTTGATCGAAACGATTCAAATAACTGTGTTAAAAATCTGTGTATTTTTATAATATTATATCATTGTCGTTAACTAATGAGCAAATACCAATTTAATATATAGGTTTACATCGTATAAACGGGCAGAAGCTTAAATATAATAATTTAAATATTTTGAAAATAATGACTCCTCATTGACTCCTTATGACTCCTTATGACTTCTTATATGTAAGATATAGGTAATGGGAGTTAAAACCCCTCTACCCCCATTAGGTACCTAAAATATTTCAAAGATTACCTTAATTTTCAGTTATAAATTGTATTACATTGCTTAATGACATTTAGGAGTGAATGATGATCGTACATTTTTTCATCTCCCCTCTTTTTAAATTTCTAAATCCACGCTCCTTGAGCTCCAAAAGTAAAGACAGGCACAAAAACAATAAAAAAAATATATCGTAAAATCAATATATTCATCACTTTGCTTAGAATTTATAATTTGGACCAGAGACGATAAACAATATTTGATTACCTAGGTAAGTAACCTATACTGAACGTAGATTTCTACCGATGCTGCGCCGTCGCCAAAAGTGGTGAAGAAAGAGTCGAAAGACGCTTGTTGATTGTTTCTTTGTGTATATACCTCACAGTTATAAATATTATTATAGTTTTTTTTTAGACATCAGTAAAATATGTAAAACGCTAAAACGTTCCAGTGCCTTAGGTCATATTAATAGTTAGAGTTTGTCCACTAGTAGAATTCTATAATAATGTAATGTGTTAGCAATACAAATAAATTATGTTGGGGGGTAATGAACAGTTAATATCTGTTAAGAGGATGTCAGCGCACTATTTGTTTTCTCTCTCTTAGTCTTAGAGTAAAATCACTCATTACAAAAAAGATAGAGAATAATATTTTTGAGGGAATGACATATCGATTTCTCTAAATATTGTTTCAAAACAATTTAAACATAATTTAAATTTACAACATTTTTTGTTTATTTCGAAAGTAGAATACAAAGTCAAATAACAATAAAATATAAAACCAATAAGTCATTATCTCTAAAATATTATTTTCTATCTTTTTTGTGATGGGTAATTTTACTCTTAAATTACTTAAAAACATAATAAAAACGATTCTGCACAAATGCGTTTTGTCTATGTTGCGCGTGGGTCAGAGAGAGAAAGCTAATAGTGCGCTGACATCCTCTCAAAATTTTACTCAAATTATTCAGTTTCAAAGTGGAACTAAAATAATTTGTTGTAAGTTTTATTATTGTGAGCGTTAGACGTTATAAAATTAAAACTAGCAAAAATATTAAGTCACCCGAACACTCGATATGACGACCAGAATCGTCTTGCCAATAAATTACATGCTTCTTAGTTCTTGTTTTTATCTTTAACTACCAACTAGAGATGAAGAGTCTACTGTCAAGTTTTGTAGACTCAAACTATATATTATTATTATACAGTCTGCAGTTCAACTTTTTCTACCGTATTTCTACCAACGTTTATTGTCAGGTACTGAAAAAATAAATGTCAATGAGCTTATTATTGCAGTTCATCGAAAAAAAGAAGATATTAATTCTATTTATCACGATGGTTATTAGGAATTCTTAGTGCATTTTTTAAGGATTACAACGCTACAGTTTATTATTTTTATTACGGTGATGACCTTGCGAGTGCGATGCAGCCTGCATGTTTCACGTCCTGTTTTCACTTAAACAATCGATATTTTTTTTACTTTCTGTGATGTAATAATCCATAGGAACTATGTTTTTTTTAACGAAAAATGTATTTATGTATCTCTAATACATTTTAGATGCATAATTTGCAATGGATATACTTATTTGATTAAACAGCACATAATTAATGAAATAATTATAATAAATAATAATTATTATAAGTCATGAATACATTAAGCGAATCTGAAGAGATAGACAATTAATTTGAAAACTTTCTGCAGTTGATAATAATATCTCGTTAAAATGAATAATTAATTCATTATTATTCTCATTCATGAATCATGATAGCTAATATTATTAATTATTATTGTACCTAACACTATAAAATATACTTATTATAATACACAAATAATATCAAACAATTTATTTATTTGAGTTTAAATCAGAGGTATTCAAACTGTTTCATCCCCCAGCACCTTTCGTTTCTTCACAACACATTTACTGCTCCAAAATCATTGATGGCAACAAAAGATAATGTTAATATGTGTTTAGTATGTAGATGTGTTTATAATGTATATTATTCATGAATTATCAGCACGTGTCACCGATAACATCATTTTTTCAATAATTCTTATTTTAAATATCGTAAAGCCAAAATTACCATCATCATCATTATTATTATTTTTCTTCTTTTGTGGCAGGGCTATCTTGACCAACACTCGCAATGCCCCATGAAGCCGTGACGCACAGTTTGAATACCCTGGTAAAATGAGTTATTATGGCATTTTACTATCCTTATTCGCTAATACTTATTATTTTTTTTTAAACATGTTTATGATAAAATTCTACACAGTTAATATTATAATTTATAAACTAAAATTATATTAATAGTATAATAGACACTTTATTCAAAAATCATAAATAAATCATGGTTTAAAATATATATTTATTGGTTAATAATAATAATAATAATAATAAATTAACAAATAATATTATACTATATTATAGTTAAACCTAATAAGTAATATATTAATATTATTATTTTTGTAAATGCCTATTAAATTTTCCAATTGAGTTATTTTATTTAGTAGGTGTGTTCAATTTTCAATGAATATAATAGTTTAAGTCGTCTAAGGAAGTAGGGTAACATTTTCGACACTTTTTCTATACAGAAAGAAAATAGTATTTTAAATAATCGAAGATCAAAAATGTACTGGTTTAAAGTATACCTACTTGTGTCTGACCGTCTATATGAACTTTTTTTCTTTATCTAAATTATCTATTTGAAATTGTTGAGTACTTTTGTCTGTTATTAATTATTGCAGTAATATACGTTTTGATATAATTAATAATTCAATATAAGTACTCTTCTGAAAACCATCACAGTTTTAAATCTTCGTATAGGAATTTCAGCAATGTACATTACCATACAATTATTATTATGAAATCAATGATCAATATCAACGTCACTGTTAATACTATAATGTTATAATGACGTGTGAAGTTATATTTATAACGAAATTATTATGCTCTGATGTCTTTCATTTTCGTATAGCTGCACAAATATATAATAACTAATAAGTAATAAGTTAATACTGTAATAACCTACCACAATAACGTGTGTATATGTTATTCAAAAAATGCTGCTGAAATATAACTTATGTATTAAATTATTGTTGTGTTATCAGACTGTCCATCGGTGATTACAATTTATTGTTTTGGCATCATCATTCGTCGGCGACGACGACGACGGTGTCGTAATTACAACTGTCGGTGGTGCGCAGAGAATAACAATCGGACGTAAAACGATCGAACTGACCGTATATAAGGGGCTGACAGACCAACAGTGGTCATCAGTCAATCTACGGTCGTACACATCGTTCGTTGAAAACCCTCAAGACAAACCCGTCAAAAACAAAATCACCATGCAATTCCAAGTACGTATTTTACATGTCTAATATTATATTAAAGACGTACATTCTATCGTTATACTTAAGACTTTCAACCTTTTATGATCATCGACAACACTGTCCATATTTTTATTTTTCACGTCAATACGTCATCATAATTTTATAAAACGTTATAATATATCGTCATTCGTCTTTCAATAGCCAAGTCATACAGCCGATTTATTTTTAATATTTAAAAGTATGATTTATATTTTTTAGTTTCCGTTAAGTAAATTATAACAAAATAGTTGGGTAAGTTTAGACGGCATAGGCCGGTAGAAGTGTGTACTTTAGTAATCGAGCCGATATGTACCTAAGTATACAATGTGCGAGTGGATAGCGTGGATCACTCCATTTGAAACTACATATTCCAATAATGATACCTTCTCGTTTATTAGTTTATTAAAAATGTGTAATACTTATATAAGTCACACAAATAATAACATTACTCACAATATTTTATATTTTATAGGTGTACACTTCTTTTCAAAACTACTAGCATTTAAAAATAAAATCATATCATTATAATGGTAGCATATTTTGTGTCTAATCCCCATGGTTTAGATTTTTTCATTCCTAGATCCTTCTCTGGACTAAGACACTCTGCTGTATAGGTATAGTGTGCTTAAGTTATTCCACTAAAAATTCGCGATACGATTAATGACGTTATTCTTTGTTGATAGTTTTAAGATTTTATTCGTCCGTTGAAACACCACTATATTATAATGTTGTATTGTTCCAGGTGTCTTTCGCCCTCATCGCTATGATCGTGTGCTTCGCCGCCGCCGCCGAAGAAGCCAAAACCGCATCCGACAAGTCCGCAGCCACCAAGTCTGCCACCGACAGAAGCAAACGTGGCCTGTACGCTCCACTCATCACCTCCCCGTATGCTCCAGCGTACGCAGCACCATACGCAGCTCCATACACCGCCCCTTACGCTGCCCCGTACGCCGCCCCTTACGCCGCCTCTTATGTTGCCCCTTACGCAGCACCGTACGCCGCCCCATACGTAGCATCCCCTTACGCAGTCGCCGCCCCATACACTTCTTCATACGTATCTTCTTACGGAGCTTACCCATACGGTTACGCAGCTTCACCATACGGTTTCTACTAATCGACGACAACTTCTTCAGGATCGACATATTATTATTGTTATACACCTTTATTATGTCAATTATATTATATACCGTAATACGAAAACAAATAAATTAAATTAAATATAATTTTGTATTTGAAAAAAAAATTATACACAGCAGTGCACTGTACCTAACTAATATAGGTACGTATTTTCTTGTAGTTTTGTTATTTTGTAAATAAATATATCTTAAAATCATATATTTCGTGTTTTGTCTTTTCAATCTCACACACTTTTAATATATTATTATAGTCGATCAATGATTATTGATTAGGCACCAATTACAACATTACGTTTAGGTACTCGTACCTGGGTAGCGTCGACATTGTTTACGAAAAACTCGAAAATGTTGAACCGCTATTCAAATTATTTTTAATGTTTAATTATTAAAACTATAGTGATTCGTATATGTCTTGAAAATTACATAAAGAATTATATGTTTACAATAATTTTGTCATCATGCATATTATTTACATTGTATACAACTATAGATTTACGACGTAGGTAGGTACACCAAGAGAAACGTGAATTCAGCTACTGTACTTTTCATCACCCGAAGGTTCACTGTTTTAATATAAGTACAGTATATACACCTGTCACCTATATGGCTATATTGTACAGTTACAATGAAATATATTATCATTACTGTCAATGTAAAACCGATGAATCATTATATAATATTTGACAAATTAATATGTGAAAAATATAGGTTGATGAATCAATAATAGAAACAGGTAACAAATTACATTAAATAATTTATATTCAGCGCGTAGATAAACATAATATATACATACATTATACACACAATAGTACAATATTATAGTGTTATGAATTTTGTTATTCGTATGAGAATGAAATCAGAAATTATAGTTAATATAAGTCTACAGAAATTAAGATTCTTTTTAGAAAAAAGATTTTTCAGAACTATATATATTGAACTCATCACTATTATAATCTATATTAATAATTCGGGTAGATTTATTCACAGAAAGATTTTGGTACTTGTACAATTTTACAGTATGTTTTCGATCAAAAGGTATAAAGAAAAGATTAATTAATTATTAATTATAAGGAAAGTATAAATTGTAAAAAATAACGCGTAAATATAATTCATTCTTTACTGTACTTTTACGAAAATATATGTTTATATATAGGTAGAACTGTATACGTGTATAACACTATGATGTTTAATTTAATTGTTTGATTAAGTATTTAGTTACATGAAAGTATAGTTGATAAAAAATTAATTTTGAATTGCACAAACATTTGTATTTATATTTATAACTAATAGCAAATAGCTGCTCATTTCAATTTAACTATACGATTCCACTGGTCACTATTTTATTTTAAATCCTCTAACCGAATGCATACTGATCTAGTAATATAATATCATACTTCCACAACAAATTTGATTTTACTAGAAAACCGTGAATTTATAATCAATAATCAAATATTAGTCAACTGTTTAGCAGTTATAGGTATAGGATAATTTTTAACTATAAATCAGATTTGTTTAAATGGTATTTGTACATACCATTTGAACTAATGAAAATAATATTTATCATAATATAATTATAATTTGATACATTTTTATTTTGTTGGTGACTATAGTGGGAAAATGGAAAGTGAGACATAGAAAAATATTATGTAGGTAGTATAATATATACTTTAGTCACCCAGCTTATATGATTAAGTCACACAATTGATTCGAGTTTTCGCCCCTTGTACGTTTTTATTACCATATTTTTATTACAATCGTAACATATTATTTTTCTGGCTATTTTATTCATATTATTTTTAAATTTTGGTTTTTGCTACAGTTAAATTAAATTAAAATATTATAGCATCATAAAAAAAATATGTAGCTATCATTTGAACAGTCTTTTAAAATTTATTTTTAATATTATGACCCACCACAAATCTATTAAAAAATCAATTTGTGGAAAATGTAATGAAATTAATACTATAATGTAATAATTATTATGAATGAAATTCATAGATTAAATATTTATACAAACCACGGACTAAGATATATCTTGGTCCGTGATACAAACTATTATATTATATAAGCAGATAACAATTTATTCTAAATATTACTATGCCTACAATAAACATTGATAAATATTTATAAACCACTAAATCCCACCATATATTATTATTTTAATGAAAAACAGCAAAAGACTAGGTATCCTAATTTTAAATGTTTGAATATTTGTTTGTAATTTTTAAATATTAAATAATTGCATAATAAACATGAAGCATATTTTTTTTTTCAATTAAATCTATCACGCAAAAGTGTTAAATGCACCTATTGATTATATTTTATTATATTTTACTTATTGATTAAATTATACATTCATAGTATTATGCACTCCCAAAACCTGTCCCATTATAGTTGAAATAATTGTTCATACAAATTTGTTTTGATATTTTGGAGCTCTGTGAAATTTTTAAAGCATATTCAAAAGTAATTCATCTTCTAATATTTCTGGTGTATCAGTATTTTTGGAATATACATAATATTACTGTTAAGTTTTGGTACAAAATAATATTTATTTTTACTTGACACCATTTTTGTAAATATACTATAATAGTAATAAGTATATTTTCTTATATCATCAAAATAAATCAATATTTGATGTGTCGTGTATAACGTCGACCGCTGGTGGGTTGATCCTAGAATGACTACCTAATGGCATAACTCATAATAATAATGATAACCTTTGACATGTTTTGATAATTTTTACCCTCAATCAGTACAACTTTATTTTTTCATTAAACGATTGTTACCCCGCAGTCGGGAAATAAAGTAAATACTTGTAAACACAAGTTTAATATTTTATACATTTGGTATAAAAGTCTAAATGATCTTAAATGATCATTAAACTAATCTAGTTTAAAAATATACAAATAAAAAAAAATTAAATAAATAAAAGGTATAGTGTCACTAATGGGTGGCTTATCTTCTCTCAAAAGCTTCACATGAGGAGCTTTCTCACATTTGCTTATTATTTTAAATAAGAATAGATTGTAAATACCTAAAAAAAAATTAAAAATTAAAAATAAAAATAAAACATTTGGTAAAATAAAAATAATAATTAATTGAATTAATTATTGTTATTAACTGTAATTTAAATTTAAGTCATACCTAAGTAAAATTAATTATTTAAAAAAAGATCTACCCTACTACTGTTGTACCAGTTAAGAGTTAACTGGTGAATGGACATATCAATAGAAACATTAGAATCAATTTTGTTTTTAGACACTTTGGTTTGTAATTATTTGTTATTTAAAATTAAAGAAATTATGATGAAAACACTTGTTTAAAATTTAAATCTTATGACTTGTTACTTTACAAACATAAAATATGTATTAACTATGCTTTAAAATTAGGTGTTTTATACATTTCACAAAAAATTACGTAAACTAATGAACGTACACGTAACAAGACTTCAAAAACCATATAACCCCCAAAAAAGTAGGTCACCATGAATATTTTCAATTGAGGTAATACAATTAACACTACCCTAAATAGGGTAAGAATGGTTGAAAATCTAATCAAAATGGATTCAGGTCAGTTCTTGATTACTATGGTTCAATAGTTGCATGACTAGTAGAATTTAAACACCATGCAGCAGGTACTTCAAAAAGTCCTGCGGTAGGTACATTATTCACCAACTCACTGACCTGTGTCCTCACGAAAAAAAATATTTTATTATTACGAATAGGTTTTAATTTCTAATAATATGTCTAACATATATAAATATATACATATTATATATTTTGTGTGATTGTATAAAATCCAGCAGTGATAAACTTTTTGGAATTTGAACTTAACTATCATTATAAAAGTTGTAACTTATGCCTAATTTTTTACGATTTAAATACTATCACTGAATTTTTAAAAGATTATAGAGATGAAATAGTAAAATTTTTAACTAAATCACCATGATCTAAAATAAATTAATACACTTTTGGATTTACCGACACTTTTGAATATTCTCCGAGAGTGGCGCTAAAACTTAAATAATTATATTATCATATTTCCCGTTAGATTATCCTTATATTAAATCAAATGTAATTCCTTCAATTAATATAATATACCTTAGTGCTTATAGTGCTAAGACCGTTATTATTTTAATGAATACCTATACTTAAAATTTAAAATGTCCTAGTTTTATTCTATGTACGAGTACTTACTCAAATAAATGAAAAATAAGAATTTTGTTAAAATTAATAATTAAGACGTGTTGGTGCCTACTACTAATATTATGTTGTGTTTTATATTTCCTATATTGTACAAAACACTCAAAAGATTTGTTTTGTACTTTCATTTTTATTGGTTTGTAGAAGTTATTATACTGGAATATTGCTATAAAGTTAAGTATAGGTACTTACCTATATGATGAGAAAATACTTATATGAATAATGGTTGATAAAAATATGTACAAGCAAATAATTTTAAATGTCTATAATATTATAGTATTTTGATATTTATTTCTAGCTAATAAGTGATATATATATAATACCTAATAATCATTACAGTTGTTGTCGTTCACAAATTATAGGTGAGTGGTACCTACCACCAGTGGGCGTGGCGAACTTCATTAACTTACGAGGCACAATAATTTATATTGGTAATTTTAAATACTTATAATAATAACTGAGAATGATTGGCTTAGTCTTAGTTTGTACTCAATAAAATATTATTTACTATACCTATGTGAAATGCTCCTAGTCTCCAGGACACCCACCACCCTTTAAGCTGAGGCACGTGCCTCAAATAAAGTTCTTCGTCACGCCACTGCCTACCACTCCAATAATTGTACATGTTAAAGGTTTCCGTGGCGCATACCATGGGCCACGGTTGTAGCTAGGATGTAGCTGTTTATATTGTTACAGGAGTTCTATGTCATTCTAAATAAATTTTTTAGAGTCAGACATTTGTACAAACTCGAAAAGGTATAGGTTACCTCTTATAATATTTTTCATATTTACTTGTAGTTATTACTTATCTGTATTTTGTATCTTACATTTAATTTAAAAATAAATATTGAAAATATTATATATTTTTAACTGTATGATAACATAAGAAGTTTATTTATAATAATATAATAATCATTTTTATAATAATTGGTTTTGCAATATTAATTATACAATTAAGTGCGATCGATATTGAAAAATGAAATCCTAAACAAATATTGAACCAATATTATGTATATATATTATAAAAGTATCCTAATTATGATTTATCGATAAGTAACAACGAACCCCTTAATTATAGGATTATAATGGCATTTGACGCGGTAAAAATACTGTATGTTTTACAATATATATATATCACACATATATATATATCAATATGTCACTATGCCAAACGCAAATTATAACTATTTTCGAAATATATGAATAACACGTATAGAAAATTTTACTATAGTAAAAATCATTTCATCGTTAATATTTAATGGTCGAGTTGAATTGTTATTTATTTATTTTTTGTTAGACACGAATATTGATTATATATATTGATAATTGAAAATATCATATTATCCAATATCCATAGTACCTACTTACATAGTAATAATACAAAAATGAAATAATAAAATATATTTACTATTATATAATAATATAGTTGTCAAATTATTGAATTATCGTGAATTAAATAATAGGTAACCTATTCAAATTGAAAGAAAAAATAATTTAATTTGAATTTAGTAAATGTCTTTTTCTTTATTGAGTTTGGTAATATTTATTTTAATAAATTAGATTTTAACACTGAATGGTTTAATTGCTATTAACATATACGGATACAGCATAGGTACGAGTACGACATATACTGCCTACTGGGCACTGGCTACTAGCTACTTTCATTTGAAGTTAATTTAATTTAATTTATGATTTTTAATTTTTCTATTAATTCATAATATATAACTATTACTTATTAGTTGGAGTTTAAAGAAATCATTTCACATAATATGCTGTTATCTAGTTTATGTGTAGTATCTATAGATTTTATCATAATTTCATCGATTTTAATTTATTTATATTTTCATTACATATTTAATTTAAATTAAAAGATTTAGGACTGTTATTTAACATGATGCATATTTTTTAATAAAGGTATAACCTCTATATTTTTTTTTGAAATAACAATAAACCAATAAACGATATCAACTCAGTATGTAATAGGTACCTATATAAAAAGTATGTATGCCCTCCGGGTAATTATTCTTTATGGGATCTCCAAATAAAATGATTGATACCCGAGCCCAATAAAGCTATTATTCACCAATTCTAAAGCTTACAATAAAAGATTATATACCTGCAAGCCATTAATAAGTAATAACGGTAAAACTGCTTACATTACCTACAATCTTTGTTCAACTTCACTTCTATCTAAAATTGTGTTTCCAAATTATACTATCGTCCTATTATATACGAAAATTGCACCTATATATTGGTATCTGGTTTTATTATAAAATATTTTATACACATAGTGAAATAAGTAAAATAATTAAGTATATTATAGAAACAACTACAGTAAATTACACATTAATAGGTTAAAAATGTGTTATTTTCAATCTTTCACATTTCATTAAATAACATTTAATTTATAATCAAGTTTATATATTGATATTTATTTTTTGGAAGTATTCTAAATTCTAAAAGAAGAAAACTCATTCATCACGTTTGCGTTTCTTAGGAATAATTAATAATATTATATAAATATTGTTTCTTTATTTTTGCAATACGTTTATTCTCAACTTAAAGAAACAAGTGTAAATAGAATAATGCAATAAAAATCATTTTTAAATGTATTAATATTTAGGTTTACCTATCTAAGTAAAATGTAAATACTAATTAGTGTCTAATCACATGTCGCCTCGTAAAGTCGTAAAAATTACGCCTAGAGTCAAACATTAATATTTTTATACCAATTAATTACGCGATTAAACAGTTTACCTTGGAATCGACCACGTACAAGCTTCTATCCGTCTCGTTTGTTGATAATGGTCTTATTCTCACAGCCACCTGAAACAGCATATTAACTTTAAATTTATAAATTATATAGATATGTTTTTTTTTCTAATCATCATATTACATTAGTTAGTACGTGATAAAAAGTTATAGTCTGTTAAAATTGAATTTTGGCAGTTCGAGACTCGAGTAAAGGAGTGGAACATTTTCGCTCATGAGATGATTTCAGTGAACGAACGAATGAGGGCTAGAATTATGAAAATATATCAAGTAATTGGTTTCATTGAATATAACAAGTACGCAAAAGAAACCGGTCCTAAAACGTAATTTATTCATATCATTTAATTTATTTGTCACTAAAACGTAGGTAGATATGTATATCATAATATCATAATATATATAATATATAATAACATGTCTAAATAGTACATTGTGTACAGTGTACAGGTATTGTATACATATGTATAAGTACAATTTTTAATATCATATCATACAATATACCTATATGTACTGGTTTATATAATAGTTAATACATTTTATGACATTTCGTATATTCAGTGATCAACCATTTACACAATTTTTGGGGGACGGAGTGGCCGAGCGTACTAAGGCGTCGGTTGTGACGCACACCAGCGCTGGATCAAACCTTGGTTCACGGGCGGCATTTTTCTTCGGGCAAGTCACGGTGTCCGGAGAGAAGTGCCGCCATCCCCTACCCGGTCATGGTAGATACCCGCGGGTGCCGACTAAAAATTCTACCAAAACTACCACACACGTGTTTACAAACCAACAGTATACCCCCCCCCCCCTACAAACAAACATTTAAATAATTTATTTTTTAATGAAAAATATAATCATCATTGTTTTTTAAATTAAATTATTTAGATTACTTATATAATCTTCTATATTATATAATTCAGTTTATTTATTAAACAGTAATTTAAAACGTATCAAGTTGATTATATATTTAAATCTAGAGTTATACCTTATATATAACGACCTAAATAAATATACCTATAATTTAAGTGTGATGAAAAGTTTGAAATGTTATATATTTACTATTTTTCAAGTTGATATTGTTAGTAGTTGCCAGTTTGAACCTCCTATAGGTACCTACTGGAAAAGTGGCAACTATAACAGGTAGGTTAGTATTATTTCTTTTTAATAAATTATCTAACTATTAACACAACATTTACCTAATCTATAGCATCTTTCTGTTATCAAGAAACCTTTTTTTATGAATGGGTATCAAATTTATAGTTGGAATTTAAGTCTTTGATCCTATTTAGATTATACATTGAAATAATTTTCTAATAATTACCTCATATACATAATAACACATTAATTTTATTTATTATTTATTATGTTTATTCGTGTTGAACCACGCAATTTAAAACCATGTGGTTGAAATAAAAAAAAATGTTATAGCTTATTATAACTTAAGTGGGCGTTACATTTTTAAATAAAATATAAGTACTCGTAATAATGGGATTTTTTGAAAAAAACTTGTTGTAACTATCATCAATTTTTTTAAATTAAAAATACTTCGTTCGAAAATTTAAATGTAGACAGACTGTATTTGAAACGTTTAGTAATTCAGTAAATGTACATTTTATAAACAACAGATAAAAATTGTGTCGTCGCCCCGCTCGGAATTATTAGTACTAAGAGTACATGGTTTTGCTCATATTTCGATTGCAAAAGGATAAAATAAATCTTTAATAAACATACGACATATTACAGTGTATACGCCACTCCTTTTATCTTCTTATCTCAATATTATAGATACTAATGATACTATATTCAATATTCATATGCAATTTAATACGAAGATGCATACTAATTATTAATTATTAAGTATTTAGTTCACACGCCGAAAACCATTCATAGTTATAGATACATATTAGGTATTCCCATGGCATTTCGAGACATTGATCAAAATTTTGTTCGAGTATTATCTTCTCGACGAGTTGAATACCTATAGTAAATATACAGGTACTTTGATGGATTTACCATATATACATTTAAAAGAAAAAAATTATCCATTAATCTTCAAATCAAGCAACGACAAAAACCACGATATATACCTACTAGGTATAGTGTTGCGTATTCAATATTTATAGTTTAAATTATACTGATTGAAACAACACGTTCGTGAGACGATGTCGGGAAGTTTAAAGAATTTAAACGAATACGGCGTTTGGTGATTTTAAATTTGATCGGGGGGGTTATTATATTCTTATAAATAATGAAGAAGCAAATATAATATACTACTCCTTGCTGTGACCACACCTGATTCCACCCAATTTCATCTCCACACCCATTCACCAAACAAAATATATATTTAATATATTATATCAGCGAGTTCCGTTACACGTCTTCTAACGCTAATCTATAATATAAATATAATAATTAATAATATATTACGATACTACAGTTAAAGTGAAAAAATGGTCAGTGTAAGTGGGTCAGTGGTAGGCATATTATAAGTGTACAATGTCCGAGTCGTTAAACACATGTGGATACACATAAAGACCAATCATAGGCGCCGAGTGTATGGAATATGCTACAGCCCCGCCAAAAAAGAGTGATCCACGGCTCAGCCCCCAAACGGGCTACTATTGCAAAATATCTTTTTTCCTTCTACATGCTGGTTTAAAACTACCCGGATATGCAGTAATATCTAAGCCCCTACAGGTGCCTATAATACACTTTGAATAGTGGTGGCTATCTCGTTCTATTATTTATCATTTAAATATTATTATAAAGGTACAGCCGCAACCGACCAACATACGCGATGAATTCTATCAGCTATAATAGGAATTACCATGAGTTTTTCTTCGACGGCCGTCGACTCCTCCTGCCGGAATTCCGGCGCGGAAGACACGTTGTACGGCGATCCGTCGGGGTTCTGCATCTGCACCGTGGACGGCGACATGACTATTACTGTTATAGGTGCGCACCTAAATTGACGCAATCGAGTGTATATTGTTATTATTCGTTGTGTCCAATGGTAGTTTGTTTGATAAAAAAAAAAGAAATTTTATTTTTAAAATTATTATCAAAACACGAAGAAGACCGATGTAAATGTCGCATAATAATATTTACCTATAATATTATAATATTATTATAATACGACAGCGAGGCGTGTATCGAGTGCCACCGGCTGCAGGACGTGCAGGCGACGGTTCGCGGGAAAACCGACGGAGATCGGCCTTTCATGACGGTGTCATGGATGCTCATATTATTGTAATTAATGATATAATAATAATAATATACTGCGATAACTGCGACGTCGTCAGAACGATATTTTAATATTATTATTATGATAATTTATATAACGGTTGCGCTCGTAAAGTCCGCGATTTTGTAACGTGTGCCGCGGCGGCGTCGTCGGCGTCCAAACTGCAGGCGTATTATAATAGACGCGAAAAGTCGCGACGGTTTTTCGCCTCGCGCCGTATGGTAGCCACTGGCAACTGCGCGATACATACAAATCGCGTTCACCTATATATATATAATATGCATTATTATTTTCATTATTATGAGGCATATTATATGCGTCTTGCGATATTGCGACGTACGTTATTGTTGCGATCCGGACGTGTAAAAACGGACACCGCAAACGTATCATGCACGACCGTTGAGTTACCCTGCATCCCCCCGTAATAGTTTTTTAGCTCATCATATTTTAATAACTATTATTAGCAAAATCTAAACGTCAATTTACAATTATTTGCAATTATTTTGCAAATTATTGGCACATTTCTTTAAACAATCAGTCAAAGTTGGAGGGCCAACTTCGTCGACATATTTTGTCGCATACAGAACAGGCTCCACCCCCTCCCCCCCCCACGCACACATTCCTTAAATATTTTCATATTATTAAATCATTTTAAGCTATATTGTCATCGTCTAGAAAAGAAAAATAATTACGTAAAGCATGTTATGTTGGAACTTAAAAGACGCACGCGTATCAAAGATTTGGGGTTTTCGATGAATTTAAGTTGAATTTTTTTTTGTGTATGAAAATTAACCATATAATATTATGTCCATTGTGCACAGGTATGAGTGTGTATACAACACTTGTTTATCTTCATAACTAATAAATAATTCGTTAATTCAACATTAAGCAAGTTTTTTTAACCATTTATCATTAAAACTCCAAATATTAATTTTTTTTTAAGAGTTGTTAGTTATAAACCACACAATACTTACATTATACGATAAAATACTAAAATATACGGTTTGCTGCGTCGCAGTTCCTTTGAAATTATGACCACGAATGATTACCACCGAAATTGATACTATATGTACCTATACATAAAAACATATTTTTGCCAGTCTGTAAAGTATGGTTATAGGTAGGTATAGGTATTACAACTGTTGCATAGTGCATATCTAATACGATATTATAGTATAGGTATATTATTCATACGTGACATGATAAAATAATAAATAAATAATATTATCATTATTAATGTACAGCTGAGCAAAGTGATAGAAAATGCGCTTAACCAGATATTTGGAATTGAACTAGGTGATTTTAAGAAAAATGTTAAATATATATGTACCTATGTTTTATGTAAAAATAACTAAAAGGTTACGATACCTACTACGTTATTAAAATATCAATACCTATGTATTACATGCAATTTATATAAACGTCATTAAATAACTAATAAGTAAAATGAGGCCGACATATCTTAAAGACATCCTTTTGTTTTTAAAGTGTTACATTGTCTAATAGTCATAGACTATAGTATAGTTTTATTTTTATTTACAACAACAATAATATTATTACTTTTATTACTAGCTATTCAAACGGGTCCGTTCAACTCTGTTCGTATTTTCTATCACATTTTGATCATATTATTATTTATTTTTCATTATAATATTATTATAATACGACGGCGAAGCGTGTATCGAATTCCACCGGCTGCAGGACGTGCAGGCGACGGTTATTTATGTATCAGTACATCACTCCTTTTAAACAATAATGTTATAGGTATATTCAGTAATAATACATTAATACTCATTACAAATTACTATGAGTATTCTGCTGTTCTCTGAAGTGTTTAAGTATGAATACGCACTACGCAGGTCAAAAGTTATATTTACTTTATAATAGAATAAAATATTTTGCGAAAAATACAATATAGTTGATGGTAATATTTTCATATTTGTAAATGTTAACCTACTTACGATAAGGTGTACTTGTCAAAAGAACCCTACTCAAAAGTTTGTGGTTTTAGCCTGTATAATGTATCGATATGTTCGCAACAAACAACGCGGTTAATCTATCTATTTTAAGACATTAGTTAGGTACCTACCTATTATACTAAATCAATATTTGAATAATTATCATACAATTTTAAGAGTAGAAGTCATATTTTTAAAAAGGTGTTTGTATTTTTAACCGTTTGGGTTCAGTTTTAAAATTATGTTTGTGTTATTTACTTGCATTTTTATAATAAATATTAAAATTTTTACAATAAATTTAAATTATATGTATACGCAAAACATTTTTATAATTTGTTTAATTTGACATTAAGTTATTTTCATGTTGTTTTCAGGTAGTTGTTTAGATTCTTGCGACTTGTTTTAAATACATAATGGTTATTTATGAAACTGTAGATGTTATAATTATTAATACTTAGCCACCTAGGTATTAAAAAAAATTGTAACGACTTGCGTGATGTTATATATTATATTCGTTCGCATTGATTATTATAATTAGCATGACATGTTATTCCGGTTTCAACGGTAAATGTCTGTTATTCCGATCAAAAATGTATAATAACAATCTAAATTTTCAAATAAAATTAGTAGTTATTGTCCATAATATGTTATAAATGTTATATACATAATGTAAAAATATTCTTAATATTGTTTATAATATTCGTAAAAATAATTACAAAATCCGATATAACTACATGTAAGCACATTTATTATAAATAATAAAACAAAATATTATATAGTTCAAAATACCAAAATTTGATACTATTTACTATCATATCTGTTGTTTTCCAATTAACGAGAGTGTAATATATTGTTATTTTTGACTGCATTAGTGCAGTGGATGCTATTATGATGACTATTTTAATTTTTAACAATAAAATACGTCACATCGGCCACCCTCCCCTTTTTAAAAATATTGAAATTTCAGTTTTCTATCCTTATCAGAACAGTGGTTCTTAACATCTGGTGCGAGCCTCCCCCCTACAGGGGTCCGTGACACTCGACTCAGGGGTCTGCGACGCTATCGTCTTTCTAGTCGTAGACACACACAAAAAGCGCAAATACGTGTTTATATAATCGTATATTCGTGTATAAATACTATAGTTGATATAATATGTACTATGTAACATACATATAATCAATTAAGGTTCTGCAAGATTTAATACCATTTCCAAAAGCTTTTTCTGCTATATAGTGTACATTAAGAATAAGTATAGAAACCGATGGCAAAATATAGATTCCGATCTCCGATGGTTAAAACTATCGAGCCTGGAATATCGAAACTTGTAGTAGAAATACAACATCAGCCCTCGCGCAAATAAATGTTTTATTGTTTTATTAAAGATGGGTATTTTTGTATAGTTTATAATGAAAAAAGAAACTTTTGTGTAATAAACGTGCACATTGTGTGAAAAAAATTGGTTACTAAAATAATAATCTTTTGCTCATAAGCACGGGGTCAGCGCCTTCAATGATTATTTTTACATGGATTCTCGTGCATATAAAGGTTATAAGACCCGCTACAGTTTAGTCCATCATTCGTACGAATTTGTACGCAATGTTTCAAAATGTGTATGACTGAAGCGGCTCAGATCTATTAAAAACCCTCCGGGGAGAGGCTGGCGTGATGACATACTAGGCTGATCTGAATAGGAGATCTGAAAATGTTTCAGTATTTTTAAAATGGGGTTGCTGGTGTGACGCGTCTAGGTAAGTCGATAACACACTTAGGACCGTTCTTACCGGTTAAAGTTAACCGATACTTAACCGGCTGAATTCTGCCGGTAATAAAATCTGTTATTAGTCGGTTAGCGTTAACCAACATTTTACCGGACATTGTAAGAACGGCCCTTATTCTGTTCAACCAGCGCGGCGCGTCGTTAGGATAACCGCGAAACGTCCAAAAAGCATTTCGAGTACCTACCTAAACATAAAAATATATAAATACCTACAATGCGACCAGAACTTAAAATATATTTTTCCACGTATAATAAACATAAAAATATATACAACGAACAATAACAGTCACAAATACCGGCGCAGCAAGGGAAAAATTCTACTTGGGCGTTGACGCGTTGTCGTGTGCAGAGTAGTGGACAAAATACGGCGTGTCTGCGGATAGATAGAGAAAAAAAATTGAAAAATACGCGTAGTCCACAACCTTCCACGGGCTCAAGGTTAATGTCTCGAAGTCTCCACCCAAAAACCGGTTTCGCCGGCAACGCACGAGCATTGTCCGCCCGCAGAGCTTTTATATACGCATACACACAATATAATAATAATAATAATATGTGAAAAAGAGTCAAATGAAAAAAAATAAAATAAGAAAATAAGAATGAGATGGAAAAAAATTGATCACAGTACACGCGGATGCCTCCATACGATATAATATAATATTCAGCTCGATGTATACAGCTTATATACATTATACGCGATGTGTTGGATATACATATACGAGATTTTCGCAGAAGATCTATATAATGTTAATCACACATATATATATATATGTATAGGTACTATTATATTAAACATTGGCACCCGGTCGTTCAACCGATACCCGCCGCGGTGAAGTCTGCTGCAGGTGTTCATATCAAATTAGGTTCCTTAACTTAATTAAGTACTATACAATGCCGCTGCGTAAAGCCTGTCCCGTCTCCACGGGAAATCTTGCTCCGGAGGTGCACGCAAGCGCGGGATTTCTTCGATCCCGCCAGATCTTACTTATAATTTAGTGTAAAATGTATTGGTACGTGGATTGCGCCAGTAGGTAGTTGGTTTTAATACAACCGATATTGACGCCACCAATTTTAAATCGTAAGTTTGAGGGGGCCGGAAAATATAAACTTTACGACTAAAAATTTAAAAATCGTAATATTTCTTAAATCGTTTTTGATTGACATAGATGTTAGACACTATATTGGTTCAGAGTATACCACTTAAAAGTTAAAACTGTTATTTTTTTTTTATTTTTTTTAAATGTACATATCATATATATCCATTATTATTTATGTATTTTTATAGTATTATAATATTATGTTTATTATTATTTATTACTTTTTGATTATAATTTTAGATGAGCGGTACCTGATCTATTATTTTGTAGATTATTGTTATATCATTTTTATACTATAATGCATGTAAGTTTTGGTTATACCGTGTCTAATATTTATGTACCTAAACGTGAGAAATTAGTTAAAAACGTTAATGAATCCGCTTGATATTCTATAATGTCATCATTTTATAGTTTCCTATATATATTGTAGGTACCTATATAGAAATTAACAATTATATTAATGTATTACAGCATATCACAAAAATAATATTGTATCTAATAAAATTTAAATATATTTTTAATTAGTTAATTAAATTTAGCGGTAACCTGAATGGCCACAAGTAAAAATTGGTAAACGTCAAAATCGATGGAAACGGTTTTAAAACTATACCCGTACTGGCGGAATCGATACTACAGTCGGAATCGATGCCAAATTGGTAATTGGTGGAATCGATGAATCGCGTACGAAATGTCTGCCAAAGCGGCAAACAAAATCTTCAAAGGCTAACCCAAAATATATATTTAATTATGTGATAAGACATTGCGCGACGCAATTTGTTTTTCGGCGATCTATTCCGCCCTCGCAAATCGCAATACAATATTGGAGTCTAGCCAAACTCGTGTTGTACATAATATTATGTTATTATAATTTATAATATACATAATAAGATAGGTGGTACATGTTTAGCATTATAGGTGTATTCGCGGGTTATTATATGACAGTATAGGTTGACATTATATACTTGTTCTAATCTGTAATTCTATATACTCACTGTACCACAGCACCTAATAAATTAAGTAGTAGATAAACCATTGTCTGCTGGTACATAATAATATGAGCTCGTTAAAATCCTATAAGTTACCTAATAGGTACCTATATAGTATATAATATTTTTTGTATTCGTTCAATTCGCTGTAAATATGATTGCAGAATCTTTATTTTTGAAGCGTGGTTCCAACCAATGCAGTGCCTGGATTTTAAAATAAATAATCTAATTGGAATATACAAGAATACAAAATTTGGCTATTTGTGGATAGTCGAAGTTATCGAACTTTTTTTTTCAAATACGTTAAATGTTGGTGTTACATTTAAAATAATTATACAACAATAATATATCCTCTGACGTCTCAAATATGATTTTTTATGGTTTTATAGTTTATTCTCTTGAAGGGTACTTGAGTCCTTTAATATTATAAGATGTTCAATGGTTTAACAGGAGTTTGAGTTCGAAAATAGCTGGTAATCTATTTCTTCTATGAACTAACTTAAATAATAGCTATAGTACCTCTAGCAAATCCAATCAATCCATTAAACGATTCGTTAAAAATTAAATGTACCAATTTTCATATTATAATTATTTGTTTTTTGTGGCGCGGTCCATACACTCACCTGCGTAAATGCTCTGAGTGTATGTATCGGCCGGTGTTGCTAGCTCCCAGATGGGTGACCACCCGGGATTTTCAGCTACAAATCCTTGCTACACATACCTCCAAATGTGTTTCGACCAACCGTTCCTCCCCGCACTACAAACAAACAAACAAACAGCTAATGGTCATAGTTGCCGGGCTTAAGTTCAACAAAAAAAATTATTTGTTTGGATGAACGATTTCTTCAACAACTAAAACGCATTTTCTGGAATGTATATGCTGTATACATTATATACAAATACAATTAGATGCGTAATCCAGTTATTGTAAATACGTAGATACATATACAGACTACAACAATGAAATTGTATTGTAGCATATCGATGCACATTGTCAGACTAGGCTATGTGAAAAATGTAATAAAACTCGTTATTTCTAATAATAAATAAGTAATAACTATACGACGGATGTTTAAAAAAAATATATACCTAACCAAGTAGGTACAGGTGGTCTTTTGACTTTTCTTGAGAAATATATCTCTCTCGTAGTCTCGTAGGCCATCGTACTGCTCTAGTAATTAATTCAATATTATATATATATTGATTAACAATTTATTTTATACCATATAAGCTGTAATGTAATAACAACTTAATTTTTGAAAAAAACATAAATTTTTGTTTACATATAATTTTTAATAGTTATCAAGGTTTTTGAATTTTTTTGGTATATCTAAGGTGACCCGGGCAAAGTGAATATGCTTAGTTTAGAAGCACAAAATAACATTAAAAAGTGTGTTTAAACTTAATTCATTAATAAAAAATGTTTAGTACCTTAATTAATCTAATTTATGAACCTTCAACTTGGAACCCATAATAATATAAATCTTAATTAGCAAAAAAAAATTTAATTATTCACCTTGTTGAGTTGAATTCACCGTTAAGTAAAAAATTAAACATTTCATTTAAAAATAATAATTATAATATTTGAGCTATTTAAACTTACAACTTAGTTATGTTAAGTGTAAACAAAGTTAAAAATAAAATAATATGTATAACATGATTTTCAATAAAATAAAAAATGTTACCCTTTATAAACAATATGTATAATATAATACTTTTTATGGCTTTTAAACAAATTAAAAATAACTTTGTATAGTTATGAACAATTTTAATATAAATCGATCAGAACTCGTATTCATCTACTCTGTTCGTATTGCCCGGTTAAGTTTTTTTCTTAACTAAATTTGATAATTAGAACGACAGGTGATTAAAGACAAAAATATATGCACAGGAATAAAGATATAGGTATACTCTCCTTATGAGTATTTTGATATATTATAAGCATTACAATTAACATGAATAAAAATTAATTTTCAACTTGATTTTTTTTTTCAAAATCATCAACAAATTAGAAAATTAGATTTTCCCAGATCTCCCCCATAGGATGTTCTTCCAAATTGAAAATTAAGATTGTAAAAAAACGTTATATATTGAAATATATAATCGAGTGTGATTAGTAATTTATATAATAGATAGTTAGATATATTTAGGTACATACTTGATATAGGTACAACAGTTTTACCTATTACTTTGTATAAGAACCTGAACAATTCATATAAAATAAAATAAACTTAAATAGGTATAGTTAAACTTAAACTGATATCATTAATAACGAAGAATCGTAGTTAACAGCTATCCCAAATACGAACGTGTTTGACATAAAAATGTTTGAAAATTAATTAATGATGTAAAAATAAAATGACGATAATAATTGTGTTATGCCAGTCAGTCTAGTCCTGTACTCCTGTAATACGTATATTAATACGAATTTTTCACAAATAAAACATTAAATGCAATCCAATACGTTTGCCTCAAAATATAATAATACAATTATAAGTTAAACTTTTATCGTTTTCCGACCACTTAATAATTAGAACAAAAACAAAAACACCCACAGGCGCGTATTCGCTTCAATAGCGAATTCCAATCAGATGTGTTCCGGGGTTACGTTGCGGTGGCGTATAGTAGTTTAAACTGTATCAACATAATGTGTAATAATAAGGTTTGAAATATATAATGGCCAATGGGTGTATTATTTACTCTGTCGCAATATATATAGATATATTTATATTATATTATATATCTCGTTTCAATGTTAATGTCGTAACGATTGGTTCAAGGTTACGAACTGGCATGTCCGTAGCTGGGTGGAGTACCGCGAGAGCAACCACCTCCCCAGCACTCGATACCCAAAGACGCTTTAGTATAAAAGACTCTGCGTCGTCTGGCAACAGCATCAAATCATCTGCAGCAGACGGTCCAGGCTAACTGTGCGATATCAAATAATTTTTTACGTTTTTGCTCGAGCAATCTCACCACACACCAGAAACATGAAGGTAAGCGTTTTCTGACATTGTTATAATAATTTTCAGTAGGTAGAATTAAGTATTAGGTCCGGTTAGTTGTATGTAAAACGTGACGACTTGTATGCAAATGTGTGTAAGTAGGTACAACTTTGGAACTTATATTATTACATGACTATATTTATTTAATACCGCAGTTTGCTTTCTTCCGTCTTCGTGTAACTTATCGTTGACTTTCAACTGGCTGTTGTATAGACTTCTGAATTGTAATGGATGAAATTCGAACGTAGTTACTTTAATAGTTAAATCTATATACATTATACGCGCACATTATTAAAACTTACAGCCACAGTATAATAGATACCAAAGCTTGTTAAATATATTCATCCGATTATCCGAATCACTATATTACGTATAGACTCTAGACATACCACTTACCTAGAGAAGACTCGTATGTAAAGGAGAGTCTTATCAGGTCCTACACCGCAAAACCATTTCAAGTCCTATTAAATAAATAATAACAATCTGTACAATACGGTTAATAATAATATGCCATCCGGTCTACAGGTTATTATGGTAACGCTGTTGTTGGCCGTTGTCGCCCTGTCCGCCGCCGAAGCCGGAGCAATCAACTACTACCACCCTGCTCCGGCAATAGTACCAGCACCTGCAGCATACTACGCCGCACCGGCACCAGCTTTGGTCAGGACCCCGAGCCTGGACAGCGCCGTGGTGCACTCTGAACGTGTCGGAGGCAACTTCGCGTACAGCTCCGTCGAGGGACACGCGTACACCGCCCTCTCACCGGTCGTACACCCTGCCCCAGTGGCCATCGCCTACAAGGCCCAGCCACTCGTCGCCCCGTTACCCGTCGTCCACGCCGCCGCCTACCCAGCCGTCTACGCTCCGGCCAAGTCCTTCTTCTACGCTCACTAACCTGCACCACCGACAATGACAACGACGATAAGGCCCACGCTCAGTGTTTGATCTAGTTTCCGTTTTTCTCCCCATAAAAACACCGGCGCAGTGTACTGTGCATTACCGCGAAACTATATAATAATAATAATTATTATTTCGTGTTTATAATGTCGGTACGCGGTAATAATAATCAATAATATTCCGTTTTATTATTATCAGAATGCGTCGGTACATCCATCTCGCCTACATAAAAATATTATGTACGCGTGACTTAAAATTTACTTCCCCCCCCCCCCCCAACTACCAAACAAACGTACACGGATGCGTTTAATATTTTTGTACTTTTTTTTTCAATATTGCCGAATAAAAAATATTTCTGATTTGGAAAAATGCTGTTGTTTTATATTTTTTATTGACGTCGTGATAGAATTGTGTACGATGACAAAAAATAGGTATCCTATTATCAATATTTGTAAAAGGTACCATATAATAAAGTAAAAGGACTAGTAAGTGGAAGTGGATTCATGAACAATTTAACGTATATTACATTGTTTTAGTCCTAAAGTTCTAATATTATAGTTTATTAATAATTTATATATATAACTTAAATTTAAATATGAAAATAATGAATTCGCTTAAACTTTATGATTTTTGTTTTCAATTCGACAATCATATTATGATATAAATATAGATTAGGATCTAATCATTAGATGACATTATAGTATTACTGGATTAGTACCTATACGTCTTATATAGCTGTAATCATTAAACCGTATTAACATCTTAATATGATTGTCGAATTAGTATATTGCAATTTGCAATACGCCAAGACATATTATCAATATTATCATTATTTAAATTTATTACGATTATGACAATCGAAGATTTAATCGTTATTGGAAAATCATCTGTACCCGAGTAGAAAATTTGTAATGCAGAGTCAATGTCTGAGAACTTTGCGTTAAGCATCGTTCAGACACTGTGCAAAAGGACAAAAATAATTTGTATCTTTTCAAAACATACGTAACTCTGTAATATACTAATATGTTATATGTTACAGTGGAAACTGGGTTCTACCTACTTATATTTAGCATGTAACTACAATTATATTATTTAATGTATAAATAAAAATAGTGAATAATACGAAGTTTTATCAAATCCAGAATATATTACATATGAGATTTCGCTTTTATAGGCATCGGAACCGGTGCGTTTTAGTACAAAAACATTTAAAGGGCTCCAGCGTGTCATATTTTAAGGAGTTATATTTAGGCAATTTACATGACGTAAACATTTAGGCTATGTCTATGTATGAGTAGTAAATTAACATTAGTGTGAGTTTCCGAGAATCACTGTAATGCTGCAGGGGTAGCCGCTGCCGGAAGTAATTCTCACACTTGTCGATAATTCGCGAAAAATAAAAATATTCTTGTTTGCATAACTTTAAAAACAACTTTAAGCGGTAGTAAACTTAACATACTTCCTGAAGTTTGATTATAATATCGAAAAAACAGTTGAATTTTGAAGCTTCTAGGCTAAGCTCTTTAGGAATCTTTTTTTTTTTTATTTAAAATCAGATGTGCCCAAATTGAAAAACAAAATATGTAAATCAAATTATTTCATAGGATTTTTGAAAAAAATCTTAATTTAAGTTCTTTTAAAATAGAAAACTGAAAACCGATTTCCTAAAAAACCTAGATATTTTGTCAAAGAGTTCATACATGTGTAAAAGATTTAAATCGGACATTCCGAAGTATATGTAATTTACCATCGCTTCTTGGGGTAAAACGCATGAATATTACATGTGCTACGATTAACTTAATATAATTTTTAGAGTTTTTGGTAACAATATTAATTACTTATGAAATACGCTGTTTTCAATTTTCAACCATAAGTTCAAAAAATTGAGCATTATAAAAATGTTTAACTACAAAATAATTTGAAAATATTTGTGATTTTGATGAATTTTTGTCAAAATTATACTTTTTTAAATACACTAATTCATGCTTGCAGATTGCGTACGTACTTAATACGTCAAAACCTCTATTAAAATAAATTATCTTAACATAGTGAAACATTTCTATTGATATTCATAGAAAAAAACTAAAAAATGTCAATAAATAGTTCAATTAAAATAAAAATATTTTTTAAATCATACAATTTACTGGCTTATTATTTAGAAAAAACTAATTTACATTTTGGTGAAAATTTCAAGTACCTACAGTTGCTATTCGTTTTTGAATTACAACAAAATAATAAAATTGTTCCATGATAAATCATATTAAATTACGGATCAATATTTATAATTTTGAACAAATATAATTTCCAACACTCAAAAAAAGATATATTGGCTTTTCGGTAGATATACTTTTTTTGTTAAAGGAAAAAGGTATAACGTAAAACGTAAAATATTGGATATAAAAATAATAATTTTTATGAGTTTTAACAATAATTGAAACAAGCAATTTTAATTTTAGCTTTTGGTTTTTGCATTTTTGGAGACCCCTTAAGGCTGGAGGCCACTGTTTGTGTTCATGCACATCTTGCACACAATGTTACGATTTTGATTGCCTATACTAAACTCCTGGATGAGTATCCAAACTGCAATTATATAATAATTTTTTATGAAAATTTCAGAATTTGGATATGTGATATGTCCAACTCTAATACATAATATTCACATTTCATACTTGTATCCCACCATCTATATAGGTACCTATTTTTTGTCATCGTACACAGTTCTATCACGACGTCAATAAAAAATATAAAACAACAGCATTTTTTCAAATCAGAAATATTTTTTATTCGGCAATATTGAAAAAAAAAAGTACAAAAATATTAAACGCATCCGTGTACGTTTGTTTGGTAGTTGGGGGGGGGGGGAAGTAAATTTTAAGTCACGCGTACATAATATTTTTATGTAGGCGAGATGGATGTACCGACGCATTGTGATAATAATAAAACGGAATATTATTGATTATTATACCGCGTACCGACATTATAAACACGAAATAATAATTATTATTATTATATAGTTTCGCGATAATGCACAGTACGCTGCGTCGGTGTTTTTATGGGGAGAAAAACGGAAACTAGATCAAACACTGAGCGTGGGCCTTGTCGTCGTTGTCGTTGTCGGTGGTGCAGGTTAGTGAGCGTAGAAGAAGGACTTGGCCGGAGCGTAGACGGCTGGGTAGGCGGCGGCGTGGACGACGGGTAACGGGGCGACGAGTGGCTGGGCCTTGTAGGCGATGGCCACTGGGGCAGGGTGTACGACCGGTGAGAGGGCGGTGTACGCGTGTCCCTCGACGGAGCTGTACGCGAAGTTGCCTCCGACACGTTCAGAATGCACCACGGCGCTGTCCAGGCTCGGGGTCCTGACCAAAGCTGGTGCCGGTGCGGCGTAGTATGCTGCAGGTGCTGGTACTAATGCCGGAGCAGGGTGGTAGTAGTTGATTGTTCCGGCTTCGGCGGCGGACAGGGCGACAGCGACCAACAACAGCGTTACCATAATAACCTGTAGACCGGATGGCATATTATTATTAACCGTATTGTACAGATTGTTATTATTTATTTGCATTACAATAACAAAAATAAAGAGATATTATCATATGGGCATAAATATAGGATCCATAGCACTTGAGTACAATATGTTTTCGAGTCAAAATTTTAGTTAAGTGGTAGGCTTCACCATCCCATCCACACCCTGTCTGTATACACAGTTTAAGTAAAAATTATAATATATTACCTTATAAAAACAGCTAGAAATTAGAATAATATTAATAATCGGATATTGTTGTATAAAAACTAAAATTATTAAAATACCTATATCTTATCATAGGACTTGAAATGGTTTTGCGGTGTAGCACCTGATAAGACTCTCCTATACATACGAGTCTTCTCTAGGTAAGTGGTATGTCTAGAGTCTATACGTAATATAGTGATTCGGATAATCGGATGAATATATTTAACAAGCTTTGGTACCTATTATATTGTGGCTGTAAGTTTTAATAATGTGAGCGTATAATGTATATAGATTTAACTATTAAAGTAACTACGTTCGAATTTTATCCATTACAATTCAGGAGTCTATACAACAGCCAGTTGAAAGTCAACGATAAGTTACACGAAGACGGAAGAAAGCAAACTGCGGTATTAAATAAATATAGCTATGTAATAATATAAGTTCCAAAGTTGTACCTACTTACACACATTTGCATACAAGTCGTCACGTTTTACATACAACTAACCGGACCTAATACTTAATTCTACCTACTGAAAATTATTATAACAATGTCAGAAAACGCTTACCTTCATGTTTCTGGTGTGTGGTGAGATTGCTCGAGCAAAAACGTAAAAAATTATTTGATATCGCACAGTTAGCCTGGACCGTCTGCTGCAGATGATTTGATGCTGTTGCCAGACGACGCAGAGTCTTTTATACAAACAAGGTTCCGGGTATCAACTACTGAATACAGCGGAGGGAGTTGTGCTCTGGGGTACTCCACCCAGGTACGGACATGCACGATCGTGACCTTGAACCAATCGTTATGACATTAACATTGAAATGAGATATATTTATATACATAAATTATATACTGTGATAGAGTAATCAATACACCCATTGGTTATTTTATATTTCGAATCGTATTATTATACAACCATGTTGTTACAGTTTAAACGACGCTACCGCAACGTAACCTTTTCAAACCTAACCTCCGTGACACAGATAGCCGAATTGCACTTTTTAACTAAAAATAAATGGTGGAATTGCACTTGGGTTCAAAAAAGGTAATGGTCGAACTGCACTCGGGTAAAAAACAGGTAGTGGTTGAACTGCACTCGTTCAAAAAAAGGAGTTAAAATTTAAAGTTACTATATTATGGACGTTCCCATTTATTATTATAATAATATTTGACAATTTAAAAAACAAATTACTAAAAAAAATTGATAAAAATTAAAAAAAATGAATTGTATTTGACAATTTAAAAAAAGGATAAAAAAATATATAAATATATTATTGCTACGAAAATTATCAAAATTAGTTAAAAAAAAAAAAGTTATAATAATGACAATAATAATATTTGATGATTTAATATATGTATATATAATACTAGCTGATCTTGTGCACT
Source organism: Sitobion miscanthi (assembly GCA_008086715.1). Classification (NCBI taxonomy): domain Eukaryota; kingdom Metazoa; phylum Arthropoda; class Insecta; order Hemiptera; family Aphididae; genus Sitobion; species Sitobion miscanthi. The sequence goes on from CM017797.1 coordinate 40,786,581, forward strand.
TCGTTGCTCGTTAAATGTACCAACTTTATATGACTCAAACTTTGATCAATTCGTTATTTAATATTCGGTGTTAAAAATTATAGTAAAATTACCAAGTCCTTTAACCTAATAAGGCTACTATAATTTTAGATCATATGAGGTATGAAGTTTATACTTGGTTTTTTTACTTTTTGAAAAAAAAATATACCTATAAATACCGGTACCAGAACCGAAACCTTAGGTAATTCTGTAACTTAAAGAACCGGAACCGAAATAGGTACCGAATTTTTATTTTTTTGAAGAACCGAATTGGAACTGAAACCGAAAAAATCATAAAGGTTCCAAGCCCTGACCCATAGTATGTAATATAAAATAAAAAAATTAAATAAATTATTATTAGATACGGATACACGCCATACTATATAGGCATCTGGCTATAATTGAATAAACAACTTTTAAATGCTAAAAACAAAATAATATGTTAAATAATTCCAAAATACTATACAAATAATAATATCTTGGACCATATAGAAACGAGATTTGTTTTTTTAAAAATTAAAAATGAATAACTTAATAATTTCTGTTTAGAATACTTCTAAAACGTTAAAGAAAAGGTACATAATTTTTTTTGTACTTAATTATTATCAAATCGTTTAGTATGTCGAACTTTGTAAATTATCTTGCTGAAATAAATAATTTAGAGCGGCTCTAGCACAATGGTATCTATAGGTGTAATGAGTATATAATGCTTAGCCCCCCCCCCCCCAGTAATTTCACTGAATTTCTGCTTATGGGACTAGCGGTGGATTGTCGGACCGGGACGCTATGGGGCCGATCCCGAGGGGACGCGGTCGGCCTCTGCTCGTCAGGCCGCGATCACCGCCTCCGCGTCACCGTCAAGCTTCTTACCCTTCGATCAGTTTCACCGTCACCTCCAAAAGTTCCTTCTCCTCTTGTCACCATCTCCGGATCTGGCACGCACCGCCCGCAACTCGATCTGCAGCCGCAAGCTTTCTAGTCCGAACCGCCCAGCCGACCCCGTGCCCGCAGAACGAACACACTTGCCGATTCCACAGACGAGGATAGCATTTCCGTGGTTGTGGTCCTCTAGCAAAGGCTAATTTCCAGACTCGTCCTCTGCTTACCGCTTCCTGATCCTGATCGCGTGCAGACTGCAGTCGCTACCGCCACTGGCCACTGTTACATGCCATAGTAATCTCCGTCGAGCACCAGCGCATTTTCCTTTTGCCCCGTCGAGAATACTGCCTGCTGGACCGCGGTCGGCTGCAAAATGTCCTCTCGTCGTCCTCCGTGCAGTATGTCTATAAGCCGGCAATGAACATTCCCTGATTTCCAACCAGCGTTTCTATTCAACGGTATGCCTGAATCGTCCGGTTAAAAAAATGTCCTAGATTAGTTATTATGTTAACTATTATAATATGTTTTAGATTAGTAATAAGTAATAAAGAAAAATGTATGGATCAATATTGATAATATTATTTATTTTTTTTAGTTCATAACGTATATATAAGTAATAACTATAATAAACTATAACTATTAACTGATACGACTATTGGCAATGTACACCGACATACCGTTAGTAATATTATAATTTGTACAAATTACAAACCCAATAAACGTGAAGTGAGTGGGTATGTGGAATTGTTTTCCAGAAATCAGAAAATATATCGTTAGGTATTTTTATACACGTTCATGCATTGTACAACATAAACAATAACAAAGTGCAGTAAAACTTAATCAGGGATTGACGAAATGCTTTCAAAAATTGTCTTAAAATACAAAATACATTTGATTTTAATTGGTAATTGCCAATACAGAATACTATATAGATACACTTGAAAAAAACCCACATAATTAAATAAAAATAAATATTAAATTGTTTAAGTATTTTCAATAAATTGATGGTTGTATTACAAAAGCGATAAGCCTTATAATTGTTTTGTTGTTTTTTTCGAAAACGTTGGCCTAGTCTGGATTATAAAACATTTATTCAACCGGTCCTAAGTCCTTGTATTGAAACGAATTAAATATGTCAGTGGTAATACAATAGGTTAAGTGTGAAAAACGAAAAGTACCTATTTAGTATATTTACTTAGATTATTTTAAAAATAATTAATACTAAGTAGGTAGGTATATAATAATAAACAGTACCTTTATAAATATCTAAATAATTATTTCAAAACTTTTATTTTTTTCATCTTCTTTATACATGTTAAGCAATCGAAGCAGACACTATTATAACTTCAAGACTTATAATTAATAATAATAATAATAAAGTATAAAATATAATAAATTAATAGTATTTACAATTTATATAAAAGATACATAATACATTTTAAAAGTACACAGTATAAATTAGAAGGGGGGCGGAGTGGCCGAGCTGACTACGGCTTAGGTTCCGACGCAGACCGCCGCCGGTTCGAATCTCGACCACGGGCGGCTCCTCTCTCTGGGTTAGGCAACTGTCTAGACTTCTAGAGAGAGAGTACTCTTATCTATGAATGTCAATAAACTTTATTTGTTCATTGTTGGGTAAAAGAGCTTGACAATTTATTACAAGTCTCCTACTATATTGTTACAATGACAGTTGAAAAATTTAAAATCCTTGGTCACAGTTTTTTTTTATAAGCATTTATAGTTCAAATCTTGACAAAATACGGAAAAATCACGAAAATCAGCAAATTATTTTGAGTTGAGAATTCATGAAAATGTTTCTTTTTAAATCTAAGATTTGAAAATGTAATACAAGATTATTCAGTTTATCTAACTATATCAGAAAAAAAAATGTATACAAACAAATCAAATTTAATTTTTATGAGCGTTTGAAGTTCATATTTTTACAATACCTATTGGATATTCTCTCGATTTCTCATGTAATGGTTTTGTTATTTTATTGTTATTCAAAAACGAATACGGAATAACTGAAGGCACTATTAGGGATTCTCACTTTACTGCCCATTGGACGGAAAAAGGACGCTTTCCAACGCTTCAATCGCTATCGAAAACCAAACTTTCTGTGTAGACGTGGCAAAAAAATATTTTTTCTCTTTTCAGCTAGTACCTATAAAGATATTTTCAATTTTAAACATTTTTTGTTTTTTTTCTTCTATTAATGTCAATAAAAATGTTTTCGATGAAAATGTTGTTTGTATCATACAGTTTGTAAGTATGATGGATTGAAAATGTATAAAATATTTTGTAGTTTAAAATATATTCTACTTTTATAGCAAATGATTGAAAATTTAAAAAAAAGGTTAATACGATTTTTCTTATAAATATTTATAAGTTCAAATTTGAACGAAATTAGATAATATTTAAACGAAGAATAACAGAAGGTACCTAAGTTTTAGATATTTTTTTGTAATTTGAAAATATTATTCGTGGGTTAAAGCTTATAAAGTATAATATTATATTGTATACACACAATGGTATTTTAAAAAGTAATAAATTCATAAAAATTAATGCAACTTATTTTATCGGCTCTATTATACAAATAGTAAAATAAATTACTTTAATAGTAATATTACTATAAAATATACTTAGGAGTTAGGACAATAGTACCTAATTTAATAGGCTGAGGTTCAGAATCATTTTTCGTATACACTATAGACTATAGCACTCTACTACTATACAACGATTTTATATCTACACGGCGACACCTACTGTACAGCAGGGCAATACTCACTTGCTTATATTCTTTTTTTTTTGGTTGGTAGGTACGCCCAACCATGATTAACTCACTTTTAATAATTATTTGACAGTTATAAAAATGTAATGTATTGACTACGTTGTATATAAGTGGTGTTAGGTAATATTTTTTCTTAGATAAAATGGGTTTAATTTTTATGTTGTGTCGACTTATATTATCATTATTACTATATTCGCAATTAGCATAAAATGGTTTTCTAGAGCACTCTTTGCATCACGGTAGTTTAAATTTCACTAGGTACATCATAACAACTATGGTATAGGTACCCATTCAAAATCCGGTTTAATATAAGTACCTAGTAGTATTTTATAACAATTAGTATATTAATGAATATTATTGTTGATATTAACATATATTAAATACACGTATCTATGTAAGCGCGTTAACCAGCAGAGAGCAGACTGCAGTTATTTTCATAAGTAATACCATTGATTATAAATAGTATTTATAATCAATGGTAATACTTTATATGTCATCATAATACCATTATTACCATATAATATGTTTATATGTCAAAGCGGGGGTAAAAAGGAAAAGTAGGTAATCGATCTGCTGTACAGTAGCGGAGAATAATAAGATGCTCAGACACTCTAATATTATATGTGTTATAACTTATAACTTATATTCGAGTTCAATGATATAATGATATGAGTATATGATTAATCATTGCATACGAAAAACGATTCTGACAAAAGGCGGACTAAGTTGGCCTGTATTACTAACTATATTAAGTTTATTTCATCATATAATTTTTGATATTGCTATATTAAAGTAATTTTTCTTATTATTAGTATTTTCTTTTGGTTTAATTATTTTTCGACAAAAGCATCACACTAACTATATCTAATATATAAATGTGAAAATGAAAACCTTTGAGTGATATGTTCTCGGAAACTACTGAACCGATCGTTATGATTTTTTTTTTTAAATTGAAGAGCTCATTGCGGAGAAGGTTTATGGCTTTTGATTGATTCTCTAACTTTAAAAACAAAGGAGTTATCAATTATCATAAATAATGGCCTGTTACGTAATAATAAATAATAATAATAAATCAGTATTATTCTCAACTCCTATAACCCATAGCAACCATTAATAAACAACAATTTCTACCGTAAATCTCAAAATTCCTATTTGAAAACCTACCAGGAGTGATCAATTCCCTGTTTAAATTAGTCTATGGCACTCACAAAAAATTATTGGTGAAAAAATTTTTGTATAAATTGATTATATTAATCCACTGTAGCTGGCGGAATTAAGTAAAAACGACAAACTTGGTATAACTTTAATACTTTAGAGTTATACACTAAAATCATACACTGGGGAATCGTAAGTTCCTACAAGAGAGTAACAGGTAGACAATTACTTATGTTAATTCCTACATATGTGATATGTAAGTTCCTACACGAAAAAAAAAAGGTACCTATGTTAGTTCCTACACGACAGAAGACAGGTACCTATGTTAGTTCCTACACGACGGAATACAGGTACATGTGTAAGTTCCTACACGGTAAAAAAGGTATACCTATGTGTAAATCTATACTATCATACATTTTAACCCTTTATTCTATATAATATATATAATTTAATTTAATAATATTAAAAATAATAATTGTAATATAATAATAATTCATAATTGTAAGAACATAATAGTGTGGAGTAAGTGATGAAATAATGTCTCTATACATGGTGCCTATATAAAATAATAGGATTTATAAAGATAGATTATAACATTTATAACGATAGTTTATCGATAAAGCAGACAAAGTGATTTACTTTCGATATACGAAATATTTACGACTTTTCATTACTGATAAAAATTGTACAAAAAATCCCACAGAATAATGTACATTGTCACATTGGATAATAATAGTTAGTACTGTTCGAAACATTCGTGTGTCTGTACATATCCGTTACGAAGTCACGATGACTAGCGAAAATCGCATATCCTTTATGCTAAGTGAAAAAGGCAAAGACCTATTAGTTTTAAATGATTTTAAATTTTTTAAACATCACACATCAAAAAAAAATGAAAATACATGGCGATGTGTTATGAATAAGTGTAAGGCAAAAGTGTATACAGTGGGTTTAAATGTTAATTTGATTAATATGGATAAATCGTGTTTTGACCATAGTCATGCAAGTGATGAAACTTTAAAGCGGCAACAAATAAGTAATTCCTGCAAAAGAAAAGCTTTAGACTCCATAGTTGAAAGACCATCAAAAATAATAAGAAAAGAAATATCTAAATACACTAATGAAGGAGATTTGATATTTCCTGATTTAAAATTAATAGCAAGAAATATTCATAATGCAAGAATGAATTGTTATCCCAAACTACCAACATCTCGAAAAGAAGTTCACGAATCATTGAGTTTAATAGACATAAAAACGAATAGAGGTGAGTTATTTCTTTATGACAATGATGCCCTAAATGAAATAATTATTTTTTCATGTAACACAAACATAGCATTTTTAAAACAATTAGATTTTGTATATATGGATGGTACTTTTAACTATTGTGATAAATATTTCACACAATTATACACAATTCATGGAATTAAAAATGGAATATATATTCCATTAATGTTTTGTTTATTACCAAATAAAGAAAAAAAAACATATATCACATTATTAAAAAAAATTAAAATATCTGGAGTAGTACCTAAAAAAATTATTTTAGATTTTGAAATAGCGATGCATCAAGCTGTTTATGAAATTTTTCCAGAAACAGAGGTGTTTGGCTGTAGATTTCATTTGGGCCAAGCTTGGTTTCGTAAAATACAAAATATAGGTTATGCGTCACAATTTAATTCAGCAGTTGACGATGTAGGAAAATGGTTAGTACATATTTTTGGACTTTCTTTTCTAAATCCAGAGGAAGTGGAGGATTGTTTTACAGATCATTTTATGGCAGATAAACCTGAAAATTCAGCAATTACAGAATTTTGTGATTATTTAATTGACAATTATATTACAAATAATAGTATTTTCCCCCCGAAAATATGGGCTAAACAATCTTCTGATAGAATGCACACGACAAACGCATGTGAAAGTTTTCATTCGGATTTCAATAAAAATTTTTATCATCAACATCCGCATATTTTTAAAATTATCGAAATTCTCAAATTATTTCAAGTTAATACATACATAAAAATAAGAACAACCGATAGTAACTTAGTAATTAAAATAAGTCAAAAACATGCCGAAAAAGAAAATTTTATAAATCAAAAAATAGAAGAATATTTAACTAAACAATCAATCATATGATTACGTTAAAGCTATAAGCTTCAGAAATAAACCTCATAAAATATAATATTTTTTTTTGTTTTATTATATTACAATTATTATTTTTTAAATTATTAAATATTATATAGAATGCATTAGTTATATTTTTTTTTTACAATAAATGATGAATTATTATTATATTACAATATTATTTTTTAAATTAAATTAATTTATATAGAATGCATTACTTATATTTTTTTTTTTACAATAAATGATGAATTATTTTATATTACAATTATTATTTTTTAAATTATTAAATTTATATAGAGTGCATTACTTATATTTTTTTTTTACAATAAATGATGAATCATTATTATATTACAATTATTATTTTTTAAATTATTAAATTGATAATATTTATTAGGTAAATTATTAAATATTATAAAGAATTATATAGAATAAAGGATTAAAATGTATGACAGTATTATAATATGATATAACTGATATTAGATTGATAATTTATAACATACTTAGTGTAGGAACTTACAGGTGTACCTTTTTTTACCGTGTAGGAACTTACACATGTACCTGCTTTTTACTGTGTAGGAACTTACACATGTACCTGCTTTTTACTGTGTAGGAACTTACATATGTACCTTATTCTGTCGTGTAGGAACTTACATATGTATCTTGTTTACCTGCTAGGTCTCGTGTAGGAACTTACATTCGCCCCATACACTTACGCACAAACAGCATGGGGTCCGCGATCTACCGCAGGTAGATTGCCTACCTGATAATGTACTGCCGTGAATCAGAATTTTTATCCCGGGAAACGGAATAGTTAAGATAAATTTTGAACACCATACACCGAATATTAATTTTTATATTCTCTTAACTTTAAAAAAGATATTAAAGTTGAAAATTAATATATTTTTCTACTGCAAACAGTGTCTCCAAACACACAAAAAAAAAATCCCATTATTGTAAAATCAATGTGCATTTAAGTAGGTATTTATTACCGGACCGCTCTAAATCTAAAACCGTGTAGAGAACAATCAAATTCTAGCCCCTGAGGCCTAAATTCTGATTTCGCGGCGATTATAATTTATAATATTACAATGTCCGCCGGCCGCCACAATATTCATTTTATCTTTTATTATATTAACATATCATCTTTCCGGGGTACCATAAGTGAACATCCGAAAAAAAAATTTTTTTCTCATAGTAAAAATTATTTATGAACAAAAAATTATTTTCATCATGTTAAGCCTACTTTCTGAAAACATAAAAAATAACGTTTAAAAATAATCATATCTAAGGCGTTTCATAACACATCGGCGCCTCTGGATGTTACTGTAATTTAATTTGTGATTTTCTTGGAAGTAGATAATTGATATTATGAATAATACAATTATAACATAACTTTATGTATTATATATTAATATTAATTATTATGTATATATAAATTCTTCTATTTGAATGGCACATTTTAGCCGATAAGATTAAAATATAAAAGCCGGCGGCGGAAACCGGTGCAGCGGCCTGGTCTGTATAGCGGCGCGGTGACGTAACCACGTAACGTTGCGAAACGTTCGTGATTGTGTATAATGTGTATAATAATAGTAATAATATTGTAGTTGTGCGCGGGAATATTCCCGTACGAACGGCCCACTGTTCTGTGATACGGCGACCACCGCACCGTAAAACAATAACAACAAAAACCAAAACTGTCCGAAAGTTGACGGTGTTGTGAATAATCATAATGTGATTACGATTACAGAATTAATAATAATAATAATTTTTACAATATTACATCAACAATCAACTACACCGTTAACCTGGTATTATATTACTACACACAATATTATACGTCTTTTTCATCGACTGTATCAGAATCAGAAACCAAACGGATCGACGTTCGACAATCGTTATTCGTTTCGATCGATTAAACCGTCCGAATCGTCGCCAAACGCAGTTCCGTGTTCTATGAGTGTTATTTTTCTCGACATTGCTCCCGTCGAGTCCCAAAACTTCCGATACTCCGATAGTCCAACCGACAACGTTTGTGTTTTAGTGATTTTTTCCGACGGCCATGTAATCTGCGAAGTCTCCAGTATCTCGTTTTGTAATTCTATGTAAGTAAACAATCATAGTCGTTGTCAATAGTTGTAATAATAATAGAAAATTATGCGAACGCCGAATGACTTGTAGTAAAAAGAGTAATTGGAATTCAAATCGTGTTTTTCATCTGCGGTGGTTCATAGAATATCAATTATAATGTAACATAATGGTGTGCCCGACAATCATGGCGTGTATCATAAAAAAAAAAAAAAATAGTATTCCTCAAATAATTTTAGATGACCTACCCCTCATAATACTATAAAATGTGCTATTTTTTCATGTATCAATACCTACCCACCCATATTTAAGGTGTTGCCCGAGTAACACTTGGGACCCTATTTTACACGCCACTGAGTCGATGACCAAACCGATTACACATTACCTATACCTAGTTTTCTTTTGTTATTAAAATCTAAAAAATAATCAAAAAACACCCTAATAACAATTTGAAAGCAATCCTTTATAATTATTCCATTTCGCAGGAAGAATGTCGTCGACGCATGAACAAAAACCTTCAATTAACAATGTTTTGGATTTGTTGGCTCAGCAGTTTATCGTGATTTCTGGTCAGTATACATATTATACATCTCAAAATGATTGAACTATGTGTATGTTATGACAACATATACAGTTACATTCTATCTTATGTGACACTTGTAAGGTTTTCCGAGGCTCAAAAAAAGCATTTTTTTTTTTTTTATTTAATGTCAATCAGGTTATCAGTAGCTTGTAGGTGCATGCTAATATTTTATTTGCCAAATTAAATTATATGAGATATTTTTATAGTATTTGTAGGTGAACTCACCTAATTAAATGATAGTATGATATCTATAGAAATTTAAAAAAGCCTTGTACCAAATGTTGTTTTAATCTTAATTTTTCCCGTGTACTTACAGGTAATACATACATTTACTTAAATCAAAAATATATAGAAAGTAGTTTTAAAAAAAAAAATGAATCATCAAAAATGTCAAAAATTATTTATCTTATCTCAATTAGTGTTGGGTAATATATTTTTTTATAATTGAAAAGAACTTAATATTGTATTTTTAATGTCTTCAGGAACACATATTGTTCATGTTCAATTTAATATTGAGAAAAATGTTTATTTGATAAATCATGCAAATCATTGATTTTTCATGCTAATTCTAAAGCTATCTAAAAAATAATTTAATAAAATACCTAATTATATTTTTAATGTATTCAATATCTATCTTATTATTATTATTATTTTTAATTTTCAATCTTTCAAAGTATTAAGTCACAATTTTAAATGCATTTTATTCTTAACCTAACAGCATAATAGTTTATTAAAATGATTCATATGATTAGATCTATTTAATATTTAAAATAATTGTAGTATATTTACTATTGTAAAACTTTTTTTTTCTAGGTGGTAAAACTAAAGAGGGTTTTTCTATTATATCATTTCCTGATAGTGGAAATTTTGTTGATTTACCTGACGAAGGCTATGAAAAATTAATATCTTATATTACTTCAGTTCCATCGTATGTATTTTTTTTTTGATTTTATATATAAGATTTAACTAATGCATCTTTTTGTTTTTAGATTGCAGGAAGCTGATTTAGGTTTTGTCATTGTTGTTGATAGACGTAATGACAAATGGAGTTCAGTTCGATGTGTTCTCTTACGTTTAGCAGTAAGTTATAAGATATTTTATTGTATTTATTTATTTATTTCTAATATTAAATAATATTTCAATTAGTTACATCTATGTACTTATAATGACATAGTTAAAAAAAATGTACAATAATGAAAGTAATTTAAATATTATTTTTAAAAAAATTATCTGAATAATTGTTGATATTAATTAAAATTCATCAATTTCTAAGTTATGTTACTGTTTTTATAAAGAAAAATAGTTTAAATTGATGTGTGCTTATTGACATTAAGTTACACATTCAAATATTATCAAAATAATATGGTTTTTATGTTTTTTTAATAAATATTTACTAATAATTTGGTATTTACCTAGTATTTTTAATAATATTATTATTTATTATATTTGTATGTACATTTAAGTATGAGTGATAACTCTTCCCATTCATTCCCAAATTTTCATTCACTAGTTTCTTTAGTATGCTGTTAGTTTTGATATTAGACCTATTACCAAACTTTTTAATTAAGAACATTATCTACGCTCAAGAGTTGGAGTTTTTAAATATATTAATTTTCAAGCGAAATATGAACATTTTTAATTTGTAATATTTCATATAGCCATATCTTGTTTGAAAATAAAAAGATTGAATAAAAACCGACACTTAAACAGATAATATTCTTACCTACAAGTTTCATAATAGGTAAATTTACTCTAATATTAAAACTAATATAACACACTATTGAAATTAGTAAATGAAAATTTGTTATGTTGTAGGTCTGTAATATATTTATTCAGTTTAATATTTTTCAATATCATTAAACATTTTGTTTATAACAATCTAAAAATATGAAAAATGGTTTTATTTATTAATTATTTAACTATTTGTTAATATGTACATTGTACACTTATTCTAAATCACACAAAATAATTAAAATGTAAATATTACTTGTATTTTCATTTATTCTTCAATTTTTTTTTACAATATTTAATTAAATCAAAACTTAAAAAAAGTATGTGCCTATTAAATTAATATTAGAATTAAAATGAGTAAAAAAATTTAAAAGCTTAAATAAAATACAAGATCAGCAATAGGTATGATTAAGTATCTAACTGATCTTGCCAATTCACTTCATAAAAACAACTAATGTAAAGTTTGATATTTTTAGCATCCGAGTGGGACGGTATTGTAGTAATTCTCCCCACTACGTTTAAAACGTGCACAATTTTATTTATATTCTTACACTCATTCAAATTGTATAGAAATGTATCCTAATCTCTGATAAATAGTTGTCTTATTAGTTCTTTTAGGCTAAATATAGTAAACACTTAAGCAAATATATGGTTGTAAAAACTTACTATTTGAATTTAATCTAAAATATAATTTTACAGCCTAAAATTAACTTAAAATATTGCTTTAATGTTAAAAAAATCTGTAAGGTTGATTATATAATGTTTGTTGAACATTTTGACAGGAATTCTTCCCTGGGCTTATACACATAGTTTACGTCATCCGGCCAAATGGTTTTTTACAGAAAGCTATATCAGAAGTGAGCAATAAGTTCTTTAAAGAGGAATTTAAATTTAAAGTTGTTATATGCAGTGTCATTGAAGAGTTACATGATTATGTAGATAACACTGAACTTACTGTTGAGCTTAGTGGCACATTGCCGTATTTTCATCAGCACTGGATACAACAAAGAATGGTAATGTTTATAAATTAAAAATAAACTGTATTTTGTTGTGGTTGATATTGTATTAATATTGTAAATTATAATTGGACATTTTGTAAAAGAATAAATATTTTTTCTAAGGCGTTAGAAAATTTTTCAAATGAAACCAATGAGGTTTCTTCAATGCTAAATGAATTCACTGAACGTCTAGCAAATGATACAGCTGATTTACCGGACACGAGAGAACAATCTGCTGATTTATTATGTCGCCATGCGGTTGAATATGGGAGATTGAAAAAATGTTTTTCAGAAGCTGTTAAAAAAGGTGAAACTTTGTTGAGTGATTTCAAACAAGATACTGACACTTACCATGGTACAATACCATCAACAGTTACTAATGTCGCTGCATTGGAAAGGTAATTAAATCATATTTCATCCCCTAATCCCTACATTTTACAAATAGAAGTTATTATACTTTTTTCTGAAAATATTAACACAATAATTAGTTAGTTTCTTGCATTGAGATTTGAGTTTAGTTTGTTATTTTTCTTGAATTTCCTTTGTATCCAGTATCTACCTGAAAATTTGTTTCCTATTTATTTATTGTTGTTTAGAACTAAATTCTCTCAAAACATTCTTTTTACTTCTGTTAAAGAGTTCCAAGAGATTTTTTTTCGTTGTATTTGGTTCTCTATACATAAATAATTACCATTGTTATTCGCCTAAATTAAAAACTGTTATAATATTCATTCTAAGATGTTGATATTTGAACTCTTATATTTTTTGTACAACCTATGTTTCAAATACAATAACTATTTTATTTGACTATTTATTTTAATTATAATTTATGCCAGTTGAGATTGAATTTTAATCATATTTTAAAGCATTAATAGGTATATATATAGGTAATATTAATATATCTGTAACAATATATTTCATATTTCTTTCCAGATATATTATTTGTATATGAAATTACTCTCATCCATAAATTGCTATAAGTTATTATTTACCAACTAAAATAGCATCCCTGATCAGTGTTAAAATAATATACTTATAATTTATTTTGTTAATGTTTTTATATTTGACTATAATACATTTTTTCAAATTTAAAATTCTTATTTTCCATTTTTTCTACTATTAGAGAAGTGATGATTTCACATTTTAGGTAATTATTAATTACTATTAAACTTGCTATTATATAATTCGCTTACAACAATAATTTATTTATTAAATTAATGTTTAATGCAATATAATATCTTTAATCGTCAGTGCACTATTTATTTTCTCTAACATATTCACAACATAGTAAATTTATGTTCCATTGAAAAATTGTGTATTGTTCGCTGTGACATATTAGAGTGAATTATCATCAAATTAAAGTTCAGAACATTATCTGTGATCTTACGCTGGCTTTTTTACAATATCTCAATTTTTCTAGAATGTATGAGCATTTTAAATTATAATATTTTATTAAATTATAATTTTGTATACAATTTGAAACATCTTAAAAAAGCTTATACAGGGTGTCCCGTGAGGATTTACCCATTCCGATATCTCCTGAAATAAAGGAGATATCATAATTCTGGTTTTTTATTAAGACTCACAGGGACAAAAACTACAAACATTTCATGTTTTAATTTATTTTAATGTTTTGGTAAAAAAGTTAAAAAATATATTTTTTTATTTAATTGTTTTAAAAAAAAATTGAAGATAGTCATTTTGTAGAGTTCATTTTTCTGAAAATATTGACGTTTTAACATTTTAATTTCATTAATCTTCTGATTTTTAATATTATTAAAAAAAATACGAATTAGCGGTTCACGGGAATGCGAGATACATGATTATACTGCGATGCCACTATGGTATTAAATAGTTTGCTGTTTTTCTAGAAACTAGAAAAAATATTAAAAATCAGGAGATTAATGAAATCAAAATTTTGAAACGTTATTATTTTCAAAAAAATGATCTCTACAAAATGGCTATTTTTGTTTTTTTTTTAAATAATTAAATAAAAAAATATATTTTTTAATCTTTTTACCAAAACATTATAATAAATTAAAACATGAAATATCTGTAGTTCTTGTCCCTGTGAGTGTTACTAAAAAATCAGAATTATGATATCTTCATTTTATCAGGAGATATCGCAATGGGTAAATCCTCACGGGACACCCTGTATACATACACAACTAATGTTCTTAACTTGAAGTTTAATAATAGGTCAATCCATTCAGTGGTGCATATTTTTGATTTTTTTTTAATTTGGGGAGGGGGGCAGGGTCCAAAAAGTCTCCTTTAACTTAAATATCAATTTTTATTCTAAATCTAAATTGCTAGTTATGTAACTTAATACTTATTTTTAATAGATTATTGGTACAAATGGAAGAAACAGAAAAAGTGTTTGATGATTTTTGGGAACAATTTTCTGGAAGACTAAAACAATGCCATTCATTGCGTGCATTTGAAGAAAATTTTAATATTGTTCAAGTATGTAATAATAATTTTAATTGGTGGAACCTATATTTGCGGGCACTTTCTAATAATCAAATAGATTTTTTTTTGTTCCTGTATGGCAACATTCCGACTTCTTAAATCTACCTTGATGTCCGCTATTTAGTGGGGTTTTGTTTGATAAAAGATGAACATAAATACTATTAAATTATGAACAATTAATAAAAATTTATTTACAAAAAATTGTGCTTTATAATATTTAGAGTTCATTAAATGAAAACTTGAAAATTCTATCTGAAATGACTGATGTTGGTGATTCCGTTGAACGAGTTGAAGTATTACTTGAAGAGTTGGCCACATTTCAGAAGTCAAGTCATGTGTGTATTTTATATTATAATCTGTTTCTTGGATGAATATTTTGCATAAAATATAACTGATGACCAATATTATAGTCAGTCTCACAAAAGAAAGATACTGTTTCGCGCATGTAGACTGAGCCACAATCTGACAGACCACGCGCTCTATCTGTACCCCAGATGTATCACAACGGAGAACGATTGGTTTACGTTTCCATCATTTGTACACCGCTCGTGTTTACTTGTTATCATGATGGGCAATAGCTGTCCCGATAGACCAGATTTCGGCAAGATGCGGTACCTGTCTTCCGTGAGACAGACTATAGTTATATTATTATTTAATTTTTATTTTAAAATTCAGGGCTTAAAACTGCTTCCAAAAAAAAAAACAGTAATAGGCTGGTAATAGTTTCTTCAAAAATATCTTGAACACTATGGATTACCGTAATTGTACGGATTATTGTAAATAACCATCAATTAGTTTATTCGGGAATTGGTTACCGGTTTTAGAAGATTATAATTTTTCATGTGACAGACAGTAAATTTAATCTTCTTGAGTCCCTATATTTATTACTATGGTTGGGATTTTATAGAACTTAAAATTCCATAAATATGCTCTATAAATTATAATACTATCTTAAATATCGTTAAATATAAAACGCGTTTTTGCAAAGGTTTTGAGAGCAAAATGGTTTGCTAAAAATTGTTTTGGCTGTAATTTTACGTAAAACAGTTGGAAAATTAATTAATTAAAACTTAAATATTATATATATTACAAATATTAAATACAGATACCAAATACTATTAAATATTTTGGTCGGGAATAGGTTTTGGGATAAAACCTGGCTTAAAAACAGAAGGTAACCGCTTTTATGTTAATACTTGGATAATTATCTTGTTAACCGGTAACCAATAAGCATTTCCATCTTACTAAAATAAAAGTGGTTATCAGTCTTCAGTTCTCAAATTATCGGTATTTTACCGGTTTTAAGCACTGCTAAAATTAAATCATTATTTCAATACTTCAATACTTCCTAATATTATTTATACATTATACTATGTAATAATTATTTCTTGTTTTTCTTTTTTAATAATTAATAGTTTGAAAATGATTAAATTTTTAAAATTTAAAATGTACCCGTGTTGCATTTGGAGACTCAGACACAAAAAATTCTCTGACTAGTTCAAAAATAATGATGGTTGAAATCCAATCAAACACTTTATGTCATCCAGTTTTAACTTTTGCTCACAAATATTCTTTTTAGAAATAGGGTTAAAATTTAAAACAATTTTTATCCTTAAATAATTTGCCAATTGAAATATTAATATTAGGAAAAAATAAAGCTGAGTGAAGATTTACTAAATTGTGGTGGACAATTATTAGCTTCCAAACGATTTATTGTATTGGAAAGTATTCAACCAAAATGTGATGAAGTTCAACGACTTCTTCAAACATTAAATGATCGTTTGGAAAGACGGTTGCAGACTCTTAATAAAAGCTGCGAATTACAGGCTAGAATTCAAAAAGTATGTATTAAATATTAACAATTTATTGTATATTATTTTAAATTTAAATTAGATGAATGTAAAAATTCAGCATAACTGACTATTATAAAAAAGTTCATAACAATCTATGATATATAAAATACTTATTGTTTACTTATCTATAACTTAAAATGGATATCTTATTTTTTATTAAAGTTTTTTATGTAATGAAGCAAAATTTAAGATATAATTATAAATCTTCATTATTGCTACAGTATAATTTTTATAGTATAATCCTCGAATCATAAAATATGAATAAAATGTTAGATATAAATTAAACTTTTGTAGTACTCATATCTGAAAAAAATATGTTAATAAAAATTTTACCTAAATATAAAAAAAAATTCACTGTTGTTAAAACTAATATACTTCTACTTCTCAGAACACTATAAATTTAATTTGGTTATAATAAATATATCTAAATCATAAAATCTTCAATAATTGTAATAATTAAATATTTTAAAACGCTTCAGTTTATATTAAAATATTCTAAATATTGATATTGAAAGTTATAAGTTAATTTTTTCATACACAGGCTAGTGAATGGTGTGCTAAAGGTGTTATGATTTTGGGTTCGGAACCGGCTGACAAATGTAGTAGTGCTGAACAATCACTTGCAGAACTGGAAGAGTTCATGAGTAGTGCTCATCACTTGAAAGTAGAGAGTCCCAGAGAATTTTACTCCTTATTTGAAGATACCATAACACCTGAAACTAAGCCAATAGTTACACAAGTCCTTCAAAGACTTGATGATGTTACCACTATGTGTGACAAACGTTTGGCAAGTCTTAAGCGATACATTAATAAACCACGGCCTATTCTATCTGTTAATCCTGAACCAGCCATTCCTATTAATTTAGCTAATATGACTAAGGTAAGTTAAATAAAATACTTATGTTATATTTGTGTATGGTAAATTATTATTTCATTATTATTACTATTTTTTTTTATCCAAAGCCTTAACAACAAAGGTTATTACTTGTTAACCATACATTGTCTGTTGTTAATATATTTGTATCCTTGTATATTTAAATTAATTTAATTAATTTGAATAATTATTAGTTTCTTTTAGAAAATATATTATTTTATTTATTTATTCAATTTGAGGTTCCAGGAGGGATGTGGTTGAGTAAGTTTTTTTCTTTAATCCTGTTTGTATAAAAACGGTCTGTTTAATTGTTACTTGGGACAATATGTTGGACATGTAGAGGTTATTTTTTAGCTATAATATAGCCAAAGATAAGTTTAGTATTCCTAATTCTTTATATATTTAATACAATAGGGTTTTTTCTAATGTTGATGTTGATATACCATTCATTTTACAAGTTTTTTAGGTTAACTTTTGTTTCTGTAGATTATGGCCTAAAATGTATTTATGTCACAACGAGAAACCACCCGTGTGGGTGTGTTGTATTATGTTGTATTAATTATTATTGTATTTAGTTATGTGTAATTGACAAACTGATATTTCAGATTTCAAATGGTGTAGATGAATGTGATAGAGCTATACCAAATGAAGAAAATAATGCTACTAAAACAAAACATGTCCTTACTGAACTTTTGTATACAGAACGTCAATATACTGCAGAGTTAGGCTCTATACTCAGAGTATGTTCAGAAATAACCAATAATTCTTTTCAATTTTGTGTATGAAATATTCTTTTTAGGGATACAAAGATCAGATGGAATTTTCAGATATGAAAAACTTAATACCTGTAATCTTAAAGGGTAAAAGTGAAGTACTTTTTGGAAACCTTGAGAGTATTCATAGCTTTCATAATCAATTTTTTTTACCGGCTCTTGAAAGTTGTTCATCGAGCATTGAATCTGTTGCTGTCTGCTTTACAGATAATGTAATAATTCTTTGATTATTAATAATCATAATTAAGTTTAAATATATATTATACTATATAATCATATACTTCATTGGTTTCAGAGGGAAAAACTACTTCAACTTTATACTTACTATTGTGTCAATTTGACAAGGTCTGAAGAACTAAGAGAAACAGTTGGTGAAGATAATCCTTTTTTCAAAGCATGTCAAGAAAAGCTTGGACACCGTTTGCCTCTTGGCGCATATTTGCTTTTGCCTATGCAAAGGATTACCAAATATCAACTTTTATTAAAAGTAGATTTGATAAAATATCAAAATCGTTGTAAAAATTACTTTAACTGTAATTTTATTAATTTTTAGGAATTATTGCATAACGAAAAAAATCAAAACTGTATTGCCAAGTTACAAAAAGCTCTGGATTGTATGTTACTTGTTCTTAATAATGTAAATGACAACATGCATCAAATTGGCATAACTGGATTTTACGTAAGTTTTTATTCATCTTGATGAAATCAAAATTAAAACAACTAAAATAAAATATTTTTGTTATGTATAGGGTGATTGGAATGATTTGGGCGGTTTACTTTTGCAAGGGTCATTCTCTATGTGGGTTGAAAATAAGAAAGATTTATTGAAAGAATTAAGACTTAAGCCAATGAGGCGTCAAATTTTTCTATATCAGCAGGGATTACTTTTATGTAAAAAGGTATCTAAAGATAATAAACCAATGTATCATTACAAGAAATATTTACGGGTGAGTTAATTTTTTTCTTCAATTCTCCTAGATTATAATAATTAGTTGTATTATAATATTCCTATTTTTATAGATGTCACACATAGGATTAACAGAAACTGTCAAAGGAGATATATGTAAATTTGAAGTATGGTTAGAAGGGCGTCAAGAAGTTTACACAATTCAAGCGTCAAATTTGCAGCAAAAGCAACAATGGGTGTCTGAAATTAAACGTGTATTACTTGAACAATTAGCTGAATTAAAAGGAGAAAAAATCAAGCAGTATATAAGTACTTTTGGAAAACATGTGTAAGTTTTTTTTTTTATTATTTATTTGAATGCTATATGTCTGCATATCATATTAATGTTATAAATGTGTACAGTAACTTACGTCAAACACATTCCTTGGATAACCAAAGTGAAACAGGATCTAATCGTGGTCGACGTCCACTAAGTCATCATGAAACAACTGATGATGACTCTTCTGACTATAGTTTGACTGATGACGAATCCCTTGATGGGACAATCAAACAAAAAATAGTAAGTTATATTGAAAGTTAATATTATATCATTATAATTTAATTCTTATAACTTTTTTTTCCAGGCTGATAGTTATGTATCATTAGCTGATTATAATGCACTTCGGCCAACAGATGCTACATTAAAGAGAGGTGATAAAGTAGATCTGTTAAAAGCTGGTTCAAGTAGTTGGTGGTATGTCAAAGTTCATGGTAAGTGTTGAATTTGTAAATTAACATAAACTTTTAAGTTTCAACTAAAATAAAGTTATACAAATAATATTTTGCTCAGGTTCTAAAACTGAAGGGTGGGTCCCATCCGCACATTTAGAGATCAGTGGTCGTAAATCATCCCACAGTTCTCAATCTGTATGCAGTCATGGATCTACGTCCACAGAATGAATCACCCTGTTTTATTGTCTATTCAATAAGTATTTATATGTTCTACATAATTGTGATATTAAGTATTTAATTTGTTTATTATTATTTATTTAGTCTAAACAGGACTACTATTAATTATTAATATTTAAGTCCTATTTTTAAACATTTATAATTATAATATACTAGTGAGTATGTCATTTATTGTGGCATCAAATTATCGTGAGCTTCCTTAGAGTTAGTTCAGGAAACATATAAAAGCTTTAGGTATACATTATTTGTATTACAATTAAGGATATTAAGGATTGGTATTACAGATTATTACAATTAGAGTGTAAATGGTGTGTCCGAACTTGATTGTATCTTGTCTATGGTGTAGCGTTCATGATTGCTAAGCCAAAACATTTTATATGATAAATTAAACTATCTAACGACCATTTTTAGATCACAAGGTTGTATGCTAATACCAATATATCATGCCACAGTCGAGCTCAGACACTCCAATCATAATTTCAACCAGTACTTGAGTCAATGGTTCTGTGTTACATTATTCTGTACATTTCCATTAATATTGCTTTATAAATAATATTGTATTAACTGTTGGTTTTGAATACCAAAATTAGTTGTCAAGCCAATGTGCTCATGATTAATGATGAAACAAATTAACAATACTTTTGATACATTTGTACTATTCACTTGATTCATTTTTAATTTGTGACAAATGTTGATACCTCTAGCTCTTGGGCATTATCCTCCTGTTTTGGTTCCTCTAAATCCTCGCGTGTTTTTTTTTTTTGTAAAATATTTTTAATTTAAACATGCATAGTTTTGTTGTGTATATCAATGTTTAGGAATGTTTTTTTTTAGTTTGGCAATGTGATAGATAAATTGAAAATTGTGATTTTTTTTATACATTGTTTAGCTACTTAAAACAATTCATAACTATTTTTCATTTATTTTTGCCAAATGTTTAATGTTTCATACTGGCATAGTGGCATGTGCTAATGTACAATGTGATATATGATAATCAAAAATTTGAATCACATTTATAGAAATATGTTAAGTCTTATCTTCAAAATGTAATTATAAATGGTGGTGTTCTCTGTTATTCCATTTTAGCAACCAATTATATTTAAAATAACTAAAAAAAAAACAAGTTGACTAAATTTAAAATTGTTTAAAAGGTTATTTGAATATTCCTCCATGAAACACCCATATTAATCCAGTGTTCAAAAGTGACTTATTTTTGCCATTTCAATTTGATCTTAAATTAATTTTATTTTTAATTCTAGTCATTAACATACAACAAAAGTTTCTCTATCTGTGCGTATCAGATGTATTATTGTTCGTCTATTATGAATTATAAGTTTGTAACACTTGACTAAAATATAATCGACATTTTATTTCACGGTTCCTAGATTACTTTTTTTTAATAATTTGGCGAGAACTTAAATTAAAATAAAATGCAATTTATTAATTATTTTTCAACTGTGGCTTTAAGAAAATGTTACTGGTTAATAACTAGTCTTAGTTAATTGTTTTGACTGGTCTCCTGATGTGGTTCTCCTTTTGTAATTTAGTATTTGTAAGTCACCATTTAATAATTTATTAATTTATAATTTATTTTTCCTACACATTTCTCACCTTAATTTAATATCATTATTACTATTACTTATTACTTATCATATTAATATTAGTAGTTTTGTTTTATAATTGTAATATAAAGGAAATATTTTCCAAAAATTTGCAATGTTGTTTGTTTTTAGTACATGTACATTTTAACGGCTTGAGCACCCTTATTATTAATTTAATTTTAAACATATTTTATATGACTTATTAAGTTGATTTTATAATGTTTGAAATAGAAAATATGTTATCGTTAAACTATGGATAGGTTTGTAGCCTTACATAATGTTGACTTAATTGTAACCTATTTTACCAAATACCTATTAGTTATTACTTAAATCGCCCAAATAAATCAGTTGTATGTAAAATACTTCACTGTAATGAGTATTAAGCAAAATGAATGTCACTATTATATTGTTCATGCAAAAAGTATGTTTAAATTAAACTGTTTCACTAGCTATGACTTTATATGTGTATTTTTGTAATAAAATTATGTATAAAAAGTATACTTTATAATGGTCAAGTTGTGAATCATTGAAGAGCTTCCTGGTAGGTATTCAAGTTATCAATCAAAACAATTATTATTATATTCCAGGAAATATTTAATAAATGTACTCATTGTTACTCAACTTAAATATTAATAATATTAAAAGTTCTCATCTTTCAAAAAATAAAGAAAAGGAAATCATTATGTACAATGTTACAGTGATTCAGACATATAGAATGCAGATAATAAATATTTCAAAAATAAACATTCAGTCCATCGAAAATCAACCATTTTTTGTTTGATAACATACCAACTAGAAACCTCGGTCAATAAGACTGGATTATTGGTCTGGGTCGCCTTCAGATTCAATGTAAGTCGGCTTAGCATCGCTGTAGTCTTCGTCGACTCACGTGAAAATTTGGTATATTTTTTGGAACACAGTGTATAATATTATGATGTGCAAATGTATGATGGTAATATGGAATAAGTTAAAATACATTTTTATTATGTTCACCTACCTACCTGTATTCAAAATAAAAATGTTAAATGTTTGTTATTATATCATACTTAAAAGTCAGAGATCTATTTAAATCTGAACCTATGGAGAACTACCGAGTAAGTATCTAGTTAGTAATGCAAGTTTTAACATTTAGGAATTTACAGCTTACTGCTGTACTTATTATGTATATTCAAACATTTATACTGAAGAATTATTGTATATACTATTCTTACTAAAAATTAGCTGTGCCTACCTAACATAGCATTCGAAAAATTAGGTTTAGTTAATAATTATTGGTAAAAAAGTATGACATTTAATACCTTAATACCTATCGTAAAATGTAAATAATAATTACATGCGAGCTGATCGACACAAGAAGATCCAGATAAATAAAGCGACGCCTTGTACCATTATACGCATGAATGCATGATATAATTATATAAATGTTAGTTATATCATGGTTTCACGCACTGAGAGCTGTAACCTGCTCTATATACTAGCTGCACCCGCTATAAGGTATAGGCAGTCTTCCGTATTATATATGCCATAATTTTACTTATCTTGATTATTGCAATAGGGCAAACCATGTGAAAACAGTTACCCCCCCCCCCTACGCATTGGTTCCAAACGTTTAAAAAAAAGGAAATTTAATTAAATAAGGAATACTAAATTACTGAATTGCATTATATCAAAGCTCAACCAGTAGACACGAACGTCGGAGGATATTTAAATACGATAGGGTTATATATGCCGTGTAAAAAATCCCTCAATTCTCGCTTAAATGTTGGTTTGCGTTATTTATTAGGTAATGTTTATGTTACAATTCATGATCGTAATTAAATGGCCAACCCTCCGACCCTCAAGTTCGTTAATTTCTGAAATTAATACGTAATTTTATATTGTTAAAAACAAAATGACAAAAAATATATTATTAAAGGTATCGAAAGATTTCTGAAAATTATGAACTAGCCCCTTCCCCCCCCCCATCCATGTCTCTGGAGCCGCCCCTGGCTGATGTTTGACATCGTCGACATAAGACTAGGTATTCGTGATGATGTCAATGCTGGTGAGCTGGTCGCTGAAGTGGTACAGCATTTGCGATGTTTGTGGCTTTATCGCAAAAACCCCGACCGCGGTCTCGAAATTTTATTAATAATATATTAACATGGTATAGCATAATGTATATATATATTGTGTTATAATACGCCTTTATCTAACCATAAGGCATAAATACTAATACATGCACTATAGTTTAACATAACCTACATAAGGCGGATATCCCATCGTTAATCAACACCGGCACGACAATTACGTGCAGCCGTAGCCCGTAGGTAATATGCAATAATATGATAGTATATTGTGATGGTATATTGCAGGCGTGCCCTATCTTTTTGAACTTGCGGACCACAGTCCACAATATACTATATTGCAATTTGCCACATTAATCTGCTGCGCAGAGATTGACAAAATCTGATGGTATAATACCACGAAAACCATTTTATGGCTAGCAAATAATTTTTTTACTTACAAGTAAACATTTACTATACTAATTAAATCATTATTATGTATATTATCAAGGGCGTAGCTAGAAATTGCATCAAGGCGTAGGGCAACTAAGTGTATTTTTAAATTTTTACCCCAATTTTAAATTTTATCGAGCCTCAATTATATATTTGTTAGCTATTGACAGTCACCCCTTGGATACACACTTGTGTATTATGTATAGTTACACAATATGCGCTATCTATATTTTAAACGCTTTGTCTAAATTCAGTATGTTTTAACAAAATAGAAAAATTAATGACAGGTGTTGTAAGGTGGGTCTATACACTGCGTTTTGCGTAACATTTCGTATGCCACGTTTTTTACCGCATCAGCTAATGGGGCGTATCTGTTGGCGTAATCCTCTGCCTAAATTTAAAACAATTATGGTATATAAACGTCCTGTTTGACGTTTTTTATTAAAGTCCATACCAATATTTAAAAAAATTTAAAATTAAGAATTATTATTGTTTTTATAACTTCGGGGTTCTGGCGGAAAACGGAGGCTGGCCTCACAAATATAATATTAGGTACAAGATAATATGTACAATAATTAATATTGACTATGATGGAATACGGTTTACGAAACACGTCGGAAAACCCCGTGAATGTCTTCGGCTTTAGAACGAGGCTCTGCAGTTCTCATATTATATCAATGTAAATATACCGAATTCTACAGTAATTTTTAATTTAAGATTTCAACTCGTCTTTATTTGTAACAAACAAAATTCATTGACACCGATTATATAAATTGAACCGATCAAGGAAATTACATTTTTGACAGAGTTGTTCCAATCTCCCAACAGTTGTCACGTCGCACTCTTTTCCAATTTGTAGCGAAAACCTGGACATCAATTTTGTATCGACAGCAGACAAGTTTAAATGATTCAAGTTGTGACCAGTAAACAGTAACGCGACATAATATTATATAAAGCGCAATATACGCCCGTAGTAATTCAGACATTCAGTCAATCTAGAGTAGGAAAACCGGACCATTAATTATTATAGGTACGTTTATGTGCTAGAAAATAAAATTCTCAATGAGGTTTATATAGTTAGATCTTAAAACAATATAAATAAATTTATAAATACCATATAATTATTGTTAAATTAAATAGTAAATAAAAAAAGCAAAAACAATATTTATTACCGAAGCCTGGAGGTAACTTAACTTGTTTAATATAATATATAGTACACGATGTTTATATTATATTTAATAGCGATAATTTAAGTATTGTAGCCTCTGTGGTATAAGTACACCGTACACACGGACGGTCATCAAGTCAAGTACCCGTTCCGACTTCCGGATGAAACTTCGTACAAGAGACACATATCCGGTTACGCGACGATGCTCCAAGAGGACTGTATATAACTATATACAATATACATATATAATACATATGGATACCGCGGGGTGTGGGTTGCAGGACGTTAATGCGTGTTATTATAATATATTCACACATTGGCAAAAAAAAAGCGGCGGGGAGGCATGCCTTCCCTGTGGGCGCCCTTACATGTTAATTATATTGTAAGTAGTGTAGGTACTTATCCACGCGATTTTGAACCGTTGTTTACTCGGGGAATGGTAAACTTCTACAAATGTAGGTATCTCTTACATAGGCATAGTATTGACTCCTACAAAAGATAGTGTTAACCTTAACTCCTACAAACAATAATAAAATAATAGTTTTTATAAAAAATTCAAATTCCCTTTTAAAAAGGCGGACAAGTGGGTACCGCTTTCGAGTCCTCCTAAGTCCTAGCATACTTAAATAAATTATCAAATTTAATAATTTCTTCCAGTTTAAATCGTTTAATTATTATACACCATTAAATATTAAAAACCAAATTATTTAGGTAAAAAATCAAAATTATGTTAAAAAAGAAATAAGTAAAAAAAAGCGGGTAAATGGACAGTAGGTTACAGTACCGGCTGACGGCTGTACATTAGGTTACAAGTGGGCCATAATATAATTGTATAAGAAAAACGATTCGAAGCGGAGATGGTTTGTCAGTCTGGATATTTTATATAGTTATTATATTTATTATATCCTGTAAGTTGAATTAATATTATAATATTAAAAAATTTTATTCGTTTCTATGGTGATAAACAAAGCATTAGAAATTAAAATCCCATTTTTAGTTGTTTTTCGTAATTTAATAAACACCATTATAAAACCACTAGCTTCTTCGCTCCTCAGATTCTAAAATATATCTTCGTATTTTCGACATTAAAAATAAAATATCTGTCTTGCAATACATTAATATGGATACATATTACACAAAAATCAATTCAGCTACCTATAAAAATAAAAACTTGAATAATAATCGTATTAAAATAAATTGTTAACCAAGTGTTTTATATTTATTATTTTCAAGTTATCTTTTTTAGCTTTTTGAGCTTTTCAATTCCAAAATCGTGAATTCAAATAGAATGTTGGAGTGTAGTAGGATATTACCCTATTTTTTTTTCAGGTAAAAATTTCCATGTGGAGTTTACATTTGGCTGTTTACACACACATGTCGTGTGTATTATGGACGCGTTGCGTGTGCAGACCGCGTATTACGAGTGTAATCATATAATATACGCGTCGATAATAATATCACAGTTATTTTGCTGAGACCGATGGCAAGCTATAAGGTGCGTCGTACATTCTATATAATATAATATTATTATGATGTAGGTAGGTGTAGTATACCTACTTCACTCTTATATAGTGTTATCAACCATTAGGCGGTTTAGTGGTTATATGGTATGACCCGTGTGGTATGTTTATAACGTACTGCGCTATTAAGTATATGGGTACACGATCTTATGCGATCGTTTCATAATTTATAACAATTACAGACGCTATCATTGGTGGATGGGGGGGTCTTAATCACCTCAAAATAAAGGTTTTCAAAACTATCCGTAACACTTTCAATATTAAATAATTTATGTTTATTTTTTAAGCTCCCTACATTTGTTATCAAAATATGTAGGTATGTAGTTGTTTCACTTTAATCCTTTTCCTAGTCTGAGAATACCTATTAAGTACCTATCATTTGACTTCAGGTCTTCAGAATATTTTCTATGCGTTTAAGCCACTCTGCTTGTTGTACAGTCATATTGTATAGGGTTTACGGTTCACCACAGGAAATTCATGTTAAATTTTCATATGGCTACTGGCTTATGGCGGTTCTTGAAGTTGGGGAGTACTGGAGTGAGGAGAGGTTAGTGTCGTTGTGTTCAGTATTCGGTTGGTAGTGAAAATTTACCAAAGTCAGTCGCTATAGCATACAGTTTGGGACGAGCCACATCGAAAATTATGGCCGCATTTCGTCCAAAACTGAAATTCACTTCCCGCACAAGCCATACATACAATTTTTGTTACGCCTATGCGTTATCATTGGTCACACCATCACGACAAAGGTAATTCAGGCTAGGATCTATGCAACAACCAGACTATTGTACGAAAACAACATTTCACGAAAGAAACGATTTATTTATTTTAAGCGTCATGCATGCTGGAGGTTATATTAAGATGTAACCAAAAGTTTATGTTTTGTAAGGACCATGGTATGGATTTCAGTATAAATAATAATTATTATATTAAAATAAAATAAGAATAAAAAACTGTAATCACGACAGAGGTTATAGACTATGCAGGGATCCATGCGACAATCAGATTATTTTACGAAAACATTTATTTCATAAAATATAAATGTTTAGGCGTCATGCAGGTAGGTTATAATATGAATATACGATGTAACCAAAAGTTTATGTCTTGTAAGGACCGAGGTATAGATTTCAGTTTCTGGTTGTGCAGGGGTTATGCGTGATATGCACGCCCAGCACTTTTGGGGATTCCCACTTTACCGCCCGCTGGATGGAACAATTTTGCTTTCCAACGATTCAACCGTCGTCAAAAACTAAACTTTCGGTGCAGGCGTTACAAAAAATAAATTCTTAATTTTATTTTTTACGCGTTTAAAATTAAAATTAAAATAGAAAATACTATATAAACTAAACGAAGACGTATTTGAAAATTGGTATTTGGTTTTAAATACAGATACTTTGGAAAAGTATTTAAAATACTTTGTGCAATTACTTTTCAAAAAGTATTTAAAATACGTATTTGAGTACTTAAAAGGTATTTGAGTACTTTTAATCAAATGCTTTTACTGAATTACTTTACAAGACAGTGTAGTGTAGTAGACAATGGATATGTTCACAATATGACTCATTAATCATTGAGACACCACAAACCCAATAGTTGAGCCGTTTCCATCTTATCACAAACTAATAAAAACTAGTCGAGTTACGAGGTGAAGAAAGCCACCAGCTTAGCTCCCATCTCTTCTTTGCAGAGATCTCAATTTTCAAACATGTGGTATTTTTTTTTTTTTGTATAAATAATTAAAAAATGTTTTATTTTATTTTTCATATTGATTATGAAGAAATCAAAAGCGATATCTAAAATATCAAAAGGGTCCGAAGTCGGTTCGTTTGAACCAATCACAAGGTTTGTATA
The DNA here is from genome assembly GCA_008086715.1 of Sitobion miscanthi. NCBI lineage: Eukaryota > Metazoa > Arthropoda > Insecta > Hemiptera > Aphididae > Sitobion > Sitobion miscanthi. Next base: position 40,815,407 of record CM017797.1, read on the forward strand.
GGTAATATCATCGACGCGGTAAATCTATATAATTATAATACGTATATGACATGGGTACCTATATAATTGCTGCGCCTTAAAAAAATACCCTCATCGCCCAGCGGGGAATATGACGTCCTCCCGCGGTTTTGGAAATAAAAAATATAACATTATATAATATTATCATTAACACCTTCCAGGTCGGCGCGTATCCACGTCGGTATACAAAGACGTATCGTAGCATAGAATAGAATAATCGTAGGCTGTACGACCTGTGAATGCACCTATGATTTAAAATAAATAATATATGCAATCATTTATATCGAATCAACGTGGTCGCGTGCGATATATGCGCGTCAACATTGTTTCGGGAAATAAAACGCCGACGTACTACAACAGTCGTGTGCGACCACAAACATTTACCGCGGTCGTAGTCGTCGTCATGACGACAACACTTTCACCTGAACAGGTACGACCGGGGCGAGCGCGTGTAACCCCACCACCACTATATTATTATTTTATTTATTATACAGTCGGCGGCGGCGGTGGCTCGTGAGTCGTGACCTCATAGCGCGCCTACCGACTTGCCGCGGCGCACTCGGCCCGAACACAGTCAGCGGGAATCGCGCGCGCCGTTCTCATCCAAACGTGGTAAAATATTTAACTTATAATACTTACAAAAACTTTCAAGTGGTACTGCGCGTATAACGTCAAAAGTGTGTCGTGTGTCTTTGGTTTTTCGTTTTATAGTGGCGAAGACGATGACGACGACGACATCACAAAATATCACCGTAAAAGTGTCGTTTTCGAGCAACGTGCCGTCGGTTCTCCGTAATAATATTATTAATGTCGTTATAATACCAAAACCCGATTCGTTATTACACCTCGGCGGTGTACACTGAAACGTCATATTATACGCGCGAGAGTGCAGCAGCCGTCGTGGAAGAAGAATATAACAGGGTCCGGCTGCAGTTTATTTAAATTTGGTGTACATTGTTTTATATTAATATAATATAGTATTATTAACCGGTACAACGGTCGCGGTAATAGTCGACGACCACGGACGAGATGACCAATCCGTACGCCCGCCCGACGGTACAGCCGCACATCGAAGACCTGCCATCCGACTGTGGGTGAGTTTGACGCGCGCGCGGTTTAAATAGTAATAATTAAATTGTTATTTGTTATTTGTTATATTGTGTATTACGCCTCCCGCCGAAGCTTATCTGATTCGACTATTGTACTACGACAACTTCATTTGACTGCATAATATTATGTATTTATGTTTATATATTATAATTTATACTGTGGTACCTATGTATAGCATTCGATTTCTTATTTAGCTATAATAATAATTATAAGATATTTAAGGGCAGGGTCATTGTATTCTTTTCTTCTTAAAAATATTTTACTGTTTTATTTTTAAATTATTTTTAAACAAGCGCGCTATAGTTTTATTTAGGTATAGCATAAATAAATCATTAAATTTTTGGTAACGTAAACTACGTTTTGTACACACGAGTCCTTTTACAACATTTTACCCATTCAAATTTGAATACACCACCGCACCGCCATTTATCCACCCTTGTCGTACGCGGCGCACGATATAGTTTTGTAATAGTTTGATGACTTGCGTCTATTGTTGTAATGGTGATTGTTTTTCGTCAAAGGGGTAGTCGCCACTTGCCAGTCTGCAATATTTTTTTCGTCGATTGGTTTTGAGAATTTTTATCTGCTCTTAGTTTTTTGTTTATCCATATGTATGTATATTACAAGCTATTACGCAAAAATTATGTTTATAGAACATAGGTATATAGGTAGGTATAACTACATATTACGCAGTCGGTACGCGTCGACTGAACCGTAAAGTTTGAGCATTCGCAATCGTTAGTATTCTCACACACGAAAAAAAGTTAACCGTCATCTTCGACAGTATTCTTGACATTCTCTGTAACTGACAGAGTGACAGGAGTGGCCAACATGTGTGGTTCACATGATGATGTACTCATTATGCTGATCAAATTAATCAATGTGCACTGTGCAGTAGTAAGTGCATTATAGGCACGCTTATCGTATTATAGCGTAGCATCGATTTGCGCGACGAACTCCTTGTTTATTGCTTATAACTAAAAAGTTATAATCATATTTTTTTTATTTTCTTTCATTATTAACTGATCCGCGGCAACATACGCCATTGAGCGTGTACAATCAATACTTAATTGAATTTATGAATTTGCATTTACAATTTTAAATAATAATGTTTATAATATGTGTTAAGTAGTCTCCTGTGATTCGTTTTCTGGGTGATTTTTTAGAAAAATATAGTATTTCCGGTTGGATGTCGTACATTTTTTGGAGTGGTTAGTTAGTTTTCTGGTAGAGGTATGCTTTGAAAAAGGAGGTTGGATAATTTTGTGATTATAGCTTTAATGCTGTGGTCTGTCATTATATGGGTATAATTTGTTCAATTACTTTAAGTAGACTGGCGGCTTTCAATCTAAATTGTTTACATAAGTTATATATTATAATATGATATAACAACACTGATATTATTGTCTTCGTTCAGGGGAGGCTTTAGTGAGCTGTAGCCCATAAGCCCAAATTTGACCCAAACGCAAACCAAAAGCGCAAAAATAAATATCCCATAAGCGCAAAGAAAATTACCTTTTTAATAACCCATATAATTATATAGTTATTAATACTATGCTATTCGTGATTATAAAATGAATTTAAAAAATTTAAATTACATATTAGTAGTAAATATTAATTAGTATAAAAACACCCACAATCAAGACGATCAATTTAATTATAAAACATTATAATTAAGAATTTACATAAGAAAAAAAATTTATTTAATTTTGTTTAATTATTATAATATTATAAATAGTACATTAATATTATATTTTAAATTTGAAGCCCACAGTTTTTAAGTAATTCAATCTTGAAATTTTTTTTTCTATGTATATAAGTTCCATGCTTTAATAATGGAGTTAACTTTAGAGCTGCGTTTTGTAGTTAGGTTGCATTTGATTGCATTTTTAAGTAAACTTATGCCTGGTGTTGTTTGAGTACTTCGATAAAATTATAAATAGGTGGGTGTGGGTTATAAAATTGATCCTTCAAATGACGGTGGTATGATTCTAGACCATTAGTAGTCCTTGGCTCGTTCGAAGGTGCCTCAGTCCACAGGTGCGGTGGATATCTGCTGTCATTTTGAATAAAATCTGCTAAAATATAATCGGAAAACTCTGATATCTTATAATTGTCAGGAGCAATAGAGCATCAGAAATTTCAGTAGAATGTAAAAAAGCCAATCCAAGGAAATACTTTAACCAATTTGAAATTTCTAATTCATTTTTGTCGTACTCAATTTTAAGTCCCAATTTTCCAATTTTTCTGTACCAAGCTTGCCCTAGGTGTTGTTACGATAAAATTCGTTAATACTAAATACTAATTAAACTAAAATAAGACTAAATTTCATCTGAGCTCGATCACTGTTGTTGTATTTTTGAATATATTATAAAAATGTTGTATATCTATTTAATTTAATTTATTAATTAATAATTTTAAAATGAAACCTTTAGGGGAACAGGTACAATATTGTATCAGGTAATATAATTTATTTTTGCGCTTTTATACCATTATACTAAGGTACAAAAGCGTAAATTCGTTTTGCGCTTTTGGCGTATCGAACAAAATAGAGAATTTGCGCTTTTGGGCTTCACCGGCTTTAGTGACATGGTTATGAGGTGGGGGGGGGGAATCATAATTTTCAGAAAATGTCGATGATTTTTTTTTGGTAATTTTTTTTTAACAGTATACAATTGTTTAGAAATACAGCTTGGGGGGGGGGGGGGCTAGGTTTAAAATGAAGTAATTTTTTATTAATTCATAATTTATTGTTTTTGCATAAATGATATACCTAATATAGAAGTTGTTGAAATTAAAAAGTTGTATTATCAGAATTTTAAATTATTTTAACTCATTTAAGTTGTAGGTGATGTATAGATACATTTTATTGGTTTTTCACATTTTTGTATATAATATAACATAGGTAGAGGTAAATTAAAATTATTCATAAGATATAATAGGCGTACTTATTACTTTTTTTCTGTATAACCGACAACAGGGTGGCTCTGTGTGAACAATACTACTCCTCTACTTTTCTGCTACCATCAATATGCGTATTACTTATTTCTTAAACATTAATGGTTCAACTGTTATATGAAAATGCATAAAACATAAAGACGGTTAAAAAAATGTAAAAGCGATTAACAAATCGAAATTCTTTGTTCATAAATAAATAAATAAATATGATGATTTGCATATTAAATGATACATCATTATGCATGTGAAATAAAAGAACCTATTATCCTAAAATGTTATGTAATAATATAACGACATCGATAGGTACCTACTTATACATATAAATACTTTTGTCTATAAAAACTAAACTTAATATAATTTTTTTTATTGATTTTTGAATCGTATTTCGATTTGTGGGTAATCACAATGATAAGGGGTTTTGTGTGATTACAACACCCTTTGGTCTTAATTTTTATTGGATTTTGTGTTACCTCAAAAAAATAAAAAGATATAATTTATGTTTTTCTATATAATATATAATGTATACTATATTATAGGATAAGAGTTGTTTAGTTTTTCATCATAAGTATTTGATTTTAAACACTTCCCCGCGACCTTGTGATTGAACAGTTTTATGTATAACCTATTTCTTGAATATTTAAATATATAATGATCAGAGAAAATCAATGGCGTATATCTACTTAATAAAATATTTGATTAAAACTCTATCGATTAGTTGTTGTGTTAGTCTTCCTAGACCACATTTTCTCAAAATATAGGTAAGTATTTATTAGGTCTAAATTATAATTTTTAAATTATTATTAGACGTTATATTAAATGCATATTAAGTACCTACATTTTACGATAAAATATAATAATAAGACTGTGTTTGTAATTCGTGTGGATCAACACTAATGCGTAAAATCATCTATTCATTTACGTATTAGTGTTGATCCACACGAATTACAAACACAGTCTTATTATTATATTTTATCGTAAAATATAGGTACTTAATATGCATTTAATATAACGTCTAATAATAATTTAAAAACTATAATGTAATACACTAATCATCTATTATTGATCTAATAACTATATTAACTGGTGCCGAAACTTAAACGATATAAAAACTGTGTTATAACATAAAAACCATCCATTAACTAGGAACGGACTTGCCAGGGTGTGCTAGTACCCCTGTATAGGTATTGTATATATTATTATAATATTATGGTAATCTAATAAGTAATATAACTACTATATATAGTACTATAGACAGCAAAAAAATCTCATTTAAAATCTCAATTAGAATTCTAGATCAAGATTTCATAAGGAATTTATAATCATAATTTTTTTGGTTTCTACACAAAAAGCTTGATAGTAATTTGAGGAAACACTTTAACTCACGAGCAACAATAATAATCAAATATAATAATACAATTGACAATAATAAATCGAATCCATGTTTATAATTTTTTTTTCCTGAATACAGCTATGTAGCGACTGTAGTGTATACAATTTGAATTGTAATAGTATATTAGTATACGAACCGAAATTGTAAACATTGTATTCTTTCAATTCTTACAGGAATAATTTGTAATTTAAAATAATTTTAGGTTTTTATGTAAATCGGATAGGTATAATTTAACATACATTTGTTAACAATTTATAATATTACTAAGATAATTACTTATCTTCTAAATGAGTATAATATTGTGTACTATCAAGAAAAATATTGCTGCGCAATATGCATTATACTGTTTAAAAAATAATTAAGTTTCTAATTACCATAAAACAAACAATGATTATTGCACATATTTTATAAGGTTACTTAATATTCAATTTTACTGTTACACTTTGAAACAAACATAAAAAATCAACACTATAATATGCATTATAGGTACTTATAGTATAACAGGATTTCCAAAATATATTTAAACTGATTTATTCATGATTTTTACTATACATTGTGTAGGACATTTTTAATTTGGTGGATTTTCAATAATGACACCCCTTTTTTTTACTGGCATCATTATTTTTTTGTTCTTAAATTACATACATATATGTATAGTTATGGTAATGTGGTTTCAACAACCTTATTTAAATAAGAGACATGTTATACCCACTTTATATAGGTATGTACAGTTATAGTGGATATTGAGATTTCTAGTAAATCTTACGAAAATCGATATGTTAATATTATGATTCGTATAATTCATATCATTTACCATTTAGGTACAACGTTAAAACTATTGAACCACCCACTGTAAGTTTTTTTTCACACAGCTGACATTAAAAAAATAAAAATAATAATAATAAAAAACACTGACAAAAACGTGGACTAAAACTGTACATTAAATGCAGAAAACCAATTGCACGATGTCTATACAGTTTACTCGCGTGCATGCATGCATGCGTGCATGTATAGATTTATTGATGCGACGTCCGAATAAAATAATTTCACACATGTATCGAATTACTGCGTGACATACCTTTAACAATATTAAAAAAACCCGATATTCGTTTGACGAAAAACTCTATAGACGTTTCCATTATTTTTTCCCGACGAAATTATGCATACAAATTGTGATTATTTTGACATTCGATTTGCAGTGATTGTAGTTGTCGATGATCACTGTTGATTGTAATATTGTATATCAGTTGTAGTATTAATGTGTAATATATAAGTGCAAGTGTAATTACAACGCGGATAAGCATGCGCGACGTGGAGGTTTGTCGGGCGGCGTCTGTTGCATAACTATAGTATAGATATTATATAGATAATAATGTATACACCCTATAGTCTATATCGTACCGTATGCCTAAACGTTTTTTCCGCACCGTCGGTTAACTATGAGTATTTTTTTTTCGCCATGACGTCGGCTGAATATATGTTTACAACATATAATATATTATGTACGGTCGTTGGTTGACACTAAAGAAACCAAAAAACGTTCAACACAACACAAACAATCTGTGTACGAACTTATTCCTTACGAAGTTACGTGAAAAAACAACGCGCGGGATTCTGATCAAACACAAATTTATCATGAATATAGTATTTATAAATAGCATAGAACAAGTCTGCTAGTAATATTTAGTAATTTTGTCGAAATTAAGGATGTCCCCGCAACAACAACATCATTCGCCCCCTTTGCGCCTGGCACTGTGCTCAATAACATAATACCTATAAAAATAAAAGCTCTGACATGTTTTTTTTAAAACATTGTAGTGAATATATTTTCACGGTGTTCATTGATTTGTTTTAATTTTGTATACAAAAATTCAGCTTAAGTTCAACTTTATAATATCTTCTAAGGAATGTCACGCACGCATATCGATCGAAAAGCAGAGAAATACGATAGCATTATATTTCAGCATAACAATTCGCTAGTAATGCTATAGAACAATACAATATAGTATACATGGATAGAATATTTTTTTTCATTCTAAATCGTATAAATAATCCCTAGGTACATAATAATTTTTATACTAATACGAACAAGTTGTCTGTCCAATAAAAAAATACAGTTTATTAACTTCTAAAACTAATAAGAAGTTGTTTATGCCGGCAATTTTTGCACCTCCCTATTTTTATTTCTGGTATTCTGATGGTCATTAAATAATGGATTTAGATTTTAGAACCTTTTTCGTACTTAGTCCTTTCCCGTATATACAATATACATACTAAATATATATGATATTATTATATGTACTTTATTATAATATATCAATATGTACCGTGTTGTCACATTTTTTTTCTATAGTTGAAAACATACACAGTGCGTCAGTGCGTTATTATATCTACAAATGACTAACAAGTAACAATTATAGTACCCATGCAGGAATAGACTGGGACACTATGAGACTTAACGCAATAACGCCCCTTTTCAAAAGAGGATCCAGATATAAATATTGATTATATAGGTATCGTAAACCATCATCACTGCTTCTTTAGACTCATCCTAAGACATATACCTACTATTTATTTTTATTAAAGAAGTATTAACTATGGTAATTTAAAATTAAAAATCAAAATAATTAACTGACACAATAACTGTACATGTTAGCTAATAGAAATTGACGTAACAAAATAATTCCAAAATAATATAAAATTAATTTTGTATATTATACGTTTTCTTGATATCAAATACACTGTACAATTATAGTAAATAGTAATTAATAATATTGTATGGAATCTACAAAATGATTGTGCTTCGCTAGGACCGGGCGTGCGTGGCCTACACGTGAATTCTATATACATACCTATATGTATTTGTAAAATTACAGATTTATTACAGGTTGCAGTAATAGGTTACCAGTGATGTATTGTTAAATAAATTCATGGGTATACGTCAACAAAAAATTTCTGGCTTTGCTTAAAATGTTTATTTTCTCTAAGCCCTTATTGTATAAATCAAGCACAAGTATAGTCCGACTTTAAAAAAGTCGTTTTTGAAGTACTTTTTCATAAAAAATGATTATTATTATACATTACACATAATTTTTACATGGTCAATTTTAATTATCTGATGCTAAAAAATTACTTTGAAATGTTCACAGTTTCACATAATAGTTGTAAGGATAAAAGCATATAAATTATGATATAGATATTTTTTAAATACCTAGATAAAAACTAATAATTAGTAATATTATTAATAGTATATTTATTCTCAACTTTAGTTTGGTCATTGGTTTTCATAATATTTTTTGATAATCACCTGATATCTTACTAGTCTACTGAGTACCATTTGACAAATGAAAATTGAATATTGCAAATAATAATAAAGTATTTTGATTACGTCGCTGAAAATTATAACAGGTATATATATACACCTAAACGGTGCCATACGGCCGTAAATCCGCGTATCATCGTAAATTTGAGTCTACAGTTCTACACTAAAAAATATAAAGATGTAAGTATAGAATATACGCCTCATACCTCCTCCACTAATACTGCAACCATAAGCTAAAATACCGCAAGTAACCGGTGATTTTTTTTGAGATAAACGAGATTTCATATTTTGCGTTTTTTTTTTTTTAATCATAACATTTTGAGTGTTATGCAATTAATTCTTTAAGTAAGATAACATATATTATACTGTTTCTTACGTAATTTTATCTGACAATTGTACCTAATGAAATAAAAATAAATATGGTTAAATTAATTTTAACAACATAATATCTTATTTGCAAAAGTCAATGTAAATGGAAGTTTATAAAATGTTGTTTTTAAAGTTTTGCATTATATAATACACTATACTACCTAGTAGGTATAAAAGGCAGGTATACACATCGTGTGTATTTCACGCTTGCCGTGTACATCGTTGTATTAACCGGCATCATGTCGATTGTCGGCATGTTTACAGTTAAAACCTGTGTGTCACCGAGTTGTTCATTAAATCCCATTCAAACATTTCAGACCACCGCCGCCAACGCCGCGTAGTTATACTTATTTAAAATATAGGCGCGTCTGTTTTCCGTTTTTATGTGGACATTGACATTTATTTTATTGTGTGCAGACGCATATACAATACGCTGAACTTACATAACAATAATATATGTACTGAAACATAAAATATCGTAACGAAACCATTTAACCATGTGCGCGGGTGCACGTGTATATAGTTGCGGGTAGATCTACGCTACGTGTATGACTGCCATAGTCGCATAGGTATAGTCGTATAGGTATCTCTATTCGGTGGTAATATCTATGCTGAAGCGATGTCAGCTATATTATAATATCCACGCTGGCATGGCGTCATAATTTTTTTCGTAGGCGAACGGTTTAAGGCAAGCCGCATGCACGCATTCATTTTTAAGAGGACAGACTAAATGTTCAACTTTTAAAAAACAAATTTGTATAACCTGTATATGGTATGATATATTGTACATTGTATATTGTATCCATAAAATAATTTTGGTTGATGAATATGATTTGATTGAATTTTAATCCACGGTTTATAATATGACTATACAGTTACTTTCAGCTATACGCCTTTTATATACAACTATATACACTATATACACCTGCAGTATGCTTAGATATACTTGATAGATGGTAATAGAAAATAATAGAGATGCGACTATAGTAAAATGGATTTAGATGTAAAAAAATAAATACCATATATTTTAACTGTGGGGAGGGGAGGGGAGGTTGACAAAGGAAAGGCTAGAATGGGTCTTGGAGTGACGATCGCATCCTTTTTGCCATGATGTATGCTTAGAAACTTCGTTATCGATCGCTAAAACGATAGTGTAACCAAGAGAGATCAGAGGATGAATGAGTGCGAATACTACGTTATCGAAGCAATATTGATATAATATTATAGTCCTATAGTTAACAATAATAATACCATAATATAATATAATATATCTAATATCGGTGAATATGCGTATATCGGATTGTACTAAAGGTAGCATACAACTATAGATTACTTATTATATATACTGCGTACATAATACATGGAAAATTTTGGCCGACACTGAATGGCGGCCTTCACACACTTCCGGTTCCTCGGTCATCCGAAGACCGTTTACGAGTAGGTACAATTAAATTGTTGCTGTCGTCGTCATTACTATTTATAATATATGCTGGCCTACATAATGTATTTTTTATAGGCACCTTTACGTGTATTTGTTATATTATTATATTACGCAAATTTACGCTGTTTGATATAAATCGTAGTCCTCGCAAAAAAAATGCGTACTACACACACTGCAATGGCGGCGCCCATCGTTGTACGTTAAAATATATTGTGGCTATTGTGCACGTGCATGTTATAATACGAGCGTGTCCGTGTAGTTTCAATGTCGTATAATAGGCAAAACCAGCCCCGAACGATATTACAAAATAAATAATAATAGTCGACGATATTTGTTTGGTGAAAAAAATACCTATAATATACCTATACCTTTGTACCTCATATATTATTTTATATATTATTATGATCAAGTCGTCACCGTGAGTTGTGTAGGTAAAATTATTTTATTATGTTCATTGTTTAATGTTTACATGTACCTATATTATATTATATACCTACCTAATTGTATTATGTATTCTAAACATGATGCATGTATCTATATAATTCTTAAGCCGTTGTCGAGATATACCGTCCACTGCAGTTCAGCGTGTACATGTATAATTAATATGAGTAAAAGTTATAAGGAGTATAACTACGTATAGTATTATTTTTTATGAATGATATTATTTAAATTTGAACATATAGGTAGGTACGTTTTCTGCTCGCAATTCCTCGATATTTTTATTTTTAAATGTATCAAGAAATAGATAAAAAATTGGTATGTACATATTTCGAAACTATTATATGAATCTATCTAGATATAGGTAGTATAGATACCTTCGGAGTAATGTAAATATAATATATTCTGTAGACATAAATTAAATTTAAAAAAATACCTTATTGCAAATTACATTTTTTAGATGAATATATGTTTGTGTGTTACGATAACAATTTAAATTATCAGGACGTCAAGGAGTATCTCTTCAAAGTAAAATTAATACGTGTGTATTTTTAAGTTAGTTTTTTATATCGTTTCGTATGTCATGTCTTAAATATTACACAGTCGCAAAATTAAACTGATTAAATTTGACAATAGAGTTTTGATTAGTTTCTACTTTTCTAGTGTATATAATGTATAATTACAATGTATATTATCTACTTAATAGCTTTGCATTTTTATATAGGTACAACTATTTTAGTTCACTATTACCATTTAGATAAGATTTTATGAGTACTATATAATACATTTCTATATAAATATTAATCTCAAATAAATTAATAGATACATTAATTAAACTGAAAAAAAGAAGAAAAATTAAGAAGAATGGAATAGAATAATTATAATATTCATATTATTATATTTAAATTATATATTTTCAAAGATAAGTAAAGTATTTAAAATTGTGGTTTTATGCATTCATTAACAAGGTCAATTTTTTTTTTTTGGTCCACTTTAAAATAATTAAATGTTTTACATTTGATTATTTGAATTGTTTAATTACTTTCGTTAAACTAACTGTACGTAATGATAAATAATAACTTATTAGTTATTATAGTTATTCTTTATTAGTTTATTGAAAAGCAGAAGAACTGGTTAAAATATTATTAAGAGTTAATATATTCAAAATACATTTTTTTACCTTAATTTTTTGTTTTTGTATGAATATGTTTCCTTTAAAGTTTTGTTTAACCAATTAATAGATTATAGTACTATAATACTTCTAAATTCCGACGATTTAACCAAACTTCGAACGTCTCATACTTCTTTTTTATGTCGAACCAGGGTTCATTTATTTTCATATTTATTACTATCATGTTTTTAATATTTATCTTAATATATTTTAAACATTATTACATTAACATTTAAAATTTATTCGTAAGGCACGGATGTTTTTGACTGTAGTAGTAAACAACTAGTAAGTACAATTGATTGCAGTATTGCGCTAAAAATAACAATGGTTCGTATTAAATTCATAATTCATTATAATTAATTGATTTTAATTTATTTTACAGTTAATAATAATAATAATATTTTATTTACGGAATAATATTCCAATTTACAATAATATAATAATGACAGTACTCAATAGGCAGGTATGCGTATTGAGTTATAACAAAAATTAATAAAAACAATGGAGAAAAAGAAATATTACATTATACATACTAGAACTTAAAATATGATTCACTGTATACTTTAAGTTAAGTTTACTGTATACTTCAAATTAAAAATCATTTCACATTTATTTTCATCTTTATTTTTTCTGAAGCAATATTTGAATTCCTCAAAAAATATTTTATATTTTACTTTAACAATCTAAACTACTACCTTAAACATATTGAATTAGACTAAAAACAGGTTTGTTTTAAATTTTCATATTCACGAATTCTTCGACTTTGAGCCATAAGTAAAATATAAAAACCAAAATAAAATTACGTAAACTAAATTGGAAAATAGTTAATATTGTTTTATAAATGAGTAAATTAAAAAAAATAATAGCAATAAAATTGAGAGAATCGTGCCTTATAGTTCTAAGATATACAATTTATATTTAATAAAATATTTTCCAATTTATATAATCAATCTTTTGGATTTTACTTTAATTAATCGCTAGTAATTAAGGTTAAATTATCTGTCCTTATAATATGTTTTTTTTTTATTTATTTGAAAAGCATATTTACAATCTATACAATTTGTACAATAAGTAAATTTGATAACATAGGTAAAAACATGACTTGTGGGGGGAAAACCGTCCATCAACAGTACCACCTATTTATTTGATGGGTTCATATATTATGGAGACCGTTTTTTTTTCTTTTTTTTTTTAGGCAAGGCTCTTGGCCATTTTCTTTTTAACCTCCTTATAATATGTTATATGAAAAATTGATAAACTAAATGAGATATCTGAATCCTGATAGATCACTATAATACAACCGATAAGTTTATGAGCGTCTGGATACATTTTTATAAGGGGGAGGGGGGCAAAAATATTTAAAAAATAAGCGACTATTTTTTAATAAGAAAACTCTCAACTTAATATATTATAATGTATGGTACCATATATAGGTCTAAAATTTACAAATTAAGCATTATTGCATTATTAAGTTAATATAAATATAAAATAAATGGCTGGACAAACAGAAAAGTATGGTAATTACTAATTATAAACTTTAAAGGTACTTCACAAATAAATAACTTCACTGTATTAATATACAGTAACGACTAATATCTATATATAATACCTATAAATGTTTCAAAACAATTTAGATTTTCCCAAATTGTGTTAATTTAATAAAATATATTTTTTTTACAAACTCAGAACAATATTATCGATATTTTATAATATTTAAGCAATTTTGTGTAATATATTATAAATATGAATATTGTATATTCGTACAGATTGCAGTGGCTAGGATATTCGTTATGCCGGTCTTGGATTAGATGCGCTACAGCTGGAAAATATTTGACTACCATAACACTGTTTGTTTTCTTCCAAACGGCGTCACAGAGATACTTTTTTTCGACGTTAGAATCGAGAAGTTATAATATACCTAAAGATATATCAAGTATGTATAATAAATAATACTTAACCATATGCGCGGAAGCAACGGTGTTCTAACTGATTGCATAACTATAAATATACGTGCATTTTTTTGTAACCTAGATTGGCTGTGGATTCTCAGTGGATTTGTTCATTTGACGCTGTCGACATTCATTGGATACCGAGGGGGTAAACGCAACAAAAATTCATGGATTGCATTTTTTGGGATCCTGCAAGGAATTTTGGCGGTCTTACTGGCGATGATCAATGCGTCCGATCATTACAGTTTTCAACGACCATCAGCTTTAGTTTTGGCCACTTTAGGTAATATAATAATAAACGTATATATTATTATAATATACAATGGATTATTATTTATTACATATTTATATCGACCGAACATAAACCCTCAAAATATGTTCACGTCTTATAGATACGCCGTTATGCGACTCTATTCACGGTGCCCACATAAAGGAACCGTACGTCCCGTTACACTTGGTGAAAACTGCAGTGTTGTTCTTGCTCCAAGTCAGCATGTCACTAGGAAGCACAGCCCTATTGGCTCTGGGTCTAGGTCTACTTGACGAATCAGTGGCCCCGACCAAAATACCGGCTTGCATAGGCGTAGTCGTCGGTTCGTCACTGCTGGGTCTCCAGACAGGGTTGATGGTGGGAAAATTTGCATTCCACGTGAGCGCAGAGTTCAACTTGGCCGGTGACATCGTGTGGCTCAGTAAGTCTCGAATATATTGTGCACACTATATACTTAAACTCGAACTCCATAGCGCTTTTCGTGTAATAACCTACCATTTATTTCAACAGTTATTGGTCTAATACTAATCGTCGTATCTTTCATCGTGGCTCTATATCCAAGCAGACTGGTCACGAGCCGTGCTTCGACGTTAATACGCAACAGCCCAATTTATCGAAACAACAGATACGGTACAAATTGTAATTTAAAATTTATGTCGAATTCCGGCATTAACTTGTTCGCATATTTTAATAGATTTCAAGAGCACGCTTGGAAGAATTTTCAGTAACAAGTTAATTTTATCTAATATTGCCGCCATCGCTTGTGTGTACACAGTATTAATCAATATGTTGTACGAAGAACCTAATTATATGGAATCAGTATTTTTCGTACCCAAACACACAATGGATGCAACTGATCAAAATACCATAATCATTGGTTTGTAAATGCAATATATATTACTTACCTGATGATATAGTAAAATCAATAATGTAGTTGGCATTAATAATTGTGCTCTTATTATTTTTAGCGATTTATGGAATAATTTTATTCTGGAATTTCGTTCACTTCGTAACGATTCAAACATGCGATGTATGCGTAATATTATAATAATAACTGAGCAACATGTTTATGTTTTAGATTTTTTGAGATTTCCTTTGGCAGCGGTTTGCGTGTTTTTATCTGGCGTGTTAATATGCATTACACAGCCAAGAGCTACGTTGTTAGCGGCCTGGAACATTGGCATAATTTGTGTTGTAACTATATTAGTCTTCACTAGCATGTTCCTCCGGTGTTCCAAAATACAAGTACACAATCAATTAACACATAAGTAAGAATCGGTTTGAAAAGTAAAAAAAAAATCAACTATCACCAGAAGAAACTTACAAATATTTCCCGTTGTTCAATGTGCATATAGGTCCGAATTAAACGAATTTTGCAATAAGGATTGCAATTGTCCGGACAATATTCCATTTGAACCGGTTTGTTCGTCCACCAGCCATATAGTCTATTATTCACCCTGTCACGCCGGTTGCAGGACCCAGGATCTGTATTCCAGACAGGTGTGTGCATAATTAAATCATAATTCATAATAACAAACTCTGTAATAAGAAATTAGATTATAAATTTTACAATCTATTCGTATCGCAGGAGTACGTAGGGTGTGCTTGCGTCCAAACTGAATCCGCCAGCAAACGCGCTTGTTATGATCACAACTGCCACCAAATGAACGTCGGATATCAATCAATTTCAGTGTTGATACTGTCGTTATTGGGAACTTGTATAGTTGGCACAATAATTTTACTGCTCAGGTAATAATACAGTTGAATTTATACTATTTACCAGGTACCTATACATATATACTACAGTCGGTGATCCATTTAACATGTCTAAATTAATTTTTTTAAGTCAATTTTTGTGTATGATAGATATTAATAGATAATATCAATAATATCATACAATATTATGATAATATTATAGTTACCGAATTATATTTTATGTACCTACCACATATTATTATACTCGTCGACGGGATTTTAATTTTTTATTCCACTGATTTCCCCTTATGATTGTAGAAGCGTTGAACCTGATGATCGCACCACAGCTTTGGGATTCGCAGTGACTTTTATTTGTTTAATGGGACATGTGCCAGGAAAGATACTTTACCTATTTGTCGGACGTACGTAATAAAATTAGTTCTACAAACTATTTTACTTTTACACAATATATACTTGATTATATGTGATTCTAAGAATATTTAATTTATTTTTCAGATTTAACGTGTATTTTGTACGACAGCAACGATCAATGCCGGTTAAATGGTGCGGCAACGTTTTCCACCTACCTTAGTCTGTCCAACATATGTAAGCGTAATACCTACCTACTGGCTACAACTGTGGCGTGTAAATTGCAAATATTGCTAATATATTTTAATTCGCATACATAAACTTGTTCACAGGCATACTCATGACGTCATCAGCGCTCTATGCGTGCGTGTGCTTAATGTCAAGGCCAATGCGTCCGTATGGAACTTCGGATTCTGCGAAAAAATTTATCGTTAGCTCAGTATCGAGTCCGTTGAGTCCGTTAACTCCGCCTGGATTTGAAGAACGAGCACCCACGCCAACCAGAAAGCCGCCGAAGAGAAGACCGTCTGACTTAACGTTTTCTGCTTCGAACACCAATATTGATTTCACCAGACATACGGATGACTATTCGCCTAGGAGTCCGGAACAACGCTCAGAGAAGGAGGGGTCTTAACCACATTACTGTAAACTCCATAAAATAATGTACACACGTGGACTATGGAGGAGATATTATGTGATCTGAATATACCATGGTTCAGGTCGATCACGGATGGATATATTATACATAATACAGCCATAGAGGTATATTATAATATATTATATTATATATTATACTACTGGTGCCTCATTTAAGCGTAAACAAAATCAAAATTAAACACGTCATACTATTTACTTTAAAAGTGTATTACGTACCAATCTAGTCTACGGCTTAAGCTGTTTAAAAGAGGATATATTTTGGTCCGAACTCTTAATCTATTAAACTTAATAATAATATTGTACTAGAAAAAAAATGTAAAGATTATGGAACTCTTATACATCTACTTACCTAATCAAAAGTTGTATTAATGGTACGAGAGTAACTAAAACTAATTTTAATTTTAAATTATAATTATAATGGTGTACCTATAATAGAATAATAAATTAATTGCGGTAATGTATAATATTCTTGTTTTAATTTAATAAAATACGAATTTAATTGTACTCAATGTTATATAATTTGTAACGATTAACGATTGACATTTGGTTGTAACCACTGCGAGTACCTATTTCATATTTTTGTGAATATATGTTTATTTATAATGTTTTTATACATATTAATATATCATGGATTTTATTTTGTTTTAAGTTCATTCCATTCCCATATTATAGTAGTTACAAAATAAAATAGGTATTTTCAACTACCCCACTAACTATAATTTACGATGTATAAACATAATTATTGGCTGTATTTAAAATCTACCATACAAATATTTAATACCTAATATAATTGGTAATAAATTGTACTTATTATAAGTGACTTTATTCATTCACATTGAATTATAACTTATACCTAATTATAACGAATATTTTGTTGAATCAAAAATTATTATTTTTAACTCGATAGGTGTTAGGTTCTAAATACATTATGTAAGCAAATAAATGAAAATTATGGTATTAGATACAACTTTAATTTTCACTTCAAATGGCTAAATACTGCTTCTGAAGACAATTTATAATTATATTTTCGAGAACTTGTAACAGTACCTATTGTCTATTGATTGTTTCTTTATTACGATTTAAGGCTTTATTTACAAATCAAAGTATTCGAAGGGTTAATAAAAGACTTTCCATGTTAATACTAGATAGTTAAATAAGATGAGTCGGTAGCGGTATAGGTTGTAGGTAGGTATCTACACCCAGTTTTAACATAATAATTTTTAACTGCTTTTTATACTCATAAAATTTATATTTTAATTTGTGTTTATATTCGGACACGTCATGTATGATTAATAAATACTCATTCTTAACCATTCCTTGTAATATAAGGTGCGTACTCTATGCATATATTCATATTATAACATATTAGATAAACAAATTAATATGGTTTTAAGTATCTCGTACATTTTCATAATTTAATTTTAAATAGGTACGACATCTTAAGTAGTAGAACTACTATTTGGACTAGTATTTTGGCCTAAAGGTAACAGCATTAACCATTGTCTATATTTTATTATATTCATTGTTTTGTTATTTTTGCATAAGTCTAATTGCTTTGAAGTACCTATTACCAATAAATAAATTGTTATAAAACCATTATAGCCTATAGGTACCTACTGAAAATTACATTAGTTTTGTATGATAGTAAGTTTTGAAAAAATAGATCATTAGGATTATGTATTGAAATAATTTAGTATGTATAGGTTATGTATAGGTATTCTTTTCCGAAACCTGTTTATTTCATTCAATGTATTCTTTACTTAATAAATATTTATTAAATTTTATTTTCGTTACATGAGGATCAATATAGGTAAATATTTATTTATGTTGTCATGTTGATACATTTATAGTCAATACATTTTTTCATTTAATTTCTTATTTTTTAAAACAAATCGAAGTTTTGAGTATTTAGATTTGACTTTATTAGGCCCTTATTTAATTAATATTAGGAGTTTATGATATTTAATATGAATTGTATTACCTGCCTACTGTGTAATTTATTGTTCGTGTTCCATTTATTTGTTCAAATAAAAATAATCTGAATTCACTGCTTATATTTTCAATGTTTTAATAACCATGTCATTTTGAATATCTGATAATTGATACTTTCGTCACAAAACATATAAAAATATAGTATATACTACAAATATAGTAAATATAGTAATTAAATAATATTATCATTATAATTATACGACAAATTTAAGAATGAAATGATGTTTTCCCATAAATGTTATTACCTACCTATGTGTTATTTTGAAATTGT
Source organism: Sitobion miscanthi (assembly GCA_008086715.1). NCBI lineage: Eukaryota > Metazoa > Arthropoda > Insecta > Hemiptera > Aphididae > Sitobion > Sitobion miscanthi. Next base: position 40,834,828 of record CM017797.1, read on the forward strand.
AGTTTACGGTTTACATAAATGTAAAAAAATACATGTATATTGAATATTGTATATAATTCATTCTAAATTCAATTTTAAACAATTACTGTAACGAAAATGTAAATTTAATATTTATGGGTTTATTTATAATGTTTACCTACTTTTTGTTATTGTCTACTTGTTTTAAAATATAAAATAATACTATTGTACCTATTTTGCAACATTTTTATTTTTGATACATTTTGTTGTGGAAAGTACTTAATTTAAGAAGTATTTAAAATTACAAGTTTAAAAATGAATCTTTTTGCAATTTCATTTAAGAGTTAAGACACACAATATGCATACGGCAACTACCACGAGTACGTGTATATTACGATAGGTAAATTATTATTTATTTTGTCAGTCATTGTTAATTGCGGTAATAAGATAAACCAGTGGTATACCTATAGTAGATTGAATTTGTTTTGTTCAAAATCATTGCATTTGAAAATATCATTGTGTCTATAAAATATAATAGTATACCTGCTTTAAAAGCTTCAAGTACCCACAAATAATATTTTAAAAATATAACACAAAACTAAAATCGTTTTCTTCGTTTAAATATTTGATTTCGTCCAAATTTGAACAGAAAATAACTAAAAATACTGTGTTTATTTTAGTTTTTTTTTACAGTATGAAATACTTATGAGAAACCTTGTTTAATTTTTTTTTGTTTTTCCGGTCGGTTTTGAAAATTATTTGCAACTTTCAATTTTGACCTCCCAAATGCACCTACTAGATTTATTTTCTCGCCAGAAAAGTTACTTGCAAAGTAGAAAATCAAAAGATTATTTCATCTACTTATCGTGTACACAGACACAAAAAAACCATGCATCATTGTAAAATCAACGCATTCATCTTTTCGCTCAGAATCTAAAATCAATGTTTAAAACGAATAATACAATATAATATCTTAAAAATTCAAACCTTTCAAATTATAAATATAAATATAATGTATACATTACTGAAGCATTTTTGTTTATGTTAAACGTAATTAATGTTATTTTTTAAGCCATCCATCCTACAACTCTATGGACATTGAATATCTAAATGTCTCTTGATTTCCGAAAATGTGTGTATTCTCCTTTTTGGTAAACAAATAATTTATTATTAGAAAAATAATTATAATTTACGAAACAAATGTCAGAATCAACTCCCCCCCCCCAAAAAAAAAAAAAAATAAATAAAAATAAAAATGTTTATGGCCACAAGTGCACAAAAGTTAACAAAATATGTGTAGACACTACAAATTATTTTTGGTCCCTTTATATTCTGAATTTTTAACTATAGACAACCAAATATGCTTACCGTTTTTTTATTATTATAATATTATTTTGTATATTATGCACTCGTATTCACTGTATATTTTAAGTGTAACCGTTTTTCAAGGGGTTTTATATAGGCAATTTTAATACAATCAGAAGATAAATGCAAAACGAACTGTGTTCCGAGATCGTCCAACTAAATCGTACCTAATTCGTACACGTTTTTGAAGTAAAAAACTTGTTCGGGCAATTTGAAGTTAGTTTTAGTGTTAAGATTAAAAGCCGTAATTTTCTACTTATAATGTATACAATGATTTTTCTAAAAAAGTGTAGGCACCCTATAAAGTAGAAGAATAACTTGGTTTATTAATATAGTAGTTTTTTTAAATAAATTACATTTTAGAAAGTTGTGAGATAAAAGAAATAAAGTTTACTCCGTTCTAAAAAACAACAAAGTACACAATTGCATGCATATTCATACACTTGATTAAAATAAATATTTTTATAAACTTAAACTTATTAAACAATTTAAAAATATCAAAGTAAGTAGTATAAATGAATACAATTTTGTTATTATAAATACTATTAACCTAGTTGGCAGTCGCAGACATGGCTTGCGTGTGTCCTTGTTCCTCAATTCCAGCACTAAGATGGTGGCTTGGCCTAATTTTTTACATTAAGTACAGTGAATCCACCATCTATATTCTATCGATATATTATAATTCATCTCACTAATGGTCGTATTTACCCACGTCACTATAAATATAGTTAAATGCAGGAATAATAATAATAGTCCTGCACATGGCCCCGATCACTAAATGTACTAACAGCTGCAGTTGATTTTATATTTTCAAAGTTTTGTTTACTACATGAAAGAATTAAAAAAAAAATAACAAATTATTTTTTTATATTGTATCAAGCAGTTAATGATATCCGATAAGTTAAGTGTTGACAATTTTTATTTTTATAATTAATTAATGTTTAATAATATAATATTGATCTACGATTTATTTTAGCAACTTTATATCTTTTTTTCTTAAGATCAAGAATTAGTTTTTATTTGTAAATTCCGTCTTTAAAATATTGCGATTATCCTATAACTAGTGCCTAATGTAGTGATGTATACCTACTGATGTCCCCACAATACTCTTATATTTCACTCTGTCTAAGTGCAAATCTCCTACCAAGTATTAAAATTGATTCAGTCTAATATACCGTAACTGACATTTTTGATAGGCAACTGAATATTATACAAAATAACCAAAATAAAATACAATTTGTTCATTTTAACTTAATTTTATTGGTCGCAAGTTGCAACAATTTCAGACGATGGAATTTTTCGGCTAGTGAACAATCCACTACCTGAGTGATAATGGACTATAATATTTTACTCTTTATAGGTGGATCTTAAGAAATTATCAGAAATAGATAAAGTTATTTTAGTAAACATATTATATATTTCACTAGACATTTATCGAGCTTAAAATGTCTTTTACGAACTTTGTTTTTATTTTAAACTGCCAACGGTGGTAATTTGCCAAACAAAATATAATTAACCATGTTTTGTGTACTAAAAAACGGTTATGCGTCACATATTTTAGTGTCGTGAGATTATACTGTTAAAATATTACGTTTTTATTTAATAGTTTTTTTTTCCATTATTCACAACAGTTTACATACCTAGATCATCGTGACCTTTTGAAATCTAAAAAAGTGAAAATAAATTACGACAGTATATATATATCTTCAATATTGCAAATACAAATTTTTTTTCTATGCCGAATAACCATCATATGGTAGAACTGAACTATGCTGAGGTTCTATTTTCGCAATGTCCACCATAAATATATTTAACTTCACACAAATGAATACACTTGTATAATTATATTATTATATTACCAGTGAGTCTGAATAAAATGTATAATAATATTCGAGTTACTTAAAATGTCGAGTTGCCCGTTGGAAGTCTGACAACGGCTTTTAGTTTCAGTTTAAATTTGTTGAGTATACAGTTAACTTGACTCATCATTTTTATATAGACTCGATATTATAACAAAATATTATTATCAAGTATAGTAAATAAAATAGCTGATTCGGGTATATATTTATACATTTTGAAATAAATTATGCGCCGACTTCTATACACGCCATATTTTTATTATTAACTATTATGTCTATGACCAATAAATACCACATTTAAACGTTTATATATTATATTAATAATAACAAATCCTTATTATTCAATGCGTAAAATATTTTGGAACACAATGTTTAACGTTAAGTTATTGCATACATTTTGGCATCTTTCACTTTGCTAATTTAACAATTTTTCTCGGACAGTTTAGCGTATTAATTCGAGATTCATAATAATTACTATCACTTTTTTAACAGTAAATTTACCAAATCGTTTGATAAATATTGTATTCAATTGTTGAAAATGTTTACAAGACCTATAGGAAATTCTAAATTTGTAATTTTTATAATGCGTTTAATGTTAATTGTGTGAGTGTTTTTTTTAATATCTTTATTTCCATGATATTTTTAAAATGTAATTAAAGTTTTTTATATCCGTATAATATATTTCGTATGGCGTGATAGAAACATAAAATTTCGTACCGGGCATTTACCATATGGTCGGTCACAAACTCACAAAAGGCGTATAGGGTATCGATAAGATGAGTAAACGATTTCACTTTTTATTTTTAAATCGAAAATGTTATTTTTGAACAAATAAAAAAAATAGATTTCATTTCTCATTGGGAGCAAATGTGAAACCCATAATTTGGGAATAAGTACATATTTTAAAATGTTCATGAGAGCCAATTGAAAAATAATCTAAAATTTGGAATAGGAATATGGTTATTTAAATTAAATATTATTTATTCGGTACCTATATTATGTTATTAACCATTACTGTTGTTGTAATTTTAGAAATTTTAAAATAAACTGTAGTACTGTGGTGTGAAGTCGAAAAAAACTTGAGAATCACTTCTTTCAGATAGTTTGTTTACCAAAAATTACAGGTTCAAAATATATAGCCTACAGGGAAAGAGGATGAATGATTTTTGAACACTGTACAATTGTTGTCATTGTACTCATAATAGTGTGACATCATTATCTTAGTTATCGTTATATAATGCTATATATCATATAGATAGTTTTATGAATTATGATGTATATCAATGAGTAATAAAACAATTAACTTGCAACTTAAGATATCTATTGTTATGTTAAATATATGAAAGTTTTGAAACAGTTTTTATGTACCTTAAGTCATCATAACTCACAATATTTAATTTTATATTATACTTTCGATAGAAATTCGAATAAATTAATTATCTACCTTTTTCTCGGTAAATCGAGTTTCAATAATCAAAAAATAACCGGAATTTCAAACGACAGCGAATTTAGTAATTTTGCTAAAATAAAATAAAAATGAAAAATCACTGCAGTACTGCACAACCCCGGGCCCCTAACATCAACACGCGGACCCCTGGGGTCAGCGGACCACCCCAATCGGAACCACTGCTAAAGATTATAGTGCCTACTACTTTTTGTCTTTTTGAGTTGGTTAACTTCATGGCTAAATATATTTAGCCATGGTAAACTTTGATTACGATATAAAACAAATTGTGTGCACGGAAAGAGGAAGGATGCAAATGTCTGACCACCTTGCGGAATCATTTAGCTACGAACCATCCAACATCATCAAGCTTTGCCAATTTCTTTCGGTGACACATCTGATAAACCTAGTGTAACGCCGTAACGGGCGTCACAAATCACCATACTACACTTAAAATATTTAGTTTTTTAGATTTTTTTTTTTTTTTATCTCTCTTTTCTTGTGTCACCTAACCATTTTTAACTTTTCTGTAATCTGTAAGCCTCATCTATGTATCTTATAATATCTACATTATATAAAGCATTGTTACGTCCAATGGCCTTAGCTGCCACGGACTGTTTTTGTTAAAAAAAAAATTGATAATAATTAACGAATGTTGAATTTTTAAGTATAGGTACTATATTTACTATTATGTATAGACTATATGTAATATGAATGCTATTTAAAATTTTAGGTCAACGGGTACATTTGTATTTCCTATTAAACTACATATTATATTATTACATTAGGTATACACTATACATAATGTTAATTCATGTTTCAAATTAAAAGTATAGTAAAATATACTATATACTATAGAATATGGAATTTGTATATACCTAAATTATTTGTACAATAAAATGAATTTTGTGAATTTATGATTTTATAATTTATTCAGTCATTATATTTCAGGTTATTATGGCAGTACCTAGGTAGTCATAATGGGATTTATAACTCTTTTTATAATAATTATATTATTTAATATTACGGTTATAGTGATTAACATTTAAACGTGTTGCTTAGAAATACATTTTAATACTGTACTGATGTATACAAATATCGAAGTATAAGCAATGAATTTCAAACTGTCAAACCATTGCATGTTATATAACTCGTACCCTGTAAATCAAGAATATAATAATGAATATGCAACATAAAGCCATATAATATATTCAATTTATATAAAAATAGTATTTTTTTTTTCGATTTCGAGTGAAGTGCCTTTATGTAAAAGACTTAATAGTGTCGGCAGTCTGATGGTTTTTTGATGAAAAATGTTTGGATTGAAGGTGACATCCAAAAGTTTCATATAGCACAGTTATGGATAAAATATGGATAAAAAATATTATCATAAAGGTTTGGTTAAGAGACAAAAGTAAATAGATTTTTACCTGCATCGACAATACTAATCTGTCAACAAATATTGAAGAAAAGCCATCTGCGTACTTCGTTTTGTAGCTCTTACCAAAATCGTTTTTCAAATGCTATACTTTAGTATTGTTTTTATTTTATATTCTGAGAGGAGCAATGAATGGATTGATTTTACAATGATGTATTTTTTTTATTTTTTTTCAGATTCCATTTTATCTGTTTGGTAAAAAAGCTTGAAAAATTAATAGAAGGCTCCTAGGTTATTGTTTCAAAGGTAGATGAAAAAAATTAAAAATCCTTAATCACAGTTTTTATTTATAAGCATTTAAAGTTCAAATCTTGATAAAATACGGAAAAATCACGAAAATTAGCAAATTAATTTTGAGTTGAGAATTCATAAGATTTCTAAGATTTGAAAATGTAATACAAGATTATCCATAAGTTTGTCTACCTTTATCAAAAAAAAAATGTCTACAAGCAAATCAAATTAAATTTTTATGAGCGTTTGAAATTCATATTTTTACAACATTTGATATTCACTCGATCTCTCATGTAACGATTTTCTTATTTTATTGTAATTAAAAAACAAATGGCAGTAGATACTTGAAAATTCCACTGAATGTTTATATTAGCATTTTCTATACACGATAAAATTTTGAAAATAATTCAACTCTTTTTGAGCTGTTTGTGGACATTGTCAGTTTTCAATTTTTTTCCTTTTTTTTCTATAAATATCAATAAAATTTAATGTTGGATAAAAAAGTGGAAAATTTTATGCAAGGCTCCTGATATATCGTAATTGAAAAATATTAAAAATTATAAAATTGAAAAGGCACACAAAAGTAAGTTCGTGTAGCCTGCTGCAGATTTACAGTATCTTGTCCGGCTTTTTCTTAAATTTGTTTTGAAGTTATAAAATTGAGCAATTTACTTACATCAAGTATACAATTATTTACGTTTTAGAATAATAGTAGGCAAATAAAGGTATTTTATCTTATCACTGAGCCGTAAACAGAGTTTAGCAGTAGGTATATGAAATCAAGGTGAATCAAAGTATTAATCTATTAATTATTGACAAAACTGGTACCTATACAAAAACAGTTATGATCAATGATAGGTACATAATAAAAAATTCAATCGTTGAGTGTCTATTTAACTTGGATGTACAATAAAAAAAAATTATAACCTAAAAAAATCTACTCAACAACAATAGGATTTTATAGAATTTCAGAGGCAAATGATGTACCTACGACCTTTTAAACGGTTGAAACGGTTGGAACTTTTAAAATGTTTTCCAACAAAAATATCACGAATTTGAAGGGATTAAACGTTTATAAAACACTTATTTCCCTTCCCACTTACAGATTTAAGGCTCACAATGATTTTAATCATTGGCGTAGTTAAAAACTATTGTTTTATCTACATACCAAATTGTTTATTATGTTAATATAATATTATATATACATAATATATTAAATCATGAAATATTGTTATTGTAATTATTATAACTTTTTTTTTAACTAAATTAATAATTTTTGTAATAATAATATATATATAACTTTTTTTCTTTTTTTAAATTGTTAAATATTATTATTATAATAATAAACGTGAACGTCCATAGTGACCTTAAATTTTAACTCCTTATTTTGAACGAATGTAGTTCGACCACTACCTGTTTTTTACCCAGGTGCAGTTCGACAATTACCTTTTTTGAACTTAAATGCAATTCGACCATATTTTCTTTTTAGTTAGTAAGTGTGATTCGACTATCCCGATACCGTATCGGCTCCCGCTAAACTCTAATGAGTCTGTATCGGTTCCGGGTCGTTATTCCCTGCCGTCCGTTGAGTGGCCGTATTGCGTCCGATTACGATAACGAATTTTGACGTGTCACCAATTACGATAACGAAAGCCAAATCGTGGTGGAGGAAAATTCAAGCACTTGGTTTGTCACTAGAATTCAAAGACTAAATATCAGAAATAGGAAGTATTTTAAAAATGTTTTTTGGTTTACCATTATTTCCACCTGATCAGGATGTGGGTTGTTATGTAGAAGACTTGTTTGCTCTAAGACCAGAAGGTAACAAGCAATTCACAGAATTGTTTGATTATATTTGTGCCAATTACTTAGAAGAGTCACACTTCTCCCCCCCCCAAAAAAAAAAAATGTGGGCTGATATGTCGAGTACAGGCGATCGCACCACGAACTGCTGCGAATCTTTCCATGCAAAATTTCCCGTCGAGTTCACGTATACGTCTGCTCATCCTAACATTTTCAATTTCATGGACATTTTGAAGCAGATACAGGCTGACGCGTACATAAAGCTTCGCAGCACAAATATCAGGAAAAAACTTATAACCAGCAAAACATTTGTAGTGTAATCCAGAAATTTATTAATCAATTTAAACAAGGATAAATTAACAGGACGGAATACGTAAAAAAATTGAGTTTAAACCACAAGTTTTTTTTGATTTTTACTTTTTTTAAAACTCAAAACTATTTTTTAAATGTCAACACAATTTTTTAGAAGCTTACAGAGAATTTCCTCTCGCTGTAGCCAGTCCTCAGCCTGTGAATGGGAACGAAAATGTCGTTGATTAGGTGCCGATAAGTCCATACCACTGGCATCGGGTCGGAGCCGATATGGCCACCTTCAAGTGAAGTGAGGGAGCCGATACCGATGTACTTCCCCATATATAGGTTTTATAACTTATAGGTTAGGTTAAGTATAAGCGATAGTGACCCGCATACCGCGCGGTAACCTTATTCGATGGACGATGGTGCGGTATTATTTTCAAATTTGTTTTTTTTTGTCTACTAAGGAAACCCCTTAAAAATATTTATAATTCCAAACATTTGGGTTTGAAAAAAAAACCGCGGCAGACCTTTCGACCGAGAAAAAAATCCTACGTCCACGTGAGATTCAGATACACGCCCCGTTTTTACTGCGTTCGCCGAGGTCAGAGGGTATAACATAATAATATATTATACATGCCACAGCCGTCGCCGTCGCCGTAATAATACTGTTATCAGTACGTGTTGAGAGAAAATAACCAAAGCGATAAGAGCATCGTCTCGTGGCGGGGTCTCGCACATCATCATAATACGATATCGTATGCGAGTGCGTATGGGTACCTACGTAGAGGGCTGCGTGTATTACGCCATTATATGTATATTATTATTATTTTCTATAGCGGCCGTTATCGGATACAACGTTATTGTACTCGTAGGTAACGTCATCGGAGCTAGTCTTTAAAATAATATAGATAAATAATCGTATATATATATATTATACGCATGTACTCACACGTTCGCGTATATAAGGTACGAGTGCGCCGTGCACACGCGTAGAACATTATATACAGAGTGTTTCAAAATGACGTTAAATATTTTCACGGTCAGTCGTCACAGTCCATTGCCTCGGTGGATATGTCACCGGTATGTCTGGGGCAATATACTGCACGTGTACCGAGGTATTATGCTGTATGTCATATAAGATGGGCGAATGGTATAAGCACCGGTCAGAGTTTATCATACACTACATTATTCCACTACTACAGTGGTACCATCGGGATAGCGATGTGATTTTCGAAGTATGAACAGATACGAGGAGCCCGTAATTACTGTGTAAACAAAGCTTTTGAACGGTCGAAATTTCCTTTTTTTCATTTAGGAAATAGTCGTAGAAAATAACAAAATATGAAATTCGAATATAGTTAATCATATGTATACGCCTATGCATTTCGTCAGAGCCGCGACGCTGTGCACTGACTGCTCTCGGATACTAAATAATATATAATATAACAGTATAATATTGACGTTGGGTTTGCACACAAAACAGTGCGCATAAATTATGCTATTATTAAAACGGGAGCACTGCTTTCTTTGGAGGGTGCGCCAGCGGAGCCTTGGCTTTTAAGTTTCTTATGCAAGAGACATACCTATGTACAATGTGAGTACCGTTAAGAAGAATTTTAGAACTATTTCCTAGACTGTAGGTGGAAATATTTGAATTTTTTACATCAGTGTTGGGTTGTTCCACGGCCCGCACACGTAGGTACCAAGACAAAACAACAATTCGATAGACTGCCCTAAAACTGTATTTTTTTTAGCATTTTTGCGTTCGCACCGTATGGTTTTATTATTATTTATAATTATTTGATAATGCCATCCTTATTATTATTGTAATACACCGCAATCGAAACAACGATAGTGATGCGTCCGACGAGCGCCGCCGCCGGAATCGCGACGCACGCAGCCGCCGCGGCGCAATCGCCGCACGACCGTATCATAGGTACCCGTCGAGTCGCACATCATTCTCGTGCAGCAGTGCACATTGACCGGATCTCGTCGTCGTAGTACTCGTCGTCGTCGTCGTCGTCGTTGTTCTCGTCGTTCGCCGCTTGATTTCCGGGAAGAAAAGGAAACCAACTCACCGAAACACATACAACATAAATAACAATAATACACAAAATACAATACCACCGCCGCCGCCGCCGCAGTAAATACTAAATATAGTCGTCGATTAAAATTTGAATTTTTTCCCCCCCAGCCTCGACGTCGCCCGCGAAGTATATATAACACACACAAATCATACACGTACTTGGAGTGACGTAAATCGCGCAGCAAATATCGTTGTGCAACGAACCGACCGACCCCGACCAGAGACACGCTCAAGTATACCACGGTCGCACTCGAGTGTCCGGTGACCTGAGTGCACGCCCGCTGCATCAGGACAACATAGTCGGAGGAGACATACAATATTTTACATCCATACTGTCGACGACGACCGGTGAAAAGCGATACGCGAATCATGTCGTCACCGAGTGAGTAAAACCATCACCGTACAATATATTTATTATACGCTATATATCGTAGTATAATATAATAAAATACGCCATACAGGGTGTATCGGGTGGATATGACGTAGGTCGTAATATTTGTTTGTCGCACTCGTGTGCCGAAAATTTATAACGGACAGTAAGTCGTCGATAAAATATACTTTTATCCACTGTACATATTGTTGTATTACTGTCCAAATAGGTTTAATACAAGTCATCACGAACGTAGCGATAGTTTTTGACTGATATAATATAGGTATACCTGCCAACTGGTACTCCCGTGCTCTTCGATAAAACAGAATCCCGGTGAATCTAGATACCTAGGTCCATTGTGGATTACCGTATAATGTCGATATAGAAGCTGATTCGGAGATGACAGAGGCGTGACAAAAAATATAGATACCATTATATTGATGTATGATCTCAGTGTACAACTATCAAAGCCGCCAGATACACTCTATATAATATTATGCAGTAGACAGTCCTCGTAAGATGTGCTTTTATACCTCATATTTATATAATATTATTACTGCGTATGAGTTTTCGACTTTCGCTCCCTGCAATATCGTGACTTTTTCTCTCTCGATTTCGTTCTCGGGGCGACGACTGAACCGCGACCGCGTGTCTTCTTATACAGTATCTACTATATATAATATACAGGCACGCCCGTCGATGGCAGTGGTTTTTCAGCCCCGCAATCGTCTACGGTTTCTGTGAGTAGGAAGTGTTGATAACCTGTACAGCTATATCGGTAATACGATGACACGAAATTGAACTAGTTACCACATTTGTGTACGGCGCCGATGTGCGAGCTTTTTACATGGTTTTTCGGGTAAAATGTTTTTTTGGAAACCACAGAGATCATTTATCGAATATTTCCCTGTATAATAGTTCATCTATAACAGTCGATAAAAACCGTGAACAACGGCAAAGTAACGGTGATTATGATGCAATCGATTGATTGATCGAAGAAGTTTTTGACAGAAATTCATTGTTTTTGTGCGGCGACAATAAACTCGCATAGAAAAAAAAAACGTATTTTTAAATGAGAACCATCCCTGTGACGTCGTTGGGTTATTTGATTTTTGAAAAACTTTTTCCCTCCACCTGCACAATTATAACTGACCCCATCGGGTTGTTGAACGAACAGGGACGACAGTGGCACAGCTGTATAGTCACGACTATTTTTCCCGTTTTCCACATATACGTCTATATATAGGTATATCTCGTAGCCAGTGGTCCGCTCTATTATTACATCAAGGACTGCGCAGTTATAACTGCGCATAATACTCATCTCTCGATTTTTGGTAGTGCGCTTTTTTTGCTTATAATTATATTGACCCTGTAGCTTTGACGTGCATACAGATCGTCATATGGTGGTAAATCTCAAAGTACATTTTATTCAATGCGACCGTAATAATCTACATTTTTGATAGTGATGATATTTTGACCAGCTATACATAGCCACTATACAAATGTTTCTTTTAGCCTTATCTTTAATATTTCATCGAAACGGGATTACCGATTCACCGTGGACTATTATCATGCCAAAAGGTGTTCCGCAGGCCGCAGATAACAACGTTGAATTATATACATAATAATAATATGCCAATTACACAAAATTTTAATTATATAACTTTTATATACTTTCCACATTTAGCACTGTCGATATCCAATTAGTCACGATATTTATGAAATCATTGTAAATTTAAATAATGATATTGAGTACTATAACTTTTTTAGGTTGTACAATAAATTCGACTGCGAGCTTTTCATATATAAAACATTTTAATACATACCGACGAGTAACAAAATAAGTTAAGTGTAGGCTAATTGAATATGTTATACAGCTTTTATTATTTGGTAGGAATATTATCACACGTGATTTCCAATTATAATATTTTTTCTCAATACTGTTTAAGTAAAAGGTACATACTTAAAAGAAATTTTTTTGGTAAACGTTTTACAACCCAACTTACACATAAATAATATATAATAATAAGTATGTAATTTCGATTATATAAATCAATGTTACTATATTTAACTTTGAATTCTATGTCGAAATTGTTTTGAATTTAAATATATTTTACCATATTTTTAACTTGGCTTCAAATAATTATGTTGATAGATAAACTTTAAAATTAGCACAATTATATTATGTCTGGCATAATGTTTATAACTAAATTTTTGGCGAGTTAAATAGATGTTTATTTACAATTTTGAGTTTTGAGTTTTGACATAATCATGACTTAATATCTACTAGGAAATGTTATAAGTTAATTTTTTTTAAATTGCCAATCAAATTTTAATATGTATTACATTATAATAAGATCTAGTAGGAACTTAAACCGATGCTAATTTTATTCAGTAGTGACTAATTATGTACCTAGGTACTTTACTGGTATAGATTTTTAGAAAACTTAGATGATGAATTTATTTAGATTTTATACAGTGTTATATTAGTGATTAAATAACATATAAGCTTCATAAACGAGCCACGGCCGGTTAATGCCGTTAATGGTTATTATAAACGATTATAAGTGCCCGTATTACAATCGTTATATAAGGTTAAACCACCGAATTCGGTCGGTAAAATCAGGTTAAAACCTCGGTTACGCTTAAGAGGATGTCAGCGCACTATTTGTTCTCTCTCTCTCTAGCCCAAGCGCAACATAGACAAAATGCATTTGCGCAGAACCGTTTTTTCTGTTTTTAAGTAATCTCAGAGTAAAATCACTCATTACAAAAAAGATAGAGAATAATATTTTTGAGGGAATTTACCGCTGATTTTACCGGCCAAATTATGTGGTTTAACCTTAGTTTAACGATTGTAATAAGTGTTCTTAGAATGTCCGGTTAAAGTTAACCGACACTTAACCGGCAGAATTCGGCCATTCTTATAAAAAGGGTAATATAACCAATTGACATAACATTTTTGCTATACATTTTATTAGGTAATTAAGGTGACATTAAATTAAATTGTTAATTTGGAATAATATATTTATTTTACATGTTATAGTTTGATAAATTATAAATGGGTTTTTCATAACAAAAATATACATAACTAATTATTAATTTGCTTTGATTTTAAAATTTAAATAAAAGTTAGATTTTAATTTTTAATGTTGAACAATGAAATAACGTAATAATCGTAATTTAAATTATCTCGAATATACCTACTTACTCGAATTAATTCTGATCTTGTTTATTAAATTCGGTAATGTTGAATTGTTGACTAAATGAACTTGACGATTGAATATATAAGCTTTACCTATACTGGATTTGCGTTGCGATTAGTGTTAACGACCTTAATTTATTCAGAGGACTATTATATACTTTAATAGGTACTTACAGTATCATCTCTTTTATGCTAAAGATTACCAAATACAAAGTTCGTAGTTAAAAGTAATTCATTAACACCATACATTTTAAGTTACCTACTTAATAGATAAATATGTGGTTTGATACATAATGAATATAATTTAAAATTTAAATATCTATTTATTTATTATTATAATTTAAAAATTTTAAAAATTATAAATATTTGGTACGGTATCATTAATATCTTAAAAAAAATATAAACATGTGATTATTTCTATATCTACTTATAAGATACCTAGTATACGTATTTAAGTAAACTTATAAACTTGAATGAAATATACTTATTACTTAAAAGTGCTTAAAATCAACAGAAAGATAAAACTTATCTACTGATTATAATAAAATATTATAAGTATATGACGTTTATTACCTATACACAGCTGCTGTAATAATAGGCATGTCGTATACTTTTTTCAAAACTAATTTTCTTACGCAATGAACGTGTATTCTTACGTGTACCTACTATTTAACTATTTGATATTTAATATGAGCCTATAACGTTCAAATAATATAAAATATGATATTGATTCATTATCAGTATATTATAATAGCAACTGTCTACAGTAAAATTATATTATTATTTTATAATAGGCAGTAAATTTGTACAGTCCTGTGCTGTTAAAATATTTGTGCGTTAGTAAACTTTAACTCTGATAATAATTTAGATTAATTGTTCAAAAAACTTTTATATATATATATATGTATTTGAACATCTACTAACTAGGTTTATAATATTTATTAGTACCTATTTACCTGAAGGTCTTTAGATATGTGTTTATATTTTTTAATGGCTCAAACGTCTTATCATGTTATTTTTAGATGCAAAGTCAAATGCCGGAATATATTATATTACAATAATTTCATTTTTTATTTACGATTGGTTACACTTTAATACATACGTTTCAATGTAGATAACCCAAAAAATGACCTAAGGTTATTCTAGTTTATTTAAAGAAAATGCAATTTGTATAATTGAATTAAAATAAATTACTATTTTTTTATAGTTATTATTATTATTGGTCAAACAAAACTTTGACTTCACAGGCCATTATTATTTTTACGTTCACATTAATTAACTAAAGCTTAAAGGTGCTTTAGGAAAAATTAGATGCTTATTTAATTTCTTAAAATAATTTAACTAATTTTCAACTAAAAAAAATCCAGGGAAGTCTCTCTGTTGGGTAGTAAGTGTCGAGTGTACCTCGTCATTAGTAGTATTTACGAGGACATTTTATAATACAATTATATTGTTTTCATTAGTTAATTTTTCTATTAGTAATACGGTAGGTTGAATTAATTTTAGCCCAAAACAAATCTTTAATAATAAATTTTATATTATTTTCTCAATACTCAATAGTCAATACTACTATAGCTGTTATAAAATATAAACTGTCAATACCGACGTACTGTGGAGTGGTGAGATAGGTTCATGGCATAAACAGCTTAAAATATATCTTCTTATAAATTATGAAAATTTTATTTTTTATATTAATAATAATATACGTAATTAAAAAGAGTTTCAAGTCCCTACGAATAATATTGTTTGAATAACAACAAAATAATAAGTCATTACTTTTCCTAATTTCGTCAAAATTTGAACTTAAAATGCCTAGATTTTTAACTTTTTTTACTCTGAATAGTAAATAAAAATGTTATAGGTCCAATAATAACTAAGAAAAAAACTAAAAAATTAGAACATTACAAATGTTTACTCATAATTGGCAAAAGAAAAGCTAAAATATTTTTAAAATTATATTTTGATAAAATAATAATAATAATCATCTTTCGACAATTATAATATAAATATTTGGATAAAATTCGATTTTCTACAGTAAATCAGTTTAGAATGACAAAAAAAAAATGAATCTATGGATTGTGAAATGTAAGTTGTCAAAATCTGGATTTAAAGTAAAAATACCATTTTATACCTAATTATTTTCGATTATTCTAAAAAGTACATTTTTTTTACTTTTGACCCTTTAACAATTCAAATAGATCCAATTTGCTACTTGAATATTTATAGGTACATTTTTACTGCTTTAATAGTTGATGACAGACATGCATCAACTAAAAACATAGTAAAACCAATAGGTAATACATTCATCGCTCCGCTCTGAATCTAATATAATGATAATTATTCGCTTGCCTATTTATCCATGTATTTATTTAAATATTAAATGTTTGATTTGTTAGTGAGATATAATATTATGTAGTATAATTATACATTTTGAATAAAATATTACAATTACTGCCATGAGCTTCTAATAAAAGAAAAACAGATATCATAATATGATCTTAACTATTTGTTCACTGTATTCGATTACTTTAAGTATCCAAATTAACGTTAACTTTTTAATTTGTTATGAACTAGAAAATATAATTGATAAACATAATTATTAGATTACTCAGTTTTATTTACAACAGTAATACAGTGTTAACACTCAACACTAAGAACATTGGGTGACATGCAAGACGATGGTATTATTTATCATTTTCGGACATCACCTCTTAATCCCCTTAAATAATATGATAGGCATTTAGCAATACACAGATGATTATTTTGACATTGGTTCACTAAATTGCTCATATGAAAATATATAGCTCAGTTAAGGCGTAATTATGAAAAAATAAATACTGTTTATTGTTTGTACTTTTTTATACTTAGAACTAATTTGTTTTTCGCATCATTTGTTTGGTACACATAAGCCAAAAGATCTAAATTAATAATAGAATCACAAAAGTATCAATTGCATAATCATTACCTAAACACTTTCACATGCGATGTATCACAATATTACCTATATATAATTTTAATTTCATTGAACAAAATAAATGGTAATTTAATCAACATTAATATGGACTCATTGATTGTACTTCTGCAAAGTATAGTCGTTATTGATTGATAAATCTAAAAAAAAAAAGGTTGCACATTCCTACAAATTATGTAATAATAATAAATAAATGAACAATTATTCAAAATGCACAACTTTAAAAATTTAAATAGCTTATTAATCGTTTTACAATTCTATTATTAATTGTGTTGTTGTAGTTGTTAATTGTCTACTATATCATATTTATATTATGAATTTGAATTATGATTACTTATAACTTATAAATTATTATACTACCCATTTGTGGTACAATTAATCGATTCAAATATTCAATCAATCACACCTAAATCAGTTATGTATTAGCCAAAACAACAAGCATTGGAATGATTCCAAAATTTTAATTTTCTTGTGTCATCTTAATCTCGACTCTTGCAGAGTGTTATAATTGTAAAAATAGGTATTTTAATTATTAATAGGTACAATTATATACGTTTTAATATAATATACATTGTGTGCACTGCACATTTTTCAAACAATTTTAGTGACAAATACCTATACAATATACATATTTTGTAATTATCTATAGGAATGACAAAATATTTTCCGTTTATCATATGATGTACTATATACAAGACTATTGCAAGATATCGTACAGACTATTTATCATCAAAAACAACATTTAAAAAAAAACTTGACAGAATTTTTTTTTACTCTTGAATTTTGACATAACAAAAATGGACTTTCATTGATATTTTTCTTTTTCTTTTAGTTTTAATGATTATAATATGGCTTCATCTCATACATCAATATCGCCAATAAATAACCACTAATAGATTATTAATTTAAATTAGTCGTGTGGGACTTTAAAAGTAATCATCCATTTGAATTGTACGATTAAACACGATTTGTAAAACTCCAGAAAATGTTCCAAAGTTCATGAACATAATATCTGTGATGGCCATTAAACGAGCCAACATCGAGCTACATAGTTGAAAGATTGGTTTAACTATTTTGGTAAATAAAAGATGAATCCCAAATGTGAAATAAAGCCACAATGAAACGCCAAGTTTAATTTCTGGGTAAAATGGTAACCAATCAAACAACCTGAAAATTAAAAAGGATATCACCATCGTAATTATAACGATGTGGAAATGAGTTTATTTTATTAGACTATTCCTATTTGTTCTTTTTGAACGAGTTGATTTCAAGTAGAACATTTCTACAAAATTATCACAAAATATATTTTTATATCATTGTGAATTTCCCGAGCAGAGCAATATTAAATTTGATATCAAAAAAAATACATGGTCATACTTGTCGGAAATATACTCCACGAGTGTAAAGAAACCAATCGTACACCAGTAGTCCATCAATATCAAACGTTCTTCACGATCTCCACTGCTTATGGTTTTGTAAACCATGTACACTGCTATAACTATTTTAAAAGTAACTATCATAAGACGACCGAATTCAATCATATTTTGATTTAAATTCTGAAAATAATTTACATTTAATGTTTAAATTGTTAACCAAATAATTGTCAATCAAATGTAACAACCTGAATAAGTAGGTATAGGAAAATTATTGAACAAATTGTCACTATGGACCTATAATAATCAATACTATTTACTTTATTAGTTAATGAAAAACAAATATTTACCAATAGATTTTAGTAAAAGTTGAGACTGAAAACAATTATCGTGTGTTGATTAAAAAATATTTGTTTAAAATTTTGAAAAAAAAATAATTAAGTAATATAGAGTACCCTACTGAAAATATAATAAATTATTATTTAATAACTTACCATGGTTATTCTACAAGTTGATATGCCATAATATTAATTTGTATTAATACATTATTATATTGATTATAATTCACATGTGTCAGTAAAACAAAATAAACTGTAAAACAAGTAATCTTACGTAGCATTCATCATAGATAGTATATCTATAATCATTGATCAGACTTTAAACGATGACGTAGAGATGCATTTGATGAACTTTATTACCTACCATACAGCAATTTTTTAGTATTTTGATTAATATTAATTTACATATAAAAGAATTTGTAAATTATTGATGTTTTAATTTAGTATTTGAAAAACGTACTAATTAAGTGGATACACCTATTAGTTATGATTTTATTTAAATTGAATCTACAAATTATAATATTCATATTTGAATTATGTGTTTATAGTTTTTAATAGAATTGCAGTTTGCACTCTACATGGGTTTCCAGTAAATTAATGCCCATTACGTCATTACTCATCACTCTATTATTTTATTTTTATTATTTATTTATTGTTTTGACTTAAAACTGTTCATTATTTGTTACATTTTTTTACATTCAATTAATAACAAATATTATTTCATTTTCTAGACGATATCATAATATTTATTTTAAATAATATTGTAACCCTCTTTTTAGTTGTGTTATATTATCCCATGTTTAAGATTTGGTACCTATATATTAAATAATTTTTTATCGCTTTTTGAATTATTTTCAGACAATGCATGGGTGACATTGGCCACGAACGATTCCTATTCCTTGGGAGCATTAGTCCTGGCGCATTCATTGAAAACCGTTGGAACTGTGCACAAGTTGGCCATACTAATTACACCCGGTGTAACGGCGCCTATGAAGTATGATTGAATAAATAAATATTTGAAACGCATCATAAAATAATAAGTTTTTGTTTCACTTATAAAGATTGTTTTTTACTTCGTGTAAATTCTAAGCAATTTTTTTTAAATTATTGATGTTTAGACAACAAATTGAGGCCGTATTCGATGAAGTCAAAGTAGTGGACGTATTGGATTCTAAGGATCAAACACATTTGGCCCTGATGTGTCGCCCCGAACTTGGAGTGACTTTCACCAAACTTCATTGCTGGACGTTTACCAATTACAATAAATGCGTGTTCCTTGATGCAGACACATTGGTATAAGCAACAATTTTATTATTAAATTATAATATATTGTATCCACAAAGTATGAAAGTATAATGAAATAAGGAATCTGTTGGTATCTATTATCTCTGGGCAAGTGCTTGATTTTCTTACGAAATACCGAATAATGTAATGTATTATATTTATGAATTATGATAGGTACATATGTATAATTATTAATTATGTATTTATGTTATAATAGTTATAGTTCAAATACTCCAAATTAGCTCCGCAAACAACAATTCATTTCCTCGATTAATCATCATATATTAGTAAACAATATTATTAGTAGGTATTAATAAATGCAAATGTTTAATTATTAAAAAATAAACCATGAAAATTCTTTAAATACTTCTTAAAAAGTAAACTCATCAGTTTCATCTCAAATTTGAATTTAGAGTCGAAAATGTTGGTCTAAAAATATCTTTGTAATAACTATTATAATATTTATTAGATTTGCAGATCATTATCTTAAAAATATAAAAACAAATACAGTAACTTAGTTTAAATCGATCACTTGTCCACTTTAGTATTTATTAATTTATAGGTTCAAATGTAATTTTTTTCTCGCGTCCTAAATTGCAAAATATTTTCAATACGTGGATTAGGATTAGGAATGAATTAGGTGTACATCATTTTATAGTTGGATTATCAGTGTATAACATCGTGAGGATGCTTCGCGTAATTAGGTAACTCAAACAGGTGTTACAATAATAGTAAATTTTGATTATATATCTTTCGTATATAGAAATAAATATATTAATTTGTGATGGTGGCGGTTACGTTGCCGTATAGAATTTAACATTATCACAACAACCCTAGCAGTTTTTTTTTTGCAAGCACTAGTGATATCTTGTAAGTTGTAAAAAAAAATGTCATCATCTTATTTTCTATCGTGTATATATATTTAGTTACTGGTACATTATTACCAAAAATTGTATTATTAATTACAAAAAGAGGGATGTGGCCTTACCGTTTAATACATTTATACGTGTAATTATAATTTCTTTTGATATGTCTAATATAGTTTAGATTATTATGCGTAGTTACGAAAATGTATATTTATTCAGCACAGTTATTTATTAGTATTTTTAGACATGCACCAACGTCGGAGCACTTGAGACATTTCGTACTTGGGGTCGTTCCAAAATATTTTAAGTTCTCTGCGCATTTACACGATTCTAATGTATAAAATGTGTGAATCAGTTACATTAATGAGTAATGTACTGAAGTATAATGTAAGATCTGAGATTACGAAAATACTGTCTAATGTAGTAATGTAATTTTAGAAGATTATGCATTTTCAAA
Organism: Sitobion miscanthi; assembly: GCA_008086715.1. NCBI lineage: Eukaryota > Metazoa > Arthropoda > Insecta > Hemiptera > Aphididae > Sitobion > Sitobion miscanthi. The sequence continues at coordinate 40,856,173 of CM017797.1, forward strand.
GTGCTGCTTAAATAGGCATAAAATTATGTATTGTTTGATGAATTATTTCCTACAATCCTATAATGTAGGCTGGAGCTATTACACCTAAAATACACAAATTAATAAATTATTAAAGCAATTTAGTTATGTAAATTTAGATGGATGAAGATAATTTTTTTTTTTTTTGAAGTAACATTGTAGGTACCTTTACCTGTACTCTATAATCTATAAACTGTATACCAACCCTGTATACCTATAGGTATTCATTAATATTAAACATTTAAAACTCTTATAAATAAACTTACAAATAAAAGAAATAGTTATATTAAACGATTATAAACGATTTTTTATTACATGGTTTTTTATATTAGATATAATATCTTCTTCTAATGAGTACCACACTTTTACTTTGATAAACTACTACACTCGATAAAATATAATATACGTTGTTATGTTGTATCAACAATATGAAAATCAACTATAAAGAAAAATAAAAGCTTCAAAACTGTTTGGATTTTGTTATTATAATAATATATTCGTCATTATAATATGTATATGATGAAAATTATATTGTAAGAGAACAATATTTTTCGAAGTAAAACAACTATAATACTATACATCGACAATTCCAAAGTTCAATTTGATTGTTAAAAACAATGTTTAGCTGGACTTTGTTCAGAAAATTAGTTTAGGTTGTACGTTATTGTGCATCATATTTTATCAAATTAATTATATGTAAAAGGTGTTGCAAAACTGTGACGAACTATTTGATCGTGAAGAATTATCGGCTGCTCCGGATCCAGGATGGCCAGATTGCTTCAACTCTGGTGTGTTTGTGTACAAACCTTCTCAGGACACATTTGGCCAGTTATTAGAATTTGCAAGGACCAGAGGATCTTTCGATGGTAAAACGTAATTAATTATAACAGTTATTGTGCATTGAATATGCTTGCGGTTTGTTTTTTAGGTGGAGACCAAGGACTGTTAAATATGTTTTTCAAAGAATGGTCTAACACAGATATTTCAAAACATTTATCGTTTACATATAATGTAGTTTGGTCGTCTACGTATTCATATTTACCGGCACTAAAACAGTAGGAAATTAATGTGATCTTCTTTGTCTGAAAATGTAATTTTACTAAAAAACTATATTCTCAGGTTTGGCCAAAATATGAAGATCGTTCACTTTATATCTTCCAGTAAACCCTGGCTTCAGTCGTTTAACACAGAAACTAGACTTGTAACGTCAAAACACGGAGGATCTGGATTACAAGAACTATTGCAACTTTGGTGGGATTTGTTCTGTCGTCATGTCCATCCTGGACTGTCCACCGAAATGGTAACATATTACTAATTACTAACTTTAACAATTTAAGAATTGTTTTTACATTTTGGGATCAAAAACCTATGTACTCTAAGATCATTGTTCTAACTGTTTGCTTGAACTAACTTGTGTTGTATAAAGCTCAACTAGGAATATTCAAAAGATCCAGTGTTACAACTACTCAGAAATGGTATGTAAAGTGAAAACGCTTTACTAGATATTAGTCTTAAACTCTAAACATTTAGTTTTTAAATTAAACACGCATACGCTCATCCTTCATAACTGCTGCTGGGGCTTCTGTCAATGGTTAATTGGCTTTTTGCATGCGCTCATTTAGGCTAAATGGTGTATTTTTTTAATGATTTATTTTTCACATGTTCTATTTTACACAAATAACTTGCACCGTTTTGTTTTGTTTTTGCTTTTTTACACAGATAGAAAGTCGCCTCAGTAGCCGTTATTCCTATGATTTTCATCTCGAATCCCATAATAAAAATAATACTTCTGATAATTATACTCCTCATAATATAAATAGTTATACTCCTGATAATAATTATACTTCTGATAGTACTTCAAATAATTATTATATTCCTACTTATGAACCTCCAAAAGAGGAACATTATGATTTCACTGACCCCTGGGATGTGTATTTGGTTGAAAAAAATGAGCAAACAAATTATGAAGTTGAAAAGGAATCTGTTAGTGGTGATAGAAATTTGGTGGAAGTATGTTCGAATAATTATTGTGAACAGGAAGTGGAAAATTATTATTGTATAAATAACTTTGATACGGAAGAGCAAACAAGAGACTGTAGTTTTCAGAATAATCTAGTGGAAGAATGTAATAAATTTGGAAATTATGAGCAGAATAATGAACATGTTGAAGAAGTAAGAGAATTAAATGAGCAAAAGCAACTGCCAGAGCCAGAGCCAGATCGGTCAATAAGTGAAACACAAAATCCTGCATGTTCTGATGATATTCCCAATAACCCCTTCTCCAGTTTGAGTGTTAATAACTGTCGTCCTGATTCTCCGACACATTGCGAGGTACCTAAGGACCAGATTTGTCACATAGATGTAAGTATTATATAATTTTTAAATGTATATATTCGTAGAACTCAACATATTGTTACACGTATAAGATGTACATACCTATACATTATACAATCATTTTCAGAAACATTCTAATTTCAATCTACACATTTTTAAATGTATACATTTTTTCAGGGTGGTTTGGCTGGACAATTCGCCAGGGTTCCACTGGGTGAAAAAACCCCTGACCAAAAAGCATTAGAAGATTTTCTGCGACGACAATCTTGGGAACAAGGAAACATGGATTATTTAGGCAGAGACAGCTTTTCTAATATATGGTCCAAGATCAATGAAACGCTTGGAAATGTTCCAGAAGTTAGTATTGAGGCCGTTGCTGTAACAACACCTACACCACCAGAAGTTGTGCATACTGAAGAACCAAGGCCATTAAAATCTGCTTTGAAAAAAACGTCAACTACTATTCCACCAGTGAGTTCTGAACTTGAAGTCGATAGTAGTGATCTGGCTATTAAACAATTGGAAAAGCTCGATCTATCTAAAGATATTTTGAAAGAGTTGAAGACACCCGATACTCCTACTGTTACTGCACCAACACCTCCGATCACACCCGCTACCCAAGCTCTAGAATTAGGAAAACCAGTGCCTGTAGAATCTGTGGAAGAAATAATAAAATCTGATGATATTATTAAAGAGTCTCAACAGCCAGCAGAGTTAGAATCGACAAAATCAGAATCCACAGAACTTGTACAAGAACTGCAAGCATCTGAAGCGTGTACTTTAAAATCAGTAGAGCAAGAATTGCCCAAACCGGAACTAGTGGAACCTGTAAAGGAAACACCGACTTCTGATGCGAGTACAGAGTTAAAAGAGTCCTCAAAACTTGAAGAAAATTCGCCTAAATCCGATTCACCAGCATCCAAAACGGATGAGCCAGTGAAGGACGTATCTCAAACTTCTGAAATAGCTCAAGCCTCTCAAATTTCTGTTGATAATTCCACACCGTTAGTCCCAAACGATCCACCAGTAGCCCCGAAACGTACTAATAAAGGATCGCCAAGTGCGTCTAAAAACATTAAATCTTCTGAGAAAAAATAAGAACTAAGAAGCAATATTATAATCAAGCCATATATTATTATGTACACGTTTTGTTTTGTTCCTCTGAGTAATATAGTTTTATTGATTTTCTTTTTTATTAACAAAATAGGCTAAGCTAATTAATGGACAATAAGAGCCAATAATTGTTTTTAGGCTAATTTCTTGCACACTTTAATTCTTATTTGTATGCGATATTTTCATTAAAATATTTGATTAAACCAATTCACGTTAAATAGTAATTAACCATTTGAATATTATAATATTTTAATAGATAAATGGATTCGTATTTTTAAAATATGTGAATACTTCAGTTATTATATATCAATGTTTGGTTGCCTATCCATGTTATTTCAAGGAAAAAATAAATACATTTTCTCCAGAGTATATTATTTTATTTATAAATATTTTTGTAACTTATTTGTATGATATTCCAATACCTCGCTGTGTTTTTGTTGTAAAAAAAAACCTATTTGGAGTATATAATTCTAATAATTATCCATTGATTTATTTTTATATAATCCAATTCACCACAAAGTGACATTCATTAATTGTTATAATTGTTCTAATCATAAGTTAAATCAATTATAGTTTAACAAAGTATAATCTACAAAAGTAATAAAAATAATCTTGAATAAAATATAAAATAAATTGTTCTTGTTGTGTCATTACATTGATGAATAATATTATAAAAATATTTTGATTTCAATTTTAAACATAACTATGAAATTATCTAAATATATAATATAAATAATTGTTTTGATTAAATTTTGAACCAAAATAAAGTTCACAATATATTATTTTTACCAACTTCTATGTTCTATCGTCTAATATTTAATTAAAATTATATTAACTGTATCAAATGAGTACCTATATATGTACTAAGTCAAATATTTTCATCTGCATAATATGATAGGTAGATAATGAACAATTATATTAATATTATTAAAGACGCATTTTTTTTTTATTAATAAATGTTATATTGAACTAAACTCGTTTCCAAGCATAGATATTTGCATATAATGTGTTAATATAGGTACCACATAGTACATAGTATATGTATACTATTACTTAATGTCTAAATTCAGAATAACTTACTTATAATGTTAGCCGTTAGGTACCATATAATGTTACAATAATTTGAAAGTTTACGTTACTTTATTATATGTGTGAATGTGTGATCTATTGGCTATTGCAAACAAACTGTTATCAAGCCCTTATTACATAAAAAAAAAAACATATTGTTACCCTAGAGTCCAGACAATTCTATAAAATTGGATAACAAATAATAATTAGTCATCGTTTGCACAATGCAAAGAATAATTATACTCCAATTTTGTTTTTAGATTATCACATACTAAAATTATTGGTAGATAAAACTCTTAACTTCAATGACAATATCTTTTTTGACATTAAAATAATTACGTTTGTACAAACGTATATAATATGTACTTAAATACTTAATAATATATTATTTAATGTTAAATTGATTTGTGATATAGCTGGTAATAAACTTTAATATTCGTTATCTATACGACTATACGACTATACGACTATATCTACAACTACTGTTATACCGAGATAAATGTGAAATATAACTGCTAAGAAAATATTGATTTTAAAATTAGAAAAATAATGAACAATCTTGTAATGTTTGTAATTAATTAATTTAATATTAGTTAGTATTTTATTAGGTATTTAGATAATATTATTTCAAAATGTACGTCCTATAGCCATAGACTCAAAAACCACTGGACCGTTTTAAATAAAAGTCAAGTATTCCAATAGATTCGTTGCGGTTCGGGGAGGGTTTGTAGATTCGTTATTCAATACATATCAATACATGTATTCCGTCGTTTAGGCTAATAAATCTTTTATTTATAAATTTAAAATCTAGTAGTATCTATTATATATTAGAGGCAAAGTATATGGCTGAGGTTTATATAGGTACCGAAAAAATACTCTACTGATTTCACCAAAATACAATCGAGAATATTTCAATGGAAGCAAAACGGAAACGATAGATAAGTATTATAATATTATATTAGATAGTCGGCTATAATACAGATATTATTTGAGTTATATCTGCATATATATAAATGACGCACATGAAAATTCACAGTTTTTGACCTATGGGAACTAAATTTGGCACACATAATTCTGGGATCCCTGATGGGTTGTAAGGGTATTAGAATAGATGGCACGGGTATCAGCTATTATATTATATAAAAGTCAAAGTGTATTACCTATACTGAGGCTTGTCTATAGAATCAAAAAATTCTCAATCGATTTTGACGATTTAAGGAAGATTTAGCTGATAGTATATAATATTATCTAGGTATAATGCCCTAGTTTAGATAACAGATCGAACAAATTTATTTTAGAGCGCACTCTATTATGGCTTACCCAGTTTGCCACTGTTAATAATATTAAAACTATAACCACATAAAATGTTATTTCTGCTTGCAATTTATTCACGTAAGAAAAAAAAGTTACTTATTACTTATTAGTAGTTATCACTGCCTGCCGCATGTGGATTTACCATCTCGGATTCATATAGTCAATTTGACATAAATGTATAATTTATAATTTTAGTTAACTTAATGCACCGTCTACACTCTACACCAGGAACTGGAACTGAACCTAAAAGAACCGGCTCTGGACAATTAATAAGAACCGGAACTGGAACCGAACCCCTTATTTTAATAAATAAAGTACCGGAACCGAACAGGAATTTTGAAATTAAGTAGGTTCTTAAAGGTTCAAAAATAAAATTATTTAATTTATTTTAATTTAATGGTATTTTTGTTTATTGTGTATAAACTATGTATAACATATATGATCATAATATGGGTTTTCTAATATTTCTCATACTATTAATTAAACCCGTAATTCGGATAGGTATTTAAAATTATTATACTTTTCGGTAAGTAACCAAAATATTTGTAACTGGTACCGAAATTATTTGGAACCGATACCTTTATTTGTATAGTATTTGTATTATAACCAAGCCGGAACAGTTATTTTATTTTTGGAGACCAGCACCGGGACCGATACCGATAAATTCAAAAGATTCCAGTCCCTGCAGTCTACACTCTATAGACACGACTGTAGTCTACACATTAATTGTGATAATATGTGAATGATATTGTAAATCCAAAGAATTAGTTTTAAACAATTATCGATAAATCGCTTTTTAGAACGGTCGTTTAACAATACCAGCATTGAAACACATTTTTAATTAATCGATCATTTATTTTATTCAATCTATAGGGTTATTACTCACTTGAGTTATTTATAAAAAATGATAATATAGCTTTTTTGAAAACCTAATTGCCGGATATTTCAAACTAATGACGCCTTTTCGCAGATAGTCCATTAGCCTAAGTATACCTATTATCAACACTCGTTTTTATTTGTTATTGCTCCGTATTGTAAATTATAACGATATTTTTGTATAGTATCCCAAATTGAATTTTTCACAATTAGGTAGGTATATGCATTTTAAGGTATAATAAAAAAAAACATCTGTTTGTAAATATTTCTTTAAATTTTGTGGAAGAATTATTTTTTATTTAATTAAGAGGTCTTAATTTAATAGATCTCAGTCTTAATTTACCCTTGGTATTAAAATGTTTTCAATAATATTATATTTTCATAAAACAATTATAATATGTAGGTGTGCGTAACATACCCACATGAACGTATATATATGTATAAATAGCTTTGGTAATCACTTGCAGGTTAAATTTACAAAAATTCTTTAAGAACATATTCATCCAGTATCTTATACAATATATTGTTATTATCAAGACAATAAATGTTACGCATACGACTACATATTTTACCGACTCATTACAAAAAAAATTTGATGATTTTTGATAATTATTTTATTGGTACTTGGTAACTTACTGTTGTACCACGATTTAAGATAGACAGTTATACAAACGTATAGATCATTTATCTTAAATCGTGTGTTGTACCTATTTATAACATTATGATTTATGAAGATAAGGTAGGTGCCTACCTTCTGTAACAGTTAAATATTATATCGACGTGCAATATTCGTATTTCTCAGTGAATTTATCACAACATCACATTAGCTCATAATTCAATTTGTATACTTTTTATCATTGTTAAATATAAATACTTGTGACAAATAGAATTTGTAAGACGTAAAAACAATTTATATTTAGTACTTACTTATCGGTTTACATAATAATCATGATGTCATTGTTTCATTGGTTTTGACATAATGATAAATAGCTAAGAATAATGCGGTGAATAAAATATAGGTATAGGTAGGTACTAGGTACTCCCATTCAATATGCGGTGTACCATATTATTATCCTGTCGAATATTATTATTATTTTTTTTTTGTTAATCCACCGGAGAAGAACAGCACATCTTCAGCTCTTTTCAGCTCGTCTAGAAATATACCCACACGGCCACGATGGTGTCGTCGTGGTCTTGCAGCGAAAATTCTTATTAATATTCATCCGGTAGTTTATCAGTATAGCCGGATACACTTGCAAAAAGTGAACAAACCAAGTGGGTTAATAACTTCCTACTTAGTCTACTTCCTGTATTATGTAGATGCACTATACGTGCAGTTTTTTTTTTTTAGTCGATTAAATTTGGAAAACAATACATAATTATGGGTAGGTAGTTTTACTGCAATATTGTGTCTATATAATATTATGTATTTATGTATTATAATACGGTATGTATATGAAAAGAAAACCCGTTACCATTGATTGTGAGTTACTTCACGTCGAAATGCATTATTTCAATAATTAAGTGACTAGGTATGTATCATTATTTTATTTAATTATACAGGTATTCTAGATAGGTACCTAGAAAAAATTACATGCCTACATTAAATATATATAATATACTATATCATATTTTACATGAATGTTATTTTGTTATTTGGCAATTTCAACAAGTAGGTACCAGTACCTATTATTGTCTTTTACAAAACATTGATTATTTTATATCTATTTGATAATACCTATTATAAACTATTTTAAATGTGTTAAAATTTTTAATACGCAAACATATTATAAAACATCAAAAGTCACGTCTTCAAATGATGTTTTTACTGTTTAAATTGTTTATTAACATCCATAGTGTTTAGGCACAAGGTGGGTAAGTAATAAGGTTTATAGTATAATATATTAGTATTTTGTTTCAAATTTTAATCGTATAAATATATGAAATACTTATATTTGCTACTTTGAATCAGTGGGTAAACAACTGTAGCTGAATAGGTGATTAAATTATTAATTTCTGATTGCCAAATTTATAAAAATAGTTGTGAATTTCTTATCTTTTCATTGATAATAATGAAAATTCAAAATATATTATTTTTTTATTTGAATATTTATTGAGTTATATTGAAGTTAATACCTAGGTATACGATCCAATTTTTTTTTTAATTAAACTGGGAAAATTATTGCCTAATACATCCAAACTATTGTAAACAATAAAAATGTATGACTATTATTTATCAACAGCTAATGAGATCCGTTAGGTATTGTTTTTGGAATGTAATGATTAACGTACCTACTAGATCTTTAATTTAAAACAGGCAGAGGTACTCATAGTTTGTACGACATATCTCCAACTTGACCATTCGAGTGATATGTCCAAACTAACAAGTCAATCTACGTGCGATACTCGGTGCAAGTATATCTACCTACATTACCTACATGTGATAAGGAGAATACAAAATGCTTTTTAAATTTATCAGGTGCCAAATAACCAGATTGTTCAGATGCAAAAAAAACGAAAAGAGCTCCTTCTTATAAATACAAATACTCAGTATTCTGGAAGGGCCTTTTTCTATTGCTGTTTTAAACTGACAGAAGGGCCCCTGGCCTTCTAGAGCCCCAATGAAGCTGAATTTTCCGCATTCCCATAATTACGCCAGTGATTATATTGTAACGTAAATAAATAATTAAATAGGTACAACTGCAGCGTATCACTAAAATCTTAATCTCCGACGAGTGCTATGGCAAACCATATTATATAATTTAACTGTATTTTTTATTAGATATTGAGAGAAGCAATATTTTAACATAGTTATACAAATTTTTTTTTTTAACAGAATTAGTTTAAGTAGTTTTGTTATTCTTTAAAAAACAATAATCCTGGAGACTTACCTAAAGCCTTTTTAACGTGTATACCTATATATAATAATAACCTATATTTGTATATTATTATCGACACCACTGTAACAATTGAGTAAATATCCATAAATATTCAATGGTTTTAAATTTCAACATTGTATACCTATCATTGACATATTTCACTTTACCAAATATACCGAAATACCTTTACTGGCTGTATAACTATACAATATATTACAGTTATTCGTTTCCAGTGTACAATGAAGTAAAACATAAAACCCTTCCCAAAAAACTGATCCACCCACGACCTTGAGTGAATATTATGTGTCGAATGTGTACCTTTATACAAAAACATAATATGATATACTTATATATATATGCATCTATGGGTATTGGGTTAATATACGTATATGTAGGAATGAGCCGTGGCATGGAGGTATAGGTACCTACCTAACTCAAAGAAACTCGATGTTTGTTGGGTGTAAGGATTACCAGATTACTTGTGTATGTATAAATATCTCTCTATACGTTTGCAGGTGATATATTATTACTTATAATGTTTGTACTACAAATTTCACACAACGCCTTAAAAACATTTCGAGCTTCTTTACATCGGTTACTACATGGAACATAATATTATAATATTATCTGATTCGTTTAGGTGTATATGTTTAATAATCAATAATTAATATTAAGTTTGTGTCTGCTACTCTGTTTGCCTTTTTAGATTTCCTCGACACCGAAACACATGCACGCGAGACGACAACTATAACTATAATATTATATTATACTATATATGGGCGTAATTATTATACTTGTCTACGTACACCGTCCGTTGTTGACTTTTATCATCGATCGTTCTTAAACGAAGGTTAATTTTCAAATAATCATATTACAAAATCTCCGATTACTGCAGCGATGCGTGTCAATCAACGGTCACGGGAAACGAGCCCACGTGGTTTGATGAGCTATATAGTATTAAACTCTAATAATGATATAAATTGTAGATTATCTCATTATAAATGGTATATAAAATGTTTTATGCAATATTGTGGTAGGACGCCATTGATGTACAAATTACAATAATAATATAATCGGATATCATTGTCCGAAGACAAGACATATGCAGTAGGTACCTATTATACATATAGGCATAGGTTCTAGACGCAACTGGGTGAATACTTTCCTACACGAGACCTAGCCGGTAACAAAAATAAATATATTAGTTCCCACACGGCGGAAAAGTGATAAATGTAAGTTCCTACACGGTAAAAAAAATTACTTATGTTAGTTCCTATATCCGACTTGCACGTTTTATCATAATTAAATGGCCGAACTCCACTCGGGTTCAAAAAAGGGTTATCAACAAAAATGTTCAAAAAATAAAGTTGATTGAAACATTTTTAAACCTCCAACTTCCCTTACCGCTTGAAATGTAATCATTGGCATACTAATTATTATATTTTATACTTTTAAATTTTATATAGATATTAATTTTTTTTTACTATTTCACAAACGCACATTGTGCAATCTATACAATTTTGTACAATAAGCATATAGGATAAGGGTTAAAAAAAACATGGATTTCTTGAAGAAGATGCCACCCATTCGTGACACTTAGCTTGGTGCTATATATAGAGATTAAAAATATAATATATTATTTAATGAAATTATTTTTTGTAGAAATTATAAGGAAGTCGTATTGTTATACGTATTAAAACAGATGTATTCGAAAAATACCAAATGCTTGGGCGCCAAAATGTTGTTGCCCATCGGGTGGCAAAATCTTAAATACGGCCCTGGCCCCTGACAGGTGACTAGAAGGTGTTTAACACCATCAAATATTTTGTTAGCGTCTCCATATAACTCGAATAATTATCTACTCATATTAGTGTATTGATTTGTATATAATGTGACGAAGAAAAAAATGTCTACAGTCTAGCATGGATCTAGCAGAACGATTTTCAAACTTATCACTGTTAAATATTGAAAAAGATTAAACAAATAAATTAAAAACTGAAGATATTATCAATAATACATATGCCACCGAAGACAGGACAATATTGTTTTAATCTAGATTTTTATGAATTTTATTATAATAACTATATTATAATCGTTATTGATACCGTATACAACTAATTGATTATTATTATTAAAAATATTGTGTGTAAAAAATTCATGTAATTTTTAAAAATATAACACCACAAAAATGTATGGTTTATATAGTTGTGCCTACATGCATATGGATAGTGTAAATGTATAACATAAAATAATAAATATTGCACGGACAAATAATAATATACACTTGCACGTGTGTCGAGCATAATGTCTAACCGGATCTATTGCAGTGGGCGGAAATAGAAATGGAAAAAAAAATTGCTCTCGAAGACTTCCTAATGGGACAGCACGCGTACAGACCGAGTATAAAACGGCGGAGACACACAAGCGCGGGGAAAAAAACCAAATAAATAAAGTGCAATGACGTAATTTATATTGTATACGTTTAACAACTGCAGCAGCCGTACGCGACTCATGTAATTGGACGAAATCCGCCGCCGTCCGTTTATGAATGACCTCTCTTTAGCGTCGTCGCCGCCGTCGTATGCGGCCGGACGGTGTGAATCGCACGCGCCCGCCCCGCACCGGTGTAGTGGCGTTGGGCGGCAGGGCCGATGAATCGAACCTCGTAGAACATCGTCGTTTTACACAGTACACACTACACGCGCACGGTGCAGTGCTCTACACCGGGGCAGTGCGTCCAAAACGGCAGAGGCCCGACGGCATGAGCGGCGCGGGCCGCGTGCCGGTATGCGGTTACACTGCGCCCGACGTGTCGAGGAGTCCCCACCGCTTAGACGGCGGCGGCCCGCTTGTGCGGTGCGTGCGTGCAGCTCGCGCTGATACTAGTTGCGCCAGCCAGTCCCAGTTGCTACTCGCCAGACAGTTTTGGAGTGAACGCGTTTGTGTTCGGTCCGTCCGAGCCCGTCGGTGAATGCGTGTTTGTGACGTCGTCGAAAATAATAAAAACGTATATCCCGATATTATCGTACTTACAATAGAAAATTATTTATTTGTTCGAAACGTGACCGAGCAGTCGATAGTGAAATAAATGGTATAGAAACTATATTATAACCGCGGTGACTGCAGGTGGAAAACGGACGTAGTGGATGAAGGCGTTTTTGTTATTGTTGGTTGTTTTTGTTGTTGTTGTTATTATTATTTTTATTGTTGATATTATATCGCTGTAATATTATCGTAATTATTACTGCATCCTATTGTATATAATACGATCTAATAATATACTCCTCTGTGGTCGGTATACCTGTGCATCGGAAACACCATTGCAGCTTGATGTGCACCAGCGGCGGCCGCAGCTGATTGACCAAACACGACCTGCGCCCACCGAAGACGTCAGCATGTCCGGCTTACAGCAGCAGCAACAGGAACAGCACCAACAGGTGAGCATCAAAATGGAACCGATAGGACCGAGCAGCCCTCCGTCGGGCGTCAGCAGCAACCTGGTAGTCCGGGTGGACCAGAACTCGGAAACAGACTTACAGGCGCTGTTCGACACGGTTCTGAAGCCGGACGGCAAGAAGCCGCTCCAGTTACCGTTGCGCATGCGACAGCTACCCAAGTCGTTCTTCAACCCTCCGTCGACGGGCTCCAAGTCGCCGTCCATATCGCACAGCCGCGAAAACTCGGGTGACTCGGCGTTCGGCACTACAAACGCGGGACCGTCATGTTCAGGGCCGGTTCCATTGCACTCGCGCGCGCACAGCTCGCCCGCCTCGCTGCAGCAGACGTATGCCGTCGGAGCGGCCATGCAACAGCAGAAGCAGCAGCACGCAAAACAACGCAGCTACGACATTTCCAGCACCATCGACGAGTTGGGCCCGCTGCCGCAGGGATGGGAACAGGCCCGGACGCCCGAGGGACAGATTTACTATTTGAAGTGAGTGCGCCGTTTCTAATCTTTTTATCTTCCCCCCCCCCTCGCACACCTTCACGAAATCGTCGTCACCATACACCCACTCCCCTGCCCCTGAGCGGTTCCCCCATCGCCCGCTGCCGACGATTCCCCTTTGGCCGGCCCGATCGTGCCCGTCCCCGTATAAAGCGTTTCCCCGCCGCCGAGACGCGGTTATTTTGGCGACCGCGGTGTCCAGACGCGCGACGCCGCCGGTCTATATTTAAACGGGCGCGCCAGACTATAGCGTCGTCGCGCGACCCACGGCCGAACCCTTTTCTTTTGCGCGTTAATATCGCGTACGATATATTGTGTATGTGTGTGTGTATGATTATTTATATAGGTGTTTATATTTCTGTTGTCGTGATAATGATATGCAGGGATCGGTGTATTTTAGAGTGTAAAACCCGGAGGTGCTGAAGTCCCTATTTTTCAGTTATTCTCCAGATTATGGAAGATTACACACGACGAGAACCATCGACCACCCCCACAAGCCCCTTTCGATGTAGTCTCATAATATGTATTTTATAATGACATTGTTACAGTACACATTAATATTACATTATTAACATATAAAATGAGAACTTGTATTGACGACATACGGGGTAAATTGTGAGTGCGCTGATTTCAGAATTAAGGGCGCTAAGTACACCCCGCGGGCCCCCTCCCCCAACTCGCACCTTTATAATGATATGTGTGCGACGTCAACCGGACCAACAACACCGAATCTGTGTATAATTGTATATTGTATATTATACAGTTAACGGATCGCTCGTGCAGGTATATATATTAGTATAATATATATATATACTGTATGTACGTGCGGTCGAGAGACTCGTTTTCGCGATATTGCTATACCGCCCAACCGTGGTAGTGGTACGCTAACGATTTCGTTACTGCGCAGTCCGTTAATGTATAGCGTATATTATTTAAGTATAATATACCAATATGCGTACGGACTACAGGAGGGAGTATACCTACCTATATTATTCGCCGTCGCCAAGATATATTTCTCGTGTAGGCACCCACTACCCAGACCCGACTGTGATGACACCCTGACAAAGTGGTGAAAACCACCACGCATCGCCGTTTGTTATGTATAAGCCTTCAAGAGCGATTGGGAAAGGCGGTTAACAAATATCAATATAGGTAACGGTTTGAACTTAATGAAATTTTGAAATCCTCTATTCTTCAAGACCGCGGTACGTGCCGAGTTTTGGTTTCGTATATTATTATTTTAAGAATTTTTTAGACGGACAGTAATATATTACGACGGATAGTTACCACTTGGGTATGTATAATATGTATAGGTGTATTCCTGCAATGGTATACCTGCAGTGTAACACGTCTATTTATTTTCGTATCCTTTAAAAAAAATATTCCAACTCCGATTTCAATACCGTAGTCGTATAATTGTATAACATTTTTTTTTAAAAAAAAAACGTTGATCGTACACAAATTTTCTCTACTTCGCAGTATTTTTTATATCTTAGCAAAACACAACATATGACTGTATGTGTCAACAGTCTTATACTTTGTAATGCGTTATCGTTGAACTATATCAGCTGTAAAATAAATAATAATTGTTGTTAATATAAAACAGAAAACTTGATAATGTTTATCTATGCATTTAAAGTTTAATCGTTATTATAGACGACTCAAATCAATTTAAATAGTATTTCGACTTGTTCTATGAATTACAAATATCGATAAATATAGATATTTGTGTGCTTGTGATCATTGCGGTTATTGACATTGGTTTTCTTGTATCTATTAAATTTTTCGATATCACCGTCCCAAGTTCAAATTACGTTTCTTTACCACCGCGCCGTGGCCGGTTCGACCAATTGTTTAGGTATTTAAAAAATTTGAGTTCCAACTTCAGTCTAATATTGCTTAAAGTATAAAATACTTATACTTCATTATTATATGATATATGATATAGAAAAATAATCGAGCAATAAGTGCTATATGTCACTAAATAGGTAATATATGATAGACGATACACCTATAATATATTATAGTATTATAACACAATATATATATATATAATGTGTGGTCCCAAGGTAAACGAACAAATAATATTTTATACCAATAGCCAATAGGTAATAATTAATTTGATTAGTAATTATTTTTGAACTTGAACAATATTGTCAATCACGGATAACCATGATTATAATTTATATTATAGGTACTGATATTAATAACATAGTACTTTATGACATACAGATAAATGCGAGCTGCTTAATTACCCGGTAACAATTAATTCGTCGGTGTATACTTTAAACTTTTGTTTTAAAAAACTTACTCCACCTATTATGTATTATTAATGGTTAGGTACTCGTTATCAATATCAAAAAGCATATTATTTTATATGATTTAAACACGTTTGTTAAAATGCGATTATATCGTCTGTATATTCTAAACCCACGTTTGAATCTAAAACTTAGTATACATTTAAAATGTTCGCAATTAATGTATTATTATTATTTTGTTATATCGTTAACAATGAGAGCGGCTTCATCACAATATATAACATCGTTATCTAAAGTCATGGTCAATTTTCCCGTTACATTTCGCATGACGTGTGAATGTGTCTAAAAGTTGCGACCTGCGACGGGTTTTTACCTACCTACTTATATAATAATATACGTTAGAACCCGCGTTGGAACTTTGGAAGTTAAGAGGCTCAATTTAAAATTCGTTGGTTATTTGTAAATTACTATAAAAAGTCTCAATTTTATTATACTTCACGATGTATTTTGGTAATAAAAGCAAAATTTTACTGGATGAGGAGATTTAAGAATATTATGGAGATTTAAAATGTAATAAAACATTTTTAGCAACGTGACTAGCTCAGGTTGATAATTTAATTTAACTCGACACGTTTTTAAAACGCCTTCTTGCTGATACGTGTTTAACTTCTTTGCGAAACAAAAGCACGTTCACAAATAAGTAAGTACTAAAGTACCAATGTCCTAATGACTAATACTAATTTTTATTATCTATCCCCAAGATCGCCTCTAAACATGTCGTCTGAAAAATTGAGTTATACAGATTAAATACCAATGTTTATTTTCGTTGTGTTTTATAGGTTTATAATAAATGTATAAATTATAAATTATCGTACGCCTCTAAATAGGGTTCATCGGCTATAATTGTCATCGTCGTACTGTACGGGAAAGATAACAAAATATTAATATATCTACTGACCAACTTAAACGTGCAAAACCTTACTGATGGCACATATCGTTCGTCATTACCTATATATGTTGATATTTTCATCGTGGGCGTTGAAAATCGCTTTTACTCGAACTGAGTAAACGTTATAATATAGACGTAATCGTCATTCGTATAATATCCCGTGTATTATGCATTGAGAGTTAAATAGCTGTTATTTTGTGTTTTTTTTTTTTGCTGTACACAATTATACATATAATATATATATATATACATACCACCCACGCTCGAGTTCAACGAATAGCTAAAAGCATAATAATAATACATAATGTATATATCCTGCTTCTTTGATATTTAATGTCTAATTTAAAAAAAAAAAAAAACTTGTACATACAGTAGGTATATACACTATACGCTAATAATAATATGTACATAAACTACTTATAGTTACGAGTAATTATTCTCGTACGAATTTCATCACTGGTCAATTTTAGATAAATCTATAATATAAACTATTTCTGTATCATCATCCTTTTACGGTTATTAAGTAATAAGATAAATAACTCAATTCCGTCGTGGTTTTTTTTTAGTATAGAAAATTGAACAATTTGTTCGCAATCGATAAACTCGAAATTATGCGTTTAATAATACGGCGGCGTGTAAAATTGCGGGTCAAACGTTTAAAGCCATTATTAATCCGCGTACCTATATATGCATATATATTATGGCGACTACAGTTTTTAATATTATAAACGTTGTAGAGCTGTCAAAATATTGACATTTAATTATATACAATTTTAAATCATAGTCTCGCTATACTTTATGATACAAAAACAACTAAAAGAAAAATCTTGGTATATATGTATATATTACCTATTATACGTAGATAACATATATGTCAAAATCATTTAATGTTCTCATTGTTTTTTTTTTAAATTTCAACCAACAGCTAATTTTTCCAACGGTACCGGTTTTTGACATTTAAATGTCCAATCACGTGATGTCCTGATGATTCGAACAACGATAGTAAATTTGTCTCCTCGAAACCGCGGCGCCAATTAATGTTATTGCGGAGTCCGCGTCTCGCGCGATTACGACGTGGAAGAAGCTTATGTCCTACGATTCGCGCTCGCGTCGCGCATATTATTATTATATATTAGACACGTGCTCGCTCGTATACAATACACGCGGGTATATTATACCTACTTCTGTATTATATATTTTGCAGTATCTGCACTCGAAGTACCTCCATAACGTATATATATATATGATAAAAAAAAGTGTTCGTGTGTCCATGCGCGATATTATATATTATTATATTATTATAATTATATCTTATATATCGTAGAAGAAAAGAAAGCGCGGAGACCCATGCAGGCCGCCGGAGCGGGGTGTGATCGAGGCCACGGCTAGAAGACACGCTCGCACTCGCACGCGCACGCACCCCGAGGCGGCTTGGCAAACCGCATATATGCCGACTTTTTATCCGCCTCGCCTTAAAAAACACACTTACACACACGGGAACATCATATATATATATATATAAATATGCCGCCGATATTATACGATGTATATATATGACGTATGTATGACGTGACGTTTATAATATAATATACTACCGGGTGTGTGCGTGCGTGCGTTAGTTTTGGAATAAAATGCCACATTGCCACCAAACACAACGCTCCTAGCTTGGCCGTCTCTCGAGAGCCACGACCAAAGATGACGAGGGAAAAAACCGTTTGATAGTAATGATTTTATTCGCAAAACCGTATATTGTACACAGGGCTATTATTCTGTTTCACCAAGCATACTCACTCTCTTTTTCTTTCACAATAACGCAGTTATTCAAAATCTGATTTTTGGAATTTTTAAATATTTCCATTTTTATCTTTATTTTGGTATTTAATTCGAGTATTAAAGACCATATTTTAAGACTCTTGAGATTTTTTATAACTACCTATAAGGAGTATCTTCTGGAGATACGAATGTCTGTTTTTTAAATGTCATCCCCCTGTTAAAAACAGTAAATTATCTAGCAGATAACTTTTCTGAAAATGTTGACGTATCAAAGTCAAAATTCAAACTTAAAAAAAATTATCCACCGAATTATTTACAAAAAAAAGGGTGAGTGCGGGGGTGCTTGTTTGAAAAAAAAAAACAGTTTGTAACGTCACTTGACACATCTTAAGTAGTATAGATACAAAAATCTCAAGAATTTTAAGATATGATCTTTAAGTACTCGCCTATAATTTAAAAATTCGAAAAATTATAATTTGAATAAATTAAACGAAAAAATGGGGTTGAGCGTGGTTGGTGAATCATCCTGCGTATACCATACCTACGCGTATGCCGGACAGGGGACGACTGCGGCAACAGATCTTCGCCGTCTTATTATTACGAACGATCGGCTTACCATTTTTTAATTATTATTATTATTATTATTATTTCGACTCGCGTAACAATGTGTGTACAAAACCATAATATCCGAGCGCGGCGCAGTATTATGAGGTATATATCGCCTATACACATATTATAATATGTGTGTGATGATTTTGCATTGGCGTTTGGTTGTTTTTAAAAATAGTCGCGTGTACGTATTATGCGCGAGTGCGTCCGTTAAAATTATTTATACGTATAATATATACAGCGCGCGGCTGTGCGTGCTTGCGTGCGTAAGTGCGCGTGTGGAAACTTTGGCAACAATTCCAGCGTCCGCGCGTATATAATGTGCACGATAATGTGTACAACTGCACATCGTTGTGTTAGTATAGAAGAAAACGAATCCAATCATCCCGTCTGTGCGATTACGATATTATTATTGTCTCGATCCGACGAAAACGAATAATAGTCAATCCCCGTCTGCGCACACAATATCGTTAATATGCGATTACGATATTTTCTCGGTCCGACGGAACGCGCTTCATCTTCGGCGCGTATAAATAATATATTTCATAATATTATATACTCGATACGATAATAATAATATTATTGCACGGCGACATTCTGGATCCCGGCGGATGAGACGCGGCTCTCCCGTGATTCCCAAACCCGACTGCGACGGGTCTCCGCGAAGACGAGTGCTACGGTGTAAAATGTGTGTGATGGGTAGTAGACTAGTAGCTGCTGCTGCTGTTAAAAATATAGTATTCTACCTCCTCGTCCAAATCACTGCGGCCCAACGTATTATATTATATTGTATGATATGCGTGCGATGGGTTTGGAAGGGTTTATTTTTGTAATTATTTAAACGGTAACCATAGCTGCAGTATTATAATATAATATTATAGTATAACGATTTACGATAAAGAATACTACCTTTACATAACTTAATTTTACCGCACCCCTCGAAACAAAAAAAAACGAAAAATAATAACGACTTGTCTTCACTCCGTATATATATAATATATTATGGTATGATGGTGGTGGATACATACTATTTAAAGTTAAAATTAGATTTTAATAATAACACTATATACATACTCTTATATAATTTGAGACCAGAGGGCAAAGATTACGTTGCCCAATACTAATTTAATGAATACAATATCTATTTATCTAGTATCTATGTACTGATAATATTAAAAAAAAAATCACAAAATCGTCTATTCTAATTAAATATTTATCAGCCTATCATACTTTGTTATGGCGTACCTATCGTATTTTTATTTAATAAATATCTTTTTAAGAATACTTTTGAAAATACTTGCTCCATATGATGGGGTAAAAACACCATCATATAATATATTAGATTGAATTTGGATTCTGATTGATCACTAATGCCAATATTCGGCTGAAGGAGTTATTCGTGTACAATAGAAATAAGAACAATATTTCTAGAATAAAAACAATATTTCGCTTGTATAAAAATATATTATTTTTTTTTTTGTATTATTTTACACGCAATCGCTCGTTAATATTTTTAAATAAAGAATGATTCATTCGATTAATGCAACGGTGGTCAATGAATATTATACTCAAAATCGTAGGACGCTCATGCAAAATATGGTTGAGGGGACTTTTCGAACTACGAGAACCACGGTCGACATCCTTCAGGCATCCCGTACACTTTTGCAAGTCGAGCCATGTACTATGTTCCTATACTATTGTGTCTTAATTTTGGAGCGTAAAAACAGCAATAACTGGTTATACTATGGGGTATAATAATGAGCGATATAATAAAATGTTGAGTTTTTACTTCGGACCTCTGCGGTGTCGTGACCTGAAATACATGAATATATATGACATGTATATTGGATATATATTATAGGTATGTGTAATCACTAATCATTTTCTGATTAAATATGGCGTTCGATGAAGGGGTGATTAGGATAGACGAGAAAAAACACCGTGGAAGCAGGGAAAAGGAGAGCGAATGAGAGAGAAAACGAAGCGCATCGGATCGGGTTGCATAACGCCGTCTGGTCCGGTGGAAATGGGAAAATTATCGGGAGAAAGGAAACGGTGAAAATCAGTGTGAACCCGACCAAGGTCAAGACCGCATCGAGATTTTCCACGTGATCCGTTTGTTATTGTTACTCATTACACTGCAGGTTGGACACAATATTGTTATAATATTATATATATATATAGCGCGCTGCGAGAAAAACTGCAGCTGCGGCGGCGTAAACACGGATCATTTAACGGATTTCGAATGTGTTATCATAAAACATAATATTATATACTATATCTAGGTGTCTACGTTTTATTTAAATGTTTTTTTTTTTTTTTTGGGAACCACTAACCGGTCCTGTAAACACTCGTCAATGGGAGACCGGGCGCCCGGGCTACACACGAAATCTGGTCTTTCTACTAATAAACGGTCATACACACGCGCACTGTATATACATTATACACGTATACACATGCACACATAATATATATTATACGCGCTAGCAACAAATGTGGTAGCGGTCAATGGAAGCCTTCCTTTTATTTATTTATCATTATTATTTTTTTTTTTTATCTAACGGCAGTGTGTGATAAATCTTAATTTATTAATGTCAATTTATAAGATCGGAAAACACTGGAGTACATGTGTGAGTCACTTTGTATATACGCGAGAGATAAGTCCGACTTTGTGTGAGTGTAATTATTATAGGTCATCTTGTGTCAATTGGATTTATTTTGAGAAAACCACTGGGAACCAATTAGCCCTCGTTTCGACATGGGTTTATTTATGTATTATTTTTTTTTTTGTAATATTCCATTTCATTAATAACACTATATTACATTACATTAATACATTATTATTGCTGCGCACCCTTCTTTGACAAAAACAATCGTTTTTATTTCACTGCGGGCGTGTGTTGTGTGTGAATGTGTGTGTGTGTGTCACCTTATTTAGAAAATTGTAATAGCTCGTCAGCAGTTTGATAAATATGAAATAAAATATTGATTATTATTATTATCATTATTATTATTTAAATTAAATAATTGTGCCTATTAAACACAAACTAATATGTATATAAGTATATTGTATACGTGTACATATTTCTTCGTCCATAGAGTATAATAATATTTTAATATTTTAAACAATACATATTTTATCTTCTCTAACATTACAACAGCTTGTATTGTATTTTTCTATAACTACCTACACATGAAGGCAAAATCACGATGCACACAATAAGTACAATATTTTATGTACCTATGCACTTTACGTTTTGTGCATCTAAATCAGATTGTACTTACTGGGCATAGATACTACTTAGGACTAAATACGCTTCATATAATATAAAATATAATATGGTTATTCATCGTGATAGTATTTTAAAACTAACTGGAACAATTATTCAATTGAGAATTTTCTGATAATATGCAGTCGAAATGTTTAACAGCTCATTACTTTTTCCTTGCATTATAACTTATTTTAATTACATTCGTTATAATATAATCGAAGGTCAAAAAGGAAAACATTTCATCGTCGTGTTAATTTTAAGTTTCAATTACATAATAGCTATAATTTTCGCACGTGCACGGCTACGGATATAATTTAGGCTGTTTTATAGGTGTTCTATCGTATATTTTGACGATAAGGCTGTCACGCGTTTAGCGGAAAGAAGTAGGGAATGTATGGTTAAGCAAAATGCATCAGCTACTGTAGTTTTTGTTTAATCGTTGAATACATTGTGAATTAATAAATTTAAATTTGTCGAGTAAATTCCCCACCAAAGCGTAATGCGTATACATACCTATATAATATTATACATATTTTTTGTGCGTATAATAAATTATATATTATTATTATTATTATTGTAATGTGTTAATTGATCGCGAAAAAAAAAAACCATTTTTAAGTTTCATAATTTTATATTGCATACGGTTATAGGTAACCTTCAATAAATGCGCGTGCGGATTGTAAAATATTAATGTAAGTCTTATAGGTACTAGTTTTTGTTTTTTAAAGTGAGAATTCTAAATCATATATTTAATTTATTTTTTATTGAACTTCTTTCGTACAATTATACATGTAATAATTCCCATGGTTATGTTTTTTATAGTATAAAATCGTGTTTTAAGACTTTTCATTTGTGTTGCTATTGCAGAGTATAAAATTTTATTGTGCTACACATTTTTACAGTAGTTTTTGATAATACCTACGTTATATAATAATATTATCAATAATCGTTTAGATTGATAGTACAATATTCTTTAAATTTACATCATTTCGAACACCGCGTGTATATTATATGCGGCACAATAATATAAATTATAATATAGCTATAATAATATATTTCCTTAATGTAATATAGCACTTTCACTATTACGGATTGTACTTGACCCGAAAAGGGTTGAAATTAATCATTATTTTCTTATTTTTTAAATCCTTGAAAAAGTCGATCGCGATTTAATACCTATCGACTATAGTATAATATGATAGTATTATATTATGTATATTATTACCAACTATAGCGCTGGAGAAATTGCAGTAGGCTGCCTGCAGAGTCTATCGCGAAAAATAGTAGTTCTGTGTGTAACTACGTCGCAAAAAAAACCTCGCATAGGTTATGGGTGTTACACAACCGACAGGAATGAACTAGTCAGAAAGGAAAGAGAAAAAACTGCCGTCTGTACATTACAAGAGGCTATACGTGCAAACGAACACGACCAATAATAATATCATGTTATCTCTGACCCACACGTTATATATACATATAGTATGCTGTTATATTATATTATTATTATGTATTGTATATTATGGTTAATGGCGCTCGTGCGATTATACTTATATCTTATATATTATTATATTATTATTATGACGTGTGCCGATGTGCCATTTTATTGTATCCGTGTGATAATTTCCACGAAGTAATTTGACGCAGACCGGATGTGTCACTAGGTCTATACTGCAAAATCGGGATGAGAAAAAATTGCCTAAATCGTTTGTGGCCATGTAAGAAGTAGGAGGAGGAGGAGGAGAAGAAGGACGAAGGAAACGGACGACGGAGCCAGTCGTAATTGAATAATATGTTGTACATGTGTGGTATACGCGCCAATTGTGTCATGTACCATATTATTCATCATATTATTAGTTGTATATTATATCGGTTACGTTTTGATTATGTGTATAAAAAATTAATAATCTTAGTTCGGATTTACATAATACATGTGCACCTATCTGCTGTGTATATGTTTTTTAACCTAACATAAATATGTTTTTATGAATGAATGGCTCACTAATTTTCTTCGCCAGTATATATGAAGTTATAATCAAATAACACATATTTAATCTAAAATTTGAACATTTATTATACCTGTATAATACTTATAAAACTTAGTATATTTCCGTAATATTTTTAAATAAAATTTTTATTTTTATAAATGTTTTTTAACACTACAAATTATAATATTATTATAATGAAAAACACAATTTCATTAATAAAATGTGACAATTTCATCTATTGCTACTTCTGTAAAATTTTGTATATTCATTATTCACCAATAACGGAGAGTATGTATCTAACAATGATATATTATATATTTGGACTTTGAATCACGAGACCTTTGTTATGACTAATAACATATGATATGTTACTATATTATAAGACTATATTATTGGCGACTCTAGTGAGTCACTATGTAAATATTGATATTGTATTTCATCGAATAATTACAAAATATTTTGTGTAAAAATAATTAATTAAATCTAATCTGAGAATTGTTTAATTTTAGAATTTGTTTAAAATATAAATTATACAATTACTCAACAAGTTATTTGTTTAAGGGAAAACAAATCCTTCAAATGTCAATTTTCCAAGTTATAATAGATACTAAATTTATAATCAGATTTTTTAAAACTTAATTTGTATACAATTTATAAATACGTAATTTATACTTGGTATATCTGGATCTTTGATATTTAAAATAATAATTATGTAAAATTGTAAATCAATTAAATCAGAGAATATTTGTTTTACTTTGTCATGACGGTCGTAAGAAATTGCACCATATATTATAATTTATAAATGATATTTATATAAAAAAAAGGAAATTGTCTTATTTTAAACGCATTATATCATGAAAATTAAATTCATGATATATTTTTATTTTTAATATTTACATTATGTTTCATTATATTTTATTTTCGTTTTAATATTATTAGGTATTATATTATTACCTTTGCTATCAAATAAAATATGAAACATAATTTGCTTATACAACTTTATAAAGTAAAAATGCATCATATTTCAAATGTATTATTTTTCTTATAACATGACATGGAATATATTATGCTAAAAATGTATAGTAAGTGCCTAATTGAATACTTCAAATAATTATTCTAAACTCGTTCTTATAATATATTATACTTAAAATATCTTTATTTTTATTTTCTACTGCAGAAAATAAAATTCATATAATTAAAAATACAAAACTGTTGAGTGTTGGATAACTATTACATAATTACTTATATATTTTAATATTTATTTATTTAAATTGATTTTATTCCACTTTATAGTGATTTTTTTTAACTACTAATAAATAAAACTTATAGTCTTTCGAAATTTGAAATAATAATCTAAAATACCATAGTTGCAAATTCTTCAGATTTGTTGTAGGTGCTACTTAAGAAGTGCCCTGTGTAAGTATACTTACTTCTGTTTTTCAAATGAGAACCCTCCCCTTTTACTGTAAATTATTTTGTGGATACAGTTTTTGATAAATAATCTTCAAAATTCGAATTATTGATTTCTTTTTTATTGAAATGTTTATACTAACGATATAATAGTTTTCAAATGAAAAAAAACGAATAAAATGGTCTTAATAAAATATTAAATATAATATTGTATCTAGTATTTATTATACTTAAACCATTTTTACAAATTATATATCATGTTAATAGATTAATATTAATTGAAAAAATGTTGAATCACTATAGCCCCCATCTATTCTAAACCCGTTTCATGGACCTATTATCCTTCGTACACACAAAGTTAAATAACTCAAAAAATACTCATTCGAGTCAAGATTGTAACGTTTTCAAAAAAAAATATTCGCTAAATAATTTACAGTATAGAAAGGTTGTTTCTCATTTAAAAACTGAAGTTCGTATCTCCACTGGAGGATACTTCACAAGTACTAAAATTAAATACAATTCTAAGAATTTAAAAATACTGTCTCAAAGTATATTTAAAAATCCAAAAATCTGATTTTGAAGAACTGCGTTACTGAAGAAAAATAGGATGAGAATGCGCTTGGTGAATCACGCTGCATAAAAAAGTCCTGTGTCGCATACCATTGTGATTTTTGACTGATGTATAAAATCTTCTAGAATTCAAAGTTAAAACTGAACATTTTGAGTGCACTTAATATATCATGCTAATATCTTAGTTGTTTTTATATGAATTTTTGAAACTGAAGAACAATTAAAAATTCATTATATTTATATTGATTTATAAATTTAATAATATCATATCATTTATTCTATTGATTTCTGTAGTTATATTTATATATTTATATACTCATACCTATTATATAGTGTTCATATTTAAATGTACCTTTTATTATGCATCATTGTTTTTTGTTTGTTGTAATTGGCTTCACATTTGGGCATTAGTTAGCCAGTAGCCTTCTTACGGTTTTCACTTATATAGTTATATATCTAGTTATATGTTACGAGATTGTTTGTCTTAAAGAATTGGACAATGTTAAATTTTTTATTGTTCATGTTTATTAAAATAGACTAAAATAAATGAATTCTTTTTCATTCCCTTTTAGTTCTCCACGAGAGGGAATATAATATTATATTATATACAAATTAAAATAATAATTAGAGATTATAGATTTTGTATTATAATATCCCCTCGTATAATGTCATATATGATTTTAATACGAATTGTTGATCGACACAATTTTATATTCGATGTTTGTATTCTATAATGTTATATAATTTGTACGAATCAAACATCCAAGAAAGAAAAATGATTATCTGCGGTAATACAATTACTAAAACATTATTATATAGCATTCTCGTGAAAACTGATATCTAAATATCCAATGTTATTTAAATAAATGAACATTAGTAAATAAACACTAGGAGTGGACAAAACTTAAAAATATATATATATATATATTGTACCACAAAATAAAATTTTGCGTCGTAATTGAATCGGTTTCAACGTGTCCTACTAAAGTCGGGTCCTATACATATATCATACAGAGTGATTGAACTTGTAGACACCCCTTGTACCTCTCATTTTAGATATTATGATAATATATATATAATACATTTTATTATGTATAATAAAATTGTTCATAGATTTAATTATATTGTATATGTTAATACTTTTAAGATCGTTTTCTGCCTTAAAATCGTATGGCGTATATAATATAATATTACATTTATAGTTGGTTTGAATAAAATTATTAAAAAAATAACACACCTCCGTTGTTTCGCACATACCTACTTAATGCATTTTATATAAATTGCACGGAGCTTGTAAATTCGCGTATCAATATATTATATAACGCGTGCGTACCCATATTGCATATTCTAAATATTTTATTTCGCGGATCGGACGACGCGACGGTGCGTACGCCAAAAGCTTGCAGTCGAATGCGCTCGTCTGCACGAATCCGCTGTATTATATTATACTCGAATACTTAAAATAGTGATGCACGCGTAATTATGTATTTTTCATAATAATATACCTGTTGCGACGACAAGCAGCAAAAAACGGCTTTGGACGGCGGGGCAAAAAAAAAAACGAGAGCACCGCGGGATCTGAGGGCACAAAAAAATCGGCCGCAGACGGAGAGGAGAAAAAAGATCCGCCGCCGTGCCGGTCGGTTGTTGACATGACGTCGCCGTAGCCGATGACCAGAGCACGGCCGGCCGTCCTGCCGCCGCCGGTACAGAGCATTGCGGCGCTGCAGCGTTTATTATTGTATAGTGTTGTTTTGTGCGAAGCTCGCATTATGGACGGACGGCAACGTCGCACGGTCCGTGTGTACACATTATATTTAAGCCACTTGTTGCCGCGTTAGCTATCAGCCGGCAACGTTGCGGCGGGCTTGTCGGCAGAGTGGGAGATCCACCTGAACAGGTTCACACACACGCACACACAACACAACACATACACACGCGTATAATATAATATATTATATATATACATATATATACGCGGCCGACCGAGAGGAGGTTGGTGACTCTGGTGGTGATCCATCAAGGCCATCCGCCGCCGTTGCCACCCGTGAACAAACCCGTGATGATTACGATGTGATGATGATGATGATGATGATGATGACGGCGGCGGCGATGGAACCCAAATTCTCGGAAAATGCACCGTCGACGGTGCCGCCGTACAGGTAGACACCGGACCGGTGCCGGGGCGAGGGAGCCCTTTCAACGGGACGCCATCCATCTCCGTCGCCGGTATACAACGACTGATCCGGTGATCCCGCAGCCCCGGTTATACAATGATACAATAATATTATAGTGTATGTACGTGTGCAACACGTTGTATATACAATGTAAGAACGTGTATATGGTGAATGATAGTATTGTATATAATAGGTAGTAGGTACGCACTATGTATAATATTGTTGTACCCTCATCACCTGGGCCGCATATTACTATACACTTTGTCCGGTGCAGAACGGTTTTCTTTTCCGCATACGCACACGTATACGTTTTTCGCCTGGCACGTTCGGAAAGATTCGTAAAACGCGGTAGGTGCTCGTCGGTGGTAATAATATCACATCCTATGTTCAACCACGGTAGTTGAGCGATAGGTCTACCTGTACCCCATTATAATAATATTATATAATACGACATTAATAATATTATGGGTACCCAATACCTATACAATAATACGCGTGTAAAACACGTATCGTCGTATCGACAACCTCGCACGGCCAGTTGAACTTGGCAAGGTCACATTATTATACATAATGTAATACGCGCGCGAGTTTTATCTTGCGTACTCACTTCCCTCTACAATAATAATTATTATTATTTATAAATTATAATATTTAAAAAACACACGCACGCGCGCGCCATAAACGCGACGACGTGTGGTGACTTGGAGGAGGACGGACATCGCCGTCGTTTCGTCTTCCGTGTCTCCGTGAACGGCAAGCATAATGAGATTTTGGTAGAAGTCTCTGGGCACGACGAGTGTCGACGGAAGAGACGGCGACTATTGACGGTTTTCGGTTGTCCGCCGGCCGCCGCGACGACTTAATAATAATATTTTATAATAATATAAATATATAAATATAATATAATATGATGGGCCCGTCCATCATGATGGGGGGAGGGGGACGGCGGTCAAGGCGTCCAATGACAGAACCCGCAGTGTCACTAACCGATTTGGTCCGATAGATACATAATAACGCGTATTATTATTATTTATTATTATTGTATATACGCCGCACTACATGTGAGCGCGAAAATTTCGGTGGGCAGCGGTGGCGGCACATTGGCGGAGTACAATAGGACGTGGGATCAATGGCTGATGGGAAGATTTGTACTTGAAAAACCCGCGCCGGTGCGTCGAACAATGGGTCAAAACGACGAAGACAGTATTATTATTATTTTTTTAAATTTACGCGTCCGGTACAATAAACTATTCTACCCGCGCGCGCGCGCGTGCGTGCGTGCGTTTGTGTGTGATATAAGTGTTTCAACGGTTTTGGTTTATCGTCGTCTTCTTCATGTGGGAAATTAAAACCTGACGATCCAGGCCCGAATTCAATTCGGCGATGTTATATACTCGTCTGTCGAACTATTCCGTTTAGTTCATTAATTTTGTGCGATAAACACATCACGAATCATTTTAACAACTGTGTGCTAATCGCCAACGCGTATATTAAACAAATAATGCGTTATTGTCATTATAATAAAATTATTATGCGACATTTACCGAGTTATGACTATTGTAAATCTATACATTAAAATATAATGTACCACTAGTATGCGGTATTATTCACTATTACCATTTAGGCGTTAAATTAATCGTTATTGTCGCTGTCGAAAATCTCGTTGTCATATTATTATTATTTATTATATATTATTATTGTGAGTACACTAAATATGTTAACGCCTTTGGCCATATCGTATTGTTTAGACGTATAAATATTGGTAATCGTAAAATAATTATTAAATAACGATACCTATTAACAATGATGGCGTTATGTAAATGTAATAATAGTAGGTAGACAGGTAGGTAGGTAGATAAGGAGGTACACAAGCCTCCGTTTTGCAGAAGGAATACTGGAATACCGTGTACGCAGAACGATTCGTGTAACGATGGGGTCGTCCCCTCCAGCTCATATTGAATTTCCGTACTTGAATATTTGACGGGTGTTACTTGAGCCATCAAAAAATACCTGTTTAACAATTTAACAGGTAATTTGTTTACTGACGAACGATGGGCTTGGGATTTTATTTTGGTCCCGAAGAGATAGACCACGGAGATTTTGACTCAAAAATTAAAAAAATATATAAATTCATCAAAATTCTGCTTTGAAAGTAATTATTAATAGTAGTCGTGTCTTTTTCTGTATGTTATTGTATAAGTATATATTATAATTTATTTATGCCGGTACGCTCGGCTTAATTAATTTTCCGTTCAATTCTGTACAAAGTATAAACGTGGCGAAAAAAATTAAATCGCACTGGACTGTACATCATAATCTAATATAAAAATTGTCAATGTCGTTGCTATAATAAACTTATAGTTGGCGTGCTATTTAAATATAAATTATGTGTTACTACCGCGATCGTATAATTTTTATTATTATTATTAATTATTATGTATGTAGTGTGTACTTGGTAAAGTACATTGTCGTTGCCGCAAAACCGCACGATACCGCTTAATAATAATAATATAATATTAGTATAATGCATAATAATGATAATATACTACAGGCCGTTATACCGGCCAGAGAGATCGGTCGCGCCGCGGGTTTTACAAATAATAAAAAAAAACGACCGAAATCCGTTCCGTTCGGTGGTAGCCATGATGTTTTCTATTTTTCTTCTTTTACGCGATATATCATGTGGATTTTTCTACAGCCCGGATGGGATATTTAAGCACAACTTGAACGGGAAGGGGTGGCGGTGGCGTCAACCGTATACCGGGCACGCGGTCTATAATTAGACGCACGTACCGCTATGATACGCGTATACCGCCGCCGCCGCGTGTTTATACGCACGGCAATAATAATGACGTATATATATATATATATATACATAACGCACACGTTTTATATACATAATGTTATAAATGTATGTAATGTGTATTATAATAATGCGTGTGCACGTCGTCGACGCAAGAGAACCTTTCAATTTTCGTACCGCGGGTGGAGTATTATAGGTATTTCCGAGAGGATTTGTACGCTCATGTGTAATTTTTTTCATATTATTTTATTATGCTAAAGAGTGTAAATTCGGCGAGGTGTGTGCGAGTACGTGTGGTACCGTGTATCCGTACACGTATAAGAGGTAAAAATTCGCCGCGGGACGCCAATGCGCTGCGGCACCGCGACGACAGCGATATTCCGGAGTAGAGAGAGAGAGAGAGCAAGAGCGAGCGAGAGAGAGACTGTGAGAGCAATACGTGAAGAAGAAAGACCGACCGCCGACTCGATATCACGTTTTCACGGACAATAAAAATAAAAACCCAATTTATCTCGTATATTATACATAACAACAATAATACCACCTACCTATTTAGATGGGTACCTATGTATACCACCGGTGGTCGCGCGACCTAGCTCCGGCCTGGACCCGATTCAGGTCGTAACGAGACGACGACAATGTACTATGTACATAATAGTGTATTATATAATATAATAACGCAGTTGCAAGCGCGCACAAGTGCACAACACTCTCACACTCTCACACTGCACAATATCCCGCACAGACGTCTGTGACATAGGGTGTTCCGCTTTCAAAGTCCCCAAATGGACCTCGGCAATAATAATAATAATAATAACGTCCCCGTCCTGTTTACAAAACAAGTGTATACAAAAAATAAGAAAAACAGGCACAATATATATATATGACGTATATATAATTTAGTATATACTCGTAAGTCGTAGGCACCTACTGCGGTTACACTATGATATGGTTAAAAACGATTTTTTGGTTGATACCATATAGTATCGTTTCCATCGATCCTGCAAATAACGGCGTTCTGCGGGGAGTGAATAAAACTGTATAGGATTTTAATTGTTTTCGGCTATACCTACGTATCCGTTAAACGGTCAAACACAATTTTGCAGTGTAGTTGATCACGTGTAAACTAGTGTTGTGTATTATTATATTAATTATAATATAATATGTCCCTTGGATTATACAAAAGTTTAGATAGGTAGGTACACATTTTTTTTTTCAAGTGATAAATGTGGTAAATATTATAATAATATTAATATAATAGGTTAACATAATTTTACCTACAATACTGATGTTTTATACACACAATATTTATGATAACATGTTATGTTCTACAAGGCAGCGTGAACATCGTTCATTGGTCTAAGCTATGCTATGTATATTGTATAATATATAAAATAATTAATAATAAATGATTTAAATTTTTAAAATCAGTAGAAGTAAGTGCTACACTTCGGACTTCTCAATTTGTTGATACGACGTTGAATAAAAAAAATTCAACAATGAACAAATGGGTGAATATGCCACGTAGGTCATACAATATTATAATAGTATTAATTTTCAAATAAATTAAACCTGAAAAATAATTATATTCACGTGGAAAAATCATGAAGAGTCATCCAGCGCATACTATGCATGTTTATATGAGTTTAATAATAGTATTATAGTTGACTAATACGTATTTCATTTAGTTTATGATAACATCTTTATACATCCTCTCTTCACAGATTAACTAATAAATAATAATAACATTATATTTTATAATATAGATAGGTAACCTACTTACATCTATAAACCAATTCAACGTCTTGATTTATAATACCTGTGCAGTGTACCTATACGGCTATACGTTTACCTAAGGACCGTTTTTTATTTTCCATTTGTAGGTTAAAATATAGACTGTTAAGAAGTAAAGTGGTCGAAAGATCAAATACAATAAAACTTAAGAATAAAAAGCCAATCACTTAATTTCTAATTACTAATTCAATTCCTGAAACTATCTCAATAAAAGTGGAATAGGGATAATATAATTATATATAATTGATGATAATATAAAATGCCATTTAAGTCTTAATAATTGAGTGGCGATTAAAATATAATACATATGAGTCGTACAAATATAATATAATGTAAAATAAATGTATGGTGTACTCATCAATATTGGCTATCAAAAATAGCACTTAATCCTTAATCGAATTTTGTTGATTTGACCGTTCACACCGTGTAAACCTAGAGTTTTTACAAATTTACTTTCTAACAGATAACAATAACAGTTTACTCATATAACACACGAAAATAAACGAAAATACTTACCAAATGACGTCTCCACCTTTATATTTTGTATACTGACGCGAACAGTACCTGTAGGTACAATAATATTTCGAAAGCACACATATTATAATATTGATTGTCCACGTAATAATAAAATATTATATTCGTTTCAAAATGGGTTTACCATGTCATAATAATATACAGTTTCGCGTTACTTTGATAAAATATACCATGTTCGTGAACAATTTCAGTTAAATTTGTCTTGGTGAACGCACACGCGTAGGTATCTATCTTATAATAACACATATTATTATTATATTATTACTGAAGTGTAAAATTAATTAATCTATGATACCTGCTTATCCAAAACCGTATAGAGGGGCGGCTTTGCGTATATTATGTTATATGCACGTCTAGGGATTAATGCGCATTACGCTATGCGGGATATTGTTTTTTATCTCGGTAAATTGTATATTATGTCATAATAATAATAAAATATTATTGTGTTTTATTAAATTACAAAATCATAAAATTTGTTCGGACGGTGTATTTTTGTAATACAGTTTCTACAGTTTTCATGTGCGTGTAATGTGCATTATGTATTTTATAGAGTGTGTATTATAATATCGTAAAATAATATGTATTCCGTTGAAATACGTTTTTTTATTAGACGCAGTGCGCCTTTCGAAAGCTAACGAATGCCTATTTAAATGCTCCTTAAACAGAATATTCGTTTGAAAAAAAAAAAATAATATTATTTAACGTGCAACTGGGCTATATACTTGTACCTACTTGTATTTGTATATTAAATATAATGAGATTAAATCTAGAAAACAATTTAGAAACTTCAATGCCAATATACGTATTAAAAATACGTGATTAATTTATGGTACAATAATGTACAATATTTTACTGTTTTTTTTCTTCTATTGTTTTGTTAAATCATTGATTAAAAACAACGAGATAACCCACGTTTAGTATGGAAAAAAACCGACAGTAAATATTTCAAGCAATGGTGTATCGGTGTATGATGTATTTGTGCGTATATAGTATGTTATGTACCTACTGTCTCTTTATATATTTCTGCCTACCCATTAAATATAATAAAGATATATAAAATACGATATTGTTATATTATTGGGTTAAAATTCTACATGGTACTGTATAGTATTATAGTCAACCAAAATGTTGTTAAAATTATTTTGATTTATAATTTTTTTTTTTTGTATCTAGGTACCTGCAATGATTAGGGTGGGGTTATTATGGCAATATGCCAAAATGTCTTATTTAAAGTTTAAATCCACAAACGATGATTCTGAGCTATTTACTAAAAAATGGCCTTCTTGAAAGCATTTGTAGTTGTACCTATTTCTTCGCCGTCTCGTTATTATTATTAACGCAATTTATGACAAGGCCTAGAAATCTAGAATAATAATTCACTGAACATTTATAATTAAAAGAGTTATAAATTATTGTACCCATATAGTCATATTATGTTATATCGCAGACCGTATAGCACCACTGCTACTGGTTAAAAAAAAAGTTATTTTATCAAATGCTGCATAGTAAAAAGATTATAAAGGTTCTTTAACGCGACTACGCTATCCTTTATTCTATAACGCATGTTCGGTTCCAACATTAAAGTCCCTGGCGGGCAGCTGAACGGCTGCGGGGGTTTGTAATATAAAGTACAGTCGACTGCGGCGGCGTACTTCTTATTAAATTTTAGGTGTTCTTCGTCGTGTACAATATATATAATATTTTTATTATTGTAAAATCGGATACTAATAATGCATTTTGTTTTTTAACCGTTTCGGTGGTGAACCCGCGGGTTGTGTACGTGTGACGTCACACTAGCTGAGCTGTTGCTTGCCTTACTATATTATTATAATAATGCAACAGTGCAACGAGAGGAAAAAACAAACTCGGATCATTAAATAAATCTTTCGGATCAGCAGTCACACTCGTGTTCGGTGTAATTGCTGCTGTTGTCGTCGGGTCGAGAAGTTTTCCCTGCGCTCAGATTGTATAATTGATTCAAATTTAACACACGTAATTATTAACACTATGCTGTCTGCGACGTATAATTTTTCCGCGGGTCACACAATACGACACGAGGCGACGCGAATGAACGCGTCATATTATGTACACGCGTATTTTAAATAATAATCATATATATTATAATAACACTAAAACTCCTTGGCAACCGCGTCGTCGTTATAATAATAAGCTCGTATAAACCTCGTAATGTATACTTACACTGTTAAAATATATCTATGTGTAATTTTTTTTATTAGTATTGAAGCTATTAGATTACCGGTAATTTATGTTCGTTTTCCATTAAAACAATCTATCATATTATCGGATTGTTGTTGTTGTTATTGGTGTTGTTGTAGTTTTTTATTTTCTATAATATAATATATATACCGTATTTTTTCTTTTCCCTCTCTTAATGTCTATCTGTCGGTCTCTTTCCATATTCATCTATCTATAATATTCGTCTTTCTCTCTCTCGCTATACATACGTCGCAATACCGCCGTCACTCGTCATAAATACGCACAATGCACACAGCGCTTTATGGTCTTTATACACCACTTCGGCTAAGTCGAAATTCGCCAGTTGGATCGAAATCTTGTGGGAAGATCGCTGGACGGGGCGGGTTATTGCAAAGTCTGCCGCCAACATTTATAATATTATAATATATAATATATCCGTATCACGTGAAATGCGCACTCGTCCGGTCACGGGTCAACGACAGTTTTTTCATCTCATTTCACTCTTGTCGTATATTTTTCGCGATCCAGCGCAGACTATCTTTCGCAATCTCTGGTCATCGTGTGTATTACAATAATAGCACTGCGCAGGAACACGTACAAATAAAAGTACCGACGTACCTATTATCTAATACAGTATACCTTTATGTACGTTATAGAATAGCAGCGGTGATACACACTACCAGAGTATCTTATAATAGTGTAAAAATCGGTATGAGAGAAAAAATTAAAATAGATACAACGAAAGAAACCTGTTAATTATTATAATCTTTATTGGGTTACTTCATATCGTGTACTTGCGTGTATAATACGTGTTTAGAACGACAACGGTTTACCACACGCTTGACGATCGCGGGGAGAAGGGGAAAACCTATTGGGCGAGGTGTGCGTGTGCGTGTGTGTGAGTGTACAGCTGACAAGTGTACCTTGTGTTGTAGTGTGTATAAATGTATAATAATATATAATATATAAATATATAATATTATAATATTCATGTCCATACTGATAAATAATAATGTATATTATAATATAATATGTATAAGTACCAACTATTATAAGTGTATGCTGTATAACACATTAATATAATACTAGGAAATAATTTTATATTGCGCGATTATCCGTGATGATTCATTTCGTGGACAATTCGAAGGTTTCAAGTAGGTACGTGCATTATTTTAACTTCATAATTAAACATTATTATTATGTTTATAATATTTTTATGCGAGCGTGTTTAATGTATGTTTACTGTTAATGTGAAGAAACCACTGAGGGATAGGGAAGACAGATTAACACTGGGAGCGCTGTCGACGCCTATCGTACTGATGGTTAGGCGGGTTCCCCCCTACGTGGAGTCGGGACTCGAGTCGAGAGATTGTATGTAATTTCCCGACATTTCTCATATCTTTTGCTTTAAGTGAAGTGTATTTGATAATATTAGTAGAAATTATACTTACCAACGTATACAGTTAACTATAAAAGCGTATAAAGTTTCGATACCAGAATTAATTTATTATAAAAAGTAAAATAACCAATATAAATTACGAATTGGAAGGTACGAATTGTTTCCACCAGGGCGCGTTTTGTTAATCTGTTTCCTCAATATCAATAGGAAAAATTGTCCAAATAACTATTTTCCGATTGGGGGAGCGAGGACATGCCCATCCAACGCCAACCCCCTGATGGGAGCACCTGTTGCGTATGTGTACAATCTAAATTGTTCAAACCTCGGTTGTGCATACACGATAACGATATTATTATAGTAGGTACAATCGGACATCGCTTGATATTGCCATGCAACGAAAGTATTGAAATACGTGCTCATGGAACGTACAAGTGTATTATTTACGTTTTCGACGAAATCAGTCGGCCAGTCGTTTTGCTCATCGATTGTATCGGAGGTAATCGTACCAGTCGTATAAATTGTGTGGTATGGAACAGAGTAACGCTGTTATTATGTAGTTCCGCCAACAATGAATCCTATCCCTTGAGTCGTCGGTGGTGTTGAGAAGGGAGAGGGTGGAATACCGATCTTTTTGCGGTGCGAGGTTACCTGTGAAAATACCCATAAAATATTATTATAACGCGTGTAAGTTGCCCGTGTTGGTTTTGGTTCTGATGACTGGTAGGAGGGTTGTTTATAAACGCCCCAATCATAGGTAAATGTTGTCGTTTCCAAAACGTTCTGGCATTAATTGATATAATATACTTATGTTTAATCAAGAATACGGGACGATCTCCATTGGGAATATTGTATTATTTTTAGACGTACAGGAAGGACATTAACCGTCGCCGTCGTCAAACGGTCGACTATCGAGCGCGCGCCAACGAACCGGTTTCCTGCTATAATATAATAATGGCCCACCACGGCATTACCATAGTCCATGGTATTATGCTACCGACCGCACACGCCGGTCTGGTACAGTCGGATTTCATTGCGACTTGTGTTATACGCACTTAAACAGTTATACCCTATGCAGTATACAAGGTGGCCGGTTGTAAGCAATACGAAGCTTTCCCTAAAACGGCTAAAAACCAACTTATACGAGACTTTTACACTTGCAGTGTAACGGCGTGCCGTGTTAGACGGACTTTTATACTGATTTTTTTTGTGAATCTTGTACAATTTTTAAAAATGATAACAGCCATTATTTCAATTTTGACTTTGTGAAGGCACTTTTTTTTTGTTATCGGAGACGGAAAATCTGTGGTAAGGCCAAAAGTTTATGGACAATTCACCAAAAACTGAAAGTCGGCTGAAAGGACTATGTTCACTTATTTCAGAGGGGGAATAATACCTCTTGTGGCGTCTGTTAGTCCGACAATAAAGCCGAGAAACGGAAATAAAATATTACACTGTAGTCTGTACCAGATACACCAGTACCCGGGAATGATATACCTAGGCATATATTATATTGCACATTCTAAAAGTACCCTGCAGACTGCAAGTATCTTGCTAAAATTCCACCGACCAAATGCCCGAGTCGGTGTGAAGACATCGCGCGTTTAAACCTTAAAGTCGAAGTCACCAATTGATATGTTCAAATTTTGAATGCGGCCACCGTTGTTATAATATGATATTATAGTGGTACGGTTCGTATGAAATAATTGAAGTATACGCGCGCAAACGTAAGAAAACCATGGCGCTTAAAATAAAACATGAGTCACGGTTTTGTTTTTCCGCCTCCAATAACGATAATAATATTATTATTGTGTGATTATTTTAATATAATATTATTATTACAAATTACAATATAATATATTTTGTGTGGAGTGTGCAAATTGTATAAATCGCAAACGACGACAGCGGTGGCGGCGGGTACTAAACACTAGGCGTTTTTTTTTATCTCCGAAGGAAATACCTACTCGAATAACGGATTATAATATTAAATGTACATGTAATTTTTTATTAATATAATTATTACTATACAATAAAGCTTTTTATGATTTTTGTGTGTATAATGAAAAGGCGGTGGCTCTAAGATGAGATAAGGTTCCACATTGAAGGTCGTCCGCTTATCAAACCGCTCGCACGCCGAACAATAAGATGCCATTTTTATTTATCGTCACATTGTATACTATTATTATTGTTATTATTATATATTTTATTATTATTATTATTATGTGTGTGTGTGTGTGTATGTGTGTCGTTTTGTGTTGTCGTATACGTTAAAAAATAAAAAAATAAAAAACAACTGATTAAACGGAGCGCACACGAGTGTTATTTATATTCGCGTCGCCCAAAGACCGTGGGAACGGTAAGACGCGACGGTGGCGACGGCGGTAGAAACGCCGCCGCCTCACGACGTGCGACGCAATGGAAGAAGACCGACCGAGAGCGAAGAGAGAAAGAGTTAGAGAGGCTGTATGTGTAAGCGAGCGGCGGGGGTGAGACGGGGGAAAAGCAGATCGACGAGCGTGTGAGAGAGAAGATTCGGCTCGAACCGCCGTCAATAGGGTCCGATTGTTAGCGAGACAATATTTACGAGCTCGAAATGTTGACCGTGTGAGCACGTCAATGATAATTGATAACCGCGCGGTGTGTGTGTGTGTGCAGTGTGCGGATGTTTTGCCGAGTCGAACGGATTTACGTACTGGGTCGCTTCGTAAAATATATTTTTCGTCGTCTATATTATAATAATATGATATACGCCTCGCTGCTGCAGCATTGACCCTTGCATAGTCGTCGCCGTCGTCGAGAGCAGTCTCGTTTCAGCCCGGCCAAAGGGCTCGGCCGTACAATGGGAGGCCATAGGGATCAGAATAAACTCCCTCAAAACATTTGAGGTTCGTTTAAATATTGCGTGTCTTGCGACGAATTTCCATACAAATTGCAATCAAACCAACGATATTTGAATTTTCGTTGATACACACGAGTTTAATATATATATTATATAATTTCGTAAATGTAGGGAAGTTTTTAAACTAAGAAAAATTACATCGGAGGTATACAATTTTCTAAATCGATTCTAAGACCAGCTGGGGTATACGAAACGGAGAGATAGCAGCGCGACAACGGGGCACGTTTATTATAATATATATAATATAGTCATATTAAGTGTCCAAAAAGATAAACATTGGGACGGGAATAGTGAATTAATGGAATCCCGATGTTGTATTAATATACATGTGAATCATCACGTTGAGAGAAGGCCAATGTCGAAAGATTTAGTATACCTATTACGATTACCACTTTTCGGGTATGATATTAGATAATATCCTGCGAGCCGTCATTAATGGATATTATAAACACGACAAGTAGACGATATTAAAATAATAAAATGTACACCTGTATATAGTTCAAGTCCGACCCAGGCGATCGATCGTCTTCGCCAGCTTCATTAAATATATTGTGCCTGTATAAAATTATAGACATAGGTAATTATTAAATCATGCAGTGATGTTGGCGGGCAAGTAGTACAACGGGGCAGGTCCGAATACCGCGGTCGGTTTGTGGCCAAACTTATTCACCGGGCCCGACGTGTGCACCTGCACATATTTTGAAAATATTCTCGGATAATAATAACGCGGATAAAATAAATATAGGCTCGTCTGTACATTGGATCTATTCACATAATAATATTGTAGTCAACGATGACGCGTACCTATAATATACCTACCACATGTACATTGTATAGAACGCGTGCTCGTCTGTTTCGTCGGGTCGTGTGGGCGTCACTTTTGAGCTGCAATATCAGACGCGTCGGCAATAATAATATTATCGAAAACTCGTAATTCATAATAATATTATTACATTATTATTATTTAGCTGCTGCAGGTTAACCTCGGTATTATTGTATTTTATACGCCGCTTGCCAATACCAGGTTAGTGCGCCTGTACGATATACGTAGTGGATGTAGGTATGATATGGTATACGAAATAATTATAATACGTAATACACAATATTATTGTAATATGTATACGTGTACTGTGTATACTGCACTGCAGATACCTGCGAGGAATTATTATCGTTTCAGAGTTCAGAGGACGGTAATAATTCGGA
This sequence comes from Sitobion miscanthi, assembly GCA_008086715.1. NCBI lineage: Eukaryota > Metazoa > Arthropoda > Insecta > Hemiptera > Aphididae > Sitobion > Sitobion miscanthi. Next base: position 40,897,570 of record CM017797.1, read on the forward strand.
ATGACTTAATGAATTATACCTATATGTGTTCTCAAAAATAATACATATTTTATTTTTGCCGTGCAGTAAAGTACACTGCAGTATAAATAGCTAGCGTACTACGTATAATACTGCTGCTACTTTATTATGATGAACAACCGGCGCCTGTGTATTATATAATGTAATATTATGATAATATTATGATATATTATGTGCGGTATTATTATTATTATTATTATACATGATGTATGAGTGTATCGTTTTTCCGTCGGCTTGCGATTGTATCAAAATATAAACTTGATTAACGCATAGCGCGTTTAATAAATTTGTTTTTATCAGAAAGAACACATCCATAAATGTACAACGTGTGTTAAAATGCAACCGAGATCTGTTGATATTGCATTGTACTGAACGATTGCCGCCGTCGCAGATTTTTATGCGTAAAAAACACAATGACGGCATTTTTCGCCGGAAAACTAAAATTATACCAAACCGTTTTTCGAACTCATCCGCGGGAAACCAACTCCCACGCCAACCACTGAAATCTCGTTATCTGCCCGCCCGCGGGAGCTCTCGAGTCTTTAAACTTAATCATTTAAACGGTGACTAATGTCGTCTACTCATAATATACGCATACACATACCTACTATATTAGTTAGGTATTTGTAAGTACTAGGTCAAGTGTCCATTCAAATCTAAAAAAACGTTATTACTTAATATCTTGCAACAATTTGTTTTTGCCGACTTACAGTCAATGGTCACACTACGTGTACCTATATTATCTAATTGGATTTATAATTTATTTTTCTTTATTCATCTTAAGCTTCGGCAACTATAGCCATTAGTATTTTTGTAGGAGGGTTATGGTTGGTTGAGAAACACGTATGTATGGGGGGGGGGGGGGCGAGGATTCGTCAATAAAAACCCGGGTGGTCACCCATCCGGGAACTAGCGACGTCGGCCGACGCTTGACCTCAGTACACGTTAGTGACTGAAACCAACCACCGAACCACATTAGGACCCATATCTTTTTATTTCATAGAAAATTGTCGATCGCAAATCGCAATTATAAACATATAGGGGAACCCGGAGCAAGATGAGACACCTAATGTTCAACTCGTTGTAGTATGTTGAATTTTACAGAAAAATTATGAATTTATGTACCATTTATGAGTGAATGTTCCTTAGTTTTAAAAATTGTTCACTCTAAAATATATAAAAATATTATAGAAGTCAAAAAAAATTTTTTTTAAATCAGAATGTGTCCCATCTTACCCACACACTCTGAGGTAATATGAGACATATGGATGAGCCATATAAGGGCCCAATAGATATTTTTCATATTTTTATCAACATAGGAACTTATTTATAAGAATTTCACAAAAAAAAACACATAAATATTAAACAAACATATTTTATTTTATGGCCAGACTTTGGTAATACTTTAACAGAACCCCGCATGACTTGTCTCATTATGGCCCAGGTACACTAATTATGTTCAATTGAACCTAAACTATTAAATACTTAATCAATGTTTAATAATAGTACATAATACTAAACTATAGAAATATATAAATATATTAGAATAATTTTCGTCAAACATTAATAAATTATTCTTGCCTTGAAATAGCGTAGAACTTTTAACAGAATAAGCCATATTAAGACGAAAATAAAAAATTATACTACATCAATCAGTTATCATTAAATTGATATTGAAAATCATCTAACTTGCCTCCATATAATATTATAAAGAGGTTTCAAATATATTATTATTAATAATTATGGAGAAATAACGCTGTCCCATCTTACCTCGTATACTCATCTTGCCCCATACGGCCAACGAGTAGTTACGAAGAAATATACTTAATTTATTATTCAAGAGACCGATAATTGTATTTGGGCTGTGATATACTATATTATAGTGAGTTTTGACTAACCCGTCGTCGGCATTAAACAAGCTGCTTGTTGCGAGTAGGTATTTACACACACGTGGTATTTACTATAATTTCATTATCTGCACCCCGCGGAAATAGTATACATATATTTAAGTAATATGTGACGTGTTCAAACTTCAAAATCGAAAGTTAATTTTTTTTGAAACAGTCCTTAAGGTATACACTATACCGACACTTGCATCAACCGCGGGCCGACGCTCACGATAAAATATTTTGATATTATACTGTTCTAGTTTAGTTAGCGAAAATGTCTTAACTTGAATTTTTTTTTTTCACTATAGTCACCTCACCAGAACAACCCAATGGGAAGATCCGAGAAAAAGCTTGGCCGCTCAAGCGGCGAACCAACACCAGCGCAGCGCCGAACAATTGCTAAGCCCCGGAAACGACAGTGGATCGAGCACGAACGCTACCAGCACTCCAACAAACTCGCCTCCGCACATTCATTCAACCCTCCAAGGTGAGTTAACATTTTCATTCTCGATGTATTTTTTTCGTATCGCAATAATAATATTATAATATTATATTATTTACTTATAATATATCATGTTATAAGTACTTATAACGCATAGTGCCATGAGTCACATTTATAACCTTTATGCGTATACATTATGTGTGCCGTGCGGTCGTCGCTAAGGCGACCCGCAAGCGCAAACAAAAACGACCCAGCTCAATTTTAGTCGAATTTTAACCCCGTACGTTTCGGCCCTTGTATATATTATAGGAGCGAACAAAAACGTGACACTAGGACCGCTGCCAGACGGATGGGAACAAGCCGTCACCGGTGACGGCGAGACTTACTTCATAAACCACATTGCCAGGACCACGTCGTGGTTCGATCCGAGAATACGTAAGTGTGACTTAATTATTTGATTACCCTATATACCTATCGTTTACGGCCATGGATCGTTTGCAGGGCAAATAGTCATACTACTCATGCTACAATAGGTATGCCTACCGTTTAGGCGAGTGTTTATTTCTCAAAAAAATTCCGTTTGGGGGTATTGGTTGAACAAATTTGAATTTAATAATATAGGTTCATTGATAAATTAATGTGTATATATTGTATACCTAGTGAGAAGAAATGATAGTCATAATAAAAAAAAAATTTTTAAAAATACATTCATATTTTAAATAGTAATGAATAATGTAAAATACAGTGAAAAATATATAAAATAAAATCACATGCGCATCAAGGCCCGATATGGCCACGCAGGTAAAAATTAATATATTCACCCAAACGACCACTGACCATGTTCACTCACTACAACAATTCATACAGGTACCTACCATGTACATTTATATATTATTATGTTCGTGTTTACAGCCGTTCATTTGCAAAGAGCGCCAACGTCGGGCGCCGTGCTGCCTTCCGGTTCTGCGTCGTGGCTGTTAAACGGCGCTTCCGGTTTGTCGCAGTCGCTCCAAGTCACCCAGCAAAAGCTCAGGTTACACTCGCTTCAATTAGAGCGCGAACGTCTAAAGAGTCGCCAACAGGAAATCATTCGTCAGGTATGTTGATAATAATTAATAATAAAATATATAGTATATATACCTACATAAAATTAATACCTATTAACCTATAGGCTATTATAATATATTAGAGTCTATATAATATCTATTCTGATAATACACGTGACCTAGAGACCCCCCCCCCAATCAGACCAACATCATTAATTGATGAAGGGGATAGTGTTAATACATTGTACCTACATGTGCTCACCTCTTTTATCCAGTTTTTTTTTTTTTATCAACCCGAAGGTTGGTTTACAACTCCAATTCTCCATTCCAACCAATTACTCACCTTTTCTTTAAGTTCCTTAAAGGTTTTGACTTTTGCATCCCATTTTATTTGTCCAGTATTACAGTAGATTTATCCAAAAAATGATTTTTTAGTTATACATTTTTATAACAGACATCATTTTGTAATGATAATATTATGATTTTATTATTATAACCTTATATTATAATTACAAATAATATTAGTTTAGTGTTTTAATAATATTTTTAAGCAACAAATGGCTGGCTGTCTGGTAAAGGCCATATTTTTCTATCATTTAAGGACTGTAGTCTTGTAGGGATGCATAATTCTATTTTTTCGTTGCTAACTTTAGTGGTGCTTATAATATTGTGGCTCATATTGTTGGCGCCTTTTCTGACGTGAGACGACCTGTAGTAACGGCGTTATTGCGTCGAGAAACGATTGATTCAATCGGCGTCTAAAATATTATCGCACTGTCATGTTATTATAACGTATTAAAATATATATATTTGTGTGTGCGCAGGAAAATCTGCAGATGTTGCGCTCGGGTCAGACGAACAACGACCTCGACCCGTTCCTATCGTGCAGCAGCAGTAGCGTAGATCATTCGCGGCAAGAATCGGCCGACAGCGGCCTGGGCCTGGGAAACAACTACTCGCTGCCGCACACTCCCGAAGACTTTTTGTCGTCCAACATGGACGACAACATGGACTGTACTTCAGGTAAGGACCAAAGACTATTTTTCGTGTAATACATCTGTAGGTATACGATAAATAATTGTTGTTGCTGTTGTTATCACAGCATTATCGTAACCTGACCTAACGGTATGTTTTTTTTTTTTTTATTAATTTTGTTTCGTTTTCCTTTGTTCACGCACCTGTGGTGTACTACAGAGAGCGATAATCCGGGTCCTTCGTCCATGTCGGTAGTCGATTCACAGGAAATGTCCACGTTGGATGTCACCGACGACTTAGTCCCGTCGCTTCAAGTAAATAGAATCAATACTTACTATTATAGAATTATAGAATCGCAATAATATAGCGAACACGACCGATCTATCCCGGCCAAACTCTCATGCAGTGTTATTGTATAGTTATTTATTATGATCTTTTTTTTTTTTTCTGTTTTCTAGTTAGGGGACGAATTTATAAGTAATGACATAATGGACGAAGTACAACTGTTGATCGACCCGAACAATAAACCAGGATCGATTTTGACTTGGCTTTAAAAACGTCTCGCTTATCAACTGTGTTTATAAGTTGTTTTTTTTTTTAATGCCGCCCTCAGAAAGAAGTTTAAAATGTATACATAAATATATATTTATTTATGTGTGTGCGTGTGTGTGTACAAGATATGTTTGTCATATTAACCTAGTCTAAGAATTATGAACGTATGACGTGTGAAAAATTATTTATGACGTTACACTATATTATTTTAGTACAATATTATATTATAGAGTATCGCTCCGGCGCGGCGCGTATGTCACGTAACTAATTATCGATTGTTCCGTTTTAGGTTTATATAGATTATAATAAATATTATTATTATCGAAGAACAATGCGCTTAAGCACCGGTGAATCGGATAATAAAACAAAAACAAAACTCTGTTAGGTTGAAATTTTAATGTCGAAACGTCGTCGTGGTCGAAGGCACTGCCGTCTACCGTTCCATCCAGTCCATCCCCAAGCGAAATAAGCATTATTTTACGAATTATTTTATCAGTCGTATATTATTGGGAGTGCGATCGACCTGACGTTTGTACCGACGGAAATTTCAATTCATTTTTATTTTCATTCACTGCCAAAATCGAAAGGGTAGATTTTACAGGGTATATGAAACGTATTACTTCAAACATACATAGGTATTAGGTATATTATTGAACATTTGAAAATTGTATTTATAAATTATCTTTTCACATAATATATGATATACATGTAATATATTATACTCACGCAAGGTAATTATTTTAATGTGAACTTGTCAATATCTCTAGAAATGTAAGTACAACATGACCGCTGCAAGTAGTTCGCACAAGTTTCTAAAACGTTCAACACATCTCTACATTTTCAATAGGCTTTTATAACTAGCAAATGGTAACACATAAATTACACGACACCATATTATTATATACGACTATAATTTTTACCAAATGTACGTTATTTTAATGAAACGACCTATACTACGACCTGCCTATACTTAATGCGAATACATATTAGTTGACATTTTTAGATCGATATTGAACGATTTGTGTTAAAATAATTACCCTGCGTCTCTACATGTATGTATATATATATATTTTTTAATTTTAAATCGCTGTGACAAATGTTGTGAGTATGTGTATAATTGCGTTTAAATAACGCCAATTATTAATACGATAAGATTTATTCGTACTGATCAAAACAACGAGTGCCTTAAAAAACTTAAGCAATATTTATGTAACCGTCCTTATTTGTTGAATATATTAGGTTGAATGCGCGGAAACGTTTTATTTATCTTGTTGACAGTATTAAGTTTATATTATTATGTATTTTTGTTCTCATGATATATTTTTAAATTATAGAGTTGCAAATGACAATCGTACTTAAGTCCTCGCTACGAGCGTATTCATCCACCTAGAGTGGAGCGCCATACGGAAGCGAGTTATCAACCCCCCCCCCTCCCGGCCACCAACACTTTTACAATAGCACACTTAAATTTGATCGTATAAAATTTATTCTCGTGCTTCATGAATCATATTGTAATAGTGTAGCTGTTTAGGTAGGTAATGATGTTATTATTACGATTAAACTGTAAATAATAATATTAATTATGAAAAATAATTATAATAAGATTGAAAAAACAACAACATAAACCCGTCATCAGGCATGGGTAGATGTGAAGTTGTTGTTAATAATATAATTTTGTATGGTTATAAATATATAGTATATATTATATATACATTCATAAAAATATTACGTTTAGTTAAATTTGCTCAACTGTGAAGTTGGAATATTATTTCGATTATCTAATTATCTATTAAAGCTGTACTTCTTTTACGTGTTAAGTTTAAATTAATTGTATGTTGTTCATAATGTATTTCAAAAATCAATAATTAAGTGATAATGTTAGTCAAAAAAAAAAAATAAAAAAAATAGAGCTTTGAAATTATATACTTAGTTGATCATTAATATTGTTCTTTTGACATTGTTTAGATGAATTATTGTATGTTTTTTTTACTAACTCTAAAATTTACGTTTTAATTTTAAAACATTTATTAATAATATTAAGACTGTTTGTTCTTTATATAAATTATTATATCGATTGTGTCGTATATTATGTAAATTTATTTTTAGTAGTTGTAAAATTGTATGTAAATGTGTGTGCAATGAATCCAGCTCTATATTTATCTAATAAAAAAAAGAAGAAAATCCGAAAGCGATGAGGAACCATATTGATACTATTATTAATTGTGTACAAAAATATAATCATATAATGGTAGGTACCAACGATGAAAGAATACTTCGCCAAACTGCGAATATATCGTTTTAGCAATATGCATAATGCCTACTAAATATATTATTATCTATTATTGTATAATATATTACTACGTTTGTGCCCAAAATATACTGAATATTATGTATCTCTGCATCTAAATAATAATGTATATTATAAATATACCTATATAAATAATATATACGTTGGAGAATTATGTGCCTATTTTTGTAATGTTAAACAAATTTATATAATATATATTATAAATAAATGTATTTTTTTATTCTTAATTTGTAATCCGTTCAGATTTAAAACTACCTATATAGTCTTCTTTTCCGGATATTAATGATTTTTGGTATTTTATTTTTGGTTTAGTATATATTACAAATTATTTACAAATATTACAATACCACGAGTACCAGATATTGATACCAGTAAGTATCTACCAGTTTTACCGTACATAGTGCAGGTAACGTTAGTGCAACTATATACTGTCTACTTTATAATACTAATATAATATTAATATGGTACCTAAATATCGGCGGGTATGTGGTGATGATTAGTAGGTTACTTTAGCTTAATAAACTTAAGTAATTTGGATAGGTACTACATGTAGCTCCTTCGTGGCTCATTAGTTATTTCTGTACCGCACCAATAACAGCGTGGATTCACTATGGTGAATTACAGTCAGCTAAAATCTCATATTTCCCCGTTGTGCATGATAATATGCCGTACGCCTATACGACGCCATGAATATTTAAAAAAAAAATTAAGTTTTTGGGATTGAAAAACTTACTTTTAATAAATTATATTAAGTACCTATAAGAGAAAAATATAGAACTATAATATAATTATATTAAATAAATTACAAGCTTGAAGGGAATTCTTGTCAAACTATTGGTTAAGACTAAAACAATTTAATACCAGCATTTAGATAAGTTAAACAAATTATAAAAAAAACTCTATTAATATATATAATTTAAATAATTATATAGACGATAAAGGTTAAATACAATGAGTGTGTATTATTAATTACATATGTTATAATGTTCGATTTCTGTACTAGACAAAAAAACATTTCAAGTATTCACATTTAAACTGGATTATAAAGTTAAACTAAAATTGATATGTATATATTTGTTTATAATGGTTGGCTAATGGCTGTAATTAATATTTACCTAATAGTTATTAAAATATTTTTTAAACATTTAATAATGGCCACAAATTTTTTATTAAAGGCTTCGAATTTTAAATATTTATATACAGGTACAGTGGTACACAATATATTCATATTATATAATTATATACCCATATGAATGCATTATTTATTATATTCAACTGTAGTGTAATTGTTGTAATTGTTTTTTCAATTTTCAAATATTTGTTAGGATTTTTATTATGTAGGAGATGCATTGTTCTGAATGATTTGTTTTGTTATTTACTAACGAATTTCAGTTGTATCTATATTTTATATAGTATAACTGACTAAACTAATAATATAATCTGCCTGATTAACCAATGGCAACCAGATATGAGATATGAGATAATAATAAATACTCATTCCTACTAATTATGTCTCTTATAACCAATAGCTACCATTTATAAATACAAATTTCCACCGTAAATCTCAAAATCCTACTAAAATCACGATTAAAAAATGGGGGGTGCGGATAGGAGGGTAAAAAATACTTTACTAGGTACCTTTTCTCATACCTACAAAATATACAAAAAAATGTCATTAACATCAGTCTTGTCGTTTCGGAAGAGTTCGACCACAAACACGGTGACACGATATTTTTATATATTAGATAATGTATATGGTCGTAGGTACTCGTCTTTTCAATATATTGTATTAAATTATTTATTTATATATTTTCGTAGTGCTCATTATTATTTTAAAAAATCCGCACCATATCTGTGTATGGTCATTTGGCGTAACATTGATTTTGGATTAAGATTAGATAGGTTAAATACTTAAATAATTAAGGAACGCCACACCAATATATTATGTTTTCTGTGTCCATCTCGCGCGTGTAATATACATAGGTAAATATAACCTATATATAGTAACAAAAATATTCCCTGTTCCCACGATTACAAATGTGGTTCAGTTTAAGGAAAAGGGACTTTTTATACCTAGGTTTTATATGTACGACGTACCAGTAGGAACGTTCGCTGAGCTGGTAAAATTTGATGGTGTGACATTTCTTTGATGAAACGAATGTAAATAATAATTTAAATAAATCAGCTATTAAAAAATGTACAGTGGAAAATATTGATTTCGACGAAGTAATTGAAACTTTTGCACAATAATAAGAATTTATTAAAAAAATAAGAAAACTATTATAAGAAAATAATATTACACAATGTTTATTTAATAGATTTTATAATATATATTATACTAGCTGTCACACACGACGTTGCCCGTGCCAAAGATTTGTATTTTTTATAAATATAATTGGAAAAAAATGTATATTTCATATTTCTTTAAATTATAATAGTTATATAATATGAAACCAATACGGAAACCGTTTAAATAAACAAAAAAAAATTTCTAGTGTGAGCTACCCTTTAGCTTTAGGAGTTAAAAAAATAAACTATAAACACCGTGCTGTACTAAAAGCTACAAGGTCTCAAGGAATCTATTGATATACATTTTGTTGAAAACAGTCCAGTATAGTTTTTGAGTCTATTAACTTTGGATGAATCAACATCCATTTTTAACAGCACACCTAGACTTTACCAGTGAAAAAATATAAAATATAGTGCTATATTTAGATGTATTGTGGCTTTGGTGTACTTCAGTTTATGGTCAAAATTGGTTCGGTGTTCCTCGTTTTGTCATCTAATTCAACCGAAATGTACAAAATATTTGGCTATCCGAATCCACGCTCACGTATTATAGGCATGTGTCTTGTCCATTGCACCGCCCAGACGTCCAATGTATTCTATGATTTGACTCCACATAATATGGCCATATACGCCACTCACGTTGTTCAGTTGATACCAATATTATTTTGCTTCGGCGCCATTGGTAAGCCATGCCCCAAGATCGATTCCTTAATTTCATTGATGCATATCCGATATCCATATTTATATGTAGAAGGTTCATGGTAGTTGATATTTGTTAAATTGATATGGCCACTTACAAGTGGTATATTAAAGGTATTTTATTTGATTGGCAATAACCGCACTGTTTTTATTACTACCCTTATAATTCTGTGTTATTTTTGCTCAGCATAATACTCGGCAATTTCCAATTAGCATTATATCATAAAAATGTATTGTTATCACTGTTTTGCACGCATGTTCATCAAGAATAAATCAGTTTTTAAGCGTTAATAATAATACAATTATGATAATATGCATAATGTAATATTATATTAACTGATAATATATGCGATGTTTTTGTCTAAAACTAGTTCAACATACCGCATCCAATAAATAACATCTAATATCCATACCTACTAATATAGAAACAAAAGTTATAAAATAGCCTTAGAAATAGTCTGACATACCATCTCCGCTTTGAATCGTTTTTCATATGCACTAATGAATGGTTTACCTATAATTAAAGTCAAATTTAAAAATCCATTACGATACTATTTTTGTAGTAGCAATTAACAAGATTTTGAAAACCAAGACCACGATCTTCGAGATACTTTGATAAACTTTAAATATGTCATCTGTTCTATAGCACCTACTGGTTGCTACCGACCACTCAAACTTTTCGATAATTATTTCACTCTTCTGTTACGCCTATTTCAAAATTATTATCGTATTTTATATTTTTATGTCCTGTAAAAATTATAGTAGCTTTGCCGTTTTACAATACTTTAGCTCTCATCTTTGTAGTCTGCCGATATTGAAAACTATTTAAAACGTGATTTTGTATTACGGTGATGTCACTGATGTGTGTCGCCAAAAATATTGTTTAGTTATACATTGTTCATAACATACGTGTTGAAATTATAAATATTTTATGACATTATTATGGCGTTATGACATGACGTGATGGTAAAAACCATAGATAAGAAAAACAATTATGAAGACAGCCTCATTCTCAATTTACATAATATATAGGTTCATAATTGTTACTTTTTCAAAAACCAATTATTTCTTCGAGTGTGGCCTTTACAATGGATCTAAATTAGAGTTTCGTAGAAAAAAAAAAGGTTGAGAAGCACTTGACTATTATACGGAAGGTGTAGAATTGATTTACTTACGACACGTTCTTAACTAAAAATTATATTATTTCTAGCGTGCCAAATCAAATCGGCCACAGTATGCATCATCAGTAGGTTTTTGATTATATTTATTATATTTCTGCGGTGATGACTGGTAGTAGATAATTTAAGACATTCAAGTAGGGCTGGTGGTATTTCAAATCTTGATACCGCGGTATTCGATATTTGTCTATACTATACTGGTATCTACAGTATTTTAGGTAATTATTGAAAATACCGAAGTACCCGAGTGGCCGAGTAATTACCAAAAAAACATACCTCAGTAATTGGTTATCACCGAAAACTCCATACCTTGGTAATCGGAATTTTCGGTGAATATTGAAGTGTTTCCAACAATCCAACTAATAAAAATTTAACATCTATTTAAAAAATTATATTTGTAATTAGATATTCATTATTGTTTAAAAAAATCACAAAATATTTTGAGAGGGGAACACGGAAAAAAATATTTAGGTTAATTAACAGAATTTATTGTTATTTCAACTATAAAACAGTTCTTCAGGGGACAACTATAAAATTAGCTAAAATTGCTAATACACTTTGGTTGAACACTTAAAAGTTGAAATAGCAATACGTACCTATTATAATAGTATTACAAAATAATGACCATTTAAACTAAAATAAATAGTTAAAATCACTATCGTAAATTGTAGCAACAGCTATAATTAGAGTTGCTTTATTTAAATAGTTGTTCGTTTTGACTATAAAATATATAAATTATAGGCGTTTCTACTTTTTTTTTACATAAACCAACTACATTTATAGTTACTTTTCTATGAAATAATTATTTGTTACAGCTAATAATTAGATACAAAAACTATTTTTTATAGTCAGATACAATTTTATTATAAATTATAATATATAATGGTCATTAATAATTAGGTAAGTAAATTGTTAAACCTGCTATAATTCTTAGTAAGGCCAACTCAAGTCAAAGTAGCTTTATTTAAGTAATCATTTGTTTTGACTATAATAAATTTCAATTATAGGAATATGTACTTTTTTTTATGTATTCATACTAAAATTATAGTTACTTAACATTCTTTTTGCATAATAATGTAACACTTATACATGTCCAACATGCAAATATTCATTCACTAGTTTCAATAGTGTACAGTTAGTTTTGAAATTAAAGTGAATTTTCCTAGTATAAAACTTTTAAGCATGGCTAAATATATACAGCTAAATATATTTAGCTATGCTTTTAAGTAAGAACATTATCTATACTTAAACATTGGTTTTCGTTCAGTGTTTTAAATGCCTGATAATGTTCATCAAAATAATTTGTTTGAAATAATTTACATATTGCAAATGATAGGTTAACATCTGTAATAAATATATGTTTTATCAGTCCAAACGATGGTAACATATTTTCAATTTCATTAGCATTTACAACTATACACATATTAATACAATTAAATAGAATATTTTTTATTTTTATCCAAGAAATAAATGCTATATTATCAATTACTGTAAACTGTGATGTTAACTCATTTATCTTTAAAATCCGTCCAACTTCCATGTTTTTTATATAAAAATTAGCATTAGAAGATGAAAAATTTTGTGTAATGGCTATTCATATGTTTTTTAAATGAGTTTAAGTTACCAAAGTTCCTAAAACAATACATTTCTTTACATGAAACTCTTTTATATTTCCCACATCATGGAAAATATTTAAATTCACATATAAATGAAGTTGAATTTTAAAATTTTCATAACATACAAAACAAAAAGGCATTATTTTTTTTTTTAATAATATGTGCGAGGAAAAATTTACATATAATTACCAATTATTAATATCTTTGAGTAAACTTTTGATAGATACAAATTGCTTGTCATATTTGTTTGCAGATTGAATCTCATAAAAATATATTTGAAAGAATGTCCAGACTTGTGTAGCTTCCACAGGGCACTCCAAATTCAATGTATGGAAACTCTTAAAGCACACATCAAAAGCTTTTACGACTGTTTCAAGTTTGTAATATGTATCTTCAATAACAGCGTAGTATTCAATTTCTACTGTAGTAGATAAACCAACAATAACCACATATGCCTGCACGGTCAAACCAAGAGAAAAGGCTCTTTCAATTTTTGCTGAATTTACTGATTTTAGTTCATTGGCATTCTAAAAAATAATAGTTGTGGTAAATTCTATAGTTTATTTCATTAATACTGAATAAACAAAATTAATATTTAAACTTACAATTATGTTAACAATAAATGCAGCTTCCTACTCTAGTTTAGAAGGCTTGTGAGTAACACGTGTTGACAATAAATCATTTTTTTTTGTTATTACAGAGCTCACAGGTTGAAATAAGTGGAAATATTTTAAATGCAGCTATATCATCATCACCTAAACAAAGTTAAATCAAATAAGATAAAAAAAATATTATAAACTAAACATCTACAATTGCTAATACAACTATTATTAATAACTAGCCTAGTTTAACCGGTGTGGAAAGTTTTTCCAAGAAGCTTTTCTCTTGAGAGCCTAAATAAGGTTTTTTAATTTTCAGATAATTTTTTTAATGTTCTTTATAACAATCAAATTTATTGAGCAATCCCATTTCTTTGGTAGGAAACAACTGAATAAAATCAATTTCAATCTAAAATAAATAAGAAGCCAAGATGATAAAATTAATTTAAATCGTTTTGGAAAATTTAAACACTTGCCAGTAAATAACCAGTGGATTTAGACAAAGCTGGAAAAACTTTTATGTTATTTAAGGACTGGTTTAACCTTAATATTGATGTTTCTTACCAGAGTTGATTTAATGTACTTTCTGGTTGAATATTATTTTTTAACCAGTTTATAGAATCTTCAAAATCTATGATATAAATTACATAAAATATTAATATAATGCCCTGTTATGTTCAAGAACTTAAAATACCTTTTTCATTTAAATTAGTATTATTTTCAACAGTCTCGAAATGGTCTTGTTTTTTATTTTGAGTAATTTCTTTAATTTCTTTTTTCAAATGATAATATTTGTCATAACGTTTGCCTCTATTGGGACTAATTGTATTCCCTACTTTGCAATATGGAATAAAATAAGTTTCCCAACTTTCAGTGGGGAATAACTCCTCAATACCTAATTTAAAAAAATAAAAATAATTTTAATAAATAATTCTTAAAATTCTATAATATACATTGTTGAATAAAAGTACTGAACATAAGCACTAGTACCATAGATATTGATTATAATAAAACCATATATTACCAATAAATGTAATCTACAAATCTAAAATATCTAACATTTCTAACATTATAATATAATACCTTTAGCTAATCCCATAAATTGAATCCTATCAAGTTATACTGTCTTTTGAATACGGTCTTTAATTATTACTGATGATAGCTTATTTTTCATTGATTGATTTAAAAAACCAGATCAACCATAATAACTTACGACACACTTCCCATCATGGTACTGTTCCAATAAATGCTTAATATTTGTGCAAGTAATTGATAATGGTGAATGATGAATGGGCAAATCTGAAGATGTTGATGTTGATACTATAGTAATAAATTATAATAATTGAACTTTGAACCAAATAAAAAAAGGTGGGCAAATGGATGTTGCTCTGCTGTACAGAAGTTTACAAATGGGTCACTGTAATGGATGGTGTTCAATTTAAATTCAATGATATAATATCATTGTATAAGAAAAACGATTCTGAGCGAAAACAGAATGCCAAAATATGAACTTTAAATGCTTATAAAAAAAAATTGTGCCAATGTATTTTTAATATTTTTCAACTGCTATTAGAATGATATATCAGGAGCCTTATATTAAATTTTCACGCTTTTTTACACAACAAATAAAATTTAATTGATATTTTTAGAAAAAAAATTGAAAACTGACAATGTCCGTAAACTGCTCAAAAAGAGTCAAATTATTTTCAAAATTTTATCGTGTATAGAAAATGCTAATATAAACATTCGGTGAAATTTTCAAGTATCTACAGTTATACGTTTTTAATTACAACAAAATAAGAAAATCGTTACATGAGATATCAAGTGAATATCAAACGTTGTAAAAATATGAATTTCAAAGGCTCATAAAAATTTAATTTGGCTTTCTTGTACATTTTTTTTTTTTTATTAAGGTAGATAAACTTATGGATAATCTTGTATTATATTTTAAAATCTTAGGTTGAAAAAGAAAAATTTTTGTGAATTCTCAACTCAAAATAATTTGCTAATTTTCGTGATTTTTCCGTATTTTGTCAAGATTTGAACTTTAAATGCTTATAAATAAAAACTGTGACTAAGGATATTTAATATTTTTCAAACATCATTGTAACAATATAGTAGGAGCCTTTTATTTAAATTTTCTAGATTTTTTACCCAACAAATAAAATTTTATTGATATTTGTAGAAAAAAATAACTAAAAAAAATGGAAACTGA
This sequence comes from Sitobion miscanthi, assembly GCA_008086715.1. Lineage (NCBI taxonomy): Eukaryota > Metazoa > Arthropoda > Insecta > Hemiptera > Aphididae > Sitobion > Sitobion miscanthi. The sequence goes on from CM017797.1 coordinate 40,913,396, forward strand.
AAATGTCCGTAAACAGCTCAAAATAAGTCAAAATATTTGGAAAATGTTATGGCGGATAGAAAATTCTAATATATACATTCAGTCAAAATTTCATGTACCTACGCTCATTTGTTTTAGAGTTACACCAAAAACCAAAATCGATTTTCTCGAAAACAGATTTTGCGTAAAAATTCCCGTTTTTCCTTATTTTTTTTTTGTTTTTCACGTCGCGTTGAAAAAAATCTAAGCATTTTTACTGTCCTAAAAGGTGATGACAGACACAAAAAAAAAACAACACACACATATCAATAAATCGCTTCGCTCAGAATCTAAAATTATATGTTAAAACCAAAATTACTTTTTTATTATACGTACTATAGGTAATCAACATGTAATTAAGATAAAATACTGTTAACATTTGTATTATTGGGTTCATAAAGTTTAAACCCATTTCACCGTCTTGATATTATTTTAAAATAAAAAAATTATACTAATATAAATAGGTAGATACCTAATTAAAGTAATTAAAATTGTTGTTATCATTTTGTATCAGTACCTAAATAATAGTAAGGTTAAAACTTATGAATTATATGTGTCTTAATAATTTGTAATTTAGAAATTAGGTAGTTATTTAAATATCAAAACATATGAAAAACATTGCACCCGAAGAAGTAGTTAATGCACTATGTTCTTTAGCAATATTAGTGTTTGGAGATGGCAATGTACATTTGTCTATTAAAATTTCATCCATCACACCATCACTATCAAGTGTAATTGGTAATAATAAATTATCTGTAGCTGATATATCAAATTCTATATTATTCCAATCAATGCAGGGGTTTTTTGGAGGTTGGAATTCATTGTTTCCACAGGCAAATTCTACAATAATAATATATAAAAAGTATGTATTTCATTGTTCTAATAATAAGTTGGTATTTTAAAAATAGATAGGTAAGGTATCTCAAATAAACCAAAAACAAGATATTCACATTCCTATTATCTGAAAATATAAAAAATAAAACTTCCATACTTTTTGTATTTTTAATTTTCCAAAATGTTTTAAAAATATTGATCGTTGACCCATCTTGGGAAATAATTGTAAAATCATTGTTTCGGTTAAGGTTAACAACCCCTCTTCATTTATTTCTTTGTCTAAATATAATAAACAATTTATTTATTGAATAAATTAAAATAATAAAATACCTATATATCCTGGCTATACATTTTTAGATATTTACTAAAAACCACCTAGGTAATTAAATAAAACAACTAGAAAAGAAAAATATATAGTAGGTATCTTTAAAAGCATCAATGGTTTTTGTTGTAAATCCCCATTCTGTCAACTTAGATTCTGTATACGAATCCATAATAGGTGTAACTAAAAATGAAGATATTTAATAAAGAAAATCTTCTAAATATCTCACTTAAGGTGAATATATTATACTAAAGTAAAAGTATCCCAAGTTCCCATACAATTTCAAAAGCGATTCTCAACTCCGATAAACAATTAAGCACCAGGCTATGTTATACTTACATCAAACCGTCACTGTTAATTATATTTATGTACCTATAGGCTATAATACTGTATTATACAAATTGCAATTTTACCATCAATGATTGGCTGATGGCAGTCAGTCGTCCTTATAGTCTAGGTAAATGGTAATCACTAATCAATTATCAAAAGGCAGGTACCTACCTACTTTATTAATTGGTTTATTATAAGATTTAATTTAAAATGTTTGAAAAAATGTTAAGTGAATAGGTACCTAAAATATTTTAACATACTATATACTTTTTACATATTAATTCATAAAAAATGGAAAAAAGGTAGGTGTTGCATCCTTCTTTGGTGAACTACAATATTATGTGCTCTCAAAATTCCTCTGTGCACCACTAGCAGTGACTGTGCTAACCAATACTAAGTAGTGAGTAAGTTACTAAGTACTGACTGTGATATATTTGAGGTAATAGCTAATAGGTAGGCATAAATAAACGAACTTACCTCAATCACAAGCTGACTTCAAAAACGGTACAATACAATGTGGCATGTGAGTCTAATGCGTAATAGTGTAATAATAAAACAATTTTATACAAAACGTATTGAGTATTGCCCGACGGACGACGATAATACGATATTCGGATTTCAGGATCCCATCGTTGAAGCGGCGGGGAGTAGAGGTCCATCTATAACGTTAACATTGGTTATTCCCGGCGTTTTAAATATAAATAATTGTCTTGCTATAAATAATAGTAGAAAAGACTAATATTTATACTACTTTATTGCAGATAAGCTAAAGTTGTTTTTTTCAAAATCTCAGCTAAGACAAATAGTAACTGTAACTAAATAATACCTAGTACTGGTACCCATAATATTTCAACTATAATACGTTAGTAATACCTACTAAATTGATTTAGAAACAGTAACTAAAAAATAGCGATACCACCTATAATTGTATAGAATTTTTTTTTTCCATGAATGATTATTAAAAATAATCAAAACAATACTACCGTCGTCAAATAGGTATACTAAAAATATTTATTTTTGTCCTGAGTAATAATATGATACATCTGGTAACAGATGCCGGATGATATGATTATTTAAATATAAATTATAATTATTAATGATAAACTATATAGTACATACGGTATTTTCGATAACAAAGGTATTTATATCGAATCGCGGTATATTGGTATACCAGTATTCTAAAATACCAAAAATACCTGTAATTCCCGGTATACTGAAAATACCGCCAGCCTTACTTCCAACCTCACAATATACGTATTTTCGTTTTAATTTTTCAATCACCAACAAGTACAACCAACTACCAAAAGAAATACTACACAAATTCAAAATGAATTAGGCTTGTTTCACAAAATGTGTGAGTGTTTGGTGTGGGACGTGAGTACCATAGGTTAGATTCCGAGTCCATTTTTCGTTTTATTTTATGTAAATATAAAATACTAATAATTTATAAGTATAAATGCGACGGACCTTACATAGGTCGTAAATAGTATGTTATATAGTCTATATAAGAAATAAAAATTAACTATACTCTGTTTATCATCATGGCGTATTAGATAAAAAAAAATATTTTAACACTAATTTTTTAATTTTAAGAAAATTGTAAGCAAATAAATAGATAGTAAAATAGTTTAATAATTTAATAATACCTACGTATTATCATAACAATAACACACCACAACAAAACAAAATTGAAATACAGTTGTGAAAAATAAAATGAAACACTAAATCTTTATAGAGAATTTCACATAGTTATTCGGATTATTTGTAAATACATCCTCACCGCGGCCGTATTGCAGTCACTAGTGAATTTAATATGCAGGTATATTAACTATTTACTATATATTTAGCACCGTCCTATAGTATATACCTACTAGAAAACGTAACTTCAATATATTTACCTATATCTACCACAAGATAGTAATTATTATAATTTGTGAATGTATTTAATTGCATTCGATGAATTATAAATTATAATAGTAAGTTGTATAGTTTAATGTAAGATACTTCTTCAACAAATATTTCTATATAATTTAAACTCTACACTCTACACTCTATCTACACGTCGTTGTAGTCGAAGTTGATACACAGGGCCTTATGTTTAATTTGCATAGGTGTAAATTTACTTTTGTACATATAATTGCAGTCAATATAATGTACATTAACGGCAACTAAAAATTAAAACAAATACACATTAGACGGTTATAAATCGTACTTATCATTATAACATTATACATTATAGTATACCTATACGACACCTATTAACCGCAACACGTTAACTTCCGTAGGCACGCGATAAGTCAACAAGTGGCCGAGCATTCGAACAATCATAAAATGTGATTATTTGATTATGGTTACGAATACGATTATCATTGTCGTCTAATTACTGCTGCATTTGTGCAGTATAAATACGTCTAAATGTATAAACTGCCACCCCTCAACCACCCACCAACTTACATGATCCAACCGCCTGAATGTAAAATAATTGACGACTGCAATAGCCAAACAAATAACGAAATAAAACTCCCAGGTGTACCGCGATAGTTACTTTATAGTCGGTTTAAGCTTGTACTGAGATAGTATACGTGTATACTGTATATAACTATACAATATCTATCCTGGAAATGAAATTCGTAACAACTATTACTGCAGTCGTTCTATCGCTGTTCCTACTGTTGGCGATCAAGCCGATCGATGGTTCGTATATATTTCACCCACCGTCAGGAATAAATTAGGATTTGATACTACCTACCTATACGTTTTTATTTACTTAAAATGATCAAATATATGATAAGCTCATATATATCATTTCTTTCTTCACCCTAAATAATTCGTCACTAGCGTAGTTTATTATTATTTTATTTTTTGTGAGATATTATATCTTAAATCTTAATAAATATATCTTTATATTATGTATTTTTTTTAATACCGTTGTCAAATCTCTTTAAACATTTAGCTCGTTTTTTGAGATACATTTGGCAAAATGTAATCAAGAACAAGCCAGTCGAAAATGAAAACACCCTTATTGAGCAAGAAACGGTTGAAAATTACAACGCTCCGGTTCAACAAGACGTGGTCGAAAATTACAATGCTCCGATTCAACAAGACGCGGTCGTAGGTGAAGAAATCAATCAGTCTGCAGAAGATTCAATCTATTCAGACCATCGATCAATGTTTGTCGACGAGACTAGCTTAGATTTTATCTATTGGAACTCGTATGTACCATTAAATACGCTTTATATATTATACGAGCTTAGCTTCGTACTAAAATGTAGTACCTAGGAACTCTAATTATAATTTATTATTATATTGCATCCTATTAGCCGAATTTGTTTAACTATTTTTAATTTGTATGCAATTAATCATTGACTCCAAAAATATGTTTTATCGAAACTATTAGTTCGAAAAATTTTCATTTTTATTTTACCTGATGATTTGTAGGTAGTATCCTATACAGCTAATATATAATATTAATATAGATAGTACCAATCTACTCTTAAATTTAAGATATTTACATTTTATTTGTTTTAGAGACCTTGGAAATAATAAATCAATAATATTTGAATTTGGCAATGAAAAACAAATAATCAATCATTGGATCAGGGGTCAACCTTTAAAAGTCATAACGCATGGATGGCGTGGATCAGACGAAGATGACAAAGGAGTGTTTTCTATAAAAACTGGTAATTCAAAAAAAATTAAAATAATGTCTAAATATATAAGTCCCCAAACTGTAAATTATTTATCTCTGATACGACCTATATAATCTCAATTCAGGGAAATCACAAATTAAAAATTTTGATTATTTGAAACTTCAAAAGAAGTATCAAGCCCTGCAGCACTTTGCATATGATTTATTTATTCTGGTTTCTGGTGGAGGATGATGCTGGATAATGGATATATTCGGATGTTCCAACGCTGGACTAAAAACGTTTAAATAATACTTCAAATCATAACATTTTGTCCTGATAAAAATATATTTATAAATAATTATTATTATAATTACAAAATGTTCAATTATATAGGTAGTTGTACAACAGAACAATAACAGCTTAATTAACTTACAAGTTTAGACAAAAGTATTAAATTCTATGCCTATCAATAATAATTACTAAACAAAATTAACTTAAAAATGAAACGAAATTAACGTAAAAAAAAATTAGAAAGGTTTCCATCTTCAGGTTAATTTGAGAGTTTTATTCGAGTTTCGATTAATTCGGGTCTTTTGATCAAAAATAAAACTTTCCGGTTTATGGGTTTCAGGCGTTAGAATTTTTAATTGGTTTTACTGGTAAAACGAGTTCAAATTAATTCGGATGTAAACTGCAAAGTTCTGGCCCAGCCTGCAGCCTATATATATAGTAACTAAAAAGCTATGACATGTTACTAAAATACTAAATATTATTTTGAATGCTAAACAATTACCTATAGTTATTTTTATTTTTTAATACCTACTCAGCGTATGTGGATGCTGGAGGATTCAACATTATCACCGCGGACTGGCATCGGGTGGCAAGTAACATAATGTACCCAATGCCGGCCTATTTTACCGTTCAGGTGGGTTCCATAATCGCCAAAATGTTGGAAAATGTTGTCAACCTCGCGGTAATTGACCCTTCTGATATTCATGTTATCGGCCATAGTCTCGGTGCTCACGTGTCTGGGGCATGTGGTGCTGCATTCAGCCTTGGGAAAATTGGCAGAGTTACAGGTATAGGCATGGTATAATGGTAAAATATCTTAATAGTCGGCTATGGTTATACTTATAACCAAGGCTGGTTCGGAACTTTATGTGCTAAAAAAAATGAAATATTGAAATTTAAAAAAAATCTTAATGTGCAATACCTATATTATACATTAGCTTTTGAGTTTTTGACTAAATATGCATTTACATAGGAATAAACTTCAAAAGATAAATGATTATTCAAAAATTGTAATACTATGTAAGCTAAATTTTTGGATTTTAGACAAATGTATTATGAAACGAATTGTGTCGCATTCGACCTTTCCGTCCTACCATTGATTAATATAAATATACATACCTAAATTGTATTTGTACGTTGTACCTCCCTATATTTAATCAATGGTATTACAATTTACAATATTACACATTAGCCACATACTCGTATTTAGCATGTAATATAATCATTAAAATCAAAAAGAAATTTTTTCATTCATACTCTTATTTCGGGAGACAATTCGAGTGAAAAAAAGGTCACCTACCTATAAATGAGCAATTATCGAGTCACCAAAATAATATATTTCAGCTACTCACTAGTATTCCCCTATTATATTTTTCCCATTTAATTCTTATTCTACTACAAAATGCAGGTCTAGACCCTGCCGGTCCTGGATTCGAGTACGTGTCACTCCGTTCAGACTACTTAGACGATACAGACGCAACATTTGTGGACGTGATCCATACGGCGATAGGGACACTTGGATACTCGAAAGCCATAGGACACGCTGATTTTTATCCAAACGAGGGGAAACCCCCTCAACCAGGGTGTTTAGAATCATACACGCCGAGCGGGATAGCAAAGCTCAGTAAGTTCATGCGATGATAGAGTGATAAGTAATTAAACATTTTATGCAGATGATAGAAAATAAACATGAGTTTGGCAGTTTGAATAAAGTAAATTAATAGCCATGTATTATGTGAGGCAAATTATTTTAACTGGTAAAAAGTTTGGAGAAGTCTCTCATTGGTCATAATATATAAAACTATCAACTAAACGTGTGTTGGCTAATTTACAGTGGGTTGCAGCCATTCGAGATCGCATCAATTTTACACAGACTCCATCTACCATAGGAATTCGTTTCTAGCTACACAATGTCCTACATGGGACGAATATACGAGTGGTGAATGCAAAAATAATAATAAAAGTTATATGGGACATGACGCAGATCCAAAGTAAGAACACGACTAATAAAGTATAATTTATTATCGATTAACTTAAGTATCCGAATTTGTACTATGACCATACGAGTATTGTTTTATACGAATAAGTTGCCTATAGACAGTGCTCCTTAAATTCGAGCCGAATTAAATAGTAAATTATTATTTCTAAACTAATTATAAATTGTTTACTTAATTCGTAATATTATAAACAATTTAAAGACTTCAAGAATTTGTATAGTTCTTGATTGGTAATCGCAGAAAATACATTGAGGAATAAAATATAACTTTGGGAAGTAAAGCAGTCGTAAATAAAATAATTATCCGGATTTAAATCGTGTACAAAACTGTAATTTTTGTTCTGAGCATAATATGTAATATATATGTAAATTTTAAGTAATGCTTCAAAGATAAACTGCCAATCTATGTATCATATTTTTAATATCTCGTCCCAATACTCGTTCAACAGGATTCAAAACTAAAAATAGTCTTATCAGGAATATTCATTTTAAAAAATATGTGGACCTAAATAATACAACTTGAGAATTATAATAAGCAGTGAACCATTGTAATTGAAATGGACTTTCTGGTTGAATTTTGATGAATGGACGATACTAGCTTTAATAATTGAGCCAGTAAAATATAGAATACAAATACGTGAATCCATACTTATGTATTACTTACAAGAAGAAACAAAGTAACCTCAGCGTGTAGATACGTAAAACGAGTACCTAGATTATAATAATACGACAACGATAGTAGGTAGGTATAATAAATTAAATTCACCTATTTATTACCTTATTCTTTTACGTGTGGGGTCTTCAAATTATTATCACTCCATTTTTTAAGTATCTTAATGTAGGTAGTTAATCGTATTTTAAATTATATAGGTACATTATGCTAACATAAAATGAATAATAAGACAATTAAATTTTGGCACCACGACTCTGTGTATATTATATTACGGCAGCATTAGATACGCATATACATTACATTGGGGGGCGAATAATAATTGTTGACAAAATGTAAATATATTATTCTAATAATAAGACAATCCAATTAAAATGTGTAACGTTGTACATTATAACAATATAATATTCATTTGTACACACTCTTTAACTGGAAAGAAAGTGTAAATTCTAGGTGGGTATTAATTTTTTTTTGTCATAAATATTTTCTAGAGCGAGAGGAATATTTTACCTGGAGACCAACAGTGTTCCCCCTTATGGATTGTCGAATACATGAAAACATAAGCCACAGTTTTACACACGATTTTTTTTGTTTATGTACAGTTTCTTTACTATTTTTAATTTAAGTTTATAAATATATTATATATATTCAATACTTCTTTGTTACATTATATATATATAATACTCCTCCTAGTCCTCCTATTCCTGTATAATATGTACTATAGAAATTGTTGTTTTTTTTTTTAATTAAACACTCGCCATTGTACTAATATACATTATATGCACAATAATAACACAGCTAAACTGTAAAATGCTAATACACCCAGTGTTCTATCTACGGTTGAGGGGGGGGCGCAAAGGGGGCAATGGCCCCCACAATCACCGTAGTTTTCCTATGTTTTACACTGCGTTTAGACGATTTTGTAGCAAATTTTTGTACTTTTGTACTTTTAGTTCATTATAATTATTAGTATATTCTAAAAGATATAACACACTTTCCTTAATTCCTTATATATAATATATTTATTATATAGTATATATATATATATGAACATGTCGAATATGACCTCACTTGCAGTACGCAGAATACATCGTCTGAAGTCGAGATCGGTCATCGTCCGCCGAATCGATTACAATGTACTGAGTTTTCGACGAGTTAAGAAATGGCTCGACTTGCAAAATCGTGTCGGCAAGTCGCGGTGATTTCGCCGGTCTCGCGACCTGCAGGCGATACGCAGTTCAATGCCGAACATCGCGGTGCAGGCGGTTTCTGCGGGTGATGCAGCCGATATCGGGTTGCCGTCTTCCGCCTCGACGCAGGAGCAGACATCATCGACATCATCGACAGATCCACCGTCTGTCAGCTATTACTCGATGCAAACGGTTTCGGTCGAGGCAATAATAACACATGTTGACACTGAAGTCAAGATCGAGACGCTGCCCGTCTCGTTGCCGCTGCATGTTCGGCCGGACCGAAGCGGACGTGCAGCAGTCAAGCCGTGATCTCGCGGATCCGCCGAGACGCCGTCTAGTTCGATGCCGATCATCGCAGTGCGAATCGGGCTGCAGCTGTTTAAACGCTAGTTGAAAAAAAAAGTTATAAGTACCTATAGTGGTGGCGATCCTAAAGTCCGTGTGTTGCTACGGCAACACATAGGTACACGATTTGGTGGGTGGTTGAATGTTGGGTGATTTACTATGACAAATTAGTGTACGATTATATTAAAAACAATATTAATACAAGTTTTGAAATAAATAATAAATAAAGAAAAAAACGTAATATTTATAATGTTATTTATATTAATTATCCAACTAGTAAACTATAATCAAAATAATACCTACAGTATGACGTGTGGACTTTGAGTCTTACTATTTTAGATTCGAAGTGAAGCAATACCAATTTTTGTCAAATACGATTTTGGTGTAACTCAAAACAATTGACCGTCAATCGTTTAAATTACCCTCAGATGTTAGTAGTAGTATTTTTTATACTTGATAACATTTTGAAAACATTTTGACGCTTAAAGCTTCATAAACATAAATCATTCATTATCGAATTTTTAAAGTTTTTTTTCAATTATTGTCAATAAATATTTTTTTGTTCGATCAAAATACTTGCAATTGTGATGACAGATTCCTTATAAATTGTTCATAATGTAATAAAAAAAAATTGAGCTTAAATACACACTAAATTTTTATAATTAACCAAAGTTAGAATTTTGAAGTAATTCATCAAAATCATCACGTAATAGTGCAAACTATTTTTCAGAAACATAGACGAAAGTAATATAAACGTTGCTTTAAAAACTGTTTACAGACCCTTTCTAGTCAAAACAACATTTTTGGTAAAATTGTTACTTGGCGGTTCCGTAAACTATCTAAATTATAGTTCTGAAGTTCGCTAGAAAATGTTTACACCACAAAATACAAAAAAAATAATTTCTGTATTTAAACTATATATTTGACTAAATATAATATATTGTACAGATATACCTACGGTTTTTTTTTGTAACCGGTGTTAAGTTTTTTTTTATAAAAATTTAAAGAAAAAAACTAAACAAAATCAAAAAAGGTCAAATTTGTATTTTAATTGAAGTATAAAATCCTTCATTACCTAGTTATCTTAATACATAACTCAGTAAACAACGATTCATTATTCGTATGCTTTCCATAGTAGATAGGTTATCCACCCATAGGGCTTAGAATATAATATATTATGTTTAAATGGTTTAATTATAACATACTTAAGGAAGTTAGGAATACTATACTTTGTATTACAATAGTCGTATAACAAATTAGTACCTAATTACATTACTGGTAAGTGATAACACTTACATTTGTTTAGAATACAGTCGATACTCAACAGTAGTTTTTTTTTTTAAATATAAATTTGCAATTTTGAATCGATGGTTACAATTTTGATATATATTATATACCTATATATAATTATAAAGGTACCTAAATATTTTAGCAAAAATATTTTGCATTATAATAATAGGTAGAAGTAGTATTATACTATGTAGGAAAGTAGGTGAGAAAAAATGATAAATATAATTATATTTTATATTAAATTATATTATATGAACTAATATATTTTAAAGGTATTTGAACAAGGTCGACAGAACAAAGGGAGTGTGGTAGAAGCACCTCCCCCAAATGGTCTGTATCATTTAAATATGTAATGGCGCTCCATGTCAAAAACTGAAATTGCGCCTATGATAATATTATTAATCGTGTATTGAAGACTTACTGATATTGAAGGTGTGTCCAAAATATTGAAAATGTCAAAACTATATAGATGTTTATTGATGAATAATTATTGACACAATAATTTGTGGTCCTTTATTAACGCATAACTTGGTACATTTTACGTTCGGAAGAATTAATTTTAGTATTTTACTCTATTATTTTTAATATTAGAGTGAATTTTCTTATTACCAAATATTAGGAATAAAATATTATCCATTGCCCCACGTTGGCTATTCCTGATATTTTAATTTTAGAGTACCTAAGACCTAAGTTATAATTTTATGAGCATTTTGAAAATTTTAACAAATGCATAATATCCACCAAGGGAAACATGACTATCGGTCATACTATATATTCGGTTGGTAACAATGGTTGCAGTGTCTCCACTTTCCTATGACACTTGATTCGTGTTTACATTAATATTTAATATTGTGCACAGTGCGTCTGTAGTAGTCTGTACGACACTACGACTGTACGTTTCCGACGTTTGTACTTACTACTTTGTAGTCCGTACTTTGTAAACTGCGTAGCCTACCTCTAAGGCTCTGCTCGTTTTTGGGCGACGATAATTGATATCTTAGCGTGCTGCGTGTGTGCGTCGGTTCATTAGTATCTTAGTCTTACGCACTTTTGTTTACGTGTTTTTACTTCAGTGGCCAGTTGTACTCCAATTGCCATGTAATATTCCGTGTACAATTGTTAACTTTTTTTATTTGTACGTTGTCTAACGTCCTTACACGACTGTCTTTCAGAAGTCGCGAATTTACCGCATTGGTGCATTTTTCGTTTGGTCAACGCCATGTCGTTCGTCCAAGTTTCCGAAACAAACGACGGTGATAAAGAGGTGGTGGACTTGCCGTTGGAAAAAGATGGCACCCTCTTGTTGTCTACGCTTCGTGCACAATATCCGGACGCTTGCGGCTTAAAGTACGTAGCTCCGGATAATGGCCGAACTCGAGCACTACGGCTTGCCGATGATAAGCTGCATCCACCTACTGATGATGGGTGGGGCGAAATTGTATACTTTTGTTCATTCAACAAGGGTAAGTTGGTTTTGTTTTTAAAATATTGTATGTATGTTATGTAATGTGTCTAATATTATACATATTTTGTATATTTGATTAATTTTATTTGAGACAATACCTATGTATGAGAATATTGGAAAAAGGTTTCAGTCAATTGGGATCGTCTAGCAAACGGACAGTACCTAACATCTTTTCATAATTAAATGGTTTCTATTAATAATTCATTCCATATTATTATGGTGAAGTTATGTGTTGAAAACTCATCAAGTGTTGGAACTAGGTATTCATTCTCGTTTATATTATGATCATAAACTTGTAGGTACTGTTATAGATTCATAGAATTTATTCTTTTCATTTTGAATTCTTATGAAATCTAGGAATTTGACTTTTATGTAAGAATGAAAACTTTATTGGACAAGACGCTCATCAAAACATATATATTTATCAACCATCGATTACCTATGGTTGATTATTAAAATATTTTCTACCTACATATTTAAATTATTTACATAATATTTCTTAAATAAGTTTGATGTATTTAAGGAATCAATGTGAAATTATATGTAACCATTTTATAATGTTGAGGAATGATAATGATATGTGTGTTCAGATAATGGACAGAAAAGGAAATTGAACGAAGAATTTGAAAGTGATGTTGAGCGAGCATCCAAGGATCCCAAGTCTGAGGCAACATCAACAGCTTGGAAGAATCGTGATTTACTTGTGCTCGGTTTACCATGGAAAACGACTGATGAGGACTTAGAAAGTTACTTTAGTAAATACGGTGAACTGCGCATGGCACAAGTTAGTTAAATAAAAATAACAAAGAAAAAAGGGTTTGTAAATTAGGAAATGTATGAATGTGATATAAAGTTAGTTCTTTATATTTGGTTTGCGAAAATATATTTTTAGTGTTCGAATTTAATCTTCCAGATTATTAATTATGTATAGTAACAAGTTATATTGTTTTAATTACCATTTTTTAATTTAGATTAAAAAGACAACTGATGGTAGATCAAGAGGTTTTGGATTCATACGATTTAAAGAACAAGAATCCCAAGTACGGTCAATGTTAGATTCTCATGTGATAAATGGAAGGCGATGCGAGATTAAAATACCAAACATTAAGGTGCTTATTATATACAGTAAATTATTTAAAATGATTATGTTAGGTACATGAAATTTTAAAACTTGAACTAAGCTTTCTAAATGTATATAATGTTTGTAAGATACACAAGCATAAATTGGGAGAAGGCTAAATATTCCTCTATTGACTGTTATTTAGTATATGTACATATTATATAGACCCAATATATTAACTTAAGTGTTAAATTTGTCTAACTTATTATATGATTATTTTTAATTTTAATATTTATGTAACAACATATAAATCAAAACCGATAATTACCAATACATTTTAACAATATTCTTTGCTGTTTGTGGGTTTTTAATCTAATTATTTACAATATAAAAACTTTTTCTATACCTTTATTAAAAATAAACATTCTAATAGCTTTGTAAAGAGTATGTTTTTTGTATGTTAAAGAGATGAAGTTCTATTTTGAGTTTTGACTGCATATTTATTAAAAAATAATTTGATTTTCAATAAATAATAAATATCTCTTCTAATTTTTTAGTGGCATGGTAGAATAACTTTTTTCATAGGTTCATGATATGCGTTATAACTAATAATATTATAGCAATTTTAAATAAATAATAACATTTGGATATATGTCTTTACTATTTCACGTAAATTTACTATGTTACGTAATTGTATGTTGGAAACAACAGATTGTAGTTAGGTCCACTTAATAAAATATAATGCACTATATTTTCATTGGTTAACAATCATTTATTTTTCTGATGATAACAATTTTTTTTTTAATTTCAAGATACAATAAATTGAGGGGTTTATTTAAAGTTTGGTTTTTCTAATTGCACGGATGGCAAGATCTCAATTTCCGTTAAACTATAAAATAGCCACTTTATTTTACTTATTATATTAAATTAAAAAAATTTAAATAAAGTCTATACGTTTGAAATTGTTGTACACAAACCCTATTGAAACTATCTTATTGTTATTAATAAATAATTATTAAATGAAAGATAAAATTAATGTATTTAAGAATTTATAAATCATAAATATTTATGGCAATTGTTGAAATTATCTATAATGTGTTCACTACTTCACTACACAATTTAGTAGTTATGAAAAATTAAGTTTGCTCATAATCAAAAAATGTATATCAATTTATAATTAAATTATAAAATAATTATCATTTAATTTATGTATATAATTATATCAGTATATTTTCTTTCTTTTCTACTAAGCAGCCTTGTGCCTATTCTATCCATCTTACTAATGAATAACATACCAAATTTTACATTTAGAATAATCCATTTTACTCTGTTATTTTTAATATTACACTGAAAATTATCAAATTTATAGGTATGAATATCTAAGGCCTCAAACAGGCTATTTTTGATATTTTAATTTTCAAGCACGCTGTGAGCATTTTAAAATGTACCAAAATATAAATTTATTTACTAACTTTAAACTATTTATTGATCAGTTATCTAAATAAATTTTTATTTTACTCTCACTTATCACTTATATATTATAATGACTAGTTTGTCAGAATTATTAATATTGTACTATAAATATACAGTGTATACATTTTAGTTTTTTCAATGGTTGTGTCAAATAGACAATTGTTTTAAAAAATAAATCATATGCAATTCCAGTTTAAGAAAATTGTATAAGTAATTTTAAATAATTTTACAGATTATAAATTCAACTATAACAATTTAAGCCAGTTAAATAGATTGAATTGAATTTACTCTTATTATATTTTTTTTTATGAACAAATTACTGTTTGATTGTTTAACTGTAATAATAATTAATAATATATTCCATATCAATGTGATTGATCTAACATAATAACAATTAACAACTTTTGTATTGTGGTTATGACTGGCATTAAAATTTATGATGTGGGTACTTATTATATTATCATATTTTAATTTATAGTATTTCACCATATTGTGTTATATTTTTTTTATTTTATATTATTTTATGAAGTGTGTAAAGAATATTTTTATCATATTCATATAACATTTTTTTTTGTTATGTGTTTTCTGTTATGAAAGTATTATTTACGATGGTTTTTTATTTTGTTAACATAATCATATTGATTTTAGGATGCATTTATAAATGAAGCGCCCAAGAAAATATTTGTGGGGCAACTGACTGAAAGTATAACTCAAGAAGATCTAGAAGACTATTTTAAAAAATTTGGAGACATTGTTGAAGTGTTTGTTCCTCGTCCATTTAAAGGGATTGCCTTTGTTTCATTCACCAAACCAGATGCTGCACTCACTGCTCTTGACCAGGATCATACGATCAAAGATATTCGTCTCAGTGTGTCTGTTGCTATGCCTAAAGATAAGGACCAAAGGTCACGTGGTGGACGCAGTAGTGGCGGCGGAGGTGGTGGCGGTGGCGGAGGCGGAAGTGGTGGAAACCCATATGGTGGTCGTATGAGAGGAAGTCGAGATTCCTACAGTAGTCGTGATCACTACTATGATAATGGTGGTTGGGATGATTATGACCGGGGCAGTAGTTATTCAGATCGTTATAGAAATAGTCGTTATGATAGAAAACCATATGATAGTGGCAGATCTTACAATTCTGGGCAAGTATGGAGGAAAAACGAATATTCTGATTCATCGTCTGTATCCCAATCTAAAGATGTTGGTGGCCAGTTTGATCCGAGTTTAGTAGCTGCAGTTGTAGAAAAGACAGTGAGAGGAGTAATTGGAAATATGAGCAAATATGAATAATGTACCTAAATAAAATCAATCTCATCTTATAAGGTATATGTATTTTGACTTATAATTTTAATTTTTTAATGACTTATAATTGTATTACAATTTAAACTGAGTACTTATTTAAATTTTCTTATTAATTGTCAAAATCACTTAACAAATTTATCATTTGTTTAATATTTGTGATAATCAAAATCTAAAAAAACAAGATGTACACATTAATAATCATTAAGCTTAAGTTTTAGTATAATATATATATATTAATATGTGAGATAAAATATTTTTTTTTCACAAAATATTTTAAGTATTTTACTATTTTGTTATTATTTTTTTTTTCAAGTAGTGATTTTTTCAACTATTGTAATGACATTGATTCTCTTTGAGTGTACATCTATATTATAATCAATATTTTATCTTTACATTAGTATTGTTTTTTTACCAAATACTATGATGCCATTTAACTTGATTCATTCTGTTGTCAATACACTTTATAATATATGATAATAAATTTAAAAATGGTTTAAGCTGAAACATTGTTTGATGAATAACTTGAACTCAAATAGATTTACTGATACTTACAATAAAATGCTGAAATAATGTTAAATACATTTATTGTTGTTTTTTTTTTTGATATGTATATAAAAAAAACTTGGTAAAATATGTTTGTGTTTAATTAGGTTTTTTGTTAGTTAAATTGTTTTATTCGTTGACCTCAAAAATTATAATTTATTTGATTTCAATATGTTAAAAATGTGTTTCATAAAGTACCTCGATTGTATTTGTAATACACATAAGGGTGGTCATGGTATGTACTTGACTACTCTGCAAACTTTCCCCCCTCAATATTCATTATTATTATTATGATAATTGATATTCAATCATAAAATACTTTTTAGTATGGTAAATGTAGTTGAATGAGGTAACCCCATCCAAATTAGCTTTTATAACTTAGGCGTGAATATGAATATAAGTATTTAATATGTGTTAATGTGTTATGAACTTATGTATGACTACCCTGCCAAAAATTCTGCGCACACGTATCATAATACATCTAAACGTTTGTAGTTATCCATCTAATGGAATTTACTAATTAAAATAAATAACTGTATTTCTAATTTATCTATTTTTTCAATTATTCTGTAATAGTTTCATCAGTTTTGATTCAGGAATAATTGTATGTAGCAATTTGGCCAGACATCATGGTAGTTATACAATAATATTAATTCTAAATCAGAGAAGAATATTTTTTAATAAATGGTACTAGTCCCATACTATAGTCACCTGTGTTTATTTTAAGTGCTCAATCCTACATATTATATCTAGAAAACGTAGATAGAGAACATTTTTATACACTATAGATGTAGATAAATGGTAATCTTACTGTCAACAATTGTAGCTAATAATCTTAGATGTTGAAGCCTTAAATTGTATGAATAAAAAAGATGAGCTAAATCATTAGTTATTATGGAAACTAATTTCCTGAGATATGTAATTTATAAAGACTTAATTATTTTTAATTTTCAATGTTAAATAACACAGGTTTTTGACTATTTGAATTACATTTTTTAAATTTTTTATTTGTTTGTTAAATTGAAAATTTGCTTACTAAAAATGAAACTGAATATTTTTCTCTGTAAAAACTAAAAACTAATAAAAGTTGTGGGAAAATCAATAGAAATTCCTCTAGTTATTGACTATCGTTGATAAATGAGTCGTTCATTTATTGAATTCTGTATTCTTTCTTACAGTCCACAGTCCACAGTCCACCATAATACCATACTATAGTATATAATGTATAAATACAACAGCCATCACTCATAAGTCTGTACTTTGGCACTGGTCCAATGTGTGTTATAAACTTATAAAACACTAGAATATTTTTTAATAAACATCTAAACCTAACAATCAGTTTGGATTGAATTTAAACCTTTCCGTTTCAACAAATTTTGCTGACTGGAGCATATTACAATGATTTATCATGATTTCTTTCAATGATTTACGGAATATTGCTCAAGTGCTACAACGGCTTGCAGCATAAATATTTTTTCTAATTCGACATAAATCTGCAGCATCTATAGAGAGTCATTACATAAGCGTAGAATGGGGGGGGGGGTGGCTTTGTTATATATCCCCTGGAATTATGTTTAGCCCCCTCCCCTCCCGTTCAGTTTTTTAGTTAAGAATATGTGGCTTGAAGGTACCTGAAGGCTGAAACATTATAGGTTATAGACTCCTTCCCCCCTTCAATATATAATCATGTATCAGATTTAGCCAACTCATTGGAGAACGTTTGAACGTTCCACATAACATGACATAGGTAGTGCTATATATTAAATTTATAGTGTAAACCTATCCTTGCCATATCTGTATTCCGTAGCCCGTATAGGTGTTATGCCTTATTTTTAAATTTATTTCGCAGTTTTTGCAACGTTTAGTGTTTGATGGTTTAAATATTTCCTGGAACATAATATACCTAATATACGTGTAGTCTTTTTACTGCAGGTCGATTGCAATAACTCTAAAGAAATGACTTCTGTAACAACTCACAATATTGATTTATACAGTCGACAATACGAAAAAAAGAAATAATGTTTTTTTAGTGTACACAAAAAGTAAGTTTATTTATTAATTTAACAAAAAAAAAAAAACGTAACTCACAGTGGCTAAGTCACAACGTTTTATAAATACAAAAGGTGGTTCAAACAGAAAATTTAGAAAAAAAAATGAAATTTGACAATATAAGAAAGAATGGAGTACAATGTGGCTCGGTGCTCAGTCGTAGCGAAAAATAAAAAGTCAATGGAGGCATTCAGGGACTGCCGCGGTAAAGCTATTGCATAGAAATTTTGTGGCTACGTATCATGTACCTAATTATAACTAATTATTTTCGTATGATATTAATTCAAGTTACACTTTTTGGGCGCGACGACCGAAAAGAAAATGGCAAAATTAGTTTTTCCTTGTTGATAATGCTACACCGTACGGAAATATTTTATTTGAGATTTTTATTTGCCTAGGCAACTGGTTAGAATGTAAATAAAAAAAAAAAGTGGGTAAGTGGATGTTGCTCTGCTGTACAGTAGGTTACAAGCGGGTCACTGTAATGGATTGTGTTAAATTTGAATTCAATGATATAATATCATTGTATAAGAAAAACGATTCTGAGCGAAAACGATCAGTCAGCCTATGATATTACCCAGTATATTTGATATTATTGTGAATAAAGTAATTTATATACAACCTATTAAGTGGAGCCTTGTTTTTAATTTTCAATCCTTACCTATAAAAGTTGAACATTTTATAATTTTTTAACTACAAAATAATTATTAAATTATTAATTTGATAATGTTGCCAAAATATGAACTTTAAATGCTTATAAAAAAAAATTGTGCCAATGTATTTTTAATATTTTTCAACTGCTATTAGAATGATATATCAGGAGCCTTATATTAAATTTTCACGCTTTTTTACACAACAAATAAAATTTAATTGATATTTTTAGAAAAAAAATTGAAAACTGACAATGTCCGTAAACTGCTCAAAAAGAGTCAAATTATTTTCAAAATTTTATCGTGTATAGAAAATGCTAATATAAACATTCGGTTAAATTTTCAAGTATCTACAGTTATACGTTTTTAATTACAACAAAATATGAAAATCGTTACATGAGATATCAAGTGAATATCAAACGTTGTAAAAATATGAATTTCAAAGGCTCATAAAAATTTAATTTGGCTTTCTTGTACATTTTTTTTTTTTATAAAGGTAGATAAACTTATGGATAATCTTGTATTATATTTTCAAATCTTAGATTGAAAAAGAAAAATTTTTATGAATTCTCAACTCAAAATAATTTGCTAATTTTTGTGATTTTTCCGTATTTTGTCAAGATTTGAACTTTAAATGCTGATAAAAAAAAACTGTGACTTCAAATACTTTAGCCGGCGTGTCCTCTTCATCCAATACGTAAACGATAATCTAAAAATTTGCATATGAAAATGTTAAGTACCCATCTACGGAATTTTGTTTTCGAGTTACACCAAAAAAACATAATCGATTATGTTGAACACTTGCTGGTTTTGCGTATAAATTTCTATTTTTACTAAATTTTTTTCCCTTTTTGTTTTCAAATGTAGGTAGGTCCAATACCACACTATCAGACCAATAATTTATCTACCTACTTGGAATTTTTTTCTTTTGATTCCTTCAAAATACCAATAATTAGATCCAGTTTCTAGCAGAAACCACCCCTTAAGTTGACTTAAAATGTAACTGCCACAAAGGGCGATGCCAGACGGAAAAAACACACATCCTTCATCGTAAAATCACATTCTAAAAACGTAGATCATTTTTCTCTGTTAAGCAGTTTGCACGAGTGGCGTGAGCTCATATCAATTGAGTCGCGTTGAACACTTTGATCCGGACATATTATTAAATGTCCAAGATATGAAGAACGCTGCATTTTTTTAAAGGTCACTACAAAAACATAATAAAAAATATTCGATCCCAAAATCATCAAATATTGTAAAAAATCGTTTGCACGCAATGGGGTGCGAGTGAGCCGACCAAAAATTGGTGGAGCTAACTTTGGTGCACGGTTTCTGTTATTATGGCATAATACCCAAAAGGGTATCAACTAGGTCCGATTTACTACCAGAAACTCCCCTCAGAGTTGAATACCGAAGCATTGTTATACACTTATCCAACTCCAAAAAATGAAGACAGTCACAAAAAACCACACACACATTGTAATCCCGAGAGATCTAAATTATAAATTTCGAAGTCAATATTTGAATGTTCCATTTTATAACGTCGTAAAATATTATTGAGCTGATAAAAATAAGAATTTCTAACGATTAACGAATAATGATAATGCCATTTTATGGGGCCTCCCAATCATTTTTCGCACCGGCGCCCACAAAACGTAGTAGTGACACTACTGTTATGGTTTTTTCTTTAGAACGTGACGGGAACGATGGAAAATTAGACGGCGGAGGTACAGGTGGTGGCAGTGTCGTTGACGGTGGTGAGGGCGTAATGCCGTCACCGTCGCTGCAGATGGACCACAAATGTCGGGCGTAATGGTCAGCGTCAAGATGCAGGCGTCCGAGACGCTTGACGGGGTAGGGACAGCGGCGTTCGTGCTCAGTCGCATCCAGCCGAGCGTCACCAAGCCGATGTCGGGAATCGGCGGCGGCAGATTGCGCATTACTGAGAGGAAACTGCCGTCAGGCGACAACGCGCTGGGGCGGCCGAAGGAGGCCAAGGGGCGCACCGTGGCCGCGGCCAGGAAGGCGATGGACGATACAATACACAAGCTGTAGTCGACCGTGAATGACTTACGGCGCACGGTTACAGGCGATGACCGGAGGATCAGCAACGCGCTGGATCAGCAGAGCAGGGCAAGGTGGTATTCGAGGACGCGTCCGACGTCATCAACGAGACGAGGCGGCCGTCGACAAGGCCCAACATCGATGATCATAATAATATTATATTATTAATTATTTCGCGTTACATGACACTGTTTGCGTTTTAGGTATACCTACGTCATGATACTATAAATATTATAGTTTAAACCAAGACATTGTCTGTTTACTAATAATCGTAATTAAAAATATACTGTTTTACAATATTTTTGTATAATAATATTATATCTACGAATATTTGTGACTTAGCTTTGCATTTCTATAGCATGTCCGTACGGCCAGACATGTATAATATTCTTGTAGTCTTTCTTGGGTAGGTATAATAATTTAATATATTATTTAGACACGGCTTGAATTATACGGAGCGATGGTACAATATTCGTCACATAATATTACATAAATGGAATTAAATGTAGAAAAGTTCGTAGCAAATCGCATCCACTAATGATAGGTACAGGGGCTATTCAAATTTCACCAATCGTTACGGGTGCATATCAATGTGTCATGATATTAATATATTATACCTACCTAGGTATACGGTTCAATTCTGAACAACGCACTGGTTTATCTACCACAATTAATATTACGACTACAATTCGTATTTTTTTAATTAAATTATTTAGTTAACTTTAATTATTAGTAGCTACAACGCTGTTTTGATCGACTGCACATTTTATATACCTATTACCAGTGTTGGGTAGTGACGAAATGCGAACTACAAATTACTGTAACGCAATTACTTTTTCAGTAACGCAGCAGTAATTTTATTACATTTTACTTGAAGTAACGCAGTTTTAACAATATTACTTTTGAAAAATAATTTCTAAGAAGTAACGCACTAACACGTTATTTTCCACGTTATTAAAATAATAGTTTTGAATGTATTACAAAAATAAGCCGATAGGATATCCCAGAAAAATTTAAAATCAATTATATTTATTTTTAATTCCGATAACAGTTAATAATATTACTAAACATTCCATGAATAAATATCATCACTTTATTAGCAATAAGAAAAGAATTCAGTTTAAAAATAAAATTTAATAAAAATTAATTATGTGATATGACTTATGACTGATATAGGTGAAATGATTGTACATTAGTACATAATACTATAATAGGTCCAGTATCACTCAGTCTATGATAGTAAAATGTATACATAATAATTGAATCATTTGAATTGGATGTGGTTAAAAAAAAATGATAGAAAACGTAACGTTATTTGTAACGCAGTAACGTGTAATGTAACGCGATAAAAATAATTTTAGGTAATGCAAATATAATTTGAATAAAAATATTTGAAGTTAAGAGTAACGTAATTTCATTACTTTTTAAAAGTAATTTACCCAACGCTGCCTGTTACACGTGACGCCGCGCGATAGTTGCGCCAAGTCGTCGTCCCGTTACTGAGCTGTCGTTTTGAGTGTCCGACACGCGTCGTGTTTTCCATCGTATTGCGGTGCCGTGGGCCCTACGTGCGATCACGCATCGAGTTCAATCAGTGCTCAACGGAGATATCTTCTGTCAAACTGTGTACCAATCGGATCCGTTCGCCAGCGCACGAGCCCGCGGAAGTGCTGTAAATGACGAGAACTTCATTTCAATTGTTGGAGGCAAGACAGCTGACGCCGTTCCCAGCTAGGACAAGGAGCACGGACTGCGATGTCATCGTTCAAGTTTAGATCGTACCAACGCTAATTTATTATTATCAATAATTTATTGGTGTATGTCAGTGGTTCCGTTGTAATGACACACCGTCAAACCACGCATAATATTATTCGATTATATTTGCATATTTTGTACTGCCATATATGCTGTCACTAAGATGTGACCTTTTTTTTTATATATTTATAATTATTATAATATTTTTTATTACTGTTTGGGCGCCCTGATATTACTATTATGTTTCTTTAATCATATTATATTTTGTCATAGTATGTACCTACCTATATTACACGTTCCATGTATGATATATATATCACATTTCACTCAAACTCTTATTAACGTATATTAAAGACATCTCAAATATAAAGGGAGTATCTATATTCTACGTCAACTATTTAAATAAGTTATTTAGATTTTAGAATACTTTTATTTTCATTTAAAAAAAAGCACTATAATATTATGTCTATAAGTCAATAGATAATATATTTATATAGTGCATCATAATCTCCCGAAACCGGTAAGAACAAAAACAATAAAATCAATTCATTCCAACCTGATTATTGATTAAGGTGCTTACAATTCACATATTTACATTTTTAAATAATGTATAGTAAAAAAAAACAATATAAATTAGTTTAACACAAAATAAGAGTTGAAGATTAATAAGTTCATATACAAATAAATAATATTTATTGCTTACATTCTATAATACTATCGGTTGCAGCTGATGAGAAATAATTGTTGATCGAGAAAATTAGGAAAACCGCTCCAACGCTCATGTAATAAACAGCATAAATCAAAAACTGTAAAAATAAAAAAATGTATTTAGAATAATATTTAATTTAAAAACTTAATTTTAACGAATCTGATGCCAATAAGTCATCAAGGCTATACAAGATTTTAACTTTGAAATTTCACATCATATCGTACCACAGAACTATATTTTCTTAAATTCAATGGTATTATAGGTTATAGATACAAATTATTGATTTATTAAATGTCTGCATAATCTTATAATATTAAAAATAGTTATAACTATAGTTTTGACTTTCCGGGGTTTTCAAATAACAGTACTCTGTATGTTGGTATCTAGTACCTACTATAGAGGTCTGCACGGGCTGATAATTTACCTGTAATATTTTTCGACAACCCGGCCTGGCCCACGAATAGTTTTAGGCGACTAAGTCCCGCCCGATCCGGCCCTGTCCTTCCCAATGCCCATCCAAAAATTATATAGATTAAGCATGGCACGGTTAAGTCCATACATTTTTGTCCAGCATGACCTTGGTAAAATATTTTGTAAGATAGCCTAGTCCGAAGTTTTTGTAGTTTTTAAGTAGATACTATAGATACTAGATACCTCTTATTATCTTTTAAAAGATTTTTTTTTTTAAAAATGATAAAATAGTTTAGAAACTATAGGTACTAGTAGTAGATACCCAGTAACTGTTTTAATTTAAATAACTTTAAAGGTCGTATTCAAGAAATTCTGATTGCACAAACACGTTGAGCATAAAAATACTAACAAATATCACACAATATACTCGTCTTTTGAATAAAAAACTAAGTAATATATAGTAATATATTTAAAAGATTTTAAAAGATCATTAATTTAATATTATCACTTATAATACAATTAAAAAAAAAAGTCGTTTGTCTTTAACAACATATTTAATAATAAAAAAACATCTTATAGAATTAATATAGAAATTCCTCAACAATTAATATTTTTTTTTGTTTATAATTTTGGTCCTGCTAGAATTTCTAATTTTTCATAGAAGCCTGGCCCGGATTTGATTTAAGAAAAGTCTGGCCCGGCCCGCCTCGTAACTTTTGTCCTAATAGAAGTCCGGCCGGTTTACTTGAATACCTACCTACTATAGTGGTGCGCGGAAGACCACATGGTGGTAATAAAATAAAGATAAGTACAAACTAGTTAGTACAACCTAACCACTTAAACAACCATAAAAAAGATTTCAATTTATGAAGCAATAAAATATTAATATGATGCCTTTTAACGTAAGTAGGTCCTACTGTTTTAAATCATTTTTGTTTCTAGTTGTTAGTGGTGCACAATTGGTCTGCAGTATGATATTATTTTATGTGCCATGTGGCACGTGTAAAAAGTTCTCTTAAATCTAAACTAATCCTCTGTCACCGTTTATTGTTTTATTGAATTGTTTATTTACTTGTTGTATAGTTGAAACCGAGATAATGTGCCCTTGAACGATGCCGTAAGTCATAAGCGTGTGTAGGAATAGTGCTATAAATGAGTTAAATCCAAATACGAGACCGTAACTATCTTTGCTTAATCGTTTTGCAACTTCAGATCTATATGACACACCAAGCGGCCATTTAAATAAATGTATAATTTTTGTATAAAGATATTCAAATATTTACTCGGCGACCGTCAACATCGTTTGGTAAAGACATCCGTAGATTATGTAGAAAGCGTAAATGAACCACAATGTCCTTGTGTAAAAACAACCAAGAAGTACTATTCCAGCGAGTAATGAACCAATTCCTAAAAACAAGTCTCCGACTTTAAACCAATTTAATTCAAGTTGGCCAATTGAATACGCAGCAATAGCCCCTATAAATATAATTAATTCCAAAATTAAAATCAAATTCAATACAATACTATTATTTACTGTAGGTACAATATACATTTTAGATTCTGAGTGGAACGATGAATGTATTGATTTTACAATGATGTGTGTTTTTATATTTTTTTTAAATTTTTTTTTGTGTCCGTGTACACGATAAGTAGTCGAAATAATGCTTCGATTTTCAACTTCAGTATCTTTTTCAATTGGAAAGTGAATATCGTTGGTGCGTTGGGGAGGTCAAAATTTAAAATTCCCAGTAATTTTCAAAAGCGCCAAGTAAAACAAAAGAAAAATTAAGGAAAAACGGGAATTTTTACGCAAAATCGATTTTTCACAAAATTGAATTTGGTTTTTGTTGTAACTTTAAAACAAATGACCGTAGATATATGAAATTTTCACTGGTTATTTATATTTTCATTTTCTATACATCATAACATTTTCCAAATATTTTGACATATTTTGAGCTGTTTACGGACATTGTCAGTTTTCATTTTTTTTTTCTATAAATATCAATACAGTTTTATCTGTTTAGTAAAAAAGCTTGAAAATTTAATAGAAGGCTCCTAGGTTATTGTTTCAAAGGCAGATGAAAAAAAATTAAAAATCCTAAGTCACAGTTTTTATTTATAAGCATTTAAAGTTCAAAAATTGACAAAATATGGAAAAATCCCGAAAATTAGCAAATTATTTTGAGTTAAGAATTGGTAAAAATTTTTTTTTTAAATCTAAGATTTTAAAATGTAATACAAGATTACCTATAAGTTTGTTTACCTTTATCAAAAAAAAAAAAATGTCTACAAGAAAGCCAAATTAAATTTTTATGAGCGTTAGAAATTCATATTTTTACAACATTTGATATTCACTCCATTTCTCGTGTAACGATTTTCTTATTTTGTTGTAATTAAAAAACGTATGACTGTAGATATTTGAAAATTTCTAAATTCTTTCTTTCTTTTTGTTCAACTTGTAACTCAATAAAATCCATAGTAATGGAAATATGGAGGAATACAGGTAAGTATTTTCGATATTGCCTGTCGTACAGACGTAGACGGTAATACAATATAATACGTCGATGCATGTAGCGTCGCATCACATTTTTGTATTCGGTAGGTAACTGTAGTCTGTAATTGTACCTATTAAAGTATTAAGTGATTCTGCCGCACCATTGTACAAAGTAAAATGTGTATCCTCGTTTAAATCTAACACATACGTGTACAAAACATTAATGTACGTGTAAACCTGAAATGAAAGCATTGAGTGATATTATCGTAAAATTAATATACTGTGGTAATGGTGGCGGCGGGAAGTGAACTATATTAGTCGTGAGTAGCGGATCCAGTGGATGAGGGGCTTAGGTTAGTTAGGATTCAAGCAGCAAGGACAATTAGTTATATATCATGCATTTATTTATATTCATGAGGGATGTGAAGCTCTATTTCCAGAAAACATGTCAGTTTATAATTATGTTGTAACTATGTATAAACAATAATTATAAAATATTAGAGCTCCGTAGAAAATAACGTTCAAAAGTCTATCTGAACCATGATGAAAGGCAGTGGCGTAGCCAGAAATTTTGTATGGGGGTGCCTAAGTATGCAAATACAATATGTCTTTTATTTACAATTTTATATTTTTATTAATCTTGATAAAATTCTAAGGTAAACACGGTCAATGGAGGGGGGCATTAGCCCCCTTAGCCACCCCCTGGCTACGCCATTGATGAAAGGGTAGCTATACTCTATGAAGCAGAAGAGAAGTTTAGGATTTTTATAAAATGGTGAAACGAATAAACGGAGGAGAGGGCTAGACAGGCCGTTGAATGACAGGACCAGAATTGAGAGCGGCGGGTTTAAGCCTAATCGAGAAATGCATTACTCAGCCTTCAGTCTTCTGATAAACATGTAAAAGTGGGTTGGTTGTCTATTATCAGACGGAGCCTGTCTCGTCAACCCTCTATTTCAGTTAACGCTAACTTTACTATGTTTATCATTGGAAGCTCTAAACCTGAATAATCAGTTCACGCTAAGGAAAGTGGGTCCAGGTATTCCCCGGGACAACTAATGTTGTAATTTGTAAATATTTGATTTTGGTTAAATAAACGATGCTACATGGGATATTTGAGTAAGGTTGAAGAGCTAACGTAGTGGACGAAGCAATTTCAGTCTCGGACAAAATGCAGACATCGCCTGTGACTCGAGCCACCCGCGACTGACATAGCTTACTTCCCACTCTTGCCATACAAAATTAATATAAAATATACAATTGGATCGTGCATTCACCTGTACATATGCTCCGAAAGCGAAAGCCCACCACAAACAAAGTTTTCTAACATATGGATCTGAATACGACCGTTTGAAATCCTTGTATAAGTATAGTAATACTTGACTCAGACTTTTACCGTCATTTTTATCAATGTCCTTGGTTATCTGAAAAGTAATTTTATAATGTAAATTAAAAATGACTATATACAGTGTTTAATGGCACTATTAAATAATTTTTTTAATATAATCATTAGACAGGTCACAAGTAGTACCCATTTATTGAAATACTAGCCGACCCGTTACAGCTTCGCACGTGGTTGTTTGTTCTGCCTCCGGAGCATATGTATAATTTTTTATTCAAATTTTATCGTTTAATGTGATCGGCAAGTAAATATAAAAAATGGTTAGTAAAAACGTAATGAAATGTTTCTAGTGGTATAATGATAATTATATTTTTATCAGAAATATCTGATCTCCTAAATTTAACCCTTTTGAAATTAATTTATCTTCTTCCCAGAGGTCTAATCTACACACAAACAATCTTTTACATATACATATATATATTGACGAAAATACAAATCAACAAACATGTCCGATTAACCTATAGCAACCAATATATTATAGTACACTATTATTATTTTAATCTGCAACAATATACTAAATTTTTTATTATTTAGTTTATTTTTTTCTGGACAGATGACGCCGCTGTTTTATTTTTGAAATCCATATTTCCTACTTTTCTGGTGGATTTTCCTGAAATGTTCTTTCGTAAGAACCTTGTCCTGATAATTACGAACACAACAAAAAAAGAACCAGCCAAATCGGTTCAGTAATTTTGGAGTTCAACCAGAACAAAAAAAACCGACTTAATTTTATATAGCAGTATAGATATAGATGTATGACATATTGATGGGAGGGCACCTATTAACTATATAATAAATATAAATATAGAGAGTTTTATATTTAATTTTGTTACCTACCTTTGTTTTCGATTGTTGAGATTCGATATCCTCAGTGGTTTTTGGTTCACCAGTGGAAGGCGTGTAATTTGTAACCGGTGGCGGGGGCTCATCGGTTGGTTCAGATTTTTCGTTGTGAAAATAGACACTATTAGTAACGTTAGGCATAAAATAGGCCCAAATAGTGGAGAAAAACATTCCTTGAAAATTAAAAGATTTATATTTTATCAACAAAGAAGTCTAACTGAATTCGT
This sequence comes from Sitobion miscanthi, assembly GCA_008086715.1. Taxonomy (NCBI): domain Eukaryota; kingdom Metazoa; phylum Arthropoda; class Insecta; order Hemiptera; family Aphididae; genus Sitobion; species Sitobion miscanthi. The sequence continues at coordinate 40,942,761 of CM017797.1, forward strand.
TTAAAAGCCTAAAAAGACGAATAAGATACATACCAAATATACTAATGTAAACCAATTCGATGTAAGGAACTGAACCATTGACGAGACTGACTAGTTGAGCGAATAAAGAAGAAGAGAACTTGCCTGCTAGACAAGCCGCTCTAGCTTGCCCCGTGATTCTTTGATAGTAACGTTTATCATCGGTCATGGCGTATAAATAACCAAAATAAGCCACTTCGGATGAGAAGAAGAAACCGTAGAACACTTGGCCAATCTGTAAATTATTTTTCTCATTGCTCATTATTATTTTAGAATGAAAAAAAAAATAGAACAATATTACAAACCTTGAATCTCGATGTAAAACACAAAGATCGTAATATTATAATATAAAATACAGTCGGTACCATCTACAACGACATATGGGTTGAACGACGTTAATAATTTTAATGTCCCGGCAAAATCCAGTTTATTTATATAACGATATCTGGTTATAATGACGTATTTTTTACGGTCCGTTGGCCGTCGTTATAGATGATACTGACTGTAAATAGCAGCATTATAACTTATAACTCATAACGATAGTACCTACTTATTAGGTATGATTTACCTGCATTCTCAATAAACTCGGATGTCCAACAATACTGCAATAGGTCATCATACCACATATCCCGTCCATTATTAACACGGGCTTATATTTCAGATAATCGGTGATCAGGAACACAATGATGATGAGTAAAAAGCACGAGTACGCTCCGACTGCATAAACTTCTCTTGACGTCTGTACAAATCGCAGAAATTCGGTGAGCATATAACGTTAGATTCGACCATCATAATACGGTTCAGACATAATTACATCGTATAATATCGATGGTTATATTGCAAAAGAGTCTAAGTGACACTTATATCAGGTCAAAGAGACATGACTTATAATATTGGATGGAGAAAATATGTGTTTAGATTTAGGTGTTTATATGATGGGAACAATTACAATTGAAATTTTACGTTATAATTACGATACTTTTATACTTAGTTCACTCAAAAAATGGATTTAAACGACAATAATAAGAAATAAACAACATTATCATTTATCACAAATGTTTAAGGGACAAGCGACGTTTATCAAAATTGATTTGGTTACTAAACTTATTATTAAAAGTACTCAAAACTCCGTATCCGTATATAACCAAAAGCCAATCAAAAATGTATATTTATATAAAGGAAGTAAAAATTAAAAAAAAAGAGACTTTAAAAAAATACTGGCAAATCATATTACTTCAGATCCTATGTAAAAAAAATTATTCATTATCTAAAAAGTAAAAACATATATATTAAAATCACAACAAAATGTTTTTTGACTCTCCTGAAAACTGAAAAATTCGAGCATAGGCTATAGCCTCTTTTGTCATATGTAACCTTCGATATAAGTATACCTACCTATTTATTGTGTATATTGTATATTTTACCTGAGTTAATGTGATGTTTATAGCTGGACTTGTCATGTAAGCTGCGTAAAACGGTTCGATGGGCCTAAATTCTCTGACGAACGCAAACACGCACACGAATAGTGAGATCTTCTTCCATTTCTTCATGATGATCGTATTGGGGTATCGGAACAAAACGTGTCGATTTAAGATCAAGGTTTTTCTGAACGGATATAATATTAGTTCAATGATACTATGGTATAGTAGTCATTTTTCGGGCGTATTTTATATCGTATTGAGACTGGCTGTGGCAAGTTATCTTGAAATGATTAACAAGAGCTCAGTCGAGATTAAAAATTCACTCAAGAATTACTGGTATCAGTAATTAAATACATTCATTATTTTTCAGAATAATAAGGATTTACATTTAAATTAATGAACAAATAATAGCAATTAAGTCTACTGTATTTAATTTGTTTTTATGAATCCACTGCCCGGATAACGGTGTGTTGTTGCTCTAGACCAGCGTTTCTTAAACTTTTTTATCCATGGAACACAATAGTTTTTTGTTTTCGAAAAAAATGTCCACTTAATAATTTACAAGTTTCGATTACAACGTATATATCATTATCAACAGGTTCATTAAGTAAAAATGATTTTTAGCTATCCCGAACGGAGCGATGAATATTAGAATGTATTAATATTTAATTTTTTAATGATTTGGGGTCCGTCGGTAACAGGTGAAAACGGATAGGTACGTTGGCTGATAAAAATGAAAAACATTAATAATATGAATATAAGTATATAACATTCGTCAATCGGATCCTAACGCAACATGCCAACATTCTGCGTTGTAAACGAATACCGGATACCACTTTCTACATCGAAACATGTTGTTTTTTTTATGACGATGATGGTGTGAACATTATCCGATTTTAACGCATACCACGCTGGTATCCAGACGAATCGATAAAAACGGATGGTCTGGACGGCAAAACCACAATATTTAATAAGACCCATCCGTTTTCTAAGCACCGTTACAAATGCATTACAAACCATGACTTTTATTATTTTATTTACATTTATTCATGATTCAAATGATTAGTGTGGACCGTCCCTAAATCGGGCAAAATTGTAATATTATAAATATATTATTATAGCATTAATATTTTACAATTTACATAACACATTTTCATATGTGCAGGTGTTTCACTGGAATGGGCTCACGGTGTCTCTGGGTTATCGCAAGTGCATATGTTTGGGATTTGCTGGTTTATTCCGTATGTCTAACACAAAAATAAATCAATATAATAATTAATTGCAATAAGTATAAAATATATATGATAATAAGCTGACAGATAGTCTCCACTCAGAATTGTATTTCATGTGCAATGTTTTGTTATTGAATTCAAATTCAACATAGGTATTCATTACAGTGAACTACTTAGTGACGAGGAGGTACATTTGACTCCAACTGTACAGCAGAGCGGTAAGTATACTTACCCAGTTTCTCCCATCTTTTATTTAATGATTACAAGAGAACTATACATTATAAGTCAAATAGAAAACACGAGTACCAGATAATATGAATCTATATATAATAAAAGAAAACATTTTTGTATAAAAAAAATATATATACATATATTTTTGATTATAATAAAATAATAATAATATTATTATAACAGTTTAATAGTAAGTACTAATTTTATGGAATTTAATTGATTTTGATAAATTTAGGTTGTGCCAAGTCAACAATTACATACATGCAAAACACACTAAGTCTATATAAACTATGCAAAAGTCAATAAGTCCAACTTAATAATTTGTATTTTAACTATGATAATAATTATTATTAATTATTTCAGTGTCACATTATTTACAACCATTCATAAATAAGTACTTTACTTAAAAAAAATCAATTAAAACAAAATTTGGCTACATTTGGTATACATTTAAAGTTTGAAAAAGTTGCCAAAGCGTATTCTCAAATATCATGTTTTTGGACTTAGGGTGCTTGGGACGAAATGCATTATAAACTATGAATAATAAAGTAAAAAATATAAATTATAGTGATATTTAAGATTGGTTTATATTCAAAAGTTTTTTACTATAAGAGGAAGGGGGTCGTGAGGTGACTGATTTTATTTTTCACATATTTCAGGGGTCACGACGTTAAAAAGGTTGAGAAACGCTGACATATACCATCTATAATATGTATAGATCTTAATGGGGACCACTGATCTATACGAAATGGGGATGTATTTAAGGGGTAGAAATCTTGGATGCCTGGTGGTAAAATTTTAATGGTGGATTTTTATTGGGCGTACTTTATTTGATAAATATGAGATACACTACCAAACAAGTAAGAAATAAAATTATTTTTATATTTTAATAAGTATAGTTACAAATTACAATGTAACTATATTTCTATGTGATAGGTTTTTAAATTTTGACATTTAATTCATATCTCAATATCTGGTTCCTCATACATTTTTCTAACTGAAATTAAAAAATATCATGATTCTAGTCATAATTTTTAAGTTATACTCTTTTTTATTATATTCTTTTTCAAGCGTTTAAAGTTCAAATTATGATTAAAACTAGCGACTTTTTTCTCAAACGCTATTAGGTATTTTGTTATTGTTCACAAAATATAGTAATGAAAAAACTTGAACATTTTGGGTATTTTCCACCATTATTCATATATAAGGTAGGTTAGGTACTATCGTAACGTCATCAACACACTTTAACATGTTATGCATTAATATTTAATACATATCCGTTTAAACCATTCATTCAGTAATATTAGGTATCGTATTCTATCACTAACACTAACATTTCATAAATTTAAATATAATATTCTTATCGGAATTGTCTACATCTAAAAAAAAGTAGATAGGTATACGTATGTAGCTTTCAAATAAGATATTTCCTAAATCACTTGTATTAGCCCATGCCCCATATTAAACGGAAAGTAGTAGGTACCTACTCAAACGTTATTTGTTTAAATTGTTTATATCCATGTTTGAATACCTACACATCCATCACCAGAATAAAGCCCTGCTTTAGAGTTAAGATATCGGAAAACAGTCTCTGACTTAATCTATAAGTACTTAAAATTACTGATGACTACATGTATCTGAAATAATTCTTTAGTTGTCCTATTGTTTATAGCTTTTCTAGTATTTTAGTTGATGATAGATCAGCTATATTGTCTCGAGTGACTTACTGTTTTTATGTCCCATTCTGTGTGAAATATCCGGAAAAAAAATTATAAGCTTTACGCGTGAAAAAAAACTTACTCAACAATGATCAACATAGTCTGGTATAGCATAGGTACCATATTACCGCATAGTTTACGTATATAATCCGCATAGATGAACCGATTCAGGTACGCTGTGGAACGGCTTAATTAGGACGTAAATGTCGCATTGTAAGCGTGGTATGTCGGAGATACCACTGACCACGTTCTTTATACAATTACTAGCTGCACTTCGTTGCCCGTTAAATTTACCAACTCTATATTACTCAAACTTTGTTTAATTCGTTATTTAATATTCGGTGTATGGTGTTCAAAATGTATCTTAACTTTTCTGTTGCCTGGAATAAAAGTTCTGATTCGCAGCAGTATATTATCAGGCAGGCAATCTACCTGTGGTAAATTGCGGACCCCGTGCTGTCTGTACGTAATTGTATGGATTTAATTTTAAAGTATCAAAGTTATATCAAGTTTGTCGTTTTTACTTAATTCCACTTACGGCGAATTAATATAATCAATTAATAAAAAAACCTAACCTAACCTTTAACCGTACTAAAATCCGATGAATATAAAAAAAACAAATTTAACCCTTTTTAAATTTGCCTATCTTCTTCCCAGAGGTCTAATCTACACACAAACATTAATTTATATATATATATATATATAACCAATATCAATCATTAATAAACAAACATTTCTATCGTAAATCTCAAAATTCCTGTTTGAGCACCCTTTTTCAATTGCCTTTTTAAATTAGCCAATGACACTCACCTGATAGGTTTATACTCCACTCATTGGGATTCTATGAATTACACTTAGGTACATTATCGTCGATCATTTCTTTCTCATAACAATAACACAGGGTAATCAGAGTTATATAACCAAACAATAGGTCTTATACAAACAAATTAACCTAATTACAACGGCCTTCATAAAAATTAGCTGACCATGACTTCAGTCAAAGTACCTATCGCAGTATTCGACTATTTTACATGCGTGTCAAAGTAGTGATCACATGATCACAAATTCAAAGTCGTCTAAGTAGTAGTATTTTAGATTCTTGATGGAGCGATGAATGCATTTGTTTTTGCATATTCGTTTTAATCCAACGGCTGTTTACTTATTATGTAATTCGGCCTATAGTCAATACTCAATACACACCAGAATTGCAGAATACAATTTATCGGTAATGTCTTATTAGTTATATGCAATGTTTTTGGCATAAATTAACTTTTTATTACTACCTTTTTATTTGTATCAAATGTCATGGTAATATTAAATTACCAATAATTATCCAGACGAGTTTTTTTTCAACAGATCATTCTAATTGTTAATCCTTGCACAAGACTCACATAATATTATGTCCTTTATTATAATGTTAAATTTCAGTAAAATAAATTATTCAAATTGTAAAAAATACTCTTCGCAATCGCCATCTCCTTCGAAAATCTAAATCAAAATATGTAACAGTTCAAAAAAGTGGAACAACATTTAAGATCTAATAACTACAGTATACAGTTTTATGATAATAAAAAATTGATTACATTAGAGGAGTTCAAAGTTTGATAAATTATTTAACTCGATGACTACTTTATTTTGAAGCGCACAATGAATACACATGAATAGGAATAGAGAAACTATAGCAATTCAAAGATGAATAATTTAATTCATTTTTTTAACCACCTAGTCCTGAAATAAAGTGTAATTATAAATGCTTATATTTTTTGAAAGTTTAAAACCAATTATTATTTTAAGACAGTAAATTATATATCATGCATACATCATGTAATATTACACTTTTTACAATAGAATTACATTTATTTTTCTACTTTCAGGTAATTATAATATGAAATTGTATTTTCTTAGTGTTTTTGTTGCTATTTTATCGTAATAAATGTTGTGTTTCTTATTCTTGTTGTTTTGGTTGTGTAGTATGCTAAAATACTGGGCGCAGACATTCATCACAGGCAGTGCCGTAACTAGAGGTTGGCGAAATGGACGGTTACCAAGGGCGCAGCAAAGTGAGGCGACGCAAAAGTGTTAAATTAAAATTGGTTTTTTTGCATAAAATTTAATTTTCTCATAAATTATTTGAAGTTTTATCAAAATCAAGTGTAAATGTATACCTAATATAAAAATAATACTTACTGGATTGCGACTTGAGCTTGAAACCGTTTTAAAACTGAAACCGAAACCGTAACCAAAAACGAAACCGAAAAAAAATGGATACTGGTATTAATGTCAAAACCAAAACCGGAAATAATTGAATCCCGGTATTATAATTTAAAACCGAAACCGAAACAAATTGGATACCGGTATTAAATTCAAAACCGAAATCTGAAAAATTGGAAATTGTTATTTTTTTTTTAATTGACGTGTTATTAAATACATGAATTCCATTAATACACATAATTAATATACTCATAATAAAATTGAGATCATGATTAAAATATTGATAATCATTTCATTGTTCGCAAAAGAAAATTGGAAACCGGTATACAAAACCGAAACTGAAACCGAAATTTCTTAATACCGATATTGCTAAGTTGAAACCGAAATCGTAAAATTTCAAAACCGGTAAGCAAAATCGAAACTGAAACCGAAATTTTCTAATACCGGTATAGAAAAATTGAAACCGAAATCGAAAAAATTAAAAACCGGTATCCAAAATCGAAACCGAAACCGAAATTATTTCAATCGGTTTCAAGCCCTGGTTTATTTATTAGTGTTTAATGTTTATGCACTACTTTTACACTTATATATTAATAGAGTATATTTTATTTTTGCGTGTATGAAACGTATCGCACGACAGCCGTTCAGGCATAAACGGCCATATAATTGGTTACCACGAACGATCAGTTTCCCGACTATTTATTTAATATGACGACAGACACCCGAATGAATTTAATATAATATCTATACAGAAATACAGAATAGAGATGAAAGTTTATCTTTATATTAGTATACCTACGTTTCTCGGTTTCCGTAGCTTATATTAGTGTAATCCTAATTCCTGAGTTTAATAGTGTGTTTTTCGATTGTCATTAGTCATTACTTAGTGAATAGTTTATAGTAACAACTTACAAGAAAATATAGTCTGCACTTTAAGCAGATACACAGTACTGAAATACGGAGTGTCTATGATTATCAATTCCGTCATTCTGTGATTATTAATTATTATTAAATAATAGAAAATAATTTTTATTATTTATCAGGTTTCATTTGAATATTTTAACATTAAAAATTATGATAACTATATTCTATAGTGTTAATAAATTTTCACTGACAAATAAATTTTGTTTCGGTACGATTATTATTTATTACTTATTTTGTAATTTGATACAGTGAAATTTCCATAGTTCTAAATAACGAAATCATATCGGTTCATGGGGAACAAAAAAAGTTCGTATTATAGAGAAATTCGTTAAATAGAATAAATTACATACCTCAAGTTTTTAATTTAATTATTTGCATAAACATAGGTAAATTAGGGACATTTTAACTAAATTTATTTTTCTACTTAGTTAAAATCTTAATTTTAATCAAAATAATTCTTTAGTCTCGTTTGCTTATTATTTTTGTAAATTATAATTTTTTCATAAAAAGTTTTTTTTTTTTCATTTAAATGTAGGTATTTTCGAATTCTTGAATACACCGTGTTTACAATCATTTAGATTTTTCTAATATTATAAGGCTATAGAAAGATACAATTTTAATATTAATGAGAATGATTTATTGTATAATATTGTAATGTATAACATTATTATTCATATACCTACCTATTTAAATTTTATACCTAATAAAAAAGTTAGGTTTTTTTTTAATTTCTTGTAATTTAAGACTTACAATATATCAATAGTCTATTATAACTCATTAACTATAATGACTCATTAATTTAAAAAAATATAGCAGTATTTTGATTAAAACGTAAGACTATAATGTAATAATATTATAAAAATTATTATACCAATAAAATTAAACAAAAATAAGGGCCAAAATAAGATTTATCTAGGGCGCCACAGGGGGTACATAATATTATACTTGTATTATGACAATGGTGTGTTATTGTGAAGTTGAATAATAACAAATATATCGCTTCAAGTTCATACCATGTTTCGAAATTTTAGCTTTATCTCAAGTACTGATGTAATTTTTCTTAACTAGGCTTAACCTTGATGACTGATATATGTTGTACCTATATATTATTGTATAAATACTGTACAATTATCTAGCAAAAAAGCTTCGACAAAACATTTTTTAGAATAATATTATTGTGTATAATTGGTGATGATGAGAGATGACTGACTGAATCATAGAAGTTTAAAACACTATTCCTATTACATTTGTATAGCCAAATTACCGATTTTGCAATTTGTATGGCTGTTCAAGTGTAAAATACTTTAACTATAAATACTAAAACCGACAAAATATTTTTCAATGTCTACGTCGGTCTTGTTCAAGTTAGCCTTATGATTTTAAGATATCTTAGATAATTGGATCTTTGATTTTGTACGGCATACACTATTAATATTAGTAAGTTTATTTAGTTTTTATCCTAAACTTGTCGATAACGTTTTTTTTTTGGTATGGTGAATCATAATATATTGAGTTGTTGTCAATTAAATATGCATGGAAAAAAATCAGTTGAACTTTGAACACATTACACAATATTATGATAACATGAAATTGAATAAACAAAATAAATTAATATTACAACCAGTATCAATTAATAGAAATAAAATTAATGATTGAAACAACTATTAAATACTGCAGATTTGTTGTCCAATCTCCAATGAATAGTTTAAGTTTCGGGTCATCTAAATTAAAATTTGCAATAAATTAATATTGATTATTATAATTTTTAATCATCATAGGTCCCATATATTAACAATCATATATCATATTTATTGCTTATATTTACATCAACATTTAAAAAGAATAATTTCCTTAACAATTAACAATTAAAACGGAGGGTTCTTATTTATAAAAAGTGTGTTTTCCCTGTATTTTAAAATATAGACCTTAATTAAACTTAAAAATTCTAAAAATCAAAATTTGAATAAATTAAATGCCTATTAAAGACAAAAATGGAAGATGGCAATTTTGGTGGACCATCCTGTACAATTTGAATAAATAATTTACAACTGTTCATGAATAAGAATATAAATATTATATATCTAGTGAATATACTTAATAACACATACAACATACACCATACATTGTCTTCTTAAGGTACTTAAGTTATACTTGTATACACCATATTCGTATTAAGTCCATTTGTTCACAAAATGACTTTTGTTCTAGAGAAAAATATATCTAGTCCATTAATAGGACGGACACGTTCAGGCTTCAGTTGTATTCTACGATTCCTTCATCTTTGAACATTTTCAAAACAGAAGAGCCGAAAAAGAATAATGCTAGTAATGCGTACAACACGGTGTATATCAAAAACTGAAAAATAAAATGAGTTTTTAATAGATATAATTGTGTCTTTAATTATTTAAATAATATAGTTTAATACAATTTAATTTAAGATTGAGAATATTGTCAACAACAAAAATGTATAGGTAGTTCTTATCTATCTAAAATATAACGTATATTATTATATTTGTATATTACTTGTTGTGCTATGTTGATCTTAATAAAATGGCCTTGAATCACTCCATATATAATAATGGTATTAATGCATACAGCGATAAATGTATTAAATCCAAAAATCAGTCCGTAACATTTTTTATCCAATCGTTTGGCTACTTCAGACCTGAAAATTAAAATTATCAAACACTTGTATTGAATTAACTTGAAATTATTATTTTTAACTTAAGTTGTAATTTTATTGACCCGCCCACAAGTAAACCGTGCGTCCATGTAATGACTTCAAATTCTAATAGATTTTTCGAAACCTGTCATAATATTTTGGCATAGGAAAATCAAATTTTGACCATATCGATTTGAAAGATTTAATTTCAAGTAAATAAATATATATGTATAGTTATTAAATAGTAGGTATGACGCGAGTACGGCTTATAATTATTCATATGCATCCGGTTGAAAAGGGTAGATATGCATTTTTATGACAACTAGCCGATGATATATGTGGTGGTATATTATAATGTCAGGTATTATAATGGTTGTCAGATATCAGAAGATTAGGTATATTACATAGGTAGGTACTTAATGTTTCATAATATTATACAAAATACACATAACACATGATTCCTGATGCCTGCTAGAATAATACTATATTACTATACAGGATGATTCTATTATCATAAAACACTCATTATTTCAAAAAGTATTTATGTTTTTGAAAATATTTTTTTATATAGTTTCAAGTTGTTAAAAAAACACTAATACACTAATACCAGTAAATACTAAATAGTAATACTTCTGTCTTCTAATATACTATCCAAGGGGATTCTTATATTATTTTTTAAGTTTTTTACTTTATTGAATGACACCATAGAGTTTTAATTTCATATTCCAAAGCAGAATATTTTTTAAGTGTTTTGATATATAAAAATCAAATCTAGGATGACTAGTTTATGAGTATTTAAAATATAGACAAGCGGAGTAGTGAACAAACATTTTGTGGGGTAACCCCGTACCACTCCTCTCCACCAATCTAAACTTTAAATAGTTATAACTCATAAACTACTCGCCCTGAATTCGATTTTTATGGATCATAATACTTAGAAAAATATTCTACTTTGGAATATGAAATTAAAACTCTATGGTGTCATTCAAAAAAGTAAAATCTTAAAAAATTATAAAAGAATCCCCTTGTATAATATATTAGAAGACAAAAGTATTACTATTTAGTATTTACTGGTATTAGTGTATTACGTATAGGTATACGTCACTCACATAGGAAATAGATATAATATATATAATATATAAAGGCATACACTCGTATAATATATATAATCTATGGGATAGAAAGATTAATTTCGTCATTATTTAGATATCAGAAAACTGCAGGTTCTGACGTAAAATATTGTACATGTGCAGCCCACCACCTCAGCGGTCCTCAAGGCGCTCTCAAGCATTTGTTGGAAACTCTGGTCACCTATATATTTGGTACCTTGGTACCTGAGGAAAGTACTGTCTGCAGAGTACCGATCACCTATGCTATATTTTAAATGGTTGAAAGTCCCATAATATGTTTAACTTAATATCGTAAGACAGTTTTCAAATACGCATGAAATAAACTCACTCGGCAATAGTCAACATAGTCTGATACATCATTCCGTAGATGATGTAGAATGCGTAGATGTACCACAAGTTTCGGCAGTAAACGCAGCACAATAACACGGTGGCGGCGATAATAGATCCAATAGCGAAGAAAAGGTCGCCAACAGAATACCAATTCCAATTTACCTTACTGATAGCGAACGCGGAAAAGGCACCTGAAAAAAATAACCTTATTCAATAAAAGTAATTTTCCTGTATTATATATGTATAGGTACTATATTAATATATTATATTCAGAAAAACTCGAATATAGTTTACGTTCGGTAGCGGTGGTATACTTACGCATAATTCGTCATTTTTACAATACATTTTATTGTAAAGTTATTAGTTATTACGTTTCGACCAGTGATGTTGCTGTGTGTAAATGAATTTGCACAGGCTAATACTCACGAATGCATTTTTAAATAAATATTTGAAAATTTTCATATAGATGAACATTGCATCGTATTTATTGAAATGTTGGTCGTTAAGACGTTACAAAACAATATTATTAGTAAAATGTTATATTTTTACTGTTTTTTTATTTATTTGAATGGCAACATACAATTCTAATTGTAGAAAAGCCGAATATTATTCGGAGTATTTCGATGAATAAAACCCAATTTTTTGACAAGTAGTTTATTAGTAGTTATAAGTATTTAAGCTTGGATGAGCACTCGTAGTGGTCTAACATTTTGTGTGCACCTACCTCTGCACCACTCCACTCCGATCATCAAAACTTTAAATACTTATAACTTATAAGTCATAAACTACTTATTTAAAATTCGATTTATTGTATTAAAGTAAGCACTCCAAAAATATTTTGCTTTGGAATAAAGAATTAAAATTGTTGTTGTCATTAAAAAATTATAACAGTAATAACTCACATAAGTATATCAATTTGCCTCATGGGAGGGTTAAATTAATTTTGATTTACTATCGGATTCATTACAAAAAAAAAAACAACAACAAAACCACATCACAGCGCAGCCCGACGTTTCCACTTCTGTATGGCCACACAAAACCAGCAAAAAATGATTCCGATTGCACCTGGACTTCGTACATTAATTTAGATTCAATTTTACTTTACATACCAAGGAGCGTGTTGAGAGATTCTGCCGCGCCGTTATATAGCGTAAACTCCGTGTCTTCATTTTCTTCCAATATGTACGTGTAGAGCACATTTATGTACGCGTACACCTGTATAATAATGTTTATGATCATGAGCTACTATAGTGTATAGTATATTATATTACATTATAACATGTATATTATAATATATTGTGTGTGTAATTATGGCTATAATAGGTGTCAAGCCAATGATGAAATAGCTTGTACCTATATGTGTGTTGCCGAGATACAATTATTTAAGTACTTATGGTGGTGGTCAAATTGCAAGTTGCAGCTGCAATAGTTGTTTAAGTCCCAGGATAGTGAGGAAAATAAATATTATCTTATAATCTTTGTAATCTTACATCGTGTAATTCAGGAATCGCCAATTAATAGTTTTGGAGGGCCACTTTAGAAATTCGGAAAGTTTTTGGAGGCCATACAACATTGTATAATGTTCGTATTCACCCAAAGGAGTATGTCAAAATAAAAAATTTAAATTAATGTATACCAATTTACTAAAAGGTAACAAAACAAAGTGTCTTGTCTGCGGGCCTGCAGATAAAGTTCGTCCACGGGCCGCCGTTTGGGTGACGGTGTAAATAATTAGGTGGTCAAGAGGTGGGAAAGTACAATTTTAGTTACAATATCATAATTATATACCTATGGACTCAATATTTTGTTAAACATCGGCAGTTCAGTGTTGTGTAAAGGTAAGTCGTAGGTAAGTGAGTTGAGTTATTCACACAGACTTCTATGCTATATACAATAGTGTGTATACAATTAAAGTCTGTGCGGTTATTCGTTCTATAAAATTATACATAATATATAATATAATATACTGACCTGTAAGTAACCACCCATCGCCACTGCCCACCAAAAACAGAGCTTACGGACGTATGGGTCGGAATACGATTGTTTAAAATCTTTGTACAGCTTACTGATCACACTGTCTTCTGGTTCCACGACGCTGTTATTTTCGGGATTGTCGGTTTTCTATAGATATACACAATATATGATAACAGTGAATGATGTTGCCAAGATATTATTATAGGGTGGGGGGAGGGGGTTGTATAACATTTTAGATTTTCGAATCAAACCTATTCATATAAATTACAATTTTAATTACACCGTTATATCTTACGTAATACCATTGAGTATATATAGTACTATCTATACTCAATAGTTATGCCTAAGTTTATACTAATCGTTAAATGCTTTCAGTGTTCTATAAAGTTTATAGAACACTGAAAGAATTTATACATTTTCTAAAATTTTGGGGAGGACTACAGTCCTATCCGCAGCCCTAGCTACGCGCCTATACGCCATTCATTAATAGACAATAATCAATACATTTTGGTAGTTATTATAAAAAATTTTTAAATCACTCTAACCCCTTTACATTACATACCTCCTGATTGGGAGCTGCTTCAATGCTCAGCTGAGAATCTTTATACTTTTTGGGTTATATATGGTGACGGTGGATTGTCCCAACGATGTTTCTTCGATTTTTTTCTTATTGGGGAAGTAAAGACTATACTTAACTGGTGGTAAGAAAATAGCCCATATGGTCGTAGATGACATACCTATTAACATAAGATGAAATGTTAGCAAACACAGTGGAAATAATAGGAACATAATATTATTATTACACATAATAATACAATTAAGATTAATAGTTCAACATAAATAACTTTCTTAGTATTTAAGTATATTACACATTATGATAGGTAGTTCATTATTCTATCAAAACAAATGAATAATTTGTTAATTTTTCCAATTGTTGGGAAAATATTTTTAATTATAAATATTAAGTAGGTACCTATACAATTTACCTAAGCTAAAATAAACTAGAAAAAACCTATTGAACCAAAATATCTAAGCAGTAGTATATAGTACTGAAGTCTGAAATATACTGCAATTAGTTAAGCATTCCTGCATACCAGCTCTTATAAGTATATAGCCAGAGATAGGCGGAAATCGGTTATAATTATGATGGGGATGGATGGGGGTAACAACTTAAAATAAATACCTAAATACAAAAATAATTGTTACCGTTTCACCATCATAGATAAAATTACACACTTCTTAAGTTTTCACTTTCTTAATTTTTAATCAAGTAAGTATACATATAGTAGGTAATTGGAATGAAAAAATCTGAATTTTGAAAACTTTAAGAGTGGGTGATAAATGGGAAAATAATAATAATTGAATTCAGTAATAATGAACATTATTAAGTTATTAAGTTGGTTACCTTTATGGCCTTATGTTTTGCGCCTCTAAGTTTGTTAATGAATATGAGTAACCGTAATAGACATTTAGTTTTTAAAGTAGAGCCTGTATATTTTTAATTTCATAACTAGAATCAGAATATATTTTTATAAAAATATTTATGTATAGTAAATCACAAAAAATAAATACCTAACGCATAATTTCTAGTGTTTCCACTATTTTGCTCTTCTAGATTTTAAACGCTTATCAACTACTTATTGTATCTTTTCATCGATTAAAAATTAATTTTATAAAGTTTCAAAAAGACATCGATTAATATATGTTTTTAAATTAAACACGCACACATAAATACATAATATTGTTATGGTGTTCATTATTTGTACATAATTTATAGCATTCAGTAATCATAAATTCATAACTAAACTTGCACTTTATTAACATATTAAATAAATTAAATGAACTAGGTAATCGAACGTTAATCGAACTTACTAATACTTATGAACTGTTTAAAAAAATCAATTTTATAGTATATTATTTAGACAAGTGTTGTATATAAGTAATGTATACGATACACCTATTACAATATTACCTATACCTAATATAAAATTATCAATTACCGAGGATGCGAGGACCAAGTATATGTGTTAGGACCAAAATATATTGCTATGAAAACAATAAATAAGTAGGTATGTTCCTACTATAAGAATATAATATTATTAATTAATATTATGCTTACTGCTAACGAATCAATCCAGTATTAATATTACAATTTATGTACCTACGTAGCTAAAATAATCATACATATTACAAAAACTGTGCCTATATATTATTACAGCTGATTTTATCTTTGACGTAGGTACACGAATAAATGATGCACTAAAGGTTCGTATATGTAATCGAGTGCCATGCATAAATAATTGCATACGATCAATATTTTCCTTATACCTAGTTTGTGCAGTACACTTTTTTAAATTAGGTAAACCATGAACGTGTTTAAAAAATATATCATGCTAATGAATCATACAATTAAATGTTTATGCTTTCTATTGTATTCTACGTTTTTACGAAATCGCCAAATTAGATTTATCTGTAACATTATAATATGATAGGTGCATTTCATAAATTAAAATTAGCCAAGATTTTTTTAAATCAAAAACACTGCGTGTTTACCACAAATAAATAAATGTGTGATAGATGGACCATACTTTACTCAATAATTATATTTAGATTCATAAAAATAAATAACCTGACAATAAATTATTTTAATTTTGTTTAGTAAATGTAAAATGTGTGCAAATGTGTGGAACAAATTGAAACCACACTAGTATTACAATTCATTATTTAATATGCTAATATAGAACTGATATTTTATATTATTCATATATTCATAATATATTCTAATTTGTTGTAATTTCGTTTTATTTTAATACTTTTGTATTGTTATAGATAAAGGAAATAAATAGTATGAATAAACTGAATAATTATTTTTTGAAAAATCTTTTCCTCCAATAATGAAGCACTAAACAATTAACAGAAAATAATAATATAGTTATTTAGTTATATTTTTACCTACTGCAGGCCAAAATACTTAAATTGTTAACTTTTAGTAATTTACATAAATACAACTTTTACATAAATACAACTTTTACATAATTTAATTTTGTCACTTGTATATGTTTTGTGCTAAAATATTTTTACATACAATTTGACATGATTGCAAATTATTTTATGATTAGGTTTACCTACCTTATTTGTATATTACCTTTTATTTGTATTGTATTAGAGTTATTTATTGTTATGAGGTAAACAATCAAACTTATTTAAGAATGCTTAGTCCATTTTAAACTGTCATATGTGTAGAGCTCTATAACGGATAATGCCTACCTAAAATTTAAATACTATTTTAAACAGTTTTATTGAAAATCTTAATTCTTTAATACTAATTTACTTTAAATACTGGATAGAACAATTATTTTTCTGATTCCTACAATTGCCATGGTAACGATTTCGTGTCACAGTAGCAATGGAACCCAAACATTAATAAATAAATAAATAGCATTATGTTAACCACATTTGCAATATGTGATGAATCGTATTATTATTTGTTAACTCCATATAACCATATTTGTTACATTAGTATAGAGATCACCAACAACAAATATAAGAATTAACGATTTTCCGTAAAGCGAACAAAATTTCAAGTTTTTTATATATTTAATTTATATTTCATATTTTTATTTGATAGTTACACAGTACACACTTCTCAATGTGAATATAATAAAAAATAATAAATAATAAAAAATATAATATATATATATATATATCAATCCACCTTGGTTGTAATGTTATAAAATGTGTTAATTTATACATTTAACTTTTTTTAAACTCACTGTTATTGCTTTACCTATGTATTAATGTACTATAATTTTTATGTTCATATACATGTTGATTTTGTAATGTTTATCATATCTATATCTATAATATACACTATAATATAATAATATATTTATATATGATTGGCAGATTCATTTTCATGCATTCAAAACGTTTACTATAACCGAATGATTGAATGAATCTATCGACATATGTGTAAAAGAAATTGATATATTTACCGAAAATAGACATATACACGAGAGCGTTGAACGGAGGAGTTCCATAAGCGGTGGCTAGAATTTGGGACAAACATGACGAAAAGAATTTTCCCGTCAATGTTGCAGCTCTCGCGTGACCAGTTATTTTTTGATAAAATTCTTTTTCTTCCACCATTGCATATAAGTATCCAAATAAAGCAACTTCAGCGGAAAAAAAGAAGCCATAGAACGCCTGTCCAAACTGTAAAAAAAAAAAAAATTTCGTTATTGATCGGGTTTAAATGCATATTTCTTTTCATATCAAAAAAAAAAAATTATATTAATAAAGTAAATATACTAATCAACTATATCAATCCGTTGTGGTAATCAGCCGAATCACTACCAGCTATTAATATAATATTAAATAGACTTAATTGTTTATCAAAATAATGATAATTCAAATTTTAAACTAAATTATGTGTTAAAAAGTACTACAAGAGTATGAGACGATTAGTTTACAATATTTTTCTGTAAAATATATTATTAATATTTATAATTCATCCACCCATACAATGAAATCCAAAATGTTAAGGCTTTAAGGGGTTTAGATATATAGTATCTACAACCATAATTTATTTTCCAAACCCGTCATATTGCGTGAAATTTTGTGTATTTTTTTTATTATTATAACAGTACATACCCAACATGTATGTGTCTTTCAAACAAGTTAAAAAAATTAAATAGCTTATGATTTGTTATGTATAAGTAGTTTGGTTGTAGGTATATTTTCTTTTTAGTTTACGAAAAATGTTATTAATATTTTTTAGATTCTGAGTGAAACGATGAATGTATTGATTTTACAATGATGTGTGTTTTTATTTTTTATTTTATTTTTATTTTTGTGTCTGTCATCACCTTTTAGGACAGTAAAAGTGCTTGGATTTTTCTTCAACAGTAAATTTTCTAATAGGAAAGTGAATCTAGTTGGTACTTTGGGGGGTCAAAAGTAAAAATTTCTCATAGCATAGATCATGCAGATGTGTAATGTGTATGCGTAATTAATAATAATAGGTAGGTATCAATCAAAAACTGCGACACTACGTATACAGGTGTAAATTATTGTTGCTGCTGAGTGCTTTTATGAGCGTTTGAAATTCATATTTTTACAACGTTTGATATTCACTTGATATCTCATGTAACGATTTTTTTATTTTGTTGTAATTAAAAACGTTCGACTGTAGATACTTGAAAATTTCACCGAATGTTTATATTAGTATTTTCTATACACGATAACATTTTGAAAATAATTTAACTCTTTTTGAGCTGTTTACGGACATTGTCAGTTTTCAATTTTTTTAGTTTTTTTTTCTATAAATATCAATACAATTTTATTTGTTTGGTAAAAAAGCGTGAACATTTAATATAAGGCTCCTAATATATTATTCTAATAGTAGTTGAAAAATATTTAAAATACGTAGGCACAATTTTTTTTATATAACCATTGGAAGTTCATATTTTGGCAACATTTATCAAATTTATAATTTAGTAATTATTTTGTAGTTAAAAATTTATAAAATGTTCAACTTTTATAGCTAAGGATTGAAAATTGAAAACAAGGTTCCACATAAATAGGTTATATATAAATTACTTTATTCACAATAATATCAAATATACTGGGTAATATCATAGGCTGACTGACCGTTTTCGCTCAGAATCGTTTTTCTTATACAATGATATTATATCATTGAATTCAAATTTAACACCATCCATTACAGTGACCCATTTGTAAACTTCTGTACAGCAGAGCAACACCCACTTTCCCACCTTTTTAATTCTTGATTATTATAAAATCCTAAACGTGTAATTAATAAGTACAAATATTTTCGTATTTTCATTATCTGCAATGTATTGTAATATCTATATTACATATTTCACTTAAGTAATCCTCTAATCAATATTATGTGAAAAGGCGATCAAACATTTAAATATGCTTACCTGATGAGTAATGACAGACATAATTTATGACTGAATGATGTCGGGTTTAATTACATTTAATTCGTAATACAATTTAATACAACATAATACAATTAATTAATTAATTACCTGTATTCTGAGTTTTGAAGGACGATTTGTTATGGCAACATAATGAAGTACTCCGCCAATTCCATCGACGATTAGTACAGGTTTGTATTTGACATAATCCGTGACCAAAAATACAATAATAATCAACACAAACATAGAATATGATCCCACGGCATAGAGCTCTGTTGGTACCTAAAAATTTTATTTTAGATATAATATATTATTAGGTAGGTATTAACTATTAGGTAAACATTAAACACTCATTATTTGAAAAGATTATTTGGAACAGAAGCGAACACTATTTTACTTGACTTTTTATAATATAAACATAATTTACACACTGATTGGATTTATATAAAAATAGGTATCTATATAATGTAGGTAATCGCATATCATACAATTTAATTAATAGCTTCTGTCGATTGGACTAAAGCTTTAGAAAATAGAAAGCATAGATCATGCAGATGTGTAATGTGTATGCGTAATTAATAATAATAGGTAGGTATCAATCAAAAACTGCGACACTACGTATACAGGTGTAAATTATTGTTGTTGCGGAGTTATGCCTATTGATCAGAAAAATAGTTCTAGAAAAGTTATATAAAAAATTAACTATGTACCTATACATTGTATATTATATATAGTCAAAAATTTATATACTCGTCTAGACTAAATCAGAATCCCATTGTTTCAATACAAACTTTATATTGTAATTTATATGAATGGCCGATAAAGATGTGAAGACACTCTAATACAATCATTAATTTATAATAGTGCATGTCTTCTTACAAGTCAATACCATTATTTAAACTTTATAGATATACCTAGGTAACATAAAAATATAAAATTTAACATTGTTATATAAAATAATTCAGAATATTTGGCCGAGTGGACTAAGGCGTCGGTTGCGACGAGCACTGACGCTGGTTCGAAACCTCGGCCGCGGGCGGCATTTTTCTTGGGGCAAGGCCCGATGTCCAGAGAACAAGTGTCGCCATCCTCCACCCGGGTATGGCAGACACCTACGGGTGCCCACTTGAAAATCTGACAAAAACCATACACACGTGTTTACACCTTACAGTACCCTACCCCAGAGTTAAAAAACCACCCAATGGCCTAAGTTACCGCGGGTTAACTAATAAAAAAAAATCTGTTTATTATTGTTATATGATTTTAGACAATATATAAAAAAAATTAGCAATTATTGTAGTTATAAGTTCACATTTAATAGTATCCAAGTTTTTATTCATACATTTCATGTGCACTATCATGTTAATAATTAATACAATATAATATAATATAATTTAAAATATATTTTATTGTAGATATGTAAATGTGCGACATTGTAATAATTATAGGTATTAACTACTATGTCAGTTATATTTGAAAATTTTCATTGATTGTACCATTGAGTATAGATATTATACAATATATACTCAATGATTGTACTTAACATTGGGAAATGCTAAATGTTTAATATTTGTTAAAGTCTTATAAGCCTTATAAGCCTAATAAGATTTTAATAAAAAAGAAGAAGAGTTAAACAAAATTTGATGTTAACATTTAACAACATTTTGTCACGTGCCATTTGAGATTTTATAGAAATGTAGTTAATTCGATAAAAAAAACCAATTCAATTGTTTTTTTCAAACTACTTACCAATGAAGATAAGTAATTGGTACATACTATTAGCTTTATTTGTTTTCATTATGATATTGCGTAACGAATTTATGAGGTGAATTAAATTTCTATAAGTCTTTGTAGTGCATATTTAATTGTTTTTTTTCAAATTTCATATCTATTGATTAAATACAGAATAAATATTTATATTAATTTAACTATTTTATTATTTTATTTTTTATTTAAAATTACCATGAAAAATTAAACACACTATTTTTTCTTCAATACTTTCACATCGATACATTTTCTTAATCGGTGTATGGTTACTGGTGGTTAGGTTAAATTTTAGAACACTGGCTCATAAAATTATTTCCAGTTTATACAATATTTTATATATTATTACGATAGGTATTTGATTTCACATTATATAATGAATGTACCATGATTGTACCTATATATTTAAATATTTGTTACCTATAAAATAATGAATGTTAAGTGAATATATTACAGTTTGCTATGATAATATAATAATATTTTATTATTAATTAGTTACAAAAATGTAAATAATAATTAGTACGTACATAATATTATACATGTAAAAATAATTTACTTTACTAATATTTTAATAAAATGATTATTTAAACAAGTTGTATTATACTCGTATGATGTATGAATAATTATGGTAGAGAACTGAGGATAAAGCTGCATTTTTAAATTTGACATTAACAAACTTATAGTAATTATTGTGGAAAATATTTACCAGGTTTTTAATTTAACATCAACGGTTTCAATTAAAATTGAGAAACAAACAAAATTACTACATTGTGTTTTATTTTTATTAAACTATTGAAAATAATATTCAATAGATTCAAAAAAATTTATTTTGACGATTTATATCTATACAAAGATTATTGGAATACAATGAATAACTCAATATAAATATTGATCGTACAATGTTTTGAATTAAAATACGATTAACAAGTAAAGACATTTCAGGAACTATATTATACTTAAACATGAATATTAATTACATTTCTTATTGAATTAATTTGTATTAAAATGCTATTATATGCCTATTGTCTATAAATAATTTGTTACGTAAGTATAATACTATAATGTTCTACCTACATAAATAATTCAATTAAAACTATTCAATTGTGTTGTTTCATCATTTTTTTTTGTTTTAATTCACTATCGACTATTTTGTCTATTAAACTAAACATTTTTGAACACTTTAAATAGGTTTTGAAATGTTTTTATATCCCTGGAGTTAAAAAAAAATTGTAGATATTAGATAGGTAAATGCCATTACTATCCCTAAACCTACAGTTCCCAGCAATTACATTTTTCTAATGAATAATGATATTATTAGAAGTAACGGTTATTACTCATATACGTAAGAATAATGAATTCATATAATATTATACCTATATGTGTATAATGAGTATAATGACTAACAAAATATAAATTGTAATTGTACGACATTTACTATTTTGCTTTACGCTAAGGGAAATTAATGAAAAAATAGAATCTCCAATTTACTTTACTTTAAAATTTTAAGTACTTAATCTTAATATAATATGTGATTTTCACAAAAAACAAAAATAAACGAACAAGTCGAAATGAAGTATAAGCTACTTTTCTCTTAAAGACGATTAAACAATATACATTCAAATAATTTAAGAATGCATTACCTGTTCCACAGTACAATTAATGTAAGGACTAGTCATGTACGCAGCATAAAATGGTTCGATGGGTCGAAATTCTCTTATGAATGCAAACACACCGACCAAAAACGATATTTTCTTCCAATTGTCCATTTTTATTCTATTTAAAAACACCTACACAAATTAAATTAAAAAGTTATTGATTAGTAATTACTAATATACTCTAATATAATACTCTGCGTTGTGAATGTACGTAAAAATATTTATTCCAAATGAATATGAACTAGGTATACGTATAGTTATAATAAGGTAAGTAGAACATTTTTTACGCTAAACGCAAACAATAATAATCATATCAAAATAATCAAAATAATCAATATTATGCTTTTTCAGGAATTCTTGTTAGCCTAGCAATGAATAAAATAGGTACTTATGATAAGTAAGAGTTTTGGATGATAAATTATGAGACATTTACTAATTCATTTACTACTTTTACTAATAGGTGCCTATATAATTTTTGAATAGTATTATTTGTGAATATTATTAAAATCATATGAAACAGACTTTTTATGGAAACCTAGTAACTAAGGAAATAAGTATGTGTTTATATTTCATATATTATAACAAAATCCTAATCGAAAAGTGATGCAAGAAATAATTTTTATAAATTTAGTGTTTAACACTGATATCAAGATAAAATTTAAACATAAAAAATGGCTATAATATTATAACTGTTATCAACGCAGTTTAAACCTGTACAAAGGCTTATCAAGCATTCTAAAATTAAAAAATATATACACACCTAGCTATATACTTACCTATAGTAACTATCAAACCGTTTTAAATGTTATCGATAATCGCGATAAAAGCAACAACTTTAGACGAACATCACAACCGGCAATTACAATATCTAATTATTTTCTGATATATTTCTTATATCGGTTGGTACGTGCACTCACTTATTGTTTTATGACTCCATCAATCACAACTGCTCCGGTGTTTGTCTATTAGTTTTATTATATATACACTCAAAGTTTGATCGAGTAAGACATGTTAATCCACCCTGAGTCCTCACTGCCCGTCAGATTATATAATATTATAAGTTGTAGTACACTTATCGGATATCAATGTGCAATTTATTAATCTAAAACAATAGCAATATATAGTTGCGTTAAACAAACAAGAAGGCGAAAAGTATAATACAAAAACAAAATCACGTGATCCGGAATTACCTCGAACACGCGCTAACCAAACACGGGAGAAGTTACCGAGTCGACTAGTCCAAATGATCTACGCGACTGTGGTTCGGAACAATTGTGAATATATATTATATAGGTACATAAGTATGTACCTACCTATATGTGTCTGTTATGATAATATAACGTACAGAGTGATTCACCAATCATTCTCACCCACCCCCTTAATCTTTTAATAATGCGACATTTTTGTAAATTATTAATTATTATCAATCAATAAACATTTAATAATTGTAAACGTTGTCAGAGTATAATAATTAATAACTATAATAGTAGGTACTAGATTAAAATATATTAGGTACTTACAACTATTTCGTATTAGTATATTATGTATGACCATTGTGAAGGACTATTATCCTTTATGCATAAAGCTTAATAGCTAAAAACTACTAGTTAAAATTGTACATATAATAAACGTGTACACAAAATATACATCATCAACGTTTTAAAAAATATAATGGGACATCTATGTAAAATTTAGTAAATCGCATTTAAAAAAAAGTAATGTAAATTGCCGCAAGATAACCGTATAAAATCTAAGTATTTAAAAATAATATAGCCTTAGTATATTTTAAAATTCTGATTTTTGAATTTTAAGAAATGCATTTTTTAATTATAAAATGGGGTTGAGCATACCTGGCGAATCACTCTGTATATATTATAATAGATATTTTATTTTTATTTCGTTCCAATTGATAGCATAAAGATGACCTAGCCTGATGAAGGAGATAAACTACGGAGGCACTGTCCCCGTATAAAAAGATAAGGTATAATGTTTTAAAAATGTATTTATGAATAAGATACCTACATTACAACACAGGACGCAAAAAAAAGTTTATAATTATCATATACATACATATCTACCTAATAAATTATTTGATGAAAGAATTATATTATTATATATTGGCAATATATACATTAAAACCGCTTTCGATTATTTTTTATTTATCAAACCACAATATCGGATATATTATTACCATATAAGCTTTTAGTATGGTAGCTATTATACTAAGAACAATTTATTTATTTATATATCTAAACACCAATAAGCGTTTTACGTGAGTTTAGTAGTTCCCTGATTTGATTTTCTTGCCTTCAGATGAACTATTTATGGTCTTAATTAAAAATAAAGTAGCTATTAAGCTATATATATTATAATGCGAGGCTTTACCCTACACTCTTTGAACAATTTGTTCAAAAATTCGTAGTTACATACGAAAATCACATTAGAAAAAGAAATCATATTTTTTTTTGTTCCTTAAATAAATTATTATTACGATTTATGAATATAATAACCCTCGGAAATAGTCACGATCATAAACGTATAATTATTATTACACTTTTTCAATTACATCAGTTGGAATTTCACAAAAGGTATATTTAAATTTTAAATTTTTTACGACTAGATGTATAATTAACAATTCATTTGTCATGTTCTCATATATAGTATATTTGTATTGATCTTAAGCATCGGAAACTATGACCGTTAGAATTTTGTAGGGAGGTTACGGTTGGTTGAGGAACACGCGTAGGTATGTGGTGAGAGGATTTGTCTTTAAAAACCCGGGTGTTCAACCATCTGGGAACTATAGCGACGCTGACCTATACTTGAGGCTTAACCTCAGTCCACGTTAGTGACTGAAGCCAATAACCGAGCCACATCAGGCCCTAGTTATTATATATTACCCTCGGATAAATAATAATATTAACAAATATTACCATTAAATTTGTCTATTACAGTTTTATTTAGGTCTAGCTTTGGAACAATATTACAATAATTCGGTTAACGATTTCATTATAAACCTATTGTCAAATTGTCTATAGCTATTTCACAAATCAATTGGTATAACGAGTAACAACATAATACAGAGCTACGACATATTATATGATACGTTGAATGATTTTATAGTAAATTATTATTACGTTATAAACACTTGACATCAATCAACGGTGTATTAAGTCTGTGACTACCGTATTAGTCTGTTTATCTGTTTACAACATAAACTTCTATAGTTTTTTTTAGCTATATACTCACTACATAGTTTACTATGTACCATTTACTATGATACGCGTGCCATACTATTGGCATTTGACCACATACACCTGTAATAATTTTCATTATTGTATACTCTAAAATATAATATTATACTATTAAAATATTATATTATACTATTGTTATTTGCAATTTTAAATTGCCATATATCGTTCTCGTTATGCAAAAAGTGATCAAGTGAAAATTATTTTTAAATTTTAAATTTGTACTGATCCATAATTATTTAATTATTTTACTTAGTCAATTTTTGCATGTCTAAATCATAACATAGGTAGTTGAAAACATGCAAAAAGTGACCTTGTAAAATATTATAATGGTATCTACTTAGTTTATTTTAGGTAACTATAAAAATATTTAGGGAATTTAGAATTATAAATCATCAACCATGATACCCGATATTTTATGTATTAACTATTTTTAATTCGTTATTCTTGTAATAGTTCATGTGATAAATGATAAATAATATTGTGTGTGTGTTTAGTTATGAGTATATAATGTATTACTATATAATAGTATATACATATATTAACATTTCAGGCTACATTTTTAGCATCGGATAATTCAATTGGGTTTTAAATATGTAATATGTACGGTAGGTAACGTACTAACGTACAATAATTTACATATTTATCAAGATTTTTTTGTTTTTTTTTTTTTTGGAAAATATAACATCCAAAAACTACTTTTATTATAAATTACTTATATACCTAGTTTACATAATACAGGTCTAGAGAATAAAATTTTTTTTGATCATATCATAAGGTTTTTATCATTTTCACTTACTTACGTGATAAAAGGCATGTACCCACGACTTTTTTAAGCAATAGGTATATCACTGTAACTGTCTCGTCATAACTCACATTGCATTTAATAATCTTATCGTCGCGGTCATTATATTGATTGCAACATTGGCGACCGAACGGGGTAGCAGGTACCTAAATACCTTATACATGCGCATACACCATGAGGCAGACAATGCCCAAAATAACACTTTTTAGAAGAATTAAAATAACAAATAGGTAGGGTACGATCGATATTCACGGCTTGGTTATGTAATAAGAATCGAGAAATTATATAGGTTTAGTTAGTTCAATAAACACGTCTTTATAAAAGTTGTATTCAATAAAAAAAAAATTGTTGAAAACCTAATATTTTTTAATAAGAAGCAGTAATTTAATGATAATGGCTAGGTATAATAAATATTTTTAAGACTATGGCATGATCATTTATATTTTTGCACATTTTATCAGTTGCATTCCCTGCGATCAAGATCTGTGCACTCTGCAATTTGCAGTATACTGACTTTAGAGTTAAGATCATATAACTATCGTCCTATCATATATATATAACATATGTACGAATTAGTATGATATAAGATTCTATGATATCGCTGGGTGGCGTATCCAGGATGGAAGTTGTTATATCCGGGATCAGGAGTGTTGGTAGTATGATTTATTTTGTTGTTGTTGCTGTGTTGGCGTGTTGCAGAGCAGTTATTGGGTAAGCATTTGTAAATATTGCAGTTATTTTCAACAGGTTGCATATGGTTTTACTAGTGATACTTCTAATGAACAAATCTAAGCAGTAGACTGCAAACTCACAGGTACAGACAAACAAGAAAATACACAAGACCACTGTCAATTGAGTACCTACTTAACAATTAAATAGTCATGATAATAGATATCTCTCGTTTTTTATCGATATACGTTCTTAAACTCACCATCATAAAATATAGAGTAAAATCGCAATATAAATCATAATCCGAGCTCAAAGTGTCTTTTTTCATCACCATTAATTATTATTTATTAATTTATTGTTGTTTTATGGTGCCATTGTATGGGATAACATTATATAATTTTTTATTTCATTTATCAATCAAATACATAATATGCGGTAATGTAGAATTATAGTCATATCAGTATAGCGTAGATTGATTTTACAGAAAAATGTATAGTTGCCGATTTCGAAACTATTTGAAAATATTATTTGTTTGTACGTAGGTACCTATAAACATTTTAATATAGAGTACCTACATGAATAACGAAAAACATTAATTATAATATTTTATAAACTCATCTAGTATAATATGTAATATGTTAGACGTCCCGTATTATACGGGAAAGTACCGTATTTCAAAAGTCTGTCCCGTTGTCCCGACATATGCTTCCGGGACGCTATATTGTCCCATTTTTTAAAAATATGAATATTTTCATATAATAGAAAATATGTAAATAAAATTGTAGTAGAATAAAAAATTAAGAAAGAGAAGCGGTCGGGGTAAGAAATATAATGTTGAAGTGTATATGTGTGAATTATATTTTTATTCTACCACGAGATATTGGTATAGTCGTGATGAGAGATGGAGTGCTGTTTCGACATTAACGCTAATAAATGCAAAGTCACTTACCTTGATCGTCGTTACACTGTAGTTGTCGATCTGGATGTTTTTGGAGTCGTTACTTCTGTTCGTGGTTCGATGCGTGTTATTATTACAACATATAATTTACTTCTACGGTCACACGTTTGATTTAAGATTCTTATGTTTAGTGGTATTATTTATTTTGTATTCCGATTTATGATTTAGTTTTGTAGTATTACTAAACACCTTAGTGTTTGTCTGTAATGACAACCTGATATACACAATATCTTAATGTTTACGTAGAAAATGTAATTTTTTTAGGAGGCTCGTTAGTTGTATGTATTTATCTGGCGAATGACCTTAATGATCAGGATTTAATGAGTGATTTTGTTAATGGACAAGTAGTTATTTTTATAGCACAATCAGAATACGAATACTTCAAAGAATGTGTCGATTCAGTTATTCTTTCGAATATAGTCGAACCCTTGTACTCTATTAGTATTGTATTCTAATTATATTATAAATCTAACACTCAAGATTTTTAGTGGATAAGTAATTATTTTTATAGTACAATCAGAATACGAATACTTCAAAGAATGTGTCCATTCAGTTATTCTTTCGAATATAGTCGAACCCTGGTACTCTATTAGTATTGTATCCTAATTATATTATAAATCTAACACTCAAGATTTTTAGTGGATAAGTAGTTATTCTTATAGTACAATCAGAATACGAATACTTCAAAGAATGTGTCCATTCAGTTATTCTTTCGAATATAGTCGAACCCTGGTACTCTATTAGTATTGTATTAAGATTGTATTATAAAACTAACACTTAAGGTATGTGGAGTTAAGTTTATTAGCTTTTGAGGATGGAGATGTAAACATATATTGTGTATATTTATAAGGTAATTTGGTGTGGTTGAGATATAAAAGAAAGAAGATAATTTGTTTTTTTGTTTGAACAATTATAAATGAATTTGAACCAATAAGACCATATGTTAATTTAATGCAATGTTTGAATTTGAATTTTGAATAGATAATACCCAATGATAGAATGAAAGTTTGTGCGTGTCTTCGATGTTGAATGGCGTAGGTCTTGAGTACTGCTCTTTGCAGAGAAGCATCGTGCCCGTGGAGGTATGCACTGCTCTGCTGAACTGCTGTTTTTGAACTGCTCGGTTTGAACTGCCGTTTTTTGAACTGCTGTTTTTGAACTGCTCGGTTTGAACTGCCGTTTTTTTTGATATCGACTGAGCTGTTATATAACTGGTTTTGTCCCCTCTTAGATCATCGTAGCGCAGCATCACGCGTGCTGGCTGTCTGGCCTTGAAGTTTAGATGTTGACGCGCGTCTTACACGCTCGTATTGAAATTCGCACTTTGACGAATATTTATTGTTGTATATTATTGTTAAGGTAAGCACATATTACTTGTGCTTGTGATTTGCATAAGAAATGTATGTATCTCTGGTTTTATGTTCTTGTAACTTGGAAAGCTCATGCGTGGTTGTTCTGTGACTTGTTGGTTGACAAGGATTCGTTTGAACGGTACTTGAAGGGCGTTGTCTTACATGGCGAGGGGTGTGATGTGTAGGGTAATTGTAAATAAATAAGTTCGTATTTTAGCATTTTGACTTATGAATTGTTTGCTTGTTTTTACTGTTGGTGTTCGTGTATTATTCTTATTATTTTTTGTGTGGAATGCCGGACGCTGTCTAGATGTTTTTTAGTTTGAAATGTGTAGTTGTTTTAATGGTCTTGTTACTGTAGACGATTTCGTCCAGTGGTGTATCCATATCATTTCTTTGTGTAGGCCGTGAGAAGGTATGTATAGTGTAGCTAGTTATTTTTACTCTGCTATTGACGATTTGACTGTCTGGTGTTTTATCGGATGCCCGTTATCATAATTGTTGTTTTTTTTGTCGGGTTTAATAATTCTCTCAGTCTGATATTTCTGGTAATCTGCATCTGTATGTGGTTATTGTTTTGGATATTTTTCGTTGACGCGGCTGTGGGAAGCCGTGGTATGATGCAATCGCATTCCTTCTGAGTGGTCCGAATTTATATTGATTTAAGTTATGTAAATAATTTATAATTTTAAATTGCGTTTTTAAGTTTTCTACTCCGATGTATGATCGTTATTGGTTCCAAATCATTTTATATATTTATTAGTATAATAAGTAGAAATATAATATATTACAAAATTAAAAATATAATCTTCATCTATCTGTATTAAATATAAAATAAGGTCTACGGAGTAAATGTATATCGTATATAATTATGCATTTGTAGAATAATGATGTTTTTGCTATATTATTATGATAACCGATTTGTAAATATCGAATTCGATTATTCGAATATAAAGTTATTTTTGGTCTTCGTCGTAATGGATCACAGCCCGCATAGAGACGATTACGATCACGACGTCACTGAGGACTGTTCTGAGTTTCATGATTTTTTATTGGGAAATAAAAAACTTTTAAAACATATACATTCGTCCGAAAAATATTTGCCGAAGGAGTCAAAAACTGTAATACTAAATACCCAAGCATAAACTTCGAACACCTGTTAAATCATATTACACTATATTGTCTATATTATATTTATTATAGTTTATACTTATAAGTAAAAAAAAATATTTATAATTTTTAAAATTATGATTTAATATCTAAAAAAGATTATTTTAGTATGTTAAATTTGTTAGTTATCAATTATCATTTTTAGATTTAAAACTTTAAATATTCAAGTATTTCATAAAAAATTGATGTTTATTCATAATAAAAAAATTCTTATCTTTGTCCCGTTTTATATCTGGCCACCCTAAATATGTATATTATATTGTTACCTATTAAATTTTGTATTATAACCTATATACTAGGTAGGTATACGTGACTATTATTAAAAGGAAATAGATACAAAAATGCAAGCCTAGGCATAAACAGTTAAAAAGTTAAAGTTTTTTACTTTTTAAAGTTCAATATTGAATAATTTAATTTTTATCTTAACTGATGGATATAAACTTAATAAATAACGAGTTACTTTTAATGAAATCTAAATTACGTTAATTTACCTATAAATAATTAAATAATGCATCTATATACAGTTTTTTTTACCGTACTTTTGTGTCGAATTTTAAATAAAGGTAAATTTTTCCGCAGTTTACATACAGCCAAAAAATTCAAAAAGTACAAAAAAGTATATTAGATAACTGCGACACTGCAGGGTGATACCTTTGATAAACATTTGAGATGGAATCTTTATATAAACTACCTATTTAGTAAAGCACCTATGTATAACAGTTCATTAATTTTATAAACTGCATTCAATTTTACCAAAATATATCATTAGAACCGTATGTATATAATTTTATCAGGCAGTATTCCAATATGGAATTAAGATCTGGGGTGGTGCAACTGAGAATACAATCAAACCACTTCAGTTACAACAAAATAAATAAATTAGAATTTGTTCAGGGAAAAACAATTTGCTAGGGTCAACATTACAGTTATAATAAATTATTTTACCAGTTAAACTAATTTACAAAACAATTGTTATATTATGGATTGAAAAAAATATAAGTATTAGTTTAATATTAGTACTTTACCATGTAAGAGATTTGACAGGACATATAATCCTCTTGAAGTCTATACTAGTACTTCATAACGTGGTAAAAAATATCTGGACTATCTAGGTCCTACGTGCCATCTCCATGAATAGTTAATAAAAAATAAAATGATATGTATTACTTTTTTAATTTTCAGGAGGGCGTTTAGTTTTAATGGATTTATATTAGATAGTATATAAAAATCCGGAGGAGGGAGCGGTATGAGATTTTTGAAAATCTAGAAAGGGCGTTGAGTAAAAAAAAGTTGAAAATCACTGGTTTAAGTTATTATAACAAAGCGTATAATGATAATTTAATTTTTGTACCTGGTTTTGTTATTCCATTTGTTTATTTTATTTTATATTATCTTATATTACCATTATAAAATTAGCAGCTCAACTATAAAAGACAAATATGCAATACACCCAAAAACTTGTTGGACATCGTTGGATTACCCCAGACTTTGTTGGACTTTATTTCTGTCGGTAGAGCTTTTGAAACTTTTGAACTGCTCACAGCACAACTTTACGTTAGAAAATGTTCACCTGTATAAAAATGTCCAGCTTCATTTGTTGGACCACTCTGGAAATTTTTTGGACATTATTTTACCCAGTAGAGCTACCCCTTTGAATGAACTTGGCAGCGCAACTTTAGCAGACATCGATCCAATCAATCCAAAAAATTTGTTGGTGAATTTTTGGACATTATTGGACAATTTCTGGACTTTATTTTTACCGGGGGGCAATTTCTAATTTTCCGTTGCCAAGTTCACGCCAAAAGCGCAACTGTTTGTTGGGACATATTTGTTGTGCTACATTGTCCATCTCCATTTAATGGACACTGTTGGAGAACTTTCAAAATATCTTGGAAGTTATTTTCACCCGAAAGAAGGGGGGAGAATTTCCTATTTAAAAAAAAAAAATTATAATAGGATAAAAATCTAAAAAGGATAAAAATAAGCAAATTAATTAAAAAGCATAGTATAATATAAAAATAAGAATAAATTGATGATTTGTATGTCCGCGTACAGGAACGCTCCTGTTATATCATGTACACAACATACTTGTTCCAGCGAGGAAATAATTTTGAGTGGACTATATGTCGTGAATAGCGACCGGCACAACGCACTCGAGTCGCCGTACTTGATGCGGCCGGTCCCTTGTTCTGTGATCGGAGGGCGCCAGTTGAATCAGAAACAGAACACGGCACCGACGCCGGAAGTGTCGGCTGCAAGTAAGCTGGTTGCTCATTTATTCATTATCGCTGAATACGCGGGTCATCAAGAAGGTTCGTTATGAACAACTTTGTAACTGTACATTATTGTAACCAGTGTGTCTTGTGACCGAAACGGTCTGACCCGCGTTCTACACTTCTACATAATGCATAGATCCGGCCGATACAACAGTCGGCGGGAGGTCGGTGCAATCCTAGGCACCTGTACGCTTCCCGACGTCAAACGTGCTTGGTGCAGCATTTTATTCGCAACGATCAACTCATTACAGTGCCGACCGACTGTAGTCCGAATCTCATCATATTATGCAAAAAAATAATTGGCTGACGGCCCTTTGCGATCACACACATACATATAATATTAAATAATTATATTACTTTAAGAAATTATAAAGAGATCATAGGAAAATTCTTCGCGTGGCGCGAACACACTAATGATGACTTACTACGCACACATCCACAGGACCAGCACGAATGCACTTAGAATATTGCCTATATTGAACTCCTTATAAACGATTAGTTTTGAAAGTTACAGCTCGAACCTGAACATCTATACTAAAACATCAGCTGATAGAGAACTCTTATGTCTGAAAATGTAAAATCACTGAAAATTTGAATTCATTTGTCATTTCACTTGTTCCTGACTTGTCGATGGTTAGGTGGCACAATGCCACAATGTGACACATTCTAGGAGTTAAAACATTTCGAAGTGATATGATATAAAATATAAATATTAATATTACCTATATGCTTGATATTATTATCGTTTACTGTTCAAACCGTGAAATGTATATAATATCTATACACTATAGTCAATATTTGTCTGTACTAACAGTACATTTGACTATTTGAGCATATTTAAAGTCCAACCTACCTACCTAACGGTTTAAATGCTTGATATTAGTATATTAAATAATAGATATTATGGTAAATCAAATTCTCCCTTTCCTCAACGAGAATTCTTCTCAGAGAAAGTTACACTATTCGTGGAAATCAATTAAAAACAATTTTATTTTATTTATGTATTGGGCCCTGTACTCCTGTGGAGGTATAGTTCATTGAAATTGATATTTGTTATACAACTTGTCTGGGAAAGGTAATGTATTTTATTACTTTATTATGATCATGAAATGTTCATGGTGGAAAAATATGAAATAAATAAATATTTAATAAATAGGTAGGTATTGGAACTGGTAAATCGTTTAATCGTTAAATCGTTTTGCACCGATCAGAACCTAACCTAACTAGTAACTACCGATTTAAAACTCTGCATACGCATACCAACGTGTATTCTATAGTTAATAATTATCATCTAAACAAAATATATCATAATCGAAACGAATTTGTACTGCCGTACAAACAGATTCTATAAATTCTAAATATGCTAAACAATAGGTAGGTGCTTTTCTTGTTTGTTTGACAACGGATGAAATATAATGTATTTTAAAAATCAACAATATGGGGGCAACTTATCGGAATAATAATTAACACGCAATTTGTTCCATGTATAATGCATATTAATTGACGTTCGTTGAAAGAATAAAATATTACGAACCTAAGTGTAAATATAAATATTATACCCGACAAGCCATTAAACTGTACCCCTTTTTTTAAAATAATTTGTGAGGTAAAGAAGTTACTTCTTTTAACTACTACAAAGTAAAAAATTCCATAATTTATAAGTCGGTTAACAGCTAGGCAGGCACTTGCCTATTTAGACTTACACATCTGTATCATAAAGATTGGCATTCGAAATTTACACTGGACTCCAGGAACTGGAGTAATCCATTCGAATTGGTATAAATATTTACAATATAGCTTGTAGAACAGCATTCAAATTGTACTCTTTACCACCATCCACAAGTCACAACACATTATTACATAGTATTAATATTGACGTATATAATGACTGAATATTTGAAAACACAATCGACTCGATTACTTTTTAACGGAAATGCGGGCTAAATCTACATACCTCACATTAGAACAATACCATTTCATAAACATTTCTATCTGAAATGTCTGCGTCACTTCTCACTCACTACAATGTCCCCCCGCATATATTATCCATGTAAACATTGTAATAGCTTTAAATAATTATAATATTTAATGGTTTATATTATACAAAGTGATTATTAGGTACAACACAAAAACCAGACAACCCAATACATTATGTTCAAATTTATGAACACGGCTATCATTTTTTTCCTTCCCAAAACAGAATTTAAAATGCTCTATATTTGTCCAAAATGTCAATAGAATATAACATGTATTATATATTTCAATTGAACTATATTGTCGAATGCGGATACGAAATCATAAAAATGTATTTATAAAAAGCCTAACACATAATGGTCGTGTAAAAATTTAATATCAATGAACAATCGATAAATAATAAATCGTTGCATTAGAAAAGAAGATTCGGCTAAGTGTTGGTTAATATTAAGCCTAAAATGGTAAAAAATGTTGTTAAAAAGTTAAAACTAGTTATAATCAGTTATCAATAATCACTGTTTACTAGGTATTACGTTTCGAAATTTTCTTGGTACCGTGACACAACTAGTAACTATACACACTATGACTGAATACTATAATAACAGCTGCATGACCAACGATAACATCAACATTCAATAATGTGCATGCTGTTTTTGTTACAATTAAACGACTTATACATTTTTATGAATTTATGATGCTTAGTAGAATATATTATTCCAAATGATTATTATTTTATTAGTTATTTATACCAATTTGAGCAATTAGGTGAGTAGCTTGGGCGCTTAGTCCCCCCCCCCCAGATTTTTAACCATAGTTTAGTTCAAAATATAAATTATTAGGGTCTTTGCTGCTGATATAATTTTAGCCCCCCTCCCCCTCCTCCCAGAAAAATGTCCCTAGTTACGCCTATGTGTATAAGTACCGCATGTATCTAGAGAAGGCATAGAATATAAAGACATAAAGTAAAGGAGTAGAAATTTAAATAGTAATAATACATTTTACAACATTATGTGTAATTCATACAAACAAAAAGGATATTATGTATACGAGGAAAGATCCCCTGAGACTTGACAATTTGGTACTTACCTATATGTACATCAGACCATCGGAGTTATAAATTACTAGTTATTACGCATTCGAGATGTATTTAAATCGTATAAGTAAATAACGAGGTACAGGACAAAGTATTTAATAATTAATTTACGGTAACTGTAGAAATTGTTATATTAAGTTAAAAATAAATGTACTAAAATATTTTTGGTAGCGAGTGGCCAAGTAGGTAGATCTTGTAAATAAACCCCTTTAGACGACGTACCTAAGCGATTTCGGGCGTGCTTGGAATAGACGCGCCTGGAGCGTGATATTTATTACTATTACGTTCTTCACGTGTGACGCGCCAAAACTGTGTTTCCAACAACTAGCACACGCTCAATCATCCGTGATTTTTCCCATCAGACATTTTGCCATAAATTCAAACGTTTCACATACATTTGAATTTTGAATCCAAAGACCAAATAATAATAACAATTTGCAACGGGAAATGTAGCCGTAAACGACCCGTGGACGAATTTATCTGACCACTAACAAGATATTTTGTTTTTTAATAATTATTTTTATGGAAAATTCAATAATATTTTCATAGAATTTTTTTATTTTTCCTTTACTTTCTTTAGTTATATATGTAAGTATTTTGAATTTTGATGGCACCCGAAAACTCCCTAAAATAATATGGCTATCCAAAAATATTAATTGGTGACCCCTTAGTATACAATATATTAATTGATATAGTGTAGACGTATAGTATAATATCTATTCCGTTTAACTGCTAACATATAGATATTGGTAGTTATGTAATTTTGTCATTTCCAAAACCAACTAATTAGTAAAATAGACTATATCTCGTATACTATGTATAAAGATATGTATTATAACTGATCATTGTTGTACCTATTTAAATTATAAATTAAATAATAATTTAAAAAGTGTAGTACTTATATAGAAAATGGTTTAATTTTTTCTAGTTGAGGCATTCACAGACATAATAATATAATCTAGTTAGGTAGTATCAACACAAATCTTTAATTCAACAATAGAACAAAAACAAAATTGTATCTAGAATTTCTAGTAGGTATATGACTATCATTAGTATTTAGTACTTATCGAAAGATACAATAGTAATGCTGTTGAATTTTATCTGATAATATAAAACAAATAGGTAGGTATGTTTATTTTGAGTAACACTGAAATAGCTATTGTGAAATTTTCTAGACATTTCTAAACGTCT
Organism: Sitobion miscanthi; assembly: GCA_008086715.1. Classification (NCBI taxonomy): domain Eukaryota; kingdom Metazoa; phylum Arthropoda; class Insecta; order Hemiptera; family Aphididae; genus Sitobion; species Sitobion miscanthi. The sequence goes on from CM017797.1 coordinate 40,980,715, forward strand.
GAATAATAATAGGAACTAAATAACCGAATTAATTACGTTAATTAATATCGATTTTCATAAGTATTATAAACATATAGGTACACAAAAATGGCTACTTAATTATATGATGAGACGTAAGACATGGTATTTACATTTCATTATGGCGCGATGTAAATATAAATTTTACATATTATTTCGTGTAGTTGTGGGTTAAACCATAAAAACAACATAATTTCTAATTGACGCCAAAGACTAGACTGTAACGATTGGAACCATAAAAAATAAAAAAAACATCACTGCTCTTAATCCGATCCTGCATTGTCATCGTTCAATAGATTCGTACATGACTTGGCTTTGGTAGTACTGAAAAAAAACAAGTCATCATACAATTAAAAAATAATAAAAATAAAAATCAAGAGCGTAAAAACACGATGGCTTTCTATGCTATGACTTATAAGCAATAATAATAATAAAATTACTACCTAAATAAAAATATTTTTGGAACAACAAATGTAAACTGTTCATTTTTAAAGTATCTATAATAGCTATCTATGAATAAGGAACAAGAACCCGTTTATAAAATGTTCAGAATATTATTATAACTTACATAAGTTATAACATTATTAGGTACCCATTCAGAAATAGTTTTATTTTTTATGGTATTTATTACATCACTACAGTAAAAAATGGCCCAGTGTTGCGCGGTAGGCAGTCATAAAGTCATAAACTTGTTTTGAAGTCAAGCATCAGCTAGTGTCACTAGTTCCCGGACGGGTAACCACCAGGGTTTTAGTGACAAATCGTCAAATCCTCACCACATATACACATGTTCTAACCAACCGTACCCTCTCCCTCACAGTTAAATATTTACGAAATTACCTTCAAGCTAATGACTTTAAATGTTGAAGCCTCGTTAAAGAATACATGTTGTAGTTTAACAATCAACTATTAACTATAGTCCGTCTCACGAGAGAACGGGACCGGCGGCCGACCAAAACTCGTTCGCTGCCGCGCATCCCCCACCAATTATCCGTTGTAAGCGTGATCACGTGGTTGTCCACTCACCAATCGAATTAGTCTACATGCGCGAAACAGTCCCGTTCTTTCGTGAGACAGACTATAGGTATACATATATATTATTATTTATTTATATGAACAATATTTACCTATTTGACGCTTTAGATCTACGACAAATATGTAGAGCAATAGAACCGCTTTTAAACGACTTAAATAGTGTTATAGCTTCTGAATGAGTCAAGTCGTGACAAACATTTCCATTAACTGCTAGTATTTCGTCTCCTGTAATAATAAATAAGTAATAATTAATAATAGTAATCACATATTTTAATAAAAGTAGATTAAGATAATAAATCAAGACAATAGTAAATAATTATGCGAGTAACGTCTTTTTCGGAGGTTCTGTTAAATGAATAGTCTCCACTTCATGTGATTCATGTTTTTGTATATACTTTTGTCTCTGTTATCATTATTACTTATTGTTTTTATTTTTATTTTGTAAACAGATGGAATATATTAAAACAAAAAAAAAAGTTATGTATTCAGAAATGTATAGATAACAGTTGGTTGAATTACACATCGCTATTGTACGCGTTGCATCGCTCATCTAAAATTTCCAAAATTCCAAATGAATCGTAGGTAATCTAAATTCTCTTTTTTTAGACTATATTGAGTAAAAATATATCTGTAAAGCCAAATGTTTATTTGAACGCGTGTGTAATTCCCTCTTATTCGTAATATTATTTGAATAAAACATAAATTACGTATGTAAGACCTTTTTAACTTTCTACAAATACCTATGCGTATTAAACAAATTATGTAAAACTGTTATAATAATGATTAGACAATTATTATTTATCAATATATTTAATTATTATACAATATAATAAATATCATGACTCGGTTGCAGGATAATATAACATTTTTTTTTGAAGAGGGATACCTTAGTCATCACTCATCAGACATATAAAAATGCGTACAATCGATTGTATATTAGATGTAAAAACACGATAGTAGAAAAAATACTTGTTTACTATTTTAAATTTTTAGTTATATTTAGAAAGCTTTTATAATATTATAGCTATTATAAGTGTATAAAAATTACTTAATTTGTTAGTCCGAACTATAAAGCATTTGTCCAATATTGTCCCCTTTAATAAGTGGTGTGCTAAAGGAGAATATCGATTTATGTTATATAATTATGTATAATACCTACTTATAAAGTTTAGATTTTGAAGACATTTGTTTTTTTCTATCGGTCTAATACGATACACAAAACTATAGATATCTGCTTTAAATTCATAAAATGCCATCATACTTTTAAATTTAGATTTAAAATTTTTTTCTTGTATTTTCAAATATTACGTACCCAAGGTGCACCTTCACATTTTGTTTTTGAGGATTGTTCAACCGATTAAACTATAATGTTCATACATACTATGCATAATAATATATATTAAACTTAAAATAATAAAACAAAATTAGTAAATACGTCTTAAAATTGATTGTTTTTCAAATAATTTTTAGTATTTTTGGCGATTTATTTAATTTATTCTGTTTTGTATATTTTAAATGTTTTAATTAGAACTATAAGTATACTGCAAAATCCTAACTCATATATTTACCAGGTTTTAATCTTCCGTCCTCCGCAGCCTGACCATTGTCCAAAATGCTTTTGATGAATATGCCCATGGCCCCTTTTGGCGAATCTTTGCCGCCGACAATCGTGAATCCCAAACCTTTTTTTCCCGGACCCTTTTCGAGCACGAACGTGTGGAACGTGCACACCGTCGATCTCGGCCGCCGCGGCAACGTACAAAACGTCGTGCAATCCGTGCCGGCGAACTCAGCACGACCGCCATCCCCACCGACTCCAGCATAACTGTCACCACTGAAGCCACCACTGCCGCCACCCTTAAGGTACACAGTGGACACGTTTGTATTGCTCTTGACGGCTGACCGCGGGCGCGGCGGTGGTGTTATATACACCAACGTTTGTCCATTCTTGTTGTACTTTTGGATGGGCGGCGCCGGGCAGCTACCACCGCTGTGGTCGTAGTCCACAGATGTCTCGGGCATCCTCGCTCGCGGTCGGTCGGCAGTGTCAGCGGTCTGGTCCTCCAGGTCACGTCTTGTAACCAGAAGGTGTACCGTGCTGCATCCGTCGTTAAGCAAACGGTTTGCATCGGCCGCGTCCAATCCGGCCAGACGGCGACCGTTGACATTCACTATCTGGTCACCAACTTCCAGATCACTGGTCCTGCGCAAAGCAAAATTACGATCGGTCAAAATAATCATTATTGCATTGTGAATAATATTATCTAGAACGGTGGCAGCGCGCAGTATTATAATTTATAGCTTTCGAGGTGCACATTTTTTTTGTGTAGTTAGTTAACGCGTTATTAAATATAATATGTTTACTATCGTGAGTAAAACTAAAAATAATATAAGAAAAAATTACAAATATTTATACAAGACAATCATTCTCCTACTGACATCCTTTAATTCTGCCTGACATACCCTCATCTAAGCCTTAACAGTATAAAAAACTATACCTTCGAACCAACACTTAAGGTGAATGCGCGCGATTGTCCAACCCCCTTAACAAATCCAGGAACGCCCGCCCGAGATGTTAATCGTGAGATATAGACAGACGTTACATTCAATTCACTTATGTATCAATGTATCATACTTTATCCAGTTGCGATCTATTCGTAAATATAAATTTAATACAATACTAATAAATATTAAATTTTATGGTATAAACAAACTGCGAGATCTTCTTAATATTGCGTTATGAAACTGACTGAGAGTCACGTTAAATATACCTATGGTTATCAATTTCACAAAAGTTACAACATTTGGACGACTCCACGTATAATATATTATACAATTATATGTATATAATATTATGTCTTATGATAAATTATATTAATATTATATCATAACGTTTATATATAGTTAAAAACTGGTCGTACCTAGGGCGATAACAGTACGAAAAGTCAATACATGATATGTGTATAACGATGATTTAAGTTAAATAACGTCGCCTGACCCTAATATTATTATACTATACTAGTAAATTACCTATCTAGGTATGTTTTCAATTAGTAACCATTTTTGTATCTAGTTTTGTTAATATTGTGTAATCCATTTTTAATAACATTCCTGCAGACTATAATAAGTGTCCTCGACCGAAATTTTAATAAAATAAAATATACATATTATATTATGAAATATACCTATACAATATACATAATTTATTCTAAATATAAATTTGTAGGTATAAAATGTTCTTGAAAATGGAAATTGTACAGTCAATAATAAAAATGTTGGATCGGTGTGATAAAGTAATGCCATATTTGTAGGTAATTAAATAACGCGTTGCATAAATAATGTTAACTGATAAAAACACATTAGAGCTTCAATTTAATTTTAACCGTCAGTTAATGATTAATTTGATATATTAAAAAAAACTCGATGGATAAATTTAATATAATATAAATCAAAAATTAAACACAAATAATTTATATATTTTGTATCCAACATTGAAAAACAAATCCTGAGATTTAAAATGAAATTTATTAAATCACTTTGCCTGTCAACTTGATAAAATATATTAATAAAACCAGAATTAACTAAAAGCTATTCTAATTAAATGATGCAAATGTAGTACATACGTTCATATAATTTCCATGAAATATAAAAATATAATAATAAATAAATACTAGGTATAATCATTTTAAACCAAACTAGATCATACCTGTGAGAATAAAAATTGTATAAAACTTATGGGAATTTTCTTTCTTTTCATAAATTGAATGTATTTATCCACTTTCATTGTTAATTACTCGTTTAAAGTAGCAGACTAAATTTTATTTTATGTTCTAGAAAATGTTTTTGATGCAAAATTATTGAAAATGTGAACGAGTATATAATTAATATTATATATTATATATATTATATTAGTGTTTTACTGGCACGTAATGCTAAATTAAATAATTTCAGAATATAATTATAATTAGAATAGAAATATAATTTAAGTAGTAAAAATATGTAAAATATTGAAAAATTTTGAGAAATATAATATAATATAATATAATACAATATAATCTTATAGAAATAAATTTCCAAGAATAAAAATAATCTTCAAATTATGATATATTTAATTTTATCAATTATTTCAAGTACCTACCTACTCCTGAACTAACGTAGGCATATTATTGACATTATTCAGATAAAAGTAATATACGATTTAAAAAATAAGAAACAAATATTATAATTTATAATTTAGTTGATTAATTGAGTTAGGTATTTTAATCGTTTAATCATTTTAAAAATAATAAGTATATGTTATATCTGTATGTAATAACAATTATAGTTCCTAATAGTTTTTACTACAACTATCTGTGTCTTACTTTTTATTAAAAAAATTCTGACAAAATTTTAATTTAAAAATATAGGAACTTAACGTTATTATATTGATTTTACACAAAGAGAAAGTTGATAGGTCCACATATATAACATATTAAACTGTTAATTTTAATCCAACTACTTATAAAGGTACTGAGTGATAGTATTAACTATAATATACGTCTAGTGTCTACTCATAAAAAATAAATCATTGATATATTCAAGGAATACTGACCTACTATAAATATATTATGTATAGTATAATGTTGTTTGGTTTAAAATATTTTTCGAATTAATTTTTTTTTTATCAAGACATCGAAAAATAACAATTATAACACTCAATCGTAATACCTACCTAACTTTTGTTCTCGATTTATAAAAATAATAAACCTTACCAAAAATATTTATTTTTATTTTTCCTATACACATTTAAATTGACACATATTTTTAAACACACGCTATGTGATAGCTTCCGGTAATGATTAGTTTTTTCCGTGATTAATTTTTCATCCTGACCAAATACACGGGAATAATAAACCACAATAATATTATGATATATGATATTGGGCAGCTGCAATTCATGAAATAATAATATATATTTACCGATCAGCTACTCCTCCCGATACAATATTGACAACCACATAGCCGAAACTGTTCTCCGACCGTATTTCTTTAATCCGAACACCTAGAACCTGTTCTGGATTATCCCTATTCAATTGGACTACTCGGTATTCCTTATTTCTATTGGTTCTCGGTTGTAGTGTGTTCGATGATTGATTATTGTTATCAGGCAGTAAACTAAATGCATAATGTCGCTTTATGCCATACTGAGAAGCACTTCTAAAACAGTAATCTTGCGTGCCGTTTTCTGTGCTTCCATTGACAATATCGATCGGTGGATCATTTAGTAGTATGCCACTGTCATCGTCTTCCGGTGTACAGGTTGTTTTTTCTGCCGCAGTTTCGGCCACTTTCTTCCGAAATTCGTCCAAGCCGGGTAACGCACCGTAAGAAAAACTTCTCAACTTGACCTGCATGAAATTAGTAAAATTAAGCATAAAAAGTATTTGGATCAATTAACATTCTTAAGCACAATTTAAAATTATATGTGAATTATAAGTTACCGCAAAAATACGAAATACACGACAAAAATATTTTGCTATTATACCTATACTAGACTGTAAAGTTCAATTAAATGTAAAATTACAATTGGTACATAATTTTACTCCTAGATAAATTTATAAAATATATCCACAAATTGTACAGTAGTTATGATCTAAAACAATATGTATTTTATTATTACATACTATGGAGCTGTCTTAAAATGAATGATCAATAATATTGTTACTGACCTTATTTATTTTGTTTTCGTCTAAATTAGGTTCTTCGGTTTCGGTTGATTTATTAGTTTTGGTAGAAGAGTTCTTATAAAATTTGGCTAAAAATCTATGCGTAGATGATTTTAAATATCTGTCTGAAATAGCCTTCAATCTACCAGATATTGTTGAATTATCATCATCATCGTCGTCATCAACAACATCGACACCGTCACGATGAACGCCAGTTGTATAAATATTGTCCTCATGATAGTTTTTAATTGTTGTATTCGGTTTGAAATGTGTAAGACCTGTATGTTTAACTTGGTCCAACAGGGGATTTCGTTTTTCTTTGGTCTGCTTGTTACGTGCACTTTGCATCACAATAGTTCGGTTTCGGACATTGTAACAATTTACGTCTTGATTATACTCAGACCTCTCTAACCTCAATGGAGAGGCATCTACAAAAAAAACATACAAATATAAATTCGTATAAATTATTATTTTTGAAATTTCATAAAATACTGCAATGCGTATATTAAATTAATTCACTAATGTAATTAAAATAACTTAAAAGTTAAACCTATATAGATTTTTTAATTTTTTCTTTTTCCTACATTTCAATAATATAATTATGCAGAGAAACCTTTTAACAGAGCGAGAACTTTTGAGGAATTAAAAGTAATCAACTTTATAGAGGTGTTAGCTTATTTATAACAGTGCTTGTATACCTACTTAGTGCCACAAATGTGTTCATAATCCCATATTCAAATGTTTAAATAAACTATCGATTTTCCAAAGGAGTTTTTCATTTTTCTTAGGAACATTGATTATTTATTAACCTTGGTAAATTATTATAATAATCTTAGTAATATAGAACCTAATATAGCAAAATATGTATTTTTAATGAGAAAAAAATAAATACTTAATTTAATTGCTAATATTCAGAATGTATTCATTATTTATCGTTATTTATCAAGTAAAAATAGTATCTATTACATGGACATTTTTACGAACCGACTTTTAGCAATATCAATGCATATAATTATTGAAGTGATGCAATTTAACAAACTAAATAGTTTTTTTTATATACTCGTAATACCACGATGTTTTTATTATGTACAATTAATGATTTACTTAAAAATTACACTAGTGGCATTTATTTTGGTTTACAATGAATTGTAATTTTAAACATTTACGAATAGTTTATTCACTATTGGTAATTTTAACTTGGATAACAGCCACTGTTGACACTAGTACAAAATAAATACGGAGAAATTTTTTATTTATGGATTGGATTTTTATACTTAAGTAATAATAATAAAATAATCGTTGGATCTACTGTACTTTAATAATGTATAGTGTAAGCTTATAGAAAGTTGTTTCAAGAAACCCCATTTAAATGTCGATATATTTCAATATGAAAAAATTATGTAATTCAAATAATTGTCATTTTTTATTTAGTTATTAATATAAAAATAAACAAAATATACAAAAAATATATTATCTAACTGCACCATGAATAGATGCATCGATGTTGCACAGATGACTAATTATTTGAGGTATGACATAAGTATATAATCCATTTCTTAGTTGTGTAAGAAAAAAGATTAACCTGACCTAGGTTAAACGTATGCAGAATTCTTCCATCGCTGGTCATTTGAGGTCAAAATAGTGAAAAAAACCTGGTGTTGATCGAAACCCACATTCCGATCGGATGCCGAATACTACATTCCCCTAATGGGCGTGACGTCATGTAAAATGCGACATGCATAATAATAACTAATAACTGTGACATTTAATTATTTTAATAGTATTAAACTTTAGAATCGGAATGAATTATTTATAACAAAATCAAAATCGTGTTAGGTTATATATTTTTATCCTTAACTTACATCAAATTTTTATCATTGTAAAGTTAAAGTAAAAAATAATACGAGTATAATAGGAACTAAAAAACATAAGTATAGAATTCTTTAAAATGAACGTTGAGTGTTAGTATGTAACTCGAATTTCAAGAGTAATGAACAAAATTTCAAATTCACAATAATTTTGAGTTAACGGTAAACGTATGTATTCAAAACTCACGAATGGAAAAAATCTAAAGGAGATATATTTTTATTCTTACTGAGTGACGGCAACATTAGTTGCTAGGTTTACTTCGTACTTCGCAGTATCAATAACGTAACCCAAACTCAAATTTTATGGAACATAAAAGCATGTAAAAAAAGTGTGTAAGTGGATGTCACTCTGCTGCACAGTAGGTTACAAGTGGGTCACTGTAAATTTGAATTCGATGAACAATGATATGATATTATTGTATAAGAATAACGATTCTGAGCGAAAACGGTCAGTCAGCCTTTGATATTACCAAGTATATTTGATGATATTATTGTGAATAAAGTAATTTATATATAACCTATTTGCGTGGAGCCTTGTTTTAAGTTTTCAATCCTTAGCTATAAAAGTTGAACATTTTATAAATTTTTAACTACAAAATAATTATTAAATTTTGTCAAAATTTGAACTTTAAATGCTTATAAAAAAAATTGTGCCTATGTATTTTTAATATATTTCAACTGCTATTGTAAAAATATATCAGGAGCCTTATATTAAATGTTCACGCTTTTAACACAATAAATAAAATTTTGTTGATATTTATAGAAAAAAAAACTAAAAAAAATTTAAAAACTGACAATGTCTGTAAACAGCTCAAAAAGAGTCAAATTATTTTCAAAATTTTATCGTGTATAGAAAATACCAATATAAACATTCAGTGAAATGAATTCAGATAATGAAAATACGAAAATATTTGTATTTATTAATTAATTACACGCTTAGGATTATATAATAATCAAGAATTAAAAAGGTGGGCAAGTGGGTGTCGCTCTGCTGTACAGAAGTTTACAAATGGGTCACTGTAATGGATGGTGTTAAATTTAAATTCAATGATATAATATCATTGTATAAGAAAAACGATTCTGAGCGAAAACGGTCAGTCAGCCTATGATATTACCCAGTATATTTGATATTATTGTGAATAAAGTAATTTATATATAACCTATTAAGTGGAGCCTTGTTTTCAATTTTCAATCCAGAAACCTTTTAAAGACAAGTGGCTTACCTAGTTTACTAACTAGTAAGCTAACTTTATATATATATAGTTATCATAGTTGTTCGTACTTTTTAAAATGGAAATTGTTTTGGTTAATATTCTGTATAAAAAGGAAAACTCGTTCCGATTCCTTTTCTAAGTTGTTATTATGAGGTACTCGTTTTATTTCCTTAAATAAGGAATAATAATATTGCTGTATTAAATTACCTAAACTATAAGGATAATGGAATCGCGGACATTTCTCCCCGACTGATTTCGGTGTAGTAGGACATTCCCCCCCCCCCCCGATATATGCGAACATTTTCCCCCATGTATTTTTTTTAAAAAGTTTACTATTTAATAATATAATATTATTATTTAATATGAAATTAATTTATGCCTATTGTATAATATTTTCAAATATATTCATAAATATAATAAAATAAAAATTATAGATTTATATTTTTGATCAACTGAACTATTTGAATCAAATTCACAAGCAATTATTAAATTGTTAAACATTTAAGCTGGTACAGTTTTAACAAAAAAAAACAAAATAAATATGAACAAAGTCTAAAAATTATAAGATAAGAAATAACAAATAACAAAAGAATCAGAATTCAAATGTTTTTTTACAAAATGTATCATTTTTATGTTGGAATTTTTAACTATTTTTATTAATTATTTATTATATTTTACTTTATACCTACTTATTTTTTTTCTTAATTTGTATTGTTTTAAGTAAGTAGTTCAGTTGATCAAACATATACATTTATAATCTATTATATTTATGAAAATAAAAATAATTTTATATATTTTATATTTTATTTTAAAAAAAAATTTCATATTAAATAATAAATTATATTATATTGTTAAATTCAATATTATTAGTCAATAATTAACTTTAAAAAAATATGGGGGGAAAATGTCCGAATCAAAAATATAATATATGAGCTGTTTACGGACATTTTCAGTTTCCAATTTTTTCTATAAATAAATATTCCTTGGGTCAAAAAGCTTGGAAATTTAATACAAAGCTTCTAATATATTGTTAAAATGGCAGTTGAAAAAAATGTCTACCGGAAAGTCAAATTAAATTTTTATGACATTTGATATTTACTCGATTTTTCACGTACCAATTTTATTATTTTGTTGTAATTCAAAAACGAATACAGATACTTAAAATTTACACTATATGTTTATTTTATCAATTCCTATACTTGATAAAATCTTCAAAATGTTTGACTAGGACATTTTAAATTTTAAATTGTTTTGTTATTTTTTCTATAAATATCAATACAATTTTATTTGTTGGGTCAAAAAGCGTGAAAATGTAATACAAGGCTCTTGATATTATATTGTAACAATAGTAGTAAAAAATATTAATAATACATAGGAACAATTTTTTTTTTATAGTCAAAATTCGAATTTTGATAACATTTATCAAATTAAAAATTTAAAATGATTTTGTAGTTAAAAATGTAGTAAATTTTCATCTTATGTAGCTAAGGATTGACAATTTAAAACAAGGTTCCGCGTAAGTAGGTTATTCTGTAACCAAAAAACCTAAAAATATAAAAATACAATTTTTTCTTAGTTATTTTATGTTCAAATTTGGACAAAATTAGATATTGAAACGAAGAAGAACGAATTTAGTTTTGTGTTATATTTTAAAAATATTAATCGTGGGTACTTGAAACTTCTAAAGTATACTATATTATGTATAAATATATAATAATAAACAAATAATAATAATTTAACTTAATCGCAACCTTAATAATAATAACAATATAAATATAATATATAATTTCCTATAGCTGACACAGCTCAGAATCATTTTTTGTTTACAATGCTATTATATAATTGAATTCAAATTTAAACCATCTATTACAGTCATCCACTATTAATCTATACTGTACAGCAAAGTGACTTCCTTTTACCCGCTTTTATTATTTTACATTTTTGAAGAATAATGTATAGTTTAAGAATATTTAAACTATACATTTCGTAATATATGACATCATCCCCTCAGAGTTGTAAAGGAAAAAAATGTTACAACTATAAAATTCTGGTGTTCAAAAGTAATTTCTAAATCCTATGAACTCTATGGTCAATACTTATCAGAAGTTCTTATAGTATCAGTATGCAATATGATTTAGAATCTATCGACTTTCAATCATGTTCTTTGGATGTCTACCATTAAGTTCATAAGTTATAAAACAATAGCTATATTATTATACCCATATTTCTATGGATATCAACCTTTATGGGTATGTACTACGTAGGTATATTGTATATATTATATAATATATTAAACCATAAGCACTGCTGTTGAAATCTCTATGTACCTACTGACGTAGGCGCTTCTCCGTTCGTGTATATGGATGTCGAAATATATGACCTGATTCCCACGAACGTTCGTGGTTATATTATATATATATATATAAATCTAGTATACCTACTCATAATAAATGATAAAACTATTTGTAGCTACTAACCTTCAAAATTCGTTTATTACTCAAAACACGTTAAAGTCAACATATTTATGATTGTGAACTAGGAGTAGGTGAATATCGATATTAATATATATATAAATATATGTCTATATAGAAAACTGCAATTTGAACGCCGAGAAAAAACTTAAAAGATTAAATTTCGTATCATAATTACGATGAAAGATATTGAAAGTGTATTTTGTACGAGGTATCGGTTCGACTACCAGATAATCAAAATCAAAATTTCCGACCAGAATATATAATAATATATAATAAAGCTGATGCCGAGGTGTTCATCACACTCGTATTGATTCGGTCGTCTCGGTGCAGGATAGTGGTTCTTCGGTATGGTATTAAAATTACAAGTATACATAACTAGGTTATATATATATTTATAATATATACCCATCTGACAATCTGTAAAATGCATAGATCTGTTTGAAACGATGAAGTCCCATGAATTACAAACGTATTTGAAGATATTAATTGACCATTCAAGTATTAATACAAAAACCTCCTACAATAATAAAAATAATAATATAGGTAATACTTAAAAAATTAAAAATGTTTTTTATTTTTTGTTATATCCACGGACTACGACTTATGAGTTATTAAAACTATTCGTAGATGAAATATTTTTAAAATCACAACAAAATGATAATCGACTGCCATGGCCCAAAGTATTTTGTTATTGTATATTTCTATACATATTGAAACAATTCGTTTACGTTATAACTTATAACAAACATGTAATAGGTTTAGGTTATTATGTAGGTACATATAGTCATATAGATATAATATCACGACAGTTTACAGCTAACTACCTAACATATAGATCAAAACAATATAATATAGTACACACAATAGGTGAAATATATTAATAAATGTATATAAATAAATATAATATATATTATATAATGTATAATATGTACCTAATCTAGACCTCCTAGGACCTGGTGGTAAATGGTAATATCTTTCTGCTGAATAATCGGGATCTCCCGAATCGTAGTTTCGAATCGGCGAGAGACTAAGCAACCGTGGAGAGGCATCTTCTGTATTTTTCTGAAACCACTTCATACTCCTCGATCTTACCATTAACTAAAACAAAAACATTATATTTTTACTTACTAAAACAAAAAAAACATTTTTTAAATTAAGTGTAGAATATAAATGCAAATTATTATTTTAACCAAACGATCCATCAATACAATTCGTATTCAAAGTTGAATAATTCACGTTAAACCACAATACCTACAACTGAACTATTATTACTGTCGATTCGCTTTTTTTCACGCGTATTTAGTATTTACATGTTTTTTTTCACGTAATCGTGAATCCATGTTCATTTATACTCAATAAAGGCCTAAAATGTTCATGAAAATTGTGTTTATTTGAACAAATGGTAATTCGTTTGTTCTTTATGTGCAATGCTATTGTATGTATAGTTGGTGTATAATAAACATGTTGCTTAATTCCTTTACAGTGCATTTTAATTAATATACATTATATTCTTCAAGCCGGACTTTATAGAATTCATAATTATATATGAGAATACATATTAATATCTAACATAGAATATAATAGTCAATAGAATTTAAAAAAACTAATAATCAATTGACAAACTGACACATTTTATTATAACTGTAATAAATACCGATAATAGTTATTACAAAGATTAACTATAATACGATCTTTTCAATAAAATATGTAAACTAATCCACGAACCTAAAAATGTCTACACTATACAGTAACTGGTAGATCGTACACAAGCAATTTTTACTTTCAAATTATAAGTTTATATGAATATGATATATGAATAATATTAATGATAATTAATAAAATTATGGCATGTAGAATGTAGATTATAGGTACCTTCTTTTTTGACACCAAGTACACAAATATTGAAATATCGATAAATTTAGCATTATTACGAAAATAATAAAAGTTATCCATACTTAATACAATCATAAACAATACATTTCTCCTAAATATAGGTAGACTTATACCTAACCTGACCTACCTACCTCTTAAAATAATTTAGTAACTATATATAACTTGTATGTACAATTAGATGGGTACTATTTTATAACAAATAGATATTTAATCTTCATCAAAACATGATGATAATATATTATACATGATATAACAGAAAAACCTGACAAAAAAAAATTAAAAACTAACGCAAATTAAGCGTATGATGAAAATTATGAAAATTATATGGATTATGGATAATAAATGATTTAAGATTTACATATTATGTCAGAAAATTCTCAAGAATAATATTTTAAAAATGATTAGAATAAAAGTTACATAATTTGTCAAGTCCCTCTGTTACACCTTGTGTAATATAAATTATTTAATACAAGTTAATTTAAATAATTTGATAATATTTTACTCGCATATTTAAAATATAATAGGTATACAAAAATGTAAAACTATTATTATTATTTTATTTAAGCATAGATTTTATAGGATATATTAAAGCTTGAAGTCAATAAAATGAGAAGACTGGATATGTTTACTTGTTTAATATTGTAGGTATTCCTGCGAAACCAGTCACTCAAGAAGTTTCTTTTACACAGATGGCTAGTTTTTCGAACAAAAAACAAAAGGGTCCACAGACTCAGGCCAATACAAAAAAAAATGTATTGTCGCTATCTGACGTTATGACAGCATTAACAAAATTAAATGAGAGATTGGACAGGCTTTAAAATAGTATGTAGCAATTATAAAACCTATCTGAATTTATAGCATTTAACTGTGGGGTTGTGCGAGTAAGTCTAACATCGATGTAACACAACGCTGTCAAAAATGTCGCCCTTCGGACCATCACTGCAGCCTACCGGTTCGAAAGAAACAACGCAATTCACCGTGATTAATGCTGCCTACAATAGCAGACAAAATCCAAAGGATTGCTCGCAAACACGAGACAAGACTAGATCACCATGTCAATCCATTGGCCATCCAATTATTAGATAACTGCAAGGAAATCACACGTCTTAAGCGTCTGTAACCATACGACTTAGTTTCAGATTTTAGATTAAGGCAGGAGCCACTTCATTGGAAGTGACTCCATCAACGTGTAAAAATATATATAATTTATATCTAGTATGTAAAATATATAATGTTTAATAGTTAAACATATTTATAAAGACCTTTGGGTCGTTTTAATAATAAAACTCCAGGGCATTTAGAAAGTAAAAATATTGCAGATTAGGCTATAAAAAAGGTTAATTTTTAATATTGCATAAAAAACGAAGATTGTATATATTGTAGGTATACAGACACACAGTAACTCCAAGAAATAAGGTGATTAGTGATTACTATATAGTAACCATATCATAGTATAATAATAATAAAATACCTACTTTAAAATATTTTATATAGGTACATTAATTAATTTAATCTGCGCTAAGATTAATAATCTATTAATCTATTTTTTCATTCATATCAAGAAATTTAAAATATATAGGTAAATGTACGAAAATCAGATAACTTTAAAAAAAATCCACTCTGATTTGTTAAACAATTGGATTTTAAAATTATAACGAAATTAAATTGTTTCTCGTACCTATAAATTTATTTTGCTCCAAATGTTTGTTAAGAGGATGTCAGCGCACTATTTGTTTTCTCTCTGACCCACACGCAACATCGCAATTTACGTTCAGCAGAACCAAACCTGTGTTATTAATAGGTAATTACTTTTAATATTAAAGTTAATGTTAATTAATAGGTTACTATTATCAAACTTAATGTTAAAAGCATTCCCTGTGTAACTACGTAAGTGTGTCCCTTTGTTGGCTATTTTATGATATTTTAAATTTATGTAAGTTATGATCATGTAAATTATTACAATTTAAAAATGTTTATAAATTGTTCAAAAATTAAAATATTATAAAAAACTAACGTAAAGACATATGTGATATTCTTAGCTGAAAGTTTGATAATAGTTGAATTCACTCTAATATTAAAAATAAATACGCAGAATTGGTTTTGATAAACATAAATTTGCTATGTTGCTCTTAAAGGAATCTAGTCCATATATTGAATAAATAAATAATTAATTAATTAACAGGGGCTATATACTTAGAAACTAAAGTTTAAAACAAGCTTTCTATTTTTAAACTTAAAATACAATATTTAGCAACCAATTTCAACCATCTGCTTATTAAATATAATATTATATGAGCATCAGTTAAGTCCATGTAATGCCAGTGTATATCTTAACACGAACGACTTCAGCCGTTTTTTAACTCTCAAATCTCTGCTTTCTCTTAAGATGAACTTTATAAATTTTAAGCATAGATTAAGCTTAAGAGGGACATTGTAAAAAATTGAGCTTCTTCAAAAGGATAGCATTTTTAGTATAGACTGAATGACCTACTCACTCACTCGCCCTGATCATGAACATTATAAGATACTTTCTGCAGTATAGATAGAAACGTGCAATTTGACACAAGGCAGGTCTTGGTGTAAGTAAAGAGAAAAATCTAAAAAATTAGTGCCAGTTTAGGAAGGGTGTTGTTCTAAATGCATGAAGTGACATTAAATCGATGACCACGGCCCGGGTCTTTTTTCGCGGTTACGTTTTTGTTGGATACATTTATACGCATTAGGAATCACCGTATGTGAACATTTATGTTTTATGGATAATAATATATATATTTACATAATATGATATGACGTGTGAAGTAAGTAGTATGTAGGACACTAGGACGTAGGTACATAGTACCTACATATAGTTGTATACTATGCTTAGCAAAATGATTATAAAATTCAAAAAAACTGAACAAAAAGTATAATTAAAAAATAATGTGTTTATAAAGAAGTGGATAGGTAGTTGTTTTTAAGAAATCGATAGTACAGTATAATAATGTTAACAATTTTGACCTTTGGCCCAGTGCAGAAACGCTTGATTACGAGAAATCGCTTTTCACGTTTCCGCAATTTATTTCACGGCCGATTTAGATTTTGGCCAACAGTCATCACTGTACTAAGGATCGCTTTCATTTAGCCTAAGAAATAAGAAAAGTAGAAATTATAATAAAGAGAAAATCGTATAAAAAAATCAATTCGTTTAATTCTCGCATAAACCATTACATGTAAACCTTTTAATTAAAAACCTTTTTTTTTCTTTTTAAATTCGTGACCGTTAATTTTTTTTTTGTTATTGTATTCTGCATTTTACGCAACTGAACATTGAACAATAATTATATACTTGAAAGCAACCACTAACGGTTATGTACGGAAAAACATCATAGGGTGAGTAGGACAGGTGTATCTATGGTTAACAACGGCTTGTGGTAGTGTGATATCGACCAGAACATGTATGTCTGTTACACAATATTAAAATTTACAATAATATAACGGACAAGCATATGTATACATACATATACATATATGTATAGAGGTGAAATGTATTTGAAAATATAAAAACAAATTATATAATATATTTTGTAAAAATAGATCAATTTTATTTTTAAATATTAGGTTGAATACATTCTAGTGGCTTGAATTCAACCTAATAAAAAATGTGTTAATTATAAAAACCTATACCTAAGTAATTAATAAGTATAGGTACATACTATATTATATTTTAATAAAAGTTATTTATTTTTTTTCATTGTTTTGAAAAAAAAATGAACTTTTAAGTAGGTACTGAATTTAGATTTACAAATGAAATTAAATTAAATAAACTTATAGGAATATAAAATATTAGATAATATAAACTTGTTAAATTATTAAGATATAATAGGTTCCTATGTTAATACCTAAACATACTTAAAACATAGCTTAAAACAAGCTTTTTAGATAATATTCACAAATCTTATAATAATTCTAGTTTTTTCCCTTACTGTCTAAACAAAACTTAACATACTTCCAAACATATTTTAATGTTGTAAGAGCTGACTATTATCGGTCCTGTGATATCTGGCTTAAATTTCACCTATTATTGTCATCTTTCAACAACGTTTCATGAGGTAATTAAAAATTACAAAGATAAAATTTATCTATGAGAGTGTACCTACAATACGATTATACGAATGATCACGACCAATAAATGTGATAAGTATTGTGATTTTATAGTCAACATTTCGAATTACCATTCAAACTCTACAAATAATACGTACGTATACAATATGATATATACTATACATATACCTATACAATTAAATAGGTGATTTTTACAATTTCTCATGACATGAAAAAAGAAACTAAATACACACTTATATGCAACGATTGGGAATAAACAAAAGACGATTTGAATGGCCTAATCAATAGTACTATCGTAGATATCTGATATAATATAACTCTGTACGTGGTTTTACTACCTAGTACCTAGGTATATTAAGTATCTATCATTATTTACTTCGTGATCATTTACAATATAAAATTATTATCATACAAGACATACATATTTCTGAATCTTTGACATATTCACACGCACAGATGCACAGTTGATTTAGAATGAATAATAGATATTTTAAATAAGTACCTAGACATTATAGATGCTTTCTGTCGATAAACACCTAATTATTATTTTGTATAGGCATGACGAAGTACAAAGCAACAATAGTTTTCAATAAAATGTGAATAATAATAGTAATAAAAACAAAATACTAATATTTAGAAATAGGTGTCATAAGATAGCATAATAAGTGTAAATGAAAATAGTTATTAAAATTAAAACTAAAAATACCTATAATTAATGGAAAAAATATTTTTGTGATTATTGTAATAACTCCCGCATTGCACTAGTCAATCTAAAACCACGATCTTTTTCAAAATATGAGTGGAAACAGGATTTGAAATATATCTAGCTTTAATAAATTGTACTTAAAAATGTGAAACTATCCATTTAATTGACTGTACAAATATTATGTAAAAATCAGTAAGTACCTACAATATGAATAAATTGGAGGAAAACTAAAATTTGGATTTTTATCAAAAACAATTTTCGAATGTATCATGAGTCACTTTTTAATAGCGTGTAGGTTATTAATTTGAACGATTAATAATTGACAATTGTAATATAACTGTTAAAGTGGACTATTTTGCAATAACAAGAACTTAAATAATATTGTTGAGTCGGTCTTGAAAAAATGAATCCCTTTGACACTAGGTACTAAAAATGAACTGATTTTAATAGAAGTATAACCTACATCATTAGAAAGATGTTAACCTACATCTTATTCTATAGTCTTGTAAAAAAATGTTACATATTATATTTAATTAAAACATTAATATTTTTATAAACTTCATACTAACTGTAAAATAGTACCTAATACATTCCTTAATTTGTTTTGACTTAAAGTTCAAATTTTACATTTAAATATTATGATATAATATAGTAATATATAAAAGGTTAAAACCATACAAACACAATTTCAATATCTGCAGTTGTAATCCAATTACAAAATATTTAATATTTTGCTAGCCAATGAAGGTTAAAAAATTCAAAATAAATTGTTGTATTTTTCAGATGTTCTAACAAAAAAATTATTAAATTGATAAATATCAGCGAATAAAGTGATAGCTAGGTAGTTAAGTATCTATTTTGCATCTTTGAATTGAAAGCGATAGGTACCTAAATCATTTAAGTCAACAATGGAAATAGCTAAAATAGAAAAATGCACTAATCCCTTGAATATTAAACGTACGTTGTACTCCGGAGGTACAAAATAGACAAACCCCGCGGTCTTAGAATAAGTATTTCTTTCCAATATATACGTAATTAAAAAATTAAAAATGTTATTATATATTATTATTTTCATATTATATCCTATTCTATGTATCTATGCATATTTTTATAATAATAACTAGCTGATCCCGCTGGCACTTCGTTGCCCGTTAAATGTACCAATTCTATATGACTCAAACTTTGTTCAATTCATTATTTAATATTCGATGTATGGTGTATATTATTCAAAATTTATCTTAACTTTTCTGTTGCCCGGAATAAAAAGTCTGATTCTCAGCAGTATATTATCAGGTAGGCAATCTTCCTACGGTAGATCGCGGACCCCGAGCTGTTTGTACGTAAGTGTATGATTTAACTCTAAAGTATTAAAATTGTACCAAGTTTGTCATTTTTACTTAATTCCACCTACGAAGGATTAATATAATGAATTAATACAAAAGCCTAACGCAACCGTACTAAAATCCGATGAATAAAAAAAAAACAAATTTAACACTTTTTAAATTAGCCTATCTTCTTCCCAGAGGTTTAATCTACACACAAACATTCATTTTTATCTATATACTAATATATAAAATGATAGCGTTTGTTTGTATGTTCGGGATAAACTCCGAAACTACTGAACTGATTTCGAAAATTCTTTCACCAATACAAAGCCACATTATTCGTGAGTGTCATAGGCTAATTTAAAAAGGGAAGTGATCACCCCCGGTAGGTGCTCAAACAGGAATTTTGAGATTTACGATAGAAAATTTTGTTTTTTAATGGTTGCTATGGGTTATAAATATATAGATAAAAATAATTGTATAGACGTTGTTGTTTTTGGCCATGTCACCAGGTGTGCACGTAAGAGGCCATAACTCCGGAACCACTTATCCCACAGCGTACAAACTTCACAGAAACTATCTACATATCAATCTTAATATGTCCTAAAATTTTTTTCAAAATCGGTTTGGTGGATCTTGAGTTATAAAATTTATTCAAAATATACACTTATTTATATATATATATGATAGTATAAATTATCAATTCTAAAATTTGCTAAAAAAAAAAACGTAGGTGATCAAATTTAGTTTTTACTTTTTGCTCTACATATTGTTAATAATTAATATATTTAATCTACTATAGTACTTTATTGCTACAATTGTATCAACTATTGAGATAACACTTCAGAAGTTAAAGTATTGATTACTTTTTATACATGCTGAACTAATTTTAAACAGGATTAGTTTCGTATTCTTCTAAATTGGTTGTTAAATCGAATATATATTATTTCTTACCCACCTAACCACACACATACCTACATCAATATAACGATATTATGACGTGAAAATCGATTTTCGTCCTTTCATCTCATGCGAGAAACCCGTTATGACGTAGTGATGTACCTACACAATTACATCACACATGGGTGCTATTTGTCTAAGTATGAAATTGATGCTCATTATTTTATACAGTATATTTTATGATTACTCTTGCTTGCTTAATTACAAATCAATAATTTATGTTTCATTTATACATTTTATGTATAATATAACGGCTTAACATAATAATGATGTAATAAAATTAGAAAGTATAATATGTAGGTAGTCAAATTTATTTTTTCAATTCTTATTCCATAAAATAATGTATGATATATATTATTATGTATTCATTTTACTAAAAAATATAAACTATTAGTATTTAACAATAGTTAACTATTAGAATATGATATTCATTATTTTAGTTATAAAGTATAAACTATAATAGTTCGAAACATTTCAGAATTGTTAATTCAGATTATAACAATAATTTCATATTAGAAAAATATAAAATTTTATGTTACATTCAACTCCTAAAAAGTGTAAATTCAAACAATGTTGATAAACACTATAATAGGTATTCATTTATTTATGTTATTCCTCATGTTTACATTCCCTATTCACTCTTTCCTTCCCTTATGTTCCCCTTTTAAGTTCTTATAAACACTATGTTTATGTAAAATAAGTAGTAGATATTGTAGCCTATACCTATGGTTTGTTTTCGACTATTGTTACTTAGCAACATAGCATGTAGTAACATACTGTTTGTGATAGTTGTATCAAGGAAATCAAACTTATAGGCATATTGAGTAAAAATTAATTTTTTTCTACAAACAGTATTGTTTTGGCACTTGAATTTGTTTTCAGTTAATTTTATATTATACCTACCTACATATTACATAGTTGGATACAAATTATCCCATAGGTACATATATTATAATAATATGTTGTTACTACAATACATTTTATTTAAGTATACACAGTGTATAATGAGTAATGACTAATGAGTACCTAATAACTATATTACTAATAACAGTAAACCACACTGTCTATACCCATACTTTAGAAGTTGTATATATATAATATATAACTTATAACTTATAAGTTATAACACTTGTTTACATAAGGTCGCAAACATATGTTATTAACGAGGAAAATATATTGATAATGATACACAGTCAGAGAAGAAATGATGACATCAAAATATTATATACAATCGATTTTATACAAGTTTAGCACGTTTTCATCTGAAGGTCAAAGGTTTCATATTTATAAATTTTATTGTGAAATTTATTGTGATAAAAACGAACAATGTAATTTTATTCATTGAGAATGTTTTTATTGTGATACAATTATACGAATAGTAATATTTTCCTATTGGATTTATATAAATTGTAATTATAATAAATCTGGATTTTCATATGCATTTGATGCGGTTCGATTATTTCTAAACAAACGCTATACGATTATTCTAGTTCCAAAAATAGTAAAATGATAATATTGTAACAGAATAGTTCATTAATATTTATATACTGTCAACTGAACAGAGAACAGTCAACAGGGATACCTTTATAATAACAAATAAAATAAAAACAAATTATAATGTTTGACCTAGGAAATAATTCGACAAAATAACAATGTGATATCATCACTAGACAGGTGAGTAACTCAGGGCCATAGATTGTGTAGGGTTATTAAAAAACAATTACTGTTGTTATTTTTAAAAACTTGAAAAAGGAGCCTGTCTTCCGGGAATTGACTATGCAGCTAAAAGTTACAACCTTTATAACTTAAAATAGTTAAGTGTGTAAATTTTTAAAAGTAATTTATTTAATTCGTGTGAAATAATATAATTCCAAACTGTTATTAATACTTTTAAGGTTATTTCGTAAGTACAATTCTAGACAGAATTAGAAAAATGATGGTCATACAGAAATACAAAATAGTAGAATTAAATATTTAAATTAAAAAAACACGCATTAAAAAATGTCTTATAATATTTTTAAATAAATATGAAACCGAGTAGGTATTGTCAAACTTTTTTTTTGCATATTTGTATAAGTTTTAAAAATACAGCTGACCAAGATACTCTAAATATTCTAGTTAATACAGTTTTTGTTTAATTTATAATTAAATGATTCCAACATGAGTTTACAAATATAATAAAATATGTTAAACTTGTAATTTATAATTTATAATTCATTATATGTTCAAATTTTTACTGACTAGAATTCCTATTATTTTAATATTTTAATAATAATTTACCATATTAATTGATTAATATAAATAGGTAGTTGAAATATTTCTTAATAAATAACTAATAAGTACCTATGTAGAAAACATAAATTAAACTATCATACAATTCTTTAAATAATATTTATCTAATAAATATGATAAATTATAATATTATTTAAAATACATTTCAGAAATACATTTATACATCTAAGCGATAATTATAGTAGGTTATTATATACATACCTATTATGTGAATATGTCCTATACTATCAAATTAATTATTAATATCAGTAAATCTGATAAGTATGCATCAGGTACCAAACTATTATAATAATATATTATATTACTATAAGTCCATAAAGTAAATATATTAGGTAACTATATGCTATATAGTGCCTAAATAAATGTACTATATGCCTATAGTCTATATCAAATGATTAGGTAGTACAAAACAATAAAAATTGTAATTAATAATAATCAATTAATAATTATTCATGTTAATCAAAAATTAATATATTTTTATAATAGTTGGAACTCAAATGCAATGAATTTAGTTTAGGAAATATAAATAATTGGTACAATTTATAATTTCTTGGTAATTTATTAAATATGAATAATTTTATCTTCTATTTATGAAACAAATTTGAAAAAAAAATCATAATATTCGTACCAAAGTACTAAATTAAACTTGTAAGATGTACAAAGTCTTCAAATTATTTCAAATAATGTAATTTCCGTACCTGTGATCAATATTTTCCAACAAAAAAATGTTCTCCAACATCAATTAATATCAGTGTATATTCTTATCAAAATAAATTTAATATTTCTGTAAAACATAAACCATATTAAGAACAGAAACAAATCAATTGGATAGCTGCAAAAAGTTAATTATTATAAATAATAATTAATTAACAGATGAAAATTACACACGCACTTGAAGACCGTAACCTGTACACCATACCGTCACCGAACCGAGTACCGACAACCGACTAAATGTCTGATTTGAACTCGTGGTAGTTAGTCTAGAATTCTAGCGGTGTTCCACAATATTCACTAGGTGGGTAACGTAGATTCAAAAGGAAGGGGTACTTAGTTAATCCACCAGTCAATGACACGACATTGTGATCGGAAAACAATTATTGGATCTTTATTTGTCTACTATTATAATATTTTATACATCAGTATTTACTAAAATAAATACTTAATAATAAATAATAATGCGTCTGCATGAATTTGTGTATATTTTTAATAAATAAATGTCATTATAGTTTTGTATATAAAATGTTCATGTTAAATCGTATATTAATATCATGATTTTTCATGTTTTTATATTCCTATATTGATATATACTAGTGAACCTAATATTAAAAATTATTTATTTTATTGTTTATTAATTATTAGGTATATATATATTTTTTTTAAATGTATACATATACCTATACAATTATAAAGACGAACAATAAAATATTAAAGTAATTTAAGTACAACATACCAACAATCAACATATTTTAAAATGTTTAGTTTTTAATTTATTTTAAGATTTTCACATTTGATATATAGACATTTTTACATGTCATGAAACAAAAATTTCAAATAGGTAAAATTCTTAATAATTTTTTACAATTATTAATTGTAGCGCACTTGACACATATATATAGGTAAGTACAACTGGCGCATAGTATATTTATGATAATATAATAAAATTATAAAATACAATTCAATATTTTAACTAAGAAATTAGAACTTTTCCCTTTTATTTAAATAGTTCATGTAGATACATTGTAGAATACCTAGGTGTAAAATGTTATCAAAAATCATTAAAATATGGATCATAAATTTCGAATTTTTAAATTTAAAACAGTTGTCTCGTGGCAGGGAGAACAATAATTGTATATAACTTAATAGCGAGGAAATTACAAACAAAGCAATAGATAATGTTTTTAGACATGAAAATAACTAAATACGACAAATCATTAAACATGTATAATTTTTAATGAAATAGTGAATATTATTTTTATTACATAAAACCAAGATTTTTACTTAACTAGTTCGAACAGTTCAGACTTTAATCAATACTTTTTAAACTAACAAAATTACAGAAAATAATATTGATTACACACAATAAATTATGCGATGTTATACATGCATTTACTGCGGTAAAAAAAAATTATATACCCAAGACCTTACTATTAACATTTTCCTTAACATATAATAAAACATTTATGATTTTTTTTTTCATTTTAATATAACTTTACTAATTGAACAATTTAATAACACATAGTTTATGGTCTATAAAACTATTTTAAAAATAATAGCAAAATACAAATAGGTTTAGCTTTTTTCAAAAATTAAAATATTATTTTTTATTTATATATATTTATAGCTAATAACCTATTGCTAAGTTTGTCAAAATTAGAAACTCCAAAGTTCAAACGCTTATCAAAACAATTTGTCTCTATATATATTTTAGTATATATTTTTTAATCACACTAATACAACTAATGAAATATCTTGTTTTAAATTGTCAAGCTTTTTTACAGAATGTAAAAAATATTATCAACATAAATAAAAAAAAGTGGGCAAGTGGGTGTCGCTCTGCTGTACAATAGGTTACAAGTGGGTCACTGTAATGGATGGTGTTGAATTTGAATACAATGATATAATATCATTGTATAAGAAAAACGATTATGTCTGTTAATGAAATTTAAAGTTATACATATATAGGAGTGTATTTTACACTGATTTTTATTTATTGGCTAGAAGTCTTTAATTAATACTTATATAAAAAGACATTTTTATTTAGACATAATTTTAGTTAACTTTATCATTTATAATCCAGAATTTTAAGTTTAAAAATCCTTTCAGATAATAAATTTAAAATATTATGCCTTTTGCCATAAGTACAAAATAAAAACAAATACGTAGTTTACCATCATATTAGCTCGCAATGTTCCTATACATATATTACCGAACTTCAACAACAATAGAAATTAATTGGATTATTGTAGGTAACCATAGTTATCAAATTAGTTTAGGACTACCTTATTCGTACAGACCTTGGACTAAACTTATATCATCCATTCATCCAAATATCTATCAATATTAACACTGTTAACAATATAACTTTTAATGATACCTTTTGTGTTAATGGTATTTTAATAATGATCCATGTTACACAAAGTTTTTCTATTGAGTGACAACGAAAATATTGAAACATATAAATCTTTTAATATAATAATATTGAAGACATAGGTACAGCTTTTCAGGCGTATAATATAAATGTGAGTAACTACCGGTGGCATTCATACATAGAGCTTATGGGGATAATGCAGTCTGCCTAAAAGTCTGGTAAAAAATGCAATATTCATTTTTATATTATTACGTAATAGGTACGCAGGAACTATAATTAACATACGTCTAAATTAATATTTAACTTGTATTTTACTTTGTTTAAATATCTATATATATAGACAACTAAATATTATTGTATAAAAAAATCTTTAAAATATAATACAAATGTATTTCAATAAACAGACCAATTTTGTATAATGGAAGTTTCACTGTAATAATATAAATTATACATAATAATAGTAGGTATCTGTTTTGAGGCTATTTTAATATATTTACTTTTAACTCTTAAGAAAGTTAAGTATTAATAATTATTAATTATTAAAAAATAAAACATTAAAAGAAGCTTCTGGAAAAACACAAATAAAATTATTTTTTATAATTGTTATGACAAAGATGAATTGATAGATAATGATAATTTAATTTCAATAATGTAATCACGATGGGTGAACTAGGTATATAGAAAAAAAGTTTTATTGATTCGCCATTTTAAGAACATGTTTGACTGATCAAAAATTGTATAGGGTGTTACCACTGGGTATCTTCTCTAATCTTATTATTCATATCATTCTTACTTGTCACTTATAAAACCTACTTATTATACTAAGAACATGTATAGATTTATATTTTATGATAATTGCTCGGATAATTGTTAAATAAGTACCTGTTATAATCTAAATATTTATTTAAAAAGTTAATGCTTTTAAAATTAATGAGTCTTACTTTAAAAAATTTACATTTAAAAAAAACATTAAAACCACTCAACTTGTATGAATATTTTAACAATTAAAACTTTTCTAAAAATCAGAATTACAAAATGGCTGTTTTAAAATTTCTAAAAAATATTTTACTAGGTTTTAAATTTTTTATTTTCAGTAGGTACTTATTAAAAAATTAATGATTTAAAAAAAAAATAAAAATATTGATTAGAACAAAAGTTATTTCATTTTTCAGGTCTTCTTGTTACACTCGGTGTCTCGGTATATGATATATGATAACACTGTGAAGATTTATACAAAAATACGTCAATTCAATTTTTAATATATCACTATGAGTTTTAGTTCTTTGTTGAAACTATATATTATATTAAATAGGTACCTATATAGTCCCAACAAATATATGTAACTAAAATCCAAAATTAACTTTCTCCCATGTATCAGTCTTATGATAAATTAATTATTTTTCTATAGTATATAGAAATGAGAAACAAAATTACGCTACCAAACTGGGTCACTCTACATCTATATGGCTACATAAACACATAGGTAGATTGTAGGTAATATATATTATACATGAGTACATCACATTATCACAATACTTAGGTATATGTATAGTTTATTATATGTGGATCCGATGGATGGAAGTATAAGGCTGAATATTCATTTATGTGCTGTACGTATAGCGAGACGTACTTATATTACTTACAGAAATGGTATTTTATTACCATCAATACGTTTTATTGTATTTTAATAGCCACATTGTTTGAATATCGAGTTTTCATTTATAACATTTTAGTATTTATTTTATTATTTTATTCTTATGGCGTCTAGTCTAAACGAAGAATGAACTCGTATACATAGCATTAATTTACTTTCAATGCTCATTGTACCTACATGGCTGGTGTATCTATACATATTATTAATACGATAGCCTATAGGCCTATACTGTATCGTACCTAGTTTAAAAATTAGAATTCACTTTTGTAACTATATTATACAAAATATCAAAAATATAATAAATTGAAAATATCTTTATACTTTAATATGGTGTACGGAAATGGTACAAATAGTATGATTATATATATATATATATAACTACTAACTATTACCTACAATCTACACTTACAATCTATAATAATATTTTGTATTTTTTAATATAATATTTAGTATTTACAGATAGAAGTACCCAGGTATACATTATATAATTACAAAAATAAACATAAGTTATACTAACATTTTTTTTTCATTAAAAAGAAGTAGGTATTAATTTCATATCTAGATATTCATTTTTATAAACCACAAATAATACAATTATATTAAAATTAAAATATATTAATATTTTGCCCTTCAGTAGACCTTCGGGCTTGGGAATTCAATTCTACAAACAACATTTGTCCACTGATTTGCTTTAAAATACAAGGATATAGTATACTCGTATTTAATTTGAATAACTATTAATTTAAATTCTTAATACCTAGAGTCTAGACTAATGATAATGATGATTTATGTTCATTATATTCATTAAATTCGTTAAAGGACCAAAATAATATTTTAACTTTAATTAAAAAACTCGATGTTATTTGGTGTAGATTACATATAAGGATGATAATCGTTTACAACAAAAGATAAATCGCGAATAATAAAAAAAAAATAATAATATTAACTAGATTAACTATAGGAACTTTTATTTATTATGTTTAATTAATATGTACTACTATACCTAACTACTTTCTGACTTTCCTAATATAGAAATATTCATTGAGAATGAATAAAGAAAATCAACTGACATTGGACTGAACATTTTACTTAAACGCATTGTACATATTTTGTACCTACTAGGGGGGTCAATAATTGAAAGCACTTCGTAAATAATTGCCTTTCGAATAGATACTGCAATGAATTGAAGACATACGCGTTTAAGCGTTTTCCTTTCACACTTTCTTTAAAAAGAACCCATAGCATTCTACCGTTTATTATTATTGTCGTCTGTCTGACTAGTTTGACTGTAATATATATGTACTTAACAGATAATAGTAAATAATACACAATACACTATATAGTATATTAGATAGGAAGTGTTTATATTTTTTTTGAGATAGATAAGGTATGTTAGGGAAATATAATGATGAGTTCTCTTTAAATAGGATTTTTTTTTATCATTTTTTGTGCGTTTAACGTATTAACTTATTGATGTGTTTTATTAATCAAATAAACATTTAAAAAACCAGGGAAGTTGCTCCCTGGAGATTACTGTATAGTAAGTTTCCAATGTAATATATAACGTATCCTTCATAAGTCGTAACACAGTTTATACAATTATTTTATTTTGAGTTAATAATTTTCATGATAAAATCTATAAAAAATGAATTACCGAAACACTGGAGACTGGAAAGTGAAGATAAATAGGTGAGACTGAAAGTATTTTATATATAAAAGACAATAGTTTATATCTTAACCTTAAAAAGATTCTAAGGGAATTTCATCAGCAAAATGCCAAAAAATATGTCATCAGTTTAATTCAAATAACATGATATTTTTTATAAATAAACAATTTAATATCTTCAAATCAATTGAATTTATGTCTTAGATTGTGTGTATATACAGGGATATTTTTTTAACGTAAAATAGTTGAAAACATAAAAACCTACTAATTATTTCAAAAACTAATAACATTTTTTAAAATAACAAAAGACAAAAACTTTAAATTAAAATTTCAATGTCTTGCATAGGTGAAGTGTACCTTTTTTTCAGTTTTGAACCAACGGCGCCACGAGGTCTGCTTTCGCATTGCTTCCGCGGCGCCGGTGAAGTATACTGTAAAAGGGCTATAGCCCCTCCCCCCTGTTGATTTCTAAATAAATAATTAAATAGTATTTTACTATTTTTCATTGATTATACATTTTCATAAAAAAAAATCTTTGGCTTAATTAATATACAATAAATTTAATTACCAAAACGTACCTAATATAATTATTTTTTATAGATAAATAAGTTTGGTTTCCCGTGGTTTTTTTCAGGGGTTTATTCCCATAGATTTTTTGAGTATCTACGGTGGTATACCTCGTTATATTGAGGAGGCCACTTTAGTCAGTAATGGAAGTATTAAATTTGAATTGAATAATAAATCATCGTATACAATTAACAGTGACTGGGAGTAGAGTATGTGTTCTGGTGTCCAGCTATGTTCATTTATGTTTCTATAAAATAATTCAATATTTTAAAATTTCAAAATTTCAAAATTATATCATACTAAAGTCTAATAAAAACTCGTTTCTTAGTTATGAGTTATGACTGTAACCTTGTCGGTTCTTTCCCGCGCAAAACAGTTTTTTGGTATGTTGTATATTTGTAAGACGGAGACAACACATGCGGGTGTAGCGTCCTCTTAAAATATAATCTGTCAAATAGACCATAATGGTTTACATAGGCGTATATTTGGTAAAAAATCTGGGGGGCTTGATATATCAGTTAACACGTATTAACATAATTTATTATATACTTACGAAGTCATGTTAGGAAATACTTTGGGGGGCTTCAGGAGATTTTAGGGTTGCTAAGCCTCCCTAAGCCCCCTTCCACAATATATGCCTATAATGGTTTATATTGACATTGTAATGAGTAATGACTAATGAATATTGAACTGATTAAACAACTCGAAATCTCTATGGCGTATTCTCGTCATAGATACAATCATGAACTAAGATAGTACTATCTTAGTTCATGATACAATGTAGTAGGTACAGGTTTGTTATCTTAAAACACAACAATTTGTTTTATAACATGAATTTAAAACATTTGTTTTAAACGTTTTGTTCATTGTTTAAAACATTGTAAAATCCAAGTGAATATTGTGTTTTTTTTTGGTTTATTATTAATAGTAAATAATAACAGATATCCTTCAGAAAAAAAGTTAAAGTATAAAATAATTATATCTATTAATAGATCGTAATTACTATCTTTCATTTTATTTTATTTTTTAATTTAAATGAATAAATTACCAAATTTAAAATGTTTTTACTTAATAGTTAATAGGTACATACATAAAATAATGTAAAATAATGTCCATATAAAACGTCCATTCAGAAAATATTTAAAATACATTTCGAATAATTTTAAGATTTAAAATAAGTAAAATATAATATGATATATATGTATAGGTATATGATACGCCTGTACGTCGATAACTTTAAAACGACTAGGTAGGAATAGCTAATAATAATTAATACATGTAAACATACCAGCTATAGATACGAAGTTTGTATTAATCTTGGTATTTCAGTCTGCAATTTGCAAATATATTGTACAACGGGTACATAAAAATTCAAACCCGGATCCGCGTAAAATCCGTCAGCTATAATTATAACGCTCAGACGGTGAGCGTTGCAGTCGTTTCGACGCGAAACGGTGGCCTGGAATATATTATTATTATTTTCTTGCGTGTGGCAGAACCGATCGAGTCGCGTTTCGAATAAAATGAGAACGAATTGACACGAAACAATACGAAAAGCATAGGTACGCTTGATATAGACTCGCACGTCTTGCAGTAACGATTATAGCGTGTTAAAAACTCAATCGAATAACATACGTATTTCGTGACAAACGATAGTCGCGACTCGCGACCGAGACACAATAGAAATATAGAATAAATCCCGTCGGGCTGTCGGAGGCTCGAAGCGAATTCGATACTTTCGATACTTCACCGTGGCTGTTGGGACATTGCAAGTTATTTTGTTTTCGCAGAATCCCTGTCGATTAACAAATGGAGTGGTTGCGGTTAACCCGGTTGTAGTTATTATTAAATACCAGGTACCGCTCCGTCGTACGACCACGCTTTGTCCTTGGCATCTAGCGCGTGAAGATAATATTATGTAATGTACTAAATGGTAGATATCACAGATTATAAAAGTAAATAGTATAATCTTATATATAGATTATATTATCGAAATTACGGAACATAAATTATATAATATATATTATTTTATTACCACAGCAGGCCAGCAAAAATATTGATCACTAACAATATTTGAATTATTTAATCCCTGTGTCATACTTTTAAGATTCCTCTTAAGTTTTTACCTTTAGGGGATTCCATACTATGATTTTCTGTTTTTGTCTAACACACGCGCGACATAGAATTTTTTACGGATTCTTTGTCTAACTTTATTCACAATAATATCAAATATACTAGGTAGTATAGGCTGACTGACAGTTTTCGCTCAGAATCGTTTTTCTTATACAATGATATTATATCATTGAATTCAAATTTAACACCATCCATTACAGTGACCCATTTGTAAACTTCTGTACAGCAGAGCAACACCCATTTGCCCACCTTTTTTTATTTTAATTTTATTTGGGTTCAAAGTTCAATTATTATAATTTATTACTATAGTATCAACATCAACATCTTCAGATTTGCCCATTCATCGTTTACCATTATCAATTACTTGCACAATTATTAAGCATTTGTTGGAACAGTACCATGATGGTAAGTGTGCCTTAAGTAATTATAGTTTATCTGGTTTTTTAAATCAATCAATGAGAAATAATTTATCATCAGTAATAATTAAAGACCGTATTCAAAAGACAGTAAAACTTGATAGGATTTTGAAGATTCTATAAACTGGTTAAAAATAATATTCAATCAGAAAGTACATTAAATCAACTCTGGAAAGAAACATCAATATTTAGGTTAAACCAGTCCTTAAATAACATAAAAGTTTTTCTAGCTTTGACTAAATCCACTGGTTGTTTACTGGCAAGTGTTTAAATTTTCCAAAACGATTTAAATTAATTTTATCATCTTGGCTTCTTATTTATAATAACCGTTATCTTACCGTTTTCGCTCAGAATCGTTTTTCTTATACAATGATATTATATCATTGAATTCAAATTTAACACCATCCATTACAGTGACCCACTTGTAACCTACTGTACAGAGAGCGACATTCACTTACCCACCTTTTTCTTTTGTTTTTCACGGCGCTTTTGAAAATTACTGGGAAATTTTTACTTTTTACCCCCCAAAGTACCAACTAGATTCACTTTCCTATCAGAAAAATTACTGTTGAAGAAAATCCAAACACTTTCACTGTCCTAAAAGGTGATGACAGACACAAAAAAAAATAAAAAAAAAAAACACACATCATTGTAAAATCAATACATTCATTGCTTCGCTCAGAATCTAAAAATTAAAATGTATACAACACATATTCTAGTTTGAAAATAAATAACGTTAGATACATACAATTTTCAAGAAATATTAATTTTAGTATTTTCTAAACATTGTATAATTGTAAAATTTTTTGTTTCTTTTTGAGTACATATACCTATAACTAGCTTTTGATTTATGTTTATAACATTTACACACACAAATATTGACTTTACAAACGTCATAAAAATGTTTATGATGTCAATATTTGAGGTTTTATCAAATCTCAACCACTTCTTCAGCACATCATTTTAGAAATGCTTATATAATTTTTAATTGGTGATAAACCCGATGAAACATACGTTAATACATTTGTATATACTGACGACGTGTGAGTGTATGACTAACTGCAGTATATAATATACTATTATATATATTTATATTTATAGTCATCTTATTGATTTGTTTAATTTTTATTTTATCCGTTAATCGATCAGGTCATTTAGATACTGGCCATACGCCCATACTGCAATACATAGGTAACTATTAATTTTTTTTGACACAAAATATTATTAGGCATTAGCGTTTCTCGCATTATACCTAGTAACCGAAATATACTCGTGAAGACGTGATGCATTTTTTCACGTTTTATTTATTTTTATTTTTAATACAGCACACACAACATACGCGTTAGGCATTATGCGTGCCCCCAAAATTCAATTTCTCGTCAACCCGGGTGGTATTAAATAATGAGAATAAAAAGGTGACTTCTTTGAATACCTCCGTTTAGTTTACCGATAAGCAGCATGTAATTATTTTGACCTGTCAATGGGTATTAGTTGTAACTTGTAAATATTGTAATAGATTTGGGTTCCATTGTGAAAACCTCTCGAACAGGCTTCAGAGATAAATTTATTTAAAAATTAGCACAATTCACCAAACCCTGGTGAAAGATATTTTGTATGCAACGTATGTTCGCTTGCCTGCTACACCTACAATACATATTATATGGACATACCCATAGGAATATCTTCTTCTTTCAACTATTTACTACAAAAGATTGTAAAAAAGAATTATCGAAGGAAATACGAAAGAATTTCTAAAAATACCAACCTAAAATTATAATAGATGACTTAAGGTATTTTCTTTTTATATATAATATATTATTTACTGCAGACATAAAACAAATTTCTAAACTATTGACACGCTCTGCAGTATAGGCTACAACTTATTTTCATATAATAGGTACCTATCAATTGATGAATTCAAAATAATATATTATGTAGGTACCTAATACTCGAGAGTCGAGAGCCGAGATAATACTGTATACAGTGAATTTAATATTGAATTTATAAATTTAACAATAATTTGGAAACTGTAAAATGTATATACTATAATATGTGATAGTATAGTAATTGTAATAGTATATTATAAATTAAAATGAAGGACAAAATTCAAACGTTTATAATTCTATATACCTATTTAAACAATAATGTATACTATGCCATAGTTTTGGTGTATGGTAAGATAATTTGGTTTTTGTTTAGTATTCTTATTTAATCGTTTTATTATAGTTTCTATATATACTATACCTATGTAATATACTAATACATATATATATATAAATATATACTATATAGTTGTCAAACTGCAGAGTCTCCTATAAACGAAAGATTGCGACACTTTCTAAAACTGAGCACTGACGGGAATACAATGTATGTAGTTAGTGTATCAATGTCTAACAATGAAAACAAATTATTGTCATTGTTGCCTAATACATAAACCCCGTCACGTACCTATTTACAACATCGGCATAAATTTAAAATTATGCTTTTTAAGTTCATGGAATAACAAAATAGCAGAGGTACTTCGGGTACCTACCTATACACAGTATGCACTAAACATATTTTATATTCTCATATTAGTTCACTATATTATGTATAGAAGTATCTAAATATTATATATACCTATAGGCACTGTACCTTATATTATTTCACTTTTGTGCAAACGTAACTACCAACACCATTTTCAAATCTATGGAAATATATATTACACTAGGTTTACTACAAATTTTACCCATCCACGTATTAATTTAAATTTGCACATCAATTGCTGAAAAAATCGCGACGTGTATTCATTATAATATAATAATTTACCTATGTGAACAATGTAGGTCATAATATATATTGTATATAACAACATATTTTTTATTTACTTTTTGAAACAAGTTAATCACTCAATTATGCGAACAAAAGAATGGGCACTACTTTCTGTAAACTAATTTTTTTCTTCTAATTTCCAACACCGAGGTTCTAATTATATTGCATTCTATAAACAGCAATATTGTAGTTTTCAAATATTGATATTGATATACATACATTATAAAACAATTTTTATTTTTAAATAGTAAAAGTTCAACAATTATCTATCATTTAGGTTTTCACGACCCCCTTATAGAGGTGGAAAACTAATTAATTAGGGCCACCAACACGGCAACATATAACATAAACTATACAAGCATCAACATAAAGAAAAATATATTTAGGTTACGTGAAAAAATTAAATATCTAATTTAGGGGTCATTACCTTTAAAAACGTTGAGTGTCACCGAATTTTGGGCAATATGTGCATAATATTTAATAATATAATTATGGGTGAATCATAAATCCTAATATTTTTTACGATGACTGATTACAAAATATAATATTTACCAAGGTACTTGTTTGTTATTGCCCCGCCAGAATCGTATTAATAATAATATCGTAAATTCGTAATATTTAATTATTATCATTTAAAATTTAAGTTCAGTCTGCCACTGACGTCCAGTATACCGCTAAAATCTGATGGGGGGAGGCACGGGGGTGGGACGTCGAAATACCCTATATCAGTCATATAGCTACTGTTATTATTGTTGGTACCTACAAATGGATTATAGATATCTATATTAATATATTATATAGCTGATTAATTGTTTGGATATTATCGTATATTTTGGTACGATTGGATTAGAGTCTAGAGGTTTAACATTTAAATGATTTAATAATAAGATAACTTTATAACTATGACAAGACATGGAAAGTAGATATAGGTAATTATACAATGCCGTGTGTTGTATACTGGCCGACTGACTAGTGACTATACTGTTTACAGTAAACCTAATAAAACGTACCAGTAGGTAGAAGTTCATTTTTACAAACATTTTACTTTCATAAGTCACAAGCCATATTTGGAAACGACTTAATTAACTTTTGATTTCCTTCCTATAGGTTTACCGTATACCTACGCAATAATAATAATTAACTTAAAATATGAACTTTCACCGTGGTAAAATATTTAAGCTAAACTTGAGCAT
This sequence comes from Sitobion miscanthi, assembly GCA_008086715.1. Taxonomy (NCBI): domain Eukaryota; kingdom Metazoa; phylum Arthropoda; class Insecta; order Hemiptera; family Aphididae; genus Sitobion; species Sitobion miscanthi. The sequence goes on from CM017797.1 coordinate 41,017,834, forward strand.
TTGCATGGTAAAATATAGATAATAAAATAAAAAGTAACAAAAATAACAGACAGTTATACGATTAAGCAAACCGGATATACATGGCTAAGTCTGAATATAACTCAATTAATTTAATAATAATCAAAGTAACATCGACTGAATTCAGTTTAGGTTAGCGTTGTTTTATTATTATTAAAAATGTACTAAGTAGGTACTTATATAGTCTATTGAGATTTTTAATAATGATTAATGACTGAACAGTGAACACGATATATTATTGTAAATATTTTAATACCTAAGTATATTATATTTTAAAAAAGTTGTCATCAATTTAAAATAATTTAAAAAACTTATTTGTTAATTTAAAATTTTTATTATGAAAAATACCTACCAACCTACTAATGTATTAATTACGAATCGTGGAAAAAATTTAAAATTTAAAAATATTATAATATAATGAACATTATATAAACACATACAAATTCTGATTGTACCATTGTACTAAACTTGTTGAAATATACCTATGTTTATTTATTTTGGGCTTTTTAGAATAGGAATAAACATACATATGTATAAATATGAATATGATATATTATATCTTAACAATAAACACTATAAACAATATATTTAAATCTATTAAACATTAAACTCTTTTCTATGCGCACGTGCACTACACTTATAGCATTAAGAACAAATTACTGCACTGTTACACTTACTATTACCATTGATTTTATAATATATACCTATTATATTATAAAATGTATGCTATATTACTTATTTATGTCATATGGTGCCTAATTTTATTATTTTATCGAAAATAAATGTCTTACCTCTTTATCGGTCGTTTTGAACATATCTTATTAGTAAAACAAATCACAAGAGCACTTGAGAAAAAATCAAAAAACTTTAAAAATTACTATAGTTAACATTAGTATCATGCTACACATTTACACTGTACGATCGCGTGGGGCTCTACTTCCTATATCTAATGAATTGCAATGCACACGGGTGTTCTCGCTTCACCCATACCTGTGATACTGCGGTAGGTACCTATATTCTATGGTGTATATAGCGTGTACCTATAGTGAATAGTCTCGAGCGCGTCACATCGATGTCCTACATTATTCGTGTGTACCTATTATTATTTTACCTACCTACTCCATTTGTGTCATATAATATATCATATATAGATTACTTTATACAGGTACTGAGGTACAGTAGGGCTATTATGTGCCAATATATATGTAGTGTTGTTATTATACACGCCAACCGGCCGAGTCATCGGCTAATGGCGGCCCATCGCAGACAGCTGTCCTAGGATGTGTAATGATTTAGGTAGATTATATTATGTTTATATACCTATACAGTATACAGTATACATAGTAGGTTAGTGGTACCCAGGTACTTTAAAACCTTATATTATAGTTATTATATACAGTGTTGAAATATATTTCAGAAAAATATTCAAACACTTTTTTAAGTATTAAATACCTACTTTTTATTACTACTGAATATCCACTCTTTTTGGTTTCTCAGATTTTACATTCGTTTCGATTTGTAATCCTTGTCAAATTAAATTTTTACGAGCGTTCGAAGTTCATATTTTCACAATATTGGATATTCACTCGATTTCTCATGTAGCGGTTTTGTTATTTTATTGTTATTCCAAAACTGTAGATGCATGAAAATTTTGCTGAATGTTTATATTTTCATTTGCTATACACCATACAATTTTGAAAATATTTTGACTGTTTTTGAACTGTTTATGGACATTGTCAGTTTTCAATTTTTTTCGTTTTTTTTTCCTATAAATATCAATAAAATTTTATTTGTTTGGTAAAAAAGCGTGAACATTTAATTCAAGGCTCCTGATATATTGTTACAATAGCAGTTGAAAAAAATTAATAATACATTGGCGCAATTTTTTTTTACAAGTATTTAAAGTTCGAATTTTGACAAAATGTATCAAATTTAAAATATAATAATTATTTTGTAGTTAAAAATGTATAAAATGTCTCAATTTTTATAGCTAAGGATTGAAAATTTATAACAAGTTTCCACGTAAATAGGTTATATATAAATTACTTTATTCAGTGGCGTACGCAGGATTTTTCAATGGAGAGGGGGAGGGGGCTTGAAAATTAGTTACAATTTTATTTTTATTTTGTCCAGTATAATAATTTTAGACTTTATCGAGGTATTTCAAAATGTTAGTAACTTTTCAACTTTTCTGGTAGAAAAAATGCTCTGATTATAAGCTTCGATTCCCAATGTATGTTTTTGAAAGCAAATTGGATCTAGTTGGTACTTTTAGCAGGTCAAAATTGAAAATGCTCAGTGCTTTTTAAAATAATTGGAAAAAAAAAATGAAAATTTATTAAAATTATTTGGTAACCAACTTGGTTATACCATTCTCACTTGGATTGTATTTAATTAGTTTAAATTGTTTTTCTATAAATATCAATAAAAAATTATTTATCAAAAGGTCAAAAAGCTTAAAAATGTAATATGTAAGTTTTTAATATGGGTAAAATATTAGCGATACATAGGCATCATGGTTATTTTTCATTTAAAGTTCAAATTTCGTCAAAACCACAGTTACTTTGTATGGCTAGATAATTCAATACAAGGTCTTTCATACAAATAGTTCAAACTTTTACCGAAAAATTACAGATAATTTTAGGAAAATTGGTATGCAAATACAATGTTTTTTCAAAAATGAATTCATTCTGGTCAGATGTATATGAAATTTACGTCTTGCTTACTATAGTTCACAATTGAAACTTGATAAATATATTTTTTTAAAGTAATATTGTACGGGTAATGGGGAGGGGGCTTCAGCCCGTAAGCCCCCCCCCTGCGGACACCACTGACTTTATTCACAATAATATCATCAAATATATTAGTAATACCATAGGCTGACTGACCGTATTTTGTTATTCCAAGTTTTTTGAAAACTACTTTAAATGTTGACCTCCCCAAAACACCAAATACATTCACTTTCCCTCCGGAAAAGATACTAAAGTGGTAAATCCAAAAATTTTGGGCACAAAAAATAAAATGAGATTAACTAAAACACACGGTATAGTAAAAAGTAAAATCATTACATTCATCGCTCAGCTCAGAATCTAGAATTTTAAGCAACAATACATAATATTATTATACACATATTTTATCAGCAAACAGTTTTATACTGCAATACTTTTGTAAGAGATTTACTTTTTCTTGAAAAGTTGTCAATTGTATGTTCAATATCAATGATTACGACTGGTTCACAAATTATTGTCATAAAACAGTCTTTACTCATTGTTGTTTTTACTTTAGTCTTAACAAGTATCCATTTTGAAAACAACCTCTCTGTTGAAACACTTATCACAGGCGGTATTTGAACAAAATATCCTATTCTATAATATTCAACGGATAAAATAACCAATGTATAGGAAAAAATATCAAAGTAAAAATAATTATAGAAACGTATTTAAAAAGAGAATATTAATAAAAAATACATTAATTTTTAATTGTAGTAGAAAATATGATACATTAGTTCATTCCCTCTATTAAACAGTATTTGTCCTATACAATTGTTAATACATTGTCTTGTATAACCATATTAAAAAAAAAAAAGTTGTTCATAATATAAATATTTTAGTATTGTTTTAGAAACTGAGTGCTCCGCTTTAAATGCTTCGATGAATGGATTGATTTTCCAATGATCTGTATTTTTTATTTTTAATTTTTTAATTTTTATGTTTATTGTCACTGTTTGGGTAGTAACACTGCAGTGATTTTCTTCAGGTAATTGAAGTTTAAACATTTATATTAATTATATTTTAGCATCCATAAGGAAATTTTAATCTTCGTTTTTATAATTTGTCTAAAAAATGTATGGGTTTAATTATATCAAATAATTTAGATTAATAAAAATGACAAAATAGTATAAATTAAAATACACAGACTAATGTGATTGATAGATTTATTCAACAAAAACAAATACAATATTAAATATATTAGTGATAATGATACAATGTAAAATAAATATATTATATTGCTTTGTTTTTATGTTGAGGAAATATTTAATTATTTAATTTTAATATTTTTTAAAGATTTTGCCAAAACAGCTCCTTTATCAGCTACAGTCCAAGGAATGCCTTTATAAGTAGCTTGTAAGTTTTCATCTGTTTTCAAATCCTGTGCAATTTCTTCAAATACTTTCAATACCTTATCTGGAGATCTTGTATATCCATCTACGTTTATATAATCTCCTGGCACTGAACCTGGAGGTGGTTCCAGTATTTCAACATTTTCTGGCGAGCTAGCACACATTACCATTGCCTCAGATAAAACACCTCTAATTTTAGAAGGTTTTAAATTACACAATATCACAACCATGCGATTAGACATTGCTTCCAATGGAACAAACTTCACTAATCCACTTACCTAGAAGCAATATAAAACTAGTAAAATATAAGTTTCTTTTTTGAAAAATAAAGTACACTTCTATAGGAGATATACTTCAGAAATTAATTATTGTTATTAAATTTCATCTGATATGAATTTAAAAATAAATCACTAATAATGTTTATATACAATATACATACAACATTTCTTGGTTTTTCTTCCCCCACATCTATAGTTTCTACATATAGAGCATCAGCATTAGGATGTTTGGAAGCACTTAAAATTTTAGCAACACGTAAATCTAGTCTACCAAAATCTACTGGTGTGGTAATGGTACTCTTTGCAGGAACAGCTAAAATATATTGTATTATATCAGTATATTAATTACTTAATAATTATTTCATATTTCTAATTAAATATCAATAATATACACTCTAATAAGTCTCTAAATGTATTATTTCTCATACCTGGATTATTTTTTTTTTGTTTCTTTTCAGTTTTAAAAGTTTGATTGTTCTTCTTAACATCAATATTATCACTGCATTTATCATTTTCAATTGTTTTCACAGTCAAAGTGTCGTCTTTCTTAACATCATCAATACAACTTTTTACTTCTCTTTGAATGTCCTGTAAGCAAATCAAATTAATAAAATATGTCTTATTTTATATTTAACAATTCTAATTATTAATTAATAAAATAAATAAATATATTTTAACCCACTTAATAACTCTATTGCAATTAAATTCATAGACAGCATTATGGTCAGTCCTGAAGAGAAGCGGGAAGGAAAGGTAGGGATTCTCCCTGGGCACGGAAATTTGGGACTACTCAATTTTTTTAAACTAAAGAAACAATAAAATAAAATAGTGGTGGTGAACTAAAAATTTTCCAGAGGCAAGTTACAAATATCCCAATGCATAATAATGTATTAATATATTATAACTAATTATATTTCAGATTGTTATTGACTACCTATTGAGAATATCATATTACATTTACTAGGGGACCCACCCGTCTAATTAAGAAAAATCTCAGAGACAATTGCCTCTGAAATTACCGTTAGCCACACCACTGAAATTGAAGATAAAAATTTGATGAAAAATAGTGGAAATTTGACTCCTAACAGTTACCTGACAATGTTAATGATAGGTGGTCAAAAATAGTGGGGTCCCCAAGGTATTACCCAGGGCCCATGGTTTTCTCTCTACGGCCCTGCATATGGTAGGAGGGTATGAATAATCTTCATACCCTTCCAATATCTAAAGTTTTATCTTCATTGAAGATGCAGTTATAGAAAGATATGTTTAGCTATCTTTAGCATAGTACATTATGAAGGCTTTATATTGCATCTTTACCTGTTCTTGTAAATTAATGTAAAAAAAAAATTAATCTTCCAAAGAATTATTTTTTGATGGCAAAATTGCTGTTGACATTTTTTTATCATATAAATTTAAATTTATATTTTTTTTTTACTCATTAGTTTTTTTTTCTACAGTTAAAGTGATTTCACTAGCAACAATATTGTTGTTTTATTGGAATCATTATTATTATTATATCATAAATAATTAATAAAGCACAGTTAACCAATATAGTAGGGTATACTATATAGTTTATTATTTAATTATTAGTTAGATAAGAATATTATAAATTAAAATGCATAACATATATAATAATTAGGTTATGGCAGTAATGCCGAACACATACTTCAGGTAGTTCAATTAAACTGCCTTAAAAATTGGGTGGGTGGGTAAAATAATAGAGTATATACTTCCTGGTCTTTCTGCTATAATTGTATTAAGCACAGGAATGTTATTAAATTAGTTAAGCCTGTTTCTCAGTCATTTGAAGGGGTGGGTTGGTCAAATAAACCATTTGAACTAGCAGTTTTAATTTGATTTGGCGACACTGAGTTGTGAGAATTTTGAAACAAATCAAGAGCTCTAAAAAGCATCTTAAATAGGAATTATAAATTAACAATTTAAACAAATTTAATAACAAAATAGTTATAATAATAAAATATATAATCATATCCGTTTAATAATTTATACATTATTATTATATTACTATCATAAAAATAGCTATGTAAAACAAAGTAGTTATTTAGAGGGATCATCATTTAAGGATTTTATTCTTTGATATTTGTAATTATAGTTTATTATTGCAAGTTACAAAGATGTTAAATCAGTTAAATGAAATGGGTTCTACAGTACAAAATGATTATTTAACTTACATTTCCGGTTTGAATCTTTTGTTTTTTAAGTTTTGCTAATTCTGCTTCAACTTGAGCTTTCAATGATTCTTGTTCGAATTTAAGACGTTCAATATCTTGATGGTAGTTATTGGCAAGATCATTTTGATGTCGTTTTAACTATAATAAGTGCATAAATTTGTTAAATTTAAAGATAAATAATTACAATTTTAAACATATTTTTATTTGTCTTGAATTTAGGTACAATGTTTTTATTGCAATTGTAACAAAATTAAGAAAAACTTCAATTTATGTCCATAAAATAAACAACATTATAAGTTAAAAATCTAATATTTAGGTACTATGTCATATATAATAGAGAAAAAAATAGCTTTTTTTTCAAATATAAATGAATTTAAATGAATGGGTATTTTATTTCTATTAATATAAAGTTTCAAGAAGAAGTAGAAAAATAACTAATAAGTTAATGAGAAGAAACTAATATAAATAGTACTTTACCGTATCTAATAACTTTGCATGAAAAATTTTTATGGTGTTTAATTGTTTTCTTGCAACATTCATGTTTATGGGTTATAATGGGAAGACTGTTTAGATTTTTACTGTGATATAATTAAAAAAATTAAACAAAACAACTATTTTAAATCTCAAAATATTCTACTAATAGGTAATTAAAAGGTAGAAAAAAGCAATAAGGCCGACCGCTGTGTTAAAAACTGAAATCCAAAACCCGTGAAGCATGTAGATAACACATGTGATAACACACCAACACATAATTATTATTATTATATTTCTGATAAGAGAGTTGAGAAAATTCAGCATTTTTAGTTGCCTATATTCAACTAGTAAGGAGTGCAACAATAAATATTATGTTATTTTTAGTTGTACCTCTTATACAGGACGTATGATTCAAGATTCTAGAAAAGAAAATAATATTAATAATTACTCACAAAAATATGAATAAAATTAATAAATACTATTGTTAACATGTAATATACCTATAAGTGTTAATATACACATTTAAACAATCGCACCTAATATTGACGCGTTTTAGTTTCAAAAACTTTGACATCTTATGTTTCCGTCTGTCTGTTTGTTAATTGTTACATTGATTAAATATATAATTTATATTTATCATGTATATTTTATCAATGACTGTTATCAGTTCGTCAGTACATAATACATATTTATCATATTATAGTATCTAGGGCTCTTTGGGACATCCAACGTTGTATATATTATTATTATGTTATTACAGTTAACCAAACTTTTTTTAACTTTATTTAACTTTATTTTTAATTATTTATTATAATCTGAATTGTAGACTTTAAAATTTAAATGCTGTATAATTTACATACGAGTGCTTAAATTAAATATTTGTCATTTTTAGCAACTTATAATTAGAAAGAAAATATTTTGAATTAATTAATATGTTTACAATTAATACTGGACTAATTACCGTTTAAAATGACTAACATAAGTGTGTATTTATAAAGTACCTAAACATAATAATACTTAAAGTAACAAAATCACCTCTTTCCATAATTTAATATTTTTAATAGCTTGGATTGAGTTTCTCACACTATTTAAATGTGTAACGAATTCTTTCAAATAACCTTGTAATTTATTTTTGACATCAAATTTTGTACATTTTCTTGTAGCATTTTCTCTATGCTAAACAGGATATTCTACCATAAGGCATATAAACTCTAGTAAAGTTGCTTAGAAGGTATTTCGACTTCCTTGCCTTTTTTTCTGAGTGGCCTATAGATGTAGTTATTATTAAATATTAAATAATGTTTATTTTACTGATTAAACCTACCAAAAAACATGTAACTGTACACAATAGTATCCATCTAACAAATACATATACACTTAATGTAGGTAGGTATACCTGCATTATAATGTAGGTACATAATATCTACTCTATGTGTCTATTAATATAGTAGGTACCTAGCCAGCAGGTTAACTTATACATACACTGATACACTATATGTCTATATAATTACAAATAGTATAGTATTAAACTATATGCTACATAATTTGTATTATTTTTTCTTATTAAATTGTGTTTTTTGTAAGTCAGACACATTTATAAATTGTAACCACTAACCTTATATATGAAGCTGTAGCCATTAATATATCGGTAATTTACCTTTCATCCATTGTGTAGGTATTTATATTTTGTATACACTAAAGTACTACACTGAAATAATGATGGACCAGACGAATACAAATTGGTACCTATAGAATGAATCGCGAAAAAAAATCCATTGAAAAAAATTTAAATAAAAATATGAACACATACAAATTCTGATTGTACCATTGTACTTAATTCGTTTAATATATAGATTTCCGAAAAAAATTTCTAAAAATCGCTTTGGAGATAAACTGCATTTTCTATGTAGATTCGTGAAATAATCTGCGAATATATATTAATATACGCAAAATCCCGAACTTCAAAATGTTATAACCTTGGAACTAGCTCAACCGACAAATTCTGATTGCACCATTGTGCTTAATTCGTTGAAATATACCAAAAGGTTTCCGAAAAAAATTCCGAAAATTCAGCCACCATTGTATTTTCTTACTATACCTTGTATAAATAATTTAAATGTGAGCCCTTCAAGGGACCAACTCAGTTCATGTCAAATTTAATATATAATAATTTAATATATTGTTACATAGTATCGATTTATTTGAATCAATTATGGGGATGTCGGCGGTTATCCATAGGCGGAAATCCATTAAAATGTCAGGTGGGCTAACATTATTAACATCAATGTAAGCGGGAGGTCTTCAATCCCACACAACTAAAAAATGAGGCGGCTTGACTGACTTTTGAGGGGCCAAGGCCCCTCAAGCCCCCCGCTTCCCTCACCAATTTCCACCAATAGTACTCACTACTCGTACACTATACAGAATTGTTTAATGCTAAATTAATTAAATCTTCGTGAGTTGAATTTTAAAAAGTATTTTTTTTTAGTATTTAACATTTATAAATACAAAATATCAAAATAAGTAGGTAGGTAATGGGTATATTATATTTTTCTATTTTCCTCAAGTAGATATTTGAAACGTATATAAAGCACAAAAATTAAAAACTGTCAACTATATAATAGGTAAGTACCTATAATATGGTATTTTTGATAATTCATTATCGTTTTTTATTTTAGGCAATTACCTAAACATATTAAGTTAATATAGTACCTATTTTTGGAAATAACCAATAGCCCAGATTAGTAATATTCGGAAAATACCTACCATAGAATAATATTACAATGTTTTTACCGAAGCATAGATCTAAACCAAACAAAGCGTCAAACCAAGGTGTATTTACCAAGTCTAAAAATAAATAATAAATACACTCAGAGACGGACTGGGCCTGTAAAAGCCTATTAACCTCGTATTATAGAAGGTCCCATATTCGGAAAAAATCAGAGTAGTATTTTTACCATAAAAATAACAAAATTCCAACTGTAATTACACCATTAATATATTATCAAGGTGTATCGATGTATAGTATTTTATAAAATTAGAAACTATTATGCAATTCAAAAATTACAGTTGAAAATAATAAAGATTTAAGATGTTCTTTCCCTTAATTATGGCCCCTTGGCGCTTATTAATGAAGGGTCCCGTGCCACCATACTACAAGTGCCTACTATCCTACAGGGCAGTAGGTCAGTGAGCCAGTCCGCCCCTGAATACACCTTGCAGTTTACATCAAACACAGACTGTCCTAAGGTGGATTTTACTTGTTCTGTGCTCGCATCGTTCTTATAACGCTGATAATACAATCTGTCGACCGTGGCGTGTTGTGATTAGAATTGATATTACCCTGATATCACCACAATATTACCATAGAATAATAATATTACTCTATTAAACTCATGGATGTTCATGTTGTATCTACGGTAATTAGTGAATAGTAAAAACTATCAGAAAAAAGCAAATTAACAATACATTCGATTATTGAAGTAATGAAGTACTGTATTACAAATTACAATTTATTACACTCAACAATAATTTCAAAGTTCCTAATGTAGGTAGTAGGTACTACACTACTATAATACACTTTGAATATTATAATTCAGAAAAGTGAAACGAATGCTATGTCGTCGTGAATATGTGTTTTGAGAAACGTTAATACAACGTTACGCATTGATTTCAAAATTAATAACAACAATTATTATTCAATATTCTGCATTTTTTTCAAGGTGGTTTGTAACATTGGGTAACGTGACTTGTTCCTACTCCGCGGCACCTAATATTCATACCTACCTACATCTACACAATAATATTATTGTCTACTTACCCCACCCGACAATCAGAGTACTTAATATGTCAAAGTTTTGTTTTTTGTTATAATTTTATTTGATTGTTGGGTGTTTTTCTAGAGAACCCGACTCGTGACATACTTGCAATGACTGGATATAGAAAGGTAATGTTGATAATTTCACTTTTTTTTTTTAAATATAATTTTGGTACTGGTAGTTATCCAAAACATTTACTTCGGTTAAACAGTACTTATGAATTTAATGTATTAGGTTTTAAACAGTAGTTTCTCTAATGCGTGTGTATAGTAAATAGTAATTGTGTTTTGCTGTTATAACACAGTTATGCAAACCTGCTAAAAGTATCATGAAATACCTATAAGTAGACAATTTCATAATTGTATGTATGAATGTAATTTATAATTATCGAGTTGTAGGCGTACAAAAAATCTGTCTGAAAAATAAAATTATTAAGTCTAAGAAAATAGTATATCTATTTTAAAAATTTTAGTAAAAAAAATTCTAGTTATAAATTATATACTAACAACAGAAGCAGTGACGTTGGTGTTCACAGAAATTTCCAATGGAAAGTTTGAACACCCAAATAACCCCTCCCCTGTGTATGCCACTAATCAGAAGCTATAACTAAAACCTACAAATGTTTATATGTAGTATGTTACTAAATTTTAGTTGTGTGAATACAATTTAATTTCTCAAACTCTTCTGGTTTTAAAATATATTTTAACATTTTATGATCGTATGATTTCCAACTAAAGATAAAGTATTATTCTTGACTATAAAAAAAATGTACTCATCCAATGTTTATATATATTTTTAGGAAAAACAGGGAAAGGTTCACTTGAAGAAAACCCGTCCACCAAAAAAATCAAAAACATCAAATCCTTGTAACTGTTTGTCATATGTAATTTCATTTTTTCGATTTATCTATGACTTTATTGTGTCATTAATATTTTACTATGTTTATAAAAATACACCATCAAAAACATTGCCCCCAGTAGAAGATCTATTGGTTCTCGACAGTTTTACAACTACTCTCAATAAAATTAAAAATAAAGAAGTTACATGTCGCCATGTTGTAGAATGTTTTATCAAACGAATTGAACAAGTGAACCCAATATTAAATGCTGTGGTTGACACACGGTTTGACAAAGCTTTAGTTGAAGCAGATGAATATGATAAACTTATTGAACTAGCCAACACAGAAGAAAAAATTAATTTAATTTTTGATGGCAAACCTTTATTTGGAATTCCATTTACATCTAAAGAAAGTACAGGAGCAAAAGAAATGGCTTGGACTTTAGGCCTGACATCTAGAATTGGCATGAAAAGCAAAGAAGATGCAGAAGTTGTTAAATCATTAAAGACTGCTGGTGCAATACTCTTAGGCGTTACAAATGTCCCAGAAATAAACCTATGGTGTGAAACTAGAAATAAAGTTTATGGACAAACAAATAACCCTTACAACACAAATCATTCAGCCGGTGGTTCTTCTGGTGGGGAAGTATGTTAAAAATAATAAAATATTACCCAAAATATAATTTTTTATAAAAACTATGTATTTTATCATAGGCCAGTATAGTATCAGCTTGTGGTAGTCCCTTGGGTCTTGGAACAGATATTGGAGGATCTGCTCGTATACCCGCATTTAATTGTGGTTTATTTGGGCATAAGTTGACTACAGGTAAGGAAAATATTTATTTTTTACTATAGTATTAGATTGAGATTTTTCAATTTGTTTGATATAATATAAATTGTCAGCAAAATTCTTTCAGAGCAGCTAATGTTCATATTAGTATTATTATTTATAATGTTAATTAAAATTGTTCTTATTATTTTAATTAGAATTAATCATTCCAAAATTATTGCAGAGTTCATTGATATAATCTATATTTTCTAGCTACAAATAATATTATGATCTTTAGTTTTGCCTAGACTGGGTTGACTTAGCTGGCTCTTTCTGTTAGATTTACTTACAGTTATTTAATTAATCATTTTACCTTCTACATGCACCAGAAGTGTTTTAGCCATCTTGTTCCATTGATTCTCAACATTATTTTTTTTTATTGCATAATATTTAAATTGTAATAACTGTCCTAAATATTTTATTGTGTTACCTAAATCACTTATGACTATTTTATGTAAACATTTTTCTTATTTCATCAACAGCATTATGCATACAATGTGAAACACATTAATTAATTTTTTTTGTTGACATCCACCGATCAATATTGTTTTTTTTTTCATAATCGTTTTTATTATTTTTCAGGCTTGATAAATACAAAAGGTATGACATTTAGGAAAGGCACGGAAAAACAAACCATGGTCAGTGCAGGACCTTTAACTAAATATGCTGAAGATCTAACTCCAGTAATTAAAGCTTTCCTCGGACCGGAAAAATCTTTGGAATTAAAAATTGGCCAAGAAGTGAGCATATATTATTTAATATTAAAAAAATTCTAAAATTAATAATATAATTCATTATTTTGATGTTTTTTTTAGGTTGATTTGTCTAGTTTGAAGTATTACTATGTTGATAAGCCCAATGATCCACGAGTTAGTCCCATTAGCGATGAATTACAAATAGTTTTAGATCACGTTATAGAGGATATAACTTCTATCACTGAACTTCCTCCGCTCAAAGTCAAATTTTCAGGTACTCGTTATAGCTATAGCTTGTGGAGACATGCTATGACAAAGGAAGAATCAGATTTTTGTGCAACATTGGGAAACAATCAAGTAATTAATTCAAAACTACTTTAAAAATGATAATATAAATTTCTCTATAATTACAGACTAGAGTTTCTGTATGGTCAGAAATCCTAAAAACAATTTTAGGACGTTCAAATCATACGTTGGCTGCAGTATTAAAATTAATTGATCTACAATTACCAAAAGTAAATGCAGTTTGGGCTGATGCTGAAATTGAAAAACTTTCAAATGAAATATCGGTAAATGTATAAATATATTAGTTTTAACTTTCTTAAATATAAGGCTGAGCTTTTTTTATAGCTAAGATAAATTTGTTGAGGAGGGGGTAAAACAATTCCTTAACGTCAAGTCTTTTCCTAACCTCCCAGCATATAAAAATACAAATAAAAAGATAATTGTTATAGTTTTATCAAATCATTATGACCTTTGATTTCTATATTTAGAACTATAAGGTCACAGTTAAGCGGTATTCACAACTCGCTGTGTTGCATCGCATACTGTACTACTGTATAATATTCAATATGTAGGTGTATGATATGATATATCATATATGATGTTACATTCATGTTCAATATATTCATCTTAACCGTAACATAATGAGTTAGTTGTGTGTGCAGCAGCTTTAAATTATAATTCTATAATTTTAAACTCTTATAAATAAAAAATTAAACCATATGGCATAGACCTATAAATACAATTATTATGTCTATGAATTAGACTTATTCATAGAAGTTTTTTTAGTATTCCATGTTCTTCAATTAAATGAAGAAATGATTGAGGGCAGTACTGTATATCTGTGGTGTGGACCCATGCATGTATTTGTTAATAATATATACAATATATTCATTGGCGCAAATAAGGGGGGGCTGGGGGTGCTTGGTCCCCCAAAACTAATGATTTCACTATTATAATTTAAAAGCATCATAAGAGTATCAAGTATAGACCTGATCTACAGCCTCCCAAATTTCAAACACTATTTATGCCTATGAATATACTACATTAATAATATTTTAATTTATCTTAATTAAAGGTTAATTTTTTTTTTAATTTTGTGAGCCATTGTTAGAATAATAGGCCCACAGTTTGAACTTGTACGAAGGCTCAATTACATCATGCTACTATACTAATTGAGATATTATGCTTTAATATTTTAAATATTATATTATGTAAGAAAAACATTTACTATTAAAGTAATATTCACATTTTAGACATTGTTGGGTGATGATAGCGTGTTATTTTTCCCTTCGTCTCCAACCACAGCAAAACGTCATTGTGAGCCATTCTTGCATCCATACAATTTTGCTTATTGGGCTATTTTCAACGTACTGAAGCTACCAGTCACCCAAGTGCCACTCGGTTTAGGTCTAAATGGTTTACCATTAGGAATACAGGTATCTTTTATTTTATAAAACTTATACTTGATAGAATAATATGGATATCCGATAATATTATCAATATAATCCAATTATTATGTAATAGGTGGTTGCTGGAATGAATCAAGATCGGTTATGTGTAGCCGTTGCAAAACACTTAGAATCAACATTTGGTGGATGGAAACCTCCTTTTGCAACAAGTTCCATGGTAAATTAAAAATACATTGTAGAATTTTTGATTTTATTGGTTTTATCTTTTGGTTAGAGGAAATATTTTTATATAATGGTACACTTATAAGTTGGTTATTTGCTAATTTTTGGTTACCAATATTATGATATTTATGTGAAATAATACTCCTTAATGTTGTGATAATTTTATATAACTATGTTTGTCGTTATAATATTATATTTATTTTACATAGTATACATTCCAAACAATAAATGGTGGACTTTTTCTTGTATTAATAATATTAATAATTTTAACTGTTTTTACTTGTACGATATATTGAACAGTAAAGCCTCGATTTACAGATACCATCACGCTGAAAACTTCACAATGGATAGTTTTTAATTCCTTAACAGTAAAAAATATGTATATTTTAATCTGTTATTAATGGTTGCTTCTGTGTGGCAAACATAATCTCAAATATTTTTCTTTATTTGTATAGAGGTGTTACTGTTAATATATATTTTTTTTTAAACATGGGCCAAGGCTATTACTACAATACTGAATACGTTATTATATTATTTTATATAACCATACAATGTTATCTTAATCTGAATGTTTTTCAATTTGTCTGCTAATTTTAAACCTATAATACTATTTGTATTGGCATCAGATATACTTATTACTTTATAAATATAATACATTAAATTACTTTTTACAAGGTATTTAAAGACTGTTAACAAACTTAATATAATATGTAATGCAATGATTTAATATATTATTATTTGGTATTAAAAGCAATATTATATGATGTTTGAAATTAAAATTATGTTTTTGTCTTTTAATATTCAGTAATCAATGAATTTATATCAAATTCACAATGAAAACAGATTTTTGATCTTGTAAAAAAAGCATGTCTAATTTTTAAAAAGTTTATTTTTAACTACAATAATATAATAAAACATTGGTATAACACAATAAATATTGTTTAAAAAAAAATCCAAGTATAAAATAATTAAAATATAATTTAATAATCTTAAAACTGTAATAAAAAACAAATATAGGTATTGATATAGTTGTAACAATATTATTCCTATTACAAATGTAGAAGATATTGAGCATGACCATTATTTTGAAACATTAACATTTATGAACTTATTATCAAGTATAAAATAAGTAAGTAGTAATTTTATAAAATGTGTAAGTTATTCCATAAATGTATATAAACACAATTAACAATAACTATGAAATTATAACATTATTAAAATGTGTAGATAAGATGGAGACTTCTGTTAAATGCCAAATATTAATAAACAATAAGTATATAAATATAATATTACTAACCATTTTTGTATTTTTGAATGGAATTATTGAGTCTTCAAAGGTTTTAAAATTATCCATTAGAAAAAAATTAATAAAACACATCTTATAGTAAGTTGAGAGCATAAACTAAAACAGGACTGACGTTCAAGCCATCAATTGACTCTAGAAGCCAAAGCTTCAAGCAATGTACAACTGCACAAGCCAACAAATGAGCCATTATATACTTTTATTTCAAATGATATATCAAATTAAAAATATAAATTGAATTTGAATCATACTGTTTATATTTTATTGTTTATTGTTAAGACAGCCAGGATTTGTTTGATTAAGATTTTTCATTGCATTGGTAACAAGATGAACATTGCCAAAAGCATTGTGTAATGCAATCAAGGGTTTTATCCGCAAAACTATATTCTAAATTATAAAAATGAAAATGAAAACAAAACAAGAGGCTCGATGAAAATATATAGAATTTACTCACGTCTACTTTTATTCCGTTCTTGTGGGTCAATGGGGTTATAGATTGAAGTCTCCGATACTAAACCATAATAACATATTACTTCCATAAATACTTTATTATTATTAAAATTATTTATTTATTACATACAGGTTTTTTGACGTCCATAAATTTTCCTTTTATATGTAGTAGGCGTGGGACTGTCATGATTTTCCTCTGATTCAAATTTTTCGAATTTATTTTTAGTAATATCCATAAAAATAAAAATAAACTTACACCTCAACAAATATGAACCTTTCTTTAAAATGAGTATAAACAACTGAACCAAGAGTATAGGTGTAACATATAACTGTACAAGTAGCACAATTACAGTGGAATCAAATAGAGCGTTAAAAGCCATAGTAAAACAACAGTTAGTTTTCTACCATAAGGTTTCACTGACCCATTTAATAAGGTGTACAGTCACATTTCACTAAGCTTGGGTACCCAATTTCCTATTATGATTCCAAAAAAGTAATAATTGACAAGTAGATTCTCTGAAGCACATTGCATTTTGGTAACAGTTCAATTTATTTATATTTTTAAATATGTACAATTTAAATCATAAAAAAATAGCATGAATGTTTCAATTTAAAATTAATATTTAATTTAATGATAAAATAAATTAATTGTTAAGACACATAATAGTGAATAGTGAATAATTTATAAATCATGAATAATCTGTCTCAGTCTTACATTTGTTCAAAGGTTTACTTGTGATAAATTTGGTATTGACTAATGAGTTATAACTAATGTTATTAATTTTTCCACTTCATATTCTGAAAAAAATAATGTTAATTATTTTTAACTTTCATTACTCATAACATTATTTGATCAATTATATGCTATTTACACATAAATCAAAAGCATATTTTTATAAGTTTATATATAATCTATACAATACAAGTCTTAGGACAAAATAAAATATTCATTCCAAATAGACTTTCAATATTACTGGATACTAGATAGTGGATAAGAAAGAATTAATGTTTAGTAATATTCAACAATTTCACAAAAACATTTTTAAATTGACTATTCGCATATTCAATAAAAGTAATGAGAAAATAAATATAAATAAATATGATATACTATATTCAACAAAAGAAGCAACCTGGGCGGCAACCAATTTTTGATGGTGCTGAACAACTGACTACTATACCACTAGTAGCCAATACATAGATGATGCCATACCCTGGTTGCTTCTTATGTTGAATAGGGCAAATAAATAAATAAAAAAATTTTATAATTGACATGGTTAGTTGTTTTAATTAAACATTAATTGTTGCATTGTATTAGACACAAAAATGTAAAATTCCAAGCAAAACTAGTGTACAATATGGAAAGTAAAAAAGTTAATATTTATTACTTACTGGACTCTTTAAAATTACATCGGCATAATAATAGCTTTCAGATTGTTTTTGTAAAGTTGTCTTGTATACTAATAATCCCCTACGATCTTTTTTGAATGCAAAATCCTGAAACAACAAATAAATAATAAATTACAAATTGATATTCTTTATAGTTAATTTAGTTGTTAATAATTGTTACCATACATCAATTATTATGTGGTGACAATTAAATTTCTTAGCCAATTCTAAACGTTCATCTGAATCTTTAATTATTTTTATATAACGGGTTAATGAAGATGATGGAGCACCATTATTGTGTAATAGTTTAACGGTTTCACCAATAGGTAATGATAAAGCCAATTTATCCT
Source organism: Sitobion miscanthi (assembly GCA_008086715.1). Classification (NCBI taxonomy): domain Eukaryota; kingdom Metazoa; phylum Arthropoda; class Insecta; order Hemiptera; family Aphididae; genus Sitobion; species Sitobion miscanthi. The sequence goes on from CM017797.1 coordinate 41,036,500, forward strand.
TTCCAAGCCAATTCTAAAATTAAAAATAATATTACTTCAATTTTAATAATGTAGTTTTAAATAGTTTGAAGTAAAAGTTGTCATAATAACTAATTCAAACTTCAGTTACATGAAATCACCAAGAGCATAACATTGTGTAGTAAATAAAAATAATTTTAATTTTAAATAATGTATTTCAGACCAATATTTACAATTTTAAATCGGTAATTCATCATTTTTAAAGTTGATTTACTATATACAATTACATAACATAAGAAGTTTTAGTTGTTATAAGTTGAAACATAACAAACTAAATTACTTTGTTTAACAACATGTCATCCACAAGAATCCAATTTTGTAGTTGACAAAAAGTCATCAGCAATGTAGCTTCCAACTGTTTAGCACTCAGATTATATTCATTAGCCACCATACGACATGATTGTACATTTTGTTGCTCCTTACATTTGTCAGTTACTAACGAAACAACTGACACAAATTTTCCACTTTTTTCTAAAACATAATTGAATATTTAATTATTAAAAAAAAAATGAAATAACTGGTTCTTGATATATATTTAATTACCAACTAAATGAATAAGTTGTGATATAATTTGCTTATCATATTGTTCGTCTGATAGATTGGCACATACATTGAATCTTTGTAGACAGTTTTGTGGATTTCGACATCCAAATTTGAATAGCATCATCTAAATAAATAAAATATTTACAAATTATAATATATTTGACAAGTATATCATAAAAAATATATACCATCATAAAGGGGTTTCACAAAGTAAGGTTTATTTTCAGAAAAATAAAAATGTATTTACAATAAAATACTCTACTAAATAAATGTAATTATATTTTTAAGATACAAAATAACAAAATAATAATATTTTTCTAAACTACTTTTATTTTAAAAGTGAGTTTTTAATACATTTCCAAGAAACTTTAACCTTTTATGTATTGCATTTTAAAATCTTTTTCATATACAGCCACACAGGCTTTTTAAAAGACATTTGTAAATTGGCCATTCATCCTAAATAATTGTATCTTACCATTGCATCTTTTGTTCGTCCCAACATTCTGTAAAAAAATATGTTTCACAATATTATTTATTTGTTTAATTGTTTAGCATGCATGAACATACTCTAAAGTGTCGACTAATTCGTCAATATATTGTTTAGAGTACAAATATTGAACATAATGAGAAGCAGCAATAGGATTATCACGTAATATACGCTGGAAAATACCTTTCTTCAAAGTGTTTGTTAAAAATATAACAACCTGAAATAGTACATCAATTATGAAAATATTTATATATTTATTTTAAGTTGAAATTTTATACAGTTAATATTGCATTTCCATCTTCTGTATCCAAAGCTTCTTTTAACAACATTATTTTTTCTTCTAAGCTGTGATATGGTTCTAGTGTATATGTATGAGACATTACAATATTTTCTATTGTAGATTTGACACCTTTCAATTTTTTCTATAAAAAGAAAATAAATATAAAATTCTATGTAAATAATAAATATTAATATAATTTTAACCTACTTGAGTTGAATTTATTTTATTTGACTTTGAATCTTGCTTTATAAATACTGTTAAGTATAATAATAATTAATAAATAAACAAAATATGATTCAGAAATAAATTCCTTTCTTACTTTTATCTAAAATTTCTTTTGAAAGTAGTGTATCCAATGATTCAACATTTTGTAATTTAGCTTTTGTTGATCCAATTTGTAAACCTAATATATTTATTTTTATTAATAGGTTTAAACCGACAATAAATCAAATAATAAAAACACATATTAATAAATTATTGTCATACATTTTATAATTTATTACCTTCACTTTCGGGTGGAATTTTCTGAATTAAATTCAATTCTTTTTCCTAAATAAAAATAATAATTTCCATAATTAGTAATAATTAATAAATAAATACAATTCTTATTCACTTTCAATAAATATCTAACTATTTAAAATATATATAATTCTAATAGGTAATAACTAGGTTAATATGTTTATGTGTGATTAGCTTAAGCTTTATGTGAACCATAGAATATTTCACTAAGTAAGTAGGTAATACAATCAAAAGTAAATTTCAACATAACATTAAAAATATATTAATATATAAATCATGTATTACATTAATTACCTAATACCTTAACATTATATGTATATAAGTATATAATTAGATTATGAGGACATCAAACACACATGTGTTGTCTCCATCTTGCAACACACCTAGCAAATTTACATTCAGCATAACCAATGTTGTGTTGTTCTTAATTGTTAGCTCTAAAATTAGAGTAGATTTTTCAATTAACTTATTATCAAAGTAAAATGTAAGAATATTGACTAGGTAGAGCACCTTGTAGCATTGGCGCAAATAGGGGGGGGGGCTTGGGGGACGTAGCTCCTCCAAATGTCGGTCAAGTCCTCCCCAGTTCAAAATCTAGTAATTAGTACTAATTTTTATATCCTGTGGTACTAAGCAATATGGCCTATAGAGAGGGGAGCTTGAGTCCTCCCAAAAAATTTAGTCAATTTGCACTTATGCCTTGTGGGCATTTATTGATATTATAGTTTTAAAAATTGTAATAATAATATTATACCAAGTAATTTGTTATAACTTATAACTAACTTTAAAATACATTTCTCTAAGGTCCCAAGATAAATATTCCTACTTTCAACTTTGATAATAGGCCAATTCGCTCTATAATAAATTATAATATAACAAACCAACATAAGAAAACCTGCAGAACACAAAATATTTGTTAAGTTGTAGGTAAGTACATTTGTAAGATGGAGATAATACAAAGGATTTGTCGTCCTCTTAATAATAGGTAATAAGTTTGAACATTTTAGTAAATAAATTATGCACTAATAGGTACCTCATCTTCAAAGCTAAATCCTTCAAAACTTTTTTCATTCCAATAGTCATCGTCCGTGGAGTTCATTGTAGTAACAAATCACAGGCCTAAGCGATAATATCCAAACTATACAAAAATAAATCAAATGACAAAATGTGTATGAACATACCCACTTATCAAATAAGTAGAAAATTTTAATTAAGTAGAACGGATTAACTCCCTAACTGAAACACATATCAAAGCCACTTGTGGTTAATCCTCCAAAGTTTCCAACTAACAATTATAGGTATCTATTAGTTAATAATAACCAGTAATTAAAATAAGAGTCTCCCGATGGCTACCGCTCAACCTAACTTTAAATGAAAAATAAATAAGAAGCTTCGATATGTGAAACGACAGTAATAGAAAATATGCGAAGTACACGTAAAAATAAAAACACACGTAGGTATTAATAAGAATTAATGTTGAAAAGCAAACATATTGAATGAAAGACCATCAATTGATGAAAGTTGGGCGTTTTTTTTTTTTTTTGTCGCACTAGCGTCAAGAGATAAATCTCAATAAATAATCTTCATTTTAGTCACTATATCTTAGAAGACACGTCGACCTCCGGTACCGAAAAGTGAACATTTAAAAAGGGTACAACACCACAAACGTACGAGTATTTACCGTCTAGACGCTCTGTAGGCCCGACCGGGCACGTTTGGTTTTGTTATTGCGAAAAGTTTGATAAGAAACAAGTGCCGCCGATAACGGTAACGGCACGCGGAAGGATTACGGATAGCGTTGAATTCTGCACTTCTGCGCCGAACGCAGCTGATAATACGAGAAGAGCTCTCTAGCGCGTGTGTGTGTGTCGACCTGTGCGTGTACGTGGGCGAGTGTGGATACACGGGGCCAACAACACAGCTGTATATTATGGCGTATTCTATGGGTATATACATCATACACGACCGACCATCCACGCGCTCACGTTTTATCCGCCATCCCCTCCCCAAAGACCGCGGCCGCGACTCACCCCGTCCGCCAATGTCGCGTGCGTGTGCGCGAGTGCGTGAGCACGCTCGTGGAGCGCAGACCGCGCGCGCGTGTGCGTGTGTGAATATTTTGCCATTCTTCTCGCCAACTAGCGTATACAATATAGGTATATAATATTATATGTATACGTTGCATGCGTCCTACCGCCGCCGTCGTCGCCATCGTCGCCGTGCCAGTCAGCCGCCCGAGTACTGCGCCACTGCCAGAGCCCGAACAATCGTCTCGTGAATTCGGCCGAGTGCACACGCGCGTCACTCTCTCACAGTCCGGGCCCCGTGTCTCGTCGTCGACCCCCCTCCCACGCCCCCCCGAAATTTCGTCAAAAATTCGAGATCGACGACGATCGTAATTTCACGGCGGGGCTGCAAGAGCGCGGACGTCGAATTCGCGAACGTGAATATAGGCACGCCGAATATACCTAAAATACTACCCCCGGTCCCATACTACACCTGCAGTCATCACACTATCTGCCCGCCAACAATATTAATATATTTCCGGCCACCTACCCTCTGCACAGGTATATTGTATTAATAATTGTACTACAGCGTTATACTATATATATAATTTCATCAGCGATGATCGCGCATCATACTCCCCCCCTCCCCCACCAAGCACGTCTGTTCTAACTTAATATATTGTTTCCTATCCGCAGTGAATAGGGAAATACTCTTGATTTGATAATTTTTCGACGTGAATCCATTCATATAGAATAACATTATTACCTTGATTTTTAATTAATATACAGTATTAATTTATTATTTATAAACAGTATAATACCTTGTAAAAGAAAACTATTTCATCTGTAATGTTTTGACGATTTTTAATTATTTTCCTAATAATATTTAGTATACATATCTAGTATAATAATATATCATAATATAGATCCACGTTTCGCGGTATTTAGCACGCAGTGCACGCACATGCACGCGACCATATTTGATTATACAATACTGTATTGTTTTAATTAATTAATTTTATATTATATACCTCTAATGTTGTATTTCAACGCAATCGGGTTTCGTAAAAAAAAAAAGAAATAATTCGAAAAATGTTTTTACAAATTATATTATGAAATATCAATAGCGGTACAGCGGAACGTTTAGTTATAAAATATTCGCGCTTTTGTTTAGTATCTATATTATAATATGATTTGTAGAAGCTTATATTATAAATCTACCTACCTTTAATCCATATACCAATACTGTATTTCGATTTCATAAATGACTTATTTCAGAATGACACCCACAATACAATGTTTTGAAGACCAATCAATGCAAATGCCACCTGCTTCGGTTCTATACAATAATTTATTTTTTCAAGAAAACCACCACCAGCTGACATCCGCCACCGATAGAACAAACTCAAGGCCTGGTAAGTTCATGATAGATCCGTACTATAGCGTCAACTTAGAATATTTAATAATTATTTAAATTATAATTATAATTTCTTAATTTTTAATATTTAGTAGCGTATTTTAAGTGTTGTAATTTAATATAGGTACTATTATTATTATTATTTCCGAAATCATTGGTCAGCATTTATTTCAATAGAGCTATCTCTCAGTAGAGACGCAAACTCTTTTTTAAACCATATTTTATTAGGTATACGTCGCGAAAGTAATGCGAATACTGAAAAATTTAGGTATGATAGCCGATAGGTACCTATATAATATTGCTAACAAATTAGGGCCGAGATGGTACACATAACCTTGATTGCAAATTCATAATCGTAATTCGTAACAAATGTATGATAGTAACAAATTATTAAAAATAAATAGCCAATTTTGTTCGCATTTTATCATTGTTTTTCTTTGTGTTTATGATATATATAAGGTACCTATAATTTACAATGTACCTAATCAATAACTTTATATAATACCTATGGCCATATCTAATTAACTGTAAAGCATATGACGTAAACAAATGCACTTAAACATAAAAATATTAATTATAATTTTTGCAAACCAAATACATTTGCATTGATTATGTATACGGATATTGTTATACGGAGTGATCCACTTAACATAAGACACTCTTTACTTCAGAAAACACTAACGTTTTTGAAAACATTTCTTCTACATAACTTTTAAGTGGTAACAAAACAACATTTTTGGAAGAAGATTAATATTTTTTATCTTTATAACTGAAGTTTTACTCTTTTGAATGAAAATTTACATTTTTAGTTTTATGTTTCAAAACAGTATATTATTTGGAGTATTTCAATCTATTGAAATCAAATTTCAGACAAGTAGTTTATTAGTTATGTCATTATGTGTATTAAATGTGTTCACAAGCGGAGTACTGGACTAACATTTTGCAGGGTTCAGCACTCAACTCCGCTCATCGACACTTTTTTTTTCTTTATTAATAAAATACACAATCTGTACGCAATAAGGCACAATAAAGGAATGGGCTATAATGCAAAAGGAAGAAAATCTTGAATGAAGAAGCCACCCACTGATGACATTTTCGTATCGACACTTTAAAATTTAAATACGTATAAATTATAACTCATAAAACACCTAACAAAACTCGATATGTACATTGATACATATTTATACATCGAAATAATTTAAATTATATTTTGCTTTGGAATAAGCAATTAAAAATACACGTTGTTTTTAAAAATAAAAAAAAAAGATTCTTAGAAAATACTGTTATTGAAATAATGAGTGTCTTACGTTAAATGGATCACTCGTGTATATTATATACTGAATGATTCACCTAGCATTTGTATTCCATTTATATATAGTAATAGAAGCAGATTTACATTAAATGGTATAAATTAGTAGATAGGTAACATTTTTATGACGCGATTTTAGTTTAGTTAAAATAGAAAAGTATTTTAACTATAAGTAAGGACACGTAGATATTTTTATGAATTATCCCCTCCAAAAGTATGATAACCATGTTTAATAAATAATAGGTTCAAATTTCTACCCATAACATTTTTATTATTACCCAGTTAAATAAATAGTATAGTTAGTATAAACAATTGTCAATAATATACTACATAGCGATTTGCTGTAGAGTTGCATATCGCTAGTACTCAGTAAGCATTGTTATGCAGTATATTTTAATAACAATAACCAATTTAAATAACCTGTATTTATATTATGCGTTTTGTGTGATATAAAATCTGTAAACAAATGAACAACATAGGTACCTTTCGTGTAAATACGTAAAACATAGGCCAATGCATTTGGTTACATATTATTGAAAACACCAATATGGGCGCCGGGTTTTTCAAATTTCATGGGGCGCTTACGTAATGCTTCATTAATTTCCTAACCCAACGAAATGGATCATGGTGTGGTTTAGCAGCACCCCACTAGTCGGCGACCATGGACAGCAGCATCACATCCTGGAAGACCGGGGTTGTAACCCCCCACTAAATTGTTTTAAAAAATGCTTATAATCTACAAAATCGACAAAATCGACTTATAACAATTATCAGTTAGTAGGTACTGTGTTTGATAATAATGAATAGCTAATTTCTAGCTGCTAATTGAAAAAAAAAATGTTATAGATAAAAAATAGTTTCGGGTAATACCAATGTCAATGTTCATGTCTTATTTATTTTCTGCATGTAATTGATTGATTTATATGAATCTGAATGGTAACAAAATCAAGTTATCGGACGCGACCATATTATTGCGTCACGTCATAATACGCGTGTTTAAATTTTAATGATCTGACGTCAAAAGTCTCAAAATGTATTTTTGGTGGTGTTATACACCACGGGCTATTCGATATAGGTATTAATGTATTATAAATACTAACTATAATAGATTGGGTTAACTGTGTGCACTGCGAACTGTGGACAGTACTAATTAATACCTTTTTAATTTTACTATTAAAATATGTCTGTGGCAGTCTGTCAAAATGTTATCTACGATATACGAAGTAGAGTCGTAGTGAAGACGTGAAGTAGTTCTACAACTTGTACTGTTGTAGTGTTGACAGTTAGTAATTACTACTATAACTACTTACTACTAAGCAGGCCCGTATTTAGGGGGCAGGGTGGGCCATTGCCCTTCCTGGTGGAACTTGAGGGACGTTAAATTTTCATGAACTTTTTTTAGTATTAAGCCAATATAGTTATGTAAAATGTTTTTTTCCTTATGTATTGTGATTTGGTGGAGATTTCTCCAAAGTTTATTTTAAGATGATATCCTCTCAAATCTATTTTTATACTAACAATAATAATTTCTTGGATAACTGATAACGGCATGATTGCAGTCCGCAGCTAGCGTTTTTGTAAACAACTAAAACACAACATAATAATAATGATGTTTATTTTACTTTTACGTAATAAAATAAAGATCAGAAAAATGAAATGAAAATAAATAATACCTTTTTTCAGTTTATAATTTATTTTTAAAAAAGTTGGTCAAATTTTCCGTAGAAGTTATAAGATTAAAAATACTTTAAAACCTTAAAATATTATTAAAAAACCAAAACTAACATTTTTGATTTTTGATTTTTCGTAAAAGAAAGTTTTTACCTTTATAATCTTGATGAAATCAGAAATTACCTATTGTACTTACTGTATATTATATTGTTAATAAAGAAATTTAATAAAAAAAAAACCCCGACGGATGGGTTTTGCAATCTCGTGTATAACTTTGAAAGTCCGTCCGACAAATTCTGTTTGCATCACTAATTGTTCTTAACTCATTGAAAAACAAAGGTTTCCAGAAAAATTTTCAAAATCTAACCACATTTATGAGTCATAAATTATGACCCAAAATAATAGGTACCTTATATTTTAAGAAATAACTTTTTGGGAGAGCAGAAAAATATGTTGCCCCGGGGCGCAAAATAATTCAAATACGGCCCTGTTACTAAGTTTTACTAGACATGTTCTAGTTGAAGTATGAATATTACTTTATAATTTTCAGTCAGTCAAAAAAAATTAGTTTGATGTTACCAAGGTTATAAATTCATCGAATATTTTTAGTAAACCTTAACAATATTTTAGAAGTGGAGTTTGAGTATACTAGGTTTTTGCAATTTTCCTAGTTCCGTAGCTCATCTGTTAACATGTGGTCAGTTTCAATCGATAAACAAAGAGTACTTATAGGGCATAGACTATAATTTAAGTATGCTGCGGTAGTAGCGCGCTATAGTATAATAGTAGGTAGGTAGTATAGTATTTACCTTGTCTTTATCTTCGTCTTTACTTATCTATTTTTTTTAATAGTTTTAATTTAACACAAATATATTTTTTAATTTAATTATAATCATTGTATAAATTAAAACACAATTTCTCTAATTTTAAGAACGACATACCGAGTTTTGCTATAGTTTGTAGTATTTGGTATTAATAATTATCGTTTTAAGGATTTTTATAACATTTATTGTATTAATGATGTATACACATAAAATACTAACTATGCTCGAAATAGTTTTCCAAATGTCGATAATTCAATAATCTACAATACTTAATCGTAATAAGAAATAAATTCTATACTTGATAAAATAATTCCTTTATGTCATATTTATAATAGGATACAATATATCATAATAAAGAGACCAATAATAGTAAGTAAGTACTGACTAAATACAAATGTCCAAATTATTAGAGTAAAATAGCACTTGGCAGTAGACAAAAAAATTATTTATACTTGAGGTAATAATAATTGGTTGCAAAACTTACAAAAAGTCTTGCTGTGGCCTGAGAGATAGTTGGGCATTTTGCTTTGGCATTAATTAGTTTTTCGTTATATGCCCCAGTCACCACATATTTGAAACATTTCATTTTTTAATAAACTGCTACACCAAAAATAACTTTTATTGGTAGCTGCCTGGCCGTCTATATGTTTTTTTAAATACACTAATAATTATCTTGGAAAATTGGTAATTTTTATTTCGTTTATTTCCCGTTTTCACTCCAATGTGATAATAATATAATGCATAATGATAGATTTAAAAATAATTTTACCATAAGAATTACTGATAATATTAAAACAAATTTGCTAACCATTATGGCGTCATCTCGCGAATGATGGGCGTAGTATAATAGTGATATATAATTAATAATATAAGGATAATCAATTGCATTGAAAATTTGCAGTGACGCAGTGTACTGTATACATATAATATAATATTAAATTTTGTTCAATACGTCATATTGTATACTTCAATATTATAGTAATATAGTAGGTATATAATATATATATAATGTACTAACTGTCAATGTGTCGTCATATTTTTTCGCCGTTTATTGGAATATATTCTGTAAATGACACTTTGATGGGCACATGCGACTTTTAATTGTGTGTATTTTTCGTATAGGGTTCACAAGTGTTTTTTAGTATTTTTTTGTTTGCAAGAAAATAATATATATTTTTTGTATGCCAGTATTACATTCGATGAAAACACAATAAACACATATAACTTGCACAACATGACGTTATAATATTATATAATAATGTCATAAAAATATATACATTTAATCCAATTTTATATATAGAATGAAATTCTCTCTTCTTTTTTTTTTAATTTTTCAATCTTACTGGCACGATCCGCATTTTACTTTTATGCTATTTCGTTTATGAAACGTTCGATCAAAACTGTGAACACATCGGTATGAGAGGCTTTTATAAAAGTTATAATTTAAAATAATGTATCGCAAATATCAGCGAAGAGCCGTAAAATACGTTTTGTACACTTCGACATTGCCCAGTATATTATATCGCGGGCTCAGCGTACGTTATTTTATTTTTTTTTATTAATAAACATAAACCCGGTACGCGTATATATATAAAACGATTTAAGTTCACTGGCACGCGGTGCACCGTCGTGCTGTACAGCTGCAGTCTGTGTAGGTATGCAGGCATAGGTGTCCTCCTATACATAATAATAATAATGTGTGTTGTTTTCTTTCCTGCGTTTCTGTAAGGAGGTCATCACCGTCTCCTTTTATCAACTCGTCACGGTGTTCGCGAAAAACCGGCCATCGCGCCCATCGGTCTTCCCCTCCCGCCCCCTCCCGGTCGGTCCAACGAGAATGCGTTTCGCTACACGTGGCCCCACGTGGAACACAAAGCCGTGACGTCACCGAATTTCGGCAATACGATCCCAAGAGCGGTCGTCGGTCGAGTGTGCGTGTGTCCATGTGGCGCGCGCATGCGCGTGTGTGTGCATCCGGGTCGTCGCGTGTGCAACGTTCTTTTATACTCTCAAATATTTTTAAAAAAAAATTGTATACATTATACGACCGTCGTCGCCACCGTTATATTGTAGTACTGGCGAAGGTTTTTGCTACGCACAATGCGTGTGCGTGTATAATCGTAATGATGCGATGCACATATTAATATTATTATCATTTAGGTTTAGGTATTATACTATCGAGTGTGCAATGTACATATTATAATATGTACTATAATAGCATAATATCATATTGTATATCTATTTTCACGTGGTTCCGATATTATGTAATATTGTCGTCGGGCTGTTGAGCAATATTTAAATACCTACATTATAATGTATAGGTTTAATTGTATAATATAGTATAATATTATTCAGTATTGTGTTACCATTTGGCATCCAAGAATTCAGGAAAAAAATCCAATAATAAAGTATTGGTGGAGAAAAGTCTATAAAACTGAAAGCTTGAAATATTCTAAAATATTAATTATCACTCTGTAGTATTAATAGTATTATATTACATTATTTTGAAAACTAATTATAAAATTCAGATATGAAATAGTTATGCAGACCGAGCAAAATTAGCTTAGAACCGGCCGAACCGGCAATAAAACAACCTAACTAACCTTTAGCGAGTAATAAAAAGGGAAAAAACAATCAAAATACAAATAAAAACAAATGCTTTATGCACACGTGTTGCAGAAAAGAAAATTAAACTTACAGAATATTTGATAGCTATAATATAGTTAGAGAAACCGGGGATGTCGCTCTGCTGTATAGTAGGGTCGAGTCTATCGTCATCACTGTTATGAGTTTATGACTAATGGACGTGTTAAACTCTTAAATTTGAATCAATGATTAATCATTGCACAAAAAAGATTCTCAGTGAACGCCATCGATTAGCTTATATTAATATGTTTTCTAAGTAATAAGAATATTTCATTATATATTTATGAAGTAATAACTAGTATAAGTAGAGCATGGATTTGTATATAAATATGTATAATTTTATTTATTGCAGATTTCTTAATTTTGATTAAAAATTACAATATGTTTCAAAACACCCTAAATAAAATAAAACGTATTCATTTTGGCATATTTTTGTATATTTTGAAGTTAATGAATATTTTATACATTATAATGTTCAAGCTTTTTTACTCACAAACAAAATTTTATCATACATAAATCGAAAAAAAGACTAAAAGTAGAAAATTTCAAATGTCTATAAATGGCACATCAAATCTTAATCCGTTTTGACGAAATTTTACGGTTTTGAGTAAAAATTCCTCTCTTCCCCTTAATTTACTCTAAATATGTTTAAATGTTTTAGACATTTTTAAAAACGAAGTAAAATTTTCTACCAGAAACAAACTTCAAAAGTTGAAGATTGAAGCATTTTTATTTTTTCTGCTCCAAAAGTCAAAAGGTAATGTCGGACAAAAATTAAACACAATTCATTTATCGCTCTACAAAATATTAAGATTCAAGTTACATTAGACCTGTATAATATAAATAAAACATTTTTTAAATTTTAAATTATTATAGTTTGCTCCCACGTATAACTACCAAATAGTTTGAAGCATAAAAAGTTCGTGATGAAAATGTCCGGTACACATAATTAAGTACAAGGAAAAATACGATTGTTTATATATTATGTAATAGATTGATTTAGTTATTATGGCGATACACCTACAAAGTCAACTGAATTATTATCTACAAAACATTTAAATGATAAATTTTACGCAAACCTAATAGATAAAAAAAACCCTAACCGAGATCTTATTCCACTATTCCGGGACTTTTTTCCTCTACATTATCTATCATTACACCAAGTACACCTATATTACGATGGCAGTACTATGCCATATACTGGATAGCATTGTTTATTTTATGTATTATCTATTATCGTTTCGGTGTCGAGGCGGATAAACAAATTATTCGCATACAGTTTGTTATTGTTGTTGTGGTGGTGGTTGTGTAGCGGGTAGCGAGGTCGTCGCGCACGGTCTCTCTCGGAGTTTTTGCACACACACACACGCGCATTCGTGTTTATTATTACATTACTACGAGGCCGAGGTATAGCCAAAAAGGTAGAAAGTATGTACACGAAGAACAATCGACACGTGTGCGTAAAGCGGCCACGGCGGCGCCGTTGCCGAGGGGTCGCCGTGACGTTCACTAGCCCGTAACCCCCCTCCCACCACCTCCGCGCGTAGTGGTGACTCGCGAGCGTGTGTATGCGCGGGTCGCACGTGGAGCTTGCTCGAACCCTTCACGTGCTGGCGCTGGGCTGCTTTTTTTAAACGACCGTCCGTCGTCGTCTCCCGTTCATCGTTTCTGCACACCGACCAAGGCTGTTCCCCGCCGTAGATATTTAATTACGGTAATTTTCCGTTAGCCGTTTTTCTTCCACCGTGAATCGTTGTGATATCGTTTCCGAATAATTATACGTTTCACGGCCATAACGATATCGACGACGACGACGACGACTATTACTAAAATCAACTACACCCACGCTACGCGCTTGATTAGATCTCTCATTATCTCGCAATATTATTATTACAAATGTTTTTATCGCTCTCGGCCTCTTTTATTCGTCTTTTCCCGTTAGTATTTTACTTCTACGACTACAACGGGCGCACGGGACGAAAATGATATTATTATATCGTAATATTGCTATACCGGCACGGTGTACCCGAACGCACACGCACACCCGCATTTATAATATTATTTATGTTTTTTTTTTTATATAAACGACGATTTGTGCTACAGGGACACGCCTTTCTTTGTCGGGGAAATCCGCGCTGCGGCGGCGTCGGTTCGAAGGTCGCACGTGGCGCGACTGCCGCGGTCACCAAACCCGTACGCACACCTCCCCCTACCGACCGCTCATCGTCGTGGTCCTCCTCGCCCCCCACGCTGCTGCAAAATTGCGAAATACGTGCGATTGTTACGGGGGTGGGCTGGCGGGCGGGTGGTTGACCGGCTGTTCTTCTGGTTACTATTATTATTATTATTATTGTTGTTATATTATTATTTTGTCAGCGGCCGATGACACGCGAAAACTGAGAGCAAAACTCTGTATAATGTTATATACGACGACGCCTTTACGCGTGCAATAATTTATTTATGTTATGCTCATGTTTCAATATGCGTACACTAGAGCCGTACTTCATATAGGCGCAACTAGGATCAAATTTTTTTTTTTGGAGGGGGCCTGTGTAGCCTTCATATTTCATCTGTGTGAAAATTTTCCCTACACCATTTACATCATCTTATAAGTGGGCTTGTAATAAATATAAATTAACGTTAATATTTTTATACGCATATTATATTTTTAACTAACAGATTCTAATTTATTGTATTAATCCTTATATTAAATATGTATTAAAATACAATATAATCGTAATACTTATATTTTTCTATCTTTTAAATTATATATTTTCAATATGTTATCATCATCTTCTAATAAATTTGAAACATCTCTAGGTAGTCAAATTTGATAAACAGTCTCGTAGCAATAAGTACTCTGCATACTCGTTCCTGGCTAATGTTTGCCTCGTTGAAAATTATGAAAATATTTGTAGAGGTATAGCCACCCAAGCCACCGCAGAGTTGTAGTTAATTGGGCGGAAATGCACGCCGTAAAGCTCGTGATATTCGCTGATATTGTAACTGCGAATGCAACAACGACAGCAGCGGCGGCATCCGGTTGCCAAATTGTCGTCGGACACGCGGTTATGCTGAAATTGTTTATTTTGAAATGACTAATGTGTGTCTATTATAATAGTTGCTCTCATATTCGTACATATACGGTATAATAATAATAAGTTATTACAATATTACGTACATGTAATAAAATCTGCTCGTGCACGTGTTATTTTTGCGCCGTAAAACTTTTTACAACTTGCGCCGCGGCGTCGAGTTACACGTGCGGAATATTATTATTATAACATTAGGTGACGAGGTTTTTTATTTTTTTATGATATGATCAAAAAGTTTAATCGCACACGTATGTGTAGTAAATTCTGCAAGGCGATTAACACTATTTTCCTATCGTTATAATTTATTTGTATAATATTTCCTGTATAATATGCCCCTGTACTATATAATGATAATGATGTATTCATATTATACCGATGTACATTACGTCAGCATCACAAATAAACTAATAATTATAAATCGTTCAACAAATAGGTATAGTTATCAATAATTTTGTATTTATCGTCATAATTTTATTGATTTATGATTTCTGCCTAGCCTGTTATTGTTATTATTATTATTATTATTATTATAGGTACCTATACTATATACTTCAGATTAGTAACTCGTGCATAATATACAGATGTATATAATATGTGGTTTGAAATTTATTCATTTGATTTCAATGTAAACTCAAACCGAATTCGTGAAACTCAAATCTTCGAAAAACATTTATTTACAAATTCAAATAATAATATTATTATATAAGTAAATATGTAATCAATTGCAAAGTTAATGTTTAAAAATCGTACTAAAAAAAATCTAAGAATTGTTGATGAACAATATTTTTTTTATATATAATTGTATTTATAATTATAGGTAATGTATAAATTTATAATTGAATATATTAACACAAACAATAATTGTTTTTGAAACAGTAAGAACTTTTTTATGTAAGTAATATCAAAAAAATAAAAACAACGTTGCACAGCCAAAGTTCTCCTTTGTGCGGTGAAAATCTCGTTTCTTAGTAAGTTATGATTGTAGCTTCTCATTTCTTTCCCGCGCAAAACAGTTTTTGCTATGTTGTACATTTGTAAGACGGAGACAACACATACGGGTGTAGCGTCATCTTAAGTCTGAGTTCTAAGTTTTTACTCAAATTTAGACTTTAGAGAACTAATTCAAGAAAAATAATTCCAAGTATTTTAGTCAGTTTATTAATTATTATATTAAACTTATCTATAACATATTTAAACACATTTAGTTCATTTTCACAATATGTTCAGTGGAGCTTATTATCTTCTTGAAGAATAAATAAAAATAAAATAAAATATTTTGGTTCAACTATCTCAAATCTAAGTACTATATAATATTGATCTTTTCTAATGAAGAGAAATCTGAAATCTGAACGTGGATGAAAATTAGAAAGTAAAATTATGAAATGTAGTGTTCTTATAATATTATATAAATGATAATGATCGTGTATCTTATTATTTATTCAACGTATACAAAATATAATGTAATTAAAATATTTGTGCGAAACAAATTAACTATTTCATTTAAAAAATTGTAAGTATACTTATAGTGTACTATATAATGTTGTTTATAAATTATAGGTATAGGTAATTAAACATTTTAAGTGTTGTAATTCATTGAAATAGTCAATGGCCCGCAGAATCCATTACTTATATTATTATACGTAAATAAGTAAAACTCGGCTGCTTATGATATAAACTTGGAAATTAAAAATAATACATTTAAATTATATTAAAGATAACGTTATATTTATATAAAATATATCTCAATTCTGAAGTAGATTTGTGTGTATGGTATGCATATAAGTAGATGTGTTTACGACTTTCGCTACTTTGGCAATGGCCTGCAGACCTGCTAATTAAAACTAATTTTTAGAATTTTTTTTATGTAGCGCAGGATATAGTTTTATATACAACTCCTTAAAACGACAAATTTACATAATTTTGTCGTCTTTATTTATCTTTTATAGACTCTATAGTGGTACATTTGCATAGAGTTCCTTGAAAAGAGGCGTAATCATATTATCGTGCAACATAATTAGAAAAACTCATCTACAGTGTTTACAATTATGTCTTTTCCAGTTTCACTGCGCTATATAAAAGTTTAAGCAAAGCGCTGATAGGCTTCGTTTACCTTAATTCGAGATGATGAATCTGCAATCAATATCAAAATAGAAACCATCCGGAGTGCTATATTATATTTTACCGATCGTAGTATATCAATTAAAATGCGTCTCAGCACCTGCAATACTATTAAAACATGCAAATCACGTTTCACAGTTCTTTTGTCAGTTTGTCTATGGTTTAGTTTTTGTAGTTCTTATACACCTTGCTATTATAAATTGTTAGTTCAGTTTGTTGACCTGTTTTAAATATAATAAGGCGTATCTTTGTTATTATTATTTTTTAATATGTTATATTATTTTATAACATACTCATATTATGAACATACTTGTTTTGGCAAATATTAATTCAACTATTTTGACGATTTTAGAAAATTATAGGGGATAGGTTCTAGAAATAAAAACTAGTTATAAAACTCTTTTTTTTGCATTTTTTATATAGGTACTTATATAATATAATATTCATTATGCACAAATATTGAGAAACTTGTTAGTTTATCTTATAACTAATACAATCCATGTATTTATAATATATTAAGGTATACCTATATGTATATAATATATAGTGTGAGCTACTGTCTAATTATCTTTTTAAAATAATTCATCAAAATTAAAATTGAAATTTTATTATATTACTGCATTGAATAATATTTTCTAAAATGTTCTTTTGAAGTAAAAAATCTATACTATCCTAACCCCTGATCTAACTTACGTAGTATACCCATAAATATAGTTTAGAATAGATATATTAAGTACCTAAAGTATACCTATATAAGTTACCTATAATGTTATATAAAATTGTTTTGAAGATTTTTAAAATAGAATTGGTGGTTGTACTAAATGCCTATATAGTATGCAGAGTGATTCACCAAGTAATGCCCACTCCCATTTATCTTTTTATAATCAAACTATTAAATTTCTAATTTTTGGAATTTTTGGTTTTTAAAAGCCTTTTTTTAAATTTTTGATTTTTTTGTTATAATTATTAGGAGTGTCCAGTGGGGATACAAACTTATAATTTCAAATGAGAACCCTTTTTTTTCCTGTAAATTATTAAGTGGATATTATTTTTTTAAATTTTTGTGTAGCCATGTAGGTAGGTACCAAATTCAAAATTCGGACGAGGTTAGTTTTTAGTTATAAAAAAATTTATTCTAAGAATAATAGTCTTTAAAAGTGGTTTTACAATACAAAAATATAAAACAGATGAAGTATTAGATCTAGTATTACTTGGACCATTATTACAAATTATTTATGTTGATAAATATAATATTAATCATCAACATTTTTAAATAACCGTAGTCCGTACCTCACATTTTCAGAAAAATTATCCATAGTAAATAAATTTCATTCGAAAAGTGTATTAAAGGAAAATTGGTGGTGAGCATATACTTGGTGAATCACCCTGTGACTATGCATTAAGTTTTCAGTGTTTATACTATCCAAACGTTCTTATTTATTTTAATTTTAGTAAATATAAAATCGCAGTTAAATAAAATGAATATAATATTATGTATGATTAATTCTATGTATATAATATTTTATCTTATAAATGTAATTAAAATATATTTGTATCGTTAAGTTTTCATTTTAATATTTTAACATCTTGATATAAACTGATCTTAATATTATTCAAGTATAATATATGCAACTATTTTATATTAGGTATGAATAAAAATTGGCATTCGAAGGATTACTTATAAGGTTTAATAGGTTTTCTTTCGTCAATAATTTTGTATTAAGTGCATTAAATGCATTGTGTATATATATTTATATATCATTGCTATGTTGTATATGTCATTTTATTCTTAAAATGTATTTATTTTATTAATAATTCAAAAATACATTTCTTTGTGCCATCATAAAAGTTGAATGCAATACGAAATTGCAATATAACTAAAGAAATATGTTCTACGAAGCATCAAATTTTATGACCTAAGTATTATACATTTATTCTTATAAGAAACCTGTTGTGTACAGAAAATTCTGAATTTCTGTCTATAGTCTATTTCACGAGAGAACGGGACCGGCGGCCGACCAAAACTCGTTCGCTGCCGCGCATCCCCCACCAATTATCCATTGTAAGCGTGATCACGTGGTTGTCCACTCACCAATCAAATCAGTCTACATGCGCGAAACGGTCCCGTTCGTTCGTGAGACAGAGTATAGACACTAACGTGGTTTTGTCTGCTAATATATAAATCTTAAAACTTACTACCTAGTAAAGTTGCATTTTCACAATGCATTGTAAATTAATAATCCATTTTTATTTTCAATTACTATTGAGTATTATTCACCTATGTCTTACATAAGAATGAGCTATAACTAAACAAGTATTATTAGTACCCATAAGGAATTTCGTTTAATAAAAAGTATTATATTTTAGTTTTTCTACACTTTGACACGTTTTTATTTACTTTTTAAATTTAAAAACAAATTTATAACTATGTGGGTACCTTGAACGTTGTATATTTTAAACAATGCAAATATTTCGTTATTGTTGTACTTACATTGTTGACATTCTTATGAATAACTAGGTATACAAGTATAGAACACATTTATAACATTAACGGTTATTCAAACATGCATTAAAACTTTATCATTTTATGACTAACAGATTACAATAATTATTATACGAATAAAATTCTTATATAATATGTATAACTTATAAGCTATATTATGGTAATGTCAACCTTCTATTATAGGTAGGTACAATCTGTATGTGTTATATGTATTCTTTTGTACTCAAAATTTGTTTTAAATTTTGATATCAACTATTCTACTCGCACCATTAGAGGATCGTATACAACATACAAATATGCCATAGAGTAATATAAAGAGGGCCTTACGAACGCGAATTGAAGCGGAGTAGGTGTACTTTCAGTGTTACCACAACATACAATAAGTACTATTGTACCATTTTATTCATAAGTATATTGAATGTGTTTTCAACATATTATTGTACAATGGGAATATTGTACCAAAATATTATTATATTATTAGGTGCTCTATGAAATATACAGATTAATACAAGTTATCATTACTTCAATAAGAAATATAAGCTACCTACTTATATTATATATTTTTTTTAAATAGGTACTTGATGTATGGTGATAAACATTATCGCAGATAACTGATAAGAGGCATTAAATTAATAATAAAAAAATAAATAAATTGTTTTATAATAATAGATTCTGCAGTTCTTGATTCTTGAAAATAAACTTTTATCGAAACGTTTTCTCGGGGATCGTCAAGTTTTATAAATGTGTAGTCACTTCATCAGGCATCAGTATTACCTATCATTCACCAGAATTGCTTATTTTTTTATTAAATATTTTCTAAAAAAAATTTCCATGTATGTTGTAGGGTGATTTACCAAGCATGCCACTTCCTTTTTCTTTTTCAATAATGCAGTTATTCAAAATCTGATTTTTATAAATATATTTTGAATCATATTTTTATACTCTTGAGATTTTTTGTATTACTTATGGAGTGTCTCGTGGAGGTACAATCTTCTGTTTTTTAAATTAGAACACCCCTATTCAACAATAAATTATACGTGTATATTTACTGCAGTAAATAATTTTTCTGAAATTTTTGGCTTTTGAAAATCAACATTTTTACGACTAGTTTTTGAGTTATTTAACTTTGTGTTTTAAGGATAAAACGTCCATAATAATGGGTTTATAAGATATGGCCCATATGGTTATAGTGATTTGAAAATTGTAGTCA
The DNA here is from genome assembly GCA_008086715.1 of Sitobion miscanthi. Taxonomy (NCBI): domain Eukaryota; kingdom Metazoa; phylum Arthropoda; class Insecta; order Hemiptera; family Aphididae; genus Sitobion; species Sitobion miscanthi. The sequence continues at coordinate 41,057,146 of CM017797.1, forward strand.
TTATTGTTAATCTATCAATATTAATAATTTGTAAAAATAGTTCATAAATAGTAAATACTAGGTCCAATTTTACGTCTATTGTATATATTTATGTAAAACCATTTTTAAGGTCTATTGTCCTTAATATACAAACATTTTAATTACTAAGGAACTACTCATTTGAATTTTAACCTCCAATCTCAAGATCCCTGTTTGACCACCTCATTTAAATGCGAATATCAGAAAATCCTTTCTTATGTATTTTTTTGAGATTAAGCAAAGGATGAGTGAGCGGAGTGAGTGGTATTAAGCTTATATAATATGTTGATAACAGAAGTTAGAAAATGTTGAGAATAAATATGAGTGAACGTTTAATTAAGTATTATACATTTTTAAACTAAAACATTGTTTTGATAAATGGATGTACCTATATAGTATATATATTTTGTCAGTTCATTTTGCTGTTTTTTAAGGTTTTGGAAGACATTAATTAAGTTGAGTTGTAGTTGATTATGCCACTATGCCAGTTTATACTTTCATAAATGAATGTGTCAGCCACATACTTAGTATCACAGACGAAATAGACAATTCAAAAATTAAAATTTGAACAATTATAACGAACGGGAACGAAACTTATGTAAGCAGTAAATTAATTGGTGATCTGGTACATTTCTTGAGGTACCTACTCGTTTGTGCAACTGCATTATTAAGTACACGTGCCGGTTGATAATCAAATACCTAGATACAAGGCCGACGGTATGTATACCTTAATCAAACAGCCTTACTCATCTTAATTCATTATAATTTTCGAATAATATTCTTTTCATACTTTCTGCCTGACCGCGGCTCGTGGCACATCAGACACATTAGCTATATAGGTACCCACGGACAAAATGACAAAATATATTTGTTTGTTTTTGTATCTATTATATTATATGTGCGTAATTATACATAATTATTGGATTATAATATACGTATCCACTGTATTGTATACGTATACATACGTAGTGATGTAAATGTATAATATCGTATTATACAATGTTGTTAAATCTGTATAAAAATTTTTTTTTCTCGTAAGTGGTACAAAAAGTGACCCAAAATATAAATTTAGGCGTTCAATATGCACCAAAATTTTGAAAAGTGTTGCAAGTTGCCCCAAAATAAATATAATAGGACCTATGTAATTTGCTACATCATGGACAAGTAAAAAAATATGTAATGTAATTATTTACCCAGAATTCAAATCGATTAATCGTGGGTCTAGTTTTTATGAAATTGTCCAGGATATAGTAGGTAATTTTAAGGTTCGAGTTCCCTCATTAATTAATTAATTTTACAAAAACAATTATTACAAATCAACACTGACATTTTATGCATTTTGCTCAATGAAAAAATTTTTATTTTTATAATTTTATTAATTTTTTATTAATAAGATTCAATTTTCAAATGGGAAATGGACAATGGTTGAGTACCTAATCAAGTTTAAATTTTATATGTAATTTTAAATTTGCATATCTACAATAGTTTATTTTTATTTCGTATGAAATGTATATAATACGGTATTATACAAAAAAATCATTATACTACACCTATTTAAATACAACAGTATCATACAAAATGTAATACACGTAATAATACAAAAATAAAATGAAATACCGTATTTGTACATCGCTAAATATACGCGATACGTATACATTAATTAAAAACTGACGATAAAACGAATTGCAATATCGGTGAACTCCGTGTACCAGATACAAGCTCAGTTAGTATTCGTATCAGCTAGGTATTATTAATGTAATTGATTTGGCTGAAATAAATAAATAAATAATACCTACGTTAATCAAATAGTTTTTAAGTTTACTATAAAATATATCCTAAGACAATTTTGTGTTCATATTTTCAAGTTAGACATTTAAACTATCCCAAATGTAGGCCTCGAGCACCTGTTTTTTTATCTGTTGGCTCAATAGCAAAATTTAAAAATATTTATAAAACACAAAAAAGAATTAATTTTACCTCATCAAACAGGTCAGGTTCAATCGACAAATACACGTAGTAGGCAGTAAGGTATCTAACTTTATATTATACATTTGCGTATATTATTTATTTTAGGAAGATGTTGTTTTCATTTTGTATGCGCTATTATTCTTGAAAAGTGACAACAATATAGTATATTAGTATCCTAACATTTGGCTTACATAAATTATTTTCTTCAAATGTATAATTTTTAAATGCGTATGTAGTAAACTGATTACAATTCAAGTAATACTTGGCTCGATTAGTATGCAAAACAGAACAAAAAAAATTAGATGAGGACCTGGGATGAATGTAGTTTCAAACATTTGAATATTTATATAGGCTTATTGTAAAATAATAAAATAAATACATATCATACATTGAAAGCTTAGTAGGTATAAATTTTAATGGTAGATACCTATTTATACCATAAATTAATAATATACCCACATATAATTATGTTTAATTTTGTTGTTTCGATTTTGTAAACTGTCAAGCATTTTTCATCCTTTATTTAATTATTTTTAATTGTTATCAATTCTAAACCACAACTATATATGTTCCTCTTGTTTCTTCACACGTGAGTGGTACACTGCAGTAGTGAGTATAGGAATATAATCTTATATAAACTTCTATTTTAAACTTACAACCAGACAACCTATAACTATTGTTTTCGTTTTAATTTTTCCGACTATTTTTCTAAAAATGTTGATACGCATTAATCTTTGATGGTCTTTAAATGGAAATGTAAATCCATATTGATTGGATTATAAAAAATAGCGGCTTAATAAATAAAATCGTTTTACGCGTTTAAAATATTAGCGGAGAAGAAAAGTTTCGTCTAAAAATACTCTATTTTTTCATTATTTTGCACCCCACCCTTCCATTCTCGTCATGCGTAATTTATTGTTATTTAAAACGCATGACGTACATAATATTAACGTTTTTTGTAGGTAATTGCATTGGTAGTTGCATGACGTAGGTGGTATATAAAGCGTGCACTTGCATAGTTGCATATGACGTATGTATATGGATATATGGTACATTGGTACATATAATATGTAACGCGCGTGTGCGTACAATATAAATATAATAATATAATGCAACGATTATTCAATTGTATATTGTTAACATTTATAATTTTGCACACACTTGGATTTGTAATAAAGTTGTGAATTACCTACCACTTACTCATCATTGCTGAAAACTAATAACACCTTGATAAATGCTGGCCATATAACATAATTAGTTCTGCTCACTACTAAACGATCTCATTTATTATTTTTTCAATTTTATAGAATTATATATATATATATATATATTTTTGAGGTGACTGATGTTTTTCTTTTCCCACAGTCTTACTTTCTAAATGCGCCTATATGCTTATATAAATAATGCAGTCTTACTATTCAACTTATCAACAATAATGTATCTATTATTATAGTATTATATAACTTATAAGATATTAATGTAACTTCAAAATACCGTAATTAAATATCAGTATTTATCTTCTCATACGAATGAATTTAAAATTACATAGGTAATTTACAAAAATACAGTTCATAAAAAAACAAAAATGAAGAACAATTCATAGATTTTATTATGATTTCTTTATCGTTGAATATTGCCCTCTCAAGGTTATGTTTGCAAATACTTATTGTTTTTAACATTTGGCGGTACCAAAAGGGAACCGGAAAATTAATCTATTCATTACTTTGTTTCCCTGCAGTGGCCATAGAATTATCACTTAATTAAATAAAACCTATACAGAAACTCTCGTACAACATGCACACTATAGGTACCTATTAATTAGTGTTGATTGAAATTGTTGTAATCTTTGAAAATCCAAAATATGGTATACGAATCAGTCGCTATAGTGGTTTACAGTCTATTAATCTAGGGTTAATTTTGGAATAATGTGATTACGGTGGAAATAATAGAAAGAATCATAATTTATCTGGCATCTGTAAACTTATTTAACTCTTTTTTTTGTCAAATTTCATTAGGTTTTTTAAGAAAATGTAATTCACTTCACCTCCTATTAACCATTAAACAACTGTAAAATATTGATATGGCTACAGCCTACTCGACAGCTTAGTATAATGAATTTGAAAAAACTGAAAGAACATCATTGCTTATACTTTTAAGTTATGAGTACCATTAATTAATGCTATGAATGAATGAAAATAAAGAATATTGTGAAATTAAAAATATTTTTATTTACAGATGTTCGAACTAACCATCAGTGGACCCCTTGTCTAAGGAATCGCAATTCAACGTTTAGCAATAAAAGAAATACCTCCTACGCTTCAGCATTAAAGGTAAATTTTCAACATCGCTAATTTGTACATTACTAATTAATAGCTCATTACAATAATTACAATAGGTACTAGAACTAGTATAACTTAACTATATTTTATATACAAGTATACAGTGAAGAACATGGCAGTAAATTCATACAGTAACTAGCTATTGTTTAATATTATATTTAAAACATAAACATGTTTACACAATTATTTACATGGTATGAAATCAGTGGCGGATCGTGGATCTAGAATTTGTTTATGGCGGGTGCTATAATAAAGCCCCTTTATACCTAGGTACCTACTTATAAAGAACAACTTCGGAGTGAAAACAAAATTTACCTATTTTTTGGTAGTAGGTAGGTAGGTTACATCTGTACTTTAACAGTTTAGTTCTACATGACAACTGACAACTGATATCTAAGTAGGTAATTTAAAATAAAAAAAAAGTTCAATATGCGGAACAGTGGGTGATTCAGCTCCCAAGCACTCCCCCCTCCCCTAAATCCGCCACTGTGTGAAATCTCAAATCTTTAATGGCGGTTCAGCGTTTGCAAAGGATCGGTCAACATATTTCCTGATTCCTATCGTTTAACGACTTCAGTTTTTAAAATTTAATATTTTAGCAGTAGCTATACAAATTCAATTTGTCCGTGCATGGCCACTCCGACGCTGCTTTGTTCTAATTTTACATCAAAAATTTGATTTGAACGTTGGTAAATTTACGATTTATTGATGGCTATCAGCAGGAACGTCTTGACGATTAATGGGGATCAGGGCAGAGTAAAATTGTCGGGGCTAAAATGTCATTATCGTCAGTTGCATATATTATACATGATATATAGGTTAAAGGGGGCAAAGGCGCAAATAGACTTAAACATATAGTGCCTTGTGATTTGTACCTACAACAATATGAATAAGTAAATTAATTAATAAGACAACACGTCAAATACCTGCTTATTACGTCTTAATATAATAATATTGATAAATTAATGTCAATAAAATATTTAGTAGGTATAAACTATAAGTATAGTATTGGTAGTTGGACAGTTGGTACCTATAATACAGCATAAAAATGCATTATAAAATAACCATCCTACGTTTTAAATCGGCAATTCCTTTTTCTATAGATAATATAGCTAAGTTGGTAACTTTTTCTCGGGACAGTTCTTCGAAGATGTTTTTTCATAATTTTGAGCTTTAAGCTTTGAAATTTTAATTTCAATCATTAACTCATTTAAAATTTGATACATTAATTTGACATTAATTAATATTTGTAGGTAGTTAGTAAAAATTACAAAAATTGAATGTATTAAATATAAATAATACATTTTTTTTTACACTTTTTTTTTGAAATTTGAAATTACTATAAACTATAATTAGGTACTAAGTTATAATACTTAGGTACCTACTAATGGTACTAGTACTTATCCCAGTTAACATTATCTTATTTGGGCAACAGGGATAAGTGCTTAAGTCTCAAGTTATGACATACATAGGGAATGTGGTGCGTCTTAATGTAAAATACTTGTAAAGGTACCAAAATAACATAGAATGCCCAGTGGCCAGTACTCATATAAATGTATTAACTATTGGTTTTATGTTGTTGTAGCCGGATGATATGAAGAGGTTACTGCGACGGGATAACGGATCACCCTCATCATCGGACGTGGAGGTGGTGGCAGCGGTGACTGAAGAGCAATTGAACGCAATACGCAAGAAACAAGCCCTGTTGCTAGTTGCCATCCAGACGATGACGCTGTTTCACCACAACCAAATATTGGAACACAAGCTGTCAGCGTTACACCGGAAAGTGGTGCAGTTTCAGAACAGACAAAGGCAGAGGAATGTCAGATCAGCCGCTGCTGAGGAATAGTACTTTGTCATCATCGTACCTATATGATGAGGAGGAAGAAAAGGAGGAGAATATCACTACAGTCACATCGAGCTGATTTTTAGTCTAATTTTGGTAAAACAGACAACACACACACACAAACACACACACATACCACTCGCACATAAGAAAAGGAATTATTGTATATATAGGTCGATTATATTATAATTTTATTTAAATAAGTATTCATTAAATGTTATTATAAGTAGTAGTAGTAGTATAGGTATTCGTTTATATTATAATTATTATAGTTTATACCATGCGACGGTGTTAACTGTTAAGTATTAAATATAATTGTGGTCTATAATATATTGTACATAGGTATGTTTATGTTATAGAAACATAGGGTAGAGACAAATATCCTCCAACACTACTATATGCGCCAGTACCAGTGATATTTATAACGAACAAATTACATTTTAATTGCTAAATTACTTTGTATTACTATTTAATAATCTAGACTGAACTAAATGTGTAATAAACCAAATACCAATGAGCATTTATAAGTTAGGATATTCTGATAGGCGCATTGCCGTCTTGGCCGTAGCTACTCCTGGGATTTAATCGTTAAATTCCAATTTTCAATATTGTATATTATGGTACCTACTACCTATATATCTAATATACGTCTTATTTCTAAATAATTATAAATAATAATAAAAGAAAAGAATGGTTGTGAGTATGGAAGTTACCTCCAAAGATTTACAATGCGATGCAAAGATACATAGTAGTGGAATTGTGTGATCCGGAAATACCGAGCATAGTCTGTTTGCGTACTGTTCAATCTAAATGGACCTGAAGTTGTATAGCCCTGTCATTTCATTTCCGTTGTTGCACGCTATCAAGTTGTATTTTTATTTTTTGTTCATTACGGGTTTAGATTGTTTTTAAAACTCAATAAATAACAAATTATAAAAATATAAATACAAGTCGGAGTGTATTCTTATGTATATAATTCTAATTCTTTTGTTAAGACGATTTATTTTTTATTATATAGTTTGGAATTTAAAGAGAAAATTTATAAAAGTATATTATTATGATAGGATATTATTTATTTAAGTATAAATTAAGATGTACTTAGTATAATTATGTGAATATTTTAAGAAAGACCTAATTGTATTTATTTATTATTTGCTTTAAAATTGTATTACACTTATCAATACATACAAATTTTACCAAAAACATATGTTATACCAATATGACCCACAGGAAAGTAAGAATGTTGAATGACAATCAAACAAAATTGAAACATACTACCAAAGAAAAATGTATAATACGATGACAACACCGATAACTTAGACTTTAGACAATCATACCTACATCAGTTTCCGACTTGCATATCATCCAAAATTAAGTTTTAAATTGTTTTTCTCTTGTACAGATCTAATTGACAAGTATAAAAGGCTTGATCGAGGGTTACTATAACAATAATGTAAAAATGATTATTGTTTGATTTATATTTTCAAAGCCTCACTATATTCAATATAATTAATAACCTGTCATATATAAGTCAACAAATGGTATCATTTTATGATATATATAATATATTATAATTTATTTGACGTCTGTATAATATTATAATGTATTAATGTTACTTAAAAAAATAATATTATTGGTAAATTTTATAGTGTAATTGGATATGGGAATAACTGATTTAGTATTATTATGATAAGTATCTAAGTATAGAAATATTGTAAATAAAATAAATAAATTAATAAAACTGTTCCTTGATATATAATTCTAAATAAATGATATTCAAAAATAAAAATAAAATAAAAACAATAGGTATAATCAATATTATTACATTTAAATAATATAATAATATGAGTATTTGCTTAATTGAGTACTTGAATATTATACAGCTGTTTGCAGTAATAATAAAGTATAAACGCAATTTTAATTGGTCTCTGGAGTATAAGAGAATAGTATCAACATCACCCACAAATGAAGTATCACCTGAAAAATTGGTTGCATGTATTAATATAGATAATGTAGGTATATATATTTTAAAAACAATTACAACTCAGTAATAAAATATTTTCAATACTGTATGCCTATTAAAATTGGTTAAGAGGATCATATAGGCAGCATATATTGTTATCTCCATCTTAAATAAGTTAAATTTGCGCTCAGAAGTCATCAGAATACATTTTGTGTTGTTGGTTTTAATATTACAGAAAATTTAGGATTTACCTAATATTTTAAGTTAGATATTAAATCTCAAAATATTTTAACTAAAATCTTACTTAAAATATCATAAAAAAAACAAATGTACAAACACAGAAAGTGATCTTTAAGTTTGGAATTGGTTAATTTACTGTTATATTAAAACTAACAAGACAAATGGATTCAGCTGAATCCAAGTTTGCTATGTTTGTCAGACAAAGATAACACGGCCACTTAACAGTTTTTGTTGTTTTTTTTATATTAACTTCAAAGTAACATGTACATTACTATTAAAATATAATATAATATAAAACGCCCACATATTTTTAATATACATTTTAGAAAAAAAAATATTTGTGTATTTCTGTATTTGTACAGAAGTATCAATGATTATATTAAATTATAAATTGTAAAGTGTAAATAGAAAATATGAATTAATCAAAGCTGTTTATTATTAATTTGTTATTATTGTTGACAATATCTTGTGCTTTTAAACTGTTAATAAATATTACATGATAGAAAAAATTAAACTATTAAATTGTATTTTTTGTTTTCATTTAAATTATTTAATTGATTTTGATCAATTTTCGAATTTAAGCAATGAAGCTAAAAATGCTGTAATATTGTACATCATAATATACAATACATGCCACAAAATATTTTTATTTATTTAATTATATATAAACTAAAATAAAAACCATTACAACTTTATAAAGTAGACAGTAATTTATATTGAAAAATACTCACCACATAAACAAATAATATAGTTCTTAATAGTGGATATCGTCGTAGATACATTCCTGTTCTTAAACCAAACGAATCTAGGCTGGTATAAGCTCGTTTAACTCCTCTTGCTACACTAGTATCAAATGCTTTTTCTAACATGAAATGAGGCACTTTGGCTTTAGCTAAAATCAAAATCTATGTTGTATAATCATAACGATAATATTATTAGCAAAAACATTCTTACCATCATCCGTATCATTAACATTGATTATTACATTTGTCTCTTTTTTCAATCTTGTCTAAAATTATTAAAGAATAGTTATTCAAATAGAATATTAAAAATGTATTGTCATAAATATTGTTCTTAAACCATACCTCTAAACTCTCAATTCTTATTGCCATTGAATTATTTTCAGCTAATACTTGTTCTAGGTCAGCTTGTTTACATGCCACAGCCTTTTTAAGTGATAACATCTGCTCATTCATTAATCCCTGACCATTAGTTATGTCTGCATGATTATTACAATTATCATCTGTAAACGATTCTAAATCAATATTTGCAAGCCGTTCTTTAAAACCACTAAGATCGTGTAGTGACTTCTGTAATCCACAATCAATAGAGAGTAAATTACTCTTCATGGCATTTAATTTGGTTAATATGTCTGAGCGGTCCAATTCTGAAGTGCTTAAAGCCCTTAAACATTAAAAAAATTTAAAAATTATAATGACAATAGTGTTATTATTGACAAAAAATTAAATAATAATTAATACCCTTGATCAGCGGTTGCTTGTATATTAACAATTTCTAAATCATTCAAACATTCTTTTAATTTTAGGGCAACATTGTTCAAATTTGTTTTGGTGAATGCAGTCATTGTATTGCATTCACTAGATAAGTTTGTTAGTATTTCTTTTTTAACAGTGTTTTTATTTTCAAATTGAATATTACTAAGTGCCATTTCCAGATTTAATTTTTCTGAGGTTAAATCATTTATCCTTAATTCATCCACCTCAATTCTGCACAATATTAGAATATTTTAATTTTATAAATCAAATTAAATTTTAAATAACACATTTTGTACATAATAAATAATTATTAAAATATTATTAATTAATAAAAGGTACTAGGTTTACCTTTTGAGTAGCGATGATATTTCGTTTTGTAAAATTTGGTTTTCATGTACTAAATTATTGTCAGAAACTAAATTATTTTCCCCAGTTACTGAATCTCGGGTTTTAGATTTTTCTTTCAACCGGAACATTACATCTTGAGCATTTCGTAATTGTATATGAGCTTCCTGCAGTTCCTTTTCCAAATTAGCGGAATGTCTTTTATTCACTTCAAGTTCCATTGATATTTGATTGATATCTGTAAGCAGTTATATTGTATAATAAAAATGAATCGGTGCACCCGAATTGCATGCCAAAAAAATAAATATAAATCGGGTCGTCCGAATTGCATGCCGTCTTTTGGAGGGGTCTGTCCGAATTGCATACTGTCTCTTTGAGGGGTCTGTCCGAATTGCATGCCATCTCTTAGAGGGGTAAATCCAAATAAATAACTTACTTTTCAATTGGAGGATCGGGATTTTATTACATTACAATAAAACATATAAATATTGTAGAAGGTGACACTGTGAATAAGAATCATAAAATAAAACTATTTTTTTTTTCATCGACAACAAAGGCAATTAGTTGGTAATAATATTATAATAACAGGTAGTATACAATTATATTAATATAATTATCTATATAGTATATAGTCATAATATATTAAAAATTTAGTTTTCTTTATTTTGTTGTCGGCAATGACATGTATGCAAACTTTCATTCATTTTCGTCATCACGAAACTTATACTTTTTTTCTTTTTCTAATATTTCCCGGTGTCTATTACTTAAATTTGAACTACGCATTTTTACATATATATCACATTGTACTTGCTTTAAGACATCAACTAATTGAAAAATATTAGGACTTGGGGAGTAAAACATGCTATTCAGCTTGGAATGGAATGATTCACAAACATTAGTTGTACGCATTGTAGAATTAGAAAATTCAGCCCAAATAGAGGGTCGAAATAAACTGTCAGCCATTACATACGTTTCTAAGAAGTAGTCACAAAATGCTTATACATTTGACAGTTACAAACACTTAAGTGACCGATACGTATGTCTATGTCTGTGAAATAGACCAAGACCACAATACACTACATTACTCCAATATAGATACTGTTTGGGAAAATATTTACACGGATATAAAAATATTTCAATCTAGAAACTAATCACTAAACAATTGTAATAACCATACATAAAAGAGCGTTTCTATACATGCATTTTTTTAAAAAAATTAGGAAAGTCCAAAAAAAAGTTTAAGTTGTTTAAGTGCATAGTAAATAAACGTGTGGTGTACGGCATGCAATCCGGACAAAGCCCTCTAAGAGATGGCATGCAATTTGGACAGACCCCTCCAAGAGATGGCACGCAATTCGGACAAACCCCTACAAGAGACGGCATGCAATTTGGACATTTTTTTTTTTTTGGCATGCAATTTGGATGCAGCCAAATGAATATTAAATGGAAATTCCCAGGTAAAAGTAATTACCTTTATCTGCAGTTTTCAACTTGTATTGCAATAATGACATTTCATTATTTAACGTTCTTATTTCGTTTTTTAACATGTGATTTTCTTCGGTCAACGGTTTGGATATTGGATCAATTGAATTATCAATGTAAGTAGTAGATTGACCCTCATACTATGTGTAATTACATACTGTTAGATTCAAATGATAAATTATAAGCCATAAAACGGTTATAACAAACTTGAGATTGGATTGTTGAATCATGACTATTTAAATACTGCAGTAGATGCTCATCTGATATGCGAGAATCACTTTTAGGTTTCTTGATTAATGACTTTGTGGCAGGCGAACTGGGTACAGACGTAATGGGTTTATTTTCGATTTCAATCGACACATTTTCCGATACCGGTGTTCTTAAAAGAAAAAAATAACAATAACCATACTATGATATGCATACTTTATTAAGTGAATGTACTGAATCCAAAAAAATACTTGAAAACATCTTTCAGTGGCTTTTCCTTTTGATGTTGTAAAACTACCGCTGTGTTCTGGTCGATTTTATCCAGATAATGTTCAGCTTTACCGGCCAAGTCTATGAGCCATGACATGTCTTCAAGTTAGTAGTTATCCAGAACTCGTTAATGTTCACTGTTCAATTAATATATCGTCAACAAAACAATAAAACTTTAAAACCTTGAATAAAGTGTTAAAATAGTTAATAATATTAAATAATAAATACTTCGCTATTGTATTGATCACTGTAACAAAGCAAAATAATGCATAGATTATAGTATTTACTATTTAGTACACATATTTTGTAACTATGTAACTTCTTGTCTGTAAGTACTATTGTACTGCGATAGTAAAGAAGCAGTAACTTAGTGATAAAATATTTATAATAATCATAGATGAGATATCTAAAGATAATATTATAAATATCGTACCTTGTGCATATAATTACCCAGTCAACATATTAGAAAGTAGATGACGTGATTGAGGTCAGTTCTTCCCTTGATAATATATGTTATTTATAGCTGATAATATTAATCAAGGGGTCAACAATTTAATTTATTCTGTGCTAAGCTTAAAACAAGGTGGATTTATATGGTTGTTCAATCCGCCTTAAAGATCATATTATACAATATAGCACGATTTAAGATATACAGATTACTCAACGGAGCATTATTTTTGATGGTCATTGCATGACTAAATAATTTATTCAGTCATGGCCGGATGGCCCATTGATTGCCCAGACGCCCAGTGTTTATCCTCGATTACGGCCCGCGAGAAGAACAGCTAGCGCCTAACCGGAAATTAATGTAGTTAAACAATGTATATTTTCATGATTCATCATTCATGAATTATAATAATACCAGTATAATAAAATATTAATATCTTTAATCATGCTGTTAGTTTAACCCATAACAAATTAAACAAATAATTTGTCATGCTTTAACGAGTATAACCAATAAAATATTATATCCACGATGTAGAGAAGATATTATCTTCTCTACATCATGAACCGTGATTATATCTATATGACTATATATAAAATACATGGGTACCCTACTACCCTCATAACACAGTTTTTTTTATAGACATTTGAAGTTTAAATTTGGAAGGAATTAGATATTTTAACAAAAAATAACAATTTTAGTAGTTTTATTGTAATTCAAAAATTTTAATGTATATTACTATATTTTATTCACAACATTAATTTTCAAATGCAATTTTTTTGGGCAAAATGTAATTCAACCTACTGTATTACTATTGTAAATTGTAATGTATCATAAGTAAAATGAATTACTTTAATAGCAAATAGCAATAATATCATAAAATATATTTATGAATATAGGGTACCTACTTGTACTTCCTAATTTATTGAACTACTGAACTGGGCAGTGGCGGATCCAGGGCTTAATTTTGGGAGGGGCATGGGGGGGTTCAAAAGTACAAAAAGTTCCAAAATTGGCTAAACACAGTGTAAAACAAAGGAAAACTACGGCGATTGGGGGGGCAAATGCCTGAAATTGGGGCCATAGCAGCCATAGTGTGGGCAAACAAAAAATGGGGCGAAACTCCACAAGTGACATTATAATACTCCTTACCAAATTCCAGGTTGCCTTGTAGAATTTCACCTCCGAGTTAACTGTCGTAGAAATATCCCAACCCTAAAAACTTAACCAAATATTATAAAAATTTGTACACGGCATGAGTTGTACCATACTTAAATACCCTTGAAATGTTGAGTCTCTACCGCGAAAACCCAAACAGTTATAAGTTATAACGCAGTTCAGTAATTTCTTCACATAATATGTAAATCAGTCATCAAATATCAATAATAGACAATGGTATGCGCTGTCATTCAGGATAACTGCTAAACTGCTCTCAAACCAGCAATACTTTAGTAGGCTGACAGTTGACAGACCATTTTTGCTCAGAATCGTTTTCCGTGTACAATTTAACGCATACACAGTGCCCATATCAGCCTGGTACCTATTCCTTACAAAATCTTCTCGAGATTCGCTGTTGCAATAACCAGACTAGTGAAGCGTGAATAATTTGTTGGAGCCGGCGGTAGCAATGTAAACATTGTAAACACATAATAGATTACACGTAACAAAAAAACAAAATAACAAAAGGTACTATCTAATAAATTTTGTGAAAAGACTAAGAAGCCAACAGGGCCGGTGCTATAAGTATTGGCACCCCGGGTGATCCTTTGCCAATTGGTAAAAGTGAACTCAGATGTTTAAGTTCACTATAAAGCTCTATGGAATTTATATCAGCATTATCTCTTTCCGACAGTGCTTGGTGTTCCATGTAAATCTTGACAGCATGCCAACAGATATTCAGAAAATAGTAATTGTTCCAAATTGTAAAGAAACCCCTATAATTGGCAATATAGGTGATTACTGATTAGTGATAAAATTTAACAAATATGTTGCCAAAAAAATATAATATGCACAGTCAACATTTCTATAGGTGTTTGTATCGTTTTAAAATTCTAATTATAGATCTTAACACTTTTATATTTACTATTACCATTTGATTAACATAATAACTAAAAATAAATTCAACTTAACTATACTACACATAATTTACATAATAAGTAATTAATAAGTAAAATCTGGATGTATTAAAAATAATTTTAAACAAATATTTATTTTTATTCTAGAATCAGTTACATATTTTAATATATATTATTAATACAAATATTTGCAGAACTTCCTGAAATTAAATAATAAGTACATCAATTGAAAAAATGTATTTACATATTATATATATATATATTTTTTTTTTATTTAATGGAAGTGGTATACAGGAATTAAATACAAATTAGTTAAATTTTAAAGATAACTAGAAAATTAAATGATTTTCTTGGTTTTAATATTTATATTAATTAGTTAGTACTTTGATATAATGTTGATAATAAACCAATAAAATAAGTCTCTAAAGTACTAAATAAAAAGGAAATTTGTCTAACATTAAAAATAATAAATCAATAACAATCAACAACCACTGACAAATGTCCTATTTGTATTAATTAAAATGTTAAAATAAAAAGTATATTAAAAATCAACTGGTTTAGTATTTATTTCCAAATATTACTCTGTATAAATTATATATATATTCATTATTCATCCAACAAAATTATTTGTTATATTGAACTTAATTTCTCTTAAGAGAATATGCAGTTCTAAATCCTAATCATTAAAATATCTATAAAGGAAACAAGAAAATATATGTGAATAAAGATTCACATGAATACATAAATATAGAAAATAATTTATTTATCAACAGTTAGTGTAATAATTAATAAGTAAAAATCAAAATAAATCATTACCAAATATTTATTTCAAATTGATGAATAAGATAAATTTCTTAGAATCAACAAAATATACCAAGTTTTAATAATTACTAGGTATAAAAAATCTGAATTGGTTTTTTTAGGTACCTATTACCTACTGTATGTTTTGATGACACAGAACTCAATCAAAGATATCTTAAAATGGACTAAACGTTGGAAATTTAAGATAAATAATACTGAATAAAATATTTAATTTAAAACTGTGAATATGCTAGTGTAGTTGGATTACACAAATATTCAAGTAAATACCAGGGTATGTACTTTACTTTGATTTTAGCCTGAATTAAAAACATCATGTGCTCCAGAAAACATTAGTTAGCAAAGAAAAAATGTGTAAGTTTTACTGGCTTGTTGGGAGTCATTCAAAATTAGACCTAACAAGTAAACATCTTCTACAGGTAATTGGTAGGTAGATAGGTATTAAAAAGCAATTTGGACTTCATGACTTTAATGTCTGAATCTGGCCTTGTATAAATCTGTTGACTGTTGGGGGTCTACACCTAACTATAAGAAAATACATTTCTGTTTCTTTACTTTGTCTTCCAATGATGTAAATCCATACAACATTTATAAAAATTTAAAATAAAAGTTCAGTTTGTGAAAACAATTAAATAAAACATGTATATACTACATAGGCGTGTCTACCGCGGCAGCCTGGGCTGCCCCTGCAATTTTTCAAAGGCGCTAATCAACCGAGTTTTAAGTTAGAAGGGTTACAACTTTTGTTTGAAAAAAAAATTCTTTTATTAGGGTAATGTTATAATTACTATCTATTTAGATTATTAATTGTTAATAGATAATTCAGACTTTGGATTAAAACTATGGCTTTGGGTGTTTAGGGTTTTTTTCGGTTTAGTCACGCCTATGATACACTAGTAATTAATTTATAAAGATATGACCACTTTGACTTATATTAGGTATATGCATTGATGAGCATTAAGAATTTTTATGAATTTTTTATCAATAACAGCACATATTAGATACCAGTATTTTAGAATGAGTATTTTATTCACAATATGTAAAAGGAAAAAGATTTTAGTTTATGTCACAAATTTAAATCTGCTTCAGCTAATACATTTTTTCTAGACATAAACTTAGTAAAAACCTCAGTAAAAACTTGATTGACTTTTTTGATTTGTGTTGGTGTTAAAAATGTTGAAATGGTTTAAAAACTTTAATTAGCGCTGGATTTTTAGTAATCAGAAAAATAGAAAACAGTAAAAAATGTTGAATATAGAATTTAAGCGGAAATAAAAAAAAAAAACAAGGGAAATTAGTGAAAAGTCAAAAGTGGATACATAGATGGATCTGAAGTCACAAAAAAAATTAGGAGAAACAACCCATTTTTATTTTAATCCACAATAACACTTTTTGACTATTTTTATCTTTTTGAGAATCTTGGGAAATTTGTTGAGTAATTTAGATTATGCCAGAACATACAATAAATAACTATTTTCATTTTTCACTTAGTTAATATTTAAACAAATGTTTAAAATACTGTAATATATTTACTATCTAAAATCAACCACATTGACCAGCAGGTTGTCATCCAATACATAATGTTCAGCAATCTAAAATAAAATATAATACATTTTTAAGTTTTTAACTTGATAGTAACAAAATTATGACAGTGGCCGAATTAAACTCAAACTGGCAGTTAAAATAGTTTGATCGATCCACCTACCCACCCCTTAAAATGACTATGAAACAAACTATTTAGTAATTATATATAAATAATTTAATGACATTCCTGTGTTAAATAAAATCAAAGTGGAAAAAATTGGAAGTATACTCTATTATTTTACCCACCCTCCCAGCCAATTTTTAAGGGAATATAATTGAACTATCTGAAGCATGTGTTTGGCGCCACTGATGATAAATATTGGTCATTAATGTAATTGGTCCTCTATTTTTCCTCACAGTAATACATTAGCAAGTTTCAAGGACCATAATAGTATAATAAAAATAAAATATTTCTTTTTCTGCCTTAACTCTCAGTGTATAAAAAATAAAATTTGTGATTTTAAAAATTTTATCAGTCAGTTGGTGATTAAAATATACAACATACAAATCGTATTACCTAGGTAATCATATAAGAAACACTTATTTAATAATAATAATAGATTAATACGTACAGCATAAATATCACCCTCTGTGTTATGTGTGTGGAAACCACTGAAAAATTTGCAATCAGCTATAACTTGTAAGCCATGATAAGGCGTCAAAAAGAAGAAATTAGATCTGAAAATAATAAAGTTAAAATTAAAATATTTATCAAAACACAATGAAATAATATTACTCATTATATTTAGGTGCACAAACAATAGCAATAGCTTCTGGCATCATTAATTGATATGAATAATGCGTATGCAAGTCTACACTTGACATAAATGAGGTTTGTGATGGATGAGTCTGTTAAACATAAATAATAATTACTTAAAAATGTAATTAACAAAGAATTTTTAAGAAAGAAAAAATGCTCAACACTTATAAAATAGATAAGACCTCAAAAGTTAATGACCTAAGAAATGTTAAATAATAATATAAAAAATTTTAAGGGGGACGGAGTGGCCGAGCGGACTAATGCGTCAATTGCAACCTTTAAATAGCACAAAAATACCCAAAATATTTTTATGTCTATTAAATTCTAATGTGGAATATTCAGTGAAAATTTCAAATTTAATTTTTGAGTAACAACAGAAACTGGTTTTCTATAAAAATTTCTGTTTATTCCGTTATTTTGAAAAGTACTTGGAATTTTTTTACTTTAGACCCCCTTAAAGTACTAACTATATCCAATTTTCTATCAGAAACAACACTCAAATCATAGTATTATTCTCTAATAATAAAAAAAAAACACATCCATAGCTCTGTTTAGAATCTAAAATGCAAAATTCACTAAATATTTAGATTTGTATATTATTTATTAATATAGAGCTAGAAAATAAACGTCTAAGATTATAAAAAAAGTCATTAATTTTGGGCCTTAAATATATTATTAATTAGATAATAAGGATTTTCCAATCAATCTTACATGTATCCATCCTAAGGTGATGAGATCTTGCTTATCTTGAAATTCAAAAATATCTTCTTCATTCATCGTAGTACATGAATCTGATGTACCACTTTGTTTTGGAATCATCAAATGAGTCACGATTAAACAGTTAGAACTCTAATAATTATTATAATAAAACTATTTGTTAAATGTGTACTAGACAACTTAACATAAAAATACAAACAAACTAAACTAAAATTAATCTACAATACTATTCAAGAAAAATTTAAATTAAATTACCAATTTTCCTGCTAATATACCACAAGTCTCTAAGTTATTAGATGTATTACGTTGTGCTTTTTCTAGGAATCTTCTAGTTAAATTGCCTGGGACTGTTATTTGGCGAAGATTATATGGATTTAAAGTGTTCTTATTCAACATTGGTTTGGTACTTCTATCAACAATAGGCTTATGTCTAAAAAAAATAGTTTGTTTCAAACACAACTTTTAATATTAAGTATAGTAAGTAACATGTTTTATTAATATTATTTAAAACCTAATAGTAAATAATAAATATTAAATATAAGTTAATAATTTACTTAACCAGAATATTCTAAGACCTATTGATTTATTATTAAATAGTTGTATAAAAATTTTGAAAGAAAGATGGAAGAAATTATGATTTTACTATTGTACTAATAAAATGTCAATATTTATAAATTTAAATAAAATTCTATTAAATAATAAATAAATAGCAATACACTCTCATCATATTTAAAGCAATAAGGTAAAAAGTGATTTTATTAAAGTATAATTTTTATTGTTATTTTTTAAAAATTAATACAATTAACCAATTTTCCTCAGAAATATTAAAAACCAACTAAAAGCATTTTACATATTAGTGCAGTAAAAACATTCTCAATTATATTAATTATTAATATTACAACGAATAACATTTTAACTATTAATTATTTAAAAAAATAATCAAAGCAATAAACTTGTGTCGTTGTAACTGTTGTAGTTAAAGCTAAGTATTAATATACCTATAATATAGGTATGATAATATATGAATTGTATTATTATGAAAATATTAAACAAGATTTCTTAATTTGTTTATCAAAAATCAACTGATTTATTATTTTTATTAGTATTTACTATTTAGTACATCAATAATATAGTAAATTAATACTCTGGTTACAATTGTATTAATGTTAAAGTATAACAGTCAATAAAAATTCTTCAAAAATGGAGTAATAGTGATTTAGAAACACAAGCATTAAAGCAAGCAATTTATTGCAATAAGGGATATAATCTTATATATTATAAAAGATTGTTAATCATGTATGAACTGTAAAATGTACACCAGTGGCGGCTTTAAGAGGAGGGCCCAGGAGACCATGCCTCCCCCCAAATTCCAAAAAAAAAGAACAGGTAAATTACCTACTATACATTTAAACTAATACAATATATTGTATAATATTACAATATTATATTAATATACTCGATATCGTTTAATAAATTGTAAATTTTTCTTAGTAGTTATCTCATATTTTTATGAGTATGGGAGTACATACTTAGTTTTTTAATAAGGACTCTCAAGTTCTCTATTTAAAATTCTAGTTTAGTCTGACAGACGCACTAAAGTTAATATTTTTTTATAACATCATAATATATTTTTACAATATTGTCTCAATTAATAAGATTATTGGGTAATGTGGCCATGTGGGTAATATATTTATATATGGTACTAATTTTGAAGCATTTAAATGTATTTCAATATTACAGGTACTCATCATCAAATATCAAAAAAAAAAAATTGTGATGTTTATACCGCCACCCCCCTCAAAAAAAAATCAAAGCTCAAAGCCGCCATTGATGTATACAACTAAAATAAACATATACTAATTTTAATTTATTCAATATTGTTTATATATTTGTATCGTACATATTTATTAAAATAATATGACATCGAAATGCATTTTTCAACCTTAAATAATCAGTGTCAGATTAAAAATAACTACTTACTGATTGAATTGTATTTTTGAATTTGAATATGTAGGCATATTTGAAGGTAAAGTATTATCATTCAATTCAGTAAAATTGATTAAATTGTGATCTGGTTGTCTGGAAATAATTTTAAATAAATACATTTATATGAATTGCTTGATTTTATTAGGCCTAATTTAATTAGATAATAATAATTTATATTTTTTGAAATGTTACTTATATGTAAATTTGTTTAAATTAAAACTTACCTAAATTCAAATGATGTAGGATTATTTAATTTAGGTACGGTGGCATTATCTAAATTTGAGTTTAAATGTTCTTGAGTGAAATTTTTACTAGATGATGTATTATTCTTTTCTATATTTAATACTTTTTGTTTTTGTTTTTCTTTAAATTCTTCTAATGCCTATGAATATAAAGATTGTTAGATATATTATGTAACAATAATAATAAAATTGTTTTATTAATAAATAATATTAACTATGCGGTTAATATCATTTATTAATAATTATTATATTAAATGTATGAAAATATGAAATACAAATTTCCAAGAAATTTATATCTAAGGTAGGTAATAAAAAATTACAAACAGGCAACAATTTATGCACATGTTATATCTTGTTTATTTTATTTAAAGACTAAGTTTTTAGATACTATTTTTGATTAAAAAAAATTATTAGAGCTATTCATTTAATAGATTTCTCATGTAGCGATTTTCTTATTTTGTTGTAATTCAAAAATGAATAACTGTAAATGCATGAAAATTTAACTTAATGTTTATATTTTCTATACAGCATAACATTTTGAAAATATTTTGACTCGTTTTGAGTTGTCCGTAAACAATCATTCATCAAAACGATAATTTTCAGTTTTCAGTTTTTAGTTTTTTTTTTTCTATAATTGTCAATACAATTTTATTTGTTGTGTAAAAATTCGTGAAAATGTACTACAAGGCTCCTGATATATTGTTATTATAGTCGTTGAAAAATATTAAAAATACATAAGCATAATTTTTTTTTTTATAAGCTCTTAAAGTTTGAATTTTGACAAAATTTAATAATTATTTTGTAGTTAAACAATTTGTATTTATTAAATATTTAAATATTAACTTGTAACAGAAAAGAGTTCAATAAGTCAGATAAATTATGAATAATATTTCTTATAAAGAATTATTATGTTACTAAATTGAATTTATCAAGTTTATGATTTTTTCCTTTTATTTTAATACAAATGTTATAATGAATTTCCATTTTGACTAATTTATTCTTTAAATAATTTGTGAGTACTAATTTAGGGAATGGATTACAATGGATTGAATTAAAAGTCTCTTTTGATATGCTAGCGGTTACCTAAATACACATTTAAATTTTATTAAATCAATTCAAATGTTTAACATACCCAGCAGCGTACGCAGGAATTATCAATGGGGGGGAGGGAGGCTTGAAAATTAATTACAGTTTTATTTTTAATTTGAAAATGTTTGTACAACTTTACCTTCTTAAATTTTCTAGTGCAAAAATTGCTCTTATCCTAAACTTCAATGACGGCTTTTGGAAGAAAATTGAATATAGTTCATACTCTTAGGTCAAAATTGAAAATTCTCAGTATTTTTTAAAATAATCAGGAAAAACAAGAGACTAAATTAGATGTTGCTATTAAAAACATTTAGGTAGTTGTACTGTATGTAAAAATGAGTATTCAATAGAAATATATTATCTTAAAATTATATTTACTTTTTGTTCTTGATACAACTCATATTCTGTACTATATTGTTCTAATAATTTAGCTTTTATATTTTCTGTTTTTGGAAGGACATCACGAAGTGCCCGATAATTTAAATTACGTTCTTCAATTGGTACATTTTTGTAATCTGGATGTTCATTAATAGTTTCCAAAAATAATCTAAAATAAAAATAAAAATGTATATTACATTATTAAATAATTCAAATGATGCAATGTTGGGTAAGTTTATAATAAAAAAAAACATTTATCCAGACATCCAGTTTCACATTCCTTAAAAACAACTAAACTCATTATTCTTTTAATTTTTTTAAATGAAGCTTATAGTATGTATAAATGTAAATAAACAAAAACAGTTATCAACCAAACTAAAGCTGGTAAATCTATCATATTAAGAGGACGTTGTACCACATATGATATTTTAATTTTTAAGTGAGTTATGGCTAAGTAAAATATTAATATCAAAACTAACAGCCCACTGTTGAAACTGATGAACAAAAATTTGTTATGTTGTATGTGTCATATACATGTCCTCTGAAACTGAGTAAGTAGTTATATATTGAATTCAGTAAACATCCAAATTTGTATTGGTGCAGCATTTTAGTTTTATTTTATTAATACATGGAAATATGGAATGAAAAGTTAGGAATATTTCCCAATATTTTCTTTATTTTAAAAGCTTAATAGCATTTATTTAATATTAAAATATAGTAATAAAGTAGTAATTAGTTAAATATCAAAACCTTACGTCATAAATCTCATGTAAAGAATATACGCTTGTTCTAAATTGTTTTCTTTGATATACACATCAGCCATACTGATCATCTCTCGCCCAGATCGGTAATATCTACAACAAAGTAAAATTATTGTATTTTATACTGTAAAAGTATGTATATACTATATAGTGCAAAATCATACTTTCTAGCTGCTATACTTGTGTTCAACTCAATTTTTGAACTTAACATCAACAATTGTTGAATCCTTTTTTCTGGTTTTTCTTTAAAATTGTCTATACCAGTTTGATTGTGACTCATGTTTGGTTTATATTTTGTAATCAAATTTAATTTTTTATGAAATGTTTAATTATCTTAAAAGACAACAAATTGTATAAATAATGCAAATGACTGTGAATTATATGAGATTCGAGTGCATAGTAAGAATAACATATTTTTTTTGCTTTTAATCTATGAGAGGCACGTTAGTACGTTACCTTGTGAGTTGTGATAATACTTGATAAGGTTAATAATTATAAATTTATGAGTAAATAAATAATCAAAATATGACATAGATAATGAGTAATCGATTTCGAGATCTATGGTTTATGACGTAAAACCTTGTTAATCCTTAATTTTAACTTTGTACACTGTAAAATATGTCGTACGAAAATAAACGAATTAGTACGAATGTTCAATGTATAGACAAGAATACGATGTAATCGTACTATAGTAGACGGCACCTTAGCAACATAATCAATAACATTCTTTTCAGTTAGTCCATTGAGTCTTGATATTTGATAGTGGCACAGAATAACTGTGATAGTGATAACTGGGTAGAGACAAGGTGGAATAATATGAACTTTAATTTGTTTTCCATGTAGACATTTTTTTTAAAAATGCAAACAAACTTAAGAGGAAATTTTGTATTACATTTTCAAATTTTAGATTAAAATAGAAAATTTTTTATAAATTTCTTACTCAAAATAATTTGCACATTTTCGTGAATTTGACGTATTTTGTCAAAGTTTGAATTTTAAATGCTTATAAAAAAGAATTGTGACCATGGATTTTTAATATTTTTCAAATGTCATTGTAACAGCCTTGTATTAAATTTTCAAGCTTTTTTACCCAACAAATAACTAAAAAACTGAAAATTGATTATGTCCATAAACACCTCAAAACTAGTTAAAGTATTTTAAATATTTTATGGTGATGTATAGCAAATTCTAATATAAATATTCAGTGAAAATGTCGTGTATAAACGGTCAATTGTTATAGAATTACGCCAAAAACCAAAATCGATTTTGTGTAAAATTTCCCGTTTCTCATTAATTTGT
Organism: Sitobion miscanthi; assembly: GCA_008086715.1. Classification (NCBI taxonomy): domain Eukaryota; kingdom Metazoa; phylum Arthropoda; class Insecta; order Hemiptera; family Aphididae; genus Sitobion; species Sitobion miscanthi. The sequence continues at coordinate 41,081,475 of CM017797.1, forward strand.
ACCTATGTTGTTTTTCCCGGCAATTTTGAAAACTATTGGGAATTTTAAATTTTGTCCTCCTGAATGCACCACTAGATTCACTTTCCCATCGAACAAGATTGTTGAAGAGAATCGAAACAGTTTCATTGCCTCAATGCCTCAAACCATGATGACAGAAACAAAAATTAAAATTAAAAAACATACATCATTGTAAAATCGATACATTCATCGCTCAGAATCAAAAATTTAGATTTTTACAGTTCAAATTTAATAAAATAACATACATCCTACTTTCACTATTTTTTAGATTCTGAGCGGAGCGATGAATGTATTGATTTTACTATTATATCTGTTTTTTTATTTTTTTTATATTTTTTAGTTTTTTTTGTGTCTGTCATCATATTTATAATCATTTAGGACAGTAAAAGTGCTTAGATTTTCTTCAATGATCTTTTCTGATAAGAAAGTAAATCTAGTTGGTACTTTTGGAGGGTCAAAAGTAAAAATTCCCAAGTAGTTTTCAAAAACGCCGTGAAAAACAAAAGAAAAATTAAGGAGAACGGCAATTTATACGCAAAATCGATTTTGGTTTATACCGTATAGTATAACTTTAAAAAAAATTACCGTAGATATCGAAACTTTGAACGTTTATATTAGCATTTTATATACACCATAATACCATCACCCAAATGTTTAAAATATTTTGAGCTTTTTTTAGAACATTTTCAGTTTTCATTTTTATTTTAGTTTTTTATTCTATGAATACCAATAACATTTTATTTGTTAAATTAGGTTAGTTTAGGTAAGGTTAAAATTATTTATTTTTTTTCTCATGGCATTTTTAATAAACTCATTAATTATTGTATCATATTATCGTTTATCAGTCCCATTAAATCTAATAACTGTTACCAAACTTTTTAAACTCTTTGTATAATCCTCTTATTGCTGAATCTAGATTATCGAAGTACCATGTTCGAACCAAAAAGAGACGATCTGTATGATATGTCTACGGATTAAGAAATTGGCACACACTTATAACGGTAAAATGTAGGGTGTGTGACTTTATTATATGCCACCAGACTGCCAAAGAGAAGGAAAGGCAAAAAGGGGATCTGCCGCCAAAAAATAATCTAATTCCGAGGCTCACGATAACCTTTTGAAAAAGCTGCCTACCACTATCTGGTCAACATATCCTTGTCGTCCCTAAAATCAGTGTATGAGCACCAGCCACCAAGTAACAACCTCTCAAATCTCAATACCGATTTCAACGAGCAACAACTGGACTTCTTATGTTAAGTCATAATTATTGCGTTCTTTATTTCAATTTGTGTATTAGAAGTATTACTTTGTGTCACCTAAAACTCCTACAACATAATCTACAAACAACTGCGAATCAGGAAAGGCATTTAATATAATATCTTATATTTATTGCAGTTATTTCATTATATGTGCTTTTTACATAAAATTATATTGTACGGTGTATTTGATCTAATTCTCGAATACACGATCTCGAGAACCCTTCGAACACCTGGAGGAAGGTAATAGCATCATTTTACTATTTTAATATAACTATCGACAGGAGTCGTTTTTATATTTATCTTATTTCTACGTTATAACAATACCATTTACCAATTTACCATTATTAATTTAGCCACCTAATAAAGAGATATTGTAAGAAAAGTAACTGTGAAGTAATTAGTTACGATTACCTATAAAAACAAATTAAAATAATAATACTGATTTTGATGATTGTATGTTAAAATAAAAATAATGAACTATGTTTGCAAACAATTTTGTTTGTTTGTTTGTTTTTTTTTTTTGAGCATGTCATTAGATTACTTACTGATTAAATTACTTAAGTGTATAAAAAGGTATAGTTATAAGAAAAAAATATTTAGCTCTTGTAAATTAAACCTATACCAATTATTTCAATTAAAAGTATTAATGCATATTTTACTAAACTTTAGAGGACCATAGTTAATAAACTAGCGAACCAAAATTGATTATTTGACTATCAAAATTTTCAGAAAAAAAAAGCTTTACCGAAATCCATTAAAAATATAGAAGTTACCATTTGAAAAAATAAAGTTGATTTTGCTATTGGTACACGTGCGTGTTTAAACATTTTGAAATTGTTAAAAAAAATTATCTGTTAAAATTAAAGAAAAACGTCTTTTTTCGTTTTAACGAAATTCTATGTCATCGATCCATAATCGTTAAAAACCCCCACGTACAATGACATAAAATACACTCTGTATATAGTACTACCTATAGTAGTATATATCTGTGATCATCTATAAAGCAGGTAATATTTCTTTATCTATGGTATCAACCGAACTCTGATAAAGGCGTATGACCTGGTCCATGGTCGTATAAATGACACGTCTTTGCTGTACATATATATGAAGCGACGTGTTGTAAACATAACCTAACGATTATTTCTGATAACACATAATTGATTGAGTATACAAAAATTAAAAATATTCAGCCGGCTACGTCAGACTTCATAATAATTCATTTTTATTAATTTTTTTCAGTTTTATTCTCTGTGATGGTTTAGTATAGTTAAACAAATTGGTTAACGCATTTATCTGGTGTGTGTGGTTTAGAGCGCTCATCATGAAAGTTGGTAAGAGATCACTACTGTTTGAATATTGTTCTATAATGTAAATTATTTTGATACAAATTTACATTGTTTACTGTTTACTGTTTTAGTATTTTTGTTCTTCGTGGTCACCAGTTGTCTTTGCCTTACGTCAAGTCTATCTGTCGATACATACTTGACATCTAGGGACAAAGACCAATTAAAAAGTGTACTGCTTTCGGGCTTAGAATCTGAAAATTTGTCTGATGTCTTTTATGCTGTGTCAGGATTGCAACAGCTTGATCAACAAATACCCGGTGTTCAAGTGAGTGTCCACTAGAGATAATTTAATTTGGTCAAAATAAACTACATTAACAGCCATATATAATATATATATATTATATTCAGCTTTTCTTTTTTTTTTCAAAAAAAAAAATGTTTTGATAATTATACAAAAATTATCAAAAAAAAGTAAAATAAATTTTAGGTAGGTACCTATTACATTCTGATCAGAATAATTAAAAAACTCATTTATATATAAGAATTATCTTCTTCTATACGTAAAAAATATATTTACTTAAAATGAAATAATATTATTTTTGTAGTTATTATAATATTATAATAATTGTTAAAGTTATTAAATAAAATAAAATTGTATTAAAACAGCTTTGTTAAAGAACAGTTTTTGGTGTTAATATGTATAGGTACCTATAATTTTGGTTTTCTTAATACTGAGAACAGAAAATACTATTCTAAATGAGCTCGTAATATGTTATAATTAATTTATTAATAAACTGACTCAGTCATCTCTCAATACCTTGGATTAAAAATACAAAAATATTTATATAATTATTATTTTTTAATGGTTTCTTCAGTTGAGAACATATTTAGACATATTAAGTACGTAAGTACTATAAAATTTCTTCACAAGTATTTTGAAAAGTTGATTAGCTATTATACAATATTCCATTCAACATAAGAAATAACTTCGACATCTGACTTGTGCGCAAGGGCGTGGGTTTACAACATGGCAGGCGTACAGATGGATTACTCAATTCAGCTGAGTCTATTGAGGGACATATGGTACAGCCACCTGACAAAAACTGGTTGTCGCCAAGGTTACTCATGTCAAATACGTAGTGTTTAAATGGAGTAACTCACAAGTCTCAACACTATACTACAAGCTACACTAAACCAACTTCACTGTTGCTTAGTTGTTAACCATTATAGAATTAGTATTAGGATTTTTAACGTTTGATTACAGCTACTGTTCGGTTGAACAATTCAAATAATTATATTTTCTACCACTAATTTCTCATTATCATATAAAAAATAATATATGGCCAAACACTCATGACCATCCCATATTTTGAGTGGCCCATTAAAATTTTCTTGGTAGCTCGCCGTCCCAATCCTACCCTGACTGGTACACTAAATGGTAGTAGACCATATAGTCAAACTCATTACTAAATACCTACATAGTTCTTTGTTTTAAATTATATTCTATAAAATGTATGGTGAGTATATAACTCATTTAGAAAGGTCAACATAAATCTATGATTTAATATTCTGATTTTAAAATATTTATTTGAATTAACTACCTATGCGTAATGTTTTTGTTTGTATTATACTACATGTTTTCAAGTCAAATTAAAATAATAGTTATATTTTTTCAACTATTACCCAAATTTTTTTTTTGGTACAATTATATGTTACCTATATTTATTATGTTTGCGTCATAGTTAAATATTTTAGGCTATTATTTAATGTGCTATTCAGTATTAATTTAATGATGTATTACATTATTCAATGTTTACCTTGGGTGTTTTAAAATTTTTGAACTCTGTATTTAGGTACTAATTTTTTGTATTATTTATGAACTAAAAAATATAAAATTTAATTGGACTATTTTTTACATTCAATATTATTTTAGTTATTCTATACATTATATTTCTAATTTAAAAACCATAAAATGTTGACCCGCTATAAGTTTTAATTTTTTATAAGACCTTTGAATAAAAATGTTTGGAGAACCCAGATCATTATGGTACACAATGTGTATAAAAGCTTTAAAATAACTGAAGTACAATAATTGTTTAATTTACGAAATCCTGTAAAAGTGTAAAACCGTCAGTGAACTTTATTGTTCTCACTAGTGCTGTATAATAATAATTTTGCTAATTTAAATTACCAATATAAGTATACATTAATATGTAATTAATTATAATTAATTGAACACTCATCCACTTCATTGCCTGGAAAGATTTGCCTTACTTTAAATTTTATTCCAAATCGATACCTTTTTATAGTATAGAAAATATTAGTTAATCGATACTATCGGTTATTCGATATCCCACACTAATATATTGGTCTATGTTCGATACTATCTCGATACATCTAATATAATCTGTAGTTTTAACACAATTGATCATCAACCACTAGAAGTGACTATCGTACAGCCTTAGTCCCCCCCCCCCAAAAAAAAAAGTGAAAAGACATGATAATTTATATAAATACACAGTTATATAGGATTAGCATTTTTACTTATTTAGTGTGTTAATAATTAATTTGCTAACTTTAATTTTTTGAAGTGTATAAACATAAAATATTAGTACTGTAATTATTAGTTATTAGTTTATTATTAATAATAATCAATACAATTAGTCATAAATATTTTTCTATTTATTATTAATTAATACTTACTAATTTATTAAATTTATGTTTCGACAGGCCGTCTGTAATAAATTAGTGAAATTAGTTGGGAAATCAAAATCATTAGATGCTGTATATTTTTCAACAAGTGCATGGAATGCAATTGCCACATGTTCAGGAAAATTAGTTGTTGATGAATCTGTCCAAGTAATACAATTTATTTTATTCAGATAACTTGTTAACTGTTATTATAAATTATCATATTTTCAGGATGTTTATACTATGTTAGAGAAGAAAGATATTAGAGATGTTCACATGTCTGATTTATTTTTTGGAGTCAGTATTTTGAGTAACCTTAATCTTAAACCCAAGGATATTACTAAACTTATAAACATCATAAAAAGGAAAATGAAGCCTGATGATACTATTACTGAGTATGTCGTAGAAAAATTATTAATTATCAAAATATCATCAAATAAAATAATTTCTATTACAGTTTTGGATATTCAATACATTTATTGGCAAGTCTTGGCCCAGAAGGACGTTTCGCTTTCAATCGTCTATCTGATGCCATTATGCAAGTTGATCAGGTTGATCGTAAATTCTTACAATTCGAAGGAGGCTTGTCTGTCACCGGTAAAATTATATACAAGATTGCATTTTAAACAGTGTTTTTATATACTATTTTAATTTTAGCCCTTGTTTTGACTGGAGTATACAAATTTTGTGATGCTGTGCAATGCAATACTTCATTCCCAATTCAAAATGATCAAGCTCTGATGTTTAGTAATTACTTATTGTCTCGTAAATCTGTACAAACACCTAAGGGAGCATATTTCTTGCTTAGCGCTCTTAAAACATTATCCAATAACAAAGTATGTTGATTACTGGCTTTAATAATTTATGCAATAAATAATATAGTAACTTTTGTTTTATTATTATTTTAATATCTATAAAATATTTACAGTACCATTTGCCAATTGCTGCTACACTAGTAAAACCAATGGGTGATCTAGATGATACACAAAAAATACTTTCTGTTCGTTTCACCAATTTGCTTGGAGAACCATTGCCAACATCTCTTTCGGTTGGTGTTGAATCAGCAATGTTAAATAACAAAGTTGTAATGTCTAAAAATAAGTTCAAATCAACTGCTGACAAGTAAGAGTTTATATCTATATTTGCAGGGACGTATAAAAGGGTTTTGGGGTTCACCCCGCTTCGAAATATTTATTTTGTGTCCGTGCCTGTATATTTGTATAATAAATTATTACTAGTATAACTAATAATATTATTTTTTTACTAACCAACTTTGTATTTTGTTTTAAGGACTGTATATGAATTAGATTTTAATGAACCAGATTTGTCTATTGGAATCTATAGTATAGTGATAAGTGCTACACCATTAGAAAAAGTTAAAATTCCACTTTTGGGCAATACAGCTATTCCACTTGAGGTGAAAGTATCAGCTTCTTCAGTGAACATTGTTGATTTTAAAGTTGGGACTACTGATAATGATCAACAAACAGGTCCATCACTCCAAACGTATGAATAATCTAATATTCTATTCGGCCAATTATTTGTTTAACATTATACATTTTTAGTTTGAAATATGGTGAAAAGTTGCCAACTCAATTAAAAGCAGACCACATGCAAAGAATTATAGTACGCTTTGCTATTAAAGATCATCAAGTTAAGAAACATGTACTAGTACACCAAGCATTTGTTAGGTTTACAAATATTAAGACTGGATCTCAAAGTGTATTTGTTGCTGAGTTAGATTCTCAAAATAGTTATAAATTAGATATGGTATGTTGTATAATTTTATTTAATAAACTGTATGTTAAATTATTTTTTTATTTTTTTTAGGACTTAGGCGTTAAATCAGTATCATTCAAACATGCATCTGGTTTATATTCTATGGATTTAATTATTGGTGACTCTTTGTTAAAGAATCCTATTGTTTGGCATTTTAGTGACATCAAATTGAAATTTTCTGAAGTTGAATCAGATGCATCTGAACCTTTTGCAGATTTTTATAAGCCAAAAAAATTAATATCTGTAAGTTAAACATTTCTTACTTAAAGCATATATATTATTATTGAAGAATTATGTCTAACACTATGTATATATATGTTATAGCATACTTTTAGAGAACCTGAACCTAGACCGCCTCATATTGTATCCCTTCTTTTTACTGTATTATCTCTTGCGCCGCTGTTGGTTCTTTTTGTTCTGGTTAGTATTAATTACAATTATACTTTTTATTGACTACTTGTTCTTAAAATTTAATTTTTCCAGTGGGCTCGCTTGGGAGTTAATATCAAAAACTTTCCATTCAATTTCAGTGCCATAGGATTTCATTCGGCATTAGCTAGTAAGTGGCTTATATCTCCTAAATAGTTATTATTTATAGTCTACACTAACTAAATGTTAATTATTTTACATATTTTCCAGGCATATTCATATTATTTGGTATGTTTTGGGTATACCTAGATATGTTTATAACATTGAAATATTTATGTTTATTGGGAATTTCAACATTCTTGTTTGGTAACCGATTACTGTCATACATTGCAAGAAGAAGAAGCAAGTAACTTAGGATTATTATATTCTATGATAATTCTATTGTGTGGGTTATCGATGATAAAGTCAAAACGATAAAATATTCATTCCGTTGTGTATAAGCAAATGTCAGTTTCAATTTCTTTTTTCACTTTTTCTAGGATTGAATCTATCTTCAAAATTGTATTGTTAAATCTCAATGAGATGTACATATAATTAATAATGTATTAAATGTATGAATATTAGAATATGAAAACAAGAATTACACATACATAAATATACACACGTATATATATGTATTTACCTACTTAATTTTAAAGTTTACAAATAATATTTTCTGAACAAAGCATTTTTATATAAACATACTTAATTTTATTTGTCAATATATTGGGTTGAAGAATTTAAATGAAGCTAATTTAAATGTATTGTTTTTATTTTTATTTTAAGTATTATTTGTTCTTTGGAAACTATGTAGTAAAATTTGAAACAATATTTTATTGTCTTTTTTTGTTGAGTAGTATTGGTAAAAAGAATGAACAAATAAGAAAATCAGTAAATAATAAATAAAAATAAATCCAGGAACTTACTTCTGCTGTATAGTAGGTTTTGTGTATTCCTCGTTATTGAGTTTATGTAGATAATGTAGTGTTAAAATTGAAGACAAAGATAAAGAATTGTATATGGAATGGTACATAATAAATAGTATATTATATTATTATAAATTATAATACCAGCATGGATTGTCTCCATCTTACAAACAGTAACATTTGTGTTCAGCGGTTCCAATTTTGTGTAGTGAGCTTTAATATTGGAAGGAATTGACTTATTATCAAACTTAAAAGTTAAAAATAAAAATATTACTTTTTTTTCTCAAGGTTTTTTATGATATTTTAATTTTTAGGAAAGTTGAACATTTTGAAATTGTATTATTTTACATACCTAACTTTAATATCTTGCTTAAAACTTCAAATATTGTATGACACCAATGAGTAAAACACATTATAATATTTCAACCTTTAAGTTTGATAGTATGTTACTACATGCAATTGGAACTGTTAAACACAAATTGTCTATATTGATCGCTTGTAATATAGATACAACACATGTGAGTGCTATGTCCTCTAAAACATAGGAACCTTGCATTAAGTTGTCAAGATTTTTTTACCTAGAAGAAAACAACATTTTTCCAATGTAAGTAGAAAAACAATTTTAGGTCAAACATTTAAAATGTTCATAAATACTAAATAGTTCAAAAAGTGCATAAAAAGTCAAATTAGTAATTTGCATTATAACTCAGGGGTGGATTCAGATAAGATAACGTGGGGGAGGCGTATTTTAAAGGAAACACGCAGTGGCGTCATGGGGGGGGGGGGGGTAGTCAAGGTGGGCATTTGCTCAGGGCTGATTTTAAAAGCAACCCAATGGGCCGGTACCCAGTGGTTTTCGACTAACCATTATTATTTATTATTATAAACGCCCGTATACTCAAGTACAGAAAATGTAATACACGGTTCCTCGTAAGTTGTTAATGGAAATTAAAAAAAAAGTTGAGCATAATTCCACAATATTTTTATATGAATGTCTAACTTAAGTTAGAATTTTGACAAAATTCGTAAAAATCACGAACATTTGCAGATTATTACGAGTTGTATTTATAATTTTTTGTATCATGATTTGAAAATTTAACAATAGATTCTTCACAAGTTTGCCTACCTTTATCAAAAAAAAAAAAAAAATTACCATAAAGTTGAATAAGATTTTTTTAATCGTTCGAAGTTCAAATTTTTACATCAATGGCTGATTTCTTGTCGAGTTTATTTTGTTGTAATTCAAAATTCATATAACTGCAAATACTTGAATTTTCATCACGTTTGTTTTATAATATTCTATACATGATACAATTTTCGGTTGAGTTGTTGACGGACATTTTCAATTTTCAATTTTTTTAGTTTTTTTTTTTCGATAAATTAAATATTAGTTAAATATTTTTTCAATGTCAATAAAATATTGTTTGTTGGGTCTAAAAAGTTAAAAATTTAGTACAATGCTTCTCATACATTGTTACAATTTCAGTATATTCCAAATAGATAAATATACCTGGTTTAGATTTTTTTATAAGCACTTATAGGTATAGTTACACTTACTAGTTCAAATTTTTGATAAAATGTATCAAATTAAAAACTTAAAATTATTTTGCAGTTTAAAATTTATAAAATGTTCAAGTTTTATAGCTAAAGATTGAAAATTTAAAAAATTAACAATATGAATTAAACTTACTGGCTACTCACCGTATTAATAATAATTTTATAAATATATTTTAAAAATATCCTAGGCTGACAAATCGTCTCCTTCTCATAATCGTTTTTCGCATACAATTCAAATTCAACACTCTATTACAGTGACCCATAGCCCAGAAGAAGCATAATACGGGCTAGAGTTTGGCCGCTAGACCCTTTTTGGCCAAACAAAAAATCTTAGTATTTACTTTATGTTATGGAAATGTATATAAAGAAGCATTAAAATATAATTTGTATAAAAATTACCTATTTAGTATAAAAATAAAAATACATATCTATATCATTTTTGTCATTAATATTATTTGATTGGTGGACGGACGGTGGTCATTTAGTTTGATTGTGATGGCAAGTATATTATATTTAATATTATATGTATCAAAACAAAAATAAACAATTTTTGTACAACTTATAATTTCAAACTTTTCTATATGTATAACATTAAGAACCTAAATGTGGACAAAATATGGGCATGCTTAGTAACTGTATATTAAAATAATTATTTACAAAAGTTATAAACTGTAATTTTTATAGACATAAGCTTCTTATATTTTAAATATTTTTCTATGTGTAAGACATTTATAAGTAGTAAGTACCTATTAAACTTTTTGGTTTGGTCGAATACGTATTTATGCAACGTTTCCCTAACACAGCTATGAGCTACCTCTAAAGTGCGGTCCACGAAAAGTAGGCCGCGATCGTTACGCGCCTACCGGCCGTTTTTACTGAAACCAGGGGTTCTCCGTTTGGGTTATTATTATTATTATTATTTGATTATAGTACAGATGATTTTCTGGCGGTATTTCATTGCATTTTAGTATACATGTTCGTAATTTTGTTTTTGTTGACTCGTTGCTATGTTATCAGTTTGTCACAAATAATAACAATAATTTTATGTGGTTATGTTCTTATCGCCGTGAAAGTCGAACTGTGGTATGAGTTATAATATTTCTTGTGTTCAACTTTGGTTTCGTAATTAACGCGGGTTTTAAAGTTTGAATTTTTTTTTGCCTTATTGTTGGTTATATGTTGCAATAGAAGTTTACGGTTTTTTTACAGTTTTATATTTTTAATAATACATATTTTTAAAATGGCATTCAATCAAGATATCCATTCGCAAACGAAAAATGTGATTTTCCATGTATACAATTATTTCAAGACGATAGCTGCTGATAAAAGTAAGCCAGAACTTTCAAAATTTTTTCAACAAACCCGTGATGTGACTGCTGAAGCATGTGGCGTAAGTCTTGCTTGTGTAAAAAAAGTTTGTTCTGAAGCGAAAAAGGAAGTTGAAGCCGGACCTTCAAACAAAATTGCTTTCAAATCACCTAGGAAAAGTTATAAACGTGCAAAAGTAATGAGTTCTCTTGACGATTTTGACAACGAAGTTGTCAGAAGAACTATACATAGTTTTTATGATAAAGGTGAATTTCCGACGACCGCAAAAATATTAGTGGCGATGCAAGAAAAAATTAATTACCCTGGCTCAAAAACGTCAGTTAAACGTATATTACACAATTTGAACTTCAAGTACAAGAAGTGTAATGATGGGCGTAGATTTCTGATGGAAAGAAATGATATCGTTGCTTGCGGGTAAAATTTTTAAGAAAAATGTACGAATTGAGACAGAATAATGACACAAGGCCGGTAGTTTACATGGACGAAACATGGGTAAACCAGAACCATACGCAAGGCTACATATGGCAAAATCCAGAAAACACGAAGGACTCAAAGTACCGATTGGAAAGGGTGCTCGACTCATTGTATGCCACGCTGGTTCGCCTTCATTTGGATTTGTGAACAATTCGAAATTGGTCTTTCGATGTAAATCGGGTAGTACGGAAGACTACCATTCGCAAATGAACGCGGACATTTTTGAAAAATGGTTTATTGACATGTTGGCCAATTTAGAAGAACCGTCTGTTGTGGTAATGGACAATGCTTCCTACCATTCTGTGCTAGCTGAAGATTATCCTAGAGCAAACGCGCGAAAAGCAGATATTCAAAAATGGCTTGAAAAAAAATGCATTTCATATTCACCGGTAGAAACATTGTGTGAACTACGTGAAAAAGTAAAAATGGCTATACCTAGAGAAAAAAAATATAAGCTTGATGAAGTCGCATTACAAATGGGTCATGAAGTGGTAAGACTCCCACCTTACCACTGTCAGTACAACCCAATTCAGCTGATTTGGGCGCAAGTCAAGGGTGAAGTCGCCAAAAAAAACAGCACTTTCAAAATGACAGATGTTGAAGTTTTGGTAAATAATGCCTTAGATGAGATAACCAAAGAGGCTTGGACAAAGTGTGGCGAACATTGCAATAAACTCCAAGATGCAGATTTTATAAAGGAAGGGTTAAGGGATGAAATATTAGAGCCCATCATACTTACGATAAATCCAGATGACAGTTCGACTGATGAAGACGAAAACGACGATGACGAATTACCTTATTAATTTTTATTACGATGACGACTTTGTAACTATTTGTAAATATATATTTATTTTTACTATTATTCTTGGCTTATTTTATTATAAAAAGTGTAAAAAAAAATGTATAATAATATGGTCTAATGTTTACTTTACTATGATATTTTTTTTTACATTATATTGTACCTACATTAGATGATTTGAAATTATATTAGGCGGGAAAACGTTTGGAAACCCGTACCGTAAATTGGCCACTAGGCGCGTGACGATCGCGGCCTACTTTTCGTGGACCGCACTATAGTTACCTATCTATTAGCTGATAATATTATGCATACCATATAATCATTAGGTAACCGCCAATCTATTATATTAGGTACTTTGGTAAACTTTGTCACTATATTATTATAATGACATAGAACAAGATATTTGGAAAACGAATGAAAATAGTCAAAGTAAAACGCAAAAAATACAAATATTTTATTTCGTGTTCCAAACGAAAAATGTCAAATAACATAGAAAAAAAGTAATATGTATATTATTATCTTTTTCTGCGACATGCGACGTGAAATGTTCACACGCACGTGTAATGTGTATTACCTATGTAAAATTATAATTATTATTATTTTCGAATACGGACTATAAAGACACCTTGAGTGAAGTAAATAATTTACTTAACAGTTCACATTTCACACCGTCTCACGTGTATACTTATACACACACACATATATATATATTGCGTTTTTCCGTTTCAAATGAACATATAGGAATATAATATATGTACCTACCTATAAATAATACAGCAGTGTAGCCATAGGTACAATAACATATTAATTAAATTACTGTGCCAATAAGTAATCTATAGTCACATTATTATTCAGGGAATTTTAAATGGTCAAACCTGTACAACCGTTCGTTATGTCTACAAATTCTTACAATATTAGCTAGTTATGACCTTCGAAATGTTTATCCAAATTTATTTACGACTTACATAAAGTACTTGGATCAATATCTGCGGTAAAATCCTTTTCAAAAGTTAATTGCTAGTTAATTTAATTTTAAAAATTATTTAAAATTCAACAAATTATTTAATAATAAATTATGCCTAGTACCCATTATTTTAATTTTTAGGCAAAGCTTAATAAAACTAGACTTCGGTCAACATGGTCGAATAGGTACTATTTTATACCGTAATTTATTTATTAGAGTCAGTGTTAGGGTCACCAAGCCATTGTAACACTGAGTTAACCTAACCAATTTATATTGAATTGTATTAGATACTATAGTATCTACACAAAAAGATAAAAAAATATATAAATGTAAAATATGTTCAACCTATTGCCCAAACTCTAGGGTTTAGATTACGCTTAAAACTGTCGTAAATACTGATGATAAGTAGAATATAAAAAAAAATTGTTTTACATACTTCACACATAATGTATTGGTCGGCGTATTGTATAGGCAAAATAGGTACATTACTGCAGTGTCTCTATTCGCCGAGAGAAAGCTACAAACGCTCATAAAAAATGAATTATTTGTCTTTGCGGTAAACTTTTTTTTTAGTTAGAAGTAGAACAATTTATGATGAATATTTCTAACCCAAAATAATTCGAAATTTTCGGGTTTTAGACAAATTTTAATTTAAGACGCTCATAGAGAATATTTTGAGTCTAAACACAACTTTTTTTAAAATTATACTAATAATAACTTATGAAGAACCTTGTATTGAGTTTTATAGTTTTTTGACCTAGCGAAACATTTTTACTGTCAATAATTAAAAAAAAACTAATAAAATTAAAAAATTTCTTATGCCTTAGGTCAAAAAGTACACCTACAATTATTAAAAATGTTATGGTGTATGGAAAATTCTAAAATCCATGTATTTACAGTTATTTATTTATTTTTTTTTTTTTTAGTTAGAAAAAAAAACAAAAACTATTTTTCCAAAAATTGGTTTTGCTTAAACATTTTCGAACTTCATTATTTTTTTTTTGTTTCCCGACGTTTTAGGAAACTATTGGAAATTAGTGATATAATTAATTTTAAATAAATTATGACCATTTAAAAATGTACAGTGTCAAAAAGGTCATAACTTACATAAAAATAGTAATATTAATAAAAGCCTACGTCGTGCCCTAGATGACAATCTTACCTTTAAATTTTATAATAGTTTAATTCACTCTAATATAAAAACTAATTGCAAACTATTGAAACTGGCGAACGAAAATTTGGTATGTCGTACGTGTGTAAAAGACGGAGACAACACATGCGGACGACTGTATTATAGTAGTATTTTAGCACTATTCTATACCTATACCACTACATTATATTCTATACCTACTATCTTCTATAGAGTATTCAAGTTTATAAATTTAAGCATTTAACACTTATTCATGATAAAAATTAAAATGGATAACATATTATAAGCAATTGCCCTGTTGCCATAATTATTATTTATTATACTACGCCCATACACCACGGCAACAATAACACCCACCGGCCACCACCGTTGTATACGTGTTCGGCGCTACTAACTCTTGTAGTTAGGACAGTAAGGTATATAATATTATATAGTCTAGTCATATAAATAAAAGCAATATGATTTTGTGTTTTCCCGATTTTAGTAATGTTTTTTCCCCAAGCCTTCTATTTTATACATAGGTTATAGGTATTTAAATTATTCTATATGCATTGGCGCAACTAGGGGGGTGCAAAAAGGTCTTTAGCACCCCCAAGTTTTAATTTAGCATCCCTTGTTTTTTTAGGACTAACTATCATTATTATAGTAAAATGCCATAAATTTTATGTTTTTAAAATATGACTTACTATAGCACCCCACGTTTTAGAAGTCTATAGTTGCGCCTATCTATATGTCAAAGCAGTTATAATGAAGTAACCGTTTAACCGTTTGATTTGTATGTAATTATAAACTTATTTAACCTAGGTATGTATTTCAAAAATGCCATAAAATATATAGACTATGCATTGAGTATTATAAAGTTCACGGTTATATCAATCAACATTCATAATTAGGGCAGAGAACTTGTAGCTCTAAAAAAGCACTAAATATGCAAGCTTTTATGCACTTAAAATATGCATTTAAAAAATTGTTCTACATTTTTTTTTAATTCTAATCGAATAAAAGCCTGTAATCCGCATAGTGCGCACACTGTTCACTGTGGTGGTGATGTCGTATGGTGTACGACATTAGATCGTTAACGATTACCTATCTATTAATAAAATTAATTACAGAAAATTATATTATTGGCTTATCGGCGATCCTCAAGCGCTTGTAGAAAAAACGTGTGCCCGCGGACAGTCAATACTGTTATATAACATACATTTTTTAAAGTTTTATCCAAACATTTGGACTGTATTGTTTGAAAAAAAAGTGTAAAATATGCCCTAAAAACAAAAAAGACTCAAAATATGCATTTATATGCAAAATAAAATTTCAAATCTAGCTACGAGAAAGCATAAAATCTATTTGTTTCATACTCTGCTATTTTTGTGACTTAGCAAAACAAATATGCAAATGCTACAAGTCCTCTGCCCTAGTTAGAATGTAGTTAAATATTTATTAGATATTTGTAATAATATAGTTGGTCTGCTTTTACTCTATACATTTCAATCAGATTTATTGCCTTTCAATTAAAACATGCATAATTAACCAACCATGAGTTTTTTTGAACATTTATTTAGCCTTAACAAAATATTATAACAGTTAGATAGTTAAATTACTGTTGATTGAAATACAATGTACTGATGTAATAACTATAGTACTATTAATTTGCTTATATATAGACTTACGCTTAATGAACTGTATGCGCAAAAGTAAGGTAATTATATAGTGGCTAAGGCCTAAAGTATTAAGGATACTTTTACAGACTTACAGTCATACTAGTTATTATATTTTAGACATCCATAACACAGATAGTTACAATAAAAACAAATATTATGATTTACTAAACTATTTGCAATAATATTATATTTTTTCATCTATTTTATAACAACCAATTAAAGTGTGCTGTTATTACCTATTAATACTAAAATGAGTGAATGCAAGTTAAACACATTTATATGTGTCTATATTATACCCAGTACACACGACTACATATTATATTACGGTTATGGTACCATATTATCCAACATTTATCTATATAAAATGTCAACATGTTGACCATTATTTATGTTTTCAACAATACGTTTAGAATTGTGTACACTTGTTTAATAACTTTAGAAATCAACGATCTGGATGCTCTTTCGCTCGAAAACAAAGCTGAACTTAATGTCAGATCTCGTTGAGTGCGTTGAAACATAATCACGATGAGTTGCTTGTTTTTGTTGGGCATGTCGTACCACGTCATGTTATAAATGTGATTAGACAAACGTGTGTGCTGTAAATAAAATATACAGTAATAATTAATTGTAGGTGTGCGACATTTTATTTCGTATAATGTACAGTATGTAGTTCTATAATCGAATATACACAATTGATTATAATCGAATTTTAATAATTGATGAGTTTATAACTAAGCATACTGCACAGTATTCAGCTGATTTTGAAACACATATTTTTAAGAATATCATTGAGAATGACTGGAGGATGTATTGAGGATATCATAATTTTCGACCTGGTACCTACTTATAATTTTAAGACAGTCACATTGAAACTAAACCAAAAATAACAGTCTAACAAACTGAAAAGTTATAGTAATGGCTTTATAGTGTGAACCTAAATATATTAAGTACTAACTGTACAATTGTACAAATACCTATATCAAAATTTGAAAACCATTTTTTAATCCGTGAATGTAAGATGGTGGTTGATGAAACGTTTATGAAATTTAAAGAATACTCACTGTAATAGTACCTACTTTTCTGTTCTAGAATAATGACCCTCAAGAATGAACATTTATTTGAAAATTTGATTTTAGTATTATAATATTTCAACTGTTTACCGTAAGATATACTGGATGTATATTGTAGTAATAATTATATTAAAATTGAATCGTTTATTTAAAAATATTATTCTTATTTTTTTATTTTCAGAATCAAATCTATTATAAACCATAGTTATTATTGTTTAAATAATGATGCAATTTTAGACATTATTGGAAGTTGCTGTAACAGTCTTAAAATTAATAATGACCTCACTAGTTAATTGCTATTTTCCATAAATGATTACTCATCAGAATTGATTATTAAGAGGACGTTACACCCGCATGTGTTTTCTCCGGCTTACAAACGCGTGACATGCCAAATTTACGCTCAGAAATTCAAGTTGTATGTCGTTAGCTTAAAAATTAGAGTGAACCGATCTATTATGAAACTTGATTATGAACACATTATTTGTGTATTGTTGTAAGTTTTTTTACGATAATTCAGTTTTTAAGTGAGTTATAAGCATTTATAATTTACATTTATTATACTCACTATAACTCACTTAAAAATTGAACTATCGTAAAAAAACTTACAACAAAACACAGACAATGTTCTTACCATAAAGTTTTATAATAGGTCGATTCACTCTAATTTTTAAGCTAACGGCATAAAAACTTGAATTTCTGAGCGTGAATTTGGTATGTTACCTGTTTGTAAAATGTGGATGTGGTGTCGTCTTTAGTTAACTTATTAGATGTGGTATATTTGGTATTTAAATTTGAATTTTATTTAAACTGAAATAACCAAATTAAAAATTGTATTATACCTAATTTATTAACTAAAGATTTGGGTAAGGCGTGGAATGTGGAAATATTATTATATTATTCACCGGGGATATAGTCAAACACATTCCCGGCTTAGGGGTAAAAAGAGACGAGCAAATGTTCAACAAATCTGTTAAAAGATTGAAGAATGTTATTATTTCTATTTAATTTTGCTAAGTAGACATTAAAAATATTTTACCAAGCTTAGGACGACTTCTCCGACGTGACAGTGAAAACAAATTGGGAGTAAATTAAATAATAACGAACCAGCGATTTTCACCTTATAACCAAGGGAAGCATTTACCTATTAAAAATACAAAACGATATTATTTTATAAAATATATACAGTTATATTGTTCATCGAACAAACAATTAGATTTAAATAATAAATTATTAGGTATTATACTTTTGTTAAATTGTAAATAAGGATGGCCAGTATTACTTGCACTACGACTATTTCAATTAGGATCATCCACTTGAAGTATGACTTTAAATCATCTAAAAATCTAAAACATAGAAAGTTATAAAAGTATGTTTACAGGGTTAAGAATATTTAACCCAAAATACTCTATAAAATTATATTTTAGATTCTGAGCAGAGAGTGAGGGAAAGTAAGAAATATATATGCGAGTATTAATTGGTTTTACAATGATATGGTCCTCGTATTTTTAGTACATTTTTATAGTTAATATGATATTATTATCATTTAATATTTATAAACTTATAAATTATCATTTATTACTTCTATAGTTTAATAAACGTTGAACATTTGTGATCATTTATCGGTATTACATTATTATGTTATACACGTGTAGTTTGTTTTTATGGGCTCAACAAATTATATCATTTGACATTTTTGGAACAATTTTATGCTGGGAAAAATGAAAACAAATGTATAAACATACAATTACGTTACAAATTATAATAGGTTGGGCAAAATAAGTCTGTTTGAATAAAAGTTCAAAGTAATTTTCGAGTATTCACAAACGGCAACGCCTACCATTTTAATGCTTATTAATATTTTATCATTAGGTACGCTATTATACAAAATAATCTTTCACGGGAGAAGGGAAAGAACTTTAAAAATACAGAAGTAGGTACAGATATATAAATACAAATTTAAGGATGTAATAGCAAATAGCTACTATCATTATAAGAAATACACTATTGAACATTACATGGATTTTATTTAAAAAAAAATAAAAACAATCAAAGTTTTAAAAAAATTAATACTTCTTAAGTTTTTATTAATAATTATTAATGATATTAAACACTAAAAAGTCCGAGTTTTTACTGTACAAATAAGGTTATTTGACTACTATATTTTGGGAATATTTGGTGTCTTGGAGCCAAGTCTGCGCACAGGGAGCCCATTTGGGCCGTGCCCGCTCCGATGTAGAGGATATACGTTATGATATAACTTATATAAAATAATATTAACGTTATATCATAATATTATTATTTACGTTATATAAACGTTATCTATGGTAAAGATAAAATATTTTTAACTAAGCTGCTATTTAATTATAATTTAGTTATTCTATAATACTTAGCTATTATGTTAAAATTAATTTAATTAAACTAAATTAACTTTAAAGATTATAGTCAAAAATGTTAATTAACTTATTATCTCGTTGATGCCCACCTTACTTACTCATATAAAAATAATAGTATACATTATTAGACATGCGTCATATTATTATTTTCCACTCAGAAACTAAAAATAGAATTTTAGATTAACAAACATGAACAAATGTAATAAAATATTTAAATGTATAATGTATTAATGTGTATATAAATTCTAATCCAAACACTAACACCATATTATACTTATTAGTTACTTCCAACATATTCCATACATTATAATAAATAATAATGTATAGTTTATACCTAAGTATTTTAGCACTTGACTGTTATTTAAAATAAAAACAGTGTTCGAACTGTCGAAGTGGGTGGATGGCATCCCTCCGTTTTTTTAAAATTTACACTTTCCATTCATCCACTTATTTTGAGCCACTTCGACCACTGAATAAAGAAGTATATTATATTGTATTGTCTTAATAAATTATAATACTTACTTAATAATTATCTGATGGTGACGTATACAATCAATAAAAAGCGTTTGGAACTGTTTATCCATTTTGTATTTAAATGCATCGTTAATTCCATCTAATAACATTTCAAACTGGGTAATTAATTCATTCAAAAATACCATAAAACCCAAATTGAACGATAATACCGAAATGTATAGAAGAATAGTAAATATGACTTGCAGTGTATAAATGATTCCGTACATACTTATTTTATTAGTATCAACAATCTATAGAAATGAAAAATATTCATTAATTTATATGATTGTAAAATTATACCAATAATGAATTACAAGTTATATATATACAATATACTTATACGCGTAATACATACGAAGATATTATCATATTATACTCAAACGGCACACTTATATTAGTTATATTTAGTTAATATTATTATGGCATACATATTATTATCAACTACTTTTATATAATAAATATTAATAAGTAATAGTACTTATTACTCAACACATAAATGTTAAAATATTTTTGAAAAACTAATTCAAACATGATTAATATTAAATATGCATTAATATTGTAGTAAATATTATGTTATTATTAGTGAAAGATTATTTTCCATATTAAAACAAAAAAATTACGCTATAATAGTGTTGATATAGCAAAGAAAAGATCGATGTACCCGATAGAATTTTTAGTAAATATTATATTGAGATATAGTTTGACATTTATTCCATAAATAATTGGATCTGAACTGTCCTTTGTAAGAATCAGGTACCTCCACTGTTTTTGAAATGAATGTTTTTTTACATTTTCTGATCAAGAGTACCTACCCAATTTCGTCTACAGCTCAGTGAAATAAACAGGCACATTCTTTCGTTGGATAAGCTAATAATCATACAAATGGAGATGTCTGGTTACAGATTTCTGTGCAATAACATGGTATAATTGTATGCCTTCTGATGAACAACTCCAAAATATTGAGATACCTGGTTCTTGAAACGGACCCTTCATTTTTTTATTTATGATGGATTACTATATTTTTCTGTGTTATGGGATTACTAACCTATTTATGGGAAAACGTCAAATGACGGTTCCTACCTGTATAAAGTATAAATTATTGTTGTTGTAATTGTTAATAACATGTCCTTGTCAGTGGCGTATTTAGGAATTTGTCATGGGGAGGGTCTAACTTACCGTAGGCCAAAACAAGACGAAATGTGCTCGGTTGTCCAATGGCAGTTTGCCAATATCGTTTATGGTCGATACTAAAGGCCCAAATGCAATAGACAATGATAACATTGCTAAAGGTATTGATATACTTTTAACTGTTTTTATGTTTCTTTTATAAGCCACATTTGGATGCAATGCTCTTTTGTTGGACCATTGGATAAATTTGGTTTGTATGCAATTGTAATTGGACATAATGGCTTCTTTTTTTATTATAAATACCATAAAAATCGAAGTGAAATATATACCAACTATCATGTACTGAATTAACTCCATAACAAAAGGCATTCTAGTGTTTCCTTCCAAAATAATGAACGCTGCAGCCACAGATACCTGATAATTCATACACAAAATTTTACAATTTATACAGGTACGCCATTAATAATTAAGATGTATCAGTGACGTACCCAGGATTTTTCAAAAGAAGGGGGAGGCTAAACAAAGTAAATCAGAATTTGATATCCGTTACCTTATACCTCATTACTGCTATATCCCATAAAAGTAATATCCTCTACAAATAATTGGTAATACGTACAATTTTTCTTCAAAACTGTTTTAGAAATAATAATATGATGGTTTGTACTTAGCCTTTTATTATATAAGATTTATACCATAACACAGCCAATGAGAGAGGGCTGAAGCCCTTTATTAGTTTGTAAATTTCATTATCTTGCTGCTGCTAAGTTGGGGTACAATGCCATTTAAATGGGGAAGGGGGAATAGTGAATTAACATTTAATTTCTGTTCAATAACATTTTGTAATACTCAAAAAAACTTTTTAAATAACTCTATATTTTAATTTTTAATATATTAGTAAACTATAGGTATACTATTTAAATTTTAATTAACACAATATAGGTAATATAATATAATCATTTTTTTTTATTAGATAAAAATAGAGTATTTACAATCTGTAATATTTATATACATTACAATAAGTAAATTTGATAGCTAATATACGGTACATAACATGAAATGGCGTGAAGAGGGAGGCCCACCAGTATGGATACCCTCTAACTTGGGGTAATATAATAATTATAAAAATATTATGACAATGCATTTTTTGTATTTTTTTTATTGGGATATGAAAAACTTATGAGGAAGCTTGAATTAAATTTTCAAGCTTTTTTTCCAAAAATAAAAATTATATCATACACGAATCGAAATAAACTAAAAAAATCAAATATCTTAAATATCTATAAATATCATAAAAAGGGCCAAAATATTTTTTAAATTATTTTATGCCTATTAAAACTAAATGCTAATACAAATATTTGGTAAATATGTCAAGTCTCTACAGTTTTACAGTTTTTAAATTACAATAAAATAAGAAAAAGATTTTGTTGAAAAGTGATTTTCCGTAAAAATTCACGTTTTTCCCTATTTATTTTTCTCAGTAATTTTGAAAAGTACTAGGATTTTTAATTTTGACTCCCCAAAATACTAATTATATCCAATTTTCTATTAAAAACTCTAAAAATTGAAGATCACATCAGTTTTACTGCTCTGGAAGGCGATGACAACCACATCAGTTCAAAAAAAAAGTCATTATAATATTCATACATTCATCACTCCGCTCAGAATCTCTATTGTGTAAGCGTTTTATAATATCAAATATATATTGGTAAAAATTAATATGGCGTAGTACAATAATATTATTACTCACTAATATTATCCAATCAAAAATATAAAATTGCATTACAATTCTTGAAATACAACGATATTGACTTGTGTCCAAAAAAAAAGCCAAAGTCATAAGGATTTGATAAAATTTTCGTTGGTAATTTTTTTTTTCAATTGATGTCATTTTATTTATTTTGACAACTGCTTGATGAGAACATTCGGAGAAAAATGATTTATTTTAAAGAACCTAGTTAAACGACTAATATTATTTAAGGCATTAAGATAATAAGAGGGTTGTATAAAGAATTGATCTATTGAGGTAGTTTATTATTTAGAATAGGTATTATAATTCTGGCTGTCAAACTATGTTTTATGTAAGTATATATTTTGTAGACACATCCTCATAAAATATTTAGGTGGATTCATTTAAGTGTTAACAAAAATCCTAATAACACAAATCAGGTTATACGTTTCTGTTTCTATATACCTATACCTACCTACACTATATAGGTAGGTATGGATAAATAGTTAGAAGAATACCTTATGTTAACATTCATTTTGCTACCTATTCATATTATTATAATGATATGTGGCCACTGTCCACCTATATATCTATGTGTATATGTTATTAAAGTTATCTAACAATATTATTGTTGTTTTTATAAAAAATACTTATAAGTATAGGTCCTAACAACCTAACATTTTTAATTGATATGGTCTGTAGAACGTGACATTAGTCGATCTTAATTTACCTACCTTTTATTTTCTATTAATAAATATTATATAGTTATGCCGTAAAGTTTTAAAATATGTTGTAAAAGAATATGGAGTGTATGTCATGTCAAGATTTTTAGACACCAGCGTGTGTTGTCTCCATCTAATAAACGACTAACGTTGTAGTATGTGAAATATCACAATTAAAAAAAATAGTAGTTTTAAAAAAAACTTTTATAATAATTTGACAATTCGTTATGCGATTGTATGCTAAATTAGTACCTATGTGTTATGGATGTATGTATTTGGTGCTTGACAATCATGCAGTGCTTACTCACTATGACGCTTTTAAGTTACCTAGATTATATATAGGTACCTACCTATTATATAGTTATATTAAATTAGTAAGCAGGAAATTTACGTGAATTATATTATAGAAAAATTATTTTTAACAACAAAACTTGTGTTCGGTTTTTAAAAACTCATGATAGTTACCTACAGACCTCCAGGGGGGAGCTGTTGGACCTGGAGTACAGTCGTGGCCCGTTGAAATGTATTTATAATTTTTGAATTTTTGATAGGAATACTTATTGTATAGTAATTTTTTTATTGTTAAGCTGTGGGTTAACAATTTATTACCTAGAGATCGTGTATGGGACACCAACCAATATCACTTTTAAGTTTTAATGTGTTGTATTTATTTGGAAGTTTTCTATAGGGTCCGCAAAAACATTTAGCACTAGGGCTCAAAATTTGATGTGGTAGTCTGGTTGCCTATAAAAAAATGTGTTTATATAATATGTTTATATATATATGTGTTTTACCAAATTTAAATGTTCGTATACTGCAATTTATTAAACACAGTGGGTGAAGGTTTGGTAGTTAAATAAAAGAAGGAGGAAAAGTAGATAACCGCTTTGCTCATTGACTATTGAGTATGCACTGTAACGGATGTGTTAAAACTTCAAATTTAAATTCAAAGATAAATTATTTATACGATGAAAAACAATTTTTAGCGAAGACGGTCCAATGTTTTGGTAACCAAGGATATTAAATAATTATTTTAATAATTATATTACAATTTTAAAAAAATGTTAATAAACTTTTTTTTTAACATAATTATGTTTTTGGACTGGGTACAAATTTTCTAACCGATTTCGCGTAAAGAATTTTATATCACCATAGAAACGAATAAAATGTAAAAATTATCTAATTTTCACTAGGTATATGTTATTTTAATTAATGGTTACTTATATTAATACATATTTATAATTCATTAATTTTCTTCAAAATAAAAAATATACTAACATCGATCGGCGAGATTTTTTTCCTGACAATTTTAAAAATTATTGAGAGTTTTTAATTTTTACTCCTAAAAGTATCAACAAGGTCCAATTTTCTACCAAACATCTCCACAGAAGTTGATGATTAGATAATTTTTTCTACTAAAAAGTGTCTTCAGACAAAAAAAAAATTAAAATAAAATATGCATACAACATATCATTATTCAATACATCGCTCAGAATCTAAAACATTTAAAATTAATTAAAAACTAGATCTAATTCGTCAATTTATTTACACTATACACATACAATTGATATATTGGATTAAAAAAAAATAAACTGTAATTTTTAAATACCATTATATATTGTAGTAATATGTATTAATCAGTTATCTCACTCAGTAATACCATTCTACACGCCGCAGTTCGTAACTAACCGTCTTCTTACATGTTTATTATTATCATATAATATTATACCAAGCAGCAGCTGTACTCCCGTACCTATATGGCTATATTATAGTATTAGTTATATTTAACTACCTATGTGAATACTTAATATGTATTAATATTTAATAGACTTTCACACATTTTTATCAAAAGCACTTGAATAGTAATCATCATGCATAGGTATATTACTATTCAAACAATCTATGGTAATAATTATTGTACTAACAAAAAATAATTAATAACTCATGAGTAATGAATAGGTATTATGATTTATGAATATAATTCGTGGCATAGATGTCTTCATACGGGTGACTAATGAGTAATGTTACCCCTTAATATTTATTAATACAATATATTAGTTTTTATCTTTAAACATAAATTCAAAGTTCTTTGTAAAAATTTTTTTTATTTTTTTCTGATAATATTTTCTATATTCTGCGAACTTATAATAATTATTATAGACCGAATACCTGTAATAAACAAAATATTTTCCTGGATATAGGAATATTTAAAATTAACTTAATTCGTAATTGGGAAAATAAAGAAAAATATGAGTTGATTTTAAGTTACTGTAGAGGCAAATGAGTTAATCTTAACTTATTAAGATAATTAAAACACGAAGTTAATAAATTAAAATATAAATTCTCAACATTTAACTGAATCAACTTTATCAACTTCTTAATGCCCAGCCTTGGCTGAACGTAATTTTTTTCCTGGTCAAAAAGTCTTACATATTGACAAGTGGTGTCGTGGTGACAATCTAGCATGCTCATGAAATATTAGGGTTAGGTATTATGATTTGTAAATAAAGAAATATTTTAGTTACCTAAGTAAAAATACGTAACGAAAAATAGAAAATTTAGATTTCAATTGTTTTAGATTCTAAACGGAGCGTTGAATGTATTGATTTTACAATGATGTGTGTTTTTTTATTATTTTTATTTTTGTCTGTCATCACGGTTTGGGGCAGTAAAACTGCTCCGATCTACTTCAACAGTATCTTGTTTGATGGGAAAGTGAATCTAGTTAGTGCATTCGGGAGGACAAATTTTCAAATTTTCAATAGTTTTCAAAAGCGCCAGGAAAAACAATATAAAAATTAAGGAAAACGGGAATTTTGACGCAAAACCGGTTTTTGACAAAATCGAATTTTAGTTTTTGGTGTAACTTTAAAACAAATTAACGTATACATGAATTTTTCACTGGTTGTTTATATTTGCATTCTCTACAGGGTGATCCATTTAAGTGGGTACACTAATTATTTCGAAAAGTATTAACTTTTTTTGATTTTTTTTTTTAAAATCTGTTAGATTTATGCTTTTCTAAACCTGTATACTATTTTAATTTTTTTCACCCTTAAATTTATTTGTGAAACCACTATCAACTTTTGATTTTCAAATGGTAACATATAGTAAAAAGATCATGAATTAATAAAACCATTTTTTTTATGAATTTATGCGTTAACATTTTTATTTTTTGTTAATTGGTTTGCGAGATAGAGCTCCCCAAAGTATTGGTGGTTGAAGGAGGTGTTATAGTCGGTACCGCTGAAAAATTTTCATTTGTAAAGCACAGTAGCTATAACTGATAAATTCGATACTGTTCGACCTATCTACCTAAGATACCTAACATTAACATATTGATAATTGTTTGTACTTTGAACCTAATTAATTGAATTTCCATTAGTGCTATTACACCTAATGCTATTTGACCATTAAAGCTAAGTTTTGTTGACCTCGGCTGTCGCACCAGATCCCTTCCATATTACCATAGAACAATAATAATTATATTATTATTACCGATATTTGGCGATACCTTTATCATTATTTATAATTATCTATGACCACGGTGTTATAAGATAATAGAATTGATTAAAATATTAATTAATGATAATAGTAAAGAAAAATCAATCAGTTATTATGAACTGATACTAAACTTTAAAATTTATGGAGTAAAATACCATTTTTTCTATTCTGTGCTGGTACCAGCGCTCTGCACTGGCGGACCCGTCCGTTATTGTTCTCGCTCCAGCTCCGGTGACACGGGTACGCATCCTGCTTGTCCGTGCCGTATTATTGCGCAAACCATGTTTTTGGCGTTGTTCGTTTTCGTTACCGTTCTAGCTCGTTGGCCATTACACACGTTGTAAGTCGTCTCGTTGTGTGTGCCGTTGATCCACGTGAAGTTCTAGCAGTAATATTACGTTCCGTTGCTCCACGTGCAGTTTTGGCTGTTGCCGTCATTCCCGTTAGCCCTACTCTCAGGTGCACGATCAGTATCACGGGATAACCAAGCAGCTCCGCTAAAAGTATCACTCGCTCGTGAACGTCACTTCAGTGCTCGACAGCAGACCGGTACATCCGGCAGTGCCCGTACTACGACGGTTGAGTTATCCAGGTGTTCAGCCACGCCATCTCAAGTCGTCATCTCCAGTCCACGTCTGGCAGCAGCTGTGCAGGCCAGAGGGTGATCCCCCTTCTCCCCCCATCCCTTGTATGTCGAATAACCTTAATATCTTGCTCTGATATTTACTTAGAATAATATACGCATATATTCACCCTTCAGATTAAGTTTTGTTTATTAAACATTTGCCCTACCCACAAACATCCCGAGGACCGTGTGTCAGGCGACAACCGAAAGTTAGGATCGCCGGCACAAACAATGATATTACCTATAACTTTTATAGCTAAGATTTGAAAATTGAAAACAAAGTTCCACATAAGTAGGTTATTCTGTAACCAAAAAATCTAAAACACAATTTCTCTTATACCTACAGTGGTGGTTTTCACATGTAATTTTACGTGAGGCGGACAAATATTAAATAGTAAACTCACTATTGCTCTAACACAGCCCACATGGACAACATTTTTTAAATGGTATTGAGTTATCAAAATGGAGCGGAAAGATTAGCCAGTTATGATAAAAACTATTCTGTGGCTCTATGTTCCGTGCTAAGGCAATCATTTTATCTTATTCACAGATAAAGATAATATTTCTTGACCAAAGGAAAATAGACGTGCGTCTTGCGCACGATTTAAGATAGTATGGTTGCCCATCGACTTGTGATAAGAAAGCCATTACAGTGAATCTTACTTTTTTTACTATTGCAGCGCTCCATGTGAGCAAAATAGTGTCGTAAACTCGTAATTCTCGCGACTGTTTAAATCATACGGATACGACATATTATTAATGGTATCGGTGTAATATGTGCCTTGATGACGCAAGTTTTTATAAATGTTATCCACTGATTGGAATCTAATCAAATAATTACAATAGTTTTAATACAAACAATATCCAAGAACACAAATAATAAAGTTAACAAAAATATTTAATAATAATTATATACTTTTTTGTGTTATGTTGGTTAGATTTAAATCATCTTGTACTTGTACCTGTGTACAGTAACATCAAAGATGAAATTCCGTAAGACATTGGTACATTATTCTTTTATATTAATATTATAATGTAATTAATAATGAAATATTCCACGTTATTACGTGATAATTCCACGATAATTTTAGTGCTATAGATAATTACATTAGATGCTGCAAATCCAAAATAATAGGAAACGCATCTTTAACAAGTCTGGGCTTTTTCAAACATATCGAAAAAATATGATTTTGTATGAATATTCTATAATATTAATGAATAATATTATTTTACTTACTGTATACTTCCTAAAACTACACCAGATTCCCAGTATCAACTACATCCTCTTTCTTGAAGTGGTAACGGCATACTTTAGAATTAGTTTTAAAACATCTAAAACTTTTTCCCACTCATCCCTTAAAGGAGGAATCTTAGGAACACCAAACAAACTAGTTTTTAACTCCTTATAAGGAAATAAAGGTACACAACATGCCATTTTTATTATTATAATATAAAAAAAAACCAAAATTATAGAATTATAATTGATTATTAAATTATATTAACGTAGTAAAATATAAAATGATAATTAATATGTTTCAACCACGAATTAAGATAGTATGGTTGCCCATTGACTACGGTATAATGGTTTATTCGACGAGCATCAATATGAATCTAGCAATCAGCTGTTTTTAATAGTATAGCGCTGTTGGTGGAGATAATGAAGACTATGCAGACGACTTTTACCCACTTCAAACTGTATATTTAAACCTAACATGGCAGAACTGATATATAAATATAATAATGCAGTTTAAACATATGCACCAGCTTAATAATATTCAAGTCAATACAAAAAATTAAACTCGAGTTCAATAACTAAAAAAAAACTTGAAGGAGGGTGTTGGCGCCCGCAGGCAAAAGGATTTTAGAAAACAAAAAAAAATTTAAATAAACTTTTATTGTGGAAAAACACATTTCAAACTCCAAACTAAAATTTCAAGAATATTAAACAGAAAAAAACTATTCAAAATATATAATTCATTAAAGAAGGATTTTTCGTATGGCACCAGCTTATCAATATTCAAGTCAATACAAAAAATTCAACTACAGTTACTTAACTAAAAAAAATTTGAAGGAGGGTGTTGGCGCCCGCAGGCAAAAGCATTTTAGAAAACAAAAAAAAATTTAAATAAAATTCTATAGTGGGAAAACATATTACAAACTTCAAACTAAAATCTCAAGAATATTAAACAGAAAAAACTATTCAAAATATATAATTCATTAAAGGAGGATTTTTCGTATGGCACCAGCCTATCAATATTCGAGTCTTTACAAAAAATTTAACTCGAAATAAATAACATAAAAAAAAACTTGAAGGAGGGTGTTGGCGCCCGCAGGCAAAAGCATTTTAGAAAACAAAAAAAAATTTAAATAAACTTTTATTGTGGAAAAACACATTTCAAACTCCAAACTAAAATTTCAAGAATATTAAACAGAAAAAAACTATTCAAAATATATAATTCATTAAAGAAGGATTTTTCGTATGGCACCAGCCTATCAATATTCGAGTCTTTACAAAAATTTAACTCGAAATAAATAACTAAAAAAAACTTGAAGGAGGGTGTTGGCGCCCGCAGGCAAAAGCATTTTAGAAAACAAAAAAAATTTAAATAAAATTCTATAGTGGGAAAACATATTACAAACTTCAAAACTAAAATCTCAAGAATATTAAACAGAAAAAAACTATTCAAAATATATAATTCATTAAAGAAGGATTTTTCGTATGGCACCAGCCTATCAATATTCGAGTCTTTACAAAAAATTTAACTCGAAATAAATAACTAAAAAAAAACTTGAAGGAGGGTGTTGGCGCCCGCAGGCAAAAGCATTTTAGAAAAAAAAAAAAATTTAAATAAAATTCTATAGTGGGAAAACATATTACAAACTTCAAACTAAAATCTCAAGAATATTAAACAGAAAAAAACTATTCAAAATATATAATTCATTAAAGGAGGATTTTTCGTATGGCACCAGCCTATCAATATTCGAGTCTTTACAAAAAATTTAACTCGAAATAAATAACTTAAAAAAAAACTTGAAGGAGGGTGTTGGCGCCCGCAGGCAAAAGCATTTTAGAAAACAAAAAAATTTAAATAAACTTCAATTGTGGAAAACACTTTCAAACTCCAAACTAAAATTTCAAGAATATTAAACAGAAAAAAACTATTCAAAATATATAATTCGTTAAAGAAGGATTTTCGTATGGCACCAGCCTATCAATATTCGAGTCTTTACAAAAAATTAACTCGAAATAATAACTAAAAAAAAACTTGAAGGAGGGTGTTGGCGCCCGCAGGCAAAAGCATTTTAGAAAACAAAAAAAAATTTAAATAAAATTCTATAGTGGGAAAACATATTACAAACTTCAAACTAAAATCTCAAGAATATTAAACAGAAAAAAACTATTCAAAATATATAATTCATTAAAGAAGGATTTTTCGTATGGCACCAGCCTATCAATATTCGAGTCTTTACAAAAAATTTAACTCGAAATAAATAACTAAAAAAAAACTTGAAGGAGGGTGTTGGCGCCCGCAGGCAAAAGCATTTTAGAAAACAAAAAAATTTAAATAAAATTCTATAGTGGGAAAACATATTACAAACTTCAAACTAAAATCTCAATATTAAACAGAAAAAAACTATTCAAAATATATAATTCATTAAGGAGGATTTTTCGTATGGCACCAGCTTATCAATATTCAAGTCAATACAAAAAAATTCAACTACAGTTACTTACTAAAAAAAAATTTGAAGGAGGGTGTTGGCGCCCGCAGGCAAAAGATTTTAGAAAACAAAAAAAATTTAAATAAACTTCATTGTGGAAAAACACATTTCAAACTCCAAACTAAATTTCAAGAATATTAAACAGAAAAAACTATTCAAAATATATAATTCGTTAAAGAAGGATTTTTCGTATGGCACCAGCCTATCATATTCGAGTCTTTACAAAAAATTTAACTCGAAATAAATAACTAAAAAAAAACTTGAAGGAGGGTGTTGGCGCCCGCAGGCAAAAGCATTTTAGAAAACAAAAAAAATTTAAATAAAATTCTATAGTGGGAAAACATATTACAAACTTCAACTAAAATCTCAAGAATATTAAACAGAAAAAACTATTCAAAATATATAATTCATTAAAGAAGGATTTTCGTATGGCACCAGCCTATCAATTTCGAGTCTTTACAAAAAATTTAACTCGAAATAAATAACTAAAAAAAACTTGAAGGAGGGTGTTGGCGCCCGCAGGCAAAAGCATTTTAGAAAACAAAAAAAAATTAAATAAAATTCTATAGTGGGAAAACATATTACAAACTTCAAACTAAAATCTCAAGAATATTAAACAGAAAAAAACTATTCAAAATATATAATTCATTAAAGAAGGATTTTTCGTATGGCACCAGCTTATCAATATTCAAGTCAATACAAAAAATTCAACTACAGTTACTTAACTAAAAAAAAATTTGAAGGAGGGTGTTGGCGCCCGCAGGCAAAAGGATTTTAGAAAACAAAAAAAATTAAATAAACTTTTATTGTGGAAAAACACATTTCAAACTCCAAACTAAAATTTCAAGAATATTAAACAGAAAAAAACTATTCAAAATATATAATTCATTAAAGAAGGATTTTTCGTATGGCACCAGCCTATCAATATTCGAGTCTTTACAAAAAATTTAACTCGAAATAAATAACTAAAAAAAACTTGAAGGAGGGTGTTGGCGCCCGCAGGCAAAAGCATTTTAGAAAACAAAAAAAATTTAAATAAAATTCTATAGTGGGAAAACATATTACAAACTTCAAACTAAAATCTCAAGAATATTAAACAAAAAAAACTATTCAAAATATATAATTCATTAAAGAGGATTTTTCGTATGGCACCAGCCTATCAATATTCGAGTCTTTACAAAAAATTTAACTCGAAATAAATAACTAAAAAAAAACTTGAAGGAGGGTGTTGGCGCCCGCAGGCAAAAGCATTTTAGAAAACAAAAAAAAATTTAAATAAAATTCTATAGTGGGAAAACATATTACAAACTTCAAACTAAAATCTCAAGAATATTAAACAGAAAAAAACTATTCAAAATATATAATTCATTAAAGAAGGATTTTTCGTATGGCACCAGCTTATCAATATTCAAGTCAATACAAAAATTCAACTAGAGTTACTTAACTAAAAAAAATTTGAAGGAGGGTGTTGGCGCCCGCAGGCAAAAGCATTTTAGAAAACAAAAAAAAATTTAAATAAACTTCATTGTGGAAAAACACATTTCAAACTCCAAACTAAAATTTCAAGAATATTAAACAGAAAAAAACTATTCAAAATATTAATTCGTTAAAGAAGGATTTTTCGTATGGCACCAGCCTATCAATATTCGAGTCTTTACAAAAAATTTAACTCGAAATAAATAACTAAAAAAAAACTTGAAGGAGGGTGTTGGCGCCCGCAGGCAAAAGCATTTTAGAAAACAAAAAAAAATTTAAATAAAATTCTATAGTGGGAAAACATATTACAAACTTCAAACTAAAATCTCAAGAATATTAAACAGAAAAAAACTATTCAAAATATATAATTCATTAAAGAAGGATTTTTCGTATGGCACCAGCCTATCAATATTCGAGTCTTTACAAAAAACTTAACTCGAAATAATAACTAAAAAAAACTTGAAGGAGGGTGTTGGCGCCCGCAGGCAAAAGCATTTTAGAACAAAAAAAAATTTAAATAAAATTCTATAGTGGGAAAACATATTACAAACTTCAAACTAAAATCTCAAGAATATTAAACAGAAAAAAACTATTCAAAATATATAATTCATTAAAGAAGGATTTTTCGTATGGCACCAGCCTATCAATATTCGAGTCTTTACAAAAAATTTAACTCGAAATAAATAACTAAAAAAAAACTTGAAGGAGGGTGTTGGCGCCCGCAGGCAAAAGCATTTTAGAAAACAAAAAAAAATTTAAATAAACTTTTATTGTGGAAAAACACATTTCAAACTCCAAACTAAAATTTCAAGAATATTAAACAGAAAAAAACTATTCAAAATATATCATTCATTAAAGAAGGATTTTTCGTATGGCACCAGCTTATCAATATTCAAGTCAATACAAAAAATTCAACTACAGTTACTTAACTAAAAAAAAATTTGAAGGAGGGTGTTGGCGCCCGCAGGCAAAAGCATTTTAGAAAACAAAAAAAAATTTAAATAAAATTCTATAGTGGAAAACATATTACAAACTTCAAACTAAAATCTCAAGAATATTAAACAGAAAAAACTATTCAAATATATAATTCATTAAAGAAGGATTTTTCGTATGGCACCAGCCTATCAATATTCGAGTCTTTACAAAAATTTAACTCGAAATAAATAACATAAAAAAAAACTTGAAGGAGGGTGTTGGCGCCCGCAGGCAAAAGCATTTTAGAAAACAAAAAAAAATTTAAAAAAACTTTTATTGTGGAAAAACACATTTCAAACTCCAAACTAAATTTCAAGAATATTAAACAGAAAAAAACTATTCAAAATATATAATTCATTAAAGAAGGATTTTTCGTATGGCACCAGCCTATCAATATTCGAGTCTTTACAAAAAATTTAACTCGAAATAAATAACTAAAAAAAACTTGAAGGAGGGTGTTGGCGCCCGCAGGCAAAAGCATTTTAGAAAACAAAAAAAATTTAAATAAAATTCTATAGTGGGAAAACATATTACAAACTTCAAACTAAAATCTCAAGAATATTAAACAGAAAAAAACTATTCAAAATATATAATTCATTAAAGAGGATTTTTCGTATGGCACCAGCCTATCAATATTCGAGTCTTTACAAAAATTTAACTCGAAATAAATAACTAAAAAAAAACTTGAAGGAGGGTGTTGGCGCCCGCAGGCAAAAGCATTTTAGAAAAAAAAAAAAATTTAAATAAAATTCTATAGTGGGAAAACATATTACAAACTTCAAACTAAAATCTCAAGAATATTAAACAGAAAAAACTATTCAAATATATAATTCATTAAAGAAGGATTTTTCGTATGGCACCAGCCTATCAATATTCGAGTCTTTACAAAAAATTTAACTCGAAATAAATAACTAAAAAAAACTTGAAGGAGGGTGTTGGCGCCCGCAGGCAAAAGCATTTTAGAAAAAAAAAAAAATTTAAATAAAATTCTATAGTGGGAAAACATATTACAAACTTCAAACTAAAATCTCAAGAATATTAAACAGAAAAAAACTATTCAAAATATATAATTCATTAAAGGAGGATTTTTCGTATGGCACCAGCTTATCAATATTCAAGTCATACAAAAAATTCAACTACAGTTACTTAACTAAAAAAAATTTGAAGGAGGGTGTTGGCGCCCGCAGGCAAAAGGATTTTAGAAAACAAAAAAAAATTTAAATAAACTTCATTGTGGAAAACACATTATTTCAAACTCCAAACTAAAATTTCAAGAATATTAAACAGAAAAAAACTATTCAAAATATATATTCGTTAAAGAAGGATTTTTCGTATGGCACCAGCCTATCAATATTCGAGTCTTTACAAAAAATTTAACTCGAAATAATACTAAAAAAAAACTTGAAGGAGGGTGTTGGCGCCCGCAGGCAAAAGCATTTTAGAAAACAAAAAAAAATTTAAATAATTCTATAGTGGGAAAACATATTACAAACTTCAAACTAAAATCTCAAGAATATTAAACAGAAAAAAACTATTCAAAATATATAATTCATTAAAGAAGGATTTTTCGTATGGCACCAGCCTATCAATATTCGAGTCTTTACAAAAATTTAACTCGAAATAAATAACTAAAAAAAACTTGAAGGAGGGTGTTGGCGCCCGCAGGCAAAAGCATTTTAGAAAATAAAAAAAATTTAAATAAAATTCTATAGTGGGAAAACATATTACAAACTTCAAACTAAAATCTCAAGAATATTAAACAGAAAAAAACTATTCAAAATATATAATTCATTAAAGAAGGATTTTTCGTATGGCACCAGCCTATCAATATTCGAGTCTTTACAAAAAATTTAACTCGAAATAAATAACTAAAAAAAAACTTGAAGGAGGGTGTTGGCGCCCGCAGGCAAAAGCATTTTAGAAAACAAAAAAAAATTTAAATAAAATTCTATAGTGGGAAAACATATTACAAACTTCAAACTAAAATCTCAAGAATATTAAACAGAAAAAAACTATTCAAAATATATAATTCATTAAAGGAGGATTTTTCGTATGGCACCAGCCTATCAATATTCGAGTCTTTACAAAAAATTTAACTCGAAATAAATAACTTAAAAAAAAACTTGAAGGAGGGTGTTGGCGCCCGCAGGCAAAAGCATTTTAGAAAACAAAAAAAAATTTAAATAAAATTCTATAGTGGGAAAACATATTACAAACTTCAAACTAAAATCTCAAGAATATTAAACAGAAAAAAACTATTCAAAATATATAATTCATTAAAGAAGGATTTTTCGTATGGCACCAGCTTATCAATATTCAAGTCAATACAAAAAATTCAACTACAGTTACTTAACTAAAAAAAAATTTGAAGGAGGGTGTTGGTGCCCGCAGGCAAAAGGATTTTAGAAAACAAAAAAAAATTTAAATAAACTTTTATTGTGAAAAACACATTTCAAACTCCAAACTAAAATTTCAAGAATATTAAACAGAAAAAACTATTCAAAATATAATTCATTAAAGAAGGATTTTTCGTATGGCACCAGCCTATCAATATTCGAGTCTTTACAAAAAATTTAACTCGAAATAAATAACTAAAAAAAACTTGAAGGAGGGTGTTGGCGCCCGCAGGCAAAAGCATTTTAGAAACAAAAAAAAATTTAAATAAAATTCTATAGTGGGAAAACATATTACAAACTTCAAACTAAAATCTCAAGAATATTAAACAGAAAAAACTATTCAAAATATATAATTCATTAAAGGAGGATTTTTCGTATGGCACCAGCCTATCAATATTCGAGTCTTTACAAAAAATTTAACTCGAAATAAATAACTAAAAAAAAACTTGAAGGAGGGTGTTGGCGCCCGCAGGCAAAAGCATTTTAGAAAACAAAAAAAATTTAAATAAAATTCTATAGTGGGAAAACATATTACAAACTTCAAACTAAAATCTCAAGAATATTAAACAGAAAAAAACTATTCAAATATATAATTCATTAAAGAAGGATTTTTCGTATGGCACCAGCTTATCAATATTCAAGTCAATACAAAAATTCAACTACAGTTACTTAACTAAAAAAAAATTTGAAGGAGGGTGTTGGCGCCCGCAGGCAAAAGGATTTTAGAAAACAAAAAAAAATTTAAATAAACTTCAATTGTGGAAAAACACATTTCAAACTCCAAACTAAAATTTCAAGAATATTAAACAGAAAAAAACTATTCAAAATATATAATTCGTTAAAGAAGGATTTTTCGTATGGCACCAGCCTATCAATATTCGAGTCTTTACAAAAAATTTAACTCGAAATAAATAACTAAAAAAAAACTTGAAGGAGGGTGTTGGCGCCCGCAGGCAAAAGCATTTTAGAAAACAAAAAAAATTTAAATAAAATTCTATAGTGGGAAAACATATTACAAACTTCAAACTAAAATCTCAAGAATATTAAACAGAAAAAACTATTCAAAATATATAATTCATTAAAGAAGGATTTTTCGTATGGCACCAGCCTATCAATATTCGAGTCTTTACAAAAAATTTAACTCGAAATAATAACTAAAAAAAACTTGAAGGAGGGTGTTGGCGCCCGCAGGCAAAAGCATTTTAGAAAACAAAAAAAATTTAAATAAAATCTATAGTGGGAAAACATATTACAAACTTCAAACTAAAATCTCAAGAATATTAAACAGAAAAAAACTATTCAAAATATATAATTCATTAAAGAAGGATTTTTCGTATGGCACCAGCCTATCAATATTCGAGTCTTTACAAAAAATTTAACTCGAAATAAATAACTAAAAAAAAACTTGAAGGAGGGTGTTGGCGCCCGCAGGCAAAAGCATTTTAGAAACAAAAAAAATTTAAATAAACTTTTATTGTGGAAAACACATTTCAAACTCCAAACTAAAATTCAAGAATATTAAACAGAAAAAAACTATTCAAAATATATAATTCATTAAAGAAGGATTTTTCGTATGGCACCAGCCTATCAATATTCGAGTCTTTACAAAAAATTTAACTCGAAATAAATAACTAAAAAAAACTTGAAGGAGGGTGTTGGCGCCCGCAGGCAAAAGCATTTTAGAAAATAAAAAAATTTAAATAAAATTCTATAGTGGGAAAACATATTACAAACTTCAAACTAAAATCTCTCAGAATATTAAACAGAAAAAAACTATTCAAAATATATAATTCATTAAAGAAGGATTTTTCGTATGGCACCAGCCTATCAATATTCGAGTCTTTACAAAAAATTTAACTCGAAATAAATAACTAAAAAAAAACTTGAAGGAGGGTGTTGGCGCCCGCAGGCAAAAGCATTTTAGAAAACAAAAAAAAATTTAAATAAACTTTTATTGTGGAAAAACACATTTCAAACTCCAAACTAAAATTTCAAGAATATTAAACAGAAAAAAACTATTCAAAATATATAATTCATTAAAGAAGGATTTTTCGTATGGCACCAGCCTATCAATATTCGAGTCTTTACAAAAAATTTAACTCGAAATAAATAACTAAAAAAAACTTGAAGGAGGGTGTTGGCGCCCGCAGGCAAAAGCATTTTAGAAAATAAAAAAAATTTAAATAAAATTCTATAGTGGGAAAACATATTACAAACTTCAAACTAAAATCTCAAGAATATTAAACAGAAAAAAACTATTCAAAATATATAATTCATTAAAGAAGGATTTTTCGTATGGCACCAGCCTATCAATATTCGAGTCTTTACAAAAAATTTAACTCGAAATAAATAACTAAAAAAAAACTTGAAGGAGGGTGTTGGCGCCCGCAGGCAAAAGCATTTTAGAAAACAAAAAAAATTTAAATAAAATTCTATAGTGGGAAAACATATTACAAACTTCAAACTAAAATCTCAAGAATATTAAACAGAAAAAAACTATTCAAATATATAATTCATTAAAGAAGGATTTATCGTATGGCACCAGCCTATCAATATTCGAGTCTTTACAAAAATTTAACTCGAAATAATAACTAAAAAAAAAACTTGAAGGAGGGTGTTGGCGCCCGCAGGCAAAAGCATTTAGAAAACAAAAAAAATTTAAATAAAATTCTATAGTGGGAAAACATATTACAAACTTCAAACTAAAATCTCAAGAATATTAAACAGAAAAAACTATTCAAAATATATAATTCATTAAAGGAGGATTTTTCGTATGGCACCAGCCTATCAATATTCGAGTCTTTACAAAAAATTAACTCGAAATAAATAACTAAAAAAAAACTTGAAGGAGGGTGTTGGCGCCCGCAGGCAAAAGCATTTTAGAAACCAAAAAAAAATTAAATAAAATTCTATAGTGGGAAAACATATTACAAACTTCAAACTAAAATCTCAAGAATATTAAACAGAAAAAAACTATTCAAAATATATAATTCATTAAAGAAGGATTTTTCGTATGGCACCAGTTTATCAATATTCAAGTCAATACAAAAAATTCAACTACAGTACTTAACTAAAAAAATTTGAAGGAGGGTGTTGGCGCCCGCAGGCAAAAGCATTTTAGAAAACAAAAAAAAATTTAAATAAACTTCAATTGTGGAAAAACACATTTCAAACTCCAAACTAAAATTTCAAGAATATTAAACAGAAAAAAACTATTCAAAATATATAATTCGTTAAAGAAGGATTTTTCGTATGGCACCAGCCTATCAATATTCGAGTCTTTACAAAAAATTTAACCTCGAAATAACTACTAAAAAAAAACTTGAAGGAGGGTGTTGGCGCCCGCAGGCAAAAGCATTTTAGAAAACAAAAAAAAATTTAAATAAAATTCTATAGTGGGAAAACATATTACAAACTTCAAACTAAAATCTCAAGAATATTAAACAGAAAAAAACTATTCAAAATATATAATTCATTAAAGAAGGATTTTTCGTATGGCACCAGCCTATCAATATTCGAGTCTTTACAAAAAATTTAACTCGAAATAAATAACTAAAAAAAAACTTGAAGGAGGGTGTTGGCGCCCGCAGGCAAAAGCATTTTAGAAAACAAAAAAAATTTAAATAACTTTTATTGTGGAAAACACATTTCAAACTCCAAACTAAAATTTCAAGAATATTAAACAGAAAAAACTATTCAAAATATATAATTCATTAAGAAGGATTTTTCGTATGGCACCAGCCTATCAATATTCGAGTCTTTACAAAAAATTTAACTCGAAATAAATAACTTAAAAAAAACTTGAAGGAGGGTGTTGGCGCCCGCAGGCAAAAGCATTTTAGAAACAAAAAAAAATTTAAATAAAATTCTATAGTGGGAAAACATATTACAAACTTCAAACTAAAATCTCAAGAATATTAAACAGAAAAAAACTATTCAAATATATAATTCATTAAAGAAGGATTTTTCGTATGGCACCAGCTTATCAATATTCAAGTCAATACAAAAAATTCAACTACAGTTACTTAACTAAAAAAAATTTGAAGGAGGGTGTTGGTGCCCGCAGGCAAAAGGATTTTAGAAAACAAAAAAAAATTTAAATAAACTTCAATTGTGGAAAAACACATTTCAAACTCCAAACTAAAATTTCAAGAATATTAAACAGAAAAAAACTATTCAAAATATATAATTCGTTAAAGAAGGATTTTTCGTATGGCACCAGCCTATCAATATTCGAGTCTTTACAAAAAATTTAACTCGAAATAAATTACTAAAAAAAACTTGAAGGAGGGTGTTGGCGCCCGCAGGCAAAAGCATTTTAGAAAACAAAAAAAAATTTAAATAAAATAATATTGTGGGAAAACACATAACAAACTTCAAACTAAAATTTCAAGAATATTAAATAGAAAAAACTATTCAAAATATATAATTCATTAAAGAAAGATTTTTCGTATGGCACCAGCCTATCAATATTCGAGTCTTTACAAAAAATTTAACTCGAAATAAATAACTAAAAAAAAACTTGAAGGAGGGTGTTGGCGCCCGCAGGCAAAAGCATTTTAGAAACAAAAAAA
Source organism: Sitobion miscanthi (assembly GCA_008086715.1). Taxonomy (NCBI): domain Eukaryota; kingdom Metazoa; phylum Arthropoda; class Insecta; order Hemiptera; family Aphididae; genus Sitobion; species Sitobion miscanthi. The sequence continues at coordinate 41,122,598 of CM017797.1, forward strand.
AATTTAAATAAAATTCTATAGTGGGAAAACATATTACAACATCAAACTAAAATCTCAAGAATATTAAACAGAAAAAACTATTCAAAATATATAATTCATTAAAGAAGGATTTTTCGTATGGCACCAGCCTATCAATATTCGAGTCTTTACAAAAAATTTAACTCGAAATAAATAACTAAAAAAAAACTTGAAGGAGGGTGTTGGCGCCCGCAGGCAAAAGCATTTTAGAAAACAAAAAAAAATTTAAATAAAATTCTATAGTGGGAAAACATATTACAAACTTCAAACTAAAATCTCAAGAATATTAAACAGAAAAAACTATTCAAAATATATATTCATTAAAGGAGGATTTTTCGTATGGCACCAGCCTATCAATATTCGAGTCTTTACAAAAATTTAACTCGAAATAAATAACTTAAAAAAAAACTTGAAGGAGGGTGTTGTGCGCCCGCAGGCAAAAGCATTTTAGAAAACAAAAAAAAATTTAAATAAAATTCTATAGTGGGAAAACATATTACAAACTTCAAACTAAAATCTCAAGAATATTAACAGAAAAAACTATTCAAAATATATATTCATTAAAGAAGGATTTTTCGTATGGCACCAGCCTATCAATATTCGAGTCTTTACAAAAAATTTAACTCGAAATAAATAACTAAAAAAAAACTTGAAGGAGGGTGTTGGCGCCCGCAGGCAAAAGCATTTTAGAAAACAAAAAAAATTTAAATAAACTTTTATTGTGGAAAACACATTTCAAACTCCAAACTAAATTTCAAGAATATTAAACAGAAAAAAACTATTCAAAATATATAATTCATTAAAGAAGGATTTTTCGTATGGCACCAGCCTATCAATATTCGAGTCTTTACAAAAAATTTAACTCGAAATAATAACTAAAAAAACTTGAAGGAGGGTGTTGGCGCCCGCAGGCAAAAGCATTTTAGAAAACAAAAAAATTTAAATAAAATTCTATAGTGGGAAAACATATTACAAACTTCAAACTAAAATCTCAAGAATATTAAACAGAAAAAAACTATTCAAAATATATAATTCATTAAAGAAGATTTTTCGTATGGCACCAGCCTATCAATATTCGAGTCTTTACAAATTTAACTCGAAATAAATAACTAAAAAAAACTTGAAGGAGGGTGTTGGCGCCCGCAGGCAAAAGCATTTTAGAAAACAAAAAAAATTTAAATAAATTCTATAGTGGGAAAACATATTACAAACTTCAAACTAAAATCTCAAGAATATTAAACAGAAAAAAACTATTCAAAATATATAATTCATTAAGAAGGATTTTTCGTATGGCACCAGCCTATCAATATTCGAGTCTTTACAAAAAATTTAACTCGAAATAAATAACTTAAAAAAAACTTGAAGGAGGGTGTTGGCGCCCGCAGGCAAAAGCATTTTAGAAAACAAAAAAAATTTAAATAAATTCTATAGTGGGAAAACATATTACAAACTTCAAACTAAAATCTCAAGAATATTAAACAGAAAAAAACTTTTCAAAATATATAATTCATTAAAGAAGGATTTTTCGTATGGCACCAGCTTATCAATATTCAGTCAATACAAAAATTCAACTACAGTTACTTAACTAAAAAAAACTTGAAGGAGGGTGTTGGCGCCCGCAGGCAAAAGCATTTTAGAAAACAAAAAAAATTTAAATAACTTTTATTGTGGAAAAACACATTTCAAACTCCAAACTAAAATTTCAAGAATATTAAACAGAAAAAAACTATTCAAAATATATAATTCATTAAAGAAGGATTTTTCGTATGGCACCAGCCTATCAATATTCGAGTCTTTACAAAAAATTTAACTCGAATAAATAACTAAAAAAAAACTTGAAGGAGGGTGTTGGCGCCCGCAGGCAAAAGCATTTTAGAAACAAAAAAAAATTTAAATAAAATTCTATAGTGGGAAAACATATTACAAACTTCAAACTAAAATCTCAAGAATATTAAACAGAAAAAACTATTCAAAATATATAATTCATTAAAGGAGGATTTTTCGTATGGCACCAGCCTATCAATATTCGAGTCTTTACAAAAAATTTAACTCTCGAAATAATAACTTAAAAAAAACTTGAAGGAGGGTGTTGGCGCCCGCAGGCAAAAGCATTTTAGAAAACAAAAAAAATTTAAATAAAATTCTATAGTGGGAAAACATATTACAAACTTCAAACTAAAATCTCAAGAATATTAAACAGAAAAAAACTATTCAAATATATAATTCATTAAAGAAGGATTTTTCGTATGGCACCAGCCTATCAATATTCGAGTCTTTACAAAAAATTTAACTCGAAATAAATAACTAAAAAAAAACTTGAAGGAGGGTGTTGGCGCCCGCAGGCAAAAGCATTTTAGAAAACAAAAAAAAATTTAAATAACTTTTATTGTGGAAAAACACATTTCAAACTCCAAACTAAAATTTCAAGAATATTAAACAGAAAAAAACTATTCAAAAATATAATTCATTAAAGAAGGATTTTTCGTATGGCACCAGCCTATCAATATTCGAGTCTTTACAAAAAATTTAACTCAACTCGAAATAAATAACTAAAAAAAAACTTGAAGGAGGGTGTTGGCGCCCGCAGGCAAAAGCATTTTAGAAAAAAAAAAAAATTTAAATAAAATTCTATAGTGGGAAAACATATTACAAACTTCAAACTAAAATCTCAAGAATATTAAACAGAAAAAAAACTATTCAAAAATATAATCATTAAAGAAGGATTTTTCGTATGGCACCAGCCTATCAATATTCGAGTCTTTACAAAAAATTTAACTCGAAATAAATAACAAAAAAAAACTTGAAGGAGGGTGTTGGCGCCCGCAGGCAAAAGCATTTTAGAAAACAAAAAAAAATTTAAATAAAATCTATAGGGAAAACATATTACAAACTTCAAACTAAATCTCAAGAATATTAAACAGAAAAAAACTATTCAAATATATATTCATTAAAGGAGGATTTTTCGTATGGCACCAGCCTATCAATATTCGAGTCTTTACAAAAAATTTAACTCGAAATAATAACTTACTAAAAAAAAACTTGAAGGAGGGTGTTGGCGCCCGCAGGCAAAAGCATTTTAGAAAACAAAAAAAAATTTAAATAAAATTCTATAGTGGGAAAACATATTACAAACTTCAAACTAAAATCTCAAGAATATTAAACAGAAAAAAACTATTCAAAATATATAATTCATTAAAGAAGGATTTTTCGTATGGCACCAGCTTATCAATATTCAAGTCAATACAAAAAATTCAACTACAGTTACTTAACTAAAAAAAAATTTGAAGGAGGGTGTTGGCGCCCGCAGGCAAAAGGATTTTAGAAAACAAAAAAAAATTTAAATAAACTTCTATTGTGGAAAAACACATTTCAAACTCCAAACTAAAATTTCAAGAATATTAAACAGAAAAAAACTATTCAAAATATATAATTCATTAAAGAAGGATTTTTCGTATGGCACCAGCCTATCAATATTCGAGTCTTTACAAAAAATTTAACTCGAAATAAATAACTAAAAAAAAACTTGAAGGAGGGTGTTGGCGCCCGCAGGCAAAAGCATTTTAGAAAACAAAAAAAAATTTAAATAAAATTCTATAGTGGGAAAACATATTACAAACTTCAAACTAAAATCTCAAGAATATTAAACAGAAAAAAACTATTCAAAATATATAATTCATTAAAGGAGGATTTTTCGTATGGCACCAGCCTATCAATATTCGAGTCTTTACAAAAAATTTAACTCGAAATAAATAACTTAAAAAAAAACTTGAAGGAGGGTGTTGGCGCCCGCAGGCAAAAGCATTTTAGAAAACAAAAAAAAATTTAAATAAAATTCTATAGTGGGAAAACATTACAAACTTCAAACTAAAATCTCAAGAATATTAAACAGAAAAAAACTATTCAAAATATATAATTCATTAAAGAAGGATTTTTCGTATGGCACCAGCTATCAATATTCGAGTCTTTACAAAAAATTTAACTCGAAATAAATAACTAAAAAAACTTGAAGGAGGGTGTTGGCGCCCGCAGGCAAAAGCATTTTAGAAAACAAAAAAAAATTTAAATAAACTTTTATTGTGGAAAAACACATTTCAAACTCCAAACTAAAATTTCAAGAATATTAAACAGAAAAAAACTATTCAAAATATATAATTCGATTAAAGAAGGATTTTTCGTATGGCACCAGCCTATCAATATTCGAGTCTTTACAAAAAAAATTTAACTCGAAATAAATAACTAAAAAAAAACTTGAAGGAGGGTGTTGGCGCCCGCAGGCAAAAGCATTTTAGAAAACAAAAAAAAATTTAAATAAAATTCTATAGTGGGAAAACATATTACAAACTTCAAACTAAAATCTCAAGAATATTAAACAGAAAAAAACTATTCAAAATATATAATTCATTAAAGAAGGATTTTTCGTATGGCACCAGCTTATCAATATTCAAGTCAATACAAAAAATTCAACTACAGTTACTTAACTAAAAAAAAATTTGAAGGAGGGTGTTGGCGCCCGCAGGCAAAAGGATTTTAGAAAACAAAAAAAAATTTAAATAAACTTTTATTGTGGAAAAACACATTTCAAACTCCAAACTAAAATTTCAAGAATATTAAACAGAAAAAAACTATTCAAAATATATAATTCATTAAAGAAGGATTTTTCGTATGGCACCAGCCTATCAATATTCGAGTCTTTACAAAAAATTTAACTCGAATAAATAACTAAAAAAAAACTTGAAGGAGGGTGTTGGCGCCCGCAGGCAAAAGCATTTTAGAAAACAAAAAAAAATTTAAATAAAATTCTATAGTGGGAAAACATATTACAAACTTCAAACTAAAATCTCAAGAATATTAAACAGAAAAAACTATTCAAAATATATAATTCATTAAAGGAGGATTTTTCGTATGGCACCAGCCTATCAATATTCGAGTCTTTACAAAAAATTTAACTCGAAATAATAACTTAAAAAAAACTTGAAGGAGGGTGTTGGCGCCCGCAGGCAAAAGCATTTTAGAAAACAAAAAAAAATTTAAATAAAATCTATAGTGGGAAAACATATTACAAACTTCAAACTAAAATCTCAAGAATATTAAACAGAAAAAACTATTCAAAATATATAATTCATTAAGAAGGATTTTTCGTATGGCACCAGCCTATCAATATTCGAGTCTTTACAAAAAATTTAACTCGAAATAAATAACTTAAAAAAAACTTGAAGGAGGGGTTGGCGCCCGCAGGCAAAAGCATTTTAGAAAACAAAAAAAAATTTAAATAAAATTCTATAGTGGGAAAACATATTACAAACTTCAAACTAAAATCTCAAGAATATTAAACAGAAAAAAACTATTCAAAATATATAATTCATTAAAGAAGGATTTTTCGTATGGCACCAGCTTATCAATATTCAAGTCAATACAAAAAATTCAACTACAGTTACTTAACTAAAAAAAAACTTGAAGGAGGGTGTTGGCGCCCGCAGGCAAAAGGATTTTAGAAATCAAAAAAAAATTTAAATAAACTTCAATTGTGGAAAAACACATTTCAAACTCCAAACTAAAATTTCAAGAATATTAAACAGAAAAAAACTATTCAAAATATATAATTCGTTAAAGAAGGATTTTTCGTATGGCACCAGCCTATCAATATTCGAGTCTTTACAAAAAATTTAACTCGAAATAAATAACTAAAAAAAAACTTGAAGGAGGGTGTTGGCGCCCGCAGGCAAAAGCATTTTAGAAAACAAAAAAAAATTTAAATAAAATTCTATAGTGGGAAAACATATTACAAACTTCAAACTAAAATCTCAAGAATATTAAACAGAAAAAAACTATTCAAAATATATAATTCATTAAAGAAGGATTTTTCGTATGGCACCAGCCTATCAATATTCGAGTCTTTACAAAAAATTTAACTCGAAATAAATAACTAAAAAAAAACTTGAAGGAGGGTGTTGGCGCCCGCAGGCAAAAGCATTTTAGAAAACAAAAAAAAATTTAAATAAAATTCTATAGTGGGAAAACATATTACAAACTTCAAACTAAAATCTCAAGAATATTAAACAGAAAAAAAACTATTCAAAATATATAATTCATTAAAGAAGGATTTTTCGTATGGCACCAGCCTATCAATATTCGAGTCTTTACAAAAAATTTAATCGAAATAAATAACTTAAAAAAAAACTTGAAGGAGGGTGTTGGCGCCCGCAGGCAAAAGCATTTTAGAAAACAAAAAAAAATTAAATAAAAACTTTTATTGTGGAAAAACACATTTCAAACTCCAAACTAAATTTCAAGAATATT